>CM040421.1:24516418-25808461 GCA_022702705.1 Papilionanthe hookeriana x Papilionanthe teres
TTTTTTCTTGAAAACATGTACATACATACCACCCAATTCCTATGTATTTACGTATCTAAAACGCGAACTTCAATTTTTTAAAACTATATACCACATTTTCTATGCTTGAAATTTTATCACTTCTTGAATCTAAAATACTGATATTTTTTATTTGATAAAAGATTGTGGTATAAATGTAAAAAATAAGATTTAGATGTTCCATGTATAAATACATATGAATTGAGGCTCCCAAAAGCTTATCTGTTACGGCGGCATTTTTTTACCAGAAACTACGTTTAAGCAGCTTATCTCTGAAAAATGCATTTGATTTTTTATACTAAACGCAAAACGCATACATGGTCGCCCTTTTATGGGCAACCAGCATACTAAATATCTATATCCAAAAAATATAGCATACGACTACATAGCATAAAAGTTCATCTTATTTACATTCAATATATACTTTGCATTAAAGCCCAATCCACAAATTATCTGGCTGTAGGGCATAAAAGATGTGCAAATATACCTCTCTGCTCTATTTCTGCTACTTAAATTTATACATCAAAACTAGATGGAACATACATATGTAACACCTAAATTTGACTTTTAACATTTCTAACTTCAATTTTTTATGCATAGATAAAGCGGTATCAATGTAAACATCCAAGTCTAGGTGTTAGATATGTAAATTCATAAGAGGTGTGTAGGTACTTAGGTAATGCCCAAGAAAAAAAATGGGATAAAGAAGAAGAAAAAAAGGGAGAATCTCTTCACCTTTCTAATGTCTCTACACCTTCCCTGTACTGCTTGTTAACCATTCTCTTAAAAGCTGCAGTGCATTATAGCCAAAAATTAAGCATAACAATAAAAAAATAAAAAATAAAAAATAAAAAACTTCCAGACAGCATGATAATCAATCAACAGATACCCAAAGGAGTAGTAGAGCATGGTAGAATGCTGAAAAGAAATTGGTTAAATATATTGTACCTCTTTTTTTTTTTTAACGCTTCATCTGACAATTTTATCAACTCTGGGATCAAAATGATCACATATAAACAGCCAGGGGACTATTTTGGCAAATGTGACAAGTAAAATGTATGGGTGCCAAGCTTGTAAGGGACTTGAAAGTTATTGTTGAGGCGGTGGGTTTAATCTTCGCCCACACATAAACTTTCAGATGAGAAAAAAATATCATTCCATCGTAAATCTATTGTATCATTCCACAATCATATAAAAGTGTAATTTTGCTTCAAGTTTAGGGTTAACGAGAACTAAGAGATTTTGTGAAAAACTTAATATTGTCTTCCTTTGTTGTTTATTAGAATCCATACTTAGAACATCCCTATGGAGATAAACGGCAAAATACCAATTGGCTATTCATAGTTTCAAATCACTGCTCATTATACAGTTGGTGCGTGCAAACCAAAACAATCAGTCTCTAAGTGAGTCGTAAACGGACAATAACATAATCATTAAATTATGTGAAGATTGATTATTATGATTTTTAAGATGTGTGTATTGTACAGATGACCCAGATTTAAGCTGATCGCGCTGAATATGTAAAATGCAAGTTTTATTTGAAAAATATCAAAATGCATGCTTATATATGCAGGACCTTATTCCTTTTTTCTAAGTTCATTATAAATAGAAGTATTAGTAACAAATTTTCTTCCACCATTTTTGATCATTACAATAGAAGAATAAAAAACTCATGAATATCCTCAATAAAATTCTTTTTGAAACAATGGAAGGTCTAAATATTTTACAAGAGATGTTAAATTCATGTAATACACGGATTTAAATAAATTGCTTGGAACGCATGCACTGATATCAAGGACTTGGTCCACATACTTGAGATAAAGTTATTTTCAAGTCTTATTCCTACTTATGTG
Organism: Papilionanthe hookeriana x Papilionanthe teres; assembly: GCA_022702705.1. NCBI lineage: Eukaryota > Viridiplantae > Streptophyta > Magnoliopsida > Asparagales > Orchidaceae > Papilionanthe > Papilionanthe hookeriana x Papilionanthe teres. Next base: position 24,518,290 of record CM040421.1, read on the forward strand.
CATTTGTGCATGTGCATCCTCACTATTTTGATCCCTTACCCTGGTACGTCCTAAATATGTCCCCCCATGAGAAAGCTCAAAATGAACTAGAAAAAAAAAAGGTAAATCAGTGAATCCCTTCCCAAAGTTGTCACTACAAACACAAAGTATAAATGCACTCATTTTGATCCCTTTGACTCAATTATCTCATAGTTTCTGACAGTCCACAATAAATGAGTTTACTAGTATCTTTTTCTTTTTCTCTCCTTTTTTTTTTTTTTTTTTTTGGTCAGAGTAGGGAGGACCAGCCCTTACATCATTGCCTCGACGAAGCAAAAATGAACGATTTATATGAATTATCATGTTTCCGCATAGCCTAGATCAATAATGCCACCCATGCCACCATACTAGGTATGTCCTCTACTGAGTTACTACGTACAAACAATGCCAAAGTTTACCATGTTTGCAAGACTAAATCTAATTGTGTGTTAACTTGTGGATACATAGAAGTGGCGCAGGACGTTTTTGCAGCTTGTCAAGGCTTTTAACATCTAGTATTTGACAGACTCAAACAGAATATAAAAGAAACAAACAAGTCAACTACAAAATTTGCTCATCAGTGCCATTAGAGCCATAATACTTGAGTTGATAATTAAGTTCCAAATTTGAAATAATCACTAGAAATTTAGATTGATTCAAAATCAAATTTGACTTGCTTTGACTCAAGAATGGCTTGCTCAAAATTAAATTGCTTCAACTAAATCTAGCATGTTTTCTTCGCAGGGCAAAAAATTATGCTGCACAACATGCATGCCCAAGGTAGCTATTTAACCAAAAATCCATATCAACATATAATTTTAGGTGTATCAAGTGATACAAACCACACCCCAGGTCAACACCTAGACATTTAATAACTAAAGGTGGTCACTGGCTATTAGTTGATACGAAGTTTATAACGAGTGAAAATATTAAGTGATGATGGACCCTTGATAAAGATCTTCAAGCTCTGATCTCCTCATCCTCTCAAAATAGTTCGAAAATGCTAATGTTCTCCTTGAATTTAATCCCTAATTAATAAGATTGAATTACTCATAAAACGATAAATTTTGATCAGAGGAGTCCCGACTAAAGCTGCAAATGAACCGAACATTTGTCAGGCTACTCGTGACTCGGCTCGATTACAACTCATTTATGTTCATTAGAACGAAGAAATCGAACAATTTTGAACTCTTTTTTAAACAACACGTAGGCATGCAAGAATGTGGTGACTCCTCAAGCCAAGCCAACTATGGATGATCTTAAAATAAAAATTAAATTTTCTAAATTTAATTATAATATTTTAATTTATTAAACTTCAATAACTCACTATATATCAACAACTTTACATGTTTAATAAGCTGAGGATCGACTCAATAAAAACGATACGAGAAGCTCAAGATTTAATTTGAAAAAAGCAAAATGAGCTGCTTGATTAAAGGCCCATAAAATCAAGCTCGATTTTAAATCAAGCTCGATTTTAAATCAAATCGAGATTAAACAATAATGAATAGAGTTTAAACAGTATTTTCAAAGCTTGAAACAAGCTCGAGTCGAGCTTAAACATGTTTTTAGTAAATGGGTTCAAACTTAAAAAAAACTCCCACTCAGCTCAGCTTGGTTAGTTTCATTTGCAGCCCTAATCTTGAGAAGGTGATTTCCTATCCCCAATTTTTCAAGAAAGAGAGGTGAAAGAGACATGAAAGAGCAGAAATAATAGAGAATCTATACAACAACAATAACAATAAAAATTTTATCCCACTAAGTGGGGTTGGCTACATGAATAATTTTTCTCCATTGCGCCCTATTTAATGTCATATTTTCATTTAATTCTAATAAATTAAGATCATTTCTTATACAATAAGTCCAAGTCTTCCTAAGTCTAGCTCTGTCTTTCTTAACATAAGTCGAATCTAAAACATCTGCTCTCCTAATCGGATCATCAGACGGTCGACGTTTAATGTGACCAAATCATCTAAGACTGCTCTCTCTAATTTTGTCTGTCACTGGAGCTACACCAACCCTAACACGGATATATTCATTTTGCATGTTGTCTCTAAGTGTAAAGCCACTCATCCACCTAATCATTCTCATCTCGACAACACTTAACTTAGATTTATGCATCACTTTTAAAGACCAACATTCAGCGCCATAAAGTATTGCGAGTCTCGCCACCATCTTATAAAATTTTCCTTTCAGTCTAAGCGGTACTTTTCTATCACACAATAGGCCTGAAGCATTCCTCCACTTCAACCAACCAACTTGAATTCTACTAATAACATCCCCATCTATATCACCATCACTTTGAACAACAGATCTGAGATATCTAAATTGTTCACACATTTTAATAATATGATCACCCAAAGTTACACTTTTGTCACTAAAGCAACTACTACAAAAATTACATTCCATGTATTCAGTTTTAGTTCTACTCAAACGGCCTTTAGACTCCAATATAGATATCCATAATTCAAGTTTTTTCTGAGCATTTTCTCTCGTCCTATCCACAATAAGGATATCATTAGCAAAAAGCATACACCAAGTTACATCCTCCTGTAAATGTCCAGAAAAACCATCCAAAACTAAGACAAACAGATATGGACTTAAAGCCGATCCCTGATGTAATCCAACAAAAATAGGAAAATATTTAGTCAATCCTCCTCCTATTCGAACGCAACAACTCTAATATACATATCTATAATGACTTGAATATAAGTCATATCAACACCTTTCTCAAGAACTCTCCAGATGATATCACTTAGAACCTTATCGTAAGCTTTTTCTAAATCAATAAAAATCATATGTAGATCCTCCTTATTATCTCTAAACTTCTCCATCAAACCTCTCAATAACTGTATAGCTTCCATAGAAGACCTGTCCGGAATAAATCCAAATTGATTATAAGAAATCTTTGTAATACGTCGTAACCTATGTTCAATTATCTCCCATAATTTTAAAGTATGACACATCAACTTAATTCCTCTATAATTTGTACACTCTTGTGCGTCCCCTTTATTCTTAAAAGTGGGGACCAAAATATTCTTTCTCCATTCCTCAGACATCTTTTAGTTTTAAAAATAATATTAAAAAATTTAATAAGCCAAAACACCCAAATCTCCTAAATTTTTACACACTTCAATTGGGATATCAATAAGTACTATAGACTTTCCACCCTCTATTTTCTATAAAGTCTCCTCAACTTCTTTTTTACTAATGCGACGGTAAAAATAAAAAAAAAATTATTATTATTAATGATATTAAGATCATTAAGGTCGATCCTATTTTTAAAAATATCATTAAAACACACTCATCTATGTTGAATATCATTTCCTAAGAAAAACATTTTTTGATTTTCATTTTTAATACACTTTACTTGAGTTAAATTTTTGCTTTTCTTTCTTTTTTTTTTTATTAGTTTATACATATATTTTTCATCTTCCTTAGTATCTAATCTATTATAAAAATCACTAAAGGAAAAATTTTTAGCTTCACAGATTGTTCTCTTAGACTCTCTGCGGGTCATTTGATATTTTTTTCAGTTCTCTAAGCTTTTACATTTAAACAATTTTTTATAACATAACTTCTTATATTTTATCTTTTCTTGCACATTATTATTTCACCACCAACTATTTTTATTTATAGAAACTTTTATTTTAATTCTCAAAATACATTTTTTGTCATTTGTTTAATAGCGTTTATTACTTTATCCCACATAACATTTGTTTCTTTATGAACATTACAAATTTTGAAATCTTGAATTTTACTCATAAAAATAATTTTATTTGTGTCTTTTAGGGATACTCATCTAATTCTATGACGATGAATCCTAGTATTCCTTATTTTACAACTCCTCATCTTAAAATTTAAAACTAATAATCGATGTTGGTATTTAAATCCTCCTTTGGAATGAGCTTACAATCTTTACGTTCTCGACGATCTCTTCTTCTCATAAAAAAATAATCAATATGTTTTATTAGATCCATTATTATAGGTAATCATATGCTCATCTCTTTTCTTAAATAAAGTATTACTAATAACAAAATCATACGCTAAACCAAAATCTAATATAGCTCTACTTTCTTCATTAATCACTCTAAAATTGTAGCCACCATGAATATTTCTGAAATCTTCTACCACTCTATCGACATATTCATTTAAATTTTCTCCAATAAAAATTCTTTCTTCAAGAGGTCATTTGTATTAAGTCTTCTAAATCATTCCAGAATTTATCTTTAGAACCTATATCTAAACCTATTTGAGGAGCATAAGCACTTATAATATAAAAAGTCTTAGTATCAACAATAATTTTAAGTCTATAATTATATCTACGATTCTTTTAATTTTTACAATATTATATTTTAAAATTTTATCTATAATTACACCTACACCATTTCTAGTGCGACTCTTATCATAATACTAAAATTTAAAACCTAAGTTATCAATCTCCTCAGTCTTTTCTCCAACCCATTTAGTTTCTTGAATACATTAGGTATTTATCTTTCTATGAATCATAATATCAACTAATTCCACTAATTTACCATTGAGAGAATCTATGAAGAAAAAAATAATTTCAAACTTGAACGAGCTTCTACTCGGCTTGGCTTAGTTTGCTTCATTTGTAGCCCTAATCCCGAGAAGGTAATTTCCAATCCACAAGTTTTCAAGAATAAGGAGGTGAAAGAAACACGAAAGATGATAAATAATAATCCATAAAGAAAAAATGATTTCTTCAAATTTTCTTCGTGATAAGATGTTTGCATACTTTCCTATCCCTATCATAAGATTAAGGTTAGATGAATAATTGAAACAAGTTCATATTTAAAACTAGATACAACATAATAGATAGATAGTTCTAATAAAATAAGAATACTGAAAAAACGATAAATCTAATTATTTGTTTTCATGAAAACTAAATACATAAAAAAGAAATAATAATAAGAATAGCTAAAATAAACAAAATAATCTTGATACATGTGTTATCTTGCATCAAAACTATGATTTTCGTAGCAAAAAATGCCATTATCTTAAGTTGTACAATACAAAACAATTTGTCCCAAAAAAACTCAAAATATTTAAACTGAGTTAAAATACAATGGTGAATCAGTTCTATTTCTCTCGATCGAGTTATACTCTCAATTGAACTAGTAATTTAACTAAATACAGAAACCAAACCAATCAGTGCACTATATTCGCAAGATGCCCTCAACAGATCAACCACTTGGTTCTAGAACCTAGATGAATAAATGAAAGTACTCCAAATTCACACTAACACTTGCCTTCGAATATGTATCAGTTTTGTTAGTAGTTTATATGGTTGCAAAATTTGATTAAAAAAAACAAAAAGCTGCCTTTAATAATGTTTAATTAAATCTTTAATAGATTGTCCTCTTATGCAAAAATAAATCATTGGCCAATATCAAAAGAAATCTAATTGCAATGGTGAAGGTTGGCAGTAATTACTAGGGCTGTGAATGAACCAATTCCCTCAAAAAGCTACATAGGACATGGCAAGGTTAGAGCTCATTCTTGGTCATTTAACTAACTAATAAAGCAAGTTTAAACACTTCTATAAACACAGTTGGTAAATAAAATAACGAACAACTTATTCTTTGATTTGTTTGTGATCATGAATATTTTTATTTAAAACAGATCAATAAGCTCATTAAGAAACTTAATCAAGACTAGATGATATGATAATGTAAAACTTGACTAAATTTTTATTTAATATATGTGGAATCTTTTTCTTTTATATATTAGATTGCTTTCATTCATAAACAAAAACCTTTTTTTTTTTGTTCAAATCTTTGTTTATTTGGTAGTTCATTTAATTAACTTCTCATTTTTAAATTCAAATAGGCTTGATAGGTCTTGCTCAATTAATGTAGTGTGACTCCTTAATAGACTCAATAAGGCCTATTTGGTTAAAACAACATGAACAACCATAAATTTTAATGAATAGTGGTTAAACACTGCTGCAAATACTTGAGCAGAGATCGAGCTTGATCAAGCTTTTGTCAAATAAGCTCAAGTTTGAGCAAGCACCTACTCAATAACTCGATTCATTTGCAACCCTATTGATGGCAATAGGATGGGCCCAATTCGTCATTCAAAGCAAATGTTCATGGCGATGTTAACAAAGTGGCAATAGATGGACGAAGTCTTGCCTTATATCATGAGTTATCATCATAAGAAAACAAAAGCTCAAACGACACTATTGACTACTGCATAACAAAAGATCCCTACCAACATCCCAACAAAAAATCAACCCACCTTATTTGATTAATGGTGGGATCAACCATGCTCAATTGACTCAACTAGATAGTCAGAATATATTGCAATATCAGAGCTCTTTGATCTGGCCCCTCAAATCCCTCCAAAAGAGATGAGAAACTAAAATAGATTGATATGACTTGGGCGTGTATGTAATGAACATAAAACAGCATCAACAACATAGAAGACAGAATATGTCAGGCTACACAGAAGACGAGATTAGAAGACAAACAAGTCCTAATCCGATCAAAAAGATTTCCCTAGAATGTAGATCCAAATAGAAAGGACTGAAAAATGATTTGAAACATAGAACCCAGATTAGTCAAATAAGGCAAGATGAACATCATATGCAGCTCTAAATAGGAACAATGACGAATGGTCTGCTAAACAAACTCAAAACAGTCAAGAGAAAGCATCCAGATGAAGAATGAGAGAAATTAAACCAGCTCAGGCAAGTTGAAAAAACAAAAAAACCATCTGTAGAAAATAATTGAAATGTATTGTTGGAACAGATCCATATTACACTTATTAGCACACTAAATTACTAATGAACTTAATGAATAAATACAGAGAACAACTGAAAAAAAAAAACAATAAAGACATGTATACCTTCTTGATTGCTCCATAGCGCTGCTGCATAGCTGTTTAGAGGGCTATCATTGTTGGGTTCTGAGTCAAATAACAAAAAGATTTGGAGGGCTGATTAAAAAAACTCTGCATTCTGGACGATGATATGCTAACTGAGCTCACCTCCTAATAAACTCTGGATGGACAACAGGACTGTTCGGCAATCATAAGCTGATGACCACATGTCCTTCCAGAATGAAGCAGACTGCCTTAGCTTTTCAAGCAACAGCAGTAATATGAACTGAAATTTCAATTGTTTGCAATAATACCTGGAGGATATCAAGACAAATGCTCCCATACTGGTCAACATTGGGATGGAAACAAGATGTCTCAAATTTAACTTGAGGAGGCTTGAATGGGTATTCAGGAGGGAAGCGAAGAGAAAGCTTGTAAGATAAACCTTCATATGGAGTTCCCTTGCCTCCATCTATTGTACATATCCAAGAGAATATGTTTTCACTTTCAGGAAAGGCAGAGACTCCAAGGCTGCTGCTCATCTGTGGATCAAAGGAAAAACAATGTATTGTAGATGAGGATATAAAATAAATATGAAAACCAACATCAAAGAGATAAATCACTTAGAAGGCATCTATTAGATATTGGATTATAACTTATGAACTCAATAAAAATTTATATAAAAGTTAAGGACCAAAAAATTTTAGTTAAAACAATGTGTTTGAATAGTATAGGAAAATACAAAGCGAAACATGAGAGAAAAGTGAGATGAGCCATGACTCAGCTTATACAGCTTTGCCCAAGTGTAACTCTATTGTATGAAAAAAGCCATCATCTTCTCACATAGAAAAATGAGTCACTAGATTAGTAAATTCATAGGCAAATAGAGAAGTGCAAATGCAAAATGGAAATTTAAAAACACATTTCTTATATAAATCAAAACCTTTTTAGAAAAAAAAAGGAAAAGTTAAGTAGGCAAAATGATAAACCAAACGAAGTTTTAGCTACTAGTATGGTGAGGTATATCAAGGCTTGTACCATGGCAGCCAAATATTGTTCTTTGTACAACAATTTCCGAGTCCATCAACATAGTAATAATGTAAAAATGATAAAATCTACAAACAAATCAAATTATAGAGGAGAAGATTAATGAAAATATGGGGTCTGTAGAAAAATGCACTAACCAGGTGTACTTAATGAAAATATGGAGTCTGTAGAAAAATGCACTAACAATGTCTACTGATACCCTCAAATATCATTTCCAAACAAAAACTAAACATTTTTTATAAATACAACTTATTAGTCCAAAATATGTGGAATGCTAGCACCCAAATCCACGGGCTAAAGAAGAGACAATGTCATTGAGCTGTAATAATGTTCTTTTGTAACTCGAAGCTTGATAGAAAGACCATCAGAATAGCCATCTTGACATCATTCATTAACATATAGCTTTAGCCCAAAACCAAACCAAGCTCATTGACACCATTGGTCGATATAAGTTTGTAGATTTGGAGAATCAAGCCGAAACTTAAATACAGCTTACTAAAATCCTAACCTTAGGAAGGAAATAACAAACATCTCCTACACTTAGGAAAGAATTCTAAACTTAGGAAAGAAATAACACACATATCTCCAAGATTACAAAAATCAAATCAAATAAACTAAAAATAAAAACTCCTATAATTAGCCAAAAATAAAAGCAAATACAAAAATAGGAAATAACATAAAATAAATAAAATCCTAATATAGCTTCTATCACTCCCCCATTAAGTTGAAACATAGGTGTCAATCATGTTCAATTTGGACTTGAAATCATCAAACAATAGAAGATGAAAATTTTATGTGAGAATGTAAGCTAGTTGACTAGTTAGTGGGACAAACGGAACGCGAATCTCTCCAGAATCGAGTTCGTCATTAATAAAGTGACGATCAATCTCCACATGTTTCTCACGAGCATGTTGGATTGAATTATAAGCAATGCTAATGGAGGCTTTATTGTCACAAAAAAATGCAGAGAAATGGTGACATAGATATATAACTCGCGGAGCATGATGCTCAACCAGATTGCTCCAAACACACCAAAAGACAGCGAAACTCAGCTTTAGCACTACTACGAGCAACAAAATAAGAGTTTTTTTACATTTCGAAGTAACAAGATTCCCCCACATGAATGAACAATAACCCGAGCTAAATCTTCAATCATGGACAGACCTGACCCACTCAACATTCGTATAAACTGCAACAAAGCGATGAGTCTGACGAGCGAACAACAAACCAGAGCCCAATGTGTCTTTTAGATAGTGGAGAATCAAATGGACAACGGTGAGATGGTGCTCATAAGGGTCATGCATAAACTGATTTATGACACTAACTGCCTGACAAATGTTCGGGTGCATATGGGCAAGGTAAATGAGCTTGCTCACAAGGCATTGGTAGCTTGTTTTGTTCACCGTAACGGCCTTGGAGAAAAAAATAGAAGGAAAATTTCTACTACAAAAAGAAGATTCGGCCAGGCGACTGGAGATCCGACAGCTATGGTAAGATCTCTGGTTTTCATACCATGCAGGTTTAAAGAATTGAATCGAACACCTTTAAATACGAAATGTTGACTAAAATACAATTTAATAGAATCCTAAACTTAAGAAAAAAAATAACACCCACATCTTCTAAACATAGGAAAGAATCCTAAACTTCATAAATAAATAACCTTTGTATCTCCAAGATGACAAAAATGAAATCAAATAAACTAAATACAGAAACTCCTATAACTAGCCCAAAATAGAAGTAAAGACATAAATAGAAAATAACATGAGATGAATAAAATCCTAATATACTTATGTCAAAATCTAATTAGAAGCGTTAGCACAACAAAAGACAAATATCATAATGATTAAAATTCAACAACATAGAATGTGTATCATAAGATAGATTTTTTCTGCTTTATAACGAAAAGTTTGAAATGATCTGAGCAAAACGGAATAGTGCTTTACAGATTACATTTAACCTTAGATAAAAAACCTCAATATATAAGATGTGAATGGTGATTGATCACCAAACCGCCTTAAATTTAACTACAAAATTATTGACAAGATATTCAACTGGGGTTTTTATAGTTGGCGTGCTTAAAGATAATACACAATTAAAACAAAGTAAAACTAAAATGAATCTTGCATCTTGTCTTAGAGATATAAACATTATTTAAACTTAGCAATTGAGTTGGTACTCTAACTAAAGTAACCATCTTATAGGCAGACAAAAAGAATGGAAGCCTTAGCATTTATGCAAGCCACCTTAGCAGTCTGATTGAGAACTTAGGCTTTCAACCAAGAGATCATGAGTTTAAAGTTTTGCATATGCAGTGTATGTGTTTTTGCTATTAAATTTAATCGAATGTCCCAAAAAAAAAAAAAAAAATCTTTGCATTTTCAGCAAGTAGAGGCTCAAATTCCAGATTATCCACTGGAGTGTGACGAGTTATAACAATGAGTTCAGATATAAAAGCATTTTCAGAAGAAAGAAATTCTTTATTATCCTTTTGTCAGCTGTATATGGAAGACGATCAGGAACAATATATTTACAAGGCTAATTCTTATTCATGTACATGTCAGCCTGAAAAAATAGATGAAAAGAATGAATACAAAATAAATTTGACAAACAGAGTGGTGCTGGAAGGTTTATATAATAGATAATTCTCATATCTGCCAAAGGAACAAAAATTATGTAAAGCCCATCAACCTGCAAGCCTGCTAGTAGGGGAAATGGATCCTAAAGGAAACAAAAAAGAAAGGGATGTATCCATCCCAATTTATGAATGTCCGGGTCTGTTAATATCATTGATTCATTTTGAAAGAGAAGCCGTGAAAAATAAGCTCATAGCAATATGAGATGATAACAGTTTTCATCATATAATAATCATACAAAATTAACTTCAATATAAGCAAAACATTTTTAAATATATCTTTCACATAAGTTATTCGCTTACAGCACTAACTGATTAGACAAGAAATTTATGCCAGGGTAAGAATTTTAAAGAACACTAGAGGAACAAAGCCAATTTCCTGAATATATTTCATAATGAATAATCCACAAAGTAGTCGACGTTATTGGGCTAATTATGAGCTATTGCATGATCAAGTGATTTTCTGTCTGCTGCTATAGTTCTTCTCAGTCTTCGAATTTGTAAGGGTCTTTATACTTTGTAGGAAGGAATCAAAGAAAAAATTTTAGCAAATTTTGATTTATTGTGTGGAAAACCCATCTACAAGACTGAGAAAACTCAAAACTATTAAGGTTTAATTTATCTGAATAAGACTGGTTAAAAAATGGCTAACGAGGTATTTCAAACCAAGAAAGCTATTAGCAAGCATATGGAAATTTAGTACATGATAAGAATTACATGAGAAAATTGAAAGCTTAGTTAAGGATCCATAGACTTCTCTCAAGCACATTATTGCAATTTGTTCCGGCTCGGGATACTCAAAATCATGAATTGCCTAGACCTTTCTACTCAAAATTTCAACTAATTATTTATCATCATTCTTTTCTGAAGTATAGCGACATTACTAGCTTGATGTCCTTTTTATTCATTTAATTACAACTTGTGATTACTTTTACCAATATGTGCATTGATATCAGATCTAAATTTTTCTCTTTTCCAATTACTCAGAACTCACCTGGAAGCTCTTATCCTGACCTCTTTTGCTAGCTATTAAATAAACTTTATGCCATTCTGGAAGCCATGAAAAACACACTGGCCCGGTCAAAATCCATTCATACCATCATGGATTGTGTTATTTTATCACATTAACAGAATCAACTACATTAGCACAACCTTCTATATAATAATGCCACAATCAACATATTTGATAGTTCAAGGATACGGATAGGTGAGCATCTCCAATGATTTACGATGTCAACTCTTCTGAGTTGGGTTTTAAGCAATAGTGGTATGGTCCCGAATGAATTGGTGTCTAAATTTTCTTTTTTAGATTTGTTACTAAATCTAAATTATCACATGCCCTAATTTATTTATAGTAAGAATCATCACTATTTCTTATTACAATATATCCTCACCATTGATGACATTCTTCTTTATTGTGTTCTACTATACGGTTCACTTATCTATATATAGGCACATTTTATCATATTAATATGAAAATAAATGAAATAGATGTAATCATTTTCAATTCTCTCCCTTTAACATGGAAACAATTATCAAAGCCATGGCTTAGAATCCTCTTGATCTTTTCTAGACACCTTCCTAATGATATTGCACTCCCCAAACATTTGATTTTTATTAGTATGCTCTCAGCTTCCCCTTTATTGCGGCCCATCTACTATCTAACAACTTCTCCTGATATGACAATCCTCAATTCCATCTGAAATGTGATCCTCTCCAATGATTCTGGCATCTTCTTGCATGGCCAACCTAAAGGCATCATCATCAACCACTAGGGCATGTGGTCTCTTTCTCGTTTTCTCATAAGATCTATTCATCTTTACAATCTACCTATGTGCTCCATTCTCCAACAACAAGTGCATCAATGGCTTTTATCCTTACCACACTCACCCCTTTGTTAATATTCTCTATCAATACTCTATGTCAACCCTCTCCAATAATGTATTCATCAACACTCATTGTCAATAACTCAATTTTAGGATCTAATATGTGCCTTATCAAACAAAAAAAAGAACCGTTTGCCAAATTAATGACAATTAAACAATTATCCACAAATGTTCTTGAGCAATAAATTTTTGAAATAAACGCATTCTAAGTAAATTTATTTGGGAATTTTTATTAGAAAAGCTTGCCTTTTCTTTTCTAATATCCAAATTTCAGCTCGTTTAGGTTCTCCATAATAGAAGACCTTTATTTTAGAGAGCTCTGACTGCAGAATGAAGTGTAAATAAACAAAGCTTGAAGATAATATGCGCTCAAAAGGTTATAATTCTTACAAAGGGACTTTGGTATCTTCTGCAAATGGATAGCTAGCTGCAAAAATTTACAAGTTCTGCAATAGCAATTGAACAGTTCTTAAAAAGAACTTGCAGAGGATTAAAGGACATTCAAATATCATTCATCAAAAACATAATCCATATATTGGAAATCTTCAATAATTGAAAGATAAATTATTATCAAGAGTCAAGCCTTCGAAATAGAAGTTACCCAAATACTAGTGCGATGACACATATTTTTGGCATAGAAAAAATAAAATCTAAATGATAAAGTGAATGGAACTCCTACTACGAAAAGAAGAAATCTGATCCAAGTGTTTCAAAATGCAATAAAATATATAGGAAGTTTACATACAAACTAACATACCACACTGTTCTTACGGATTTACATATCTAACATCTAAAGTTTAATATTTACACTTTATAACAGTTTAGTGACATAAATTTATGCGTGAAAAGGTGCTTTTCACTTCTAAAAAATCAGTAATGGTAGTATTTTGTATATCATGTTAAAGATTTAAGTGCTATGCATGTAAATATAAAATTTTATGTGTTAAATATTATAATACATAAGAATTAAGTGGCGTTTATGTAAATGCACCTGAACTGAAGCGTTGCATGCATTTTTTATTTACACGTCACACTACAGTGTGTGATGAGAACTCCGTTTCAGTACTGGTTATGGATATTTTGTAATGTTAATCATGTATTTTGGAAGTTTCTTCATTTAGCCTTTGGCATGAAGTTTTGAAAAGATGGCAATTTAATTTATCTTCCTTTGGAGCTATTCAATTACTGCGGGACCATAGCTGTATTCAAGTGAATGACTCACAGAGTTGAAGCTGTTTGAGTTCTAAATCCATGAATTTCGAGTAACCTATTCTTGGAGGTGCTTAAGCATTGCTACTGTAGCAGTTTGGACTGCTTCAGCATTGGGAGGTTCTGTAGAAGTCCAAATCTTGAAGACTAGCCGAGGTGGTTCCTATAGCGGGTGTTTTCTTATTAGCGGCATTTATATGCATACCACCCAATTTCCATCTATTTTCATATCTTAACACCTAAACATTGTGTATTACATTTATACCACAAAAATTTTTCACATCACATCAAAAAAATCACCTTTTTAACTTACAAAAAGTGAAACACCTTTTCATGCATATGTAAGGTGGAACGTATGTAAAAATTGAAGTTTAGGTTTTAGATATGCAAATAAATAGGAATTGAGTGGTATGTATGTAAATCTTCCTTGTTATAAATGCACTTTGACAGTGCCTTCTGTTTACCTCCCAGCATTTGCAATTCATGAAGCAGCGCAGTTACTATAGCAGTTCTCATAACACCTGTGAAAAGGAGTGGTTACCATTTAGGTGGTGTTATCATGGGAAGCCTATCTATATTTCTACAAAGTCTGATGGACTTTTACTCTGCCCAGATCTAAGTGAATTTGCAAGTTTCAGTTGAATAGACTACGAGAGCAAATTTTAGTGACGAATGCTGTAAATAGAAATTTTGAGAAATGTGCTAAGAACCTTTTGGGCTTGATAAAATTTTAAATTCTCTCCATCCTTGTCTGTGCTTGATTCAGTGTTGGATTCCTTCTAGTGTAGTGCAAGTGTGATAATCAAATTTTGAGAGAAAATATCTCATTGTGTTAATATAAAACTAGATTTCTTTTTTTTTACAAAGTGATTAAAAGAAAAAAAAGGTTGTTATTGGCTTTGACATTATAATGATCTTTCAATTGTGGGGTGAAATTTCAATCGACTTTTTGATTTTATGGTTTCAATTTCTTGCATTTATTTCTTTGAATTTAATCAATTACTGCTTCATAATTTGGTCCAAGTTTTTCATGTTTTCAATTTTACAACTGAAAAAAATTAATTTTTTGGTAATAATTGATCCTTAATATGTGAACACTTATGTCTTTTGTGTGATCTCCATTCAATACATCATTTTAGTTGCATTAAGAACTCTACAACAGTCTCCATTAACATGTTGGTGGCTTTATTAATTTTTTTCTAAATGTTTAACCATGAAAAAGTCAACCTTTACTGACATGTTGGCAACTTCGTTAACATAATGTCAGCCCATCAAGACTTTTTTGGAGATAAGTTGGGCAATGTAGTATTACTCATAAAGAGAAATTTCATATGTAATCCAACACTTAACCATTAATAGGAGGTTAGAGAGACCGACTTCTACAAAGAAGGAAAGAAAGATCAAATTAGTTCACTTTAGGAATTATAAAGGCTGTTTTAATTTTGTATAAAAGTGTCACTCCTTTCAATAAAAAAGGAACTCATGCGGGCAATTACATTTCCTCTCAAGCTCTCACTATCAATGGATTACTTTCGCTCTTCTCACCCTCTCTAAACCGTGGAAACACTCTTTCTCGCTCTTCTAGGCATTCTGATGAGGAAAAAAGAGTATGAAGATCAAGAAAGCAAAATAAGGGGGACTGACCATCAGAGAGCTGGTAATAATTGTTGTTTCACTTTCAGATATTTCAACAATGTGTACTAGACACTAGACTTTATTTTTTTATCAAAAATTTGAATGCAAAACATCAAAAGATAGCACTGACATGAACTGTATTTCGCATTAACTCACAAACATTACCATTCAAAGAACATCAACAAGGACTTCATCAGCGACGATTCATCTACCGGCAATGAAAATGACAGAAACAACATCATCCAAAAATACCCAAGGTAAGACTTCTAGCTTATACCAACCTCCAGAATTATATGTTTGATGCTAAATTTTCCAGGACTACTTAAGCTAGCGCACGAAAATATGTTCTTCCCTTGACAAGCTAAATAAAGCAAATCACTTTCTTCATTAAGAAAAAGGAAGATTCGAATGTGCACAAACACAATCGACATAACAATTCAGCTCCACATGGCAACAAAAGCAATTCAACATAAGTTACGTAATAAACCCAAATGATCACCAAATCATGCCATATGGTAGATAACAGACAAAACCTATCCAGTCCACAAAAGCACAATTCAAGCATCCAATGGAAGCAATCAGTAAATCGAAAAGAAAATCAACGTACCATAAGCGACATCAATTCCTTCTGAAGCAGCAAGAGACCATCAATTAATCCACAACGTCTTAAATGTAAGTTAAATCCGAAGAAGAGAGTTGGGTCGAATCCGAACCTTTGGGAGACGGCGGCGGAGTCGACGAAGGCCGGCGGCAGCCTCGGTTGCTTCGAGGAGGCGGGAGGAGGGGAGGGGTTCTCTACGTTTCTTACCTCCATCGTCCGATTTATCCTTCAAATCCAATTGGATTGGCACGGCCCCCAAACGACCTTCTCAGATAGGAATAAATATGACATGAGAGCTGCCCGCGGAATCTGATCTGAGCAGCACATTAATCTCACTTGAATTTTTTTTTTTTTTTTTTTAATTAGAGTGGCTCACTCCCATATCAACAGTTTGAGGTTGATGTGTGGTTGAAATCAGAGTCCGCACATAGCTCTAAGTGCAGAGTCCTGATGTAATATTTTTTACTCAGATATTGATAGTGTGCTAACTTAATTGAATATTTGTTTATTTAAAAGTCTCTTAAATTTTATTTTTTATAATTATATTACTCAAAAATTATCTGTAAAACATAAAAATTATCATTATTTTAATTTTTTAAAATAGAATATAATTTCTCATGTACAAAATGATATATGCATAAAAATTAAAATAGATACATACCAACATCTTTTATTTTTTGAGGTTTTCATATATAAACTATCCAAAATATTTACTACAATATTTAAACTACCAAATTTTAAATATAATATTTTAATGATTTTTTTCATATCATTTAGAATTGAACGGCCCAAAAAGTATTGAACGGAGAGAACAATCTTGAGATGGAGGAAAAAGTAAATAGGGCATCAAGCCGCAGATTTGAAAAATGAAACACAAGAGGTCGAGTGATCAAAATCAGTGATATATGGGAGAGCAATCGAGGGTGAATATCAAATAGTAAGCAATCGGCTTAACACTCGAGATAAGTGATGGAAGTTAGTCAAATGACTCGCATTAACACGAATCAACTTGAGGCCAACTTTTCTAAAAGTTATAAATAAGTTTGAGGGGGCCAAATCGAAGAATTTTGACGGGTTAGACCCAAATATGCTTCTTCACGAATATCTTACCACTAACTTAAGGAAATTATGTGTGATAGAGGACTCTTTTTTCTATGATTTTTTGTTTTTTTTGTCTTTTGGTCCAAAAAGTAAGAAATGTCAATACCGTTATATTTTCTTTGCCGTCTCTTTTCTCCCGAATTCCTCAAATCAATTTCATTATCTTTGTCTCTACCTATTCTCATGCGCGCGCACACACACACATGTATATGTATATGTATATATATATATGTGTGTGTACGTATATATATATACATATATGTACCTACATATATACATATACATGTATATTATACATATACATACATATACATATACATATATAAAGATATATATATATATAGATATAATGATTTGCCATCAACAAATTACATTATCCGACACATATCTAATCTCGAAGCATGGTACGGATCTATAAGAATTCTTGAGCAAGAAATGTTCAAACCATGATAAAAAGTCACTCGGAACTTAGATTTTAGCAAACTTATTGTCAAAATTGATCTAGTCCAAGTTAAATCAAATTCAAATCAATTTATTAGACTACTATTAAAAGCTTTCCAAGCATAATTGAGAGGTAAAATGAATGTCTAATCTGACGAGCGTATAGCCAAATCGAGCATCTCGCTAAGACGAATCCAACGAGCCTGAGATCGTTCAATTCCAACATCATTAAGGTACTCAAATGTCCATCAAACAACATTTGATCAAATGAAACTCTTTGAATCGTTCAACAAAAATGATTTACATTCTTACATTAATTGTGCCCGGTGCTTCATAAATAGAGTTATACATCTCTCATGGGAAGGGTGGAGAGAGCTTGAGATCTGAGGAAGAACTTGAGCTTTGAGAATGAGTCGAACTCTATCATCACTTCTGCCACCGTCAACCACTACTTGTCGCCCCGTCGTTAATTACCGTTGATCACCTCCCGTTTTTTGCAAATAATTAATACGCACAACTATGTTGTAACTTAAGAGACTTAGTAACAATTTTCCGCCCCTAAGACAAGTGATTGCAACTATATATGTATATATGTGTGTGTGTGCGAGCGCGCGCCTGATTTCTACTTAACTCAGTAAAAACTTTTTTGTCATGAAAAGGCGGTCTTTATAAATATTTTGTTAGTGTTACTGGTAATTTTAAGAGTGAGTGGTGTAGCTTCACTATACTTAAATTTTGATTTCTACTAAACTTTGAAACTTTATCCGCTGTGAAGAGGCAGTCTTTATTAAGAGGCAGTCTTTATTAAGATTTTGTTCGGGTCACCCGGTAATTTTAAGAGTGGGCGGTGTAGCTTCACTACAATTGAGTTTTGATTTCTACAAAACTTAGGGTCTGTTTGGGAGAGTCGAAGTCTTATCCAGCCTTCGCCGATAAGCGACTGTTTCGATAAACTGCCGATAGCAGTACGATCCGGATAAAGTTGTTTGTCTGTTTGATTTGAGCGTATACAGAATAGCTGATTCTGGTACTGTTTATGGATAAATGATCGTTACGCCCTAAAATGAATAAGTTCGTTAAGGTTCGTTTGGTTCGTGCGGTTTGAAAACGAACTATATGCAATTGTTTGTAGAAAAATTACAAATTCTGCTCCTCTTTATTAATAAAACGAGTATTAAGATATAAAATCTTATTTCAAATTTAAATAAAAATAATTAAAAATATAAAATTTTACATTTAAATATAAAATCTTATTTTAAAAAATTATATCTCATTTTCAAACATATTATAAAATTATTTATTTCATTCCTTTATAAATTTTTCACGTATACATCACTCAGCCATTTTCTAATTTAAAAGCAGGCCAAATATATTAATGAAAAAGTTTGAAAATATAACAGTACATTTGAAATACAAGTACAATCTGAATCAAAACAAGCAGTTTCATGAAACCTAAATACAAAAAACATACAGATGACACCTAATAGTGGGTTTAATGAAACCTAAATAAAAAGAAGAAATAACATGATAAAATTATAAGGAGAAAAATTACAACAATCATTTTATAATGTAAGAGCACGTCACGACGATCGTTGTATGGTTCTGACACCACAGAACTGTGAGCAAACTTGTTCGTATGGGATGCAGTCGAACTAGAAGCAATGTCCTGAACTTGTGATATCATGGCTACCCGAGCAATGGTGTTCGGCTGGGATAATGTAGTAACGGAAGTATTGTCAACCCACCTGAAGAACTTGCAGTCTTCTGGTCCTTGTCCCCACCGAGGGCATCTGTAGAACTGTCGTCCGTAGCTATGTTCCTTACGTGACGTGAGTATTAAGGACGGCAATCCGCAGCGGCATAGTACTTGCTCGGACTTCAATGCAGACCTGTAGCTCATCTTCCTGTAAATATTTAATATATTTTACAATCATTTGGATAATAGATTAAAGGAAAATCTTCATACAAGCAGCACAACTTCTATGTTTTCAGGTAGAAAAAGTAGGCATAGCATATCAAGAGTATTGCCCCACACAGAATTTATCCTGCTGAATTTCTGCAACCATCGTCAACATTACAAAGTTAAGAACAGTCATTCTCAGATAAGCACTCATAAGCACGGGGTGTCCAATCTGCTTAACACCATTGCACGAGAAAGTAGAAATATACAACTTTACACCAATATATAAGTAAAACCAAATAACCAGAAAATGTACACAACAAATTACGTGGTTCGGTCGAAGTGACCTACATCCACGGGGAAAGATCATTAAGTTTTTTATTACTGCAATATAAAATGATTTACATAAACCTCTAAAACCGGTTATTTACATGAAGTTCTAACACATTGTCGTTGCGAATCACAGCACTTAAACACCCTAAAGTTACAAGTATTACAAATTCCTTCTCTAATAAAGTAAAAAACTGCACAATTGCAGTAATAGGAAGTTCAAAATTTTTGTAGCAGCGGTTGCCCGTGGGCCATCCATGCTGATATAAAGAACAAATGCACTGTAAAACTATTTCCAGCTTCCCAATAAAACCATTTCCAATAGGCAGGAGGCAGTAAAACCATTCCCAGCAGGCAGCAGGCAGTAAAACCATTCCTTTTCGGCATCAGGCAGCAAATATGTAGCAGTGCATTAGTTAGAAGCAAATATATAAGCATTGCATACCATTTTCACTTCTCATGTTATCCAATGTAAACTATGAAGCTTCATTAAATCCAAAATATGAGTAGAACAAATATAGTTATAACCTCCAAATCCAACATATAAACAAATGAACAAATCAACTCAACTATTAGACTCTTAAACAAATGAACAAATCAACTCAGTGCTCCAGGAAATTTATGAATATTCATATGTTACAAATATAGAGAGGTCCCCTTTATATATTGTTTTGCAAAGCTTCATAAAGTTTGTGCTAAAAGTATCCATCTCAGTAAAGAAAAAAAACAAAGAAACCCCACTGCAGGTACTTATCACAACCAGCGGTTGCCCTACAAGAGTAGGGCCATCCAAGCTTTTATTGTTTTTATTTAATGCATTATCATCCTTATTATGGGCATAAGTGTCTGGTTTTTCGAGGGAGGCTGTCAGAGAAGCACCATGCAAGGAAACCTATAGCAAAGAGGATTCCAACTGTTTATCACAAGATAAAAGTAGCTAACATTGGAACCCTTTATGGTATATACAGAATGATTCGTTTTGACTGTTGAACTAATTAAATGATAATACTATAAGAAGAAAAAGGACAGTTCTCTATAAGTGAGCTCTTACGCTCCTTAGTAAGGCCGAATGAAGGTATTATGAATGTTGGGGCAATCTCAAGAGATGGGTTTAACATTAGCAAAAACCCCAATTATGATATTAGTTTATGACAATCCCAATTTTCAACCAAAAGTGACTTAAATCAGTGTAATTTACTATGAGATAAATGCCTTATGGCATTCTTGCAAATTAATATAGGGAGGATTTAGGGTGAAAATAAAACTGGTAGCTTGTAATTTACTATGAGATAAATGCATGATGGTTAAAGCTCTAAATAGGAGACACAAGCTATAAGTTTATGCAGTTTATGGAAATGCAAACTGAACACACGTGTTTGCCGGGTTAAGGTCAACATGAGTGTTTAAATCTGGCTCAACAACTCATGGGTCATAAACTAATATCATAATTGGCCAAAGGCACAAGTCACGTATGAAAAAATTTTAATGTATAATATGATATTAAACAGTTTGGTAAGAATGGGTGGCAAGTCTTTCTCCCAGCCAGTACCTGAGCACCACTGCTACAGGGATAAACTAGACTATTTATTGGAAAATTCATTATCATATTGTAATGTGGTATGAACATAGAAGAAGAAGAAGAAGTATTTCAATAACTCCCAGGTAATATGACATAGGGAAAAACCTGCTCAAATCAGAGCCAGCACACATAGAAAAAACTGCTCAGGGTAAAGCCGAGCAGTTAACAGGCTCAAATCCACACCAAAAAATGAAACAAAACCAAGACACCACCTGCTCAAATCAGAGCCAGCACAAAGGCAAAGTCGGGCATTTAACATGTTCAAAGCAGTGCCCTCCCAAGCCACCACCTGCTCAAAAACAGAGACAGCATAAATGAAACCAAACCAAGACACCACCTGCCCAAAAATAGGTGCTTCTCAAATGCATCTAAAATGAGTTCTGCTTCATTTGAACAAAAAGTGTGGGTATGCATCATTTGAACAAAAAGTGTAGCTTGTCATCTCCATAACTAGGATCCATCTACAGGGCATACAAAATGAAAGACAACTTTGCACTGAAAGATGATTAACAAGATAAAGTATAATTACAAACATTCAAACTAGGACTCGAAAGATGATTGATGGAAAAAGCTGAAGTACTCATTTCAACTATGAAAAAGACCACCTTCCATTGAACAACTGTAGGAAAAACCAGGAAGACAGAATGTAGAGTCTCCAACTAAACAAAATAAAACTGTGTAATGTCTTAAAGCAGCCATTCTAAAAGATATAACATTTTTTTAAGCAACTTGCAATATGACTGGGGGCAGCATGTCAAAAACAAAAATATACTTACAAATGTTAAAATTGATACATGCTGATAACATAGTAAACCATACATAATGCTTGTAAGAGTAACAACAAAGGTTCATTCAGGATTGGTTGATGGCATTGGTTATTTCTTCTCTTAAAGCTGTCATCTCTGAAGCACCTTCACCATCTCGAGTGAATGCACTACGTGACTCATTTTGTGCCTGTGGGATTGTATGACCCAAGTGATATTCAAATGCTTCAGGTGGGATATCATGTGTATCTTCATCTACGGCCGCAAATTCTTCATCCAAGTCGGAGTGGTGACGTCGAATGAAGTTGTGTAGTGCCATCGTTGACACTACTATCTCTACTTGTTTTGGAAATGAGTAGGTCGGCATGTCCCGCAATATCACCCATTTATTTTTCCATACCTCAAAGGCTCGTTCGATCACGCCGCGCAAAGATGAGTGCCTCTTGTTAAATAATTTTTTCTTGCCTCGTGCCACCCCGCTTGATCGCTCAAAATCGGGTATATGATACTTCGTATCCGGATAAGGCTTCAGATATCCCCTTTGTAAAGGATATCCGGCGTCTAACAAATAATACTTACCTGTTCATTTTTTGTTATTAGAATATTTTGGAGAATATTTAACGAAAAATCAACACATATAACTACCTGGAGGTGGATATGAGAAGACATGACTACAGTTTCTAGTTGCAGCCCTGAATACTCGACTGTCGTGAGCACTCCCTTCCCGTCCTGCCATTTCGAAGGTAAAACACATATTGAAATCACATACTGCCATGACATTTTGTGTGGGGAAGCTACATCGACCTATGAATGCCAACTTATCTATGCCGGAGACACGTGCATCCACATGTGTTCCATCAATTGCACCAATACAATCCTAATTTTGGAGGTGTTAGCCTAATGCATGCGAACGTTACTTTCAAAAAAAAAAGTACTGCTAAATGCATACCTTGAAGAACGACATGTACCTTTGGTCATTGGCAATCTGTGGGGGAACTGACTCGAATGTTGGATCTTCGGGCTTTATTATTTTGCGCTACAAACTAACTAGTGCATTCAAACCGATAGAGAAATATCTGCTAATGGTTTCTGATGAATGTTGGAATCTCTCCATTTTGTGTCGAATAGATTTATTGTGAGATAGAATATACAGAGTTATTGCTAAAACTTCCCTTGGCATGGTTCTTCTTGACCCATGCAACCCATGGTGTTGCCGGAGTTCATTAAGCAGGTCACAGAAAATAACATTCGTCATGCGGAACATGTTGAAAAAACGAGTTGGGTGACCTTGGAATAACTCACCTACCCATTTATCACCAATATGTTTGGATGTCATGCAAGGGTTTCTGACAACGTACTTAAGATGGTAATAGTATAAGAACGTAATGATTAATGTCACTCTGCGATTGTGGATAACTTGTTCCTCATCGTGATTAACTTGTTCACCATCCATACTACAAAATGTACAAAGTAAGGCAAGATTGAACTTTGTAAACAAGATGAACTGAAACTTTAGAAAAGAACGTACGAAGCGTTAAGGAATAGAACACAGTTAAAAATAAAAAAAGTTTGTAATCGAAGAAATTGAGTTCTACAAAAATAATGAAATAAGACAATTGTCTATAACACCAGTACTACTAATGTCACATCTAAAGTTAATATTCATGGAGACAATCAAGCATCCATGTATGTTCGCAAATATGGCAGTCGGTATTTCGGGTTAAACTTTATAAAAAAATGCCTGATGGTTGGGTCTCGCAGCAGCTTCACATAATTAACATAGATCTTTGTGTCTGCCGTAACATCAGGATATGCATCAAGGATCTTTATACATTCTTCAATTGAGCTGTCAATTGAGGAAACAGGAATAGCTTTGCAGCTTTCCAGAAGTTCGTCAATTGTTTCTTTTACGAATGTCACACCTTTTTTCTTTTTTTCTACTCTGGGTCGCTTCGACGCGCTTGTAGATTGAACATCAGTGTGGACTTGGGAGGGACCTCCTTCAGAATCACCTAACTGGACGGTTTCCATTTCATCAGCAAAGATGCCAACCCCCTGTTCACTTGGGGTAAAAGCATAAGTATCAGTTGCGACAACACCTGTGAACATGTCGTCCAGCTTCTCTTCCAAATCTGGATCAATCCCGCAGGATTTAAATTTTTTGGCTCCCGGCATTACCTGTACTAATTAAATTATCTGGTTAATGGAGTTAGTTAAATGAGACAAAGTAAAGTAGGATGAAATGATCAGACATATTTGCTTACTTGTATTTTTTCGGTCCACCAGTGTTCGGGAGCATCAATAGTCCGCTTGCTAGGATCCCACCCCAGACCAGTGGATCCACTTTTTAGTTCTTTCCATGTTTTCCAGTCCTTTTTTAATTGATCCCATTTATTTTTTAGTTTCGTCCGATCGTAATCCCTTCCAGTAAGTTCATTGAAATTAATCATTATGTTTTGCCAACCTTCCTTATTAAAATGAGTATTCAGCCTATTTCCAAGCTGAACTTCCTTTACACAGATATCACAAAATATAATCGTGGCGTTTCTATCTCACATGGTCGAAGATCCAACCTCTTTAACTTTACTCATTGTGTACTGTCATATCAATTGATTAGAACAAAAAATTTATTTCCTTCTACATCATGTGCATAGAGTGCATATAAGCACCCTATGACATCTGAATAAAAGTTAAAACATATATTTCGCTTCTGCATTGATAAGGTGGCTTTCATGTGACAATTGAAAGTAGAAGAACAACATACAAATAATATAAAGTTAAGAATAAGTTTGTAGCCCAGGTGAAAGAATAAAAGTATCTAAAAGACAAACGAGCAATCTTTCTGGAACTATGCCAAAGCTTGGATTCAATTATGAAAATGACAAAGCTTGCATTCAATTATAGGATCACTATGCTAATGCTTACATTCAATTATCAAAATGACAAATCCTACTTGAGAAAACAGTCATATGCATCGTAGTAGCAAATTCTTAACACCTAATAGAATTTCACAACCATAAATACAATTGATCTGACTCCCATTACCAATATTATGAAAAATTCTTATTGTTAACTTTTTCATGCTGCTTGTGCACTGAATTGCAATGTGCATGCAAGCCATACACCAAACGATAAATTTCTTCCTTTACAACTGTTACCACAAATGTGGTTATTTTGATAACACAATCAACCTAAGTACACCATTTCTGCGTTTAAGCAAGTGATATACTGATGTAAGAAATAATGGCCTTGTAAGCTTGCATTTTTGCTCATTTGCATTTCCATTCTTTCTATAAATAAGTATGAAAAGTAACAAAATAACAAAAAGCCAGCAGATTCAAGATCAAGAAATATCAAATTTCTGCTCATTTGCATCTCAATGCTTAATTTCCAGACCTTAAAAGATCAAGACAAATCAATGCTTTACCTTTTATAAAAACCACCAAATTTCAACAGAAGGGAGTTGCAAGAGAAGCTAAAACAAAAATGAACTGTAACCGGGAGATAGAACTGTAACCGTCGTAGCAACTGGAACACTAACCGTAAGGCAATAGAACTCAACCGAAAAAAATAGTGCCATAGAGAAGTGAAAAATGACCGAGAAACCATAACGGTCCCGGCGAAGCCCCAATTGGAGTGAAGAAGATGAGGAATGAAGATACCTCTAAGCGTCGAAGCTTACAGTTGAGGATAATATGGACGGAGATACTCGTGTATGGCTACAGAAGAATGGGGGCGATCGGAGAGGATGAGAGCTAGGGTTACCGACCGAGATCGATGAGCTTCACGCGGGGTCACGGGATGGCCGATGGGGTCACGGGGGTAATTGATATCCGAAAACGCGAAACAACAAGCAGACCTCGGCTACGAGGGCACGTATCACGTTTAACACAAAAAAATAAACGCGGTTTTCGAATAATCACCAATAAGTGCTAACCAAACAGTGTGGCGGCATTTTCAAAACGCCGCCGCACTTATAAGCTCTCCCAAACGGAGCCTAAACTTTATTCGTTATGAAAAGGCGGCCTCCAGTAATTTCAAGAGTGGGTGGTGCGGCTTCACTATACGTTAGCGTTGAGTCAGGATCAAATAAGTGCCTCAAGAAATTCCATTTTTAGGTGTTGTTTGGTTTGCGGAAAACAATGCAGTAAAAAATGATTTCAGCATAATTTAAATGTGATATATTTAAAATATTTTGCAATTATTTAATTCGGGTTGAAATAAACATAATATTATAATATTTTATTTTGATTTAAAGAAAAATTAAATCAATATAAAAAACGATCTGCAACAAGCAGCCAGAGACAGGCAACTTGCAACCGACAGCATGTACGTTTGCCATTTTTTTTACCATTTATCTTTTAGAATATTAAAAATTTCAATTCAAATATTCATTTAAATTACAAGCTTGCTTATTACCAAATTTAAATATTGAGTATTAATATATATTTAAAACTTCGACCACAACTCAAACTTAACATGAACTATTTGCAGGGAAAATTATTCCATACGGACAATGTACGCAGTGCTACTTACGGATAGCACAAATAACTACCCAATAACCGACTAATAAAGTCTGAAATGGTGTATTTCATGATTATCGGAAGGTTATTAGGAGGTTATTGCGGTATTATTCCAAATAACCAGCGAATAACCTCCTAATAACGCCCCAATAACATCCGCGGTTTCATTTTTATATTTTTTATCTGTTATTAGGGGTATTGTGAGGTTATTGAGATGTTATTGCTCAAATAACGCTGCAATAACTTTCTAATAACCCCGCAATTTCATTTTAATGTTATTCACGGAGTTTTTATGAGTTATTCGCTAGTTAATGGGTGGTTATTTGTGATGTCCGTACGCAGCGCTGCATACGTTATCCGTATGGTATAATTTTCCTTTGCAGAGCGAATGAGCCAAATTCAATTGGTAGCTCAACTCAAATCGATTATAGCATCAGCAACTTTTACAATAACCTTGTATTTTTCTATGTATTTTATTATTATTATTATTTTGAGAAAGATGAGTCGAACCAACAACCTCATGGTACATAAATAAACTCTCCAATATTATTTCATTGATAAAATATGCACAATAATATTGTTTTAAGGCATACTTTGGCCAAGAACTTTAGTTCTTCTAACACTCAATTTCATGATATTCTCGAATAATTTTTATTGCATATTTTCCAACACATGCCCATACAATTTGAATACTTATATTTAAATTTATGATTAACATCAATGACCACAGGCTCATTGGCATCACTTCTAATTTATCTTATTTTCAAAACATATTTTATTGATATAATTTTTTATGTATTTTATATTTTATTTTTTAAGAACATTCAAAATTCTTAAACATGTTCGAACTTCCCTAAATAAAATACAGAATTGTCCAATCTGATAGACGATCCATTCAACCGGAAATGTGGTTGCTATATAGCTTTTGTTGCATGCAAATGAATAATTGGACTTAGAATATCTTACAGGATAAAGCGTAGAGTTAATTTTATCAAGTAAGATCCACATACATATTACATATTTAACACCTAAACTTCAATTTTTATGCCACTTTACCCATACATGAAAAAGGTGTAGTTCACATTTTAAAAATAAAACGGCGGTACTTTTGACGTGATATAAAAGATTTGGGTGGTATAAATGCAAAGGATAAAGTTTACCTATCAAGGCGAAGTTTAGGTATTAGACATGAAAATACATAAGAAATGTGACGTATGCCACAATTTGAAAAGTCACAAGCGCCATCGTAATTGGGGTGTGAAGGATGATAAATTATTACGTCCGGTGTCCACGACGATCTGGCCACATAAAGTGCATGGTAGCGTGGCCTACTCATCGCCGTCGTCCGGACAAGCGGTTCACTAGACGTATAGATAGTTGATTCTATGGGCATATGCTAATGTTTTCAAATACAAATCAAACAACACTTCTAACATTTAAAATCATATAATTTCGACAGCTATTTGAGGCTTAAGATGAAAAATAGAAAAAATGTGCAGATAGATCAACAGCGGTGTAAAAATCTTGCATAACAGTTCAAGCTTATAAGAGAATTGCATATTCAGTCATAAACTGCACCAAAGTACGAAAATCAGATTGTATCTTATATTTGAAATGAACAAGAACGCTTTAATCGCCGAATTACAGAATAAAAATTAATGCCAAGAAGAATGTCATCAAATAAAAATACCACCATCACAGTCTATTTAAAAATGAAATACACCGTTAAATGCATAGGTTTATAGAACCAAGGTGTTATATAAGTATAATATCAAATTTCTGGCGTTAAATATATTAATACAGAAGAAGTGTGTGGTATGTATGTAAATTTCCAAAATTATATCATGTTATGTAAGATTGTGCTAGCTTTAGTCCAAACCAACTCATATGAGCCTAAACCTCATGATTCTATCCTAGAGATCACACATCTAAGTGCTCTCTTATAGACATGCTTAAACGTTGAGTTCCTAATAAAGCCGAATATCACTTCCTTCAAAAGCATCAAATCAACAAACAACGATTCGAACAGCCACCGAATCAAGACAAACACAACTGAGTCAAGACGACATCAGAAACCAACTTAAAACAAGAGCACGGAGAGGTTTAAAACATTAGAGAGCTTGAACATTTTCCCCTTTAGGTTTGTCATAGACATGACTACAAAAATCAACCTAGAAACGGGTATCGATACAACTAAAATAAATAAACTGGGGGAAAATCCAAACTCAGAATATCAAATTATCCATCTCAATGCTCATATCTTGGATTTTCATCTGATTGTTAACTTTAAGATTTACATAAAAATAATGTTAACTTGAACTAAAATAGGCTCTACTAAATCATGCTTTTGATATTCATAATATATATATATATGATCAAAACCGATCATTTTTTCATTATATGCAACATTGCTCAAGTCCATTCTGAGGCCTATTATTAACCCTGACAAATTTATCAATACTAAGTGTGTTTGGGTAAGTATTCAAGCAGTTTAGAACATATATTCCCTAATTTATTTGTGAATTCAGAACATTTAATGCTTGATAATCCAAATATAAAAAAAACTTGGATAAAAGATGATGTCTCCAAAATCAAAGAACTTGCACAACTGCATAAAACTCTCAATCATAGTTTGAATAATTTTGTTTAGCTTTATTCAAGTTCATATTACAATATGTAATCAGATGACCCTTTTGGCTTGAAACTACTTCAATACCTACACTTAAGGAATCATTAAAAACCACATACATCTTACTAAAGCAAGCAATTTAAGAACAGCTGTGTTTGTAAGCCTCTCCTTGAGATCCTTAAAGGCATGACCATCAATTTGGGCAATAAATTTTCTCACTTTTAAGATAGTTGATAATTGGTTCCATTGCAGTACAAAGCCATTTAAAGAACTGTTTAAAGAATATAACCAAACCATTAAAATTTTAATTCTTAGGAAAATTAGTTAAGTGTTAGCCAATTATAATTTTTTTTTACTTTGTGATAATCAACAATTAGTCTATCATCAAATACAATAAAACCAAAGAAGATCACTGAAGGAGTGACAAAACAGCATTTCTTGAAATCCAACATCTTATTTTGCAATATCTAAATGATCTTCTGAAGATGCAACAATTGATCCTCTCATCTTACTATATATATCAAAAAATCACTGAAAAAACTAGAATATTTTCAATAAAAGGTTAAATAATATGATTCATGATTCTAATAAAAGTGCTTGATGTATTATTCAATTCAAAAGATATCACCAATCATTCACACAATTCATCTAGCATTATCCAATAAATTCTATCTCACATTTATTTGATGATAATAACCTCTCATATTTTTTTCAAAAAGTCAGCAACCCTAACCATCCTATCAAATATATATTCCAACCAAGATGAAAGAAATTAATAATGAATGTTAATCTTGTTGATTGTTCTGTTCCCGACGCACATTCACCAAACATCATCTTTCTTAGATGTGGTTAATGTAGGGATTGCACAAGAACTAATGCTCTGACTAATAATTTTTTTCTTATGCAAACAATTTACATATTTTTTCAGATCAAAATATTAAATAAAATTCATTCTATAAAATGACAAAATTACATAATAATGAAAAGGAATCAAATCAATAATGTTTTCTAAGCTTTACAGTGGTGGTGATACATTATAAATATCATCAAGATAATAATTCTTTAATCAAATAATATTTATCTAGCATCCTTGTGTACATAAACAATTTTAGGCACATTTTTCAATTCTATAAACACCTAAACATAAATCATTCCTTAAAATCCTCATTATCGAAAGTATTAAGGTTCAAAATGTGTAAAAAAATTTTCAATTAATAAAGAAGACTGTTCTTTTGCCTTAGGTGATACAAAGATGTTCTTTGGTTTAGCAAGTTTTAGGATTATGTTCCTATCATTCCTTTTGAACACAAACATTATAATTCCCAAATTTAGTCACACCTAAGTCATATAACCAAGATCGACCCAATATGATTAGCATTACATCCATAAGCAAAACATCATTGAATTTTATCATTATATTTAGTAATTTGAACGACCAATAAATATCCATATATAACAAAAATCGTTGTCTTATCTTCTCAAGCAACTTTATATGATAGTGATTGTAGTTCAAATTTCAAGTTTATACATTCAAAAGCCAATCTGTCCACAACATTCTAAAACACCCACTAGTTTTGATAAACTTGCAAACCTTATCAGCATATGCTTGAAAAAGGTTGGAAATATAAACGTTCTTTTCAAATCACTCAGACTTAGATCTGGCAATGTTGCACATTAATATTACAAAATTTTCAATTAATCTTCTTTTAAATCATCTCTTCATCAAAATCATAACTAAAAAAAACACCCTCTCATTAATTTCATTATCATCTTTCTTGATATAAATATGTAAATTTCAACTAAGACATTCATTTGCAAAGCTACCGATATAAGGATGCACTTAAAAAAAATTTCCGCAAAAAATTTTGAGCTGCATACAATAACAGTAAATTTACTTGGTTGTCATGTCAGAAACAATGCCACTATTATATGCAAGAGTACAACAAAGTGAGTTATACTACTCTATCAAAAAGAAATGCTTTTAATATATAAAATGGCTCTCATAGTAATAATAAACTTCAATATATGCTTGAAATTTAATGCATGTTAAAATACATGCTTATGCTAGGTGTAACTTTTAGATTGATGACAGGCTTTAATTCAGATTGAAACCTTCAAAACATCATTTTAGGATTTCAATGACCTCAAAACACATTGATAATTCCGTAAATTTGCTCATTTTGTTCCTTATTTTAGTGCATTAAATTCATTAAGCATTCAAGCAAATAATCACAATAAGATAAAGATTGATGTTTATCGTTAAATAATACCTATATTTTACCCAAGTTGTTATAAGCTCTCTATCAAATCTTTCCCATTCTTTTCTATACTCACGTTACTGATCCAAAAACTATTTTTGTTTGCTCAATCAATTTCAATTTAGCATATATTACTGACCACTCACTCCAATTGATAGTCACTTTAAGAAATTGTAGATTCCCCGAGTTCATCTTGTTAATTATGTGAACATCTAAGTCATATATTTAAAGTCTATGACTGCAAAGAGCCTCCCTATCCTATGCCTGTAAGGTTGGTGGAATTCTGATTTTCCTACTTTAGACGTATTCTTGCTCATTCCTTTCTTATTATATTGTATTTCTTTCCTGTTGTTAATTATTGTATCTTTGGTAAAGTAGTAATGATAGGAATTAAGTTTGCCCTAGCATTCACTTATTATATAAAGACAAGAGTTCTAACTTGTTCATCAGGAAATAAGAGAATACAATTTCTCCACTTTTCTTCATGGTATCAGAGCTAGGGAACAAACCCTAAATCTCTCTTTAGCCATCAGAGCCTCTCCCAACACAGGAATACGAATTTCTCCCTGCTGGAGCTGGCCCCCGCTCCCTTTCCCTCCAACAGCCTTCCTTACCCCTACAAGCCTACTCTGCATTCACCCGTACCTTCGAATCCATCCCACTGCAGGCCTCTTCTCCGCAGGAAAATCCCCCCAGGTTCCATGGTTGCAACAGTAAAAATCAGTCTCCCTCCTCCGCCTCTTCTCCACAGAAATCCTCCCAAAGTTCCTTGGTTACAAAAGCAACAACTAGCCTTCCTGTTGCTCCTAAGAACAGCTAATCATGTTCTGTAGCAGCGGCAGATTCACACACAGAGGGCCAAGTACGGATGAAGATGTATAGCTTACTCTGAAGGTTAGTTCTGAATCAGAGACCAGTTGAAACTTTCTCATTTTATTACAAGCCGTAAACTCAATGGCCATAACTTCCTTCAATGGTCCAAATACGTGTTCAAGTTCATTTTTTGCAAAGGAAAAGATGAATATCTCACGGTAGAGGGCATAGTTTTTGAGCTCATTGATCCTAATCATCGCTAATAGAAGATCCAGGATCACATAGTCTTCCACTACCGAAAACACTGCAGAATTAAATGAGATTTAGACAAAATTGCATGAGCTCCGACAAGAAGAGTTGAGTGTAACTCAATACTTCAACACAGTCACAGAGTTTTGGATACAATTAGATATGAACGGTACTAATGTATGGAAATCTCGTCAAGATATTATATTATATAAAAGAATAGTGGAGAAAAACAGGATGATCAAGTTCTCGTTGGGTCAAAATAAGAACTCAGACTTTGTTGAAGTCAAAAGTGGAAAAATAAGGAAAAAGCTCATGATGGCAGGAAGTGTGAATTCATTTAACATTGAAAGCTCCTCCTCCTTGTACACACAAAACTCTTCCCATGAGTCAAATCCAAAAATTCAATCATCCCTGGTGAACATTGCAAAAAATTTGGTCACAAAAATGACAAATGTTAAAAACTACATGGAAAACCTGTAAATTCTCAAATTTAATAATGAAGGAATATTTCAACTCTATAATTAGAACCTACATTAAAAAAAACATTATCATCTATGTGAGTTCTTGCGTTAAAACTCTATAACAAAATGGGATAACTGAGAGGAAAAATAGACATCTCTTGTGAGTCTATCACACCGCATCATACAACTAACAGATCCAACTTTTTCACGAACGCCAAAGGAGATTCGACACAATTATCGGTACATGTCATTTTTCAAGGTACAGATTGATTCTTACATTATATATCCTTCAATATTAATTCGGTAATGAAATGGTTGGGGTTTTTATTTAGGATTGTATCGGCGCAATTGATGGAAACAACGAGAAAATTGCATTTATCGGCCGGTCTGGAACGCCAACGCAAAATATCATGGTAGTTTGTGATTTCCACATGTGCTTCACTTTTGTAATACCTAGTTAGGAGGGTAGCGCTTATGATAGCAGAATGTTTAAATGTGTCGCGCGGAATTCAGAGTATAACTTTCCCCACCCTCCACAAGGTATGTTGCAAACTCAATATAACTCCAATTTCTTTTGGTTTCCTGAACTAAAGGCTGATCTTGTTTTAGGAAAATATTACTTGGTGGATGCTGGCTACCTATTGCAGCGAGAGTACCTAAAACCCTACCCTGACACCAGGTATCATATACCAGATTCTGAAAGAGCCAGCAATGTACAAGAGGTAGAAAGGAGATCTTCAACAAAATACATTCGTCATTGTGAGGCGTCATTGAGAGGACTTTTGGAGTTTGGAAAAAGAAATGGGTCATACTTTGAAATATGTCACCTTATCCGTTTCAGAAACAGGTGCACATAGTGTTAGTCACGATGACGCTCCATAACTATATTAGGCGGCATCCATCCCGAGGTGATGTTGATTTCCAACGTGCCGAGGAAAATGCAGAGGAAGTGCCTTTAGAAGAATTTGAATACCGCATTGGACAATCTCTGTCGCGGGAGGAGAACGACAATGTCACCATTTGCACAAAGGATGAGGAGAGTGCAAATGAAATGACAACCCTTCGAGAACATATAACAACCATATTAGTTGGATAGTGATTGTCTTATTTTTGTTGTAATTATATCTAAATTTAGAATAATGTTACTATATGGATTAATGAACATTCCTTTTTTTATTATCAAATATGTCACTAACTATATTTTTTTTGACCTGCATTTCAGGAAAATATGAGCTCTAGGATGTCAGCTACCTTTCGACGAGTACTTATATCATAGTGGCTCATGACACCGCTTCGACATCGCGCTGTACCATTACGATTATGGCCGTAAGTTTATAAATTGCCACTGAACATTGCTGAAGCAGTGCAGATTCTTCCGGTGTGTTTATAGTAGGGAGTAGAAAGTTTCGCTTGAGAACGGGCTTGCACGACAGCTACAACGTGTCATAGTCAAGAATAACATTATCATTATCTTACTCATCGTTGTAATAGTTTTACAGTTTTTTTTCACTCTACTCCTACTAGCTAGTGCTTGAGATGTCTTCATGTACATGTGGACTATTTTGGAATGTCAAAATTATATGGCTTGAGATGTATTTATATATAAAGAACTCTAGTGTATTTGGTTTAAGATGTTTTTACATATGTTTATTTATGTCACTAAAAATATATGTCTATATGTTCATAAAATTTAAAATTATTCTTAAAAAAATATATGTATGCAAATTTATTTCTATAGTAAATCAATCAAACATTTAAATTTTAAAAATATCATTATTTTAAATAATTTATATAAACACGACATACTTTTATTTTAAATATTTTTTATAAACACAAAATATTATTTTTTAAGATATGTTTTATAGGAATTAAAAAAAAATGTACTATTTTTAAAAATTTTACGAATATTAAACTTCCAAACAGATAAATATATTAAAATTTTAAAACAGATTTGACAAACATGGGCAGTTTGGTCATTTATGCAGAAAAAACTGTCCGACAACTGTTTTCACACAGTTGAAACTAAACAAACAACTAGAACTTCCTCACAACTGCTTCCCACAAAGAAATCTTCCGGGATAAGCAGCAGTATATTGAAAACCGAGAAGTCTGCAGTTGCGCGAAACAGGCCCTAAATCATTTAAACTTTCTCCATAATGCGACATCTAACCAAATTATAACAAAAAATTAATTAATGTAAAAACTGCTCTATCATGCCCAGAAAATAGAAAAAGAAAAGAGAAACACATCTTAAAGAAAAAGAAACTATAAATTGCTAGAGAAACTTCACATATTTTACCCATAAAATCAAATCAAATTCATGCATATTGATTATTTCCCATCAGACCATCTATTAAAAATCACATGAAATTCATTAAAAGAACGACCGAGTTTATAAATCGAAACTTCATGCCTCGTGATCTAATACCTTTTATATAAATTGAAGCTTCATGCCTCATTAGAAAGAACGACCAAAATAAACCGCTTAAAATAAGATACATCTCAACACTTCGCTTGCAAAAAAGGGGCATACAATGATTGTTTAATTCAATGATTGCATAATTCAATCATTCATCATAACAAATTTATGCAATCCACTAATGGATTTGTGACCTATAAATTGCTTAATCCATTCCTTCTCTCCTCATCAGGAGGGAGTGAATCAACAAAACAAGTCAACGACGAAAATCAGAGTCCATAAAACATCAATAATCTACCACTTCAAAATTTCACCACTACCTTTATGTCAAAATGATTAAATTTGGTTGCACACAACCTTAACTTCTATGTAACCAATTACTCGATCTTTAAGTAAATTTGGTTGCAGGCAACCTTAACTTCTAAACGCTCTAGACTATTAAGATTCTCCAAAGTTTTCCATATTATAGAGATCCACGAATAGAAGAATAGCTACACAGAACGAACTTTGTCTATACATAAGAAAAACAAGATACTTAAACAGCAAAAATTATAACTAAACTGCCACAGATAAATCACAATTTGACTGTCCCACTGTTATTCTACTTTTGAATTCCTCTCATAAATTCTCTATTCAGATTTTAAAATTTATGAGACAGCAAATCAAAGTAATGAGAATATTCACGAGAAACCAAATCAAAGTAAACCAAATGCAAATTTTAATATTTAAGAGAATATTCATGACAAATCAAAATCTGCATTAACGACATACCAAAGAAAAGAAATATGAGAAACCAAATCAAAGTATACCAAATCAAAATCTGCTCTCTACCATAAAAAGGGGATAAATCCATTCTTTAAACGCTTTGATATGCTTTCCTTATACTCGTTTTCATCTTCAAGCATATCGTTCAATTTGATCCCTTAAAATGAAACAATAAGACTGAATAGTATATGTAAATGCACCATCTAACCATCGAGCATATCAAAATGAACCCACAAATTTCTTCAACAGTTCACCTAGTGCACATTTACTATCGTTCAAATGCAAATTTATTTAGATTACCCTATTTAATAAAAATTGGCTTAAAAGTTTTTTTTAAAACATATGGTTATTTGAACTATATTTTGTTTTGAGTTTCCATCTCCTTAAACTCCTGGAAACATGAGATGAAAAAGAAAAATGTAAAATATTAATGTTTTTTAAGGATATGGCCATAATTCAAAAACAGCAAAAAATAAAAAGAGAGAATGATATAGAAGATGATCTTTAAGTAGCATACGGAAGGACATCATATAACATAGTTTAGATCTATATCTCTTATTTGATTCCTGTAATTTCTATAAGATATTAAGAACTTTCCTTTTTTTTTTTGGCTTTAGAGATTTTCTTTTCTTTCTAGTGAGATTGTGTATGCCTTGGAAAAAGAAGAATGTTATCTTGTGCTTTATATATTTGTACGCTTATTTGCATTTTAACCGTGAATTATATTTTTTTCCCCTCTCCTATAGACTTCGGCTATTATTTTGGTTGAAATGTATAAAACTTGGCGCCTTTGAGGTGCTTGATCCCTTTATTATTAATTTGAGCATTCTACATAACTACTCTCAATAGCCACTTTCATGATAATTTTACAATGAAAAATTAACATGCACTCAATGCTAGATGCTTTTCAGTTCCATGAAGAAAACAACCATAAAAGCGCAGAAAATAAATAATGTTTAGAAATTAACAGGCTAACATGCCATTTTATCCATCAGGTATGTATATGTATACATCCATCCATCTAGACAAGCAAAAATGCAAAAATATAGTTCCAACTAATCCAATAAAAAATGAGAAAATTGCAAAAAGAAGAATTACAAAGATTTAGTTAGTGTGTGTTCCTGTACCGTGTAGAAATGGTTGAATATTAAATGATTCCAAGAAACTGGAGAAACGGTCATGATCACACAATTCATAGAGCAACTAAATAAAAAGTTGGTAGCGTGGAAAAAATAGGTAGCTGACCCAGATTGGTCTCAATGCAAAATTTTTTAATGCAACTTTGCTAGACTCTATTGAAATAAATACAAATTTCATTGGTATCATTTCACAAAGGTCACTTGAAGCTTTGTTATATTTCAAAGTGCATCGAGAAGACAGCATCACTACACTTACACGAGTAGAGAAAGATGAAATATCCTCTATTTGTCCAATGCTGGTATTGAGTAGGGGGCTGGAGGTGAACAACATCAGATGCTATCAATTGAATTGCGCATGATAATAAAGTGATTAAAAACATGTCTATTTATGCGTGAATGCGTGTGCTTGTGTAGAACAGCGAATTTAGGATGAAAAACTTTGTAAATTCAGGCATGCAGGCTCATGCCAATCTATGAGCAATCTGAGAACAGAGCACGCAAGTTGCATCTTCTACTTCTTAAATGATATATCATTCAGGAAAAACAAAGACAATAAGGCATATATAGGGTAAAAAACATTTTAAGTTGAGCTGCTCAGGCATGATCTCATCTATGGGCAATCGGAGAACAAACTAAGCGACTTGCATCTTCTACTTCTTAAAAATTAGATCATTCAATAGAAAAGAAGACGTTAGGGACTGTCAATAATAATTCATACTGCATGCAACAAGAGCATCAAAAACAAGCACAAAGAGCAGAAATAACTAATCACAGTCAATAGAACTGAATTATATGGCAGAGGCATATGCTTGGAGCATAGATACTTCCAACCGAATCGTGCATTTCACTGAATCAGCTTGGCTAAGGTATTCTTTTAACTTCAGCCAATAAAATTCTCAATAATTCGATAACTAACAACACGCGAGGCAAACCATATTGAAGATCTTTACAATATAATAATTTAAGCTTCCCAACGCACACAGATTGAATCAGGCTTTAAAAAAAATAATAATAGATCCACGAGATAAGACGCAGTCATTCAGTTATTAAATTCTCAGATCCTCGTGAATGCGGTAAACAAAAACAATCAAATTCCTATAACCACAGTCATTACAAAAAACAAACAACAACAAAATTCAAAGCAACATGAAAGAAATATCGGTAAAAAACACTAATAACCAGGCAAGAACCTCAGCTCATCAGTAAAGCAGCACGCGATCCCTATCGATCAGACACTGAAGATCAAGAACCGCCGGATTTATAGCGATAGAGCTTGCCAAACACGTGGAGCGCAGTAACAAACCCGATGAAGCATAAACTCATGACGAGCACAACCGTCGGCGACATCTTTAATCCAGGGGCATCATCGGTGTAGAATCTCAGCATGTTGCTGCCGCCAGCACCACCAGTGAATCCCCCCGATCCCCCTCCGCTACCACTGGCGATCCTTCGCCTCCTCAACCCGGCCGCAGCAGCCGGGGTGCCACGGGGTCCCGCCGTGGTCGGGCGGCCCGCACCACCGGCCGATGATGTCGTCTGCGACTGCGAACTTCCCCTCGCCATCGTCGATCGCCCACTTTCAGCTTAGGGTTTCAGATCCAACAGTTAGAAGAGAATAGCGTTGAAAATGATGCTGGAGGCCTTATATTCTATCCCACCACGCCAGCCTTCCTCTCCATCTCCGCCAGGAGACATTATTAGGTGCGGAATAACCCAATAACTTCAATTAACTTCAATGTCCTGATTATTTCAAATATTTATAAATTATTAGTTATTAAATAAATATTAAATTATTTGTAGATTATTATTCATATTTCATTTTTTAGTTATTCATATATTATTATTGAGATTGCTTGATTATTGAGAGTTGTGTGCGTATTTTGTGTACGTATTCCGTATGGAATAATTTGCCCTCCGCTAGGGAATGAAGGGCCATGATTCCACCTTCTTCTAGTTATGATGATCCGCCAGATCATGTTAAGTATGACAAGGTGAAACATGACCTTCCAGATTGGCAGACTAATGATTTCTATTTTACAAAATTATGTTTCACTTGCCTTCTCAAAAAGTTGTTGAAAGTTAAGTATTTCCATTATATTTGGTTATCTGCGATAGCAGTTGGGAAGCTGCGGTGTGATTTTTTCAAAAAAAACTAAAAATTTTATTAGTCATTGTAGTTTTTTGAACAACAGCTTCTTCAAAAATCTCATAGTTATTTCTTTAAGCAATTGCAGTTGCCCAAATAAATATGAAGTATTATTAAATTAATTGTGTTTGCATTAAATAATTAATGACAATACATTGTTTTAGTGATTCCACTTGTTGTGTGACATAAAATTTATAACAATGAAATAGTAGGTTAATATATCACTATTGCACAAAATCCAACACATATACGGATGATAGAAAGAAAATAGTAGGCACCATAAATTTGTGCTTGGAAAACCCGATAAAGAATAAAACTACGAGATTTAATCCCATCAAAATGATTTACTATAAGTTTGCAAGTATGAATATAGATCATGTAGACTAGGTGTTACACCAATTACAATCTTTATTTGTATAAGGTATGAATAAAGATTTGATGCATTCTTAATACAACGCTCAAGAACAGTTGCCAATGGGAGTAATTAATGGGTCTTTTACGCGACACGTTTGGGGCACGTCGTTGCACAATATTTATAACACTTCATTACTTCGTATGGAGAAGACACCATCACTCGATATAGTACTTCATCACTCTATAGTGTCATTACTCCACGGGGAAATTACATCTTTACTTCACAACGCAAACCCTGCAAAGTTCACCAATATAGATTGACAGGGGGGCTCGATAATGTTCGACGACGACAAACGAGCGGTGGTCGGTGGTTAACGACGACTACATAAGCTGGAAGTTATCATCGGTTTCTAAGTTCATAACACTGTAATTCAGTCTCTTCTCTCCCTCCTCCATACTCCTACTCAAGAGAGGGAGCATTTTCATCATTTGGCGAGTAAACACAATCAACACCCAATTATAAGGTCCACTTTTGGTTCACTTAATCACATGAGATTTTTATGATTTTATGGTCTGAATAACCTTAAAATTATGTGATCTTAGGCCCGTTAGATTTCTCTCATCGAAACTCTCGACTTGATCACATACACGTCAGATTTTGAGTTAAATTGACCCCCCTCCCCAAAAACAACCAACCTATGCCTTGAGAAGTGGATTAACTGATTGATTAATGCTTGATTTGAATCAAATTGTATTGATTTTGGTATCATTAGGTTCATCTCGTAAATCTGATCAGTTTGACTAAGTTTTGTGATGTTGAAGCTATTTATGATAATTAATTCGAATCAAATATTTATTGCTCAAAAAATGCATCGAGATATGTGTAAAATGTCTCGTGATTCGTGGCGACCGATAAATTTAGTTGATGAGGCATCATTGTCCTCTTATTTTTGGGTGTTTTGGTTTGCATTGTTTGGAAATAATAAAAATAGTGATAACAAACTAAAAAATTTCAATAAACTAGAGAATATTGAGGGTGAAAATGGCGGTGCCCAGTACGCAACATCGACCACCGCTAAATGCGTGGGAGGAAAAATGATGATGGTCCCTACAGATCAAAGATGCGGTGCGGGTCGTTACGGGTCAAACCGGGGTGCGGGTAGTAACTTTGTGTCACGGGTCACAACCGCATGAACGAGCGGCTTGGTCATGCTGCGGGACGTGCAACATTGGATCAAATTAAACAATGAGGGTGCGAATGGGTTAGTGATCCTTGTCACAAATCACATCGCGTGTTGAGCATCACGCAAATCTAGGTTGTTCCATAGATCACATGGGGTTGAGTGGTGCTCGACTAGATTGGGAAAATCCTAGGGTTGGTGAGTGTCCAGCAGTTGGGCTATGGATGTGGTTCGCGGGTAGTTGAACGATTTTGACATTGTGGTCTTGTGAGCCAGGGACCGGGTCAAAGTGGCTCGCATGGAGAGCGGGTCATGAGCAGAGCACTTCCACGAGCTCACGTGCTTGAGCCAGCCCGCGACCGTTTCTGGGACATATTTTTTTCAATCTTTTAGTTTTATGCCCTAAATTATTTATTTTTTTTATAAATATAGTCATTATAAGGGTAAGAAGACACACTTCTTATGGCATATATCCACTAATTTTTCATCTTATTTAATTATAGTGGGCCCTTTATTAATTAATAAATGTCGTGTCCAAATTGTTTTTACATGAACCTATGTCTCCCTATACTATGTTAGTTGTAGTTAACCTCTTAGAGCACTATGAAGTAAAATCCACCCCCTAAATGAATTTTAATAATATTCGATTCTATGGCCTTATAACGGTGTGATCTACTTCAAGATGTACTATGGCCATTCTTATTATATTTTAAAATACTTAACCACCATAAACATATGAGCTAAATACTTTAATAATATGAGTTATCTCTCATTTACTTGGTATAAACCCCTTGACCCTTTTAATTATCTATTTATGATCATGAGAGTGAACTAAACTTCATTTTATTAGTACATTGTACAATATCCTAACATATTGCTATATGATCCATAGCTCGGTGATAGGCTCCCTTGAATTCTAAATAGTCCAAATATAAAAATTTATCTAAAATGCAACTCTAGACCATTAAAATAATCATTACTATCTACTAATCTGGATAATATGTCTTTTTTTCTCTCTCTTCCCTTCGGCCTTGTGAAACCTTCCCTCCATGCACATGATGGAGTTTTACAAGGTTACAACTTATCTAATGAAACTTTGATATGCACTAAAAGTGTGATCATATGTATTTTATTTTAATTTGATTTTATATTAGTGCTACACGTTTGGAAGGTGTTTATAATGTATTTTGTATGATTCAAGTTAGAATATTCATGGCAGCTTTAGAAGTGGAGAAACGGCCAAAGTAGAGGACAACACCCGGGCGTCGGCATTGAGCGCCTAGGCGCCTAGGCGGACTTTCAAACCATAATGATAGAGAAGCCAAAAAGTACGTGTTGGATTGGTAGTGCCTATGCTTCATGACCTACACGGCCAAGCAATACATATGGGTGCTTAGGCACCAAAAAACTTTGCATATAAACCTAGTGGGCTAAAAAGTATGTGCCAGCCCTTTAGGGCTTAGGTGCTAAAAACCATCGACTAGGCTCCACAAACCAACGACTAGGTGTTAGTTCACGCATTTTGATGGTTTAAATAGTTCACATGTATTAATTGAAGAAAGTATTCGTAAGAAGCCTATGTTGAATACTTAAAGAGCATTCCACACGCCATGAGACAAACAAAAATGTTGGATTTCAAACCTAAGTGTGAAAAGTCAAGTGTGGAGTGCTTACGAGTTTTTTAGTGCGTAATTGTTCTTGTAAATTCATTATATCATTTGGAGAAGAAAGAAAGATGTGTGCACAACCTTCTTGGCGATTTCAATCGGGTTTTATCTTTTCAAATATTGTTTTTACTCCTTTTAAGAAATGAAATGCTATTTTTGTTGTTTCCAAACGTGCTCAGTGAGTATAACTTTACTCTTTGTTTTTCTTCTTTGGATTGGTGATTTGGGATTCAAGAGTTTGAATTTTCTGATGTGATTTCTCTATAGATTTTTTATGGTGATGAATTAACCTTCTTCACTTAATTGATTTGCTATCCGGTCAAATTTAAATTCAAATGTGTTGCAATCTAATTGCGTAGGAGTAGGTTAGTGGAACAATTAGGTTAATTCACACTAGTTTTGGAAAATATAAATATTGCTTCTAGATTTGTGCACTTGTGAAGTTAAATAATAGATCATGGCTAATCTCTTGATGTATAGAACTAATTTTGTATGA
Source organism: Papilionanthe hookeriana x Papilionanthe teres (assembly GCA_022702705.1). NCBI lineage: Eukaryota > Viridiplantae > Streptophyta > Magnoliopsida > Asparagales > Orchidaceae > Papilionanthe > Papilionanthe hookeriana x Papilionanthe teres. The sequence goes on from CM040421.1 coordinate 24,561,382, forward strand.
TTATCAGACTTTTTTAGACGTCCAGAAGGGGATAAGGAGGAGAATTTCTCTTAATCTTCACCTAAATTTGAATAACTCAGTCGAACTTAGATTCATGTAGACCCAATTCAAAGAATAATTCTTCAAGAGTAAGAAAGCCACAAAACATTTTCATTCATTAACTTGGGTTTCAAATTTCAAAAAATTAGGATTAGTGCCATTTAAAAATAACAAAATTTTGAACTTTTCGGCCAGATTCAAAACTTGTAAACCTAAACCTTTACGGAACTTGGGAGTTCACTCATTTCTAATGGGATCAATACAGAACTCAATTTCGTATATTACTTGGATGACACATATATCTGCATTTCCGAGTATCATCGATACTTCACAACATTTGGTCCATATCACACTCTCCCATTATGACTCTTTGTTATCCCTTACAAAGAAGTATTCCTTTTAAACCTTAGCCTTCATATGATATCTTCTTTTCCATATTTTAAAAATATGCTCTTCCACATTAACGATGTGTTATTGATAAAGACTTTTAAGAGATTGGCTCTCTTGTGAAGAATTTGTGTCATAAACTAATTAAGTTAAATAAATTAAACATGAACAAATTTAAGTATATTTTTGTGAATTTATATAACACCCAATTCTTAATACCTATTCACATAAAACCTAAAGTCTTAAGTGATATAAAAAAAATCCACTCTACTTACCATGGTGATTAACTTTCATCAAAGGGTCCCTCGCATGTTGAAAGCCCTATAAATGCCCACAAGCGAAATATCAAAGAGCTAAGATCCAATTGTGACTTCCTTGCAATGAGGGCAACAAATGAATTGAGATCGAATAAGTAAGATCTCGTGTTATAGAGCTAATTTCATAGAACTCTATTCAAACTTAGGATATGTTTGAGTATATATAGAGTAGTGTTTAGTTCAGTTCATTTAAATTTATAGCTACATCAACTTGATTTGAGCTCAACTCATAAATAACTAAAATGAACCTTATCGAGCGTAAAAACAAATGTTAAATTCAAATAACTTATTACTCGATCGAACGAGTTCTATGAAGCATATAATGAGCAATATATCGAGCTAAAAATTGAAAATCTAATTGCACGAATTCCTAAGCGAACAAGCATTTTAAATAGTAAAAATTTAGTATGTGTTCACGAGCAAAATCAATATAACACGATAAAGAATAAAGATTCACACAATCATAAATTAAATATATTTATATTTATGTCTTAATCGAGCACATTTGTGAATATTTTATTTATAAATGCTTTTTTTTTAAAATACCTGAAAATTAATTTTAGAATTTTTAAAAAATAAATTAATTTATTTTAAAAATAAAAAAATCAGAAAATACACCAAACACAATTTAAAGCATTAAATATATAAAAATAGTAATTCTATGTGTTATGTATTAAAATATCTCTATATTTTTATTATATTTGTGAAAATATTAAAAGAGAGTTAATAATTTTAATCTATATAATTATTTCAGCAAATTAGTTTTAATTAAATCAAATTTATACTAAACATTTTATTATTAAATTATCTTTAAAATAGATAACACATTAATTAAATTAGCTAAGTGATAAAATTTAGGGGTTGTCTGGCAATAAATTTATGCAGGAATTTAATTTAAATTATATGCGAGAAAATAATAATATTATACAAAGAATTTAATAAACTCAATTTTTTTTTAACTTTTTCTGAATTTTATCCCAAGTTTTTGAAAGATATACATTCAACCACACAATTTATATATATTTACACAACTAGATCCTAAAGTTTTATATTTACATCTTATAACGCATTGCCCACGTAAAATCGGAAAAAAATTACGTATGTAAGACGTACGCAAAGTTGCGTACGTAAACACAGGGTATAAGGGGGTTACAACCCACTGTAACCTACTTATAACCTCATTGTAACCTCTCTGTATCCCTTCTAATTTACTTATAACCCTTTGTAACCCCCTGTAACCTATCAATGCATGAAAACAGAAGTGCAGACTTATTGGTAGGTTATAGGGGGTTACACGGGAGTTATAAATATGTTACAGGAGGGTCGTAATCTGGATATAACTCCATTGTAACGTTCTTGTACCCTTTTACGTACGCATCTCTGCGTATGTCTTACGTACACAAATTTTTTCTCATAAAATCATACATAAACACGGTGTATTATGTTTTTAAAAAATCGATAAAAGTTATATTTTTAAAGATATATTAAACATTTGAGGGTTATGTTTGTAAACATGAAAATTTAGGTTTTATATATGTAAATACATAATAAATGTGTGGTAACTATGTAAATGCCCCATAAATTTCAACAGCTCTTAATGTGAATTGAAAAGGATAACGGTGGACTAGAGGTAGAAGACGGCAGACCTGCAAGCGAAGACGCTGTAACCGGAGGTATTTTCTCTCTCGATCTCGAGCTCTTTTCCTATATTTTTCTTCTTGCGATCTCTCTCCCTCCCAAACACACAATCCAACGCCCTAGATAAAGGATTTCTGGGAATCGTGATCTTCGGCCACTCCAGAAATTCGATAGCTCAATCTTCGAAACTCTCTTTTCTGATCAGTGCAAGTCTCGCCTTCTCCTCTCCTCCGCCTGCTTTTTTTTTTTTTTTTGCTTGATTTATATTTGCTTCAAAAGCATTTTATTTATATTTCTGACTTAATTTTTGCAGGGGAGATATAGGGATAGGTCTCTTTCGGCATGGCCGTCTTTGCGGATGGCGGGGTATGATGACGATTGTCCCTAACCTTCATATTGTATAGCACATGTTGAGAAATTTATAGTTATTCTTTTCCGCATGCATAATTTTATTGGTCATTTTTTGGTTAACTAGAAACTTTTGTTTTCTAGCCTTTTTAGTTTATCACAACAAGCAAATGTAGTCTCATTGATTCTCAATCCAGCTTTATTACATTAATTTGTATTGGATCTGTTATTTTTTGCACGTTGTTATGCTACAACGGTTTGATATTTTATGATTTATCCATTTTGTTTTTGTAATTTAATCCTTTTGATGCAATGTTTTTGTAATGCACAATTTTAGGATCATTTAAAATTATATCTGGAGCATGTTTCTTCTAGTAGGGAGCTAGTTATCTTATGACATATTCCTGAAGATGATATGAAACCTAGTATTGCATTCATATTTTATTATGATGTGTTTGCAAAACAAGAATAAATTGATGTTTGGGGAGTTTAGGCCTACTGCTAGATCTAACACACATAGAAAAGAGAACTAAGTAATTGAAAGGAGCTTAGTTGAAGCACTCTAGTGCTTGTATTAAAAGGGAGATATTCAAAGCTGAATTGAGAGCAGTTTTGTTCATTTTTATGTTCATATTTAGAGTATTGAGATATTGGTCAGAAGGTCAAAATAACAGATACATGAAGAAAGAAACCAGCTAAAAAGCCATTGAGCTAAAGGAGCAAGAAAAATAACCAAACCTGAGAATTTTGAGCGGGCCAAAACAACCCGACCTGACCCATGGATTGGGTAGACCAAGATGGGGCCGGTCGCTACTTTGCATCAAAAGGATGCCATGATATCCCTTTATCCCCTTTTTTGGTTTAAAAATACCCAATTTGTGAAATATATTTTCAGCAATGCATCCATTCATTCACACCCTTCATGAAGTGTTGCATTAATTCACTCACCCCTCTTCACATAAAGGATGCTGAAACACCCAGCCACACCTATGACGAGGCGGGATGACCGCCATGGGGCCAACCAATTCCCATTCAATGAATTGTTTTGCAGTTTATGCCTGGCTGAAAATTAATTGAACACTGTTTTTATTTTTCTTTAATTTAAATTGTTTCATCCTCTTCTCTTCAATATGACAAAACTTCAAAGCATCAATTCTCAATATTTGATGGAACTCTCCGACATGCAGATGTGGGTAGCAAGTTGGGGGAGAGGTAAACACTCTGCCTTTAATGGAGTTTCTTAGGTGGAGGATCATGCAATGATTTATTTTATTTGCAAACAAGCAAGGAATGTATATCTAACTAATGTTTAAATCATACTTATGATGGTGACCAATTGAAGTCCATAGTTAATGAAGCACCCTATAATGCAAAAAATAGGATTAATGTGAGCCTTCAATACCACTTTATATGAATAATGAGGTACCTGAGAATAGAGGGAAGGGGAACCGTTAAGGTTTGGATCAATGTGACCCTCTGATACCACTTTATAAATATGAGAGAAAGAAATTATATTGATATTGATGAGGTGCCCAAGAATAGAGAGAAGAGAAAGAGATTGAATGGGAGGATGTCAACAACTAGCAAATGTAATTTTTAAGTCTGATTTCAAATTACACGATGAGGCATCATAACCTCCATATCCTATTTATTTTGGTAGAAAATAATAGTGATGATATAGAATAAATAAAGGAAAAAGAATACAATTAAAAATCACTAAATAAAACGGGAAAAATGATTTATCAATCCAATCATCAAAGTCATTTATAAGTTTGTATTTAACAACCATTATCATTAGTCCTCTTATTAGTTGAGCTAAGAAGAGATACTCCCATAACCATTACTAAATCATCTTCTCAGATCAATCTCTCTTAGTTTCTTCATTAATCCATTTAGATATTAAAGTGATGCAGAAATAGAAAATGATTAAAGTTATAAGTGGAAAGGTTTAGAGGGAAACTTAGTGCCAAGGATACAATGAATCCTATTATGCTTGTGAGAGGTATAGAGCAGGCCATCCTCCTTCCAAGGAAGCGTAAATTGAGCCCTTCAAGATGAACCAAGGAGTTGTTTTTCAAGTTCCCAAGGTGCTTCTCATTCCTTTTTGAATAGATCTAATTTATGGACCTCATGAAGGTTTCACTAAGATACGTTGGCTCAAGACTTTAATAAAATTGTCCTTAATATTGTAAAATGTGCCTTTTTTATGGATGATTCATCAGGAATAAATTCTAATTACGATTGAGGCAATTTAGTGATTAATATAAACTTTGGGATGGAGCCAAATCCACGTAAGTCTTGATAAGGCTTATCTTGTGAAGACATGATGCTTAATTCGATGGGCAACAGAGAAAGAAGGTATACACTAAGCATGCTTGTTACTAGTGAATAACACGATTTAGCATAGATGTCCCATGTGGTCATAGCTCATTGTGCAAACCAAACTATTTTAAAAGGTAATATAAAATATTAAAAAATCATGAATGGTTTATTAAGCATCTGCAGTATGAGAAAAATTGTCTAATGCAAAAAAAAAGTACTATCATATCATATTAATTGATTATATAATATTATATGGCATAAATGAATATTAATGAAAGCTAATTAGTAGAAATATAAAGGCCAAAATCATCAAGCAAACCTAAAGCATCAAGGTGATGACACAATAGCCATTTATCTAAATAAATTTTCTAAAATAAACATTAAATAAATGATAAATGTAAAGTACAAAAGAGGAAGAAGATACATGCAATATAGGAAGGAGAAAGCTTAAATAGTTATTGTATAATTATCACTACAGAGTTGTGCGAAGTAATGTCGAGGAGGAGGGAGGCTTTGTAATTGGCATATATACCTTTTTTTTTGTTATGCTTCTTTGAAGGTTCGATCCGTCCAGTTTTTGGGGTCTCAAATGCTCGTTGTTTTAGATTAGAGACTCATGAATTATGGCTCAACTAATTGATGATGCTTCATGTCAAATTATGCTAGTGTCTATATTTTAGGAGTGGCGAATGATACATTTTTAATAAAGTTTAACATGTGACTTTTTTCGATGGTAGTGACTATGGCTTATGCAGACATTGACGACAGCGATTGCTTCAAGATTAACGACTCAATTTATTTTTGTTGTCACAATAAACCATCATTGTTATTGTAGCTCATGTTTTTATCGGAGGTTGAAAGGTCAAAGATTAGGGTCCTTTGGGAAGCGTGAGTCGATGTGGCTAGTTTGATGACATGAAACCTTAACATATCTAAAAAAATGTAAGCAAATAGAAGATAAATTAGTTTGAAATCAATTAATTAAAATGAGGAAAAAAAACTTAAAATTAGTAGGATACAACATGCGTGCTATGCGCCATTTTAAATTTTTGAATAATTTCCATGAATTAGCATATGAGATGTATTATGTTACACAATGGCTTTAACACATGCTATTGCGTGTTATATATATCTATGATGACCGAGCATTTTATGTTATTAATTACACTTGTGAATATTAGCAGATCCGATTGCTTCTTTTTATTGTAGAAGAATTGTTTTAAATGAGCTAAATCGAGTCCATATTACCCTGCATTTGAGCTCAGCTTAGCCATTATTAGCGGCATTGACCTCAGCATCATGAGCTTGACTAATTATTGAGTTTGAGCTTATTGAGTGGCTTGGCAAGCCATATGTGTGAGTAGAAAGTGATTGAGGAGGATGCGGATGAGATTCTTGATGACGGGTGAGGCCTGACAATGTTTTTGGGAGGAAGAGGAGTTAGTGTACTTTGTAGGGAGGTAGAGTTGAAGGAGGGATAATAAAATGTGCTGGGGGAAGAGGATGGTGTTGTTCATCAGGAGGAGGTTTTGAGAATAAGGAAAACAGTAAGTAGACACTACATTGTATGAACCAGGACAAGCAATGATAAATATAGTGAAGCTGGATTAGAGAAGGAGGTTGGCTTTTTCATGATCTGATGGTTTTCATTTACTGCTACATGTTTATTCATTTTGGCTCTCAATTTCTGTAGTTTAATAGTTTTTGGTTTCTTAGACAAAGATATTATAATTTCCTTTCCTTTCTTTTCAATCACTGGTCAGGCACTGTTTTTGAAGAGTACTATTGCTATTGCCGTTGATTTGGTGTTTTCTCGGTTATAAAATTCATCTCTCTATTTCTGCCCAGCTTTAATCACTATAAGTCTATATTTATTGCCTATACTTCAGCATTCCTACACTTTCAAGTGCATTTGATTCGTCTGCGTCCTTTCTTTGACTTCCTTACTGCAGTGATGTTTGAATGGTTGTTTTCTTCTTTGTTAATTACGGACTATATCTAAATTGGATGTTCTATTTCTTTACCGATTTTTCCCTGTGATTGAAACTGAGAGTTATTGTTTTTATTGGATGGAATTGAAGTTTGTAGTATTTATATAGATATTGGAGGATTCATGGAAAAGTTGCTAAATTTGTGATTTTTTTATTGTAAGTAGGATTCTTAAGATATGTAATTTTTCAGGAAATTTATTGAATATAATTTTATTTTCTTTCAAGTTTTTAATGTGCAATTTGATGTGATTTTTTTTATTGCAACTCTTGAAGGCAACTTTCAAGAGATGCTTCTCTCTATATTCTCTTAGTGTTTTAAAACATTCAAAGGATGCTTAAAGTCTCGCTCTTTATATCGATTCATTATTTTTGTTATTCTTTCATCTAAATTATTGTGTTTGGTTTATGTGCGTGATTGAGATTTGTTTTGTTTGTGTTATATTAGTTTCCATTTTTTTTTTGGAATCTTAGTCGTGTAATTTATGTTCATTCTTATATTTTTTGTATTGGATGCTTAAAGTCATTTTTCGTTATTTTATCATTTCAAATGAATTATTTTTATTTTATTTTTTTTTGTCTTGCATCCAATGTGAATAATCTTGGTCATTCTGTAATTTATATTCATCCTTGTATTTTTTGTATTGGATGCTTAAAGTTATTTTGCGTTTATTTTATCATTCCAAATAAATTAATTTGTTTTTTTTTGTGTCTTGCAACGAATGTGACTAATCTCTGCTTAAAATATAAGTGCTGGGAAGCCATGACTTTGGTCTTTTGTGTGTTTCCTTCTGCATTTCATCGTAGGTTCATATTAGGTAATCTTAGTCCCTAAAACATTGTGCATCATAGCAGTATCTTAGTTTATGATTGCATTAACATGCCAGCTAGAAGTATTATTAATTAATGATGCAACTTAAACAAAATTAGGTAAGTTATGATGTTGGATGAACACGTCATTGCCATTGTGAGGGTCAAAATTTGTATTCTTACATTTGATAAGAGGTATTATATGGAGAAATGTTTATAATGAATCAATACTCTGGAATACGCCTTTCAATATTACATTTATTTGATTCTACATGATTGAATGTGCATTGTCAAATGTAGCGTGACATATTCAATTATTTTGGTGAGGAATTACATATGAATTTAAACTTATATGAGCTGATTGAAATATATATTCTTAAAGTGCAATTTTTGTCTTTCAACGAATATAGGAGAGAAAGGAGCCTATGACGTGTGAATAAATTTAATGGTCTCGGAACCAAAATTAATTTGGGTGAGAGACTCTTATGTTATAATTATTTGTTTCAGTAAAATGCTTAGGCAGGAGATTAGAAATAAGTTAAGCTGAAATTTCGTAAAAGTATTATTTATTTGAGGCATAGTACTTCGAATTTTAAGGCATATTACAATCATTTATTTAGGATTTTCACACCTCTTCTTAGAATTCCCATCAATGAATTATTACATTCTCCTTTAAAGTCAGTCAAACGTAAACGACATGAAAATTACTCATTCCAATTTGATCTTAACGAAGAAATTGCAGTCAATGCATATCATTTTGAAGATGAATTAGATTATGATTTATAATTAATGTTGAATTTTTTTGATATTGTTAAATCTGTACATGTTAGAATATGTTAAATCTGTATTGTGAACCTATTTTTGAGTGAGTGTTGTTACTATCCAAATGTAAAGTTCAGCTTGAGTTTGAATCTAAGCCTTAATTACTAATCAATTTGAAATTGAAAATGAACACACGATCACATCTAAACTTGAACTGATATGAGAACTTGAATCTAATTTTTGTTGTGGATCCGAGCTTTAATATTAAATTAGATCTACTCTTGAGTGTGAACCTAAGATCACGTAGAATCTAGATCTATTCTTGAATAAGAACTTAAGCGTTTAAAAGACATCAAATTTAATCCTGAATATGAAGTTGAACAAATTATTTCTAGTATAGTTGATAATTCAATTAATCAAGCTAATCAAGTGATTAGAATGTAAATTTAACTATTTGTGTCCGCCGCAGCTGAGGAGCCAGTTGAGCAAACCAATAAAGTAGATACTACCTTTTGATATTGTTCCTATTATGAATGTTCAGTTTGATTTTCAATTTTGTCTCCTTTCTTAGTTCCTTGATTTTCAAACTCATAGGGACAGACTTAGGATGAAATTATAATGATTTCTTTAAAATTTAAGTAAAATATGAACCTGATTTTTTTTCTATATGGATGATCTAAAAGTGCACGAATCTTCTCCAATATTATTTAAGTTGTTTGTGTTAATTACTTTTTAAGTGGTTGTTCTTTATGGACATATCATATTTTTATGGATTATTTTCTTTTGCTTACGATATTCTCCCATCTTCACAGTTCCCCAAAATAGTATTAAGACATGTTATTGTGTTATTATTTTCATTACTTTATTTTATTTTCCTGATTTGCATGTAGAAGTTTATAGAAAATTAGTTATTGATTATGAAATCTTTAAGTTTACTGTTCATGTGAATGCAAGTCATATGGAATTAAAATAGATGATGATTACGCATGTACATAGTTCAATTAGGTGCCAAATTGGTTTGTATTAAAAACGGCCAAACTATTTCTGAAACCAAAACCAATGCAATATTATTGAAAACCAAAACAAACTATTAGTTTCAATTCTATTTCTATATATATTTTTCTCATTTTAAGTGTATAAATCCTTATAAATTGATCTTTTTATTTTGGATAAGTTTAGTTTTATCATTAAAGGATCCATGAAGCTTCATTAAGTTGAATCAAATAAATATATGAAATGACTACTAGGTAATAAATATTACGACTAAGATTTTTATTGCGATTTTACCCAAGCTAATCAAATGACTACTAGGTAATAAATATTATGAGTGCAATTTTTATTTATATATTCTATGCTTACTTGATTCATTTTGATTTATTTGAGTTGTAGGAAACTTCAAATGTAAATCAATCCGAGGAAGTAGGTTTAGACAAAATATGAAATCAAACCTTATCCAAATCAATAAGCTTAGCCGGTTTGATTTGGATTTTTGGGTTTCTCAGTTTTTTTGCGCATCCTTAGTGATATGCATTTGAATTCCAAAATATTTTATACTAACGCTTTAAAGAAATTAACCAAAAGAAAAGTATTACCACATAAAATCTTAGCTCACATTGGGGCAAGTGTTTGTAGACAAAATATACTAGGAAGTACTAATAATAACCTTGTCTGCATTATATTTAATACGACATCATTTCATGACTATATGTGGATTCTTCTTTCTTGCCATTCCCTTATCATAAATTTACATCCAACACCTTACCAGACATTCTCCCGATAATGTTCAAGAAGCTAGTTGTGTTTTAGGTTGGCAGATGTACTTCTGATAATTCATGGATTGCTTTTTATTGAAGCATATGGCAATTATGCCAATCCTTTTTTTGACAAGTATCAAATTTTTAGTGTGTCATAGCTGAATTTTTTGAAGTTAATGAAAAATAATTTTAATTTAAGTCTTTAGTCATTGGAGTTATGTTGATATTATCTCAGTTATATTCGTCTTAGTTTATATTTTTCTAGTTTTCGTTTGATGGCACATCTATATGTGAATGGGATGTGTTATCAAGTGATTTATGGCTGTAAATTGATTTAATTCATATATTGGATTCCATAATGTAAGCAGTTTTTTTATTTCTTGTTGAAGCATTAATCAGTTTCCTTGCATTCCTCTCAGCCACTGGAAAGCCCCAAGTTGGGATGATTATTTTGTAATTTAGCTGATGTATTTCCTACTTCTTTCTTTGGCTTTTCTCATTGTAAAATTTTTCAGTTGGCTGTTTGCTTCTTTGACATTTTAGCAGTGTAGCCAAGTTTGCTGCTCTATTTCCTTGATTTTACTGTAACTGGGTTAAGCTTCTTGTTACTTGCGGTTTTGCTTTGTGTTTGAACTTAGGAGTTACCATTTTGTTGGATGGGATTGAAAATTTGATATTTTGATTGAATTTGATGATCTGAATTGGAACTCGTATTTAATTGAATTTTGGGGCATTCTGAGATGTTACTAATTTTGGTCTTTTTGGGTTCTAAATGCCAGATTGAGAATGTAAACTTTCAATGAAGGGAATGGCTAACATCTAAAATCTAGGAATTTATATACCGTACACCTAAAATTTAATATTCACTGATTAAGCGCCTGAAACTTATCACACTTTCCAATTAGCCTCTCTCCGTTATTTCTTTGCACTGCTCATTTTCATCTCTTTCCATCTCTCAGTCCAATCAAGCGTTTGTCTTCTTGTTATTCCATTCTCACCTCTCCATGGAATTATTCGACTTGCTAAAGCCGAGAAGCGGTGACAATTAAATAACCACCACTACCGACGCTACCATCTCCGCACTCTGCTTCTTGGCTAACAAAAGTCATGATGTTGGCCGAGGCATCGACGAAGAAAGGCCCTTTTTTGATTTGAGTTATCTATAATAGTAGAGCTTAAGATGAACGCTTCTTTCATGCCCTGCAGCTTCTAAACCAAACTTGAAGCTCCATTTCCTAGCTTCTGTTATCAAGCCTGCAATAAAGCTCCGAGTTTTCAAACTTCGTTCTAGCTCCAACAGCAGCCCTAATTATGCATCTACCTTTATAAACATGGCTCGTGGCTGCTCAAGTGACTTTCTTCTGAGACCAATTGATTAATATTCCAGGAAAAACTTGATGATATAGCCAATTTACTCACCGAAGATGTAGTAGATTCGCTTGCAGCATCACTGCTGCCAGTGCTTCTTCAATTTCCCTGGCGAAGTTGCAGCAGCTGCTGCTGATTCTTTCACCCCTGTTATGGAATTGCTCCAGTTAATTGATGCGAGAAAAAAAGATGGAGGGAGATGGCGAGCGACGGGCTAGGTGCGGCAAGAGCAACAGAGGCCAGCGAAATGTTTGAAAAATAACGGAGAGTGGCTGATTTGAAATCGGGATAAATTTTGGGTGGTTAATCAGTAAATATTAAAGTTTAGGTGTTTCGGATGTAAAATCTTATGTTTTAGATTATAGGTATGTAAAAACCCCTTCAATAAATTGTTATTGACTACAATTTTATTTTCAGTAAATATTGAGCGTGTTTTTAGATGTTTGGTAATACTTGAAGGCAACTTCTTGGAGACGCCTCTCTTTATTATTGTGTGAGGCCTAATATTCTAATTGCTGTTTCTATCCTTGCCCGTTCTTCTTATTTATTTTGTGATTTTTTTGTGCATGTTTGAGATCTTATCAAGTTCATTGCATATAAGTTTTTGTTTTGTGGTGTGAATCTTAACTGATGTGGAGTTTTACATCTGATCTAAGATTTCTCACGGAGTTTTATATTTTGTGGATTTTATGCCATCATTCGGAGCAAAGTAAATGTGTTTTCTAATTTTGTTTTAAAAAGGACTATTCTTTTCCCTAAATAAAAGTTTGGGAATTTTTAAATTGTGGCCTTTTGTGTGTTGCTTTTATTTTTACTTATATATTGTCCTGAATTTACATTGTGTTGTGGCCTCTTTTATCCTGAATTCATGGATTAGAGGGGTCATATTACACTAAAAGGTTTTAGAATTTTGCGAACTTATATATATTTTTTTTCAAATTCCATGCTCTGTGAATAATATACCTTTTCTTTGAATGACCTTAATTCCTTGACCTCTCAATTAGAGAGTTAGGTCACCACTTGATCACTTGACTCATGGTATTCCAAAATTTATTAACTCGGGTCAACAAGCTGCAATTAGCTTATATGCAAACCTGATTATTGAAAGAGCTCAAGTCTTGGAGTCTACTAACTCGGCTCTTTGGGATCAAGTTATAAACTTGTAAAAACTAGCCAGCTAAATTCGTTCCGGATTGATTTTGTGGCATTCTAAGCTGGGAAGGAATTTGAATTTTTTTTTATTTGAGTTAAATTTGGCGTGGTAAAATTTTTATGCCATAGTTGTATTCAAGTTGCTAGTTGTTTGCATCAAGAATTTTAACTAATTACTGCTGTCTAATGGTGGTAAAGAGTAGGGATGTTACTGAGCTAAGTCAATTTGACTTGGGATGATTTGACTCAACATTTTAAGAGTGGGTTTGTGCTCAAGATCGAGCTCAAGCACGACTTAAAATTGAATGAATCTCAAGTATGAATTTGCTTGCTCTTAAGTAGAGCTGTGACACGGGGTGTCTTTGTCGCAGAGTTTATAAATATGCTAGATTAGTCCCTATATTATTTTAATGGAGGGCTATTATTGGGGACTATTTCAACCCATATTAAAAGAGTCTGGGGACTAAATCGACACTTTTATAAACTCTGGGATTGCGTTGGCTCTTTACAAAGAGTTAGGGAACCATTTTTACACTTCTCTAAATTGAGACTTGTATAAACTCTAGGATTGAGTTGGCTCTCTGAAAAGATTTAGGGAACCAATTTTACACTTCTATTTTTTTCTTATATTATGTTTATATGCAATATACAACTGTTTGATTGTTTCATATTTGTTCCTTTAAATTTGATGAGCAATCCACTAATTCATTGTTTTTCAAATCGTTTTTTTCCGTTAGTTTTCCATACTATTTTGATTTAAATAACCCGAGGCAGCCATGTTCATGCTAAACAGGGAAACAATGTCATTGTTGAAGAAGAATCAAAAGGACTGAACCCTTCACTGATAGTTCTGTTAGTCATTGTTACTCTACTCCTACTATTTTTCGTCGGAAACTACGCTCTCTACGTGTACGCCCAAAGAACACTTCCGCCGAAGAAGAAGAAACCCATCTCCAAGAAGAAGATGAAGAAAGAAAGGCTCAAACAGGGCGTTTCTGCACCTAGCGAATAAATAATAAACTCTGCTCATTGAGTCTCTAATCCATATCTTTCGTGTCAGTTTAAATTTCCTGAAGAAATTTTAAGGTGTGGACTATGTAAGATAGGTACTTAATTGCAGCACTGCATCATGTCAGCACGTGTCTTCCTTCTTGCTCATGATTCAGACTGAGAGAGGCTGGTTCCTCGGATTAGGTTATGGCTTTCAGTTATGTTTGTTAGAATAATGATTTGTTATTTCAGCTCACTTGTTGTTGCAAGTCTAAAGAGCCAAGCTCAATTTTGGTCTCTCTCTCTCTCTATCTACAAAGCTAACACCTCTTTTATCCATTTTTGAAGTTCTCACGCATATTAGTGTGGGAAATTTACATATGTAGCACATCATTCTTATGTATTTACATATCTCGCACCAAAACATTCATATTGACATACATACAATAGCATTTTGGGGTGTTAAATTTTGTGCATGAAAATGTGTATTTGACTTGTAAAAAGTGATAATAGTGATAATAGTGTTATATTTGATGTGAAATTAACGAATAGAGTGTATGTTTATATGCGAGATATGTAAATGCCTCTATTAAAACTCATAATAAAATCCGAACTGGTTCTATTTTATTTTTATCAATTTCTCAATGATGTGACCGGGGCATGCGTTAAGTCATTGGTTTGTTAGTTAAAAAAAATTCCTTGGGTTCTAGTTTTGTAAATAGCAATGTTTCGAGTGCTATGTGTGTAATTATCCTTTTTTGTTTGTGACATATTAAGCAGCAAGTTTGGGAGCACAGGACTATGCGACCATAAAATTTACTTGTGGTTGCTGAGTTTGTTGGAGTCATTGAATAGCTGGGCTTGAAGCAAGCAGTTTATCTTAAAGGTTTTTTGGGTTTATTTTGGGGTTAGTTGCGGATTATTTTTGAAAAAATACATAACTCGAGAATATCTCAAAAATAACCTCAGAATAATTTAAGAAATGTAAAAAAATGTTTTTGAATGGAATATTAAATATTAATTCAAATTATTTTGGATGTATAATCTTCATGTATTAATCAGTTATTTCTCATATGATTTACAGTTTTTTGAGGTTATTTTGGGTTGTATCTCCTAAGTGTCATGCATAATGTTATCCCAAAGCTACCAAATATTTTTTTCAAATTATTTTGGGTTGCGTCTCCTAAGCTACCAAACATGATTGTTGTTCTATGCTCGTGTTATCCCGAGGTTATTATAGTGTTAATTGATTGGGTGTTAATGTATTATACATTTGTGATCAATCTTTTGATATTGTGGTGTTTAGGGTGTGTTTTTATCTGCATATCTGATCATCTCTGTGATATAATTCAAATTTGTAGTTATCTGAGCCATGAAATGATTACAATGATCTAATTGTTCATAGTTTTCTTAATATCATTGTCCACAATGAGCGAGAGACTTATGAACACTATTGTGCTTATGCACATAATGTTTGATTCACTGTCCGTAAGGACCATAGTAGTTATTGGGCTAACTCCAAGCAAATTAAGTCAAATGATTATATTTGTGGAAAAGCAAGTCAGAAGAAAGAGTCACAACTCACTAATACGGTGAAGAACAGAAAAACGGAGTAATGACTGGCTGTCAAGCAATGGTTCGCTATGCTATCGATGTTGACGGCAACTGGACAATAAAGAAATTTGTAGAAAGTCATAATCACCCCTTGGTGGAATCCTGTTACAAGCACCTTATGCGTTCAAGTCGGAAGATTAGCGAGTTAAATGTAGATTTGTTGAGATCAATGACAAGGTTAGGGATCAGAGCAGCAGACACATTTAACTTCCTTGCTTCATAGGTTGGGGGAGTAGAAAACTTGGATTGTACGAGGCGAGATGCTTACAACTTTATTCAAAGAGAAAAAAGAAGTAGAATTGAGTAATGTGAGACTAATTCTTTGTTGCAATTATTCATGAAACGACAAACTGAAGATATCATGTTTGCATGTGACTTCAAAATGATGAGGAGGGTAGACTTACAAGTTTTTTCTGGAGTAATGAGTCTTGCAGTCTTGATTATGATTGTTTTGGGAATGTTTTAATTTTCGATACTAGCTACCGTTTGAATAAGTATAATTTATGTTGTGCTCCTTTTGTAGGGGTTAACCACCATTGACAAAACGTCCTCTTCAGAGTTGGTTTTTTATCCAATGAGACGATTGAGTCTTTTATGTGGTTATTCAAAGCATTCATTTGAATAATGGATGAGAAGCATCCAATTACAATTTTTACATATCAAGATCAAGCGATGACAAAAGCCATTGAAGAATGTCTTCCACTCACAAGACATAGATTATGCTAGTGGCATATCTATAAGAAATTTTATTCGAAAGTGCATTGTGGCATGTCGTTCAAGAGTGTTAACAATTCATTTTATAAATGCATGAGCAAGTTTGATTTTGAAGATGAGTTCGAAGATACTTGGAAGATAATGATTGAGCAAGAAAACTTCACAGCAACGTGTGGCTTGATGAATTGTACAGTATAAGACATAAGTGGTCAACAACATTCAATAAAGAAATATTTGGAATGAGAATTCTGTTAATGCAAAGAAGTGAGTCCACAAACTGTCATGTTGTATTTAAGCCCACTATTTCTCTCACTGATTGTTTTCTGGATCTTAAAAATATTATGAAATCATGGAGAAGGAACGAGAAGGATGAAGACTTCAAAAGCTCTCAGTTTGTTACCACACCCGCAGTTAAAACAAGCTCAGTGTTGAGGGAAGCTGCTTCATATTACACCAGGAAGCTTTACTCCATGTTTGAGGAAGAGTTATTGCATGGGTTATGTAGAGTAACTGTCGATTTCTTAGCTGACAGTGGATCCAAATTCTATGTAAGGAATTTGGATAATCTGATCACGAGTAGACCCTGGATTGTTAAATTTGACATGGTTAATTGCGAGATCACTTGCAGCTGCAAGAAATTTGAAATGATAGGGTTGCTTTGCGCTCACTCTCTGCGTATTCTTAATGTGGTAATTTTAACAAAGATTCCCGACAAATGTTTGTTATTAAGATGGTCAGTTAATACCAAAAAAGATATCTACAATAGTGTTGGATACAAACATATCAAAAACTCTCAAATGTCCGGCGGAACTTCAAGTGAAATCCTATTTCGGTCACATGCTCAAAAGTTTGCGTACCAACTAATTATTAATGCATAATTAAATGAACGCGTTGAGACATTTATGCTAGAATAAATCAAAACAACATCTGTAGGTGTTGAGGACATATTAGCTGGGAAGGATCCTGAACCAAATAAGAAAACAAAAAAAAAAGAAATCACATAACAAAGACTGCAATGTGAATGATCCTGCAAAAATGAGACCAAAATATATATCTAATGTCAGGTTGAAAGGATACTGAGAAATAAGCAGAAGAGCTGAGAGTATATATTTCTACATTCCTTAGATTTACTAAACATTACTTTCTTCTAACTTGAACCACTTTATGCAGGAAAGAATCAAGAAGCGTCCACAAGCCAAGGACTGCAGATCCATTGCGAGGCAAATATGATCATAATATTATTCTGTTTTTATATTAAAATATGGCCGTTAACATTCTTTTGTATTTAAAACAGGAGAACATCACGCCGGAACCAACATACACATACTGATGCATTCCATTAGTGAGATTAAGACAACTGAGACTTACACCTTATGTATGAATGTACTGGTTCATATTTTGTTAATGGAAATGGAAATGTGAATTTTTTAGGAACATAAGAATGAACACTGAGAATATATGATAAGAATAATTATTGTGTAAGACATGTGGATGTTGTGTAATACATGTTTTGATATGTTTGTTATGCTTACCGTACTATATAAATCTGTGTTGAATAACTGCGCAATAATCCTGAGAAATAAGACAACAACAATCCCAGAATAACCCTGCAATAACTTTGATATAGCCTAGCAATAACCCAGAAACAACACAACAATAATTCCAAGAAATAGCCAAAAAATAACCCAGCAACAACCCAAAAATAATCCCACAATAACACAAAAAAACAAGACAAAAAATAACCCAGAAATAACCCATCAAATGATTAAAAAGAGAAATTCCCCGGAAATAACTCGCAATAATTTTTTAAGTAACAACACAAGTAACCCATCTATAACTTAACAATAATCAAGAAATAGCTCAGCAATAATCATGAAATAACCTAGTAATAACCCTACAATAAACCAACAATTATACCAACAATAACCCAAAAATAACCAAAAAATAATCCAGCAATAACCCAAAAATAACCAAGTAATAACCCAGAAATAACTCAGGTTATTATTAGGCTATTTGCAGGTTATTTTTAGGTTATTTTAAGATTATTATTCATAGGTTACTTTCATGTTACTTCAAGCTTTAAGTTTATTTTATGTTTCTTTGTAGGTTATTTTTGAGATTATTTTTAGGTTATTTGCAAGTTATTTTAAGGTTATTTTATGGTTATTGTCAGGTTATTTTTAGGTTAGTTTTAGGTTATTCTTATATTACTTTCAGGTGACAGGTTATTTTAAGGTTATTTTATGGTTTTTGGTAGGTTATTTTCAGGTTATATTTAGGTTATTCTTAGGTTGTTCTTAAGTTACTTTCAGGTGACAGGCTATTTTAAGTTTATTTTATGGTTAATGGTAGGTTATTGCCATGTTATTTTTAGGTTATTCTTAGGTTACTTTCAGGTGACATGTTATTTTAAGTTTATTTTATGGTTTTTGGTAGGTTATTGTCAGGTTATTTTTAGGTTATTCTTAAGTTATTCTTAGGTTACTTTCAGGTGACATGTTATTTTAAGTTTATTTTATGGGCTATTTTTAGGTTATTTTTAGGTTACTTTCAGGTGAGTTTATTATTTTAAGTTTATTTTATGATTATTGTCAGGTTATTTTTAAGTTATTATTAGATTACTTTCAAGTGACAGGTAATTTTAAGGTTATTTTATGGTTCTTGATAGATTATTATCTGATTATTTTTAGGTTATTCTTAGGTATTTGTATATTACTTTCAGGTGACAGGTTATTTTAAGGTTATTTTATGGTTCTTAGTAGGTTATTGTCAGGTTATTTTTAGGTTAATCTTAGGTTATTTTTAGGTTACTTTCAGGTGACAGGTTATTTAAAGTTTATTTTATGGTTATTGGTAGGTTATTGTCAGGTTATTTTTAGGTTATTCTTATGTTACTTTCAGATGAGATGTTATTTTAAGTTTATTTTATGAGTTATTGTCAGGTTATTTTTAGGTTTTTTTAAAGTTATTTTTATGTTACTTTCAGGTGAGTTTATTTTAAGGTTATTTTATTGTTATTTTTAGGTTATTTTTTAGTTATTCTTAGGTTACTTTCATGTGACAGGTTATTTTAAGGTTATTCTATGGTTCTCGGTAGGTTATTGTCAGGTTATTTTTAGGTTATTCTTAGTTTATTCCTAGTTTACTTTTAGGTGGCAGGTTATTTAAGGTTTATTTTATGGTTTTTGGTAGGTTATTGTTAGGTTATTGTTAGGTTATTGTCAAGTTATTCTTAGGATACTTTCAGGTGACTAAGGTTGTAACAATAATGCAATCATATTTACAGAAATGTACAGAAATGCAATCTCTGCAATACATAAATATAGATAAATTCAATCATATACAGAAATTCAAACATATTAATCGTCCAAATAATTGAATTGTACAGAAATGCAATCAATAATATTTATCATCAGGTTACTATCAACAACACAATCGTATTTACAGAAATGCACAGCCATATCCATTAATATTCATTAATATATCATCCAAATAATTTATATCTGCAAATCTCGAATGCAAGCTCTGCCCTAAGCCGAGGCATATCAGCTTGCCAGTTTAATTTATCTTTTCAATCAATTTTCCCTTTTCACACAATCATTTCCATATATTTACATACAAAAATACCGCAGTTAACACTATAATTCTGTGTGGCAAGGCCTCTGACCACGATGACGTCCCATGTAGTCGGGTCAGAGACGAAAGCGCTCTTAACGTCTTTTGCAAGATGTTTAATCTAGATAAAATGATGGTATTTTAAAATCATTGAAACCATAGACAAAGTAACAAATTTTCTTACAGAATAAATTAAGTAAGGCTCAGTTTGCTTACAGCGTCGTGGGTGACTCCCAAATTCATTTTATTAGGTAATGAGTCATGGAATCTCCATCAGCCGGCCTTCAGATTCTCAGCAAGTAGAGTCCAATGACTATTATTAATTATTGGAATTAAAATTACTTTTGTATCAACTACAACCTCCATTGTAACATGTTTAACAATATCTCGCAAAGGATGGTTTATATACATCTGCATAAATAAATTAAATGAGTTTATAAGTTTAACAAAATCAATAATAACCCATACATAATAATAGTAATGCTCTAGAGGTCGTTTGTTTGTTTGGTTGGTTTATTACATATCATCTGTGTTATATTTACTTCTGAAATAAAACAATATTTCTCTTATATATGTGTTATTGGTAACTTAACTAATTCAGAAATAACCCATAAATAATAATAGTAATACTCCAGAGGCACTAAAAATCATTGAACTCATTTTCCTCACAAATTAGAGTTTAATACATAAAATGAGCTTCTAAAAATATCACAACAACATAGTTATAAGAAAAACTAAATATTAAGTATAACAATAATACAATTCTTTTCTTCCTCAAGTTACTTAACTTCGTCCTAAAATCAAGAATGTGTTATTTCTTCAAGGAATGGCTTTCGAAAACCATGTTGTGAAGAATAATCAAAATCTTCAAGATAATTTTTCCATATGTAGAATAAAACGATTTTGATATGTTTTACAAAAATTTGAGAATTCTTTTTGTATGCATGCTTACTTGAAAAGCAGAGTTGGGAAATGACTATTATGTGTGATGGGAAGGTCGATGTTTTCCTAGTGTGCTGGAGAGACGTAGACATAGGGACTAAAAGAATCAGGTGACTGACACATCCTATTTTCCAATCAAATTGCAAACATATCTGCATGTTCAGTGCTCAATTCTTCATTATTCCATAGTGCTTCAATGCACTGTCGGCTTATATGAATATGACTCATTGCAATTATGATATCATCACTGTATTTTGAAGAAATAAGTTTTATTAGAGTTTAATACAGGACTGAGGCAACAGTAAAAAAAAGATTGTGGATTTACTTACCTAGCTTTGTAATTGTTCAAGCAGTTATCTATGAAATTTTGCATGTGTGTTGGTATTAAATCTCGGCCGGGGAACTCTATGGCTAAAGAATCGACAACTAAAGGTGCTGCAGTCACTGCTCCCTGTTGTTCTTCATCCTGATTTTCTTCAACGACTTATGTTGTTGTGATCTCGGCCTCCTGTTCCCTAGCTAATTCATTTAATATAAATTTCTCATGTTCTTCAAACACTGCTCCTGCTTTCTTTCTCTTTATTACGATGAATGGGGAAGTTATTACCCTCTTTCTTCTGGTCCCTTTGGCCTTAACCCTTCGGGCTAAGCTATCCAGTGGGTCTTCATGGATGACTTCCTTTCCATGTTCCCCTTCACCATTATTTATTTTTTCCTTTATTTCACTATTTATTGCAACATGCTCACCAGAGAGGTCACATTCAAATGTAGGGACTATCCCTATCAGCTATTCTTCTTCCTCCTAAATCATGTTCCCCTACTTCCTCCATATGACCAGGTGGTTGGACAGCATGTTCTGCTAAATAATTCAATTTAGAATTTGGATGTGCCTGTGCTTCCATTATTGGGCTTGCTTTATTTTCATTAATTTGAGACGCAACTGGAGAATCATGATTGTATTTATTTCCAGATTCCTCGTCAACTTTATTTATTTTTTCCTTTATTACTTTGATGTCAGACTTCATCTTCGTCATTGTATACTCTATATTATCTAATATGTTATTTACAGAATCTTGGAATTGAAAAAAAAATTTTGTTGCTCCCTTAGAATTTGAAAAATCTCTTCTAATCCCATGTTAGGCTCTAAATATGTTTGTGAGTGCAAAGGTTGTGGCATGCGTCAAGTGAGGACCAAAGGGATAACACTATACAAATTCGGTGTCAGTGGTTCATTTAGAGAGGCAAGTCAACTGCGCTCCCCATCTCTCAAGTCAGCAAATGAATCAAGAACCTACAAATATATTCAATAAAAAAAATAACTACATGACATAAATTAACAAAAATAACTCTAGCCTTATAACAGAAGATAATTTACTCACCTATGCCTTAGTAAGCCTCTGAAAGACTAGATGGATCTTTGTAGGGTTCCAACCCACATTTACTGGCCACCTCAACACGCAAGGTTTGGATTTAGGAACAGCCAGGGCTACCACTACTGTACGCTCATAAAACCATAGCTGTGCAAACAAAAATAAATTAGGATTTCATATTACCCAAATAACAAAAAAATAACTCTTTACTAGGGTTGGATAGTAGACTAACCATTAAAAGAAAAAAAAATCCATTGAGATATCCCAATGGATGACCCGTCCTTATTTTGATTATGCAGACAATGACTTCCTCAATAAGGTGTTCACTTATCGTTGCGGCCCAATTAAATGAAGAAAAACAATCTAACTTAACAACAAATGCATAGAGCTCTGTGGGCACCCTAAAATTTCTAATAGGAAATAATAAATTAGATAACAAAAATTTAGCAATAAGTTTAAGTGTAGTGGATGACTCCCCGAGTGACTCCTTCAATAGCTCACTCTTTGCCTGCCTGACATTCATATCACTGAGTGGTTTTTTGGCTCAAGTTGTTGTAGGTCCTTTGTTGGACATGCCATTCAACAAAGCAACTTGGTATGCATCAAATTGAGCTCCTTCCTACCCAATTTGAATTTCAATCGATCCATATCCCAATAATTTAATATGTGCATAGTTAAGATGTGGTCTTGAGGATAGGGGGAGCTCAAAAAACTGATTCAGAATCAATTCTCTGAGTTTTGACCATGTCTCCTCAGAGACAGTTGGCCGAACCTTGTCCAAGACTTCTCAAACTGCTGATGGACGACATTTTTAATTTATAGACTATTTGTTCATCAACCTACATAAATAAGAAACATTTTATTAAGGATCACAATAACTCATCAATAAACCAATAATATCCCAACAATAACTCACAACTAAATGGATATTAACTAAACCTAATAATAAGAAAAAATAACATAAGAATACACTTCAAAATAACCCAAGAATAAACTAAAAAAATCGAGGAATAACTTAAAAATAACCTCAAAATAACCAATAATTATTAAAAAAAAATAAAAAATAACCCAAAAATAACCCAGGAATAACCCAAAAATATTACATGAATAACCTCAAAATAACCCAGGAATAACCTCAAAATAACCCAACAATAACCTCAAAATAACCTAGCAATAAACTCAAAATAACCCAGTAACAACCTCAAAATAACCCATAAATAACGCATGAATAACCTCAAAATAACACTGGAATAACCTCAAAATAAGCGAGGAATAACCTAAAAATAACCTAGGAATAATATAAAAATACTCCAGGAATAATCTCAAAATAAACCATCAATAACCTCAAAATAACACAGGAATAACCTAAAAATAACCCAGGAATAATCTAAATATAACCCATGAATAACCTAAATATAACACATTAATAACAAAAAAATAACCCAGGAACAACCTAAATATAACACATGAATAAACTCAAAATAACCGATGAATAACCTAAAACTAAACCAAGAATAACCTAAAAATACTCCACGAATAACCTCAAAATAATACAACAATAATCTTAAAATAACACATGAATAACATCAAAATAACCCAGGAATAACCTAAATATAACAGAGGAATAACAAAAAAAAACAAGAATAACCTAAATATAACATAAGAACAACCTAAAAATAACCCAACAATAACCAAAAAATAATCTAGCAATAACCCAAAAATAACCCAACAATTACCCAAAAATAACCTATGAAAAAACCCAAAAAAAACCTAGGAATATCCTAAAAGTAACCCGACAATAACCTCAAAATAACCCAGCAATAACCCAAGAATAACCCAACAATAGGCTAAAAATAACCCACGAATAACCTAAAAATAACTCAGGAATAACCTAAAAATAAACCAGTAATACTCTAAAAATAACTCAAAATAACTCAAGAATACCCCAAAAATAACCCAAAACCGAGGGTTGGTTATTCCTGAGTTATTTTTAGGTTATTCATGGGTTATTTTTAGGTTAAACATGGGTTATTTTTTAGTTATTCCTAGATTATTTTTGGGTTATCTTGAGTTATTATTGGTTAATTTATGATTTAGTTGATATCCCTACAGTTTTGGGTTATTGTTGGTGTATTCTTGGGTATTGCTGAGTTATTTCTGGGGTATTCCTGGTTCATTTTTAGGTCATTCCTCAGTTATATTTAGGTTGTTTCTGGGTTATTTTTGGGTTATTCTTGAGTTATTTTTTGAATAATTCTGGATTATTTTGAGGTTATTCCAGGGTTATTTTTAGGTTATTCCAAGGTTATTTTTAGGTTATTCCAAGGTTATCTTTAAGTCAAAATAACTCGCAAAATCAAACAAAAACAAAAAATAACCCTTAAAAAAACAGGGAAAAACCGATCACAATTACCAGGACAACTGTTTCCCCTCATTGCCATCCTTCAACTTCTTCGCCTCCTTCTTCCTCTTCTTTAACTTCTTCGACTGTTCCACGATTGTCTTCTCCATCTCTTTTGATTCCGTTCCTATTGGCTCTTCCAGTTGCGTATTCTCCGAATCATCCATCTCTATTGTCTTACAACTTTGAAGCTCTCCAACGAAGCAAATGTGAAACCCTAGCAGAGCCAACGACAAAAACCCTAGTAGACAACAAAATGCGTCGAGAACTCCCTAAAAAGTATTTCAGAACATATTTCTTGACATTATAAAAGGTGGGATAGTCGAAAAGGCGGGATAGTAAAAAAGGCGGGATAGTCGAAAAGGCAAACACATCGGGCCGGCTCGGGCTAAAAAGCATTTCTGTTTCTTTTTTTATTTTTTTAAATGTTATAAACCACGAGACCTATACTGCCACGTGTCATCATATAATTGGAATCCAAACATTGATTTACGTTCGAAGTTCGGACAAAAAAATTCTTCCTTAAACGGACCCTAAATCTATTTTTTTCTTTTATGATAATTGTAGAGTTAACTGCTTTAACTATTAAGGGTGTAAAGAAGTCAATTTGGGCTTGTACCGCATTTGTTTTGAGCTTGATTGATTAAGTTTGAGTTTAAACTTGAGTTTGATTGTATGAATTTGAGTTGGACATTAAGGCGTTCATTTGTAATGAAAGAGAAAATAGTTTTAATGCATGTAATACATATAATAAAGTAATAAACAGACTGATAATTTGAAGATGAAATAATAAGAAATTATTAGATATAAATAGTTAATAATTTCATATATATTTAAAATGTTTAATAGCTTTGCATATAAATTTTGGCATACAGCAACAACAAGCTTTTTTACAACTAAGTGGGGCCGATTGCATGAATTCTTTTTCTCCAATGTGTCCTATTGAGTGCTGTATTTTCATTTAATTCTAACGAAGTAAGATCGTTTTTTATACAACATGCTCATGTCTTTTTAGGTCTACCTCTACATTTCTTAACATAAGTCAAATCTAAACCATCTACTCTTCTAATTGGATCTTCAAATGGCTGGTGTTTAATGTGATCGAATTATTAAGACGACTCTATAATCTTGTAAGTTACTGGAGTTACTCCAACCCTTTCACGACTCTCTAAACATCTACTCATCCACCTAAGCATTCTCATCTCAACAACTTTTAACTTAGTTTTATGTTTCGCTTTTATAGGCCAACATTATGCACAATAAATCACTGCGGGTCTAGCCACTATCTTATTTTTCTCTAAGACTAAGTGGTACCTTTCTATCACACAATAAGCCCAATGCATTCTTCCACTTCAACCCTCCAACTTGAATACTACTGATAACAATCCCATTCATATCACCAACATTTTGAACAATAGATACGAGATATCTAAAATGTTCACTCATTTTAATAATCTGATCACCCATTATTACAACTCGACCACTAAATTTATTATTACTGAAATTGCATTCTATGTATTTAGTTTTATATCTACTTATACGAAGATCTTTAGACTATAACGTAGACCTCCATAATTCTAGTTTTTCCTAAACTCCTCTAGTCTTATCCATGAGAAGGATATTATCAGTGAAAAACATAAACCAATGTATATCAAACATAAACCAATGTATATCCTCCTGTATCTGTCCAATAAGAGCATTCATAACCGAAGCAAAAAAAAAAGGGCTTAAAGCATGCTAATATATATTTAAGTGTATTGATTTTAAAATTGGGTAGGCTTATGAGCTAATTAGTCGAGTTGGGACAAGCTCAAATTTAGTTTAGTAGTTCATCTAGCTTAATGTTGTAGTCTTTTAATAAGTCAAACGTTAAATGGTTCAAGTGTTGGTTTGACTTTGTTATGTCATTGGACTAGTTAAGGGCTGTGTTTGAGGTAGCGGTGTGGTGGCGGTATGACATTGTATGCATATTCAGGCGTCGCCACATCGCATTTTCGGGCATTTTGTTTGAAACCTGGCCTGACTAAGTGCATTGGTTGTCAGAAAGCTACGGTTTGACTATTTGAAAATAAAATAAATTTGCAATAATCACAACAACTTTTTGAATATCAATTTTTTCAGCATGAACTCAACAATCAGAGCTGCCTTAGTCATTTAAATGATATAACACTTACCATCAAAGATTAGTATTATGGGATCTTTTGTTTAACCACACTAATCATATTTCTAACCACCTTAAATATCTATGAGATGCATTTATTAGCGCAATGACGGGATTCAGATATTCATTTTGGTTTGATAATATAGCGACTAAAAGAGCAACTTATACAAAGGAACAAAGTCAAAAGAGAACTTCAAACCGGTTTCTAGGGTTATGGTGTTGACTTGATAGGGTTATATATGTTTGAATGAAATGTTGGGCATTTGAAAACTCTCCTTTAATGAGCTCTCATTTAGAAAAGGATAATTATATGCAGAAAACTCGAAGTATCATTATTTACAAAACTAGCATCAGTAATTTTTTGAACTATCAAATCAATGTATTTACTTGTGACACGATCAAATCATTGAAAATTTAATAGAAATGAAAAATATGGGCTGAGATTTCATCATATTTTTTTTATAAATGAGTGATAATTTAAAAAGTTGATGTGAGGAGTGTTGAATTTGCTAATAGTTATACTTACTTGACCTTCAAATAAAAGGAAGATTTACATACCGCTCAATTTTTATGTACGTATATATGTAATGCCTAAGTTTCAATTTTTACATGCAAATGTCATCTTACTTGTGTCTAAAAAATGTGTACTTCGCTTTATAAATGTAAGGAAATTAGCGGTATTTTTGATTTGATGAAAATTTTAATTGTTATAAATGTAAAAAGTGAAGTATATGTGTTAGATAACTATATAGGAATTGGGTTTTAGATAGGGCAACACATCAAAATGTAAAATTGATGCATGAAAGTCTAATCGTAACAATTAGACCAAATAGACAATAACTTTAATATATCTATTAATCAAGATTAATTGAAATCGGGCAAAATTAAGAGTTTTCTTATTTAAATTGTTGTATTGAATTATGTATATTAATTTTACATATTCTTTCATTATAGCTGAATGGTTAGATTTGGAATATGTATTATTACAAATTATTATGTATTATTAGGATACTTAAATTTGATTGTATGGACTATTATTTATTTGAATGAAATCAAGGAACAAGATAATCAATCTATTTGTTCAAAATCTTTAACAGAGATAATGGATGATAGAGATGCTCAAAAAGTTTATCGCTTTATACTAGGATTATAATTCATATTTTCCTATAATATTGACATTTTTGTTTGAAATACAATTTTGAACGTATCTCCTAAACTTATAAAAAATGGATAAATTTGTTTCATTATATGCATTATAATGTATATAATACTAAGATTATGATATAAAATAAACTAAATTATATTTTAATTAAGAATATTTCACCTAGACTCAAATGCAACACAATACAATAATGTCAAATTGGATATAATTTTGATAATGTCAAAGTAAAATTTAAAATATTTAATTAAAAAAATAATATTTTTATGAGGGAAATTCTAAGCGCAAGAGAATAGCCTAACCAACGGTGATGGGTTGAGTTGCACCGCGATGCAATGGCGCCCGATAGCCAAACGCAAATGATGGAGGGAGGGATCAAGGGCCGCAATACTCGCTATAAATATTCTGAGAAAGCGAGGGAGGGAGAGAGAGAGCCCTCTTATCGAACGGTGCAGAGACCCAAGCTTTCGTCCAGATCTCTCATCCCAATCGTCTCCTTCCTCCTGTCTTCTCCAGCGTCCGATCTCCGCTTCCGAGCAGCGCAGATAAAGTTCCGATTTCTCTCTCCTATCTAGGCCCATCACAAGCGCTCGCGCGCGAATTTATCGAGGTACGCATTTGTACTCTCAGGGTTTGCGAATCGCACGGGCGGAGATGTCGAAATTGTGGTTTCTGATTCCTTCTTGTTGGCTGGCCGGCGACGCAGTGGCGGCGATTGTAGGTTTCTGGAGATGTCAAGCCCTGGCGATGGGTGCCACGAGAACGGCGAGCACAGCCCGAAATCCCATATGCGAGAGCAGGACCGCTATCTTCCGGTAGCCAATATTGGCCGGATCATGAAGAAGGCGCTCCCTGCGAATGGAAAGATTGCGAAGGATGCCAAGGAGACGATGCAGGAGTGCGTCTCGGAGTTCATAAGCTTCGTCACCAGCGAGTTAACTGCCCGTTTATTTGAGCATGTGGAATTTATTTTGCTAGCGGTTTGGGTTTTCTTGTTTTGTTTGTGTATGATGAAGCGGTTGTTGGTGCAGGGCGAGCGAGAAGTGCCAGAGGGAGAAGAGGAAGACGATAAATGGGGATGATCTGCTGTGGGCGATGGCGACGCTGGGGTTTGAAGAGTACTTGGACCCTCTGAGATTATATCTACAGAAGTATAGGGAGGTGATTTCCTTGAATAATAAGATGAAATTATTGAGAAACGATTGATTTGTTTTTGTTTTGTTTCTGCTGATATGTGTCTAATTTTGATGTTTAACCCTCTTTTGGTACGTGTGGTTGCGCCTGGATGGATGCCGCAATATGGTAGACGGAGGTAATCTCCTTCACACCTTTATGCTTCTTTTTTTTCTTCTTTTAATCTAGTTGATTTTTAAACATTTTCTGGTTAAGCTAGGATTTTGCTCCACCTTTAGGGGTGTTTGGTAGCGCCTCTTAATAGTATATGTCAACGGATTTACTAAATTCACCCAAATGCTAAAATGTTGGAGTTCAGTGGATTTATGAATTTTTGGATTTAGGTTCTCAAATTTGTCTTCAATTTGTCTTCAATTTAGATTTATTAAATCCAGGGGCATGGTGGATATAATGTATTTATGATTTCCGGTTTTACTAAATCCTTGTAATGCTAAAGCCAAACAACCCCTGTTTGGTTGCAAGTAAGACTTAGTTTAAATAGGATTTAGTAAATTATATAAATCCGGTTATATTAAATTCTGACATGGTTAAATCCTGAAAGTTATTTGATATCTCAGTAAGTAAATCCTATAAATTATGAGAATCCTTTTGGTAGTTTTAGAAGGATTTAACAGGATTTATTAAACATCCAAAGATGAAGATTAAATAAAAAAATACATATGAGTATGTAAAACTTTGAAGTGTCTAAAAAAAAGGCATTTACATTTAATTAATAAGTAACATTTTTTTTTTGTAAACTATTACTTATTAAGTAATAATTTAACATTAATCAATTATTAATTTTATAAATTGAGAATTCCCAGAATTTTATTTAATAATTTGAAATTTAAAATATAATTTTATTTATTAATCAACTATTAAATAGTTAAATACAAATTTATCTAATTATAACTAATTTCATATTATATGAATAAATTATTAATTATTAATCAATTAAATTAATAAAATTAACTTCAATAAAATAAAATTAAAACCATAAACCAATCTCTCTCTTCCACTCTCTACTTGAAAGCCTCGCCTCCGGTTTCACCCAAACTTCCCATCTCCGCCCAAAACTCTCGCTTATGTCACTCCCTCTACCAATTTCGCCCAAAATCACTGCTTTTGTGAATCAACCTTTGCGATACAGTTGCATTGCCTTTAGAGCGAGCTGGGAAGGCAATGACGGGATCGCGGCTTACATAGATCACCGAAACTCTCTTCTCCTTCATCCTTCTGCTCTGCTCCTACTAGAAACCATTGAGGAAGGCAAGCTTGTTCATGCCATTGTGTCTCGTTGCTCGTCCCAGATTAACTAAATTTGTTGATTTGCTGGATTTAGTAAATCTTGAATTTATCGCAAATCAACGTCATTTTGGGATTTATGGGAGCTCAAGATTTACGGAGGTGTTTTTTGCCATTTGGCAGGATTTAACTTAAATCCTGCTTATACGCCCTACCAACAGCTCCTAAGTATAAATGAATTGATGATTAGAACTTTGAAGGTTGAATTGTCTTGTTGTAAAGTTTTAGAATCTTGAGTCGCTCGGCTTTATTTTTTTGTGTACTTCTTTACCACATTTGAATCGATCGGAGTATTAAAGTTTTCCAGATAGTCTTACTATTTTTGGGATGCATCTTTTGTTTCTATAAGAGATGAAATTTCTTTTATTTTTCATGTTGTATTACATGTTATTTTTACACATTTTTCTAAAATAATGAAGAGACTGACGTTGGAAGTAATTAAATTATATTTACTCTTGTTACCTCTTTCTTATATGACGTGAATGCTAAGACTATATCTTTGGAATGTGTTGATGTTCAAATTCGGGTAAATATGGTAATGAATAACTCATGGGCAAGAATAGATTTTCAATCAGCACTCATGAATGTTAATGCTGGGCGAAATAGGCTATGGACCTGCTGGAATCATGAACTGTGAACTTGATTATACTGAAGGCATTGGTTAAGGCTAGTATGCATTGACTTGTTTTTAACCAAGTAGGCACAGTGAAAGGGGGACTACAACATATGTAATCGTGGAGTAACATATCTTAGCTTTCATTCCAAATTAACTTAGTGTAGAAATAAGTATAATTCTCTGATTTTATCAACTGTCCTTCAAGTCTAGGAATAGATATCTATCATTCTTAATTTTCTTAGCATTCATTCGAAAAGTTTTTTGGTTAAAAATTATGTGAGAACATCAGCTTTTTGTAGGGAAATAGAAATATATACTTTTATCTCTCTTTTCTCGATCTATCTTTTTATAAATGATTGATCATTTCTTTCATGTTATATTTTGTCATGTTGAGGAGGATTATCCGCAATATTAATTGTTGATTTACTTATATAGGGAGTTTCAAGTGTATTATGTATTTTTAAATCTTCCATCAACATCTTTAGCAGGATTACTTTACACAATACTAGTGCAAGGCCATAAATTTTGCTTCAACACTACTTCTAACTACCACAATTTATTTGTTATTTCTCCAAGTGATAATTTTTTCCAATAATTTTATGTAAAAACTTGAGGTAGATTTGTCATCTTTACTCCATGCCTAATTTGCATTATTGTATTCCCTATAATTCTTTTCCTGGGTTTTATGCATCGGGAGGCCTTTACTTAGATTTCCTTTAAGGTATTTCTTGAATTTATTTACACAATTTTAAGTACTTTAGATTTAGATAATACAGTGATTAACTTATCACTCTCATCGCTTATGTAATTTATGGTCTAGTTAGTGATAAATGAACATTTCTACCCACCAAGCTCTGATATTGTTCTTTATCTATAATTTGTTTATCATCAATTCCTTATTTACTTCAATCTTTCGCAAGTGGAGTAATAATATGTTTACTTCCTAATTTTCAGTTTCTTTGATAGACCAGGAGTGCATTTTTAGGAAACATAAATATTGCTATTAATTTTAGCAATTTTCATTCCATGGAAATATTTTTAATTTTTCCAGATCTTTACCACAAATTCCCTATTCGATCTCCGTTTTAATTTATTTATTTCACGGCTATCATCCCTTATAATCACGTTGTCATCTACATATACAATTAGAATAGACATCTTCCCTGTTTTCTAAATAAATAAATAGAAAAAAACAATGTGATCAGCCTTTTCTTGGCTGTCTCCCAACAAATCAACTAAATTAAGCAAACCAAGCACGTGGGAGTTGTTCTAAATGATATATAGATTTTTAAACTTACAAGCTTTTCCTCCTCCTCCTAATTGAATTCTTGGAGGAATCCTCGAGTTTTTTCATGTAGCTCTCAATCTCGGTTTGTAGTTTTCAATAATCATACTTATATAATATTCAATTTTACGTTTCAAATTTCTCATTGTGGTGAGTCTCATAAATTTAACTGAATCCTTAGTTTATTAGTCTTGCATTGTATTTGTCAGTTTTATTGCTGGCTTTACATTTTTACGGTAAACTCATGCTTCCAATCACTTTCTTATTTTTTGGATAGTTGATGGTATCCCATATGCCATTTTCTATCAGAGCTCTCATTTCTTCAACTATAGCTGTTTCATTTTGGATTTTGAAGTGCATCACACAGTTTCTTGTGTAGTACAATTTCATCAAGCGTTGTCGTAAAAGTCTTGATTGTGGAAATAGTTTAAAACATATCAAATAGGTAACTCAAAGTAATCACACACGACTCTTTCTTGTAGACTATCTTCCAAGGACCTTGTTGTGGTATTTTTGTTCTTTTTGAATACATGATATTGTGTTTCTCCATTATGGGTAATCCGTCATGGCGAATTTGTTAAGAGATTTGGTAGGATATTGGATGATGGAACTAAGATGCAGAGCAATGAATGCAATAACTATCTTGAGAAATAAGAAGAGATGGTGGAATCTAAATGATATTATTGTATTATTTTGTAGAAGGGATTATCTTCAAAGAACACGCCATCAATTGATACTATCAAGTTTCTTAAGCTTGGAGAGTAACACTTATATCTTTTTGATTTGTGGAGTATTCCATGAATACATCTGACAGCCCTTGGATCAAATTTGCTTTGATTTGGTTGGTGATTTCTAGGAAAGTAGCATAAACCAAGAAATCTTGGAGAAAATGGATATAAAATTCTTAAGCGTGATATGATCATAAAGAGCATTTATAAGATTTCAAAAAGTTAGTGTCTAAGATGGTGGATAGCTGTTCAAGTATGTTGATGTGAGGATAATATTCCCTCTAATAAGATTTTGCAACATAAATTGTGAACATAATTGAACTTATCATTTCTAACAAACACTATTTTTTAAGCTATTATATTTTGTTGAGGGGGATAAACAAAAGCTTTGATGGTGAATCTAATTTTGATTCAAAATTTGGGAAAATTCATGTGAGAAAAAAATCTTTTTCATTGTCAGCGTAGACTATAATGGTTTAATTGAGCGAAGCCGAATCGTGAGCTTGCTCGGGCTCGGCTTGATGGATCGTTCATGAGCTGAGCTCAATAAGCTAACAATCCAAGATCAAGCTAATACGAAATATCTACATCACCAAACATTTATTCTGTTTTCAACTTATTTTATATTTATCTACATCACCAAACATCTCCTGTCGTCTTTATATGAAAGATCTTTTTTCGTCTAATACTTAGTTATGGAGTTGCAGTATTCAATTTTGTTACTTGTTTAGTATTTTTGATATTAGATCCACTCTTAAGATATCGGGCTATGTTTTTTAAATCAGAATCAATCACTTGAAGAAAATCCAGAATTTTCTTTGAAGTTCTGTGCGAGTAAAAACCTGGAAGGTTTTTCCAACCTTTGCTCTATATGGAATTTACAATTCAAGCCATGGCAATAGAATTTGGCTTCCCAATAATTGTAATTAAATGAATTATTCTATCATTATCTTCTTGTTCTTGTTAGGTATTTGGCCTTCCCTCTTTCTCCTGGCAAGTAATTTAAACCATTTACGAGGACTAATTCTATTAAGTTCGTGTTGAGTGAATTGTTGGCATTGACCTTAGTATGTTGGATGACAATTGATCAGCATTAGGGAAGGACGTGTGGAGGAAAGTTCATTTGTGGCCAACTCTTCATGGCGTCCTATGATCCATACTCACTTTGGATTATCACCCGAATAATACCATGAACAAAATATAATAATAGAAGAGATGTCATTCCTAAATTTCATGTTATATTACATGGTATTTAGACATATACAAAAATGCAATAAATTGACTGAAATAGGAAGTAATTAAAGTATATATTTGCTCTCCCTTCTTTTTAAGATGGCGTGAGTGCTTAGACTAATTGGAGGTACATCTTTAGAATGAATTGATGTTCAAATTAGAGTATATATGACAATGTATAACTCGTGGGCAACAAAAAAAATATTGTAAGCACATGGAAATTAGTGCTGGGATAAATAGAGAGTGGTGAACTGGAGACATGGATCAAACTTGATTTTGCTGAAGGCTTAAATTTAAGATGCGATGGATTACCGTGTTTCCAACAAAGGAGCACAGTGAAAGGGTCGGCAACAGCTGACATCATGGAAAGTTTTTGAATTCAAACATAACTTGGTTTTCATTCCCAATTAGCTTAATATAGAAATAAAGTATTCGTCAAAATTTACTAATATAATTTTTCTTTTGTTCCCTCAAAAGCAAATAACGTGTACAAATGTTTCTGATGGGAAAGTGGATTGACATTTCGAGGATATGCCTTTTTTATTCAGATTCTACTGTCGTTTAACTCAGTAACGGTTCATTTGCTTCATATTTTACAGGGTGATAACAAGGTGTCAACAAAAGGAGGAGCAGATACTCTGGGTAAAAGAGACGCAATGGAAGCTGGTGCCAGCTCACAAGGAGTGACCAAAGTACTTTCCCCTATTAATTTAACGTTGATCTAGTCGTAATTCTGTTTCATTCCTTTTTCTTATTGTCTATAATTGGCTGAGGTTTAAAATGAATATGCAGTTACTTCGACGTAGTTCTTTTCCTCACGATGTGACTTACATGCAATCCCAGGTAAATTTATTTCCGGCAAATTATTGTGCTCTACTTTTTTTTAGATAACTTAAAGTTCTAGGATTAATAAGTAGTATTGGATAATGTGTTCCTTTGAATAAATAAAATGGGACGGAATAGGCTTAACACTGTTTGGATGTCTTTTTTGTTTTTAATGTTCATCTACAAGCTGCTATAGAATCATTTTGTATAGCGTTTTTTCTGAAGTGCTTCAATTTATTCGTGAAGTAACATTTTGATGAAAAAGTGTGTTGAGCTATTTCTATGTGCTAAGGAGTTGTTAACTAATAAATTTATGGAGGCATCTTCGATGTGCAAGCATTTTTCATATTATTGCTATGAAGTTTATTTGCAAGGTTGATTCATGTTGGTACTATGCTTGTTTCAACTCAGTTATATATTTCTAACTGATGTCAAATTTTTTTTCCTCCAAGCTTGAAGCAGAATTTAACACAATATTGCAAGCATTTGCATGTAATGTTCGGAGGTTGAGCTATATTTTGGGGACCACTATCAAAGAACTCAGACTAAAAGGCTTAGTCAAAAGTAATCTGGATTTTTGTTCTATATAAGGATTTACCTTGGCCG
This sequence comes from Papilionanthe hookeriana x Papilionanthe teres, assembly GCA_022702705.1. Lineage (NCBI taxonomy): Eukaryota > Viridiplantae > Streptophyta > Magnoliopsida > Asparagales > Orchidaceae > Papilionanthe > Papilionanthe hookeriana x Papilionanthe teres. The sequence continues at coordinate 24,597,004 of CM040421.1, forward strand.
GATGCGGCAACAACTGAAACTGTGACAATATGTTGGCTCTTGCTATTATCATTGTCCGATGAATCTTTTTCACGTACATTGTTGGAACTTGATGGATGAAGGCGATTAAGATGATTGATTCATGGATAGTTTATCCATTCTATTATTCTTTTTTCAGGGAAATGAGAGGATCGTGGTCATGATCTGATTCTCAAGTAATACTTGTTAAATCTCTTCTGAATAACTAAGAAATTGTTTAAAATAGACAATATAATGTTAAATTAAAACATTAACGTCAAAGCAGCTTAAGTACTGCCAACTGATAATAATTCTCTATCAGCTGTCAGAAACATCAATCTTTAGTGATACATTTGGAATCAAAATTTTGAAATATGGAATTACTTCGTTTTGAATCTACATTTGAATGTCAAATTAAATTGACGATAAATAGGCTAGAAAATTGAAAATTTTAGTCTAAATCCTTGTGATTTATTAATGGTTTATGGTGCAAACTTTCCTCTTTGATGTTCAGTGAAGCGACAGATTCTTTGGGCTAATTAAGTTGATTTTAGATAACAATATTTAGAAAATTAGTATCTTGCATTCACTCATGAATGTAAATTGATATCATTACTTGAGTTTTGAGGGGACTTGAGGATGCTTCTGGAGTTGGAAATAAATATTGATTTTTTTTTTTTGGTTAAATTCAACCAAATTTTAGATTTAACAAATGTTACTATTTTTTAAAATATGCTTTCAATTTAAAGCATGATTTTGTTCTCTTCATTTCCTTATATAAATAATGATTATATTTGTTGGATTTTTGAAGAGGTTCACGTAATTTGAAATCACAGTACCTCCAATCAGATGATAGTGTTAAGAAGTTTCATCAATTTTTTTAAAACAACGGCGAACAATCAAATATGCCTTTAAAATTATTAACTGCTATTTAGATTTGAATCAAATGCAAAGAGCCATACTGCTATTTAGATTTGAATAAAATGCAATGATTTATATAATAACATGATTAATTATCAAAGAAGCAAACAATAGAAAAACAAACTCTTTGTTAATAACAAGTAGCAAACAAACATTAATTGTAGGGGAAAACATTTCAATGATATGACACATCGTCAACATCATCCCTCTGTTCATGTGTCATCATTGAGAATCATTAGAAAAATGGCAAATAAAACTCTAGAGCAAGATGAAATCACTGAAAGCAAGATAATGTCACTGTTAGATAGAAACACTTTTGGACAGAGGTGTCAAAATGTCATCAAGAAATGAAATAGGGTCTTAAGTTTGGATTTTTCACTAAAGTGTTAGATGCCCAAACCAGGTTGATGTTGCGGTCTAGAACCAAATAGAGCTAATGGGGCATTTATATATTCACGATATTGATTCACAGACATTTGATAAAATTAATGCAAATTTTCAATTCAATATCTGGACGAATTAAAAAATGGTTAGTTGTTACGCATGTACCTAAGGGCGATAGAAGTTTGTGGGTCTATGGTCAATTTAGTTTATTATTATTTATTATTGTTTAGCATGAATAGGGCTAATATGCTTAAGTTTAGGATAGTGCATGAGATTGTTGTCTTTAGTCTTGGGGTTAGGGTTTGGGAATAATTTCCTATCTATCGAATTGTAGGATTTGGGAGAGTTCGTCTTTCTCTCAAATTGTAGGTGCTCACCTTTATTTATTTGTATTGCACTGTTTTGATTTTGGTGTTCATTAAACAAAATGTGTTTGACCTAATTTTTGTGAGAAATTTATTCCGGATCATATGAAATTGTTATCAAAGTAGCAAGGTTTTGGGAAGAAACGACCAGATCTCTACGTACTTGGTTGAACAGGAACACCACCTCACGAGGCAATAGTTATTCAGCGAGAGGAAAAACCAAAATCGAGATCATCGCAACCTTCGTGATCGAACCTCACAATAGAGACACAATTGAGTTAAGTTGGGAAGCGCGTGCCCTAGACATGAGAAACAATCGTGATTTTGACGTTGCTGGCATAACTGATGGGATCGTGGTATACATGTGCCCCCTTCACCGAAGCTCGCGATTGAGCCATCTGGTAAGCGACTCTGAGATTGTGACGAGTATATGGAAGGATTGTGTCGAGTACAAGGAAGTATCATGACATGCTCCTTTTTCAATTTGCGTGCTGGGAAGCGTCAATGATTGAAATGTGGCATGGATAAATTTCACTTTCATGACAAAAAAAATTTCCTGTTAGTAATGACCAAGGAAAGTTGATGTTTTGGAAGAGAGATTAAAAGGAGTATGACAACTTAAATCTGAAATAGAGGAAATGTCTTAGCTATAGAATAAAGGTTTTCCTCCATTGAAAATTGATTTGAGGGCTTGGAGGAGACGATTAGGAAATTTATTGTGATGCAATCCAAGACCTTGTTGACGGCTCAATTTGTAAATCCTAACTAAGGGTTGACCGGAGAATGCGTAGCTAGATTAAAAAGGAAAGAGATTGAACGTGAAGAACATGAGGAAAACATCCACCATCAAGAACTCCCCCGTAGGACTTCAATGAGAGATGTATTAGATATTTTCAATGGAGGTGGTTGAACTGAAACATGCAGTTATGCAAAGGGTTGGGAGGAGAATGAAGAAGGAAGGAGATAAACTTGGAATTAGATATGACTATGATCGAAGGATGGAATTTGACCTAGATACATGAGGGGAAACATCAGAGGGAGAGGAAGTTGCAGTGGTAAGGCTATGGTTAGGAAGCTGAAAATGCCGATTTTCGGGGGTGAAGAAGCACATGCATAGCTATATCTAGTAGAGCAATACTTCGCGGTGAGCGGGCTACATGGAGAGAAGCTCATAGTTGCAGAGTTATGTTTGGAGTGAAAAACCCTAGCATGTTTTTAGTGGAGTGAGACTAAATACCCGATCCATTTGTGGGTTAAATTTAAAGACTGTTTGTTGGAACATTTCCGAGTCATTCGAGAAGGGGATCTACACAAGGAATTATATCTTTTTACTTAGGATGCGACTGTCATGGAATAAATGGAGATATTTGAGCTATTGTTGAGACAATTGAGGATGGTTTCAGAAGTAGGGTTGGAGGGGAAAACTTTATGAAGGGCCTAATGCCCGACATACGGGAAGCATTATGACTATTGACATCGCGGGGATTGAGGGAGATTTTGGAACTCGCTCAAATGGTGGAAGACAAGAACCAGATGATGAAGACTATCAAAAGCGGCATCATGGGAGGATTCCACAGGAGTACCTCGACGACTATGACACTAATGATCTAGATGTTGTCATTTCAGAAGGTGGCGCCGGATGAGGGGATTATTGAGATCCATTACTTCAACCATCTCACAGATGCAAAGTTGCAAACGTGCAAGTTAAGAGAGCAAAGGGTTTACATTTCTGATGTGATGAGAAGTATGTCCCAGAGCACCAATCTAAGGATTGCACGCTCTAGGTCCTTTTAATTCGTAAGGGGGAGGAGGGTGGTGATTCACAGTAACTCTAGTTTGTGCAAGACCTTGGTGTTGGTAGGATCCATTGACCGTGAAAGATATATTGGAGTGGTAATTTCCTAAGTCCTTGAAGGATGAGAAGGTTTATGGTACTTAGAGGATACTACTTGAAGTTCGTGAAGAGTAGTAATTTAATTGTGTAGTCGCGGACAAGAAATTTTCGAAGGATAGCTTTTTGTAAGGGAATGTGACGAGCTAGACTTATTAGAAGTTAAATAGGGCTATAATGAGTGTGTCAGTTCTGACTGCAAGAACCGGACTCAAACCAGTTTGTGAACGGGAGCCACAAGACTTGATCTAGCAGTCATTTTATTTTTTTCCCACCTTGAGGACAATGTTTATTTATTATTATTTTGTTTTGGGTGTGTGGGGTATTGTTACACCAGTATCTAAGGGTAGCCTTTTATGCGTCTAAGACCAATTTAGTCTTTTCTTATTATTATTGTCTATTATAATTATGGTTATATGCTTAGGTTAGGAATTTGCATGAGATTGTAATAAGAGTGGAAGAGGCTATAGATTACTGAAATCCTTATTGCGTCTCATCCCTGCTACAATTGTGAGTAATATGACATTCATACATATTTTCCCATCTATTCATCTTTTAACAATGAAAAGTAGCATTGCCTAATATGGCAAGTAAATAGTTCCATTGAGATTTGAGAGGTTTAAGAAGAACTCACTGTGTCTTAAGTTAGTCATGATCATATGTGCTAGAGAGGAGAGCAAAGAGAGAGAGAGTGAAATGGGGGCTGAGGGATAAAAGAAAATGAAATAAAAACCATAAAACGAAAGTGGCACTGGTATGGCTGTTAAGTTCAATTTTTATAAGTGCGGATTCAAGATTATTGCAAATCCTTTGGTGTTCCGCCCGCTTATTGTATTTCCTCCATAGGTGTTTATTGGTGAAGAACTTGACAATAAATCTAGCCTATGCTATGGTTGCCACAGTATTGGTGACATGATCATTATCTAGAATTTTTGAGTTTCCAATGATGGAATAGGGCGTGATTGGATTGAATGAGATGTGGCGACAATATTAATTATTTCAATTAATGGTGGATCTGAAACAAAGACATTTGCTCCTTAAATTCCAATCATCATACGACAATTATGAGGAACCCAACACACTAATGTGCATTTAATGCTATCATTAATGCATTGACTATCATTGGAATTATGATGCAATGCAATGAGTAGGTAGATTGGATGTTCTTGAAGACCTAGGCAGATTGTGTAGATGTTGAGGGAACTATGCAGATGGGGAGCAACCCTCATGGTTGTGAGAGAATATTTTAAGAAGAGATTTTCGAGAATGGGAAGAAGTCTCTCATGAATGAGGAGGAACACTTTGATGACGAGCAAGTGGTTCTTGAGAAGATTCGGATGCTTTTCATACTGATGTGATTGTCTTGCCACGTGTAGAGCTAAGATGAAGCTGTTTGAAGGCGTGAGAATAAAAAATTACACCATCCCCTCCTATACGTGGATATATAAATTTCAAGTCAAGTTGCATTATGTGAAGACTTATTTAATTTCTTTCTTTGCCTCTTTTTTGTTGTTCATAATTATGCTTAAAGGGTTTAGTTAGCAATAGTAATTGGCAAACCATGCATTTATAGTAATGAACACCACATTCAAATTAGTGCTCGCCTTCTCGGAGACGAAGCCTTACACCTGATTGGGAGCAAAGTATAAAATAATGCATCACTTATTCATTACTGATGGGGTATCTGATCTGAGTGAACATGATATGATAATTATTTATTTTGTTTAAAAAGTCATTTAAACCTGATATTTAAAATACAATCTTATAGGGTTTGTATTAGCTTATCACATTATTTTGAGCATCAAAATCAAAATGGAATATTTGTTCAATTTAAATCAATGTATTAGAAGTTATATATTAACTGTTTATTTGAAGAAATTATTGATTAAATATGTAATCCGTAAGTATTATTTATTTGAAGCATACTTGTGGGGTATTAGATTACCCCCACATAATTTATATTTATTTTGAACCAAGTCAAGCATCACAATTGAATTATTAGTTAATTTGGTCGTAAAATTTATATTTTGTAATCTATTTAATCAACTGTCATTTTGTGTGGTTTGAATTCTTTAAAAAATAAATAATTGTAGCAGCAGAATTATTTTTATCATTTTGATTGCCTATTGATGTTAATCGGTGGATTAGGTTGGTAACAAAGAGTCCAGCACTTGATTAAACACTGAAATTGATGACCGAATGTTAGGTTATTATTATTATTATTATATTTTATTTATTTTGATGACCACATATATGTGTTGAATTAATTTACAAGTTTGGATTCAATTTTGGAGGGTATCTGTTTATGTTATTTTTTATGTTCTGTATTAAGTTGCTGTCATATTATTTTAAGCCAAGTTGGAGGTCAAAGTTGGGTGTGATTATTGCTTGGGATCATACTTCCTATTGGCTCGACTATGTGAAATCTAAATCAAACTGGCTTTGTTGCTTGGTTCAGTTTGTCTGGCTATTGACATAGTTTATTTTACGCATCAGCTCGAGATAGCCAGAAGAGGGAAATTTATTTTTTTTAGGAAATAGACTGATGATTTTTTCATTATTATTGTTTTTTTTCCGGTTAGCTTAGATATCCAGTTGTTTTTTGACAGGAAAATAACTAGCTTTAAATTTTGAAGTTGATGTTTTTGTGGTTCTCTATGCCTTTGTTCTACCTAGCTAATTCAAGTAAATGACTTTATGTGCCTAAGATTAAATACACGTTTTAACAATTAGTTTATCTCAAGTGAATTTCTTGCACCTACTACTGTGTTTTGATTCCATTACATCTGTTATGCAGTGATGTTAATGCCTTTCTTTGGACTTGTAATCTTAAATATCTCCCTTTGTTTTATAGTTTGATAATGGAGATCTCTCTGGATAAATTTGGGATCATCAACCTTAGATGTTTGTAATTCAGGTGAATCTCTTCATGATCGAATTTAGTTTATTTCATGAAAACCTTGCACGTTGCAGGAAGACTTAAAAGGTCCATGTGTTAGATTATGATTGAATGGATGATTTTTAAACTTATCTAGATATATTGACATGGTTTACAAAATGTCTAGGGTTCAAGCCTCTTTTTTTTAATGGGTAGGGTGGAATAAGGGTAACGTTCTTCCCGTAGAATCTCAAACAATTGCTAAAGGCCTCACATTCAGAAACTTTATCAAATTCTTTCTTGCAATCCCCACCCTGTAAACATCTGCTTTTCCATGTTACGGATTAAATCGTGTCATAATTAAAAACAGAACCGGTGATAATCTTTTTTTGCTCCAGGATATGTTAACCCTTCTCTCATTTTTTTTGTTTTTTCTTTAATATCCATAACTTGACTGGGCTTCTTCTGCACGCTGTTGTACATGCATAAACCACTGGAGGTATAGTATCTTTGCTAAATATTAATCATTTGTCTTTACAATATATTTATTCCCGGACTTTTCTAATTTCATCAGACAAGCTTCTTAACTTTCCCATTCTTGCTCATTCAATTTGGTTGCTATTGTAATCTTTGCTGCCTAACATTAGGATTGGTTCATCATAACTGGTCTAATATTAGTTCTGTAAATAACCTTTAAGTTTTTTTTTTTTTGTATTCTTATTATACAGTTATTTCTTGGCATTTCTCTATTTCAAACATTCAGCTTAACTCTATAAGTTTGTCCTTTCCTATATCAAATCAAAAACATTAAACCGATCAGACTTACTATTATTCGGATGGTGAATCCAATTTCAAATCAAGTTGTGGTTGGCTTAAATTCGGCTCAAAAGTTTTGAATATTGCTTGAGTTCGGCGTGTGGCTCATTGAATTGATTTCATGCCAACTTGGCTTGAAATTGTATCAAGCTCAATCTAGTTTGAAATCGAAACAAATTGGGTCTTATAAAGCTATTTGTATAGGTTATAACTCGGAAATCAAACAAGCTTTAGCTCATTTCGATCTAGCCAAGTTAAAATTAATGAATACAAATAAATTAAAAAATAAACTAAAAATTCTTATTATTGTATTTTAAAATTTAATCTAGTATTTTTTTTTTGCAAAAATATATTTATTTTTATATATAAGATGTTTTTTATTATTTTTTTTGTACGTCAATTTATTAAAATTGAGTTTCATGCTTCTTATTTCTTTCGTTTTGTTTGTAATGTTAGAATTTTATTTTCGCTCTCGCTCATATTATTCTTTACTTGAAAAGAAAGTAGCAAAATTGAGCCCTTCTTACCCAATACTTATTAGAATCCTTCACAGTTGATTATACTCTTCTTTGTAGGAATTGTTGCTGTGAAGAGAACAGAAAATCATATGATGCCCTAAAGATGATAGTCCAGCTAAACTTTCCTTCCGGTTTATTCTTTCTTTTTTATTTTATTTTATGTCCAACTTAAGACCTTCATTTGCTTAGGATTTCTGGATAACATGAGATGTAAACTAAGTGTCTATGTTCTCCTCTTCCCTGTACATATAGGCTTGGTATTTCCATCTACATTTTTATTCACCAGTGTTCTATCGCACTAAGTTATATAGTTTCAGGCTGTAAAATTCTCTCTTTTAGCTGGGCATTCAAAGTTGATAATAGTTGGGTTTGTTTTCAATATGAAAGTTTTTAATCTGAACATTATTTTGATTTAGAAAATGCACTGATGTTCCTTTCAATTTAATTATTTACTAACTATTGTTTGAATCCTACTAAAAAGTTTATTTAATTGAGTTAACCCAATGGTGATTGCCAATGTGATGTTGTGGTTTTATTTGAGTTGATGACTGTAATTAAGGTGACTTGGAATAGAAAAAAAAAAAAACTGATTTGATTTGAGTCCAATTTAATAAATATAAAAATTAGGTTTTTAGTGTTTTTGTGCTCATTGTAGGTCATTTGCTCACCACACCAGTATCTTTGTCTGGATTTTGTGGTTTATTTATTGTTCGAGTGGAATTGTGGTTCAGCTATAGATATGTTTGGGCTTGTTGATTCGATTGGGTTGGAGATTGTTTGTGGGGCTTGATTTAAAATATGATCCAAACTGATCTTGATTCAATCCATTTTAAAAAGTATGGTTTTGAGGTTTGGTTCGAGTCTAAAATTTCAAACCTATTTAAATTTTATTAAATTTTAGATGAAATTGATATTTTTTATATTAAAATGGTTTTGAGAATTGATTTGGATTGAATTTTTTGACTTCAATTAGTGGGTTCAAATTGAGTCATGCTTCTTAGGGTCGGTTTAAATTTGGTTCGGGCTTGAACTTGATCCACTAAAATGAACTGACACCCTTTGAAGTTGCTTTTATTACAAATATGGCAAGCTGCTTTAGAGCTTAATTTGATGGATATTGGTTTAACTAGTTCATCATATTTTTTGTTTGCATGCCTTTAGACTTTTGGATGAACATATTTTGCATGGTTATCTGCTAACACACTCATAATATTGGTTTTGCCTAAAGTTTGATACGTAAATATAGTTAATATATATAATTTCTATATATATATCTATATATATATAGATATATATTGGCAGGCTATTATCATAATATTTTAAAGCAAATAAATTAATATTTTTAGTAGTTATTTCTTGTGCGAATGTAATATTATTAAGATTGATGTTTTAGAGGCTTTGAGATATCAAGGTAGAGGAGCAACAGGTTAATTTGAAAATTATGTGAAGATTGGTGTTGCATAATTAGAAGAATATTATATGATTAACTGAGAGATGACTGATTGAACGTAAGTGGTGATAAGAACTTATGTAATGATGTTGATTTTATCATCCCACTTTTTAAAATTTGGGGTATTTGCATACATACGACACAATCTTCTTTTTTTTTTTTTTTTTAATTATTATTATTATTATTATTATTATTATTATTATTATTATTATTTAATTAAAAGAGCAGCGGAATGTGCCTTACGTGTTAAATCAATAAGGAGAATACAAAAGGGGAATATTTTCTGCTACACACCCCATACAAAACACACAAGAAGAAAAGATCTAAAGGAACTCAGACCCAAGGAGAAGGAAGTCTCACTAAACTCCACAATACAACTCACACAAAAAATAAAAAATCTAATGAACCTCCATGCTAAAAAAAAAAAAGAAAATACAAAACTCAAAAACATCAAAGACATAAATCATTGCGAACAATCAAAAGCAAATCAGCAGGAACAACAGAAAAGATCTGAATAGAAGGCCGAGACAATCCAATATTAGCCGCCCAATGAGCAGCCAAATTTCCACTACGCTTGGTATGCGACCATCAAACAACCAAATCCTTAGCTAAAACAGTAATCGTCTTAACCTGATAAGATATGCTCCAATGTATATCCACCTTTAAAACACAAAATCTTCATAAAAGTAAAGAATCAGTCTCACAAACAATAAACCGCTAACCATTAAGTTTTGCAATAAAGAGACCCAAAATAAGAGCGTTAGCCTCAGCAACTAATGGATTCAAAGCACAAGTATCAGCAGAAAACCAGCATAAAACCAAACCAACACTATTCCTGCAAAAGCCTCCAATACTAGCACAATTAGGCTTCCAACACCCATTCACATTAATCTTTAAAAAAAGCTAAGAAGGCCTAAACCAATAAACAGTAGAGATAGCAGTGCTATGATTAGAAATAACAACACAGTCAAAAGACAGAAGAAACTTAGCTAAATTCCCTCGCAAATTCATAATAGGAGACAAAATCTTAATGCCCTTAAGTTAAAAACAATAAATTTGTCTAACAATATTCGGAAGAGAAGGAAAAGAATTAAGATGCTTGGCAGCATTCTTGAAAAGTCAAATAAACCAAAAAACAACGACACAATCCATATGTATTTAAAAATCCGGCACATGGACTTTATTTTTTATGTTTATACCACCCAAATTTTCATATCACATTAAAAGTACCAATTTCTTTACTTTTAAGAAGTACACCTAAAAGGTACCATATACGTGAAATTGAACTTAAAGACGTCAGTTCCATTATCTTGATTCATAAGAGGTGAGTGATACGTGTATAAATTTCTTGTAAAATTTTTTTGTAGTTATTGTTAAAGTGAAATTTTAAAATTTTAGGGTTCTTTGGATCTTCCTATTTTTATGTTTTTTAGTTTTTTTTTTTATTTTTATTTTTATTGTTATTTTTTCTGTTTTCTGTTTTTCATTTTTAAATAATATGTTTGGTATTATTATGATTTATATATTTTTAAGAATAAAAAATATAAAATTTATTTGGTTAGATATTTTTTATTTTTTTAAGAAAAAAAATATATTTTATAAAATGGTTGGGTCTACGTGCACTCCAGTTTTAAGCTCTATCGCACATGGTGCATACAATATCTTCATTGCTCCACCCAACACGAAGCATTACCTGTGGGCGGGAGATCGGCTGGTGGCGGCGGGCAGGCGAGCGACAACAACAACAGGTAGGGGCCGGCGGCTGGCGATGGCTAGTGTGGGTCGGCAGTGACAACTAGAGGGCGGTAGGCTGCGTGCAGAGCTTGGTGGTAAGTCACGACCGTTCGTGGTAAGTCGTGACCGTGAGTGACGACTGGCAGGGGCTGTCGGTAATTGGCGACCAACAGGGCGACAGTGGAGGTGGTGGTTGGTTGCAGTGGGAGCCGGAGACGACTGGCAAGGGCCTGTGCCGGTTGGCAAGGGCCGGCGGGTGGTGGCGGAGCCGAGTGGTGACCGACATTAGGTGGGCAAGTGGCGGCGGGCTATACGAATGATTGTTTTAGTTTTTTTTAAACGAGGCAAAAACATATTTTTTTTCTGTTTTTAGTCTTTTAAAAACATAAGTGTTCTCCTAAAAAATATAAAAAAAAAAACCAAAAATAAAACAAAATACAGATAAACAAATACTGTTTTTATGTTTGTTTCCTATTTTAAGTTTAAAAAAAAAAAATCCCGAACAACTCCTTCATTATACATTTTTCTACGAAGATTGGATAGCAATATGTAATTTTCAAAGAAATTTCGTTTTGGTTTGAAATCAAAATGAGCTAGCTAAAAATTAACCCGATTATTGTAGTTGGCTCATAATCAAATCGAACTGGACTGATTTCTAATATAATTTTGGTTCACTAAAATTTTTTTTGTTCAAATTTTGGCTGCATCTAAACTCAATTAGAAATCAAATCATTTCAATCCTATCCTACACCTTATCTCAGGCTGCTGCAAGCTTTAGACTTGTTAAAGCTATTTGTGGATATCAAAATTCAATCTTCATGGGCCAAAGTTCGTACTCAATGGACCTCATGAGCTTGGTTTAGCCCAACTGTCCGAAAGACACGGCTTTCGTTGGAGTGACCCGCAAAACTCACTCCTCAAACTGTTAGTTGTCTTACACTAGCGACCAAGCTGACTTGTCGAATTGTTCAAGCGAACTAGCTGGCTGAACTGGTATGAAGTTTCCATCTGGCGAATTGATCAATCAAACCGTGGCAGTGAACTTTCGAGCATTCTAGAGGTCTTCTTCTTATAGGCAAAGAGGACTTCTCTCTGTAGGAGAACTAAGGCCTAAGCTCAACAGTAGAGGAAAAAGCCACCACTCCATATAGGATAATTACTACTCCTAAGAGATAGAAAAGTAAGAACTCAATAAGAGTAGCACCCCATTTTGACCAATTATGGATCGTAATGTAAGCATGAATTGACCCGGAACATATTTCAAGATCGCATTTGATACATTTATACCATCTCATGAGTGGCTCCCGAGAAACACCGGCATCTCGCTGACAATAATACTTCTTGCCGCTCATGTCGATAAGTCATGGTATAAATACTAGATTTCTTTTATTCTCTTATTCTTCTTGTAGCAATTTGTAAAACAACAAAAAAAGATAACCTGAGAATCATAATTCACACTCAACAAGCCTCGTGGGCCAAATTTAACCCAACTGTCTGAAAGACATGACTTTAATTGGAGCAACCCGCTAACCCCACTGGTCAATTTGCCCGTTATCTTATACTAGCTATCGAGCTGACCCGTAGCTCGTCGAACTGGTCAGACCATTCCATATGGTGAACTAATTAAGCAGACTCACTACTCTAGCCCACCTCATCTACAATTCTCGTAATTATAAGAATACAAAAGCCAAGTCTGAAGCAAAAAATTGACATGTCACATTTGTATTTATGAGCTGCCTTACACACACACGTTGCAGTCATTTCACTAGCTAACGTGGATAGATTTTGTACAACATGACTTGCATTTTTTTTTGTACATGTATGACATGACGAGAGAGATTAAACGAAGCATACTCACCGCAACCCTTTTGGGGACCTTGCACCATGACTCCAACAAAACTTTTCTCGCCCCCTCTTATAGATCATCTTATCTGCTCGATGGGGGATCACAAAGCAGAACGTATAGTTTAGGCTCGAAAAGTGCATCCATGATCTTCTTTCACATCTTTTTCTAGTTATCTTTCTTATTGTGCGAGTTCATTGCAGGGCCGATGTGCAGGACCGAAGCTTGTTGCAGAAGATTTACATACATACCACTAAATTCTTATGTATTTACATGTCTAACGCTTAAACTTCAATTCATACATGTAGTCCACCTTTATTATGTATGAAAGTGTATATTTTTTAAAAGTTAAAATTGTGATATTTTTGATATGATATGAAATTTTTGAGTCGTATAAATGTTAAATGCGAAGTTTAGGTATTATATTTGTAACTACGTAGAATTTGGAGGTATGTATGCAACCACCACATTTATTATATATCACCTAATAATAATAATAATATAATTAGCTTTTTTATGTTATAAACTTAATTTTTGTATTAATTGTACCGCTTCGTATTATGTCATCTAATATGTACACTTTATTTTATACCAACATGAGTAGCATCGATATTTCAATTAATAGCATATTGATTAGACATAAAATAAAAGAACCTTTGTTTTAGATAATCGGGTCGGATCGACTGGTTCGACCTTGAATTGGTTATTGGTTCAGATCCAATTCTAAGGAACTTTTCATATTTATCTATCTCACAGACAAACTTTCATAATTAAAAACATCATATGAAAAGTAATATTCATTATCATTTTTTAATAGTCAAATCAATCTTTTCATCTAAAGGTAAGTGTTATGTGTGTAAAAAATAAAAATTTAGGTGTAAAATAGATAAATCCATAAGAATTGGGTTATATATATATATATATATATATATATATATATATATATATATATATATATATATATATATATATATATGTAATATTCTCTTTTATTTTGTTTACATCTAACACATAAATTCTTATTAATTTTTATTTCTACCACAAAAATTATCCATATCATATAAAACATATTGCTAGTTTGATTTTTAAAAAGTGAAATATGTTTTCTTGATATATAAAGTGATATATGTTAAAATTTAATTTTAGGTGTTAGTTATTTAAATACATATAAACTCAGGGAGATATAAATCTTATGCGTCATCATTTTAAATACATTTATGATTTATTAGATCATCCAGTTGAAGCTACAGTTCAACCTTTGAACCTTTGAACTTTAAACCTCTCTTTCTATAGTTCAATATCCGGTCTGATTCTCAAAACGTAGAAAGAACTCACATACTTTCCCACTTATTTTAGTGTTTCAGATTAAAGATGTGTTTGAGACGAGCTATGTTTATCCGAATAAGTTCGCTTATCCGAAAATGCGGATCGTGAGGTTCGACTCGAGCTTCGCTTTTAATTTAAAAAACAACTGTGTTTTCGGATAAATTGTTCAAACATAATTTCTAAATAGTAATACGACATTTTCAAAACGCCAACACTGCGTGCCTGCGTCGCTGCGGATCAACTGCTCCAAACAGGTCAGATCCCCATACACTCTTCGCCGCGATGTGCGGCTGGATCGGGGACGCCGCACGTAGCTCTACGTGCGGCGTCCTGATGTAAAAATTTTTCCCCAAACAGAGCTTAAATCCTCAACAAAATTACACACCACTCCTGGTTGGTTGGTTAACATGTACCGTATCTCGTGTCATGCATGCAATGCTCCCTCCCAACACGGCTCAGCTCAGGGGGCATTTCGAAAAATAGTCGCGTATTTTCCCGCTTACATACAATTTAATTACAAGCAAAAAATATAACCAAATTAATACGAGTTAGAGAAGGAGAAATTGTGAATCGCCACAATGGAGATCAGAAGTTCGTCAGGTACTAGTCTTCTTCCTTTACTTTCATCTAGGGTTAGGGCTTCTGCTCTTTGCCTCAGTTATAAACGGTGTCAGATAGGGTTCACTTCATGTTTTCGGTTAATTTCTTGTGCATGCTTATCATCATCGATTTGAAGTCATACACAAGTGGTGAAACTTTGATTGCCAAATAAGGTGTTGAAGATTTTTAGCAGAAGTTGAAAAGGCATTATCTTTCATGGATTCATTGCGTCCGTGCTCCATAATGACCAAATCGTGAAGTTTATATGCTGCTTCATTGTGAAAGAATGGTCACGGAATCGATAGGTATATTGTCTTTGTCATGTGATGCAGGTCCCTTGAATGAGCACTTTCCAGAGAGCCATTGCTGTGCTACACCCGATGGGAGAGGCAACGAGAACATTTGCCCTGAGGATGAACTAAACTCACCAGTTGTGGTATTGAAGAGGAGCAGAAAGGATGGTAGATTGAACTTGAGGAAAAGCTTAGCGTGGAACCCGGCTTTCTTTACTGAAGAAGGTGTTTTGTTGCACAAACTCCGCTTGAAATATTTAATTTCAGATTCTGACCTTATTTAAGTGACCAGGTGTGCTAGATTCATCTGAGTTGTCGATAATCACTGATTCGGACCCCAAGTCAAGCAGTAAATTCTTCATCGAAGAACTATGTGGAGAGCTCGTCAGTTATGCGGCCTGATAAATTTAGTAAGAGGTCCCCGCTTAATAATCTTGAAGGAAATTTTTTGAGTGGAGTGCATACAAGGTCAATGTCTGGAAGTAGCAACAAGAGGGCTGCCAATTTGTTGTCTATTTCCGAACAATCAAAACTTGATGGACCTCGAATGTCTACGGTTAGTTAAGAACTCCTTTTATCTATCCAAGGCAAACATCTAAAATGATTCTAGATTATTTTTTATAATGTTTTAGATTGTTTTATGATTTATTATTACATTTAAGTAATTGGTTTATCTATGTTTTAAACTTAAATGATAGAATTTTTATGAGATATCTAAATTTGAATTTATGTAAGTTTGATTTTATTTTATAATCCTATTTTTATAAATAGGTGGTGAATGAATGCTATTTGGACATGCCTTAATTATGAAGTAAAATAAGAAATTTTTTTTGGACATTTGCATAAATAGCACAAAATTCTTATGTGTTTACATATCTCATACTAAAACTTTCATATTTACTTACATATCACTCAAATCTTTAATATCACATAAATAATAACACTATTATCGTTTTTTAAAAGTGAAATACACCTTTTCATGCATAGATTTAAAACACCAAAGTGCTAGGTTTGAGATATGTAAATACATAAGAATTGTGTGCTAGGGATGAATATTTCACTTTTCTATTTCTCTCTTGCTCCTCATAGGAAATTGACTTATGATCATTTCTCAAATATCATGCTCTCATTCTCTTTCTAATTACAAGAGCATGCTTACTGAGGTTGTCTTTCTCTTCTTTTGATAGTTTTTAATGGGGAAAAAATTGGTTTAGGGTATTCTGATCAATTTTTTATTAGCATGGCTGCATTCAAGTAAATTGTTAGTTTTGCTTTCTGACAAGCTTGATACATGTTTTGATTGATTGCTCTGTATTGCAATCTTGACCCGAAATGTTTCCTTTTTTAATTCCCAGGAACCCAAATACTGAAATACACCTTGTCATTTTCTTAAAGAAACTGATACCTTTTTATTCAATTTCTCAATGCTTTTAGAAATGAAGCAAAATTTAGAAGGAATAAGAAGATGTACAATGTCAAATTTTCTCTTAGTTTGATATCATGTTGTGCCAAATTCTCTCTTAGGTTGATATCAAGTTGAACTTTTTGAAGGTAAGTGTATTTAAATCTTAGCCGCATATATCAATCCCTTTCCCTCAACTCACCCACTCATATGGACACCAAATTTCAAATAGAAAGAATAGAAAAGTGAAGAAAAAAATTGAAACCCGTAACCCTATTGCCTTAAGTCTTCAATTTCTTTCCATTTGTGAATCCCAAGAAATCCTATGTGGGATGCATAGATTGGGCATGAGAGATACATTACAAACATAACTGTTTGCCTTTGGCGCTAGAAATTTTTTTTTAGTTACTCTGGAATTAGCTTTATGAATTTACTGACATATTGTCATCAAGCTCATGAGCTTCTGTTTGCAACATTATTATGGATTTGCTTAAGATATGAGTGATGCATGTGCTCTGTATGATTTTAAGCATGAAAAATCTTCTATTATACTTAGTGGTATAACCTGAGTATGAGGGATGATGATTTTTAAAAAAATGCCTTAAGGTACTAGATAAAGCTTTTAAGGATCATCCATTTATCATTCATATGACTAATGATTGTACATAGGATCATAATTATTCATATCAATGTGACTACAATATTCATAGTACAATGAATCTTATGATTATAATGGCATATATCACAACTATAACTACCATTGTAATCATCAACAACATTATAGATTTTATTGTCGGCACTTCAGATATTTATTAATATTTATGTAATGATTGCTTATTAAGAATATGATTATTTTCATTAACTTAGATTATGGTCACACATATGATCGTTTTATCTATTCTTATCTAAAATCATCTTATAATAATGATAAATCACATCATACACCAATCTTTTGGACTCTATATAAGTTTAGAATGCTTGTGCAGTTATCTCAACTTTATGAAGTTAGAAACTCGCTCTTCATGAAGTGTTAATTTATGAAGGTTATTATTATGATGATTCAGGCCTGCAAATAAGATTGATGATGATGCTCATTCATCATTAATTGAGGATCTTGCCAAGGCTAATGGTATGGTTTTGCGTTTGATTATTCATGTGCCAAAGCTTGATATTTTACTCGAGAGAGCGTATAGCTGATATTGAAACATCTTCTGTTATTATTGAGATGAAGAAACCAGATTCACATGTTAGAATTTCAATTATTCTTGTATAACTCTTCTTCAGATATTTAGGATTTTCCTTGTGTTCCAAAATTATTGTGTGCTTGCTTTCAAGAATTGTAGTTTGAGTTCATGGTACAATATTAGTTGAAGCCTCCAAATAATGTTTCCATATGTTTAGATTGCACATGCTGAAGATTGAAATATGTTAACCTACAACAGAGCAACTGAACTTTAAAAAGTGCCTATTTTTACGTCTTTGGAAGAAGAGTACTACTTTCAAGGGGAGCTGATGCAATACACAGCACAAATTGAAAATAATTCTATATATTCCAGAGTATTTTAGATTATTTTAGGATTTTTTTCAGTTTTATTATATTTATTATTAGGATTATCTTCATTGTAAAATTAAATGATAGAATCTTAAAAAGTTATTTAGATTCGAATTGAAGTTATTTTGACTCTACATTCTAACTTTATTTTTGTAAATAGGAATTGAATGAATGCTATTTGGATTAGTATGAATTAGGAATTGATTTATTTTTCTCTTCCTGGTATTCTTCATCATGGGAAATAGACTCTCATTTATTCTCTCGTGCTCACTTTCTCTCTCTTCGACCACAATGGAAAAAATCTCAATTCTGTTTCTACTATTCTCTTACTAACCTTAAGATTTCTGGCCCCCAACTTAGTTTCTTCATTATATTCTCATTTCAATTCTCTAAGGAATCAAGTAATTTGAAGAGGGGAAAAATATCAAATAAGGAGACAGTGTTGAAATTTTCATCTTTCATAGTCATAACTTCCAAAGATAGCATTACTTATTGTTTTTGTAACTATTAAATTTGGTATTTTTTTTCTTTTACTTGTTTGTTTGATTTCCACAGACCTCTAGCAGGACACCATCCTCAAAAGGCATGCCACCAAAATTGGACGCAGCATGCTTGTATCCTTCTGGATGTGTTGATTTTCTACTATATACAATCCCTTATTTTGTGAGTGTTCCATTGTTTTTACCATCTTAAATTATTCTAAACTTCGCTTATTTAGAAAATTGTACATTTTGCATTCTTGACTCCACTTCCACATAGAATGTTGGAAAGGGAAAAGGCATCAAAAGTTCAGATTGATAAAGATTTGAAGTTGAATTCTCGCCTATCATCCTCAAATAGATCTCATAGGGAGATGGGTTGTTCTGCCCCTACAGGCATAAATTGCTTAGTCAAAGAAAGAACACAAAATTTTCATTGGCTGCCTCCTGCACCAATCCAAACTAAGCAATCAACCTTCAGGATGCCTTACTCAAATGGAAGATTGGAGAAGGGAAAATCAGCAAAACCACTATTTGAGAAAGTTCCGTCCTTGTTGAAGCTGAATCCTTGCCCATCATCATCAACTAAATCACAGATGGAGACCACTTGTTCTGGTTCAGCTGGAACATTCTCTTCGATTTCTCAACAAAGATTCACTGTTCCTGGGTTGCCTCCTGCACCAAACCAAGCTAAGTCTTCAGGCTTGAGGATGCCTTCTCCGTCACTGGGGTTCTTTCAACAGGTACCTATTCTTAATTCTTAATTCTTTTCCTTTAAACTAAATTAAGTCTGCTATTCGAAAAAATTTAGAACTCTCAATTTCTTGAACATTATGATGGCACTTACAAATCCCTGCTCAAATGTTTATAGATATATAGAAATAATGACATAATACGCTATAATATAATATAAATTTGTATACATAATATTAACAAATAATATATAATTTGTTAGTTTATACTAAAATAATGCATACCAAATTGCTTGATATAGAAGCTTTTGTATTGTAACACATTATCAATTGTAATTAAAGTATATACAATATAAATTTAGTTACATTGTCATAATATATAGATTATTTGGAAATATTATCATAAATTTATAATGAATAAAATGGTTTGGAAATTTTATTTGCATCATTATATATGTACGCTTATTTATTTTTACACAAGTATTATTGTTATTTTTCGCCACTTAATATAACCTCAACCCTAAATCTTCTTTTATCATTGATTGGGATCAACACGGAGAATTTGTTTTTTTGATATTTTTCTACGTGGCATGTATTTTTATACCTATATTTATGTATTATCCTTATAAATGTGTGTAGATGCATGCATTCATATTTATGTATATGCACTATTTATTTTCATATTTATGTAACATAATTCTACACATATGTTTCAACATTCATTGTATATATTTTATATGTGATGTATACTCTGAGATAGATTACAACCCTTCAGAAGGATTGATATATGCTTTCATTATTATTTACCATATTTTTCAATCATATAGCATCTGA
This sequence comes from Papilionanthe hookeriana x Papilionanthe teres, assembly GCA_022702705.1. Lineage (NCBI taxonomy): Eukaryota > Viridiplantae > Streptophyta > Magnoliopsida > Asparagales > Orchidaceae > Papilionanthe > Papilionanthe hookeriana x Papilionanthe teres. The sequence goes on from CM040421.1 coordinate 24,616,979, forward strand.
TTGATAAATCTTGGCTAATCACCTTAATATTTGTATATAAAGTAATATTGTGCTAAGTTCCATGAAAATTTAAGCTGATTTGATCATGCATCTAACACATACATGTAACACTATGGATTCTCTACATGCTAAGTTTGTTGATTCACTCATTATATATATGGGGCTCTGAAAATACTCTTTGGTCTCTCACTGAGAGTTTTGTGTCTGTCGTCAAAATTTTATAAGGCAGATTAAATTTAAGTTGATATACCATCCATAAATTTTTGCTCTTATTTAACGAGGGGTTTTTATCTGGTTTTATATTTCTGATAACTGCAAGCCCCTATTTTTAATTATCCCTCCGAAAAGTGAGCCTCTCTGTTTTATCATTTTGATATGTCTGTGCTATCATTATAATTAAGCATTCTATCTTGATTTTATATTATTACACCTCACAATTTTTCTCCACATAAAATATAATTTCCATTTACAAAGATAATCCTATGTTGTTGTGCTTCACAACCACTGAGAAGGAGGCGAAGCGCCTCTTGACCACTCCACAGCACTTTTCTTTTAAAATGCAGTTTTAACTGTATTGAAATTTACCAAACATGTTAACAGAGTACTCCGTATTGCCTTGTATATATATTTTAGTACTTGCTACGCAATTAAAATACTTAAATCTTAAATAAACAATGAAAGTAAAATAATAAGTTCTATAGATTTCAAATTAAAATATTTGGCATCTTCAAGAAGTTCCATCAATCAAAAGAAGTATGGATCTATTCGTCTTATCATGTCTTTAATTTCCCTGCATAGTAAACCTTCTATGTGCTAAAAGGTTGTGGCTTTGTCTCTCGCTAAGTTAATATTTTCTATTTTACAGAAAAAGGTTTCACACAGCGAACAACTCGAAAGAACTTCTCAATTGTCCATATATAATTCTGCATCTCCGAGAAAACCTGCCAACCTTAACCGCGTGTCCCTTTCTAAGCCTCCAGTTGCTCGAACTGAGCAAAAACAAAAAAAAGGTACGGCCCTATCTAAAATCAACGTCTATCTTAGGAAATATAGAGGCACAACTATTTTCTTGACTGCAAAATGCTCAAATCTTGCTCTTCCAGACTTTGAAACTCATACGGAAATGAAGATGAAACCGTTCGATAGGAAAGCTACCATATCTTCCAATGTTTGTGGTAGATCAAATTGCTCATTAGATGTTGCAAAAGATATTGCGACAAACTGTTTTTCAGTTAGCCACAAAATGGATGAGAAAACTCTAGAAGTACTTGGAGGGAAACCTTACACTGGAAGAACAACAAAAAAGGAATTAGCTGATGATGATTGTTCCAAGTCACAGATCTGCAGTACTACTTCGACTGAGGGAAGTGGGATAATCGGAAAAGTTTTGCATTGTAATGGTTTTAGGAATACCGGTGGTTCAAGTCAGTATTCTGTTTGTTCCATTGCTACTGAAATTTCTTCCACTTCATCTGAAATGCACTTCGCTCCAAACCTAGATGAAAGCAATTCAATACCATTAAATGTTTATGCCCCAGATATGAATGGTGACCTTATTATGCACAAGGATGCAGGAGATGAGAACTCTATTCGTGGTTTTTCAGAAGAAGCTTGTTTGTACACTGAACCTAGGAAGGATTCAACAGAAGAGGGTGGTGTTCAGAAGGAACTTTTTCACCAGACAGTATCTCAAGTCCAACAAAATATCTCTGTAAAATCACAAACTGGAGAATTGCATACTAATTCCTCACAGAATGTTCAACATGCATCATCAAGAGAGTTTCATCCCCAAGATGACCTTCAATTGTGTGAGTCAAGGAATGAGACCAGCAAGGTAGAAGAGAATGGATCGATGCCAACGTAAGTATCTCATATGTTTCTGAACTTTCGGTTTAACAGAAAGTGGTTATGCTTGATTATTGTGAAAATTTCTTGCAGTAAAAATAAATCTTTGGACAACTTGAAGCAAGATACTGTTCTCTTGAAACATCACCTAAGTGCTGTTCCATACTCAGATGAGTGGCTGGCTGCCATTGAGGCTTTTGGAGAGGTTAGTTGTGTTTTAATATGTATATAGTGACTTTGGAATATGTTAGTGTTTTGTTGATTTTTATAATTTCCTTTTATTATTTTGTTTTGCATATAGTAATGACTGTAGAGGGAAAGTTTTGCTTTTGATGAGGATTTTCTTATGGGATTTTTTGTTTGTAATTAGAATATTTGCATATGTCATATACAATATAAAGTAAATACAATGCTTATTAAATACTTAAAATTCTTGGATTGGCTGGAAATAAATTCAGTCAAGCTTTCTTTTTTTGTTTGGATGTAAAATGAATTAAAATTCTTGAACAACCCTTGTAGTAGTGACCACGTGATTAAGATTGGTAGGGTGGCGGCCACAACTGATGTGGTCGGCATAAATGGTAGATGATGGAATGGAGATGCCAAATGGTAGATGTGGTGTTCTAGGTGGCAAAAATGAAAAACAACAGATGCCGGATCAGTTTTGTCATCTTTAGATGGTGGTGATGGCCGACAAAATACATGAAAAGGGTGATAACATGGATGGCTAGGTGGTCGGGGGCAAGATTGTAACCACTTGCAATCTCCTTTGCTTCGTTATGCAGAAAATTTTAAATTCATCCGATTTGGATGAATTTAGAATGCATAAAAATAGTCCGAGGGCTGTTTCAAATCACTAGTAAAAGTATTGTGTATTTGTCTTTAACAAAATCCTTGAAATCTTAAAATTCATAAGACTGCTTCACTCTACACTTTTATTACTTCCAAACAAATAACCCCTTAAGCAAGCTCAAATTACTTGATGAGGGCTATGTACAATGATGATTTACATGTTTTTTTTTTCAGGTTCTTTTAACCTTTTGATTTTCCTGAGCTGACCTTACTCTACATTTCTGATCGCATACAAATCTATACTAGCAAGTTTCTTGCTGAATTCAGATGCTAGGAATGAGTGTGATAGAATTTGAGACAGATTTTCCCATAGAACTTAGGGTAAACAAATATTTTATTGCAAGAACATCAAACATTCAATACGAATATAAATATAACCAACTACAATTCGAGATCCAGGCGATCCCTCCCAATTCTTACAATTCGAGAGGCAAGAAATCTTTCCTAGGCCCAAAACCTATGACTCACAACAATATTCTCATGCATAACCTAACCCTAAGCCTATTAGGGTATATTTATACTAAACAATAATAAATAATAAAAGACTCAATTGATCTTAGGCTAATAAAATATTAAATTGCCTTTTTGGCACCGGTGTAGCAATATTCCCCTTCCAAAAAGTTAACATTGTTCTCAAAGTGAAAAAAAATGAAGGTTTTCCTTCTCCACCACAACTTTGTTTCTTCATCACTTGCCTCCTCGTTGCATAATACTATGAGAACATGTAATGTACGATTTTGGCAACGACGTCTCAGGGTAAACTTTTCATCACACCGAAAATATAACTCCTTGGCTTGCTTCTCCTGGATCTCTGTCTCTGTAAGGCGCTTGAGTGTCTCCCCCTGTTTTGGCCATTAATTATTGTCCTGTGAAATATCGCCCCTCTAGACTTCCAATATTTGAGCTTTTTTTATCGTGGTGGTTGTGCTAGTTTGATACGGTGCTCCACTCGTGTTGCTCCTGTAACATCTTTTTCATTTTTATCTATAACACCGCGCTAATTTCATAGTTTTTCCCAATCCTCACTGTCTTAGCAGGCGAAGTGCTGCCCGAATATTTGACTTCAACCTTTCATGAAGTTGCCTTCCAACACCTTTTTTGATATCTCTTTCAAGTTTCAAACCATCAGATAACATCTCAAATATCTCACTATACTCAATGGTTGATCCTTCCTAGACCAATACAAATAACTGCTAGTGTAAACCCCCTTCTTGTGTGCTCTGAAGTGCTCCATCAATTGGACCTTGAATTCTACTCGTGTTCGGATTATACGATGTTGTTCTCTCCATTGATACCATGCCAGTCTTTTCTTCAAAACACAGAGTTGACGCCATCAATTTTTCTTCCTCCGTCAACAATTAATAGCAAAATATCTCTTCACACGGTAAACTCAATCATAAGTATCATTTCCTTCAATGATCGACATCTTCAACTTTCTCATGCGTGAGTCTTCTTACAAATTTCTCAACTGAAATTCATTCCACCCATAAAGCGGGGGTTGGTTTCCCTTCCTCAACCCAAATTGATTTCTCTTCTTCCATAAATCTAGCGCGTCCATAAGCAGATCGTTCGTCCTTATAAGCTTTAGAATTACTTCTGCTAGAAAGTTTGCCACAACAGAAGACACTGGTGTGGTTAGATGCAATCCTTCGTCAGGGTTTTACCCACCATGGTTCTCTGTCCTAGGTCAAAATCCTTTAATTGAGCTTGCCTTGTCCCAAATCTCATTTCAATCATCCAGATGTGTCCTAAATACTGATGCTCGAGGCCGCTTCCAATTCTTTTACTTGACCCTGATGTCAAATAAATTATTCTAATTGCCGCGGCTTGTATTCGTTCCAAACACTGTCACTTGATCCCGCTACTGGCAGTGAAGGGTTTGTGTGGAACTCCGCAATTTCTTTTTCGTTTATTCTAGGGTTGTGTATCTCTTCTCCATACTCCCCTCCATGACGGGGAAACACTCCTCCATCTTTAAAACGTCCACCTTTTTGGGCTCCCATTCGATCCTGTTTGATTCCTCCGCTGTCTAGATCACAAGGAAGTAGACACTTAGGGCCCGTTTGGGGGCACTTATTTGGTGCGGTGGCGTTATGAAAAAGCCGCTTACACGTTTGTTTAACTCGTCCAGGCGGCATTTTCGTAACGCCGCCTTTCAAATGTACAGGAAATGCGGCCTCGAGATAGACCCGGCGACCTGCGTTCGTTTGCTGCATTTTACCTGGCCGCCCTTTCTCTCCTTTGCCCTAAGGCAATTTCGAATCCCTCGAGCTCTCGTGCTCGATTCGACTCCTCATTGCTCCTTTGCCTCACATTTGCCCTAAAATTCCTCCCTACCCACTCGTTACGGTCGATCTGTAAGTATTGCATGGAATGATTTTCTTTAGTGGGTGCTCCTGCAGTTGGATTTCATACGATGGATTTCCTTAGGTAATGTTGAGCTTTCGAATGATCTGCTGTATGCAATTGTCTCGTTTTCGAATGTGTTTGGCATTTCAGTTCCTTCTCCTTTTCTTAAATTTTCTTCCCAGTTGAGATTTAAGTAGGTTGATGTGTTGGGGTTTTTGTCTCGCCATTTGAGTATGTTTCTTTGGTTGGATTTGCCAAGATAGAGTTATACTTGTAGTGCAATTGTCCTTGGTTGAAGCTTGTTCGAGAGAGTAGTCTTTTAGTGAATGGTTGCAGGGCAGTTTGGATCAATGCTTGTTCTTAAGCTGTTTGGATCTATGCATGTTCAAATGCTTGTTTAGTGAAAGGGTTGTAAGGGCAGTTTATAGCTGTGATTTTGAGGCATATTATTTTCATAGAAAACTTTGGTATGTTTGCAAGGCTTTTGCATATGATTCGAGGTCGTGTTTTAGGTGTTTCATTTGTAAATGCATGCGAATTGGTTGGTATGTATGCAAAGCTTGTGCATATGATTGGAGGTGGCTTTAAAGTTGTTTTAGGTGTAAATGCATACGAATTAGTTGGTATGTATGCAAAGCTTCTGCAGACCAGCGCTTTGCTCCTGCACGCCGGATGGAGCTCTATAAGCTGTGATTCCGGAATTCCTAAATGTTGGTTCAAAGCAGACGTCACGCGAAACTCCGAAACCTGGATCCCGAATTCCTGTACGTGAGTTGTCCCGTTAACTCTTCCACGCCACGATCCCACGAGTTGGCTTCCCTTTGATATTGGCGTTATCTGTCTGGCGCAATCCTCCCCAGCTAGCTCGAATCGCGACTGATCAGCGAAGGGATGCTGCAATCCTTCGCGTGCGACTATCGCAACTGTATCGGCAATATTCTCATTACTGCACGCAGCGATCCCGTTCACCTCCCATTTAGGTTCTAAGTCGGGCGGTTTGATCCTGGGGCACGCCTAAGCCCGATTTGAACTTCCCAACTTGCTGCAATCGTCGACTGTATTGCGAGTGTCGGTCACGCAGGAGCCGCCATGTCACTGTTGCGTGTCGTTCCCTTCCCACATAGCTTCCGCAGGCTTGTCGCTTGCTTCCTTCGCGATTTTGTACGCCCCGATGCTTTGTTGCTTCCATAGACTGTTACAGCACTGAACGCTGAGTGTTTGATAGCATATTTTTTAACAGTCTAAATCCTGCCATAGATTTAACTTAAATCTAGTTAAATACCAAAAATAAATAAATAAATCCAAAGCTTTTTGAAATTTAATTTCTTCCTGTTCTCTTTTAAGATGTAAATTCAAATTTAATAAATCTAAATGATAGACGGATTTAAAGGATTTACACTGTTGTTGCTTGCGATATTTATCTCAAGCTCGCCAGATTTGATTAATCATATTTAAGATAAATCTAGTGCTACAACTAAACATTACCTCTATCTTTCCGCTGCTGTATTAGGATTTTCGAAACTCCACAAGTTTCGCTCTCTGAGTCATACTATTTGATAGGATTCAAGATGAATTTTCTCACAAAAATTGTGGTAAACACATATTCTATTAAATGAATATCAAACATTCAACACAAATACAAAAATAAACGCATACAATTGGAGATTTAGACGATTTCTCTCAATTTCTACAATTCAAGAGATGGGAAATCTCTTCCAAACTCTAACCCAAGACACACAACTATAATCTTATGCATACCTTAATCTTAAACTTTTTAGTGTCTATTTATAATAAAAAATACTAAATAATAAAAAACTCAATTGACCTTAGGCTAATATAAGATTAAATTGCCCTGATGGCAACAGCGTAATAGAGCACTAAGCCAGATATTAAAAAAAAAAAAGAGCTATTTGCTGAATATATTTTTCTCTGATTTTATCTGTTTCTGTGAATGCTCATGAGCCATATATCTCTTAAATTATTTTCTCGTCTAATTGGCTACTTTTTTCCTAGGACATTTTGGTAGTTAAAACAGGTACTGTACACAACTCTCCTCCAGATAAAGATATACCAGAGCCTGGCCTTTGGTCACCGGTATGTTTCTGCTGTTTAAATTTGACGTAATACTTGCATGATTGTATAGTATGATTCTTTGATATCACTAATTGGGGTTGATGCACTCTTGTATTGATTGTAATATACTGTTGTGCATTACATGTAATTTTAGTTTCTTTTAGCTCCATGTTGGTCAGATTAGATTAGCGGCCATCTGAGTTTTTAGCGATGTTAAACTGCATTAACTAATAACCTACAAGGTCTTCATTAAAAGAAAATCATCAGCTCTCTATAGTTTCACTCATTGATTCTTCCATGCTGAAGCATTTGACTTGCAATTGTGTAAGCTAGCTTTCATTTATAATCCCTACGAAGGAAGGACATTTTTCAAAATTTTATATGCTATGCTAATGTTGATGGAATGTGCTAAATTTTGTGCTTATGATACCTCATCAGCCTGCCTTAGGAAAGTTATATATATATATATATATATATATATATATATATATATATATATATATATATATATATATATTTGAGGATAGAGCTCAAAGATGAAGCCTTACCATTACAATACAAAATAAACACGGATACAAAAGACATAAAGGAAGAAATGCAAATAACAATGTCTTAGACCGTATCACCAAGGCGAGTACTTTGTTCATTGCTTGGCGTTCAGAAGTAATCTCTTAAGTGCTACTCCATTACTGGGAGTAATCGATGCATCATCAATTAAGTCTCCAAGTATACCCCCAGGCTTCTTCTTATGTCGAGAAGTTTAAACTTGTCAATTTTCTTCTTTTTCTTCTTCTGGTTCTTCCTCTTATGAGGACTGATTTATGAAAGGAAAGATAGTTGTAGCAATGGGTATAACTTGGGGGTTTCCACTCTTTTGACTGAATTTTTGAATATACAGGTTGAACACCACAGTTTTAGTAGCCATAGAAACATCACGAGGAGAAACGGGAGGAGCCTCCTTCTAGCCGCAAGAGTAGTCTCAATTCGATCCACCTCTCCAGCAGGTGAATCAGAAGATAGTGAAGGAGTAACAATAGGAACCAGTTCATTAACTTGGCTAAGACCAACTTCAGAAGAATCCTGCTCTTCAAGGGGGATAGATTGGGGGGGGCAGTGTCAGCCAAACCTTTGGCTTTCTGACCCACAGAAGTCCCACAATATCCTTTAGATCTCTTAGTTGGGGGATAAAACCTATAGCACCTATCCCTGGTGTGCCCAGACATTTTGCAGTGAGGACAGTAATAAGGCTTTTGCTCCATAACCACCTCCTGTCAAACAGCATCCTGATCAGAGCCCACCCAAACTCTATGGACATCTGGAAGTGTAATATCTCTCTCAATGAGAAGCCTAGCAGCATCAGTTTTGGTCCTGTTATAAATTGTAGCATCCATTCGCGATGGGGTACGAGCGGCTGCATCAATTTGAAACAAAACATTTTGATTGAAATATCTGTAGGCCTGGAAACCTGAACCAAATAGGAACCACAGGAGGTTCGTTAGAGGGATCAAAATCTGGAGTCCACTTTACAATCTTCATTTCGATCCTCGCAATTAGAAGCGATCGCTTGGCAAACAACCTAGCATAGTCCTCCTCCACTGTGAAATGAAACAATAGATGTCTTCCATCCAACAGTCTCATCTTCTAAGCTCCAATGAAGTAGAGCGAATCAAATAAATTCCTCACCAACTCCATTTTAGGATGACCCAAGACAAACTTATCGATAAGGGTAAACCTCATCTCCTCATTCAATGCATTTAATTCAGTCTCTGAAAAAATAATGGCAGGAGAGCCATCTTTCTCTCCTAGAGAGTGAATAAAAGAACAAGAACCTCTTCCTGCCGCAGCATCATGGAGAGCCTGTGGAAACACTAAATATTCAGGACCTTTGCAAGTAGTACCTTTTCCCACCACCCCAGCAAAGGTAGTAGGGAACGCCATGGAAAATCAGCAGTCCGAATCAAACATGAGTCGATCAAATCGACAATCAAGTTCAAGACGAGTGAAACAACAGCAGAGCGGCGCAGCAACGACGCTTAAGATCCAACAGTAGCAGTCAAGACAGCTACTGTAGCAGGCGGCAGTGACGTCCTCCCCAAAGACAGCGACACAGCTGTCGAGCTTTCCCGCGAAGCAGGACAGCGGCACACAGCAGATGAGCAGTCTAGAGAAAGACGCTGCGACCCGGGACGAGCGAGCACTGCGAAGCCAAACAGATCACGTCGTTCTGTGTGCAGTGAAGAACGACGAAAGCGACGACGCCAGAGAAGACGCAAGCATAGGTCGATGCGAAAATTGCGGTAACGGTCGCTAGGGTTCGCCATGAGGCGAAACCTTTAACAGAGCCGAGAGACGACGAGGAAGACGACGCCATTATATATATATATATATATATATATATATATATATATATATATATATATATATATGAAAGATCTCATTCAATTCAATGGTGAAAAAAAATTTAGAATATTCTTTTATATTAGTTCTTATTATAATAGACACCACAATTATTTGTCTTGTTCCATTCAAATTAGGAACTCGTATGAAATTTATAACCGTTTACATCAAATATTTGTCATGTAGTAACACTGCGATTAGCCCCCCAAACAAGATCTAATAATCTCTGATATGTGATTCCGTTGCTTGTAATGTGAACCTGTAATAATTTTAGAGGTACATTTAGTCTAATTTGAACTTGATGATTATATTACGTACTTGTGATTTGAAGAGCTGCTTCAACGTATGTATATTTTGAACTTTGTCGGAAATTCTTCTTCTTCAACGTTCTTGCTTATTAGAGATTCATATTCCATGTTCAAATTATTGGTAAATAATCTGCTCATATCATTGAATTATTTAGTATATGTATAACATTTTGAATAATAAAAGCAGTATCGAGTTTCAATACTACAAATCTTACTGTATAAATGGTTGGATTTTGCCGCAGTTCACTAGAACATACAATGTAGCTAGCTCAAATGTCTTTATCGCTTAGATATCATATATCATACTTCATAGATGGCTCCCATGATATTTGAAATTTGGATAATTTTGGCTGTAAAGGGATGTCACTTACGGTTTGACCTATCTGATGTCCTTGCTTAGAATAATAAGAACAGAAAGTGTCTCATGTAGCAAATATGCTTAGCATATCGATCCCTCTGTATGTTTTTTATTCTTAACCGTTTTTTAATTTAAAAATTTGCAACACATATTTTGCATTGAATTTTGGTGATAGGTTAGTATGAAATTAAATGCACCTCGACATACCCTCGAGGGGATACATTTGTAGTGCACTGGGTCCCCAATATAGCCTCATAACATGGATGTAAGGACAAATGCTCCATAGAGTCAAAGAACCAAAATGAAATATGTGCTCAAGCTTGCATAATAATAAGAGAATACTCGCATCAAAATTTCTCAACGAGTCAACATTCAAAGTCTCTGCACACAACTCCATGAAGAATATACTTCGATTAAAAGATCAAACACCGGCTTTGACAGTGCATGGAATGTAACAAGTAGTAAGCATTGCAAAAATATGTGACAGTCATAACTCGTCATGTCAAACACCTTCCTCGTTGCCAAATGAATACGACTCAAATTTAAGACATATTCACAGCCAAACTTCAAAGAATTTACCCTTGATATCCTTCACAATATTGAAAAAGTTATCAAAAAAATTCTTCTCAATTTATATAACATTAAGATTATGTTTAATTAGATTAGTCTTCCAGTATAGAAGATCTCAATATATATTTCACTTAGTCCGATTATATGTGACACCTATCAAACAAGAGTAAATGAAATAAAGCAGAATAAAGAGTTTCCTTCTTTGTAGTGCTGCATTAAATTCCTTATTTTAATTAAACATATTCTTTCTTTTTAGCTGAATATTTAGATTAGGAATATATATTATTAAGCTACCAAAATTAAATTGCACACTTTATTATGTACCTAAAATAGATTATACAAACTATTATTTATTAGAATGAAGCAAAGGAAAAAGCATTCAACCTATTCCCTCAAAACTTTGACATGATCTCAGAGATTCTAAGTTAGAATCGGTCTGAATCTTCTTGTTGTCTTCAGCACTAATATTTGGAATCCTTCGCTGGCGTCTTTGATTGCTTCCAAGGTCCTCGTCTGCTCGTCGGGATCATTCGTATATGCTCTTATTTGAGTTCTGCGGCATCTTCATCCGCCTTAGCGACATCGTCAATCTACTACTCCGGCACCATCAGACTGCCTCGTCCTCCTTCGCTCGCTTTGGCTGCTTAGTCCATTTCTGCTTCGTTCGCTTCGGCTGCTTCGTCTTTGTTGTATCAAGCCACGAGCTCCTCCGCATCGCTCTACTCTTTTCTCGCGAGCCTGAACCATGCGATCCTCTCTATCGAGCCCTTCAAAGCCCGTACCCAAGCTTTCTACCGTGCACAATCCCACTCTGCCGTTGTTCTTCTTCTGTAGGCCTTGCCGCACCTCTTGAACCGGACCGCCTGCTCTGCCTTAGCCTCCGTGATACTTAGCCCGACCTGCTCTTCCTCTTCGGTCCTGATTTCCACCGTAAGCAACAGCAGGAGGCGTCCGCCTGCTCCTTCTCTTGTTCGAACTCCTCACATACCAGGCGATCTTCTTCTCGCGATCCAGAAAGTTCCTGCATCTTCTCTACGTGCGATCCTCTCTGCCCGAAGCTTCTGCGTACAATCCTCTCTTCTTGATTGAATCCACTTCTTTGCCCTGGCCCTCAAAGTTCCGAGCTGAAGGCATTAGTAGAGCCCAAAATATTATTGTCCTACCAGTTTATCCCACGCATCGCCAGAGCCATTCACGTAATGTCTTCTGTAATCTTAGCTATCAGATTTACAAGAAAGAATTATGCCACATGGGAATTTCAGCTTAGAATGTTCTTAAAGGGAAGGAGCTTTGGGGTCATATTGATTGGACTTCTCAACCACTTACTGAGCTGAAAGATCTCGGTTAATGGGAAGCAAAGGATGCTCAGATTGTTTTTTGGATTTTGGGATCTATTTAGGCTTATCTGGTGAACAATTTACGATCCTTTGGCACTGCTAAAGAAATATGTGAATATTTGAAGCGCGTATACAATCAGGATAATAATGCAAAAATAATTATAGTCAAGGTAACCTCTCAATTGAACAATATTATTCTGGTTTTCTAAATTTATGGAGCGAATATTCTGGCATTATCTATGCTAAGGTGTCAAAGGAGAATTTAGTTTGTCTTTAGGTCATTCATTAAGAGAGTTGCGTGATCAGTTTTTAATGTAACTCAGACCTGAATTTGAAATTGTTCGGGCTGGGTTGCTCAACAGAGATCTGATTCCTTGTTTGGATGTCTGTTTTGGTGAATTACTGCGCGATGAACAAAAATTGACAACACAAGCTGCTATTAATGTTGCTGGTTGATCATCAGAAATAATCAATATTGCATATTCTGTTCAGACTAGAGGGAAAGGACCAGCGCAGTGCTAAAACTGCAAATAATTTGGTCATATTGCACTAAATTGTGGTAATAAGTTTTGTAATTATTGTAAGCACAATGAACATCATATTAAGGAGTGTCCTATACGATCCCAAAACCGCAAACCACAAGCCCTTCATGCTACGGTATCCAACACTCACAATTTTGGCTCGATATTCACAGTTGATGGTAATAATCAATTTGTTCTCACACCAGATGTGGTTCAACAGATGATTCTCTCTGTCTTTTCTGCTCTCGACCTTCAAGAGAAAGGTAAGACTAATACTTCTATTTCTTCTCCTTGGTTTGTTGATCAGGAAACACAAACCATATGAACGACACAACTGATTTATTGCATAACAAACGACTGTATACTGATACTCAACTTATTCAGGTTACTGGTGAAAATGATATTCCAATTATGACAGTTGGTGATATTAATTCCTCATTCAGACGTGTTTTGGTTTCTCCTAAATTATCTACTATATTACTCTCTGTTGGACAAATTATGGATAATAATTATGACGTTCAATTTTCTCGTGATGACCGTTGTGCAGGATCAGGTGTCGAGGAAGGTGATATCGAAGGGGTCTAATGTTGGCATGTTATTTCTATTACAACTTACTGTCCCGAAGACAATGTCATTGGTTTCTTCAGTTGTTGAAAATAAGGCGGGTGTTTGACATAAACGACTAGGTCATCCAAATAATGTGGTGTTGAAGCATGTGCTAGAAAGTGATGATTTTGGTTATACAGATAAGAGTTTATTAGTTGTTGTTCTTTTTGTAAACTTGAAAAAAGTAAGACATCACCTTTTCCTATTTTGGGCAGTAGTGCCAATAAATGTTTTGATATTATCTATAGTGATGTTTGAGGAATTACACTAGTTATTTCACATGCTCAATATAAATATTTTGTGATATTATTGATGATTACAGTCGATTTAATTGGATCTATTTTTTGTGTTTCAAATCAGAAGTGTTTACTGTATTTCAAACCTTTGTGACATATATTGAAACTCAGTTCTCCGCTTATATTAAAATCTTACGATCTAACAATGGTGTTGAATACATGTCTCATGAGTTTCAAGCATTTCTTCATAACAAAGACATTGTTTCACAACGTTCATGTCCTTATACACCTCAACAAATGAAGTTGCTGAACGAAAAAATCGACATCTGTTGGATACAGTGCGCAAATTGCTATTAAAATTTTCTGTTCCAGCTAAGTTTTGGACTGAAGCCTTATCTATACAGTTTATCTCATTAATCATTTACCATCTCAACAATTAAAGTATGATTCTCCATAATATCGGATTTTTGGTTAACATCTTAATTATCATATGCTAGATACTTTTGGATGTGTTTGCTTTGTTAATCTACCTATTCATGAACGTCATAAGTTGGGAGCCCAGTCAGTACGACGTACCTTTATGGGTTACAATCCAAATCATAAAGGCTTTGTGTGTTATGATTCGTTATCGATGACATATTTCTCGGGATGTGATTTTCTTGGAACATCAATAGTACTTTCAGCATCATCTTTCGACACCGAATACATTTATATTTCCACAATTTGATAATTCTTCTTCTGATAAATGGTTCATGCCTGACATTGTCTAAAAACGACGTCAGCCTCATTCACCTCCAATCCTTCCCGACCCTGATCCAGAAATTGCTTCAACAATTCTTCGATGATCACTTTTGCGCATTCGTCCTCCATATAGATATGGATATTATGCAATTATAACTAATAGTACTGTTCCTACCTCTTATTCTCAGGTTGCTAGATAGACTCGCTGGATCAAAGTCATGTAAGAGGAACTTTATGCACTTCAAGACAATCACACTCGCTGGATCGTATTCCTCTGTTGGATACCCATAGCTTGTTGTGAAACAAATTTGATCGTACTAAATTTTTGGTTCTTGCTCACCATGTGCAATCCTATACCAATAATTTGGTTTAAATTCCTTGCGGTAAAAATCCAGCTTCTTCAGGGTGCAAATACGCTTGATTTTTGTGCTTCGCACAAGGAAATCAGAACTCACTCTCTGATGATAAATGGGCTACTGTGATGCCACATGCACAAATTCCTAAACACCATTCAAGAACTCATTAGCGAGTTTTTTGTCTTGGATATAATCTGTTATACATCTAAGCTCTCAAATTGTGAATATTCATCTGCAATATAGATTTCACTTTATAGATCAGTGTTGCTATTAGGGAAAATCAAAATTAGTCAATACTAATCAATATTCATACAGTGGATGATTATGCTTAGTGGTTCGTAGGAGCTAATTCTAATCAAAGAAAATAATCCCACGAATCTCCTTGAAGTAGTACGTTTCTTTTGGTGAAGTCAACACTACTTGGCCAAGCAGATTTCAGAATCTCGCAAGTGTCATCATGAAATCGTCGACATTTAATGTGGCCAAAGCATACCTAAGACTTATCTCTCTAATCTTGTCTGCCACTCGATCAACGACAACCCTATCATGTATATATCCATTTATTATTTTGTCTTCAAGTGTTAGCAACACTTAGATTTTTTATGATTCTCTTTTGAAGGCCAACATTCTATGCCATGGAGCATTGTAGGTCTCGGAACCATCTTATAAAATTTTTCTTTTAGTCTAAGTGGTACTTTTCTATCACACAATAGGCCCGATGCATCCCTCCACTTCAACCAACCTACTTTTAATTTTGAGAATAACATCCATATCTATATCATCATCACTTTAAAGAATAGACTTGATGCATTCCTCCACTTCAACCAACCAACATCAATTCTACAAATAACTTCCCCATCTATATCCATCGCTTTAAACAATAGACCCGATGCATTCCAACACTTGAACCAACCAACTTGAATTCTACTGATAACATCCCCATCTAGATTTTCATACATACCACTCAATACTTGTGTATATACATAGCAAACACCTAAAATTCAATATTTATGAAGATTTGCATACATACCACTCAATTCTTATGTATAGACATACCTAACACCTAAATCACAATTTTTACATACCTACCACATTAAAATGATAAAAATGGCGCAAATAGACTTACCTTCGATGTTTCCTAATAGGAACGGAGCAGAAGGATGAGAAATATGCGAGTTTCGATGGTCTATGTTCCTCCCCTTCCCAGCTTGCTCTAATGTCAACCGTATCGCAAAGGTTCAGTCACGAAGCCGACGGTTTTGAACGAAACCGGGCGCGAGAGGGGAGACGATGAGTGCAAGGGCTAGGGTTTCAACAGAGAGTAGAGGGAGATGTGGCTGTGATGGTTTTGGGGGCGCGAAGAAGAAAATAAGCCTAGTAGCACGAATTTGGCATTTTAAGTCATTTGCGTCGACTTATAGTCCAATATGCATATGAAAATTCACCGCAATCAAGTAACACAGAAGACTTTCATCAATTTGCATCAAATTATAGTCCAATATGCATACAAATTTGGCATTCTAAGTCATTTGCGTCGACTTTCATTAATTAATAGTTAGTTATAGAAAATAAATATGAAAAAATCTAGTTCCCTCGTCCAACTGTATGTCGTCGTCTTGGTTAATTCCAAGTTTCAGGTCGGGTCATGACATGTTGGTGGTGCTAACTTTGTACCTCTAGTTAGTGGATTTTGAGGTAATTACACCCCTCTAGTTTACACTACCGACGGTTATCGAACCTTGCGTAGAAGTCTGAGGATCTCATTTTAAGATTTCTTTATTTTTTGTAAATATCTTCAAGGGGTGCAAAGGAAGTTCTTTCGCAAGCTGAGCGATGCATATCATTGGGAAACAAAACAAAGGCTTGGTGTCACGAACTTCAACATTGTGCCTAGAATAATGAGAATTATAGCTAGAAGCTCATGTATTGTGTTTGTTAGCCGCCATCAAAGAAGTATAGAGTTTTATAAACGAGACATTGTTTCCCACAGACCGCGTCAAATTGTTGGGTACTGGAAAATTCACATTGTTAGAGTTATAATTTAGTGTCTTAGTATTACATGAAGTTCCAACACACACGAATAAAATAAGATTAACTAGAGGAGACAAAAAAGAACCACGGGTCCTAGTTTAGTGAAAGTAATCCACTATATGTATAGTGTTACACCATTCTCTCAAGACAAGGAGAATGAGACTACAATCTTACAATAAAAACTACACTTGTTTTTTAATAGCACAAAAAATGTGTTAAGAAAATTCAACAATAGGTGAAAGTAATCCACTATATGTATAGGGTTACACCATTCTCTCAAGACAACGAGAATGAAATTACAATCTTACAATAAAAACTATACTTGTTTTTTAATAGCACAAAAAATGTGTTAAGAAAATTCAACAATAGTCGTAGTCTGATTATAATAGTTGAAAGTAATGGTCGCAGAGGACCAGTGTTTTGGGACATTAGGTGGTGATAGCGGGTGGTGGTCGATAGTGGCTAATAGCTACGGTGGTTGGTGATCGATGGTGGCTGGTGGTTTTAAAGTGTTAAGAAAATTCAACAATAGTCGTAGTCTGATTAAAATAGTTGTAAGTAATGGTCGCAGATGAAAGATGGTTGACGACAATCGGTGGTGACGGTGGGTGGTGGCTACAAAGCCCCTTGATCGATGTTGGTTGGCGGGTAAGTAAGTCGGTGGTTACTCATTAGGTCTTCTCTCCAGAACAGGCTCTAGAATTTCAATTCTCCTTCTCTTCTTCTTCTCCCCTCCCAAGTGAAGAGAATGGGTTTATATTTAGTTTTTGGAGAGGGTTATTTTGATATTTTGGCTCATAATTTTCATAACCCTCTGACTGGATTATCCATATTGATCCCTCTCAATCATAGATGATTTTTTAAGGATTTGGGTGCCTTAATGACCTCATAATTTTTTGATCTTATGCTTGCTGGTTTCCTCTCGTTGAGACGCTTGATGCAACTATAAACATAACAAATTTGAAGTTCATTTAACCCTTCAATTAATGATCCATAGTCTCCAATTGTCCTTCAACAGCTTGATCTTGGTTGCCAAATTGACCTAATTTAGTGACGTTGAGCTTGTCTTGTCGAGACGATCAATTATACCATAAACTTCTTGAAATCGAGCTCAGATGACCTTAAATTTGAATTTAGAATGTGTATTGTTAAAAAATCTATCGAGATTTGTGTTAGATAAAATTTTTTTGATGACTCATCAATATGAATGAACAAAAAATGAGGATTCATACGACATATATTTATTAGTACTAACAATAATGATGATGCTACACTGCCTTTGATCAAATCATATGTATTTCAATGCATTTTAAGAAGTTTAGCATTGCATCTTTTTTTAGGAATTTTTTATTACTCACCATTTCAAAGAATTGATTCCCTGGAGTAATCTTTTACTTTGATATGCGCTCCATTATTAAGAATAGGTGAGATTGGAGTTGATCAAAGTTTTTGAATGAGATCTTTATCTGGCATATTTTTATATGAGATTATAGTTAAGGTCATGATCAAGTATGCCATCGATTATTTCAAAAATGGAAGATTTGTTTGATTGAAGAAGTTACGTAAGTGGATGTTTAAAGTTCTTCAAGTGGTATATAGGCTAAGGGGATGCTCAATAATTAATGAAGTATTTTAGTACATAACAGACTTGTATGAACTTTTAAGTAATCATTTGATAAATTGGAGTTATTGAAGTGGGTGATGGAACAAAGGATGCTAAATTTCAAATTTATGTGAGATAATTAACTTGTTTGAATGCTAAGATCATTTGACTGTGATAATATTTTCTTTCGTGAAGTTGATTATTAAAAAAAAAATGGATCAAGCTAAAAGCCAAACAACCACGCATAGCAAGAGTTGATTTGATGACCATAGAGGAGAAAATATTTGTCTTGTTATGTAAAACTTTTTCAAATTATCCAGCCATAATAGTGACTAGCATTGGATGTATTAATAGAATGACCTTTAAGTCACAAATCAATGGGATTATATCAAAGATCAACATTAAATCTACAGCTTTGTTTTACTCTCTGACTTTTCTCCTGGAAGTTGAAGTCCTTTCAATAGATTAATCACGAAGTTATTTGGGTATATGCTTTAAGATTTGTTCCGAAGTGAAACCTTGGGGAATCAAAGGAAAGAAATAAAAGACAATGAGGAGCATTTACATGCATACCACCCACATCCTATCTATTTACATATCAACACCTAAACTTTACTTGTCATTTATACCACCCAAATCTTTAATTTCACATAAAAGATATCACTATTTTAACTTTTTAAAATGAAATACTCCTTTTTATGCATAGGTAAGGTGGCGTATATGAATGTAAATCTTCCTTTAATTTTTAATCGAACAAACAGATTTATGGGGATGGAATGGATAAGGAGCAGACAATAGTGTTTAAGATGGGCTTTGTTTGGTATTGACGTTTGTTATTGTGCTGCATAGTGATGCGAAGAATGTTCAGATAAGAACAATGATTGTTTGGTAAAATAATTTTATATTTGCTGTCTGAAAATTGTGTTGTGTTGAATGTTTGGTGAAAATTTTTGTGGCACTTTTAGGAGTTAATTGAATGATCAAAATGATTATTACTGTGAGTTGTATTCAACTATGAATAACCTAATCTTAATTACTGATAGGTTGACTCCTGAAACTATTGAAATTAGCTAAAGCTAAAAATTGATTATGTTTTGGAGCATTTACCTAAATACCACCCAATACATATACATTTACATATCTAACTCCTATATTTGCTTATAACACCCAAATCTTTTGTATCACATCAAAGATACCATCATTTAATTTTTAAAAACATAGGAATTGAGTGGTATTTATGTAAATCTTCCTTTTGATTTTAACCTATTTAATGCGATGAATTTTGCATTTGAAGTTCTTAAAAAAACATTTGTTGATCCCTGGATTACATTTTGATCCATTCTGTAATTCGTTTCTGCTCAAAAATGAGTTCATCTTCCATTTTATCAGACTATTAAAAGCTGCCTATTTGCAGGTTAAGAGGAAAGCTCAGGACGTTGGACCGTTTGATTGCACCAAATACAGTATAAAACCATCCCTTCGGGAGGAGTGACTTCTGTCTTCTTTCTAACCTTTCAATCAGTAGGGGTTTTGGGGGTAAGTGTACCAAATGACTGTTTACGGCTTATTTGGGTTGGCTAATAATAATAAATGGAAAACATAAATTGAAGTTGATTTGTTCTTATTTTGTTTGATTTTTTAAATAGGGGTAATTACATGCGAAGCACCCAAAATATTACTATTTAGACATCAAACTCTTTCTTTCATTCATTTTTCAAATTCTCACTCTAAATTATTATAGAACCCCCACCCATAACTCAAATTCTCAATGATTTGATCGTGGCATGTGTAAATGCATCGGTTCGATAGTTTAAAAAATCATATGGATGCTTGATTTGTAAATATCAATGTTTCGAGTGTTTTGCACGTAGATTTCTAATTAGATTCAACTTTGCAATAAAAAAAAATAGCCCTTAAAATTTATTTTTTTCTTTAATGCATCCATTAATTGTATTGATTTTTTTTTTTCCTTCTTAAATTAAATATGTCCAGTTTTTATTGCTTGTTTTTAAAGTTTGTGAAATTCTAAAATGGTTCCCAAATCATTCGCATATAGTTGATTTAATTTTAGAGTATTATATTTCTCTAAATTAGTACTATGAGCATATAAAATTAAATCTAAAATGACGCCTTGGAGACTAAATTGTGATTAATTTTGTTTATTTTAGGGCTAATTTGGAATCAATTATGTATAATAAGTTTTACAAGTTGGATTATTTTTGGATTAATTTTGTTTGATCTTGGGATAATGTTATATTTTTCGTATTAAATTGGCCAAATATGAATATTTGGGAGACCGTAGAATTGGAAAAAATATTGAATCAGGACTCCGCATGCATGCGGAGGCCAATGGAGGGTGCCACCTGGAAAATGGGTCCCGCTATCCCATACACTGGCCAACGGCAGTGTATGGTAGCGGGGCCCACATGCCAGGTGGCATCCCACCATTGGCATTTGCACCTAGAATTGCCACTCTTTTTCTGGAAAATATTCTGATGAGTTGGGATTTGGTTTTGACATTGATAAAATGTGAGTTGCCTGATTCAAATTTGATGAACTCAACTGGTTTGATTTGTGAACATTTGATTTAGATTATGAGTCGAAAGTGGTATTAATGCGAAGGAAAAGCAGATTAAAGCTAAATTAAGGGGTGAAATGCGAAATGGTTTTGGGTTTAGCCTAAACTAATTATCAGCACCGGAAGAAGTTTTATTCCCAAACAGTATATGTTTGCAAAGGAAAAGGTTGACGTGGAAATTAATCTAATTGTGATTGTTACCACTAAAGAAATGGTTCGAATAAATTGTTATCTATAACTTCCATAGTATTTATTTCTTCCATTCTTTGTTCTTTATCTCAAAATTTAAACCTAAAAAATGTGAGTATAAATTTTTGTGAATATTTTTGCATCAAAATTGTAATTATATTAAAAAAAATATGTATGCTAATAAGATTTAATTAATTACTATAGAACTTCAGAATATTATATTGTATAATATTATATTTTAATTTTTTTATATGATTTACATCCATCATAAAAGCGTCATCTGAATTTTAATTATTAAGCTATGTTAATATACATACTTTTTTTTTAACTTATGTGCATGTGTACCTTAGTGTATATAGTCACTACCCTAAGAGAATAAATTTCACCGGTTAACATTCATGTGCAAACATATCAGAAAAAAAAAAAAAATTTTTACATTATATAGATAATTATATATCATTTTATTATAATGAATAACTCTACATGAATTTAGCCTATTTCTAACGGTCATATTTGCTGGTGAATATTAGAAAACTGGCCATTAAAAAGAATTTGGGGACTTTTTAATGGTTTATAAGGCGTAGCTAATTCACTCGTCGTTAATCTTATAAGATACGAAATTTCGATTACTTTTATACACAAACGATTTATTGAGGGATGATGTCTGTGGGATGATGTTAAAAGCCTTAGTGTTTTGGAAAATGCTGCATATTTAGTGTCAAATTTGGAGATGAATCAATTTAGACATGCGATTCGACCGACCAATTTTTGCATTTCTTTGGTGTTCTTTGATGATGACATATTGAGCTGTGCTTGCACCTGTTCTAGACTTACTTTTTTTTCTCTCTGGGGTTAAGAGGTAGCCCAAGAACTTGCTTGTTGATGCCCCAAAGGTGCACTTGAACGGATTGAGGTTTCATATTTGATTATCTAAGCATCTTTAAAGCTTCTTCAAAGTCTTTTATGTATCTTTTATGGGTTTTGCTTTAATTAAGACATCGTCAACATATACTTCAATATTTTTTGCTTTCTCCTTATAAAAAATTACATCTATGAATCAATGGAATGTAGCCTCGGTGTTTTTAAGCCCGAAAGACATTACATTATAACAAAATACCCTCATTAGTAATGAATGTTACTCAAGGACCCATCAAGATATGATTTGAGTCCTAGCTTGAACTTAATATACAGTAAAC
The DNA here is from genome assembly GCA_022702705.1 of Papilionanthe hookeriana x Papilionanthe teres. Classification (NCBI taxonomy): domain Eukaryota; kingdom Viridiplantae; phylum Streptophyta; class Magnoliopsida; order Asparagales; family Orchidaceae; genus Papilionanthe; species Papilionanthe hookeriana x Papilionanthe teres. The sequence goes on from CM040421.1 coordinate 24,639,125, forward strand.
CCAATGCTCTGGTATCTGAGCCTGAACATTACACTAAGATCCTTCTGACAAATGAAGACATTTAAAATGGTCACATATATGGATCATCAAGCGGAACCACAAGTTGGATGGTTTGGGGTTTAAGGGCAATGATGAGAAATGCTTCTGGTGCTAAAAGTGGTATTATAGAATAGTATCTCCTGCCTTGATGACCCTCAGAGAGGGGTAGAACCGATGATAATATTCACCAACCTTTGGTGAGAAGTTGCCCTTGCTTTCCTAGATTGCCGGTATCTCTAATATGATCAAGTTGATTAGCTTGTGGACAATCTAATTTATCAAAATACTTGTACATATAAAATAACCAAAAAAAATCTTTTCTTTTGACACTAATAGTTTTGACAGCTAGGTAAAAGTTTAATTTTATATGCCAGACAAATCAAGAATTTTTGGCGTTATATAAGTTTACTGGTTAAATCACTTTGATTGGGTTAGGAGTTGCCCTTATTCAATTGTTTTGTTAGTAGCTTCTACCCGAGGTCGGACAAGACAAAGCACACAGTTTGCTTATGGTTGCTTACAGATGTCCCTCGAGGGTTATGAATCTGAGCCTACATCGAACCTAAATTCTTATGTTTCAGTTCGATCTTTCATATACGTGTCACATTCTATTTTACTTTCTCAACAACATTTACTTGCTTTTACTTGTAATACTAATCTTTTTGCAGTAGCGGCAAGAAACCTCAGGTACACACAGTTATATTATTTTCTTTACTATACTTTATTGCATTTTATTCTCCTTTTTATGCATTTACTTACAATGCCTGCAAAGCCCCTAGAGTAGAGAGTAGTAGGACACCAGTTAGAAGGTATACTGTGATAGGTCACCGATAAATCAATATTGCATGTTCACATATAAAACCCTAAAACTTGAATTTGAAATCTCTGTGTCAAGGAGCTCAAAGCAAACTTGGTGGGCAGCACAACTAGGAAGCATGCAGATGGAGGTCAGCTTCAAGCGGTAAAGCAAAACAAAACATAAAACAGATCTACACAAGCTAAACTTTCCTTAGTCTAAAACCACATGAACCATAGGACTTCGAGGTAGTTCGTTTAGCACGACATAAATTGTCACACCATCTTTAGGCCTCTGCACAATCATGTTATGCATCATAAGTCTTGACTCTTTCAGTTTCTAAGGCTGTCGTTCAGTACAACTTAAACTCACCTATCTTCATAGGATGTTTACATGATTGATTGTTTAGCAAGTGTAAGGCCTAAATAATAAATCTGCAAGAGTGAACATTTAAATAACATCATCTCTAAAATGTGCAGCCAAACAATATGATAGTTTGGGAAGTCACTGAGGTTCTCCTCAAGACCCATGACATCCTCTATTCTTCCCTCCTTTGGACTTTTAAAAATAACTGTTCCCATTTAGTCCTTTCCCTTTTGACTTTCCATATCCAACTTTGGAAACCTAAACTTTAAATTCTTGAAGATAAAACCATTGAGCTTAATCGAGAGTTTTCTAAAGTGACTTCAGTCATTTGAGATGTAATTAACTATAGGGGCTTGCTTTTATAAATAACTTGAAACTCATGTAAAATAAACTCAACCTAATCTTTATATTAGGTAGGGGAACTTGTCGGCCGCACATAAAAGTTTTACAGACCAAACGAATGTCATAAATTATTTAATTTATATAATCGAGTCCACTGTCAAGTAGTATGCTTATCTCTCGGGATAGTAAATTACTTGTAGTATTGTGCTCGATTACTTCAACTATTAAATATATGAGATCTTTGTAGTATCATTTTTCAAAATTAAAATAGTATTTTTAAAAATCAAAATTATATATAAAATTAGATCATTTTTAAAAGCAATCGATAGAATCCCAATTTAGCGACTAACAGACAGAAAACTCTCAACGACTAGCTCTTTTCATTTTTGACGGGGAATTCCTAACTCTCGAGCTTTGTTCGTGGGAGCCTCATCTCCCGAGTGTGACATCACGTGCACTGGGGATTATTGATTTACCACCGCCTATTTATGAGGATCGATAAAAGAGACGCCCAACTCCTCCCTTCCCGTGGACTTGCCAGTGGGAGGTGCCTCTCCCCCAAAACGCGAGTCATGGCTGCTGAGAATTTTGGGCCAAGGCTCCTGGAGGTCCACACACCTTTTTAAGAAAATAAATAGTCAAAAGAAGTTGAAGAAATAAGATAAAAAAGAGAGGGATGCGAGAAGGTTAAGAAAGTTTTTTATCGACTCCAAAGGCGCCCAATAGTTTCAGTGACCACAAAGAAGAATCTCGTGTCCTATGGGGAATCTTTGCTTTTAGCTTCTTCTCATTAGTCCTTGCCACCACATATTTCTTCCTCTCCCTCTCCTTGGCATTTGATTTTTCTCATAACTACTCAATCATGTCACTAAAGATGCCGACCACAGTCCTTTTGAATGCCGCCAATTCCAAATGTTGGAATACAGACAAATCCTAGTCCTCGATCATTTCATCGTAAGCCCTCGCAGACTCAGTCATGGCCTTTGACTTTGACACTTCCCACGGGATGGGCCAGATGATAATTCCCAATCTCTTTTGTTCAGGGCGAACACAAGCTTTGATCACTAGTCCTTGATCTTGCTCTCGACCCCAACCAACTAGAGTCTTTAGCCGGATAAGCAAACTACATATGTATCCGACCCAAGGAAAAAATGTTAAGATTTTCATGCCCATTTTATACTGATTTTGATGATATTGCACTTTAAAGAATGATATTTTTGGTGTTTTTCTGCAGGTATGAAGATTTAAGGACAATGGAGCGAAAATATGCAAAAAGGAGCGAATTTGGAGCAAAAATGACTAAATTATGAAAATTTAACTTAGGGCGCCGACAGCGAGGTCGATGGCGCTGACGACGTGATTTTCCCGAGAGTTCAAAATATATTTCAAGGGAGGCCGCCGACGGCGGAGGTCGAGGCCGCCAACAGCGGGGCTAGTTCAAGGCAATGTTTCTAGAAGGCCGCCGACGGCGGAGTTTGAGGCTGCCGACGGCGGGATCGATGGTTCTTTAACAAAATACATTGAATGTGGACGATTTTGAAAGGGATGCTTGGAAAACCCTTGGAGACTCTTCAACAACTTTAAGAAGAACAATTCTAGGCCAAAAAAAGTGTCCTAGTTGGTGCTCTAAAAAATCACTAAGAGTTCTTAACAAGTCCTCTTGAGGCCTTCTAAGAGTTACTTAGTGTCAAAAAGAGAGTTCACTAGTGTCCATTGTTGTTATTTAGTGAGTGTTAAATAGTGAGTTCAGATAGAGATATTAGTGAGGAATTCTTCGAAGGATTGTAAGAGTGGAAGAGAAGTGAGAGATCTCTTCTGCATTGCTTTTTCGAAGGAGAATTCCGTGTACTGTAAAGAAAATAAGAGATTCAGAAGAACTTCAACGAGTATGTTTAGGGTGGAATTTAAGATAAGTTGTGTTTATTTACTTTAGTTTGTATAACTTTATGTTTATATATGAAATCCAAGTTTTATTATATCATCTCCATGAAATCTGAGTAGTTTTTCTGTCTTTCTCCTATTTTTGATATTTTTGTAAAATGATAAATAGAATTAGTGTGCCATAAAAATTTTAAAGAATTTGTGATAATCTTTTACTTAGATCTTAATTTACTTTCAATCTGGCCAGTTGAATAGTTAAAATATGTTAAGTTTTACAACAATAGTAAAAATTACATCTAAGATTCAGGGAGATCAAAGTCCTTGGAAGTAGGGTGCAAATAAATAGGGAAATAATATTTATTGGGCATAGAATTAGAGATTTTAGAGTGATAGACTAAAATCCTCAATTTGGTCATATCGTTTGGGTGCTGAAGTGTAGATGTTAGCCCTCAGGCGAGGGGAACGTGGGAGCTCCGAACTGAGAGCCAGTATCCTCCCAGCTTTGCCGCAGATTCAATAACCAAGCATAGGATTAGTCAATGTTCTTTATGCCTGGACGAAAGGGTAAAGAATAGGTATACTTCTATTTGACACAACACCATGTTAAACTAATTCTAATTATCTATTCACTTAAATATCTTAACAAAGGAGAAAGATTCTTGCTTATATATTTAAACTTCACTTTAGTAGAATTAGTTATCTGTTAGTAGAACTAGTTTAATTTAAACTTCATATTATTGTCGATTGTGTATTAGTGACAGATAGACAATTTCGATTTAGTTGTGATTCTGAATTGATTTCTATAATTCTAGTCTATAGCCTCTAAAATATTCCCTGTGGGATCGATATCCAGGACTCCACTAGAGCCCTGTATTACTTGAGCAATACATATACTTGCGTTAAAGAGTAACTCTGCGATTAAAAGAATATATTATATACTTGTTACAAAAAGAATTAAAATTACGCTAAGTGTCCGCCGCGCAGAGTTTGTGCTCACAAGTCACTATCCTTATCCAACTTAAAGACGAAAAAGTTGGAGAAGAGCTCAATGGACCAGGGGAGCTCCAGTCGTTGAAGAAAGATAACATATGTCATGATGATCACCGTAAACTTCAGCGACACCTGTGACGGGATAATGTCATAGTAATTGAAGATAGATCAAAGCTGATGGCAGAGCGACAGATGCAATTCGAACTTGTCTCCAAATGTGTTTGACGCTCTCTCATCTTTATTTGCTAGCTTGAGAACTACTGAATCCCCAATGAAAAATGATCTTTAGAGAACTTCTATTTATTATGTGGTTATTATAGACGCTACACCGGTGGGGTTCACACCAAACAACTCAGAAGAGTACTTAGGCGCCATAGCCGACGAGTAAAGGGAAGAAGGAAGTTTGGAACGTCAAGGAAAGAAAAGGATCTATCAGAGAAAAAGATAGCAAAGTAGGGTTCTTCAAAGTTAACCGAATCGACTTATAGTTCGGCGCAAAAGATGAAACAACACAAGGACATAAGGGTCTATTGCCACATTAAACTGTGAGAATCAAGTCGGATCATACACATTAGGATACACAAAAAAATAAAAATTTCATTTAAACCAAATATTTGTATTTACATGTGAATCCTCTCAGTTACAACTTATCAGTCGAAAATGAAATACCTAATAAAACCATCAGCCAGTGCCTTAGCCAAGACATAACCAAGTTGAGATAGCCGCAGATACACTAATTCCCCTCTTAGCTAAATTCTATCTACCTTTTATTTTTCAGAATGAAGCATAGAGACTGAAACCGTCTCCAAGATCACAAATACTTTGGCCTGAAGTATCGTCACTTCAACTTGAAGGATAGGCTTTCTAGCGTGCATCGCAAGAAGTTTTTCCTCCACCTTTTCTAGCAGTGCATTTCGAGGATGAGCTCGATCAGCCTCTCGGATCATTGAAGTCTCCACCACTCAAAGCCGAAGTCCAGCCGAGCTAGGTGGCTCCGACGTGCTGGCCGCCTCAGTCAGGTCAACTATTGGACAAGTTGTGACATCCTCTGGTGGTCCTCCCAAATGTCTAGAATCCTCAATAGATCCCAAATCCGTATCAGTCCTGATAGCACCACATTCCATGGGAAGCGGCCTTTTTGTCCTGTCACTTGATGACATGTCAATCCACTTATGTGGATCTGAGGTAGTAAAAGAGAAAACTTCCTTCCCGGTCTCATATTCCACCGATGGTGGAAGGGAAACAACTATAAGAGCAACCACCTTCAGAGGATTATGGGATGCTTCTTGAATAGTCACCCTCAATTCCTTCGGCAGAATCATTGTAGTTATAGGCTCTTGCCTCGCTCTTCCACTAACACTGAAGGATCCCGAGTGGAAGTTAATTGCTCTGCCAAACTACTAGACGTGTTATCCCCATTATCTGATGCTTCTTCACTGCAAAGCCATCCTCCTTCACTTGGGACCTCTCTGTAGGGCGGTCAGAAAATGAATCAAATGACCTACTTTGTCCTCTGGCTCAGGGATTAATCTCACCTAAGCCACATGAGGTTATTCAGGACGCACGCACTTGGAAGATGCTTTAAGCCGCTGCTTCAATAACTAAAGAACCATCTTGTAGGGATCCTCGCCAAACTCAGCTGACTTGGAGGTGAGACTACAATCATAAATAGATAAATTGCTCGAAGAAGACTATGATAAGATATATTTTTTCTTTCATCCCCCCATCCCCAACCCCCATTTATAGGTATCTTCATATGAAATTCAAGGAGTGTTCAATTATTGCTTATTTAATAATCATGAATATCAACAAGTTTTTAACAATTAAGATTCCCTTGTCGTTATTGTAGCTGTCTCTATCAAGGAACACGAGAATCAGAGAACTTAAATATGTACAAAAAAAATCTATCAACACAAATCTTAGAAAAGATCTGATAATTGATAGAGAAGATAATGTGACACTCCGAGACCCACTAGGCACAGTTCTAGGGCTCATATCTATCTGGTCGGCTCCTGTGAGGCTGGAGAAAAATAGTTTCAAGACAGACAAAATTGGGCCACCCTCTTAAAGCCTACTGGCACAAAACTCACGAGGACAAATCTACCGAAATTCCAGAACTAAGTCGGGCGAAAGATGAAAACAACCCGGATCTAAAGCAGTCGGTCGAGGCCTCCTAGTCCACCCTTTGGCCATAGCTGCTCGGGAAATGACCCTGCCACTCATCCCCTTGGGCTCTGAGAGCATGGCCGCCCAACCCAAGGTCCTTTGAAGTGCCATCCAGGCTCCTAAATCCATCCGATCGGACGCCATTTCAGGCTCCCAGCCCTATAATATTATGTATTGACCAAAATGACCTCATTGTACCTATTTTTCTAGGGGTGCAAAATATAAATTTACATCCCTCCTTCTTATAAATAGGGGCTCATTTCATGTATAAATGTTACGTGATTTTACTGTTCATTAACAAGCTCTATGCTCCCTTCCTCTCTTTCTCATTTTATTCCTTAGGCGTGTCTCCCGGACAGTTTTAGATTTAACAATTATTTTATAATTTATTTTGAGTGTTCACCACCTTTTCTCTCGTTATCTTCTTATATTTAGCTAGAAATTTTAGAAAAGATTTAAAATATTATTAAAAACTTTATTCTTATTTTTACATTTAATTGTTTCATTGAATCGAACCACATCACCTCTTCTTTTACTCCATATTAGATCACACGTCGCCATTTGCACCACTAGACTTTGTTGTCTTTGCAAGAGATCACTGTATGTGCTCTTCCTGTTTGCTCATCACAACAATAAAATATAAATCTTATGATATAACACCCACTCTTGGATGTCAGGTGGCTCTTAAATAGAAATGGACGCCATTCAATCCTAGACCTTTATATCCGTGGCTCACAAATCTTCAGTAATAATTATAGAGAGCTCGGCAAGTCGTTTCAACTAGTAATCTAAGCATGTCACTTCGACAAGAAAGCTCGACATGACTACTATTACAAGTAAGCTCTAGAGGTGAAGATGATCGACTATTATCCCATAAAGAAAGGTTGGTCGGTCCGTCTACTTCCACAAAAATCTGTCATCATATGTTGGGCATAAGTAAAATTATGAGCTTATTTTTCAAAATAAATTTATGATGGGCATACTTGTTGATCCCACCACACGAATACTGGTATATTATACTTGTGGTAATAATATTATAATTATATTTGTGATAAAATATTTCTTTCTTTACGACGGTACAAATAACTTAATTCTGATGTAAAGAAGAATTCAACAGTTATATTTAAATTTAGGGATCTACGCAATTATACATATCATTATTAAGTAATATAAGACTTTCTAATTAAGCCCCGAAATATCAATCCCACGAGAAAAAGTTTTGGATATTTAGAAGATAAAACGGATTTAGATCACAAAATCTATTTAGGGAAAGATACTTAAACAGTTTTAGATAATAGAAAACTTGAAAATACGATTCTTTTTGATATTTTCTTAAATTATGAAATAAAGTGAACAATTAATTAACTATAAAGAGATTTTTTATAAAATTAAAGAAGTATAGATGAAAATATAATTTTCCTTATCATGAATAAGTAATAAGTACATGAGTTCTATCGTAGAAGTATGCAAAATGTGTTATGCCAAATATGAGCAATGATATTTTTTACCCTTACTGGAGATGCTATAAAGAACATTGGCTAGTTTAAAGTTTGAATATTTTTGAAGACGGGTTAGGTATGGAAGATACTAGCTCTCCCTCTAGAGTTCTCTCCACCTGGGGGCTAACATCTCACATAAAAACCTAAAAAAATAAACCAAATTGGGGGCTTTAGTCTGTCATCCTAAATCTTCTAATTCTACACTCATCAAAATATATTTTCTTATTTATTTGCACAAATTATATGAATTATTTTCTCATTAATACAATCTTATGTGATTTCTACCAATTTTTATTTGAGACAAGATCTATTAAGATCTTACATGTTCTCACAACAAATGTTAACATCTTAATTGGCCAAATCAAAATGTAATGAAGTGCAATGATTAAATCAACACAACTTCTTTCAACATTAAAGATCAATACTTCCACAACTTCCATCCAACACTTAAATACTTTTTTATTTTAGGAAAAATATAAAGAAAACTACACAGAATCCATGTTGAAAATACAACAAAAAATAATGTTAAAAGAAGAAATCATGTAGAAAACACAAGAAGTCTCAATTAAAATCAAATGAAGCATAAAGATAAAAACTTATCTCAAATTCCTCTCCACCAAACTCTTGAAGTTCATTTGAATCTCTTTCTTTCTCTTACAAGACTTCCTAGAACTGGTCGCTCAACCCAAGAGGGTTTAAATCTCTATAAAACAATAGATTTTTATTTAAATATCTGTACTCACCTTCCCTTTCACTATAAATGAGATTAGTGTGAAGAAATCCTACGTAAGAATCCTACAACTTCTTACTATAATTACTCTCTCTAATTACTCTAATTCTACTTTCTGACAACATATCTTTTTTTCTTTTAATTCTTCTCTTTTATACTTTCTCAAAAGGTGATTTGATGTCTCTTTAAAATATGTCAATATTCAATGAATCTACCCAAGAGATGCATCATTTGAAGTGAAATTTGAATGTCTTTTGGCGCCTTTGATCAGTTACCCATGCTTGTACCAAAGGGTGCCTAAAACACATCTTCAAAGTTTACCAAATATTTCTTAAAATTGCAAAGTAACTACCTTGCGCTTAAGCGTGGGGCTTCTGGCGCTTAGGCGCAACCTTCTTTGTCTGCCGACACTTAGGTGCCAGATCTGGTTGCTTAGGCGCCCTAGTTCATTTTAACACTTTCTTCATTTTTGCTCCCAATTTGATCTTTTTTCACTTTTTTTGACATATTGTCCTTTTAATTGCACCTGAAAGTAAAACACACAAATACTTTACATTAAAGTGTAATATCATTAAAAATAAGTATAAAAATGTGTATAAAAATATTATTTTTTTAGATATATCACTTGTTCAATTATATAAAGTCAAATTATCTCTCACCAAAATTTGACTCCATTTATCGAGTAATTGATATTGACAAGAGCTTAGATGATGTATTTCATTGTGTGTGTACAATAAACATAAATTCTTTATATGATCTTGATTTTATTTTTATTGTGCAATTTTTTTTTAAAGATAACTATTTTTTATTAGTCTCTTTATTTTGTTTTAATTTTATTCATTATATTTAATTTCAAATAAAGACAACTTATAATCATAATCATGACTTGTTCGAATCATCTTCGCATTTGTATGTCGCATCTCTTTAGTTATTTATCAAAATTAACTAAATATTTTATTTATCAAATTTAAATTAAATAAGCTTTAAAATTTTTAATTTATAAAAGTTGATTGAGTTTTCCCATTTTTTTGTAATTTTTCTAGAAGGTTTAAACTTTTTTGGAATTTATGTAGATCAAATTTCAATCAAAATATTATGACCTAATATTTATTGATAAAATAAGATTCATTCCTCCTTTTAATGATTATCTTTTATGTAACTTTCAAAAGAAAATATCAAGATTTTGGATCATTCTCTGTCCTCATTTTTCTTTCTTTTTTTTCATTATTTTTTTGCATAATTTTGAACCTTGATTGCTTAATTGTTTAATATTTTAATTCGATATTGGGTGAGCGGATTCTTAAACGGTGTAGGAATCGAGAAAATACTACATCTCGATATTGAATGTCGAGACGATGATTTTGCACACGCCATGGTGTGATCTACGTCGTTGTTCAAACATTCAAACGATAGATACATTATTTTATAGTAGGATGCAACTCATTTTTTGAACTGAGTATAATAATTCAAATAATTGGATTTATGAATTGGAGGGACTTTGATGATTGGTGACGTCCAAACCCTTGAACTAATTAATACCGACTAGCACTTAACGAAGTTTCGTCAATATTGTACGGATAAATGATGTAGGAAAATAAAGTACAATAAAAATATTTCATGAATTTATTTGTAAAAGACTGATTGTATTACTCGACGGCTCGCTCTCTGTTGAGAAATTTAAGGAAAAAAATTGTAAATTCAGAAGAAGAAACACAGAGATTTAACGAGGTTCGGCAAAGATGCCTACATTTTCAGGAGCAGAGCAACGACTTTCTTACAATTTCGAAAAAAAGTACAAAATCACATTAGAGTTACAATACAACATATACATAGCCATGATGTACAATATGTAATTACAAAATTACCCCAGTACCCTCCCACTGAGCAACGCTCAGGAAAATATAAGTATCAAACTCTTGGGTGGAGAGTAGCGACTTTCTTTCAATTTCCGCTCCACTCTGTTTGCGAGCTCCGTTAGCTCGCTCCTTTTCGCTCCAGTTTCTGTCTCTTATTTGGCACATGAGCCACGACTAATGGAGAGCAAATTATTTGATATTTATATAAGAAGATACATGCTTTGGATTATTTCAATATTATCTCAACCCATCCCATTAGAATTATACAATTAAAAGAAAAATTAGTTCCTTTGCCCCAACAAAAGAAAAAAGAAAAAAGGAAAAAAAAAAGGAAAAGCTGCAATGATTTCCTGTGGATACCAACTTATGTTGGCGTTTCATTTAAAATACGTAGCAACTCTTTCAGTACATCAGCTTGCAAAGCTGCCAACTTTGAATCATTCTTTAGTCCATGATGATTAAGACTGAAGGGCCCCAGGCACGTGCAATGCACTTGCTGTTAGACACACACATGCTCTCTCTCTCTACTCTCTCTCTACTCTCTCTCTCTCTCTCTCTCTCTCTCTCTCTCTCTCTACTCTCTCTCCTCTCTCAATAAAAAAGAAGAAAAGAAAAAGCTGCACTCCACCATAGGTCCATAAATATGAAGGTTGCCTCCCCCTTTGGTTGCTCCAAAGATCACTTTATTCCATCCTTCGCCAGATAAATTATTAGCTCTTCCATTCACCAAATCTCTTCATGGATTTCTTTGTTGCGCATGGACTCTACCTTCTCAGATTCCATGGCCGACAATCCTCATTTATATTAAGCTTCACTATACTATATATATATTGCATGTCATGTATCATCATCATATGAATTTTTTATTTTTCTTATTCATTGAATAGATTTATTTTTCTTCTATTTTTTTTTTACTTTTCAAGCTTATATTTCAGTCTTTGTTGGGACTATTTGCTCTCAAAATTAACATGTGAAATTTATTTTTCTCATTTATAAATATGCGGCCAAATGATACAAAAAAAATTCAACTTCCCACAACAGCATTGATTGCTTGATGTTGTAAAAGCATGAAAAACATTTCTTTTATATGAAGGAAATGTGATGTGTGTGCCAAGGTGGTGGAAATTTTGGAATTAATACTATATTTTTTATTGACATTATACAAACATGATATTTATTTTAATTATTTTATGTAAATACTCTCTCTCTCTCTCTCTCTCTCTCTCTCTCTCTCTCTCTCTCTCTCTCTCTCTCTCCCCCTATCCCTCTCTGCAAAGACAAGAGTAGCACTATTTGACACAAGACATTTGTGCTAAGGAGATTCTTCTCCAGTGGCAATCATGAAGAGAATTTCTAGGGAAACTCTAATACCCTATCCCAACAAATATTCTTATAATCCCCCAAAATAATATTACCTAATACCTTGTAAACAAGTAGCTCCCCTTCCAAAAATATTAAGAAAAAAACTACAAAAAATCCTCCACTGGTCAACAAGGAAATCTTAATGTCCCCTCTTTCCCATACGAAACCTTCCATCAGTCACCTCACCATATACTTTATTCGAAGAATAATCAGAAAAAATGAAATGTTAAGAACAATAAAGATACTAAAAAACAAGACATAATCTCATCAAATTTCAAATTATAGAAACTCTTTCACACATATAGATCAATAAAAAGTAAAAAAAATCACACATTTAATGTTTCATTCATTATACATCTACTTAACATTTCTCTTATAATGAGAAAATAAAAAGTGAACTAAGAAGAAAAACAAGTAGAAAATAAGAAATTTGAGGAGAAGAAGTAGATCATATATATATATATATGAAAACCTTGAGTCTCCATCATGGAGAAAAACTATATATTACGTGAGTCATAGTTTTATCATATATATATTAGTGTGCAGGCTGATCAAACGCACACTAACATTAATTACTCTCTACATGAATTTAACTCACATAATATATATATATAGATAAATATATATTAATCTCTCAGCTACAATAGTGAGCTATTAATGAGCCCATGCCATGACGGATTAGAACCAACACCACTCCAATAGTCTCTTCCAGATTCCATTCCCAAGCTTCCATGGCTAGTACTTGTACTATTAACATTACTTGCAGGATCAAAATTTCCCACCATTACTGTTTCAGCAGCTACTGCTGTACTATCACTGCACCCACCCACCCCTCCATCAAAGGGAAGCATACCTCTCACATCATCAACTCCACCACTAAAGCCATAATAGAAGCTATGAAGTCCAACACCAGTACCACCTCCATGATTCTGGTTTTGATCAACCCCCTTCAAAATGTCTAGAAAGACAGACCCGTTAGAGTTAGGGTTAGGGTTAGGGTTAGGGTTAGTGGTAGTGTTAGGGTTACCAAGTAGGAAAGTGTCATGGCTATGAAAGCTAGAAAATGCTAGGGTGAGGTCACTTGGATCATAGTTGAGTGGAGGAGGTAGTGGCATGGAAGAAATGAGTAATGATGAGGGATTTATGTCTTGGTGGTGTTGTAAACCTAATTTCTTTGATGAAGTTGATGATGAATTGGAGGTTGATGGTGAAGATCTCTTGTTCTTTCTGCAACCACCACCAACTGGAACGTTTCTTAGAGTTCCACCTTTAGTCCAGTATCTTCTACAGGCTTTGCAGAAGTATCGTGGCTGAGAGAGGCTGTAGTTGTTGTAGTAGCAGAACTTGGTGTTGGTGGAGTCACACCTTGGGCACCTTAGAGATTGCTCTGGTTGAGGTCTAGGCTTCTTCTCCTGTTGTTGAAGATGATGGGCTGGAGATGTTGTGGTTTTGGGGAGTTTTAGAACTCCATGATCAAGTTGATGAGTTGCCATTACCTGAGATTATTGTTATCTTCTTAACAACATTTCTAAAAATGTTGAGATGAAAGTAGTCATGAAGATGATGAGGAAATTAAATTTGGTCATTTTTTTTAATATTATAAATCCAATTGGTTAATTTCAAGAGCATTTTTTATAAATAATATTTTCTAATCATTTTTTATTGTGGACATAGTAGATTTTAGAAGGAGGGTAAGGAGTTACTAAATACTAAAAAAAATAATTTTTTTGGTTTTTTGTTTTGAAAATTAGAGTTGAATTGTTGTGATATTTCCAACTAGTGGGATTCACCTGATGGAAATAAGACATGAAGATTTTTTCACTATTATAATCTAAAAATATAGATAAATCAATATTTTAATCCGTGTAAAACTAAATTTAATTAGAACATGAATCCAGCATAGATCAAGCATGCATATATTCTAAATTAAGTTTAACAAAATACCATAATAAAAAGCTGAACAAGAACTTTAAGCTTGAAGAGTCCATTAATTTTTTAGAGAGAGAGAGAGAGATTACTAGAGAAGGATTCAATTGCTAACTCAAGAATTAAAAAAAAAAAAAAAATCTTCTTTTTTCTGCAACAATAGTTTAAGGAATAACACTAATCTATATATACCATTAGAAACATAAATTGAAGTGGTAATATTTACCTGATGGTGGCCATTAGAGATCTCCATCCATCCAAACAAAGCTCTCTGGCAATTGAAAACACCGTTTCATGCAAAGAGAGGAAGAGTGGAGAAGAGAGGAGAGAGAGAAACATAAGGAGGAGCTGAAGATCTCTCATGGGTTAAATAAGAAGAGAGAGTTCTAGAGAGAGAAATTTAGAGATAGAGTGAGAAGCTAGAGAGGGAAAGGGGCTGATAAGGAGGGTGGGAGGGGGGTGGGGGGGCGGCGTACGAAACGAGAGAGATGCGTTTCGAGTGCCAGAGCAGCAAGGCATGGAAAATTCGAGTTTGATCAGAAGACGGATTCACGAGGTGGGCCGCGGGGCCCGCGATGGCGTGGAGCGCAATAGCGGGCTGCATCGGGGCCCACCAGCTTCCCCTTTGTTTTGGCCGCTTCGGCCGCCCGTTTCACATCGCCGTTCTATTCGATCGGGACCGTTGATCTCGCGGTTCTCGTCGCGGTTCTTCGCAACCGTCAGTTTGTGGCGGGTCCATCTAATTCTGTGAGAGGTGAACCGTTACGGAAAGTTGATTACGGAGCGATCCATCACAGGCTCATGTTGTATTCGGCTCTTTAAAAAAAAATTATTGTTCGTGTTCAGTTTATTTTTATTTCGAACATAAAAAATGTATTTGTGTTTGATTTGTTTGCTTAGCGAGCCGAACACGAGTTGTTTGGAAATAAAGAGTCATTTTGAAGATCCTAATCAAGTAGCCGTAGGATATTAAGGATTGAGGCAAGATTTAAATCTTATTGTTTATATTAAAACGACATTTAAATATAATTTAATATATTTTTAAGTAATAATTTTAATTGATTATAAATCTTTATAGGCTTGTAGTCAATTAAATTTTTTAAAAATACTACTCATCAATATATATATATATATATATATATATATATATATATATATATATCTCTCTCTCTCTCTCGTAATTGATAAGTAGTATTTCGAGTCAAAATGAGCAGAACATGAACGAACAAATTTTTGTTTGTGTTCGACTCGTTTATATATCGAGTAAAAAAAAATGTGCTCGTTCGGCTAGTTAATTTAATGAACGAATCGAATACGAGCTTCTTAACAAACCGAAGACAAGCAAATAGCTGCTTTGACAGCCCTACTGGTGACAGGGATATTGCTGTTTGAAAGCATCTGAACCGCTCGTTAATATGCACGAATCATGATGAATGTTTAATGGTGCGATGGGTCCGATCGTGATATTCAGATTTTGGGCTAGTTTTTAATAAACGGATCGTAGGGTTGTACCGAATTATGACTAATCAACTGAGATTTGACCAGGCTTGAATTATGACTATATAAAAAAATAAAAAAGTAATGATAATTATTTAATTGATGTTATTTACATGTACATAAGGATCTAGCTAATAAATTCAAAATTATTTTATTAACATGTTGCATTTTAAATTTTTTAAAAAACAAGAAAAAAAATAAAGTATTTTATTAGATTGCAAATTTAATATAAGTAAATCTATGTTAAATGAGATGGATAAGAAATTTACTGTCAAAATATTTAAAAGATTTTAAGGAAAAATAAAATAAAATAAAAAACAAAAATTTATAATAATTGTAATAATTCTAAGATTTTTAAAGTAAAAAAATTAATGTTTTGTAACTCAAATTATAGTAAATTATTGCAATGCCAAGCTTTTTTGCTTCTCACTTGTCTCATGCTTGTTTTAGATAAGGCAAAATAATTGAGGCTTTCAATTTAGGCTTTCGCTTGGGTTATACTCGACGATCCAATTGGAACACAGTTGTTGGTCCCTCCAGTTAATTCAAAGGTGTCAAATCATGTTCACAAGTCAGGCTCCAGTCCTACTGAAATTTGACTCGATCAAAACTTGCTTAACTCGAACCCGATTTGGGCATTCAATAGATCATGAATTTTAACTGAAACTTGATGATCTCTTTATTCATTTGGAATAGTTCTCCTCACTATCCTTATGAACACTCTAGCACATTGCTACTCATTTTATGATTAACTAGAGCTTTTTTCACTTGATGTTAGGAAAGAAGTTGAATGCTTCTAGTTCTTCCTTGGAAAGAAATGGAGCACATGAATCGAGAATACTGGAGAAATAAAGAGTAGAAGAAGAAAAGTAGTCACGAGAAAGAAGATTTATAGAAACGTAGAATTGTTCATTACCTTAAATGAAAATAATACACAATTATATATACATTCAATACCCATGGTACAACATACCTTAGTAATAGTATTAAAAAAAAACAAATAAAAGCCTAAATATGCTAACATCACCCCTCAAACTTAACGAACTTAGTTGAAGATTGTGAGTTTGGAACCAAGTTTCTTGAATCGATTGTTGGAGAGAGGTTTGGTAAATATGTCTGCAATCTGATATGTGGTGGTAATGTGATGAACAATAATATGATTATTTTGAATGCATTATTTGATGTAATAATATTTAGTTTCAATTTGTTTGGTCCAAGCATGAAACACTGGATTGTTGACAAGCATATCAACAAAAGTATGTTTGTAGTAGAGAATGGTTGATTGGGATTCCATAATTCTAAAATTGTATTGTAAATGACTCAACCAAACAATGTTTGTTGTTCTCATAACAATGGCGTGGTATTTGATTTCGAGGGAGGAGTGAGCTGTAGTTTGTTAATTTTTTATTGTCCAGGAGATGAGATTACATCTAAGAAAAATGATATAGGCAATGGTAGATTTTTAGTTAGAAAGATCCCCAACCCATCCAGAGTGGACTAAGCAGTTAACTCTACCTTTCATTTGTTTTTAGGTAGGACAAAGAGTTGAGTTCCATGAAGATAGAAAAATATATGCTTCAATTACTAAAAATTATGTTAAGTAAAATGGTGCATCATCTAAGTGGCTTGATGTACAAAATAAGATTTCTCTGGTCTGGTGAGTACGAGGTATTTGAAGTATCCAACTAGTTTCCATTTGAAGGAGGGATTGATAGAGATTTAACTTAGGTGTTGGGCTATTTTAGCATAAAGCCGAAGGACTTTGGACGAATTTGGCATTGAGCGTGTCAGAGGTGTGAAGAATTTGATTTGCATACTTGGCTTGATTAAGATGAAAATCATAACTGGTGGAAAGGACAATGATACCCAAGAAAGTAGATGTGAAACTCAGTGTTTTCTTCTTAGATCTTGATAGGCAGAGAGTAAAATTGATGATTTGTTGATGATTTCAAGTGACAAGAATATCATCAACATAAATAAGAAGATAGAGGTGAACATTATTCTGGTGATAGCAATAGAGAGAAGTATCAACATTGCTTGAACTATAAACTTCAATTTCTTGAGTCACCCAGCGAGTGTGGCAACCCACTATTGAGAGACCTGTTTAAGGCCATAGAAAGTTTTCTTGAGGTGACAGACATATTAGGGGTGTGCAGTATCTGTAAAACTCATAGGTTGCTCCATGTAGATAGTGTCGACCAGTTGACTATGAAGATGCATATTTGAGATGTCTAACTGGAGAATAAGTCTGTAATGATAGGTGACAAGAGTAAGAAGAACCCGAATTGTAGGAACTTTAGCTATAGGACTGTAGATTTTTGTATAGTCAAGAACATAATGTTGTTTGAACCCTTGAGTAACTAACCGAGCTTTATAACAAGCAATATATCCATCCGTGTGCCGTTTGGTTATATAAGTCCATTTATAACATAAGTTGTTATGGTTAGATGTGAGAGGAACTAGTCCCATTTGCCTTGAGCTTCTATGGCTTGAAATTTTTCCAACACAACTTTCCTTAAATAGTAGAGTTTGACAATTCTATATAGCATGTGGGATCAAAGCAAGAAGATTCATGGGTGAGGTTAAAGTCAATTTGGGTTTAAGATGAATAGCCTTAAAGAAAGTAAGCATTGTGTGATTTGAGAATAGTATCTTATATTAGGTGAGAGAGCGAAGAATGTTCGTCTCGATATGATTGAGAGTTAGAAGAAGGGGATGTAGATGAAGACGAGTTGATCCAAGAAACAACTTCCTATGTTTTTTTTTCTTCCTCTTCTAAATTCTCAAAGACGATGAATCATTTTCTAACCATTTGGTTGCTCTTCAAAAAATGTACTGACATTTTAATACTAGTCTCTAAGACCATTTAATCTCTTTTTTTTTTTTAGCTACAAAAGATCTTGAAGTAAAAAATTAGTTTTAAATGAACAACTTTTTATACCCCATCATTCCTTAATTGATTACATATTTATTAAGTCAACTTCATGTTCTAATGTGGGAAATCCTCTCATCAAAATCTTTGTTTGAAGCGCGGTGACATAGTTGCATATCTACATGCCATTGCAATAATGTCCATCTAACCCAGAGCTTGTGTCTCTTAGTTTCCTTTGATAGACAAAGTCACACCAAGGTGAGGGAGAGTGACTAAATTGGTATGTAACTAACAATATAGTAATTGATAAATGACTTTACTAACAAATTTGTTGAATAATATTATGCAATTCTTTTATCCAAGTCAACAAAAAGCACCTCTTGAACATTTCTACCTGGGACATATCAAATAAGTAGAATCTATTTCATATGGATTCATTTTTCCAACATGATTTGTTATAGTAGTTGGCGAGATCATTAAGAGTAAGCATGAGCATGCACGACACATACATGCCATTAGAATTTGACTTTAAGTAAGAAACAATATATTGGATACTTATTTACTCGAGATAATATAAAGCGTGTAAGGACGATGATGAATTTAAGAAAATAGACACAATGATTGACTTAAGGTAAATGGTAATGATAATAGTTGTTACACTAACATGTTAGAAGATGAGATATGTAATGAACATAAAGTTAGTAATTCTGATAGCTTATAAGAAGATGGACACTGACGTATAGTTCATAAGGTAACAAGACTCGATTGAAGCATGCGACATGTCACAAATGTGAACTAAGTAAAAAGCTGAATTCGTTTTATTAAATTAATTAGGTTTAAATGAAGAAATAATGCACGTCGCTAAAGGGTTGTTTTAGAGGTCATTTCTTCATATAATGTGTAATGCAATCATGATTACTTTTTATCATTCATTCATTCAATTCAATATGTCAATAGAATACCATTCAGTTGGTTTAAGGCATACAAAATGCTATAACATTATAGATAATAAAATAATCTAGTAGTTACTTATTGTGGCTTATTACAAAATTTTTAATTGTAGAGAAAACTTAGGGTCTGTTTGAGGCAATTTGCGTGTTTCAGGATAAGCAGCTTATCTTGAAACGCGGCCCGCGGGTCGATCGTGGGGGTCAACCCGTGACCTGCGTTTAGTGTAAAAAATCAAAACGCGACAGACAGCATTTTCAAAAACTCGCGAACCAAACGATTAAGCGGCGTTTTCAAAAACGCCACCACATTTATAAGCTATCCCAAACAGACCCTTAAACTTTAGCTCAATATAATTTTTTTATAACACATATATAAATGCGAGGAATAATCATCGTTTTTACATGAAAATCTCTAAAAAGAAAAAAAAAATCATGGGGCATAGTACAATAAAAAATCTACTAGGAAATTGAGTGCATAAATTTACTATTCTTCTAAAGTATGGTGATGTGTATATAAAAATTAAAAATCATAGATATATAGTATTAGTTTGGCTATGGAAATCATAATTGAACTACAACAACTATAATTGGCGACTATAATTGTAATTTGTGGCTACAAAAATCATTGTTTGGCTATTAAAATCATAGTTTGTGACTTCAATAGTCGCAGTTGGGTGCAAAATTCATAATTGGGCTACAATAATTATAGTTCATGGCTACAATAGTCGTACTTATGTGCAATAATTATTGGTCTTCAAGTGAAGAATGAGAGTTTATTTTTTTAGGGGGATATTTTAGTAAACTTATTCAAAATCACAAAACACTCTATCAGAAAGTTCACATTAATTCTTTTCATCATAAATCATATTTTCAATATTTAAGCATCTCAACGGCCTCAAAATTGAAAGATCTTAAGCTCACTGGATTGCTTTCATCATGACGCTCAATTTGATTATAAACATGTCAAAATTTTACATTATTTGACTTTTCAATTGATGTATCAAAGGCTTCAACAACACTAAAATTTTTTTTTCTAAATTTATTTGCACTCGAATTAGATCAACAAATTTGCATTATCGAGGTGCATCAATTATACTTCATAAATCATATATAGAATAATTAAGATAAGCAATTCAATCCATATAACTAAATCCTAACAATATTATATGCTATTTTAATATCACTCATCAAGTGATCATATATCACCCAATGTATTATTTTGCTCACATTCTAATTAACTTAAATGTTATATAAATAGATATTTAATAAATATATTTGAAACTATAAATCTTGATTTTGCATCTTATTCATATTTGAAACTATAAATCCCCATTGACGTAGGTGTATCGATTTAACGCCGAACCACGTAAATGTTTTGTATTTGATTGTTGTTGTATGAGTTTTCTATACTTTCACATTATTTGCGCATAACACAATATTGATGCATTAAGGAAGAAGATGATAATATATTAATTACTTGTGCATGTAATTAAGTTATTTAAACTATCTAGTCATTAAAATAGTGCAAATACAAAAATAAAAATTATAAACCTCAAATATCTAATAATTACGTACATACCACCTAAATTTTTTGTATTTATATATCTAACACTTTACATTCAATAAGTACATGAATAACACTCAGATATTAAAATTACATATAAACTAGATATGATAAATTTGATACACTTTTATCAACTAAAATTAGAGCGGTCTGTTAAGAATTATAATAGGAAATAATTTATTCCTGCAATAAATTATTTCTTCATATCAAGAAGATATTTTATATTTAATTCTTTAGATTAGGAATTACTTATTTTCCCGTTTTGTATTATCTCCTATATCTCCTAATAATTAAAATTTAATTATTATGAGATATATGAGATAATACAAAACGGGAAAATAAGTAATTCCTAATCTAAGGAATTAAATATAAAATATCTTCTTGATATGAGGAAATAATTTATTTCAAGAATAAATTATTTCCTATTATAATTCCTAACACTCTCCCTCAAGTTTGGAATGTATGTTAATAATTTCTAACTTGCTGAGTAGTATCGAGAATTGAGAAGAGTTTAGTTAAATTCAGGCTTGGTTGAATTTTGAGTTTTGTCTGCTATGTGTTTTGGCATAGAGAGAAAGTAGATTCAGGCTTTGGCTAAATCTTGAGTTTTGTTAGATTCATGCTTGGCTAAATCTTGAGTTTTGTTAAATTCAGGCTTGGCTGAATTTTGAGTTTTGTCTGTCATGTGTTTTGGCATAGAGAAAAAGTAGATTCAGGCTTGGCTGGGACCGAATGGACGGTGAGGATTGAATGGTCGGCGAGGACTGAAGGGCCGACGGGGATCGAAGGGCCGGCGGGGATCGAAGGGCGGCGAGCTTCGGGCGCGAAGAAGAGCGACACGATGAAGCGATCTAAAGGCACCGGAGCCGAAGATGCCATTTATGAAGAAGACGAAGGCGGGTGAAGATGTCGCATAACTCAAATTAGGGGACAGAGGAAAGCTCCCGACAAGCAGACGAAGACGAATGTGGGATTCCTCCCTTCCCGCATGAAGGCCGGCGAGAAGGGAGTCTTGAGGTCCTCTCCAAAGATTATCTGTAGTTATGACAAAAATTTTTCTCTAATACCATGTTGAGATTTTGTAATGCAGAAAACTTGATGATTTCATTAATATGAACGGGGGTATAAATAACCCTTACAAGAATCCTATAATAGGAAAAATAATAAAAGGAAATGATATGAAAGGAAAAATATATCTCTCAATATCTCCAATAATCAATTAATTTTAATTATTAGGAGATATAAGAGATAATACAAAATGGTAAAATAAGTAATTCCTAATCTAAGGAATTAAATATAAAATATCTTTTTGATATGAGGAAATAATTTATTGTAGGAATAAATTATTTCCTATTATAATTCCTAACACGATCAATTAATAATAATTATTAGATGATGATTTAAATGATGCATGTCAATCTAAAAGCTTATGCAGAATTTATAAGTAGTTATGTTACGTTCTTTCATTATCTGAATATATTTTAATAATAGGTGCTTATTATTTATTAAATAAATTATGGATTAATGGAAGAATATCAATTTTTTTTTTGGGATACCTTAGAAAAAATGGAACATAAATATAAAAGACACATTTACCTACATAACACCTATTTGTTAAGTATTTATATAGCTAACACCTTAACTTTTATTTTTATATTTATACTATCTAAAATTGTCATATCAGATAATAAATATTTTGGATAATTGCATATAGTCCACCCGAGACGTTGGTATTTTCAAATGAATCACTCATGTGATTTTTTTGAACTACCTAATTGATGTATTTATGGGTTTGCACGATCAAACTATTGAGAATTGGAAATGATATGCCACCAACATAATTTTATCATTTGGTATGAATCTCGAGGCATGACATGGACCTCGAGATGATATTTTGAGCAAGAAACATTCAAATTTTGATAAACAACCATCAAATTTATAGTCAAACTGACCGGGTCGATGAGAGAAACCAAAAGACATCAAATTTAGACAAATTTGAGTCAAATCAATCACTCATCAAAGTCATTTAACCGCTTTTGGAAGATTCCCATCACACTTGGAAGGTCAAATGAATGTCGAATCCGACAAGTTTATAGTCGAACCGAGCGTCTCGACAAGACAAATCTAACAAAACCAATATTACTTAATTCCGACATCATTAAGACATCCAAATGTCCCTTAAATGATATTTGATCGAATGAAGTTATCTAGACCATCCAATCAAAATTGTTCATACTCCTGCATTTATTGCATCCAGAACAATATAAATACACCACCAGCCTCACATGAGTGGCCTCACATGAGTGGGGGGCTTAAGCCTTGGGAGATAACTTGAGGTTTTGAGAAGGAGCTGAAGTCTAGCAACACCGCCTACCGCCATAGAACACCGCCGACTGTTGTTGAACACCACTGATCATTGTCGACCACCGCCGACTGCTGTCAACCATAACCAACCGTCATCCCCCATCGTCCTCGACCACCGCTGATCGTCATCGATTACCGCAGACCACCGCCGATCGTCATCGACCACTGCCGACTACCGTCAACCTCTGCGGACCAGACGTATTATTCAACTTTGTAACTTGACAAATCTAGTAACCCTCTCGCATCTGCGAGATAAGAGCTCATCACTACGGTCCATGTGCCATCTACGATATACATGGTCACCAGCCCATATATTTTCCGACTCCAGTCCTAACGGCCTACGGTGAGAATTTTATTACTATATGGTAGACTATATTGATGATGATGTGAGAATTTTACTTCTATGTTTGATTCAAAGAACTTTCAAATGTAGAATTAAAAGAGAAAACATGAGACAACTGAATTCTTGCATGAAAATTTTAAGAATGGAAATAATCACGAGGCTAATCCAGATAAAATGATTACTATTGCTTGAGATTATAAATATAGGTATGTCCTCTTAGTTAGAGATTATATTATTACTAAATATTATTGATGTATGCTAGAAAATTCGTGGTGATAGAGTAACAGATTATTGTCTTAGTGTTGTACGAAAATTCAACACACACACAGATGAAAAATAAACGGTGACGACTCCAGAATTTTTTACGTGGAAAGCCCATAAAGGGAAAACCACGGGGCTTGGCCCAGTTGCAAGAATCCATTATTGATTGATGTTTACAGAAATCTTCTGTCCCACAGATGGGAAAGAGTAATTATATGTTTTAGACTACAATATCGACTGACGGTGTCTAGTTGGTGGTGATTGACGATAATTGGTGAAGGTCGAAGGTGACGGAGGTCGACGGTGACGGAGGTTGAAGGTGACGGAGGTCGACGACGGAGGTTGAAGGTGACGGAGGTCGACGAAAGTCGGTGGTAGTCGAAGGAGGTCGGCGGTGGTCGACGACGGTCGGCGGTTGGTCGACGACGGTCGGCGGTTGGTAGACGACGGTCGGCGGTTGGTCGACGACGGTCGGCGGTGGTGCTAAGCTGCAGCTTCTCCTTAAGGCCTCACGTTTTCTATGCTCTCCCCTCTCATGTGAGAGTTAGAGGTCTATTTATAAAGTTCTTGGTGTAATTAATGCAACCATTTTGATCGGACGGTTCAGATGGTTTCCCTCAATTAGAGAACGTTTAAGGGGCATTAGATGACCTTAACAACGTCAGAATTGAGTGATCTTGGGCTAGTTGGATTCGTCTTGTCGAGACGCTCGATTCGAGTATGGGCTTTGCTAGTGTCGGCATCCATTTTACCTTCCAATGTGTTCAAAAATCTTCTAAAAGTGGTTTAATAACTTGATCTGGGCTTGATTTAACTCAGATTAGACAAGTTTTGATATCATTGAATCTGTTTCATATAGCCGGTCAGTTTGACTATAAGTTTGCTGAAATCAGAGCTCTATATCACTTTTCATCAACATTTGAATATTTCTTGCTCAAAAGATTGCATATAAATTTGTGTCAGATGATGAAATTTTGTTGGTGACGTATCAATTATATACAATACTAATTTTATTTTTTATGACAATATATAATGGAGGTAGTGGACGGCTGAAGATAGTAGTTGGGTTATGATGATTGAATGCTGATAGTTTGGAGATTATATTTGAAAAATAGTTGTCACTTGATGATGATAGAGATTAATTAGGTGATGGCAATCATTTAATAATGATGGTGGTGGAATGACCTATCTGATAATGATGATCTTATAAAAGTTGTCAGGCGATGATCAAATAACAATGATCAGGTGATGATAGTTGGATGATGATTACCAAACGGTGGTGGTCAGACGGCAAAATTTGTCAGTTAACAAACGACGTGGGTCGGGTAATGGTGGTCGAACAATGCTAATTGGGTGATACATTCATACAACGTCAGTTGTTGGTGGACAAAATATAACGATAAGAAGATGGTGGTTGTTGGCGAACAAATGATGACAACAAGAAAACTATGGTCAAACATGTAGACAAGCGATTACGACCAGGTGAAAACTGTCAATCAATGATGGTTGCATGATAGTAATCACTAGTGATAGTTAAAGTTAGACATTAGGCTAGAACTCCAAAGCTTTATGATCTCCACAATTCTCTTAAAATTCATTTGCAAGATTCTCTTTCATATAAAAGTGAGGTGTGTTTATATTATTGTGATAATAAACTTTCATGTTTAGCCAAATTCTCAAACTATTCTATCAAAGAATTAGTATTGATTCCGTCAATCATAAATCATTTCTCTAGCATATGATTATCAGTGATCTTAAATTTATTATATTATCTCATCAAAATACCAAATTCAAGTGTAAATGAGTAAAATTTTGAGACCTCTTAGCCATTCTATTGATATCTTAAAATTTTCATTAGCAATATAGTGCTTGATTTTGGGCTTGTTTGGGGCAGCTTATTTGGTGTGGTGGCATTTTGAAAATGCACTTGGATTGTTTGGGTAAACTGTGTTTTGACAACTTATGCATTTTCAAAACGCTAAAAACAACTTTTTCACACCTCACCTATCTTAGGGTTTGCTTGATTCAATTCTGACGATCTCGAACTTCATACTTATTGTCTATATTGTCCTCATGATCAATTACTGAGGAAAATACATTATCTGTTTGGTTAATTATGTAAAATACAGTATAGGCAATTGTTTTCGAAAAAATGACTATTATGCCCTGTCCAATATAACAGAATATAAAATAATTTTTTTAATAAATTTTTTTTAAACAATTAATTTATATTAATTAATAAAAAATAAAAAGTTTATTAACATATTTACTAGTTATATAAATATCATTAAATTGATTCTTAAGTAGTAATTTAACACTTATGAGAAAATAAATAATTAGTTATTAATTATATTAATAACAATACATATAATTTATTAGATGAATTTAAAACTAATTTATTTATTAAGTAATAATTAAATAATTATTATAATTTTTAAAATTAAAATCATATTTCGCCCAAATCATCGTCTCGTCTCCCTCACCCTCGTCTCCTCACACCAGCCATAGTGATCGCGAGGCACAGTTATCGCGAGGCACGGGCTACAAGGAAAAGGCAGAGGATGAAAAGGCAGGCTGTGCGAGGAATAAAAACTCCACTGGAAGAAAAAACTGCGCTGGAAGAAAGAAATGGGGAGGAAGAAGGTAGGCTATGCGATCAGCTGCGCTGCAAGGAAGAAGCAGAGGAGGAGATCTGCTGAGGCATGAGACGGCTTGTTGTTCGCGAACAAGCATTGATCTTGCACTCCGTCCGATCGCGGGGAGAAGTATTTTGGAGGAGCGCGAGCCACAGTCGAGCGAAGGAAATTCGGGGAGGGGTATTTTAGACGACCGCTGTGAAAATCTCCTCCACGAAGTGGCCGCGGGGTTCAATAGGCGGCTTGCTTTTCCTCAGATTCACGTGCCGTGGAAAGCTGGACGCCGAAACAAATGAAAAAAATTACGGGACTTCGTGCACTGTGCCGCGCCGCAACTTAAAACACCGAACCAAACAGGCCCTTAGTGTGATGACAACTTTCTGTCTGCGATCTGACTTTCTCAAAAAAATAAAAATTTATAACATTCACTACATCTAACTTATCAGCAGATTATTTATAATCAGTTTATTAACAGCTTATGCGATAAGTTTGCCGCTGCCAAACAGACTTATTTTAATTTGAGTTAAGTATCTTTGGTTCATCAAAAACTAAAGAAAAGGAACGGCCAATCAGCCAATGGGGTGCAGCCAAGTCAACCGGAGGGAATAGCATTTAAGCGGTCAAGGAGTGGGCCCGACAGGAGACTTGATATTCCCTCGCGCCTGTCACACCGGTCCAGTCGAGTGGGGTTTTATTCGCGAGGAAATAAGCGAAGAAATCTGCGGGTTCTTTTGGCCTCCGCCAATCCGATCCTTCGGTCGGTGGGCGGTTGGTTGCGGGGCCCACTTTGAAATTTTCCGATTCCCTGCGATAAACGACGAGGAGAGAGAATGATGACGTTTTGCCGGGTCGGATCCTTTTCGGGCCTGTTTTGACCCGGTCTCATCCGGCCCGACCCAACTAAATTATTGCCGGAGGCAAAATTTATATCAGTTTCGGTCGGGCCGCTCACCCTGCCCGACCCGACAAAAAAAGACTAATTAAAAAAATTTGTTGAAGCAACAAAGTCACCGTCCCGCGTCAGCATGCCTCCACGACAACGACCCATCATATTTACATTTATTTTAAAATTAATTATTTTGTAATATTAAAATCTTATTTTTAATTGGTAACTTTTTTTTTTATTTTTATTTTTTTTAGCTCTTCCTCTTTTTTTAAATCAATTTTCATTAATTCTTTTAATTTTAATATATTTTTGTGAATAATATTTACTTTGCTCTACTTATATTTATCAATTTTTAACATGATAATTTTTTTAAAATTTTATTTCATTTTTTTAAGAAATTTTATTTGTTTTCTTTTATCATTTGAATTTTTTCTATGGCTTTTATTTGAACGCATATCAATTCACAGTTTAGTCTTATGTGATGAGCTTGATCAAATCAAAAGAAATATTACATCGGACTTCGACTTAACATGTACGATGCGAGATCCAATAAAATGATTTACGTGGAAGTAACGAAAAAATAAAAAAGCAGCGTGATAACAGAATATTGCAGGGAATATTCTCCCTGTGTTATTCCGCATTATTAAGTAATATTGTGGTCATTTTGATGTGTTATTGTGTTATGAGAATATTCTCAGTGTTATAATAACACAATAAAATATCAAAAACATTTGAATAACACATAATAACAGCTGAATAACGTGGAATAATATTGAGAGAATATTCCCTGTGTCATTGGGTCGACAGGGGAATATTTCCCCTGTGTTATTTATATGTTATTTTGTGTTATTGTGTTATGGGAATATTCTTTGTGTATAATAACACATCAAAATCACTACAATAACACTTAATAATGCGAAATAACACTGCAAGAATATTCTCCCGCGTTACTCTCGTGTTACCGCGCCGTTTTTTTTTATTTTTCTGTCACTTCAACGTGGAATTGTTTTATTGGACGTGTGCGAAGTCCTGATGTAATATTTATTCGATCAAACCAACATAGAGCAACCATGGCTTACTACTTCATGATTTAAATATCATTAAATTTGTGAGCACAAATTTCATTCAATTTTAATAAAAATGTCTTCAATATGAATATTCTATCTTCAAAATAATAAAAATTGGTTTTTTATTTTTAATAAATTTTAAATTAGAGATAAAATTAATTAAATATTTTGGTCGAGAAAAGTAATATATCACATCTTTGAAAGTTCATTAATAAAAATGTAACACAATATTCGTTTTTACAATTTTTTTTAATATCCTTTCCTAATATTAGATTAAAAAAAATGCTATTTCTTAAATTGGGACATTTCCATAGACACCAACCAACCCCCATGTATTTACATATCTAACAATTAAATTTTATTTTTTATATTTATAACCCCCAAGGGGCCAAATCTTTCATATCATATCAAAATTGTTAGTCTTTCAAAGATATATATTTTCATGTATAAATAATATAGTAATTGATATATTTCATTGGTCAAGACTACGACGACGTATATGATCTCTTTCGTCTTGCAAAAATATTATTACGAGACGATCGATCGAGCATGCTGAACTATATACACGTTTGAGAGGGACCGCATACTTAGACTATTCTCTCTAAGGAATTTAGCTAACTGTTAAAAGAGAATTCTAAATATTTATAAGATCATAAATGAGTCAATCAAAGGACCTTGAGTGCTATTTATATGGTTTGAATAGGAGTATGGTAGACTTCAAATGTCCTGAAAGCTATTCTTTTATGTGTTGGCCCCCACTTAAAAGCTCGTGAAGTGAGACTGAGACGGCCATGATAGAGGAGATAAGATATTAACTGGGAATTTACATTCACGCTACACAATTTCTATGTATTTACATATCTAACATTTGATATTTAGTTTTGCATTTACACCATCCAAATCTTTCGGATCGCAAAAAAGAATATCGGTATTTTTACTTTTAAAAGGTGAAGCATATAGTTTCATGCGTAGATAAGGTGATATGTATGTAGAAATTGAAGTTTTACGTGTAAAATGTGTCAACATGAATCTCAAAGAGAGCCGACGGCTGACTGGTGACAACCGACTCTCATACTAGGCGATAACTGACAACCCTTTCAAAGGATATCTCGACGGAATTTCTGCACGATTGAGTCAGCAGGATTCGTCACATAGACCAGACGGAGAATAACACCTCAGTGGTACTCTAGCATTTTATTAGTTAAAGCCTAAAAAATTATAAAAAAAAGTACGTAATTAACATATGAATGCTCTGATGCTAATCCAACTAATAATAGTCCACTGGTGCTGAAATCAGGTGATTAAGCACATGGGCGTGCATTAATTAATAATAGAAAATCCTTTGAGGTTCGTTAATTAATTGGGATGCTGGGGGCAGCTATAGCCTAATTATGGAATGCCCACTATTTACGGCTTTCAAATAAATAAAAATAAGGAAAATAAGATAAGATATAATCCTTTCATTCTTCGTTTGACTAAATTTTGTCCATGCTAGACAACCGGCTAGCCAATGCAATACATAATGACACTATTAAGAGAAATTTTTTGGGAGATTACATTAATGATTATTTTTATTATAATGACACTCTTAAAAATCGAGATTAAGCACTTGAAGTGTAATTTTTGAGAGACGACATTCGTGAGTATTTTATTATAATGTCGTTAACTCTGTCATAGACATCGTTATGATACTCTTTTGTAATTTTATATGATTATTTCATTATAAATAAAAAATTAACAAATATCGCCGGTTTCAAATTTACGCTTCCACAGTTATACTATATTACGGAATTCTTATGGATTTATCTATCTCACATATAATTTTTTAATTTTACAATCAGTACTTTACCTATTGATGAAAAGATGAATTTGACTATTAAAAGATGATAATGAGTGCAACTTTTTATATGGTGTTTGTAATTATAAAAATTTTGATGTGAAATGGGTAAATATGAAAGTTTTGGTCGCTATGTATGTAAAAGCTCATATAATTTATTGGACTATATGAATGGGGAAAATTTTAGATCGGAATGAAATTCAAAACCCTTGAATTTATTTTGAGACTATCATAAAATTAGTTGAGTATTTTGATATTTTTTTTCATTAGAGTAATGTGAAATGGCTTAACTCTAAACTTCAACACACACACACACACACATTTGGGACCCACTTAAAAGTTAGGTCATTGAACAAATTTTGAAGAGTATTCCAATTTTATTGATAAAATGATGATATAATAACATTTATTAAGGAAACTAATATTTCTCATCACAGAAGTGCAATAAATAATAATCTTTTAGGCATTTATGATTTTTATTATTATAATAATAATTATTATTAAAAACATCTACGTGTGTTTTTAATCACTTATGTATCGAAGATCTATTGACCGCCGGTCGGCGATCGTCTTCAACAACTGAAGACCAACACTTGTCTGCGGCCACCAATCTTCAAAGATCGAGCCCACTCCTTACGAAAAAGCATTGTACGAAGCAACCTACTAAGTGACACAGTATCCTGGATGTTAGCCTGAGCCCGAAGACGGTACAATAACGAACCCCAAAAATGGTGTAAGATTGTACCCCAGATACAGTATAACAGTGCATCTCAAATATGGGGTAACAACGCACCTCATATAAGCTCGTGCAACTCCCGACTCGTGGCCCACGTACGTTATTACAACTCACCACTGCGACCAACACGACCAATTGCACTTTATGTAGTCCACAACTTGTGCATCTCCCAACTTCGGCTCTCGCGGCTTAAGAACATCATCATAACTCACCACAACGGCCTGCGTGGTAAACAACTCGTGCAGCTCCTGAATCCGACCCTCACGTCCTATGAACGTCATTACCACTCACCACTACGATCTAAATGACCAATTACAACCAAAGTGGTCCACCGCTCGTGCAGCCCTCGACTTCGGCCCTTGCGGCCTAAAGACGTCATTATTACTCACTGTTATGACCTACAAGACTAACTACTGTCTATGTGATCCACAACTCATGTAGCTTCTGACTCCGGCCTCTACAGCCCACATACATCATCATGACTCACCATTATGGCTTATAAAACTTATGTGGTCCACAAATCCTGTGACTCCCTCTTACGGCATCTATGGCCAATCGACACTCCTCAAGCAACCATTTATGACTTAATTGATGTATTGGTTATCAATTATGATATCTACGACAAGCTGACGCTACAACACAGTCTACAACACTAACCACGAACTACTACACCGCGGTAATCAGCTATGGCCCTTGCAGCATGCTAGCACAACAAACTGCAACCAGATTACCGAATTAAAACTTTTTAATTTCATTTACTCTGATTCAAGAGAAGTGTGACCTATGTGCTCTCCATTATAGTGGATTATTTCTGGATTAGATCCTGTGATTTTTTCTCCTTTATAAGATTTTCCACTTAAAAAGCTGAGGTGTTTTTTCCTGCTTACTTCTCTTTGATTACCTGAATATGTGAAATTTGACTTTCTTTGTCTATAATTAGTCAAATATTGGCTTAAATACTTATTCTAATTGATTTAGAAAATTATTAGTTGTGTGTCAAAAGATTCATGATGATAAAGTAATAAGTTAGTGTCACACATATAATAAAAAAAATTAGCATGAGGAGTCACCACGATATTTATCGGGAAAACTTTTAAAAGGGAAAAAATCACAAAGCCAAGCTCAGTTGAAATAATCCATCATGTAATTCTGATTACATGGGTATACTTTTTTTCCAGAATTAGGGAAGGTGAAGTTATAATATTGATGAACAATTGTATTTTAACAATAATAGTTATAACAGGCTTCTAAGGTTGTAGTCAATTGTTTTTGTTGTTTTGACCCCCAATTAGTCACTAAGGTAAGTGACACTCTTGTAAATTTCTACTTACTTTAAGCCTCCATTGTTGACTTTTCATGGAAGACCCTAGAAGAGGACATGTGGAAGGACATGTGGAGGCCATGCGGTGGAAGGAGGACATGTGAAAGGACACGTGGAGGCCATGCGATGGAGGACTCTAAAGGGTGGACATGTGGAAGCCATGCGATCCTTGAAGGTTACACCTCATCTATTTATAGAATATTATAATGTAATCTAATCTACTATAAATAGATGAGATGAGGGGAGGCCTTAAGTGTGGGTTTTGTAAGAGTGAAAAAGAACTCGAGGAGTGTGGGCTAGCTTGTTAAGGGTGAGGAGAGCATCTTGGAGGCCTTGGATGTGAAGGGAGGCCATGGAAGATGAGGGCTCATCTATGTAAAGCTAAGTACTCTTGTTTCTTGTCTTAGTGGATTATTTCGATTCCCTCCGTGGACGTAGGTCGAAAAGACCGAACCACGTAAATCCTCTTGTTTGCTTGTGCTCTTGTGTTTGCATCTTCTTTGTTGTGATTTGCGGTTTGTTCTCTTACCAAGATTAAGGAAAGAAAGTGTTTTTCCCACAACGATTGGCGCCGTACGTGGGAAAATCTCGACACATCTTGGTCGGAGGAATCGCACCCAAGAAATCGCGGCAAAAGAGCTGTTTGGCGGGGACAATGGGCTCCACCAAATTCGACATCGAGAAATTCACGGGAAAGAACGACTTCGGCTCGTGGAGAGTAAAGATGAGAGCCCTGCTGGTTCGGCGGGGTGTCGCGAGAAGCCTTGCGAGGGCCGACGGCACTGCTGGCCGAGATGACGAGAGAAAGAGAAGATTGTCATGCTTGCGGAAAGCTCATAGTTTGATAATCTTGAGCTTGGGCGACAAGGTTACGAGGGAGGTGTCGAGGGAGACAACGGCTCGAGCGCTTTGGGCCAAACTCGAGGTACTCTGCACGACCGAGTCCACGGCTAATAAGTTATTTACGAAACGGCGCCTATACTCTTTCAAAATGCATGAAGACAAATTAGTCTCGGAGCGGATAGACGAGTTCAACAAGATCATAGATGATCTTGAGAACATCGACGTCAAGATGGATGACGAGGACGAGGCGCTGCTTGTTGCTAAACTCTATTCCTAAGAACTACGAGCGGTTCGAGGATGCGATGCTTTATGGAAAGGCGCGAACAATTACTCTGGAAGAGGTTCGATCATTAATCGAGCCAAAGAACTTCGGAAGAAGCACGACATGAAGGAGGAAACCGAGTGGAGACGATCGATGGTTAGAGGAAGATCGAGCGATAAAGGATATAAAAGTGACCGAGAGCGGATCAAGGTCCGGAAGAAACGTTAGAGGTCGGTCTTCTAAGAGATCCTACAAGTGCTTACCATTGCCACAATGAAGGTCATTTTAAGAAGGACTGTCCGGATAGAAAGAAAGGCTTTCGGAGAAGCCTAAAGATTCGGAGAAACGAGCATAGTCTCGGACGGCTATGATTCGATTGAAGCTACAGTGATCGCAGAATGCGAATCTAGCGAGAGTGGATCCTTGACTCAGGGTGCTCCTTCCACATGTGTCCTCACAAAGACTGGTTTGAGACACTACAACTGGCAAATGGTGGATCCGTTCTACTTGGAGACAATAAAGCTCGTAAGGTGATCGGCAGCGGGACGATCAGAATAAAGATGTTCGATGTAGTTGAACGGATCTTGCGGCATGTCGGTACGTCCCGAACTTAAAAGAAATTTGATTTCTTTAGGGACGCTGGAGTCGAATGGATACTCATTCGAGGCGAGAGAATAGGTCGTATCGGAGTAGCTAAGGGCTCTCTCATAGTCATGAAAGGAGTCGAAAGAATGGGCTATACTCCCTAGTTGGAAAAGCGTGATCGGAAACTTCTCGAATGCGGTTCAATCGAGCTCGACAGATCCAGACTATGGCACATGAGGCTGGGGCATGTAAGTGAAAGGGGCTTACAGGAATTGTCCAAGCAGAACCTGTTATGCGGAGATCGGGTCAGCAAACTGGAATTCTGTGAACAATGCGTACTGGGGAAGGCCACCAGGGTGAAGTTCTCCACTGGAATACATACATCAAAGAAACCTCTTGATTATGTACACAGTGATCTATGGGGCCCGACTAGAACTCGGACTCATGGAGGAGGAAGGTACTTCATGTCCATCATCGATGACTACACCGGGAAGGTATGGGTCTTTATCCTAAAAACAAAAGATGAAGCTTTTCGACGATTCGGGGAGCAGTTAACTCTCACCAAAAATAAGATGGGAGCAAAGCTGAAGCACTTGAGAACCGACAATGGCTTGGAGTACTGTTCAGAGCAGTTTGAGGAGTTGTGCAGGAGGAATGGCATCACAAGGCACAAGACAGTCCGGAACACTCCTCAACAGAACGGCCTAGCTGAGAGGATGAACAAGACTCTCCTGAGAGAGTAAGGTGCATGCTTCGTTAAATGCAAGTCTACCCAAAAGTTTACGGGGAGAAGGCTGTGTCAACCGCCTGCTACCTCATCAACGGATGCCCATCGACGGCTTATCAACATGAAGACTCCTTTGGAGATGTGGTACGGAAAACCGGGTAACTATGATAATCTTAAAGTCTTTGGATGTATTGCATACACTCGCGTTAGACGGGATAAGGCTGGAAGCGAGGGCCTTGAAGTGCATCTTCATCGGATACCCACCGGAACCAAAGGATACAAACTTTGGTGCCTAGATCAACAAAAATGCATCATCGGTAGGGATGTAACATTCGATGAGTCCAAAATGGGGAATCTGCAAAGCTATGTTACCGGGGACGGTGTCACTAAGGAGGATTCGTCGATTGAGGTGGAGCTGCATACGACAAGCTTTGAGCGATCGAAGGACAACCGTGAATGATCGAGATGAAGTGGCGAGAAGACCGGCAAGTGAGCGAACCGGAAAGAAGATCCGACGACTACGGCTTGGTAAGGGACGGACAAAGGAGAACTATCGGACCGCCAGAGAGATATGGCCATGCGAGATATGATCTCCTTTGCTGCGAGTGTTCTCTGAAGTGATAGAAGAAGCGAGAACCGAGCGGCTACGAGGAAGCCACGAATAGCGAGGAAAGACACAAGTGGGAAGAGGCAATGGATGAGGAAATGGCTTCTCCGATGAAGAACAAAGCACGGGAACTTGTGGATCGACCAACGAACAAACGCGTAGTCGGTTGCGAGTGGACCTTTAAGAAGAAGGAAGGCATGCCGAGTGCGAGAGGATCGGGTACGAAGCGGACTCGTTGCAAAGGGATTCACACGAGGTTGAAGGAATTGACTTCGACGAAATCTTCTCACCCGTGGTGAAGCACAGCTCGATTAGGATAGTCTTAGCACTAGCGGTTCGATTCGACTTGGAATTAGAACGGCTAGATGTTAAGAGCTGCGTTCTGCATGGAGAGCTTGAAGAAACCATCTACATGGACCAGCCGGATGGGTACAACACACACGAGACAAAGGACAAAGTTTGCTTGCTTGAAGAAGGCATTGTATGGGCTGAAACAAAGCCCGAGACAATGGTACAAACGATTTGATGATTTCATGCTAAAGATCGGTTTTGTCGAAGCGGCTACGACGATTTGTGTGTACATGAAGTGGCAAGACGGTGAAATCGGTACGTACTTGCTCCTTTATGTGGATGATATGTTAGTAGCCGGCGGGAGCAAGGAGGAAGTCCGGAAGATCGAAGGTATGCTCGGTTCCGAATTTGACATGAAGGACCTAGGACCAGCCTACAAAGATCCCAGGTATGGAGATTACCGGAGACAAGAAAAAGGGTAGCTTATTCTTGTCTCGAAAGTCATATATTCGAAGGTTCTAACAAGGTTCAACATGCACGAGGCTAAGCGAGGTTGCAACATCTGATGGCCGACACTTCGGGCTATCGAACTCTCGAAGCACCGGAGGCCGAAGAGGAGAAAAGGTACATGGAGGGTGTCCCTACGCCGGTGGGGTTGGTAGCATCATGTATGGTATGGTTTGTAGCGGACCGAGTTAGCTTACGCCGTCGGTATTGTAAGCGAGGTTCATGGCGAGCCCGGGACGGGCTCAGTCGGGAAGCACTAAAATGGATCACGAGATACTTAAGAGGCACCAGCGATTGGGGCTACTCTTGAGCGGGAAGACAAAGAAGAAAAAGTAGTCGGTTACGTAGATTCGATTACGCGAGAAGCATTGACACCGGGAAGTCACCGGTCGGATTCATCTTCACTGTCTTCGTACTTTGCGGTCGGTTGGAAGTCTAACCTCCGATCGGTTGTGGCCCTCTCGACAACGGAGGCTGAATACATCGGCCGTGGTTGAAGCAATCAAGGAAGCTATGTGGCTAAAGGGCATGGCTGAAGAGCTTGGGATACATCAAAAGGTGATAACTGTGTTTTGCGACAACCAAAGCACCATCCACCTAACCAAGAATCAGGTATTTCATGAAAGATCCAAGCACATAGATGTGAAGCTTCATTTCGTAAGGGACGTCGTCGCTAAAGGCTCGATAGTGGTAGAGAAGATACCAGCTGAAGAGAACCCTGGCGATATGCTCACCAAGGCGTGCCCATGGCTAAGTTCGGACACTTGTCCGAACTTAGTGAATTTTCCACGTGGCGAGGGCCCCTCGAGGGCCACGTGGAGGAATCACTACTCCGGCATAATTGAGGGTCGAGGTGGAGATTTGTTGTTTTGACCCCCGATTAGTCACTAAGGTAAGTGACACTCTTGTAAATTTCTACTTACTTTAAGCCTCCATTGTTGACTTTTCATGGAAGACCCTAGAAGAGGACATGTGGAAGGACATGTGGAGGCCATGCGGTGGAAGGAGGACATGTGAAAGGACACGTGGAGGCCATGCGATGGAGGACTCTAAAGGGTGGACATGTGGAAGCCATGCGATCCTTGAAGGTTACACCTCATCTATTTATAGAATATTATAATGTAATCTAATCTACTATAAATAGATGAGATGAGGGGAGGCCTTAAGTGTGGGTTTTGTAAGAGTGAAAAAGAACTCGAGAGTGTGGGCTAGCTTGTTAAGGGTGAGGAGAGCATCTTGGAGGCCTTGGATGTGAAGGGAGGCCATGGAAGATGAGGGCTCATCTATGTAAAGCTAAGTACTCTTGTTTCTTGTCTTAGTGGATTATTTCGATTCCCTCCGTGGACGTAGGTCAAAAGACCGAACCACGTAAATCCTCTTGTTTGCTTGTGCTCTTGTGTTTGCATCTTCTTTGTTGTG
Organism: Papilionanthe hookeriana x Papilionanthe teres; assembly: GCA_022702705.1. NCBI lineage: Eukaryota > Viridiplantae > Streptophyta > Magnoliopsida > Asparagales > Orchidaceae > Papilionanthe > Papilionanthe hookeriana x Papilionanthe teres. Next base: position 24,676,653 of record CM040421.1, read on the forward strand.
ATTTGCGGTTTGTTCTCTTACCAAGATTAAGGAAAGAAAGTGTTTTTCCCACAACAGTTTTAGAGGCAGTAACACGATATAATTAGTCAAATATCTACTTAAATACTTATTCTAATTGATTTAGTTGTGTCAGAAGATTCGTGATGATAAAGTGATAAGTTAGTGTCACACATATAATAAAAAAAATTAGCATGAGGAGTCACCATGATATTTATCTCGAAAACTTTAAAAAGGGAAAAAATTAATTGAGCCTAGCCCAGTTGAAATAATCCACCATGTAATTGTGATTACATGGATCTATTTTTTTCCAGAATTAGGGAAGATGAAGTTACAATATTGATGTACAATTGTATTTCAACAATAATAGTTATAACAGACTGCTAAGTTCGTGGTCGATGGTTTGGAGGCAGTTACACGACATAAATGTTGTAGATGTTGGTGGTACCGTCATCTTGTTGTGGAGGTTGTAGTTAAAAGTCGTAGTCGTAGTTAGCTATGTAGGTTATGAATGGTTGCTTTAGGAGTGTCGGTTGGCCATAGAGGTTGTGGTAGGGAGCTGCAAGAGCTGTGAACCACATATCTTATAGTTTGTTACATAGGCTATAGTGGTAAGCTACAAATATGTTTATAATCACAGAGGCCAGAGTTTGGGGTCGCATGAGTTGTGAACCATGTAGATCATAATTGGTCATATAAATCATAGTTGTGAGCTACAATGAAGTCCATAGGCCATAAAGGCTCGAATCGGGAGCATCAAAAGTTGTGAGCCATGTAAAGCGTACTTGTTCACGTAAACCGTAGTGTTGAACAATGATGACGTTCATAGCTTGTAGAGGCTGAAGTTAAAAGCTACATGACCCGTCAGCAGCATAGGTCATAATTTCTCACAAAGGTCATAGTGGTGAGTTGTGATGACGTTCGTGGGCTGCAGAGGCCAAAGTTAGAAGCTTCACAAGTTTTGATAATGTTCATACATCACAAAGATTGGATCAGTTGAAAGTTGCACAAGTTGTGATAACGTCTGTAGGCTACAGAGGATTAAGTTGAGGGTTGCATTAGCCATGATAACGTTCATAGGCCGTAGAGGCTAAAGTTGAGAGTTATATGAGCTACGTTAACATTCATAATCCGTAGAGACCAGAGTTGAGGGGTGCACAAGTTGTGATGATATTTGAAGGCCGCAAATGCCGAGTTGAAAGTTGTACGTATTGTTGTAACAACCATATGTAATAGTGGTCAAATTTAAGAGTTGCACGAACTACAATATAGTCCGTAGGCCGCAGAGTCCTGAGTAGGGAACTACACTAGCTGTAGACCACATAAGTTGTAGTTGGTTGCATGAATTGTAGTAGTCATTTGCCTATCAAGAAGTAGTAAGAAGCAGCAGCTACAGTGGAAACGCAAAATGTAGATCATATTGAGCAGTTATGACGAGAAAACTTAAAGATTTCATAGAGGGTTAACGTATGGGGGGGGGGGGAGGGGGGGCATTGCTACATCGTTTTCGGGTTATTACACCATATTCATGGTGCATCGGTGTACCATTTTGGGGTGCTTCACTGTTCCACAAAATAGATTAAAATTCCACAATGCCCGTTCGTGACTACATGAAGGATTTCGTCGCAAGGAGTAGGTTAGGGTCGATGGTGGTTGGAGGCGACGGACGAGCAGTGGTCAACAGTGGTTGGCAACTGCAGAGATGGGCAGCGTTCACACTATACCTTTGTATATCCAAGCTCTAGTCTTTCTTTGGTTCAAGATCTTAGTCGCCTCTCAAGAGAAGCTCGGACTCTATTTAAAGAGTATGGGAGAGGCATTTCTGCAAATAAGTAAGGAATCAAAACCACTCCATTAGATGACTCAAACAAGTTCCCTAAATTAGACGACGTTCTGTGAACATTTGAGTATCTTAATAAAGTCAGAATTAAGTGATCTTGGGCTCGCTATATTCTTCTTATTGACATGCTCTGATCTTCCAATTGAGCATCACAAGCTTCCAAAAATAGCTTAAAGATTTAATATGTGCTTGATCTAACTAGAATTAAATTAATTTTGATGTCATTTTGTTTATCTCCTCGAGCTTATCACTCTGTTTATACGTTTACTGAAATCAAAGTTCTAAATGATTCTTAATTATAATTTGAACATTCTTTACTAAAAAAAACTATATCGAGATTCATGTCACACCTCAAAATTCATTCCAAATAATGAAAATCTGCGAATGGCCCATCAGTTCATTTTTAGTTAATTACTAGATTTGATTTTAAATAATTACAAGTCTAATAGATAATTTATCATTAAAAAAGCCTATTTTTAGAGATAATTTCATTTGAAAGGACTATTAGATATATTTATAACAAACAACTAGAAGAAATATTGACTAATTTTTCATATGTGAGACATTTATGCAATATCAAAAATTCAAAATTTAATGAAATGATAAGGAAATTGGAGGCAGAGAAAAATAGTTGGTCTGAATACAGTCCAAGCACGCGGTGGCAGATGATGCATCCCTTTCAGTCAAAGTCGTCCCCATTTATGTCCTATTAGGACGTGAACTCATGTGCTACTTTAACCATATCGGTCACCAGAAAATGATTTAACGAAGGACGTAACGTATATATTCAATCCGATCGGATAATTTTGTCTCAATTTCTTTCCTTTAATAAGTTGGTTTATTTATGAAGATTGTTAAGATTTGATGAATATAATCTAATATAAATAATATAATAATATATTTTTATTTTTTTATGAATTCAATAAATAATGTTTAAATTTAAGACAATACTCTTGAATTTTTTAAATGATATGTTTTTTGTTTTTAATTTAGAGACAAAATGCGAAATGAATATATTCGTAATAGGGTTGGTGTTGCACCAGTGACGGATAAAATTAGAGAGAGTCGCCTTAGATGGTTTGGTCACATTAAACATCGACCACCTGATGATCCCATTAGGAGAGTATATGTTTTAGATACAACTTATGTTAAGAAAGGCAGAGGTAGAACTAGGAAAACTTGGGCTTATTTTATAAAAAATTATCTTAATTTATTAGAATTAAATGAAAATTTGACACTAAATAGGACGCAATGGAGAAAAAAAGATTCATATAGTCGAACTCACTTATTAGGATTAAGGTTTTGTTGTTGTTGTTGTTGTATAGACATCTGAGTAAATAAAAATATTAAAATTGAACAATATTTGAAGTAATTATTTCTTTAAAAATTGGAACGGTTCGTCGGTTCAATCCCAGTTCTGGCTGGTTCTATCCAGAAAAGATTTTGAGCTTGAATCGAATCGATTGATTGATTAGTTAACGGTTAAACTGGTCGAACCATTGATTCGATTTTTTTTTTAAGATCATATTATTTAAAGAATTAGATATGAGTATATGTAATTGTTCTATGCTAAAAATTTCATATCAGCAAAATGATATATATTAATAATTAACTGACACAGACAAAATGAAATGAAAAAAAAATGAAACGGTCTGGACCAATTAGAAATTATAATGATTTGTTATTACCTCTTATTGAAAAATATGAGATTATAAAATTTGGTGAGCTACAAAATTATGTACAACTGCACGAAATCACTAATGACGTTAAAATTAATGATCTTGACTTATACTTTCATAGTCACTTAACTAGTATTGTCAAGATGTTCAATTTGCCTGTAAATTTGTAGAAATGAGAGCTCCCATAATTCTTAATTTAAATCTAAAAATTATCTTATCCAAAATGCATTCAAATGCAAGCATAATCATACAAAATTTTTTTTGTTTGTTAACATGTCAATAATCTTCTAATTTTCTTCTATTAAATACTAATCTAACCGTGCATTTGGTGCTGCGATGCAGTGGCAGATCTTACTTTGTGACGTTTGATAAAAATGTGCTTTATCTATTTTTCCAAAAGTTTTGGTGGGAAGCTGTATTGTGCAACCTGACTTAACAATGTTCAGTGGGCGCTAGAAAGTGGCGGTTTAGCTCAAAAATAAAAATAATTTATAATAGCCAATGTAGTTTTTAAACAATTATCTCTTCTGCAACGGCTTTATAGTCGTTTTTTCAAACAGTAGAGGTTCAAGGTTCAACAATTTAACGGAGTGATGTCACAAAATGTAAAAGAAAAATAAATATAACTTAAATAAAATACAAATTAGATGAAATTCAATATGAAAGGTCAACAAGAGGAAAACATAACCAAGATAAAGTAGTAGACTAACGTTCATGCATATTTCACAAAAGGTAAAGAAGAAAATGAAGCTATGAATGATTATAACAAGACACGTTCTTCATGATATCAAAATATTCAAACTATTTTTCATGATTTCCAATAAAAATATAGCATAAGATAAAAAATTATACTTTAACCGACTGATCTGTTCAACCACCGGTTCCAACCAGTTAACCGATTCGATAGCCGGTTCCAACCGTTTCTTCCTGATGCAGAGTTATATTTTCAGCCCAACCAAAACCGGTCAATTAAAATAGGGCTTTAATTGAGGCAGCTCACCTCAATGCTAAAGTACGGGCAATGTACGTGTGATATTTGAGTTTACACTTGATGAAATTTATTTTGGGTGAGGCAAAAAATAATACCTTGAATTCTGAAGTGTCCTCCATATACGGCTTTGTACTACATTTCCATCTATTCGTGAATCATTACTGATAATGGTAAAAATTGTCCTTAACATTGATAATCTGTACCGGCATTTTTGTAGTGGTTATTAATCATTACCAGTACTAAACTTGATTAGTCCACAAACGCCATTATTAGTTAATAATAAATAACACACTTTTTAATTAATGACATTAATTAGTTAAGAATGATGCAAATAGCTAAAAATACAATAAAAATTTCAAATTTGACTTGATTAATTGAGTTTTGAATTAATATTGGATAGTTAACAGTAATTCTTGGGGTCTTCGCCCCTTCCTACCCTAATAAAATCATTATTTGCTAAAATAAATCCCATACTAGATATGTGTTGATCACACATATAGAGTCTGCACGTAGCTCTGCATCCGAACTCCAATAAAATCTTGCTACGTGTATCTGACGAGCCTACCTAAAAATGATGAAAAGGAGCTTATTGTGGTGTTATTGCAAGATAATTCCAATGACGCCACAATAATACTGTAATATCACCAGTGAATAGCGCCAATAACACAATCCGGAGGACTACACAAATAACACCGCGGTTCTGCTTCAATAACCCCGTAAAATAACTCAAATAATACCACCGATCAACACGAATAACACCGCTGGTCAGCACCAATAACACCGTTTGAAGGACCACATAAACAATACAAGGGCACCGCAATAACACCCGCAAAACAACTCAAATAACACAACAATAACACCGCAATAACACCGCAATAACACCCGTGAACAGCGCCAATAATAGCGCAATAACACCGCAGTGTTATTGGAGTTGTTTTGCGCGGGTTATTGTGATGTTACCACGGTGTTATAGGGGCGTTATTGCGGTGTTACATGTGGCAAGATCTTATTAGAGTCCAGAATCAGATCTGTGTGCGGACTCCGTATGTATGTTTTTTTCATTTTATAGGGGTTGTTTGGTAATGAATTTAATAAATTCTATAAATTTAAATATACTAAATCATCCCAACACCATAAATTATGACAAATTTGAGAGAAATTTTGGTTTTGCTAAATCCAGGATTTTAAAGATTTTATTTTTCCTGTCCCACAATATTTAAATTAAATTCAACTTAAATTTATTACCAGAGAGCTCTTTAATAAAATAAAAATTGTGCTAGAGCACGCTGTTAGGAAAGTCTTCAATACATACATACATACATACATACATACATACATACATACATATATATATATATATATATATATATATATATATATATATATATATATATATATATATATATATATATCATCTTCCCCACCACCACTACAACCAATTTTTTACCATCATCATAAACTCTTTAATGGCTTCATCTACTCTTTCATTGAATTTTCTATTTATTATTATTTATTAATTTATTTCATAGTTCACTTTTGAGGCAAAACAAATAAGATAACTAGATAACCTCAATGGCACCTTAAACTCGAGAAATAAATTAGAGAAATTCATATCATCAGACACGAATCTCAATGTATGACACGTATATCGAGATAATCTTTTGAACAAAAGATATTCAAACTTTGATTAATAGGAGATTCGATTTATGCAAAGTTATAGTCAAACTGATCAAATCGGCGAGACAGACCCAATGATACAAAAATTGATCAAATTCAAGTCAAATCAAGCTTAGAAGCCATTAAACTACATTGAAAGCTTTCAGGGCATATTCAGAAGGTCAAATAAATGTCAAATATGGCGAGTTTCTGGTCAAATTGAGTATCTCAGCGAGATAAAGCCAACGAGCCCAAGATTGCTTAATTATGACGTTATTAAGGCACTCAAATGTCCACCAAACTGTGTCTGATCGAAGGAATCTCTCGAGCCACCTGATAAGAGTTGCTCATATTCATTCATTAATTGCAATCGGGTCTCTATAAATAGAGCTCTACCCCTCTCTTGAAAATGCCAGAGTGGATTCTGAAGCCTCAAGAAGATTAAAGATTAGAAAATGAGCTAAAGTCCAACATCACTATACCGCCGACCGTCGCTGACCACTAGTCATCACCCGACACCACGCACCGGCTACCACCGATCACTATCGATCGCTGCTCTCTTCTTACAATAAGTTCATTCGGGCACCGACTTTGTAGCTCAAGAGATTATGTAACACTTTTCCCTCCTGTAAGACAAGAGATTGTAACTGTAATAAAAAACTTATAGTTGATCTCCTCAATAAGCTAGGCTCTATGATTTTTTTTTTCTTTTCGGTTTTTCCACGTAAAAGTTTTTTGTGTCTCTACTGGTTGCTTTATTTCATCTGATTGTGCGTTGAATCTTCGTACAACACTAAGATGATAATCTATTGCCCTACTACCACGAAGCTTCCATCATGCATTAGAGGAGTCGAGTATTAGAATTTGATGATTTAATAGAATTCATCACACCAAAATAATATGAAGAGAGGAGTCGACTATTAGAATTTTTTTAACACCGATAATTAAAACTCTGTCACTAGCTACAAATATTAAAATTACATTCCATGTATTCATATTTAGATATACTCAAACGAAGAACTTTTGACTCCAATGTAGACCTCCAAAATTCAAGTTTTTTCTATACTCTTTCTCCAGTCTTATTCATAAGAAGGATATCATCAACAAAAAACGTACACCAAGGTACATCCTCCTGTAATGTCCAGTAAGAGCATCCATAACTAAAGCAAAAACATATGAGCTTTAAGTCGATCGCTGATGTAATACAACTAAAATAGAAAAATACTTGGTCAATCATCTTTCTGTTCGAACACAAGTAACAACTATAGTATAAATATCTTTAATGACTGGAATAGAAGTCATGTCAACACCTTTCTTCTCTAATACTCTCCAAAGGATTTCTCTTGGAACCTTATTGTATGCTTTTTCTAAATCAATAATAATCATATGTGAATACTACTTATCCTCTCTATACTTCTCCATTAAACCTCTCAGTAAATGTGTAGCTTTCATAGTAGACCTACCCGGCATAAACTCAAAATGACTATGAGAAATCTATATATCACATCTTAATTTATGTTTAGTTACTCTCTCCCATAATTTTAAAAGTATGACACATCAACTTAATTCCTCTATAATTTGTAAACACTTGTGCATCCCCTTTATTCTTAAAAATGAGGACCAAAGTACCCTTCCTCCACTCCTAAGGCACCCTTTTAGTTTTTAAAATAATAATAAAGAGTTTAGTAATCCAAGAACCTCCCAAATCTCCTAAATATTTCTACGCATCAATTGGATATCATTAGGTTATACTGATTATCAAGCCTTGGTTTTCTTTAAAGCCTTATCAACTTATTTTTTACTAATGTGGCAATAAAAAAATATTTTATTATTATTATTAATGTTATTAACTCACTCACCCATGTCGAATGTCATCCTTTAGGGAAACAACTATTTGATTTTAATCTTTAATATACTTTTTTGAATTAAATATTTACTTTTCTTTTCTCTTTGTTTAACTACTTTATACAAATATTATTCACCCTCTTTTGTATCTGATTTATTATAAAGATCATTAAAAGCATAAATTTTAACATCACAAATTGTTCTCTTAGACTCTCTACGAGCCACCTTAGATATTTCCCAATTATCTAAACTTTTACGTTTAAACTCATTTTTATAACACAGCTTTTTATATTTTATCTTTTCTTCCACATTATATTTCTACCACCAACTATTTTTATCTATAATTTCTTTTTATTCTCCAAGTACACCTTTTGTGATATAATAGTGTTTGTTACTTTATCCAATATATAATTCGATTCCCAAATAATCTTGAAATCTTGAATTTTACTCATAAAAATAATTTTATGTGTATCTTTAGGTGCCCACATATAATTTTTTGATAATATTTTCTTGTATTATTTATCTTAAAACTCTTCATCTTAAAATTTAAAAATAATGATCGATGTTGAGTACTTACATTTTCACTTGGAATGACCTTGTAATCTTTACACTCTTAATCATTTCTTTTTCTCGTAAGAAAATAATTAATTTGTGTTTTATTAGATATATTCTTATAATTAAAAAATATGCTCATCTCCTTTTTAAAATAAAATATTAACAATGACAAAATCATACGTTAAAGCAAAATCTAAAGTGGTTCCACCTTCTTCATTAATCACTCCAAAACCAAGGTTACCATGAATATTTCTAAAATCTTCCACCACCCTACCAACATGTCCATTTAAAATCCCTCCAATAAATTTTTTTTCTTAAACATGTATCATTTATATTAATTCATTTAGATCACTAAAGAATAATCCTTTTGAATCTACATGATGGAGCATAAATACTTATAATACTAAAAATCTTAGTATCAATAATAATCTTTAGAGCTATAATTTTATCTCCAATTCTATTAATTTTTACGACATTATCTTTCAAACTCTTATATATAATTACACCAACACCATTGCTAGTATGACTTCTACCTGAATACCAAAGTTTAAAACCTAAGCTATCAATCTCCTTAGTCTTTTCTCCTATCCATTTAGTTTCTTAAATACATAAGATATTTATCTTTCTATGCACCATAATATTGGCTAATTCCATTAATTTATCTGTGAGAGTATCTATATTCCAAGATCATATCCTAATATTACTTTAATGGACTAACTTCTTTACCCGAATTCGTCCGAATGTGAAAACCCTTACTTTACTCTAAACTCGGGCCCCAATATAGTGAACCTTGCACACTTTTCACCGAGTTCAAGTCATACAACGTGTAGTTTCAAGGGTACACCATAGCATTTACATAAAGGTTTAAACGATTCATGTCATGAATTTTTAACAAATTTTATGTTGTCTGTCGACTATCTAATGCAACTCTCCACTTTTCGCATCCAACGCTTGGGACCTAACAATGTTAGTGTTAAAAAATCATCTCACAAAAATAAAGTTGGAATCTCAAACGCCCCATCATATATCATCTCCCCTAGAATCGTAAACCGCTATAAGTTATGTCATTAAATTATAATGGAATATCACCTCATAGAGACGAAGTTGAAGTTCATTTCATATCACCCACCTATGTGAAAGTTCAAATCACATCAACTTATAATCAAATCTCATGCTAGGATTGTTTTATCCCATGGGTTGGAAATGTATACTAAGGCTTTCACATCTCCTCAAAATATGGTGTTGATCACCTTAAACGTTGGTGCAAGAGACTGACAAATTAAATTATGATTCTTAAAAGTCCTAACCCATTTACAAGAAAAATAACATCCTTTTGCATTAACATATTTTTATAAATTATAATTAATATTAATTAAAAATTTTCAAAACAATCAAAGAAATAATTATTTTATTACTATTATAATTAAACTATAGGTAAATTTTCATATATTACTTAATGAACTTCAAAAACATTAGTTGCTTAAATTAGGAAAATGGAAGTTAAGTATGGAATATTTAGGACTCATAGGTTTTTTAATTTTTTCTATAATTTTCTCCTTATGAATCTTCATAAAACTTAAGAAAATATTAACTGTTTTAAACATTTATATTTCTTAAAATTACGAAAAAATGCGGCTATAACTTGAAACAATTTGATTTTTCTCTCAAAAATTCAACATTTTTTTTAGTTTTTTTTCTTTATATAATTTTATTCAATTACTTCATTTTTTCTATAAATTTTACATATCAAATTATTTTAGTGAGTTTTTTTAATAGTATAAACTTTTTGTTGATTATAATTTTGTACAAGTTAGCTTATCAGCACAACCTTATGACCCCTTCATGATTTTGAAATATGTATTTTGTCGGTCTACTTTATCACAAATTATTATCTAAATATTTCCTCCAATATGATTTAAAGAATGGAAAAAAAAAATTCATACAATAATTTTATGCTGGGACAACAAGGCAAAGCCTAACCCTTCCTTCAGACACATCTAACATCCAAGGTCACCTCTCAGAACCACTGTTTTGATAATGACAAAATCATTATTAAAATTATATCACTATCTTTTTTATATCGATTTCCATATTGTTCACTGTTTCACATTGTCTCACCTACACTCTCAAGCAAATCATCTTTATAATTAGTTCCTCTCAATAATCTCCCAAGCTTGCTATGTTATAATCCATGACTTTGCCATCTTGCCCACAACATTGATGATATAGTCAAGGCTGTCTTTTCATTTTTTATAAACTTTGTGATAGCTCCATTATTTTGTCACCAAGATGCTTCGTCTTATCCATACACATTTTTATGCTTTACATGAATTCCTAGCTCATGGTCTCCTTTATGTAACAAGATAAGAGGGGGTTGTCATTGTTTATAATTATTGATTCCAACCGAACAAAAGAAATGTCAGTTTGGAAGAAAAGATATTTGTGAGGACAAGGAGAAAATATGGTGGTGAAATCAAACCAGCATTATTTATTATTGGAATGACACTTTCTATATCATCTTGAAAAGAATACTAACATTTGTACTTCGGTGAATAAAACGAATAGTGGCAAAATGCATAGTTTCAAATCAATAATTTATATGGGTAAAATATAATTAATCCTAATATATTTTCAAATGGAAATCTATAATTTAAAATTTTGTTGAAGAAGTGAGGCAAAAATATTGGAGATTGATACTGGCATGTTAAGATTTTGCATGTAGCTTGCTAAGTGCCGCACATGATAGGTTCCACATGTTGCTTATATTACATACACACTAGCTTGTCATGTGATGAGATGGTCATATATGGTTGATGTTATAAAATTTTTAGGTTCCTTTCATTTGAACAAGTTGATAGAACTCATTTCATGTGTGTTAAAGATCTTTTTAGAGTATTGTTAAGTCATATTAATTTCTAAGTTTCATCAATCAAATGACTTTCTAGCCTCATAAGAACATTCCTTGTTCAGAGTTTACTCGTATGTTAATACTTCGTACCATGGAGATGGATAAACATATCATTCATTAAGTTATTACTACTTTGAGCTTGTTAAAAGATAGATTATGATATATAGTATTGTTTAGAATTTGTGATATTCTAATAGTATATCATTTATTAATTTATTTTTTAGATCCAACATTATGTTCATTGGTTTTAAAAACTTTATGTTAAGCAACACCATTATTAACATGCACATTAACAATAGAATGGACATCCATGTACAGTTTTATGTGACCATTCTTGACTTAAATTTTGATAAATTCTCAATATCATAAGATGTCGAAAGAAATGACCAACTAGAACTAGAAGAGAGAGATGATCATATTTTTTTTGGGGGTAAGGTGCACAATCGAAGATAACATCTTAGGATAATTTATTTATCTCTAGTTCATGTGTTACACATTTGAGCACAAGAAAGTGATGACCATTTTTTTCTGGAAAGTTGAGCCCAAATGATAATATGCACGATTTAAACACGTGACCTCACTATGAAAAGCTAGATCCTCAACCACTATATCGCGGGTAGTGCACAAATGTCATGCTTTAGGGAAACTTTATTAAGGCGAAGATTTTACCATACGGAGGATATTCTTTCCACTCATATGCCCTTCCCTCTATTTTTGAATTTATATGTGAGTGCCAAAATATCCATTATTTCAAAATATAATGCTCGATGGGCATCAATGAGCGAGAAATGCTTTTATCAAGGAGATCTTTAGATTTCCTATTTAGACACAGCATAAATTAAAATTCTTTTATTAACAATATAAAATAATGAGTTTTTATTAATAATTAATTATTATATATAAATATAGCTTCAATATGTACTTGCCTATTGTTGAATTCGGATCTGACTGTGAATCACACCTAAGGAATAGAGCGTAAAACATGAGAGAGAGAGAGAGAGAGAGAGAGAGAGAGAGAGAGTGCATGCACAATAAAAAACTTGCTCTTTGAAGAAAAACTAATTATCCCCTCATTATAAAAATGACCCCCATATTATAGGCAAGAAGAGTATAAAGTGAAAATTTATATGCTTGCCTTTGCTTTTTTGGGGGTGTTACAAAGTATTTTAGATATAAAAAAATGTATGAAGCTACGCCTCGGCTATCCTATCTCTCAGCCTATTGAGATTTGTAATTCTCGGGTCGCTAAGGCTTGTTCTACTGATTCTATTGAGTTGGGGAAACTCGATGGCTCTGGTGGTCATTCAATCGTCCGAACTTCGCTCGGTCGGTTGTTTCAGTCCGGCTATCAATTATTTACCCCTAAATGGGAACTCATGCTACTAAGATGAAACAAGGCAGTAGGGCAAATGGTACATCACCGTAATCTAACAGATAGTTTACTCTTTTGATGGGAGATCTATCTAGAGTGTTCAAGGGTGTTTAGTGATGAGAACCTTAGGTCTCCTGAAGAGTATTAGAGACTCCTGCGAGGCGGCTGATAGTATTTGGATGAAATTTGGACCAATTTCTTCTCTCGATTCTGTGGGTATCGCTTTTTGACTTGGACAGCCTTCATTCGGTTGGCTTGAGTCATGCTCCAAGGGAGTTGTATCTGGTCAACTAAATCCTTCGGTCTTCTACTAACATGGTTCCTGATCTCCTTTCGATGAGCTATCCTTAAATGTATTTCATTCATTTAGTCTATTGAATTTCCTTGAGATTCATGCGACCACATTTTGACACACACTTGAAAGTTAAAAATTATTATTATTTGCAGATGGAACATAATATATCACGTTTTAAAATTTTTGTTATGATTAGTCAACACTAAATTGAGTAGTCATTAGAAATAAAAAATTTAACCGCCAGCACAGTCGTAGTATTAATCATGTTATTTTTAAGCTAACTTTTGCAGTTTGTTAATAAAAAAAAGTGAACGTGCATTTACATACGCACCGCTTAATTTTTGTGAATTTACATACCTAACATCTAAATTTGTTTTTTATATTTATACTATCCAAATCTATCATATCACATCAAAAATATCATCATTTTTACTTTTAAAAATTGAAATTCACATTTTTGTATGTAAAAATTGAAATTGAAATTTAAGATATATAAATACATAAGAAGTAATCGGTTTGTATTTAAATCTTCCAAATGAAATTATGCAATTAAAGCATTTCAAATAAATTTTGACTCCTTTTCTGTCTTGCTTTGATTGCAAAAGTTTATTCACTGAAATCAGACTCCAAAGATAAAACATATGATAAATTATAAGTGTGCATAATTTTATTTTATCATTATTTTTATTTTGTTCATAGCTTTACACATAATAATAGAAACTCAATTAGCTCAACTTGTAAAGATCATGATAAAATTATTATGGAAATTAAGAAATTAAAATTTTCATTTGTCAAATTTGTGATTCAACCTCTACGCTCTAATTTATCAGTAGTAGCAGTAGTAATAATAATAATAATAATAATAATAATAATAATAATTGATGCGCCATTAATAAATTTCTATTATTTGAAATGGATCTCTAGTCATGACAGATATCTCAAGGCAACTTTTTGAGCAAAAAAAGTTCAAATTTTGATTAAAAATCATCAAAAACTCCAAATTAACCAAAGTTAAATTCTAACTTACTGAGTCGATGATACTGAAATTGGTCAAATCTGAGTCAAATCAAGACAGAATTAAGCTGTTAAATCACATTTGAGAGAATTCAGTGCATAATTGTAAGGTCAAAAAAATTATAAATATAACAAGCTTATCGTCAAATCGAACTTCTGGACAAGACAAAACCAACGAGCCCAATATCACTCAGTTCTCGCATCAATAGACGCCCAAATGCCCATACAACACCATCCGATCATAGTGGTATGTATTCCTTATTTGCACTCAACCTCAATAAATAGAACCTACAATCTCTTGAGAGGGTACCTAGACCTGGAGCCAAAAGAAGACTTGAGCTTAGGGAAGAAGTAGCTGAAGCTTAGCATCATTCATGCACTAAAGATCCGACAAATTTCTCTCGCTTCTATAGCTGTTGACCACTATATGCTGGTGCCATTGTCTGCCGCTGCCAACCACCGCCAGCCGCCCTTTACCATAAACCAACATCAATCACCACCCGTTGCTCGCATTAAGTCCATTGTGGAGTCGCAACGTGCATTGTGAAATCCCTGCGTATATTATGAACTTATAAAGTGTCGGACAGAGTAGTATATCATACAGTACATCGTGTAAAGACAAACCTCCAAAGACGGTACAACAATGGACCCCGAAAACGGTGCAACGACGCACCCCAAAGACAGTTTAATAATGAACCCTAAATATGGCTACCTTCTTGCAATCTATTAAATTTCTAATGACATATAAGTCTTGAAGGGACCACCACAAACCTTCCTATGATAGTCAAGGGACCATCATATACTTCTCATTATTACTGATCTGCCTAGCGAGAACCATATATGCATGATTTTAGGCTAGTTGCTTTCCATCAATCATGATCATCCAATTTATTATCTATAATTACATCTACCAATAATCTATGATAATAAAAGAGGCAATATTTATAGACATACCACACAATTCTTAATGTATTTACCTATTTAACACCTAAATTTTACTTAATATAAAGGTTAATTTCATCTAAGATAAACTTTTAGACATATTCATGTAATATTTTTCATATAATATTCTGATTTATTTTTATCTATTAAATTCAAATGCATCATACATTCTAGGGAAAAGTATGAATAGGTCCCGCCTAATAATACTAATTGCTTGATGCAAACTTTAGTAATTCCTATGAATTTACATACTCATACTTAAATTTTGTCTTTTACATTTATGCCACTAAATTCTTTGGCAACACATCAAAAATACCACCATATTATATTTTAGTAATGAAATACAACTTTTAATGCATAGGTAAAGTGTTATTTACGTAAAAATTGAAGTTTAGATGTTAGATATGTGATGCATAGGAATTGAGTGCTATGTATGTAAATCTTTTTTCAAATGGGCAGTTACATGCGTACCACTCAATTCATATAACTTTATATCCCTCATGAAATATCAGTTTTGTATCTCCTGAAATATCACTTTGCCTTTCGTTGCCTTAGCCCCTCCCATGTTGGTTCTACGGGACAGTTTGACCTCCCTCAAGAAAGTGGTTGATTTCGCCACTGATTTTGGCGGACCCAGGTAGGGGTCACTCCCCCCTCCACCCGTCAAATTCAGATTTTTACTTATATAATAGAGTAATTTTTTCATTTTGTCCTTCATGAAATATTAGTTTTGTATCTCCTGAAATACCACTTTATCTTTCGTTGCCTTAACTCCTCTCATGTTGGGTCTACGGAGCAGTTTGAACTCCCTCAAGAAAGTGGTTGATTTCGCCACTAATTTTTGTATCTTCTGAAATACCTCTTTGCCTTCTCATTATCACTGATCTAACTAACTAAAAACCATGGATGCATGACTCAATTTATATAGTTTAGGCTAGTTGGTCTCCATCAATCATGACCATCCAATATTCTCTTATAATAAAAGGGGCATTTATATACATACCAACACTTCTTACATTTATATCATTCACACCTTTCATATCACATATATAATATCACTACTTAAACTTTTAAAAGTGAAAAGAACTTTTTCTATTAAACTTAAACTCTCTTCTCCTTTAAACAATATCGTTCCGCTACTGATGCCATTCTTGTTCGTTTTGTTTACGACTCGTCTTCTCATCAGACAGACGCGTCAATAGAGGCAAAATATATCAGATGAGTCGTTATCATTAACTTCTGAATGTTGAAATCCTTATTTAAATCATTTTTATTCGCTACAATTTTTAAGATACAAAGTTTAATTAATAGTGAGGTTAATTTGGTCAAACATAAACTTTCAGACATATTTAACTAATTACTTATTCTATGAAGCATATAATAAAATTTTTTATATAATAATGTGATGTATATTTATATATTAAATTCAAATTCATGGTACACTCTAAGGAATTACTTGGGAAAGATGGGGAGGCCCCCACCCAATAATTGCTCTATTTACATTTTAGGGCTTTTACATACATACCGCCCAATTCCTATGAATTTATACCTAAAAACTTTATTTTATATTATGCCACTCAAATTACATATATACCACTCAATCCCTATAAATTTACATATTTATCATCTATTATTATTATTGTTTTTTCATATATTTACTTCATCTAAATTTTTGATAGCACATAAAAAAAACATTATTTTAGCTTTAAAAAATTGTTCAATGTATAGTTAAGGTGGCATCGATAATAAAACTGAATTTTAGGGGTTGGATATGTAAATACTCGGGAATTGAGGGGTATGCATGTAAATGTTTCTTAAATTAATAGGCATTTAATGCTGAAAACCCGCCTTGATGCGCCCATGTCCCCTGAATCCATGCTTGGCTGCTCTTTCCGCTGTAGCTATTCCTGTAGCGTTCGTGTTGCGATTCTTTCCCTCTTTTTCAGTCCGGTCTTTACACGGTGTTTTGGGTGTAGCTCGTACTGCCATTCCTTTTCTGCTCTCTTTTTCCCTTCACCTCGTTTCTGCTTCCGGTGCGAGTTCTTGCGGACTCTGCTCTCGTTAGAGATGGACATGACCTGTATAGTGTTGCTTGTCTTCCTGCTTCTCTTTCTATGTTTTGGTTCGAAAGCTCAGATGCCCGGTATGCCTTCTTCTGTGCTTGATGAGTGTGTTGGGTTTATGAGATTTTGCTCTTTGGGGAGTAGTTTGGATGTTTCGATGTGTTTTAGGTTCTGGAATTTGAGTTAGGAAGGGTCGGTTTTCCATTTATGAGTCAGAATAGAGATTCTTAGTGGTAATGGAAGGGATTATAGTCTAAGATTAGGATTATTTGAAGCCATTGGTTAGTTCCTTGGATGGTGAAGTGCTCTGACGTTGGTGGGTTGCCTGTTTTGGGAAGGATAGCTGAAGGATTTCGTTTCAGGGTGAAAAATTGAGTGATAGGTTTGAACTTGTTGGTGTTTTTGGAGTAGAGAATTACTGGTTTGCTAAGTTTGGTGATTTCAATATATATTTTTTTAATTTTCTTTTTTGCTTTTTTCTTGCTTGGAGATTTGAATTGGTAGTAACATTTGGGAAGACTGTGAAGTAATGGGGCTGGGAACTGTTATAAAATTTTAGTAGGTTTTAAATTGTAAGCTTTTAGCAATAAAATTTATACCTGTATTTCTTGTGTTGGATTGTATCCCTTGTTCAGTGAAATACATTGCTTCATTTTAAATTCCATGTAACTTCTGGAAGGAATACAATCGAAGAGGCTTCATTGCTCTTCGATGATGAAATTCTTGTATTTTTTTTTCTTTCCTTTTCTTTCGATGTCGCAGTTGCATTTATGTGCAGATTATTTACGCTTTTTTGTTGGTTTTTGTGAAATTTTTTTGTATTATTTGTCACAACTTGGAAGAATACCATATAAACTTATCAGGATAGGATAAGTTTACAAAATTAGGCTGATTTCCAGTAAGTGTAAACTTTTTGCAATAATACCATCATAGTAACTAAATCCAATAACATTTACTGATTTTATCTACCAAAATGAAAATATATTGCTTCTATAGTTGACAAAATAACTTTAACAATAAAAGCCTTTCATCTAATGGCACACCCAAAGAGATTAAGGTGGGGGTTGAGATGGTGGCAAAGTGGTGGTCTTAGGTTAGAGGCGCTTGAGCTTGGTGTTATGAAGGCTTTAATCCAAAAGGTTGAAGCTTGAACCCCTTGGGAAAGGTGCTTGTGTTGACTTGTTTTGGGCTTAGGATTGGGTTTGGAGAGGGTTTTGAGTGGTTTATGTTTGAGTTTGAGTTTGGGTAAAAGTTTGAGTTTGATTTGGGGTTGGATTAGGGTTGAATTTGACTTCTGCATAATTTGTGTGTGGATTGACTTGGAATGTGAATGTCTATGGTCATCAATTTGGGTTTGAATGTCAATTTGATTTAAGCTTATTTTGGAGTTGATTTTAATAAACGCTTTAAAGTATGATTTTGATTTTTTTTTTGGTGTTGATTTATGTCAATTTTACGTTAGGTTTGATTGTTGAGTTTGGGGTAGGCTTTTGGAAGTTTATTTAGGGATTGAATACGGTAAGCATTTAGGTTATGTGTAGCGAGTTTTGGGTTGGGATTTTACACATGGGTATTGAGTTTGATCTTAGAAACATTGGGATTGGATTAGTGTGCCTTGATTATTGGATTTGACTTGAATTAAATTTAAGTTTCTTTGAGTATGGAGTTTATTTTGAATTTAAGTTTGATTTTATGATTTGATATATGTGGAATTGAGATCAATTAAATATAGATTTGAGTGTTTATATTGGGCTTGAATTTGTGGTTCTTATTTATTTATTTTATTTTATGAAATTAATCATATCTTATGTTTATTTATTTTATTTTATGAAATTAATCATATCTTATGTTTATTTATTTTAAATTTATTTATGAGTTTTAGTTGATTAAATTGAGTTTCTCTTTGAATTCCATTGTTTATTTTCTTTTCAAATTTACTTTTTGAGGTTAGGCTTCATTATGTGCTCAATTTGTTTTATTGGGTTTGATTTCTTTTGATTTTTTATTTTTCTATTTTAATGTGTTTTAAAGTTAACTCAACCATGGTTTAGGATGCACACAAGGTCAGTTTTGCTCATTCCAAACCAAAGGAAGAGGTTAGGAAAGGATTAGGTGGGCCTCCCAGGGTCTCCCTTAAGTTGACTAAGCTAATGGATAGTTTTAACTACTGCAGTTCATGTGATGAACCAAGGGTCCAAAGAAATGTTTTTAAGCCATGAAGTCAAGTTTCTCAATTCAATGTGTTACTTAGAAGCATGTTCAAATCCTATAGCTACTCAACCTTTTAATTCCCATATTCTAGCTATAATCAACTCAACATCAAGTCATGGGTCGATGATTAAAGCTAAATGTATCTCCAATTAAAGGGAGTGCGAAGTTGGCTTGAATTTCTAAATTTGGGTTTCAAGAATCTGTTTGGCTTCTATTTTAGCCTCTAAGGAAGTTATAAGGCTAGGTTCTTGGCTCTAAAGGAGCCCTCACTAAAAGTGAGCTCAACATTGTAGTTTTGCTAAAAGATTTCAATGCATTGGATAACATCATTTTCTAAGTGTAATCAAGTTCCTTTGATGCTAACCTTGTAGAAGTTTGAAATCAACTCTCTTTGAAAGTACCAAAGAGAATAATTAGTATCAACTAAGGAGAAATAAAATTAAAACCATGCACAAATATTAAGAACAATAAAACAACTATAAAGATGGGTACAACAGGATGCTTGTGGTTTGGTCGAGAATGACTTATGTATGTCCATGAAGCGAGGATGCAAGCAATTAACAAAACAATATATATGGAGGAGTATAAACAATGGAGTGAATGCCAATTTTTTTGTTTTAGAAACCTAAAAAGCAAGAGATTGGAGAAGATGTCACCAAAAGATTAGTTTTTCCCGGGAGAAAGCCAAGGAGAAGATAACTAATTCTTCTCATCTCACCAATTTTCCAATAATTACTATAACCCTTATTCTCCAACATTGGTGGGATCTTATCTTTCTTTCTCTATCCAGGTTTGCAGTCTTGACAAATGTTGGAAACGTCATGAAAATCTGCAGACTGGAAACCTGGATAGAGAAAGAAAGATCAAGATAAATGATTAATGCTGCTACCACATCCGAATGGTCCGCTGAACTATTCGCCAAAGAACAACTTAAAGTATTGAAATAACTCCTTGGAGGTGATTCAAATTGGCATACCAATCTTGTGACACACTAATGTAATATATTATTCTCTCATCTTGCCAGTAATGAGATATTTAGAACTTGGAGATTCAGGAGCATCTGATCATAAGACCAGAGACATCAATGCACCAATCAACTATGAAGAAACTTATACATCTAGATTGGTAAAACTTGCAGATGGATCACACTCAAAGATTGCTAGGAAATGAGATGTAGCTCTCTCTCAAGATATTACTTTTTTCTTTATTTATATGTTACACAGTTGTATTACGATTTGATTTCAATTAGTAAGCTTACTCATAATATAAAATGTATAACAAAATTTCTTCCAAACTTTTGTGAATTTTAGGTGGTGGAGTGGGGAAATTGATTGACGGTGCTAAAATCATCAAAACTTATATTTGCTTAAGAAAAATCTCTCTCTAAACACACAAATGATCACATGACATTGTCGATTGAGTCATCATAATTTCAATTATGTTGTTAAGTTGTATCCTTATTTGTTTATCAATAAAAAATTTAGTTTTTATTAATATGAGACTTATCAACTTCTCAAACACACTAGAAATAGTTATCTCATGACCTAGTACAAACCTTAACACCCTTTTACCATTATCCACAGTGATATTTGAAGATCTTAAAAGGTGAAAATTCTAAGTGGGGCTACATTGTTTGTCTCATTTATTGATGATCACACTAGAACTATTTAGAATGAAGGAGAATTTAAAATAGTCTAAATCTTTTAAAACTTCCATGACAATTCTAACTCAATTCCAATGCAAAATCTTGAGCCAAAAATTTATAATGCAAATGAATATTTTAACTCAGTCTATGTGTCTTATCTTTCAAAAAATAGAATCATCAATGTCACTTCATGTATTGATTCTCCACAATAAAATATAATAGTTGAGAGAAGAACATACATCTTCTTGGGATACCTTCTCAATTATGGTGTCCCATCAGGTTCTAGAATAAATTTTGGGGGAAACGGTTCTTGCTGCAATATTTTATATCAATTAAATGCCTAACTTAATTCTTAACGCCAAAACATTTCTTCATTTTTTATGGTTATCATTCTTCACATTAGAGTATTTGTTTCTACTGTACTACTTAAAAGCTTTGGATGCATATCATTTGTTCATGTACATTCCCATAATTGCACAAAACTTGACCCTAAAACTGTGGAATGTATTTTTCTCGGGTATGCCACCAACCAAAAAGAGGTATAAGTGCTACTTTCATGTCACAAGAAAATAATAGAACTTCATGGATGCCTCATTTTTTGAAAATCAGTCATAGTATCCTAAATCTGATGTTCGAGGGGGGGAGTACAAATGAAATTAGTTTTGGGATGCACTTGATGTCACCTACACAGCCTCACTACCTAGTCCACCTAGCTCTCCTAACCTAGTTAAAGACCCTACATATCCAACCTGAACTCTCTAACAAAGAACTTCGTGTGTACACAAGAACAAAAAAAAATCTTGATTAGGTGGAAGAAAATTTGCAAGGACATAACTACTCAAACTGAAACCTGATGTGCATTCATCTAAAATTTTGGGTAAGGAGTCTAGTACTCATGAGTTATCTCTCCCCTTCCTCTTCTAATGTTGGTGACAAGAAAAGCAGTATTGGATATTCAATTCAGAAATATGTAGCTTATTAGAAGTTATTTTCATCCTGGAAAGTTTTTATTTCTAATCTTGGTAGTACTCTGATTCTTAAATCCTTTCATGAAGGGTCTGTTTGGAATGAATTTTTGTTTTTTGTCTTAATTTATTAGAATTAAACGAAAATTTGACACTAAATAGGACGCAGTGGAGAAAAAAGATTCATGTAGCTGACCCCACTTGGTGGGATTAAGGCTTTGTTGTTGTTGTTGTTGTTGTTTTTGAAAACAAAAGTAAAAAAAAAAGAAAATTACCGTTTGTCTGTCCGTTTTTTATCTGTTTTATAAATTTATTTTTAGACACACGTGGGATGTTTTCAAAACACAGAAAACATGTGTAATGCATTTTCTGCTTTTGAAAACAACCAAAATACGTTAGGCCTTAATAATCAATTAGCTTGATTAACTTAGGGCTTGTTTGGCGTAGCTGCAACTTCTCAGTTTTTCAATTGCAAATTCTCGATTTTTAATTCAATATTGCTTGCTCATGAAGAAGCATTGTGGGGAAGGTGGTTGTCTGTTTGGTTCAGCTGTGTGAAAACAGCTGTCGGACAATTTTTTCTGCACAACGACCAAACTGCTCCAGTTTGTTAAAACTGTTTAAAAATTTTAATATATTTATGTGTATGGCGGTTTAATATTCGTAAAATTTTTAAAAATACTATGTATTAAATTTTCATATGAATTAAACTTAAGTTTTATATACGTGTATACGTATATTTTTTAAATTCCTATAAAACATATTTAAAATAATGATATTTTGTGTTTATAAAAAATATTTAAAATAAAAATATATTGCGTTTATAAAAAATATTTAAAATAAAGATATTTTTAAAATTTAAATGTTTGATTGATTTACTATAAAAATAAATTTGCAAACATAAATGTTTTTAATAATAATTTTAAATTTTTAAACATATAAATATATATTTTTACTTACAAAAATAAACATATATAAAGACATCTCAAAACAAATACACTAGAGTTTTTTTATAGATAAATACATCTCAAGCCATACAGTTTTGGCATTCCAAAATAGTTCAGATGTACATGAAGACATCTCAAGCACTAGCTAGGAGTATAATGAAAAAACAATTGTAAAATTATTACAACGACGAGTGAATAATAATGTTATTTTTAACAATGACACGTAGCTCCCGTGTCAGCTCGTCCTCAAGTGAAACTCGCCACTCCCTACTATCATCTTCCTGAGAATCCACCAAATTGTCCTCCCACCAGAAGAATATGCACTACTCGGCAATGTTCCGTGGGCAGCTATAAAACATTCGGCCATAACTGTGTGGCTGGCGTGATGTCAGAAGCGGTGTTTGCAGGCCACAATGACATAACACTCTTCGAGAGTTGGCTGACATCCTAGAGCTCATATTTTCCTGAAATGCAGGTCAAGATAAACTCAACATATTTAGTGACATATTTGCTAATAAAAAAAGGAAGGTTCATTAACACATATAGAAACACGATTCAGAAAGGGCAATTACTGCTAATAACAGTACTAAACTCAACAAAATGAAAATCTTCTTTTCAAAAGAAACATTATTCTATATTTTAATGTCATTACAACAAATCAAAAAGAAACCAATCACTATTCAACTAATATGATGGTTATTTACTCTCGAAGGGCTGTCATTTCATTTGCACTCTCCCCATCATTTGTGCAAATGGTAGCATTGTCGTTCTCCTCCCATGACAGAGATTGTCCAATGCGGTATTCAAATGCTTCTACGGGCACTTCTTCTGCATTCTCCTCGACACGTTAGAAATCAACATCACCTCAAGCTGGATGCGGCCTAATATAGTTATGGAGCGCCATCGTGGCTAACACTATGTGCTCTGTTTCGGAAACAGATAAGGTGGCATATCTCGAAGTATGACCCATTTCTTCTAACAAACACCAAATGTCCTCTTAATAACGACTCGCAAGGATGAATGTCTTTTGTTGAAGACCTCTTTTATGTCTCTTGTAACATTGCTGACTCTTTCAA
This sequence comes from Papilionanthe hookeriana x Papilionanthe teres, assembly GCA_022702705.1. Taxonomy (NCBI): domain Eukaryota; kingdom Viridiplantae; phylum Streptophyta; class Magnoliopsida; order Asparagales; family Orchidaceae; genus Papilionanthe; species Papilionanthe hookeriana x Papilionanthe teres. The sequence continues at coordinate 24,700,654 of CM040421.1, forward strand.
AATCTGGTATATGAAACCTTGTGTCAGGGTAGGGTTTCATATACCCTCGCTGCAATGGGTAGCCAACATCCACCGAATAGTACTTTCCTGAAATATGATCAACCTTCAGTTAAGCATATCAAAAAAATCTGGAGTGATATTGGGTATGCAACGTACCTTGCGGAGGGTGGGGGAAGTTATACTCTGGATTCCTCGCTGCACTTTTAAAAATTATACTATCGTGATCACTACTCTCCCAACCAGGCATTACAAAAGTGAAGCACATGTTGAAATCACAAACTGCCATGATATTTTGCGTTGGCGTTCCAGAACGACCAATAAATGCAATTTTCTCGTTGTCTGAAATCCTTGCATCAACATGTGTTCATCAATTGCGCTGATACAATCCTAAACAAAGAACGCCAATCATTTCATTACTGATTTCATATAGAAGGATATATCATACAAAAATCAATCTGTACCTTGAAAAATGACATGTAACGATAATCATTCCTAATCTCCTCTGGCGTTCATGCAAAAGTTGGATCTGTGGGTTGTATGATGTGCTGTGATAAACTCACAAGAGCAGTCAAACCTACTGAAAAATACCTGCTAATTGTCTCCGACGAGTGCTGGATGCTTTCCATCGCTCCTCGCATTGACTCGTTCTGTGTTAATATATATAGTGTGATGCGTAATACCTCACGGTCAGTTGTCCTAGATGACCCGTGGAGTCCATGAGATGTTGTTAGTTCTTCTAAAAGGTTATTGAAAACATCATGCTACATACGGAAGATGTTTCTAAATCTTGTTGGGTGTTCTGTAAGTAATTCTCCTATCCATTTTTCCCCAATTTGAGATGATGTATAATAGAGCACGTGTTCGATGTATGTGTTATAGTAATCGACAAGTAAATTTATAGTTGCATTTCTCCTTCTAGGTCGTGCTACCTCAGAGTCCATAACGATATAAACTGTACATGGTCAAACAAATGCATTCATAATCAATATAAGAAAATGCGTAATCACTAAAATCACTTCAAGAAGTACTGGGTTACAAATGTCCGACACAACCACATCAGTAGCAAATATAAATGTCCAATACGAAGTAACGTATAATAGCAATTCCAAATCATAAGTTTCGTTGATAATAATAATATCGTATATATGCCACCCTTCGCTTTGTACTAAGTGCTTCAAAGAAGTCTCTATGGACTGAATCACGGAGGAAGTCGAGAGCAAAGTAGAAAAGGTCAGGTTTCCCTGAAAATTCTGAATCTACTTCAAGAAGTCGAACTATCTCAACTATGGAAGTTTTTTGAACTCTGTGGGGGGCATCATTAGATGATTCGACAAGGTAGGACAGCTGGTTTCTTATAGAACGAGCTCCACTCTTTCTCTTGCTCTCAGAAAGAGGTTGCTTTGTACGATTGGTGGACTGAATTTCAAGTGGATCCAGGTCGTGGAATTCTGCTGAATCTTTTGATAAAATAACCGTCACATTCTCTGGGGTTTGACCAAATCCTCTCTGGCTAGACGCACATGCATATTTTCCTGTAACAACAACCTCACCAAACATTCGGTCTAATTTCTCCTCAAAGTCAGGTTCTATCCCTGCCAGCTTAAACTTCTTTGCAGCTGGCACAACCTGTAGGAGGAAATGAGAGATATTTCAATTAGAATGAATATACTGAATGACATCATATGTATTGAATGAAAAATATCTTACTGTAAGTCTTTCTTACAACCATTCCTCTGGAGCATCAATCGTTCGCTTGACCGGATCCCATCCCAATTCGATCGAGCCTCGCTTCAAATCATTCCAAATTATCCAGTCTTTTTTGAGCTTGTCCCATTTATTTTTAAGCTGCAGTCTTTCGTATTCCCTGCTCAGCCTCTTTGAATTTTGTAACTATGTTTTGCCATCCTTCCTTATTGAAGAAGTTCGTCCTATTTTCCTTTTCAATTTCCGTAAGGCAACGGTCGCGAAATATTACCATTGTCTTTTTTCCCAAAGTGCAGGAGTAACAACCTCTTTATTTTTATTAGCCATACTATTAATACGACAAAAATAAACATTCAAAATGAATTGAATTAACAACTGCCAACATTGGTACTAAAAGTAAAACATTCTAGCCAAATACATCACAATAAAAAAAATAATAGAAAAAATGAAAAAGAACACAATAATTTACGTGGTTCGGTCAAACTGACCTACGTCCACATAAAAGAGATCATATTTATTTATTACTGACATAGTGAAAAGATACAGAGCTATCAGTTTACATTGAACCTTCATACAATAATATACAAACCGGCAGCTCCCAAGAAACCTAGAAACTGAGGCTTCATACAAGAGATGATCCGATTTGAACTCACACGAGTTGAGATCAAATTATTTGAGACAACACTGGAAACTTTTGAAACATGTCTGAATTGTTATAAAGAATTTCTTTGATATGTTATGATGTGGTATTGGCTTTGAAGTGTTACATGACTGTAATGCATTTGCAATCAACAATCTTTTTGTCTTTCTGACGTCAGCCACATATACATTATGAAATGCACGTGATACATAAAAACTGAGGTTTCTTAAACCTGCAAAAACAAAATTTTTCATGCTGTGGCTAAATCACAATTTTGGTGCAACCCAGCAACCAGACATGTTTCATCTATCATAATATCTTGTGGCAGAGGTTGCTGTTAGAAGACACAATTTTTGGTGCATAATGATCTGCTGTTGATACAAATATTCGACATGATTCGTAGTGAAATCTTTGGTGAAACAAGAAAAGCTGGGAGGATGATTATATTGATAGGTCGCGAAATAACTACGTTACATAGTGTGCGTACGATAAATTTATCTCTTATCTTGTCTTTCTATGCAGTCCACCAGATGAGACAGTTTCATCTATTAAATTAAAGTGTGATACAATCTAGATCTGTCAGTGATACCTATAAATTCTGGCAGATTCATGGTGAAATGCAAGAGAAATATAAAAACTGGGAGGATAACAAAGTTGATGGGTGAAAAACATCTATTTTACATAATGTCCCTACAGTGAATTGCTCTCACCTCTTTTCTTTCTATGCACCCCACCAAACATGAATTTTTCATGTATGAAATTATAGTGTGCTACATAATGTTCTGCAAATGATATACATATCATGATGATTTCGTAATGAAATCTGAGTGAAATATAAAAGCTGAGAGGATGACAATATTCATGGTTCTTTTGATTCATTTGTCACTAGTTTCCAGTGATAGAGTTTGGTGTTGGAAAACAACTCTTTTTATATAGTGTGTCTACAGTGAAATTCATCTCATATCCTTTCTTTTTATGCACCCTACCTAATAGGATTTTTTTCATGTATGAAATTATAGTGTGCTATATATTGATGGCTGTATAACAACAATATGTAGCACCTTTCTTTTATATGCACATTTCTTTTATAAAAACTGAGATTTCTCAAATATGAAAATACAAAATTTTTCATGTTGTGGCTACATGACAATTTTGGTGCAACCCAACAATCGGACATGTTTCATTTAGCACAATTTATTGTGGTAGAGGTTGCTGTTGGAAGACACAATTTTTTGTTGCATAATGATTTACTGTTGATACAAATATCCTGGCAGATTCACAGTGAAATGCTAGTGAAACAAAGAAAACTGGGAGGATGACTATATTAATGACTGAGAAACATCTCTGTTACATAGTGTGCCTGCAGTAAATTTATCTCTTATCCTTTCTTTCTATGCAGTATACCAGATGTGATAGTTTAATATATCAAATTAAAGTGTGATATAATCTTGATCTGTCAGTGATACCTATAGATTATGGTAGATTAATGGTGAAATGTAAGAAAAATATAAAAACTGGGAGGATGACAAAGTTGATGGGTGAAAAACATCTATTTTACATAATGTCTCTACAGTGTAATTGCTCTCCTCTTCTTCTTTCTATGCACCCTACCAAATGAGGCTTTTTCATGTATGAAATTATAGTGTGCTACATAATGCTCTGCAAATGATATACACATTATCATATTTCATAGTGAAATGTAAGTGAATATAAAAACTGGGAGGATGACAATATTCATGGTTTTTTTGATTTATCTGTCGTTAGTTTCCAGTGATAGAGGTTGGTGCTGGAAAACAACTATTTTTACATAGTGTGCCTATAGTGAAATCCATCTCCTCTCATTTCTTTCTATGCACAACACCTAATGGGGCTTTTTCATGTATGATATTATAGTATTCTACATAATGATCTGCAAATGATATACATATCACGACAATTTTATAGTGAAATGCAAGTGAAACATAAAAACAGGGAGGATGACAATATTAATGGTTGTTTTAATTGATCTATCATTTGTTTCCAGTGATAGAGGTTGGTGCTGGAAAACAACTCTTTTTACATAGTGTACCTACAGTGAAATTCATATTTTATCCTTTCTTTTTATGCACCCCACCAAATAGGCCTTCTTTATGTATGAAATTATAGTGTGAAATATAATGCTTTACAAATGATGTACATATCATGACAAATTCATAGTGAAATGCAAGTTAAACAAAAAAACTGTGAAACAATATTGCAAGAGATACAAATGTCTTGCTAGATTCTTCATGAAAAGCAACTAATACAAAAAAACTGAGAGGAAAGGAGAGAAGAAGAAATATTCGTGCAGGGAAGGAGAGGAGAAAGAGAGATTCATCAAAATATGCGAGGATGAAGAGGGGCGTTACGCTTTTACCTTAAAAGAATCGTGTTTGGTCGAGAATGGAATATAAATTCTAGGGCGGAAGAGGAGAAGACGAGTTCGGGCTTGCGGAAGGACGAGGGCAGCACAAGAAATTCTAGCCAAAAAGCACGGAGAAAGTCGGGGCCGCGGGGGTTATCCTGCGGCCTGCTTTCTCCTAAACTTCGCGACACCTTGCCTCGAAGCCGACTCCCAAATAACAGCCGCAAACAAATTTCGCGGCAGAAGGCGAGCCACACTCAAGAAAGCGCTACCAAGCAGGCCCTTGATAATTATAAATTTTTTAATTTTTTATTTAGTAATTTTATTAGTTTACTTAATAATTATAAAATTTTAATATTAAATTAACTTAATTAACTTATAATTCAAATAAAATATTAATCATTTAATTAATTAACTTTATAATTATAAGATTTAATTAATTAACTTATTATAAAATTTAATTTATTAATAATTTAATTCATTAACATAATTAACTTAATAATTATGAACTTTTAAATTATTTAATTTTAATTAATAATTATAAAATTTAATTGATTAGTAATTTTAATTAATAAAATTTTTAATTAACTTAATAATTATAGACTTATTAATTATTTAATTTAAATTAATAATTTAATTAATTAATATATTAATTACTAAATTTTAATAATAAATATAGTTAATTAACTTAATAATTAATCAATTAAGCTCATAGTAATTTAAATAAAATATTAATCACTTAATTAATTAACTAAATATTTATAAATTAATTAATTGACTTAATAATTATAAAATTTAATTAATTAACTTAATAATGATAAAAATTAATTAATGAATAATTTCAATTAATAATTTAGTTAATTAACTTAAAGAACTTAATAATTATAAAATTTTAATAATATATCTACTTAATTTTTTAAAAAGTATAGTATTTTATTTTAGAAAAATAAAAAATACGCAATTAAAAATGTTTTGTATTGTTTAGTACTAAAAAATACGCAATCATAATAGTACTAAACGCATTTTCTAAAAATAAAAAAAAAAAACAGAAAAAAAAGATAAAACAAAAATAAAAGCAAAATGTAGAGAGTGATCCTAAACAGTGCCGAAGCTTTTGAAAACCTTGAATAAAGGAAGACAACTAAAGCGGAGATTTGAGCACTAAAGCATAATGACACATGAATTCTTACTATACTCCTGCTAGATGAGAAGTTGGTTGGGTGCACGTAGGTTGTCAACATTAAATACAAAGATGATGAGGGTATTGCGAGATTCAAATCTAGATTTGTTGCAAAATATTTCAATTAAGCATATGAGATCGATCATCATCAGGAGATCTTTGCATCAATTGCCAAACTTAATACTATCAAAGTTCTCCTTTCAGCAGCAGCTAATAATGAATGGAGATTGCATCAACCTGACATAGAATAATATCTTCTTGAATAGGGCTCTAAAAGAAGTTTATATTGAGATACCGCCAGAATTTGAGAATGATTTCCAACAAATATCTAGTATGCAAACTTAGAAAGTCTCTCTATGGGTTTAAGCAATCACGAAGAGTTTGGCTTGAAAAGTTTGCTTAAACTATGAGATCTAATGGGTATTCACAAGATCAAGCTGATCATACTCTATTTTTAAAACACACTCAAGGAGGTAATGATTGATATGATTTTTACTGGTGTTGATAAAAAAGAGATTCTCAAAATCAAATAAGTGCTTTTCATTGAGTTTGAAATCAAGTACCAAAGAACCATGAGATATTTTGTAGGTATGGAGGTAGTAGTGGTCCACGATAGGCCTCGTTACATCACAGAGGAAATACATCGTAGATTTACTAAAAGAGATACCCGCTGATTCTCCAATGGATCCAAATGATAAGTCAAATAGGGGAGAAGAAAGTGTCTATGTGGATAAGGAAAGATAAAAAATTGGTAGGACCATACTTGATCAACATTGAGAGTCAGCACACGAATAATTCAAATGAAGAGCATATGGAGATTGTGTATAAGACTCTGAGATTTCACAAGAAGACTCTTAATTATGGATTATTTTTTGAGAAAATTAAAGTCAAAAAGGTAGAAGTCTATACTGATGCAAATTGAGTTGGAGAAATAAAAAAACAAGGCGGTGTTTCTAGAAGAAATGTAGAATCAGAGTATGGGGCTCTCGTATTGCCAAGAATTCTATGCATCATGACAGGATCAAACATCTTGAAGTTGACAGACACTTCATCTCTGTAAAAGTTAGTGTAGAAATTATACAACTAAGCTTCATTTTGACGCACCAACACATTATTGATTTCTTCACCAAAATACTTACTTTAAATACCTTTTCAAAATTAAATACTAATCTTGGTTTGTATAACATAACGATCCATTTTGAAGGAGCGTGTGGAAAACTGAGGATTTCGATTGCATGCTAGAGTGGATCGGCCGACTAACATAGAAATCATGGATGACTTGATTGTTGGAAACCCCTTAATTAGTTCTATTCTTTATTTTTTATTTCAGATTTATTTCATTTCCTAATTTAGAGTAGATATATTTGGTAAGCTTGTAAATTATGAGGGATTGTTTTCCCTATATATATGTATACTATATGTGAATAATAAAATTAAGGAATTATTCCTCTCCAAACTTGTTTTCTACAATATGTGCATTTGCAATGAATTGAACCAAGTGTGTCACTATAAAAAAAAAAAAAATTCAAGTCTTTTGTTAGTTTGTGAGATGTTTCTTCCCTTTTCATCATTTTTTACAAATTTCTTGAACAAGTTGGTATAGTACACATTTTTTTTTATGATTTGCAACTTGCCATTGTCCTTTTAATAAACATTTTTTGTTGGTGGTGTTTTAATTTTGGTCTTCCATGATAAAATTTTTCTTATAACATAGTCGGAAATTATAACACATGATACGATCATTACCTATGTCTGTTTGTTTGGAGAATTTATTCCTTTACTTTTCTTCTCTCAAGTCTTGCATATAGCTTGGAGTTTCTTCTCATGGGGAAAAGTTGTAATCTGTTGAATCATAAGAAGGGGTGATCTAATTCATTCTTCATATGGAAAACCAAAACATTTACCATCCAAATAATAAAATTTAGGCCCACTTTATTTGTTGACATTTATGGGCTATTTAAAATAATGCTAGTCCAGTTTAAGAAAGTTCTGTCTTTAGGTAAGCCAAAAAATGTGAAGCTATTTTGTTTGCTAATTTGTTTTTTTTCCCTCCTATTTGGGAAGCAGGTTTTTTGAGTTTGGATTGTGGAGGAACAGAGAATCACACAGATTCTCTTGGTCTCTTATGGACTCCTGATTATCAAAATATCTTTGGTGGAACTTCTGTCATTTCTACTCCCAATGAGGCTCGCAAGCAATACACGACAGTGCGATACTTCCCTGCAGATGATAATAAATACTGTTTTACATTACAGGTGCAGAATAGAACTCGTTACCTCGTAAGAGCTACCTTTTTGTATGGAAATTTTGGTAGAAGTGATGCCTATCCTAAATTCGATCTCTCTCTTGACGCTTCATATTGGTCAACAATTGTTATATCTGATGAAAATACCATTGAAATTGAGGAGTTAGTTTTTCTGGCTGCATTGGCTACAGTGAGTGTTTGTTTATCTAATGCTACAACCGGGCAACCATTTATTTCAACACTTGAGCTTCGGCAGTTCAATGGTTCACTCTATTTCACAACATTTGAAACTCAGTATTTTCTAAGTCTTTCTGCAAGAATAAATTTTGGTGCTGAGAGCAACGATTCAGTCAGGTGTGGTTATTTTAAGCAAGAGATTTTTTTTTCCCATCAATTTACATTATACTCTTATTTCATTGCTAAGTATTCTTTATGCTCTAATTTGTGGTTCTTCATATCTCTCAATGGATTTTTACATACTAATTTTGTGCTTGCAGCTCTCAAAGGTTGCAAGTGAACCAATGTATATTATGCATGACCTATACTCTGTTCGATTAATATTCTTTCAAATTTGTTAAGTTATAAATTAAATAAATCAAGCTTAAAAGCCTTTAAACTCATTTGTTTATGTTTATAAACAAATTTAATTTCCGTTCAAAAAAGAGTTTTTTAGAGGATTGACATCACTCTCAATCATAACTTGTATATATTTAATGAAAAGTCAGGTGTGGTTATTTTAAGCAAGAGATTCTTTTTTTGTTGGTCATCAATTTACATTATACTCTTATTTCATTTGCTAAGTAGTCTTTATGCTCTAATTTGTGGTTCTTGAAGTTTTTAGATATTTCTCAATGGTTTTTTACGAACTAATCGTATTCTTGCTCCTCTCAATGTTTGCAAGTGAAACAATGTATTTGATGAATGACCTAAACTCTACTCGATTAATACTCTTTCAAAGTTGTTTAAGTTATAAATTAAATAAGTTTATCCTCTTTTTTAACTCTCGGACTAAATAAATCAAGTTTAAACACTTTTCAACTCATTTGTTTATGTTTATAAACAAATTCAACAAGGAATTTTTTAGAGGATTGACACCAAGCTCAATGATAACTTGTATATATTTAATTAAATTTAATTAAATATAATTAATTTAATTATTTATTTAGTAGTAATATATTATATATTTATTTATTAGTCTAGGCTATTTTCTCATGTCCATCTTTTATTTTTGTAATTAAGCTTCTGATTCCACCTTTTAAGTTTTGGTACTTTAGGTCTCTCCTATCTCTTGAGGTTGCTTGCCTAGGAGGGTACATTGAGGGCATGATTCATGTTAAGCGTCTGTTTGCAAGATATGCACACATTTTATTTTCTCCTCCATCTTAGTCGGATTATTTATAAATAAGCGAGCCGCTTATAATCATGTCATTTTACCGCTAGTGTGTGATGAAGCTCAAGGACGTTAGGATCAATAAATTTGAATCTTACGACAAAGTAAGGTATCCAATGGAATATTTCTTATCCAATAAAATATATTTTTTTAATTGTTTAGCTTTTTTATTTTTGTAAAAATTAATTATTCTATTAATAGAAATTTGCATTTTCATTTGCTATAATGTTTTCTTGTTGCTTTATTTCCAAGAATAAGTTTGTTTGTATTTATTTATGTTGTATAATTACAAGAAAAATATTTGACTTAGTTGTTATCTTATTTAATTTGCATCAAATAATTAGATTCAAATTCTAGTTCTATTGAATTACTTGTTGATTTATACTTAGCAAATTTTTTTATTGATATTAGAAATAAGTTCTCATTCAAGTTTTGAGCTTATTTTTTAGTTTTTCCATGCCAAATTTGTTTTTTAAAAAATATAAACAAGCCAACTACAAAACATATATGTTAAATTTTAGGTCGAACTTGAATCAAGGACATTTATATTTACTGTCTCGTGCCCAATCCATGATATGCTCGACTCATTTTATGTTATGTAACTCAAATTTTTGCACAATGAAGAAAATGCACTTCACAGACATAGTCTTGAGTCGATCATTGTGGTAAGGTTGCTATGGGAGTTGAAGAGGGTGTGGGGAGCCACTTTTGGACATTCAAGGGTGGAGCCAATGAAATGTATCCAATATTTTTGTTCTATTTCATTAAAGACATTTTGAAAATTTTATTATATTTTGGTTGTATTCAATTCTCTTATATAAAGAGAGAATTATTGCTAAAATTTGTCACAGTTATTCTATTTCATTAAAGACATTTTGAAAATTTTATTATATTTTGGTTGTATTCAATTCTCTTATATAAAGAGAGAATTATTGCTAAAACTTGTTACAATCAAATCATAGTGAAATTTGCATTGGTGGTTGTTGAAAACAAACTTTGGGAGAAAATATAATTCATTATATTATTCACTTGTAGGATGCATATATATAGAGAAACCAATCTCTCTTAATTTATAAGCTTACTAAATATATTTAGTCTAAATTAGGAAATGAAATAATTCTAAAATAAAAAATAAAGAAACATAAAATATGAAGGGAATAAAACTAAAAAATGTGTTTCCAATGATATCCCCAATCAATTCTTTTCATGATTTTGTGAAGTAATTGACTGGCCCACCATGAAGAAGAGCTGAATTATTCAGCTTTCCCACTCCCCTTTAAACTGGGTTGTAATTGTTGTCGAGACCAAGCTTGATATTGAACTTTGAGAAGGTGCTTAAAAGAAGACCATTGGTGAAAACATCAACCACTTATTGGTGTGTCGGGATGTAACTTACTAGTATAGTTCCACTATGAACTTTTTCATAGATAAAGTGCCTATCAATTAGATTGAAACAATCATATTCACTTATTCTCAATAATCAAATTACTCCTCTTCTTCTTATCAAATAAGGAACGTAGGACAAACTTAATTGCAACTATTACAACTTTCCAAAGATAAACTAACTCAAGAAGGAAAGAAATATGACAAAACAAAAAAAGAATAACATAAAATGGGAAACTCATAATTCCACAATCTCTCTCAAGCTAGGTTATAGATGTTATAAAGGCGGATGTTGTAAAAGCCCTACTTGGTATTCAAATCAGTGAAAGTGCCAAGAGGTTGAGATTTAGTAAAAATATCAACGACTTGAAGTTGAGTCCGAATGTATATTAAGGGTGCGTTTAGGGCAGCTTATCAACTGCGGCGACATTTTTAAAATGCCGCCTTACTGTTTGGAAAAAGCGTTCGGAATGCTTATTTCAAAATGACTTTTTCCTGTTTAATTAAACGCGGACCCCAGGAGGAGACATGCGGTCCAACGTTTCCTTCTCCATTTGACGCCATTGCCCCTCTTCGCGTGCTTCTGCCTTCCACCTGCTTCCACCCCAAAACCCTTGTCCAATTCCCCTTCCTCCCGGCTTCGCTGAAAATCTCTTGTGATCTAAAGCTAGCGATAAGATCGCGATTAGAGCTAGATGGGAAGGCTACTTGACCATTGAGAAAGGTAACCCTCGTCTTTCACCCCCTTACTCTCCTCTCTTCTTCTTGTTCCTCTTTTGGCGAACTCCTCTATCCGGTGAAGCACTGGCCAAGTACTCCTCCCCCTGTTCTACTTCTCCTTTCACTCATGGCTGATAACAGAGAAAGAAAGGGAGTTTTACATAAATACCACCCAATTTCTATATATTTTCACATCTAATAAAAAAATGAGAAACAAAAATTTACATACATACCACTCCATTCTTTTATGTTTGCAACAAAAATAAAAAAAGATGTTTTTCAAATATATCACTTAATTTCTGTCAATTTGCAAAAAGAAAAAAAATAATAAAAAAACAAAATATAAAGGTTTACATACATAACACTCAATTCCTGTGTATTTGTTTATGTACATACCAGTCAATTTCGTGTATTTATTTCTACACATTTATTCACTTTTATACCATTCAATTTTGCACATTTATTTAAGTACTTATCGCTCAATTTGATATATTTATTCCTGTATATTTATTTACATATATACCACTCAATTTCTGTACATTTATTTAAGCGTATACTACTCAATTCTTGTGTATTCATTTACGTTTATGTGTTTACATAAACAAAAGAGTTAGCAATAATAATATAAAAAACAAAAGATTTACATACCACCTGTTTGGGGCAAAATGGTCAATTATCCACAAACAACTGCATATCAGGTTTTTTCAAACAACTGCTCCAATCAGCCAGCCAGCTAATCAGAATAAGCTGCTGATCAACAACTTATCAGAATAAGCTGCTTATTTGAATAAGTTGGATAAGCTTCAGCTGCCCCAAACAGATCCTAAGTGAATAATGCTTCTATTGATCTTTTTAGAGATAAAATGTTTAGTAATCTCAATGTGTTTGGTCCTCCCATGATGCATAGGATTCTTTGCAATACTAATGGGGGTTTGGCTATCACAAAATATATTTTTGGGATTGACCAACTCACTTAGTAACCTTTGAATTCATATTCTTTCACAAATTCCCAAAGCAAGTGCATTCTCAGATTCTGCACTACTTCTAGAGGCCGTTGCTTGCTTTTTGCTCCTCCAGGTGTCAATATTTCCCCAGACATAGGAACAATATATAAAAGTGGATCTTATGTGCGCCAGTTCTCCTGCCCAACTAGCATTAGTATAAACTTCTACCTCCATATTGTCAAAATTTTTAAACAATAACCCGATGTTAGGGGTCTTCTTAAGAAATCTAAATCTTTTGCAAACCATCTTCAAATGTTCATTCTTCAGAATATTAATATATTGCCTTACAATGCTGATAGAGTAAGTGATATCATGTATAGTGTGTGACAGGCAAATAAGCTTTGAATCTAATCTCTAGTATCTACATTTTTTCACTGGTGTCTTTCGTTACCCTAGTTGTAATTGTTGAAATTCATAGGTGTCTCAGTAAGTTTGCATCCCAACATTCCTATCTCTTTTAGTAGGTCTAGGATGTACTTCTTTTGGGATATTATAGTACCCATCTTAAACATGGCCGCTTTCATGCTTTGAAAGCATCTCATCGCTCCTAGATCCTTAAATTCAAATTTAGTGGCAAGGACTTCATTGATCTTCCCAATCTTTATTCCATCATCATCTATCAAGGCATAGACAATGAGTATAGCCTTCTTACCTCCCTATGTATGTTTTATGAACAATATATGATTCTCTTGGCATCAAATATATCCATTATATTTCATAGTATTGGTAAACTTATCAAACCAAACCCTCGGAGATTATTTAAGGCCATAAAGTGACTTTTACAAAGCATATGTTTTTTTGAGTCATTTTTTAGTCAAAGTGGGATTTTCATATCTCTTCTTTCTAAGGTCTCTATTCATAAATGCATTTTTGATATCATGTTGATGCAATTTTTTTTCTTTGCTCACTGCTAAAGAAAGAAGAACTCTTAACCATGCTTAACATGGCCATTGGACCAAATTATTTTGATAGTCTATTCCATAAGACTAAATGAAACCTTTGGCCACCAACCTAGCCTTGAACATCTCAATGTTCTCATCTGCTTTGTACTTGACATTGAAGACTCATTTGCATCCAACAAGTCTTTTATCTAGAGGAAGCTCTGTAAAGATCAATGTATCATTTAGACCAAGTGTTTGGATCTCCTCCCTAACAATTTTTTTCTAGTATTCTTTAAAGTGCTTCATGAATAGACTTGGGTATTTGCACACTATTAATATTAGATATAAAAGCTTTATAAGTTGATGATAACTCAACATAATTCTGGATAGGATAATTTGTGCGACTTTTTTATCTTCTTTACTGGATTCCACCTCCCTTGGAATTTCAGAGATGTGTGAATTTAGATTTGATTGTGAGCAGTCTTGTTGGCGCATATTGTCTTTATCCTGCTCAATGGATTTCTTTCTTCTAGTATACACAAAAAATTTCTTCTTACCAATCTCAACTGGCGGAACTTGGAAGATGGGATGGTTAGAAGGAAAAAGAATATATTATGATGACTCTAGATCAGTGTGAGCATCTAAAGTAGTGTCCCAAGTTTGATATTCATCTGGACTCTCTCCCTCAATATCAGATTTGGGGTAGTAGAGTTGGTTTTCAAAGAAGGTAACATTCATAGAGTTTTAATATTTAACATGAGAATCACACTTATACCCCTTTGTTAGAAGCATACCCAAGAAAGATGCATTTGTTGAATTTTGGGTCAAGGTTTGTGTGGTTTGGTTAGTGAATGTGAGCAAAAGTGAACAAAATATTTTTAGAGGAAGATTGAATGAGAAGGCTCTGACCTAACAGTATTTTTTCATCATAATCTTGAGAGGTGCTTTAAATTGAAGGGCCCTACTTGGCATCCTATTAATGTGGTAGGTGGCTGTGATCACATCATATCCCCAAGAATTTCTTTTGATACGTGATAAAGCATCATAGACCTAAATATCTTAAGGAGATGACTATTCTTCCTATGAGTTTCAACCCAAGAACTCACGCCTGATACCGTTCCTTACAAGGTAGGGTACAATGATAGAATCAAAGTATTCTTTTGCATTTTTAGGGTTTGAAGCTCTGAAATTTACATGGGAATTGAGTAGAAATCATGTTATGGAAAGACTGAAAGATGTGTTGTTTCAAAATTTTCTTTCATGAGGAATATTCAACTGGTTCTAGTGTGGTATCTATATAGAAGACAAACCAATTGACTTCATTGATAATTTTCAATTTTGATGATCCCCAAATGTTATTGTGGACGATAGAAAAAAAATAAGGATTTGTACCGGTTCAAAGGATAGATATAACCAATATGTTTAACCAATTGGCAAGATTCACACTGTTAAAATTCTAATTTTCTTATTATTTAAGAGACGATGGTGCAACTTTGCAAGATAATAAAAATTTGGATAATCCAGACGACAATGTCATAATAAAACTTGTCTTTCAACAGAATCAAACATAACAAACTCATGAATATTGGAAGAGAATGGTTAAGATAATAGCTCATGAGTAGACCTTGATGCAATTTTACATTGAAGATCACCTTCCTTGAATCCACCACCTGAAATTTATATGTGTTAGAAGGGAATTTAGTAACTTAGTTCAAGTCTTGAGTGAGCTTCTTAATTAACAATAAGTTGCAATCTAATTGGGGAATATATAGTATAAAAGAGAACTGAATATCTTTAGAGAATTTCACTTCCCTTTTCTCAACAATTATGGAGTGAGATCCATCAACAAGTTCAACAGATGCGGAGTCGAGGAATCCTTGGTAGTTGGTGAGAGCATGAATATCTCCAATTACATGATCAGAAACACCTGAATCTAAAATCTAAGTTCAAAATTTTCCATTGTTGGAAAGATAGGAGGATATGATACCTTTGTGTATCATCAAATTGGTAGGTCGCTCACTTGTGCTTGAATGAAGTTTCTTCAACATATTGGTAGGTCGCTCACTTTGTGTATCATCAAATTGGTAGGTCGCTCACTTGTGCTTGAAAGAAGTTTCTTCGTCATATTTTTCCGTTTCAACATATTGGTAGGTCGCTCACTTTGTGTATCATCAAATTGGTAGGTCGCTCACTTGTGCTTGAAAGAAGTTTCTTCAACATATTTTGCTGTTTCTTGGTGAAAGGGCTGGGGTTGGCCAACCGTTTAGAAGAGGTGCGGCATGGGCCTTACTATTTCGATCTTTTCTCGTTTGCTCAGGTTTCCATTCTTCAGGTTTTCCATGTAATTTCCAGCACTTGTTCTTTGTGTGACTTAAGTTTCTTGCAATGTTCACACAAGGGATGATTAACCTTCAGAGTGGCACTCCACGTCTTCATATCATAGTTGGTCATAAACTCTGTGTATTTAGGGATGCAATTTGTTGCAACTACTATAGGAAGAAAGGTCCGGTCTGTGCAATCCAAATACTTTGTTAACTGCTATTAAATGGAGAACTGTAATAGTGTTTAGTTTGACAACTGGTGTTAAACTCTCTTGATAGTCAATCCCATAGGCTTGAGTGAAATCTTTTACAACAAGTCGAACTTTGAATCTCTCAATACCCCCATCAACTTTGTATTTGGCATTGAACGCCCATTTGCATTCTAGTGTCTTATTTTCTTGTGAGAGTTTAGCAGGAATGCACGTGTCATTATATTTTAGTGCTTGAATCTCCTCTTTAATTGTTTTCTTCTATTCTGAATTTTCCTCATAAATTGATTTATGAATTTGCACATTATCAAGATCAGAAGTAAAAGTTTTGTATGATGAGAATAACTTCCCATAAGTTACGTGCTCATGAATTGGATATCTAATACAGTTTTTTTGGTCAATAACATAAAAATAAGGGGATAACTCATGAGTACTAGACTTCTCCTGACCCGAAATTTCAGGTGAATGTGAACTCGAGTTTTAGTTTAAGCTGTTTTGTCCTTATAAGTTGTCTTCCACTTGTTCACATTTTTTTCCCTTGTATACACACTCAGTTCTTTGTTTGGACTTCAGGATGGGTTGATTGGATTGGTTGAACATCTTGAACTAGGGTAGAAGGGCTAGGAGGTGGAGTAGGTGCTGAGACCGTATAGGTGCCATCAAGTGCATCCCAAAATTGATGTTCGTTTGCACTCTCCCTCAGAACATTAAATTTTGGGTAATATGATTGATTTTAAAAAAAATATGACATTCATGGGGTTTTAGTATTTTCTCGTAACTGGTGAGTAATACTTATATCATTTTTGTTAGAGGCATACCCAAGAAAAATACCTTTGGTAGATTTAGGGTTAAGTTTTGTGCAATTTAAGGAATGGTTGTGAATAAATGATACGCAAAAACATTTCAAGCTGTATAGTAGAAGTGAAAGCATGAGTAAGGTAACCATCAAAACATGAAGCAGGTTTTGAAGCTAAATACCCAATTAGGCATTTAATTAGTAAGGTATGTTGTCGTAAGAATTGCTTCCTCATAAAATTATTTTGGAACTTGATGAGAAATCATAGTTAAGTGGGATACTTTAAGAATATATTTTTTTTATCTCAGATATCTCATTTTATTGTGGGGTATTAAGACATGAACTCACATGAATGATTTCAATTTTAGAAAGATAGGAGCTAAGGATAAAACTTAAATATTCTTTTGCATTATCAGTTTTGTGAATATGTATTTTGCATTGGAATTGAGTTTGAATCATGTAATGAAAGTTATAAAAGATTTGGGTTGTTTCAGATTTTTCCTTCGTTAGTAATATCCAAGTAGTTTTAGTGTGATCATCAATAAATGAAACAAACCATCTAGCTTATTTAGGGTTTACACCTTTAAAGGTTCTCAAATATCACTGTATGAAAAAATAGGTTCCATTTTTGTACTGGGTCATGGGATAACTATATCTAGTGTGTTTGACAAGTTAACAAATCTCACATTGTTAAAGATTAAAATTTTTATTGATAAACAAATAAGGATATAACTTTGCAACATAATTGAAATTATGAAGACTCAGACGACAATACCATAATATGAATTGTTTGTTGACACATGACTTGTTTGTCAACAAATAGACTCGACAAACTCATAAATTGGAGATGAAAATGAAATTAGGATTATGTGTGTTTAGGGAAACTTTCCTTGAACATATATAGGCTTTGATGCATTTTAGCAACCAATAATCACCTTTCCTGACTCCATTACTTGAAATTTAAAGTAGCAAAAAAATTAACATTCATTTCATATCATGAGTAAACTTACTGAATAAAATCAAACTGCAGTTCAATTGCGGAACATATAAAACAGAGGAAAAATTAATACCTTGAGAAAGCTTCACATCTGTCGGCGTTGTTTTGTGCGTGAAGTGCTCGTAGAAGTGCGTCGGTCGCCGAATCGGAATCCCGTCGCCCGCTTCGGAAGGATCCTTCAACGAAAGAAGGAAGTCAACCGACTCATATTTTTCATAGTTGAACGAAAGAAGTACGCACCTCGTGTCATGCACTTATCCCGAAAGACAAACACAAGACTTGAGCGATGGAGCTCGATCAAATTAAACTAAGAAATATATGACGTCCGTTTTGGCTCATGAATCCAGCTTTTATTCGCTGATAAATTCCCTATTTAATATAAAAATTAAATAAGTGTTTATTTTAAATGCAGTTCGGAAACGCTTCTATAAGCGGCAAGCTCTCATAGTTAATTACATCTTAAATGACCGAAATCATCTAAGAATACTCTTGATAAAAATCAGGAAATATTATCTTCAGGAGGTCGAAAAGATAGTGACTTTTCAACGACATAAGATGCGGAGGTGTGCAAAGGAGTTAGCTCAAATTTGGAATGTAGAATCCAAGCGAGAGGAACCAGGGATGTCGGAGGTTCGAGCCGAGCCTCAATAACTTCCCGAACTATCCTATGGTTGTCTTGACGACTACGAGCTCCATCGTCAAGACGACCGTGTCGCCCACTATACTAGTCTCCGAGCTCCTTCATTGTGAAGAGACTTGGGTTTTAGGTGGCGAGGTTAAAATGTTCAATCAGCTACCCCATGGTCGAAGTTCTTCTAAACACCCTACGCCAATATGTTTAAGTCGTTGTACAGCTTTATAACGGGATATGTATATAAGACGTGAAGTAGAAGAAAGCATACGCAACAATATATAACGTAACGTGCTTAAACGAGTGAACAACACGCAAGAAGATATGATTATGACAAAAGTGACAACTAACAAGATAAAGACGTAAGAAGAAAGTAAACGAATGAAACATGCTAAACGAGTATAAACACGCCGAGTAGGAGAAAGATCGGAATGTAAAGACATCGCTGCTAAGAGATATGTATCGAAAGAACAAATTTCAGTACTAACTAGTGAGTATGGCCGAAAAGAAACACGTCAATGCGGTATAAAGAAAGTAAAGACTGTCACAGAGAGTACCGTATGCTTTCATTATCCTACATACATATGTCATTGTTTATTTTTATTATTATTTTTATTTTTCGCAACAAATTTGTCGAGCACTAAAAGAGCGAGGAGTAGGTAGTAAGTGAAAAACAACCTACTAAACAAGCAAGTGCGTATAGATAGTACAAAGAAAAGTAAAATCCGAAAACTCAACAAGAAAAACGAAGGAAAAGCTAGCGAGAAAACGATGAAAATCACGTGAAGAAAACTTAAGAAAGTCGGAAAGAAAGAAAAGAAACGTCCGTAAAAACAACGAAAACAAAACAAGATCAGAGAACTACAAAAAGACAAACAGAACTCCATAGACGACCCGCTAAACTCATATGGCGAACCATAAGAAAGCCATAGGCCTCCGGAAAGAAAGACCAGTAAGTACGGTGGCTGTTTCGGACTCGTAGCTGCGCTAATGTCCGGACTCGAGTACTGACTACTGTGACCGACTTTCTCGGCAGGCGAATTCTAATCCGACTCGAATAACTAACCGTGGACCTTTATAAATTTTCACACACTTCATTTTAGTTTTCATGCAAACAAAACAACTAGTAGGTAAGTAGAGGCTGTGTAGTAGTGGAGTAGTTTTGTATTTTTCAAACATACGTATTTTTTTGTTTTAAAACATTTCGATCCATCGCGTTGATTACTCTAATAGTACTGTGTCTACGAACATTGCATTATCTGTAGTAGAACCCCGAGGACGGCCGAACGGTTCCGTGATTCTTGCTCTACTCTTACGGAGTCCCGAGTCGAGCGGCTCCATTCTATGATTCTCGTAATTTTTCTCGTTCATAGCCTCATCAACGTCCCCACCGCACTTACAACTTGCTTGATGACTCCTATGTATAACCCAAGGAGGTTATATATGCACACCTACACGTCCCCTGTAGGTGTGTGCTTTGAGCCAAGAACAAGCGTGAAATCTAGTGACGAGAGGTCAAGGAAGGAGGACGGAAATGCGCTCACTTAACACAATTTCGAAAAGCAGAGTCGATTTCCAATAATCGAAAACACGTAAGCCACCCCGACTCTCGACCGACCTCACATGTCCCGTAAAAAGGACCTAAAGCGCACATCGACGCTCCCGAGAAGGTGAAGACTAGACCCCTAAGAACACACTCCCTTTTCCCAAACAATGTGAAATCGTAAATAAAGATAAAATAAAAAGAAGAAAACCGGCTCCCGGTGCTCGGATCCCGGTCACTAAACTGGAAAGCTATCACAAAACTCCAAGCGCCTAGCCCTTTCACTTTCCTTTCTCTTTTCTTTTACTCCAATTTCATTTCATGCTACGAATTTCGGGCTCGAACAAATGCTGCAACAAAGACCCCCAACCCCAACATCAATTTATCACATAATTACCAAACTCACACCTTTACATATTTTTTTTACCAAGCCTCAACGTTGAAATTTCAAGAATTAATTGAAGCAAATAAGAGATGCCTCCAAATTCGTCCAACCAATTTCATAAGCAAGTGTAGCAAGAGGCAAGAATAACATCACCACATCCACCAAGGCTCTCGCCAAGACAAGAGTAAGGAGAGGCCCACTGGCCAAGGTCACAAGAAAGGAGGCAACAAGAAGTAGAGCCCCCGCCCAAATGCCAAATTTCCATAAGGAAGCTCACGGCCGAGCCTAACAAAAGACAACAAGGTAAGGCTTCCCACAACTCGGAACATCACAAGTGAAGCTCACTGCCAAAGCTCCCTAACAAGCCGCTCACACACTTCCGACTCAACACAAAGCCAAAACCCGAGCCCTCAAAGAGCTCCAAATAAGGGTGCAGCCGAGCCACTATATGGCACCTAGCCGAGCCGACAACATCCCCAACTTCCAGTTATAGCAGCCCAAGCATAAAACCAAAGTCGTGAACATTAAAAAGGGCTAAAACCGAGCCATGGCAAAGGTGAAAGCAAGCCCAGCTTCCAAATTAAGATAGAGAAATAGCAAAGCTAGCAAGAGACTAAATCATGAAAGACTAAAATCGAGTTTAGATTAACTTTAAAGCGAAGCATACAACAAGACTCCACAAAACCAAGCCCTACAAGCGCCAAAGAAAATCCGGCTAGAATCAAGTCCAAGGCAAAGACTATAACAAGATTTCAATAAAAACCGAGCCGTATAAAGCTCAAAACCGACTCCAACCATAATTAAATCCAAAGCCAACACAGAGCTGAAGCAAACTTTCCTCGAAATCTCAATTAAAATGAAGCACATGTATATATCCTTTAAAAGCTTCACCACCATGTGCTTGCTAGCAATAATGAGTATAGAATGAACATGGAAATCTTTCAAATTAATAAATCATGCTTCATGAAGGGCTAGAATGCAAGAAGCCCAAAGATTAAGTTTCCACATATTTCAAACATAAAGCCACAACATGTTTTATATAAGAAGCATGAAGCTTCTCCAATCGAACTAAGCCTTCTTTCCAACATGCCATTCTTTATAAATAAAAGTTGCAAAGGGGAAAAATCGAGGCCTACATGCTTACCGAGAAAAGAAAGCCAAATGAATCCTTCCATGCTTCATGCCAAACCAAAGCAAGCAAAGAAACTATTATAATATCCCTCTCAACATGCTTGCAAAAGAGATTATTCTTTGCCTCAAAACCATGCCTTTAATGTATCAAGAAAAATGAAAAGACTAGCATATGCTTTAAGTAAGAACAACATAGAATCTCTTCCCCATCACTTCTAGCATGCACTTTTTTTGAGCCAAAGAAAATCGAAATGATTAAGAACTAAGCTTTCCAATATTTCATGCTAGGTAAGAGTGAATGAAAAGCCTTATATTACACATCCCAATATACTTGCAAGAGGAGTTAGCATGGTCCTAAAGTCACATTTCCGATATTTTGAACTTCGCTATAAACATAAAGAACATAGTGGAGATAATGACTCGTCATTGAAACCAAAGCTTCCATATACTTACATTGCCATATTTCACATGCTTTGAGAAATGAAACACCCCCTTAAACCTTAATGTAATAACATACTAGCATGCTACTAGGGGGTGAAAAGAGGAAAACAGATCATTTAAGCAAATAAGTGAAATATTCCATGTCATCCGAATGCTCGACCGAGACACTAAGCGAGGAAGAAAAACAAGCCCACGATACAAACCGTAGCGAGCCTCAAGCAAGATCGAGAAGGAGCAAAGAAAAAAAGAGGGGTTACCAGCTAGTGTAGAGAACAAGGAGAATAAGGAGTTCGAGGCTCGATCCAACAAAGA
The DNA here is from genome assembly GCA_022702705.1 of Papilionanthe hookeriana x Papilionanthe teres. Lineage (NCBI taxonomy): Eukaryota > Viridiplantae > Streptophyta > Magnoliopsida > Asparagales > Orchidaceae > Papilionanthe > Papilionanthe hookeriana x Papilionanthe teres. The sequence goes on from CM040421.1 coordinate 24,722,950, forward strand.
CCTCCCCTCCGAAAAATTCGGCCAGCCCCTAGATTCACCTCCAAACAGGGTTTATATAGGCACAGGAGGAGGAGAAGTGTCGCTCCTTACCTGTAGAGTCGAGTAGGATCGGGGAAGGTGCGGCAGGATGGAGGGAAATGCCGCAAGGAGCAACTTGCTCTCGCAGGGATAAGAGATGGGTAAAAGATACTGCAGGAGGCGCAGGGAGGGTGCTCGAGTGCGCACGGAGAGCGAGCCCGAATCCATCGCGGCTAAGATAAGGAGTGGAGGAAACCACGCGCGGCTCGAGGAGCCAACGACTATGGCAGGGGGGAAGAGTCGAGCGCGGGAGAAGAGGCGCAGAGGATTCTCGCGGGACCAAGGCACGGGAGACGAGCTAGCCGAACGAGCCGAATGGGGGAAGGGTAGGATTTAGGGCTTAATTTTATAATTTAAAGGATTTAATATTAATTTATTTTAAAAATACGCCCTGAACCCTAACTTTCGCACTCGACGAGCTATCGTCGCAAATTTAACGTCGATTTTAAGCGAAATCGACATTCCGGACGCATCGGCGCGGTCCGTTTCGTCGTCCGAGGTCGTCCGGCAACCTCCGTCGACGAGCGCGTCAAAATTGCGTTGAAATTTGGTATCGTCGCAAAATTTTGACGCGAGCGCGATCGAAAGCGAGGTCAACAACATCTTCTTTTCTAGTGCGTGTGATCAATCTTGTAAGTCTGATCGATCTAGATGTAAAAGCCTCTTGATAGTTGACTAAAGTATTGATGTCTCTGGTCATATGACTCCTAAGTCTATGATCCAAGTTTTAAATCTCCTGTTATTGATGATATGAGAGAATGATAGATTACATTGGTGTGCCATTAGGTTGGTGTGCTGTTCAGAATTAACCTCCTAAGTACAACTTAACATCTTTATCATGTTCTTTGTCATAAACGGTATGCATATTTAGGGTTGTTGCTAGTTACTAAAGGGAGTTGACTGTTGCTTCCACAAGTAAAAGAACGACTGTTGCATAAAAGAGAAAAATTTGCTATTGATGCTTCTACTGTTGCTGCTTGCTATCGTTGTTGTTGTTGTTGTTGACGCTCTTGCCGTGCAGAACAAGAGAATTTTGGCAAAGAAGTTGCTTGCAGAGATAATTCGACGTAGTAGCTAGGAAGATTTTGGCGGTATAAATTGAATAGATGAAATCATTCGAGGAGAATTTTGGTTCTAGGAAGAAAAGGAGGCTTGCAGATCGGCTGAAGGGATTCTGACGGAGGAGTGCCTTCGGCAGGGGGATTTCAATTGCAAGGAGAGTTCTGGTGACTAAGGAGAATAGGAAAGAGCCTGCAATAAGAGATATAACTGCAAGAAAAGGCAGGTGAGGGCTTGCAAGCATGCAAATGGGATTTCCAGCACTGACAAAGGAGATTTTTGGCTGCAAGGAGGAGTTATGACGACAAGAGGAAGCTTAGTTTGTTTTATGTACTTGAGGATGAGGGCGATTCTTTCAAACAACCCAGATGAAGATGCCTTGCAGGAAGAAGACATTGTTTAAAGCAGTCCCAGATGATGTGAACGCAGATTCTGTTTCGTTATATGCAATTCGAATTAGAAGAGCAATGGACGATCGACACCCTAACGATGCAACCTACCCGAATCTAGAGAACGAGGCTCTTATAACATGTAGAAAACTGACTTTGAGAGGCAACATACTTCATTCTATCATTCACATGTAAAGTACATTTATATAGAGAAACTAATCCCTCCTAATTTTAGAACTTACCAGATATATCTAATATAAATTAGGAAATAAAATAATTGTGAAATAAATATAATGAAACATAAAATAGGAAGAGAATAAAATTAAGAAAGGTGTTTCCAAAGATATCCCCAATCAATTCTTTCCATGATTTTGTGGAGCAGTCGGCTTGCTCACAATGGAGAGGAGCCGAGCTTCTCAGCTTTTCACACGGCCGATAAGATGTAGCCATCAATTGAGTAAACTCATTTTTCCTATTCTCAAAACTCTATCTTCTACATTAACTGAGTTGTTGGATTAAGTATTTCCATTACTTCGGAGTTTAAAATCATTTTCTGTACATATACATAGAGCCTGTTCTTTCCATTTTTAATACATTAGACAATAATGTAAAATTTTAGGTATCCTGATGATCCATTTGATCGGATATGGGAACCCGATTCTGTTAGGAGGGCAAACTACCTTGTTGATGTAGCTCCTGGAACTGAAAAGGTATCTACTACAAAACCTGTGGATGTTAGCTATGGCGAAATGCCACCTGAGAAAGTGATGCAGACAGCTGTGGTTGGACGGAATGGATCTTTGGGTTATCGCCTAGACTTGGAGGGTTTTCCAGGTTTTGGTTGGGCTTTTTCATACTTCGCTGAAATTGAAGATTTTAGTTCTGATGAAACACGGAAATTTAAGCTCTTTATTCCGGGCATGCCAGCATTAAGTAAACCCACTGTTGATGTTGAAGAAAATGCTCAAGGAAAGTTTAGATTGTATGAGCCAGGTTACTACAATTTAAGTCTTCCATTTGTCTTCTCATTTGAGTTTAAGAAGACTAATGATTCATCTTTGGGACCAATTTTGAATGCTTTAGAGATATACAACTATATGCAGATAAACTATGGCTCTAAAGATGGTAGGACTGGATCTCCCCATTCTATATATTCTTAAAATGTGATATTTAAGGGGAGTTATTTATGCTTGAGTTTCTGATGTATTGGTATAATTAAATTTCAGCATCTATCATGGCAAGTCTTGTTTCCCAATACATACAAGCACATTGGGCACATGAAGGTGGTGATCCATGTCTTCCAGCTTCCTGGTCCTGGGTGCAGTGTAATTCAGATCCACAGCCAAAAATCGTTTCAATGTACAAAATAACTATTCAATTAGTCTCCTGCTTTTTATATTATTTTCGAGCAAAAGTTCAAAATAGTCCCCCAATTATCAACAATTAACCAATTTAGTTTTAAAGTGCTCCACTTTAGCCACAGACTATTAAAAATTAATTCAAATTATCCTTGGGTTGAATTTCATAGTGACAGTTAACACAAACCGTTAACTTTGAGAGTATGTAGGAATAATGATTTTGGATGAGATTTTATTTTTATTATTACTCTATTTTCATATGTAATAAAGTGTTTCTCTTTTATGTAATAAAGTATTTTATTATTATTTTATTTATTCAAGTAATAAATTCTTTCTATATTGGGCATATATTGATTCTATTGATAAAATATTTAGATTCCTTAAAGAGTTTTATGAAATAATGATTTATCATATTTGATTATTTTATAAATTTAAATATTTTATTATGTATAAAAATTGATTAATAATAAAAATAAAAATTCATTTAAAATTCTTTTTTCTATAATTCTATCAAAGTTAATTGTTTTTGTTAGCTTTAACCATGAGATTCAGCCTAGATACTAATTTGGATCAATTTTTAATAGTTTGGTACTGAAGTGGAACAGTTTAAAACTCCGAGAATAAATTGGTCATTTGCTAGTAGTTGGGGGACTTTTCTGGCTTTTGCTCTAATATTTCTTTTGGTTAAATTTAAGTTTTGAAGATTTTCTTAGGCTAACTCAGATGTTATCTTACCAGTAACTTATCTGGAAAGAATTTGACAGGGAACATTCCTTTGGAACTCACAAAATTGACAGGATTAATCGATCTGTGAGTTACAATTGTTTTAGTTGATGCAAGCATATATAGACTTTTCAGTCATTTTCACTGCGTCTTGTCTGTTGAATTTTGCAGGCGACTAGATGGTAATTTTCTTACCGGTTCAATTCCTGACTTTGGTGAATGTATAGATCTAGAATCCATGTAAGAATGTAAATATATAATTTTAACATTGCATGGCCATTTTTGCATGCCCGAGGTAAAATTGCTTTGTTTATTATTGTCTTTGTAGTCATTTAGAGAACAATCAGTTGACTGGGGCCTTACCTTCAACTTTTGCAGACTTGCCAAACCTAAAAGAGCTGTAAGTTTCTCTTTTTATATAATTGAGAGAATGTCAACTATGACCTTTACTTTCATTTCGTGAAAGGGAGCTTTCATGTCTTGTATTGTTAACTGTTACACGCTTATAACTAACCTATATCTCAACTTTCTGTGACCCTATAATAACTTTATACTGTAATAAATTTAATGGGAACCAGTCTTATTTTGCTTTCTATGCACGAGCAAGATTAGCGGTATGCAAACCTTGTACTTGAATTGTCACAGTAGTTGCGTCTTCTAAGTTGTGGCTCAGGAATGTTTACATATATCTAGAAACCCATTAATTGTTAGCCATTTTATCTTCAGAATTTCCCAAGGATTTGCACATGGAATCATTTTGATGTGGCAGATTTGAAAGTTGAATTACTCTTTTCCCCATTATTACTATTGATTGTTATCTGCTGATATTATAGCTTTAAGTTCTTTCTCCTTTTTTTTTTTTGTTTTGGCAGAGATGTAAGGAATAACAAGCTCTCTGGAGTGATACCACAGGGACTCATTGGTAAACATATCTCCTTCAAGTAAGTTGCAAGACAATGAGTTGGCTACATAAACCATGCATTTGAGATGTATTGTATTTTATAGGTGCAGAATAGTGAGTGCAAATTACATAAAGTTTACCTTTTCTTTTTCACCTTCAGATTATGGGGTGATAACGAAATTGAGTTTCAGCTAGTTTTCCTCAACTCAAATTCAAGGTGTTCAATTTTTTGGCTTGAGTTAAATTTTGGTCAAGTTGAAATGAAAGTGATCTGGTTTGAGTCAATTTGAGTTGAATAAGCCAACCCAATTATTTTTTTCCTAATTATGTGGGTGTGTGTGTGTGCCTTTTAAGACGTGAATATTTAGTGGTACCATGGTAGATAGTTATTACGTTAAAAAGTAGGTTAATGTAGAACTATCGAATGTATTTTGCCATCATCCATTAATTAAAGTTTCTAGGTTAAAAGAAGTTTGAATATTGTTGTAATAAACCCGAATTTGGCCTTATTTGACTTCACACTCCTAAATAAATGGCATCATAGTCAATTTTTTTTGTGGGATTAAGTGATTTATTTTGTATTTGGCTCTTGTTGCATGAATTTGATGATAAAAACTTTCCTTTAAACGGGAGGGAGAGGGTTGAATGGACATTGAGAAGTGTGGTCGCGTGGAAGATCTTAAAGGCATATTGGAGTACTGGTATTGGTGCCAGATAACTAAAAAAATATGTTGGTGCAGACAGATTAAGTGGTTGCCTCTCACCATAAGCTTTTGAGTTGAAAATAAGCTTGACCATTAGTTTATTAAGCTTGACTATAATCTCCTTATAGTGGATCAAAAAAAAAAAAGAAAAAAAAAAGAAAAAAAAAAGATGTTAAGATCTTGTCTCAATTGCAAGGAAAGAAGAAAGGGATAATTAAATATTTATCTTGTTTGTAAACCAAAGGCTTCTTTCGAGCACTACCACTAATATTCATCTTCATCGTTCGTCACTTATTTTTGTTCTCTTCCTTCTCCTCTTTTTTTCTCTCATTAGCTCTCAATCTCGGTGGCTCACCTAGTCGTTCGTGCTCTCAATCTCCCTCGCTTTCCTTCTCTATGTTGCTAACTTACTCTCCTTATATCATCTCTATTTCTCTCATCCTTCCTTTTTTAGTCATTTACTCTTTGGCTCTCGCTCTCTCAATCGTTTTCAACTGCCTCCTTTAATATTATTATTATTTTAACAAACTAGCTTCCAAAATTGATTTTATATTTCATTCTCATATCTATGCAGTATTACAATCCCAGAAGAGTTTCTAATTAAAAAAACATATTGATTTAGGAAATAATAATCATAGAATAGTTACAGGAACCCATGGATTAATGGGTAGGTGGATTAAGGAAAGTAACATCAAATATTGCTTAATATTTGATGTCCGAAATTAATCTCCCGCCTCTTCTTACTGCTTTCCAAAATCTGCTTAATTCCTTTAATGGGCTTGTAAGCTCTTTTACTTAAGTGATGCAAAGCAAATATCACATCCATCCAAATTCTCTCCTTTGGTTGAGTGCTCACGCGACGAAAGAAGGAGCTCTTCTGGATTCGCCCACGGGAAAGGAGATTCCCTGCTTTGTTCTTCTTCATCCGGTGAGGCTCACGGTTAGAGAGCGAAAAAGAGTGAGAGGAAGAGAGAAATATTCTTGTAAACGTCGGGGCGATCGACGGGTGTAATTCCTCAAGCAATAAAATTCTTTGCAATTTCGTGGATGTAGGCAATTTGTCAAACCATGTAAATCTGTGTGGTGCTTGTCTGTGTGCGAATTTCGCGTTCCAATTTTTCGCTTTGTTGTCGTTGTTTTTCACAACAGGGTTTCACAATCAAAGTGCTCTACAAAGGAAGTTCAAGAGTTGGTGCTTAATATGTACAAAAAGAATCATTAGGATGACAAAAAAGATCCTATAGCTCACCATTTCATATAATGTTGAAATTTGGAGATGGAATTGAAAGAATGATTAGATTTTTTTTTTTTTCCATTTAATTTTCTCGTTCATGTAAAATTTTTCATTAAACTTACATTCTCTTTTCACTTTGCCACTAACTCATTCATTACACTGATAAATCGTTTTGTCTGTTTTTGCCATTGTGTATCCAAATAATAATAAAAAAAATGTTTGGCCTAAAGTAGCATCCGCCTTTATTTTCTTTCTCAGCTATGAGGGAAATCCAGATCTTACCAGTCGAAAGAATGGCATTAATCACACTAAAATCATCATCATTGGTGTGGTGCTTGGAGTATTAGTCGCTCTCGCTGCCCTCATAACTTATTTCTCATTCGCACATAAAAGAAATAACAGCCATCAGAAAGGTAAATCAAAATTTCTTATATTCGAACAAACCTCATGATTCTTTAATTATCCTTTCTTCCCAGGAAATGTTGCCACGATCCAACAGACTAAGAAATTGAGCACTTACTTCAGCGAAGTTGCGACAGAATCAGCACATAGGTATGCACTGTCTGAAATCGAAGATGCCACTGGGAATTTTCAGAAGAAAATTGGTTCCGGCGGTTTTGGCGTAGTGTATTATGGAAAGTTAAAGGATGGGAAAGAAATTGCAGTCAAAGTCCTTACAAATGAATCCTACCAGGGTATCCGAGAGTTCTTAAATGAGGTGAGCCCTTTTTAATGCACTAGAGATTTAAAAAAAATATATATTTTGCAGATTTGTATCAGTCTGATTGACAAGAAGTGTGATTTGTGGAATTTTATTTGGGGTGTTTTTTGGAACTTTATTCAGCTAGCTTATCTCAAACTGAGTTGAAGAGAAATGAATTGGGTCGTCGGGTTGGTTCAGATTAGTTTTTGGGGTAGGATTCATCGATGGACAGTTGAGACAAATGTTATGAACAAGAGCGGGTATTAGTGTGATTCATTTCAGTCTCATGACGAGAAGAACTTGAGTTTTCTTCATTTATTTCAGGTGACACTGCTCTCAAGAATACATCACAGAAACTTGGTTACATTTCTTGGATACAGCCAACAAGATGGAAAAAATATACTTGTCTATGAATTTATGCACAATGGAACTTTGAAAGAGCACCTTCGTGGTAAGTCTCCCATTATTTTTGGTAACCTTTATTTGGAAGATGGATCTATTCATTCGCTTATTTCGACAGGACCTGCATCTCTGGAACGAACTGTTAATTGGATCAACCGTCTCCAGATTGCTGAGGATGCTGCGAGAGGTTGTGCTTTTGATTCTCACGAGTTTCTCTTAAATCCATCTGGTAATAATGCAATATGATCCATTAGTTATATTTATATTTTTCAGGGATAGAGTATCTTCACTCAGGGTGCTCTCCAACCATAATTCATAGGGATCTAAAAAGCAGTAACATTCTTCTTGACAAGAACATGAATGCTAAGGTTGCTGATTTTGGTCTCTCAAAACCTGCTGTTGATGGATCCCATGTTTCCAGTATTGTTCGAGGAACTGTTGGATATTTAGACCCAGAGTACGGCTTCAACTTCAAATAAGTAAAAAATAATAGTGGGCATTTGCATACATACTAGACAATTCCTATATGTTTATATCTCTAATGCCTAAAGTTTGATTTTTAACTTCAGAACATTAAAACCTTTCATATCATATGGTAAGTATCTATATTACTAGCTTTTAAAAAGTGAAACACACCTTTTTCATGCATTGGTAATAATGTAAAAAAGCAAAGTTTTGTTGTTAGCTATGTAAATACATAGGGATTGTGTGGTTTATATGCAAATCTTCCAAAAAAATTGAACCTTTGACAGTAAACAGTGTAAACAAAAAGACATACTATTACTTTCTGAGAATTATAATTTTTCTCTAAAATATTGGATCTGTTGACCATTTTTCAATGCCAAAAGATACTACACCTCGCAGCAGTTGACGGAAAAGAGCGACATCTACAGCTTTGGAATTATTCTTCTCGAGCTCATTTCAGGTCAAGAACCGATATCAAATGAAAGATTTGGAGCCAATTTCCGCAACATTACTGCATGGGTTAGTATACTAGTAGTTCTTTTTGATCTTGTTCCGCCTTCAATTTTATTCATTTGGACTAAATCTTTGATCCTGTCTTAATTTCACCGTTTCGTGGCTTTAATAACTTAAATGCCAATTTAGCCCAAGCTGTGTTTTCTAGCTGAAACCTGCAATTATAAAACATGACGAGGGGTCGTTTGGATTGAAGGAATCTGAAGGGTTGCAAATTCATTTTACTTTCTAGTTTTGTATTTGGATTTTTGTTTCAATGTAATTAGTAAGGAATTGAATTTGCTTAAGAAATGTAATAATGGATTTTTTTAATTGATAGTTTTCCACCTAGCCCTAATGAAAAATAGGAAGAAATTAGCTGCCATTGTTATGATTCACATATCCCTCCCTTATACAACAACAAACCTTTATCCCACTAAATGGGCCCGGTTACATGAATCCTTTTTCTCTATTGCATCCCATCTAGTGTTATGTTTTCATTTAATTCTAATAAATTAAGATCATTTTTTATATAATATGCCAAAGTCTTTATAGGTTTACCTCTGCCTTTCTTAACATAAGTCGAATCTAAAACATCTACTCTCCTAATCGGATCATCAGATTGTCGACGTTTAGGATTAATTTTGTTTGGGATCAATTTTATTTTTGTTTTTTATTTTACTATATTTTTATTTTTTCTTTGTTTTTAAAAGCATATTTGTTCAATTTGTTTTTAATATATTTTTATTTTTTGTTTCTAAAAATGAATAAACATGTTTTTTTTAAACATTAGGTGTTTGAGTGTTTTTAAAAACAATCACATCTTAATCAAATATGTCATATGCTTTTTTGCAAATCAAAACATAAACAAAACAAAATAAACACAATAAATAGAAAATAAACAACAAAAGTTGTTGAGAATTGAATCTTATTTTGGGTCCTATTGGTAGGGAATATTTAGGAAGTCGAGGGATTTATTTGTTAAGATATTGTAATACCCTATTTAAGCCCATATTATGAATGTTCAAAGTAGGTTTTCAACAATTCTTTCTTGATGGTAACCCTAGCAGTCGTCTTTGTTGATCGATAGTCGGGATCGAGTGTACAGAGACACGAAACTTCCTCTTCCTTCATCTTCGTCTTGGCGAAGCTAGACAAAGCAGCCGATTCTGGACTACGGGATCGTGGCTTGATAGGATTGTGGCTTGAAGTCGTGATACAGTCATGATTGGTGTAATAATAGAAAGTTAAAATAATAATAATAATAATAAACCGCACATTCCTTTTGTGATAAGTAAACCGTTACAACCCTCATTCGATCCAATCAAACATAACGAGCGAAGAAGGAGAAGGAAGAAATGAGAAGGAATAAGAAAAAAAGGAAAGTTGTGGCTACTATACCGCATCGTGCCCTAGCCAAGGAAGAAGGAAAGTGTAGTCGAGCGACATCAAAGACTTACCTGAACCGAGCTGCGATCGAGGAGGAAACGTTGACGTTGGGTGCTTGTGCAGAGGAAGTGCAGGAAGAAAAAAATTGTGTGCTATCTGCATCGAGGAGGTTCTGCAATTGATATGTGGGAACTAGTCGGGAATGAAGGAGAAGAGAAAGTCGAGTCAAGCCTTCTGTCTTGCTTGCGTGCGGACAGAGGAAGGTGAGGCGAGATCGAAGGAAGAAGTGGAACTAGAGGCTCGCGTGGTCAAGCATGAGCTAGGGCTAAGCCCGAAGCTTTAAGTTAAGGTATGTGTAATATTTAATTTAATATGTTTCTAGATAAATACTTAAATTTATTTTGTGAGGGTACATTTAATTAATTAATGCAAAGTTTTATTGAAATCAAGGATTAAGCAAATAGTGAATTCAGATTCAAAGGAAATGTTGGAGAAGCGTGCCAGTGAGAGAGGAGATTGATTCAAACAACTTATAAGGTAAATCTTCATATTTAAATTAAACAAATTTTGTTGTGTATATGGAGCCAAAACACCCTAAGATCTCGACGTCTAAGCGTTAGGTTTGAGCACATAAGCGCCTATCTTTGGGAACTGATAGAAGCTCCATATTTTTGGCGCAGACAAAGGAGCCCGCGTTTAAGAATTGGCCTTGGGCGCTCAAGCACTTGCTTTGTTGGGCAGGATCTCGAGAGCTTGTTACTTAGGCGTCAAATCTGGGCGCCTAATTGCCCAGTGCAGTTACTACTTTTTTTATTTTTTTAAACCAATTTTGAGTGGTGTAATGATGGGCTAGTTATAAGTTTTTTTCCTTTCTCTTCTTCCCTCGATCTCGTCTCAACACAAGCTCCCCTTCCTCTGTCTGCAAGCAAGCAAGACAGAAAGCTTGACTCGCTTTTCTCTTCTCCTTCTCGACTCGTTCCCACAGACCAATCACAAAACCTCCTTCCTCTGCGACTTGTGCATGCAAGGCGTCGTCGATCTCGATGCAGATAACATGCACAATATTTTTCTTCCTTCACTTCCTTTGCACAATCACCCAACATCGCGTCTCCTCGATCACGGCTCGGTCCAGGTAAGTCTTTGATGTTGCTCGACCACACTTTTCTTCTCCTTTTCGATTTCTCCTCCTTCCTTAGCCAGGGCATGACGTTGTACAATAGCCGTAATTTTCCTTCTTTTTTCTTCCTTCTCCTTTCTTCCTTCTTCTATGCGGCCTATTTTCCTCTTTTTCGCTCACTAGTGATACTATCTTCATTGCGAGAAAGCTGGAATGGTTGGGTAACGATGAAGAGTAGTTCTTTAGAGACTTCGAAGTTGAACTTCGATGACATCGTGTGTCTGATGCTGAATGAAGAAGTTTGCAGAAAAGTAGCAAATGATGAATATTTAGGTTTTGCGTTTAATGCTAATTACAACAGAAGGATCGAGGCAAAAATACAGGCAGAGACAGATCCAAGTCCAAGAAAAGATACTCTAAGTCAAGTAGAGGAGAATTCTGGAACTGCGGTAAGAAGGGCTTTTCAAAAAGGACAGCAAAGTTCCAAGCAAGCTGATGGTGGAAGTCAGGATAGTAGTTTCTCTACTAATGTCTCCACTAGTGAAATCCAAAATGACTCCTTGGTGTTATCCCTACTTAGTATTGAATCATGGATAGTGGATTTAGGTGCCTTTTTTATGCTTGCCTCAATAAAAATATATTTAAAAATTACACTTCGAGTGATCTAGGGAAGGTTTATTTGGGAGATAATAAGACCTGCAATATAGTTCGGAAGGGTGATGTTGATATCAAGTTGTCGAATGAAAAAATCTATAAGCTTACTTAATCCAGGCATGTTCCTAGTTTGAAGAGAAATCTTATCTCTGTGAGCGAGCTAGCAAAGTCAGGATTCATGACAAATTTCACATTTGATTCGTGGAAGATGACCTGGGGGTTGCTCAGGGCAACATTAAGGGCACCCTTTATTTGATCAATGAAATGACTGATTTCATTGGTGTGGCTGGAACTAGGGTGGATGCAGGTCTGTGACACCGCAAGTTTGGCCATATGAGTGAGAAATGTATAAAGTCTCCACTTTCTAAAAATAAGCTTCATGGTTTGAAATCAGTTGATCTAGATTTCTGTGAAGATTATTTATATGACAAACTGAAGAAAGTTTATTTCTCGAAGAGTTGATTAGTGGTGAAGTCAAAGAAACTAGAGTTAGTGCATACTAATGTATGGGTTCTTACTCCAGTTCAGTCCATTATAGGTTTTTACTATTTTGTCACATTCATTGATGATCAGGAGAGAAATGTATGGGTTTATTTCTTAAGGTAGAAGTCCAATGTATTTGAAGTCTCTAAGAAATTGAAGGTTATGGTAGAAAATGAGACAGACTTGAAGCTGAAGTGTCTTAGATCAAATAATGAGGCGAGCACCATGATCAGAAGTTCAGGAATTTATGTGCTACATAGGTGTCAGGAATGAGTTCACTATCTCAAGGACATTACAACAGAATGATGTAGCTGAGCGCATGAATAGAACAATCACAAAACGTGCTAGGAGCTTGAGGTTGCATGTAGGCTTGTAGAAACAGTTTTGGGCCAAAGCAGTTAACACTACAGTTTATCTGATTAATCGTAGTTCGTCAATACCTTTGGAGGAAAGCTTACCTGAAGAAGCCTGGAGTGACAAAAAGGTATGTGTATCGCTTTTAAAGAGTAGTTGGTTGTTCTGCATATTTGCATGTTGATGCAAGTTCTAGAAGCAAATTTGCCTCGAAATCTGTCAAGTGTACCTTCATTGGATATGACTTAGATGAGTTTAGGTACAAGTTCTTGGATTATTAAAATAAAAATTTCATCAGGAGCAGGGATGTCACTTTCAACGAGATAAAAATGTACAAGAACAGGGTCAGAACTTATGATAGTTCGTCAGTTACTTCTGAATAATTCAGATATATGGAGATAGATGATGCTGGTGATCAGGAAGATGGATAAAGAAGAAATGCTCGATCAGAAGGAGCACTAGAAGTTTCTCAGACACCTACTACAGAAGTCAGGAGATCCAACAGTGTGAAACAATCCATACAAAGATATTTTCCTTCTTTACACTATCTGGTACTAACTAATAGTCATGAATCTAAATGCTTTGAGGAGGCCACTCAAGTTGAAGATACAAGGGAGTTGGAGCTCGCTATGGATAAAAAAATGCGATCTCTGGAGTCAAATCAAACTTGGGATTTGATTGTACTATCAAATGGCAAAAGAGTATTGTACAACAATTGGGTCTACAGGTTGAAAGAGAAGTCAAATGATAACAAATGCTACAAGACAAGACTTACCGTGAAACCCCAGTAGAGGGAAGGAGTGGATTATACAGTTATATACTCCCCAGTGGTGAAGATGGAGACTGTGAGAGTTGTGCCAAGTCTGGTAGTAGAATTATATCTGGAGCAGATGGATGTAAAATCGGCTTTCTTACATGGAGATCTGGAGGAAGAAATGTACATGTTGCAGCCACCATGTTATAAGTTTCCAGGCAAATAATGTTTGATTTGTAGATTAAAGAAGAACCTCTATGGCTTGAAGCAGTCCTTGAGACGATGATTTAAAAGATTTAATAGGTTCATGTCAGACAATGGGTACTTTGAAGTGTCAGACAGACCATTATTGCTCATCAAAACTTCGATAATTGTTATATTTTATTTTTTTGTATGTAGATGATATGCTTATTATGGGGGCAAATATGGAGAAAATTAGGGATTTGAAAAATCAATTATCAAGTGAGTTCAAGATGAAGGATTTATGTCTAACTAGGATGATATTCAGGATGAGAATCAGTAGGGACAGAAGTGCAAAAAACAATGAAGTTGTCTCAGGTAGAGTATGTTGAAAAGATCATACAGAGGTTCAACATGAGTGAGACGAAACCGGTTTGCACTCCTTTAAAGTCACTTTAAACTATCTAATGAACTGTCACCTAACTATGAAGCAGAGTAAGCACAAATGGAGAGAACTCCGAATGCTTTATTAGTTGGAAGTTGGATGTATGTAATGATTTATACAAGGCTAGATATTGCATATGCAGTGAGAGTGGTGAATAGGTACATGGACAATCCATGTAGACATCATTGGAAGGTGGTAAAGTGGGTTCAGGTATTTGAGGGGAAGAACCAACCCATGCATTTTGCTATAAAAGTGCAGAGATCAATCTATAGAAATTTGTAGAATCAGATGTAGCAGGAGATGTTGACAATAGAAAAAGTATAACGAGATATATCTTCACATTGGGGAACACAGCGATGAGTTTGATTTCTAGGTTGCAAAAAATTGTTGTACTTTCAACTACAAATGTTGAATATATTGCTATTACTGATGCTAGCAAAGATATGATTTGACTACATAGTTTAATGGCAGAATTGGGTTAAGGAGCAGGGAATTGAAAAACAATATAGTGATAGTATGAGTACGACTCATCTTGCTAAGAACACTGTTTTTCATGTCAAGATGAAACACATTCAGCTGATGTATCATTTCATTTGCTCTTTTCTTGAAGATAGACAGTTGTTCCTGGAGAAGATACATAGCTCAGAATCTTGCAGATATGTTGACTGTTGAGAAACTGAAGTCGTGCTTGGCTTCAATTGGATTTCATGATGTTTGTGATCGGGGGTGAGCCACACCACGATACATGGTTATGAAGGCGATTCATATGGAAGTACAGGTGCAGAGAACTAGTGTTGGATGTTATTATCTCCAAGTGAGAGATTGTTGTGTATATAGAGCCAAAACACCCCAAGTTCCCAGCGCCTAAGTGTCGGGTTTGGGCGCCTAAGTGCCCATCATTGGGGGCTGACAGAGAGATGGACGCCTTTGCGCCCCCATTGGGCATTCAAGCACCCATATTTTTGGTGTAGACATAGGAGCCAACGCTTAAGTGCCGGACTTGGGCGCTCAAGCGCCCCGTTTGCTGGTTGCAATCCCGAGAGCTTGGCGCTTGGGCGCCAATCTGTGCCCCTAAGCGTCCGGTACAATTACTCCACTTTCTGGTTCTTAGAACCTATTTTAGGCGGCGTGTAGGTCTTCCTTTGTTGTTCTTCAACAACTTCCTGATAAAGGAGAGAAGAATTTGAGAGGAAGATTCCTGGGATTTAGGTGTGTCTCTCTCTTGTTGAATCAGAGAAGGAAGATTATGTAGTATTCTTTAAGTTTCTTCGTGTGAGTCTGAAGAAAAAATTTGTGCCAGTCATTTTATAAAACTATTTGATTTTCATAGTGAATTAGCGGTGGTGTGGCTCTGTGGTTTTTCTCGTTTTGGGCTTTTTCGTGTAAATTCTTGTGTTTTTCTGGTTGCTTTGATTTAACTTATGTGCTTAAATTTATTGTTCTAATTTTCTCAAATCCTATAATCCTATTTCACAGTAAAATTAGGAGATTCTTTCAGAGTAGTTTCTCCTAACAAATTATTCAAAAGTTATATAAAAATTTATATGTTAAAATATAGTTCATTTGAACCAGGGATTTAAGAAAGTCTAATTTAAGGAGCAAGCAAGAGATAGTTAAGGTACTTTTTAACAACTTTTGAGAAAATTGGCTCAATACATTTTTCCTTTGCTTTCATTCCAATAAATAACAATATGTACAATCTATTTTAGGTAACCCAATACATATTCCCAATCTAATTATATTTAGCTACAAGGAAAGAATATGCATACATAACAAGAGAGGTAAATCAGGAGAGAAAAATTGGAAGCAATTTAAATAATGAAACTCTTAATTATATGAAACTCCTAATTCTAGCTGCCTGATTTTTGTCATTCTTGATTGATATCTCCCTCAAATGAAGTTGACTGATCAAGAAACATCAATTTGCCAACAAAAAACTGATGACGTTGCCGAGAAAAAACCTTATTAAAATATATCAGTCGTCTGAAGATCAGAAGAGATGTGAGAAAGAGAAAGACCATGATTATCATAAGCTCCTTGAATAGAATTACAGTCCACTTCATTGTGTTTCGTGCGGTCATGAAAGACAGGGTTATCAGTAATCTGGATAACATTAGTATTATCTACATAAAGAGAAACAGACTCAAGTTGAGGAAAACCAAGCTCAACCAACAAACCTCGAAGTGAAATGATCTGAGAACAAGCATAGGACATAGCACGATCTTCGGACTCAGTAGAAAACTTAGACGCTCGATCTTGTTTCCTACTCTTCCAAGAAATTAAAAGTTGTCGAGAAACATACACCAACTAGTAATAAATCGACGTGTATCAGAACAACCAACCTAATCAACATAACTCTAGGTTAATCGAATAGGAGACTCCGCAGAAAAGAATAAACCACAATGAGAAGTACATTTCAATTATCTAATAATATGTCGAACTGCAACTAAATGAAAATGTATAGGTGCCTGCACAAATTGACTAACTTGTTGCACAACAAATGAAATATCGTGACGTGTAATACTCAGATAATTGAGACTCACAACAAGTTGTCGATACAAAGATAGATCAGATAGAAAGTCACAATCATTATGTTGATATTTAACGTTCACTTCCGAAAGAGTATCAATAGACCGTTCTTCTTGGAGAACAGCCAAATTAATGAGTTCCTTAGTATAGTTATGCTGATGAAGAAAAATACCAACGAAAGAAGAGTGAATCTCAAGATCTAAGCAATAAGCTAAAGACCCAAAATACTTTATATGAAAAGAATCCTGAAGACGTTTCTGTAACTGAGATATCAACTGAGTATCAGATCCTGTAATGACAATATCATCAACATAGACTAATAACAAAACATTTTCTTTGTCAGGTTTGCAAAGAAATAATGAAGAATCATTCTGACTTTGAATAAAGGGGTAGCTATGAAGAGTATTGCGAAACTTCTCAAATCAGGCCCGTGGAGACTGCTTCAAACCGTATTGAGACCATTTGAGCTTACGAACATCATGTGAAGGTGTAGAAAACAAGCGTAGAGGTGTCATATAGATATCTTTCTTGAGTTGCTCATGCAAAAATGCATTCTTAACATCCAATCCGTCGTAAGAAACAATCTTTAGATGCATCAATAGATAAAACAAGTCGGACAGGTGTCATCTTAGACAGAAGTGCAAATGACTCTTCATAGTCAATCCCATATTCCTATTGATTGCTAAGAGCTACCAATCTTGTCTTATATCTGTCAAAGGAACCATCAGATCGGAGCTTAAGAGAATAAACTCATTTACAACCATTAGGTTTAACACCTGCACGACATGAAATAATATCCTAAGTGTGATTGTCTTAAGTGTCTGAAGTTTTTGCATGGCTTTTATCCAGCAAGTCTTTTTAGCAGTCTGAGAATCAGACGTGGGAACTGTAGTATTAGTTAAAATTGCAGAATAGTCACATTTATCCGGAGGACGAATGTGTCGAGTTGTTCGTTAAAAAATCATTGGAGCATTTTCAGGAGCAGAGTTGGGAAGGACCGGAGATGAAGGGGGTAAGCGTTGTGTGTAGATAAGGCCAAGCTTGAATCGTTTATCAAAAGAAAAATTATCAAAGTGAAGTACAACGGTTTCAGATGTCGAAAGATGATGCTGAAAATAGTATTAATGTTCAAAGAAAATCACATCCCGAGAGATATGTCATCGATTATTAATGGAATGATAACATAAAACCTTTTATGATTATGACTGTAAATCATAAAGACACATCTAAAAGACTGGGCTACCAACTTATGACGTTCATGAGTAGGTTAATGAATAATACAAACACATCCGAAAGTATATGGCATATGATAATTATGACCTTTAAAAAAATTTGATAGTAAGGAGAATCATACTTCAATTGTAGAGATGGTAAACGATTAATCAGATAAACTGCAGTAGATAAAACTTCTGTCCAAAATTTAGCTGAAACAGAAGATTCTAACAATAATGTATGCATCATATCCAACAGTTGCCGATTTTTTTTGTTCGACAACTCCATTTCATTTGAGGTGTATAAGAACATGAACATTGTGAAATAATACCCTTGTTATGGAGTAATGCTTAAAACTCATGAGACATGTATTCACTATCATTGTGAGACCTTAAGGCTTTAATACAAGTGGAGAACTTAGTTTCAATGTCACAAATGTTTGAAACGCGGTAAACACTAATGCTTTGAAATGCAAACAATAGATCCATGCTAATCAGTTATAATCGTCAATAAATGCCACATATTTATACTGAGCATGTAAAATAACCGGTGTAATTCCCAAATATCACTATAAATAATGTCCAAATATTTATTGACACAACAACCTAAATAAGGAAAAGACAATGTCTTACTTTTGTCCAATTTACAAGAATAATAGTCAACTAATAAACTTTTTTCTATAGAACCAAAAACACCACTTTGCAACAAATGATTCAAAACAATATTATTTGGATGACCTAATTGTCTATGTCAGACGCCAACCTTATTTTCGACAAACAGTAAATTGTAATGGAAATAACTTGCCCATTTTAGGCCCCTTTGCTTTCACCTTCCCCGACACCTGATCCTGCATAATACAACCATCACGGGAAAGGTGTACATCACAGTTATTACTCACCATTTGACCAACATAAAGTAAGCTAAAACCTAATTTAGGAGTAATCAAGACATGTCAAAAGGAGGAGCTAATATCATCAAGTCTCGTAATTAGAATATTATTTCCCTCAGCAACCTGAATATGTTGAGTACTAGTATACGGGCGTTGATTATGCAATAAATCAGATGTGTCAGTCATATAATTTGTGGCGCTGGAATCAACAAACCAATGAGAAGGAACATAAGTAATAGTTTTATCTTTCGCTTGAAGTCCAAGAGTAGAAAAGGTAGAGAGAATCATTTGTTGAACTATATCTAGTGAGAGAATAGATTGATTATTGCCAGCAAGTGTGGATTTCGAGCAAAGATTGTGAGAGTTGGATACCACAGCTTGAAGAGCATGCATTTTGCAGTTTTGAGGCCGTGTAGGACACTCTTTAATAATATGTCTGTTTTTGTTTGCAATAATTACAAAACTTCTTACTACGATGGCGGACAATATGACCAAATTCTTTGCAACTGTAAAACTGCTTTGTTCCCATCCGTCGGGTCTGAGCAGTATATGCAACATTAACTATTTCAGATGATCCAACAACTGCACCGTTTGTGTCTTGTGTCGCCAATCTTTGTTCTTCGCACAGTAATTCATCAAAACATGCATCTAAACAAGGAACCAATCTTTATTCAACAACCCAACCCGAGCAGTTTCAAATTCAGGTCTTAGCTTCATCAAAAATTGATCACGACGACTCACTTCATGAATAGTTTGAAGGCTAGCTAAATTCTTTTTTGACACCTTAACATAGATAGTACCGGAATATTTACACTAAGTTAGTCAGAATAATATTATTCAATTGAGATATTATCTTGATTATAATTAATCATATCAAGTTCCAATTGAAAACGTCTTGTAGTATTATCTTGATTGTAGCGCACTTCAAGTTGTCGGTCCTCTTTTTAAAAATAATGAGTTTAAAGTTTAATTTAATATTAAACCTATGATTTGAAAATAGTGTTATAATTTTTGAAAAAAATAAAAAATAAGACTGAATGTATCTCATTTGTTTAATAATTTGTATAATCATGCTCGATACCACAAATAATACATCTTCTCAAAAGATAAGTATATCCCGCGGCGGTGGACCCAATCGTACAAACTAGAAGATTTATAACATTCGTTTGACCTATGAACCTTTTGTGTATGACCGACAAGTTTCCCTACCTAATATAACGATTAAGTATGATTTATTTTATCTGGTTTCAAGTTCCAATGCAGCAATGTCTCATAGTTAATTATATCTTAAATGACTAAACTCTCGATAATGATCAGATTTACTAGTCTTCAAGAATTCAAAGTTTAGGCTTTCACGGTAGGACGTAGAAAAATTAAATGAGAAAGAACCAAATGGGAACAGTTATTTTTAGGAATCCAATGGAAGGAAAAGGTAGGGGTCGTCACAGATCCTGAGAACCCCCGGTGACTTCGCAAACTATCTTATTGTGTGGCTGCGTTTTGGAAAGGATGTTATTTAATTATTTAATCCTGCTAATTATTTTACTTGGAACTTATATCTGCATAATGCTCGATTATGCATATAGCCCTTAGAGATATGAGAGTTTGCGTCATATCGGACGACAATCTTGGACCTAAGGCGAGTTAGGACTTACGCTGCATAACGTGTTATGCAGAGGGCCTAAAGAGGGTGAGGATTTACGTCGCACTAGGGGGACAACCTCGAAATCCTATGGGTTGTTTAAACTAGGAAAGTTTAGTTGGGATAGACGTGTTTTGGTGTTGTTGAATGTCAACCAACTCCGCTTGTAACTTGCTCCATGCTCCTCGTCGCGTTGCCTGCGAAATTCGCTTCAAGCCTCTTGCGTCGAAGTAGTAATTTCGAAGTTTAAAAGTTTCTAGTTTGAGGTTTTGTGTTGTACATGCAATGTTATGGTCGGTAATTTATCACAGTGTACATTCTAAACAGTCAACCTACTTGTTCTTTACTCTAAAAAGTCTTACGGTGTAAGTGAACACATGAATGGAGTAACAGTAAGAGCGCAGTAAAGAACAATAAAACAAGCTGTAAATGAAATAGAAAAGGAAAGCAGTAAAAGGAACACTAAAGGGAACAATAGAAAAAAAAGTAAATATAAAATAAACTCGCATACCTCGCATGTCTGTTACGCTACTAGACCGGTGTCGTTCATGAAAATAAGCATGTACGGCTAAAAGTTTAATATGCACATCAAACATGAGCACGTGAATGTAAAAAAGAAAGACGGCATATGAAATCTCGAAGAAGACCAAAGTAATTTCGTTCTAGGCGGGCTCAGCGCTTGGCTTTGTGCTTTCCAACTCTGAGTAGCGGCTACCAACTCAAATTGTCGAAGGAGGGCAACTTCTAACGATGATCGAAACGTTTAGCCAGTGGAATCTTATACGATAGGAGTGTAGTATCTGTAGAGGTGTGTATAGTGGTGTAATATCTATATGGATATATAAAGAAGGATAGCTTCGGTGTAGATGCGCAAAAAGGTGTAATGTCTTATGTAAGTATGTGAAGAAATGTAACATGTGTACGAATATGTGAAGTGTAGAATCTGTAAAAGAAGTGTAGTGTATGTAAGGAATGTATCGTGAGTGTAATTATGTGAAGAGGTGCAATGTGTATGTAGATGTGTGAAGAGATGCAATGTAGGTATGATCATGTGAAGAAGTGTAATGTATTTGTGGAATGTATCGTGAGTGTAATTATGTGAAAGTGCAATGTGTATGTAGGTGTGTGAAGAGATGCAATGTAGATGTGATCATGTGAAGAAATTTAATGTATGTGTGGATTGGTAGTGTATGTGTAGTCACGTGGTGAAGTGTTGTTTATGTGTGCTCTTGTGAAGTGTTGTGTGTGTGTGAACATGTGGAGAAGTGTTATGTATGTGTGAACATATGGAGGAGTGTAATGCATGTGTAGTCCTGTGTGGAAGTGTTGTGTATGTGGGGAAATGTAATGTAGGTGTAATATATGTGTGAACCTATCGAGAAATGTAACGTATGTGTAGCCATGTGGATAAGTGTAAAGTGTGTGTGATCATGTGGAGGAATGTAATCTATGTGCAAAAATGTAATGTGAGTGTAGTTATGTGAGGTGTAGTATCTGTTCAGGTGTGTGAAGGAATAGAATGATCCACCGATGCTCGCTTCAATCGGACTCGGGTCACTTGACTACCTAAGAGAGTTAGAGGCAACTTCACACCCAAAAGTTGATGAACAATGTCATCGACCCTTCTCTCTCCTTATAGAGGATCACCGAAGCAGGAGATACTATTCACTCGCCTCTCCTTAGACATATAAGTACTATCATCATCGCCCTAAAAAAAAGAAAATAGAAAAAGGGAAGAAGAGAGGAGACTGACCAAGCTCCCAAAATCGACGAAAACAAACGAATAGAATGGTGAGTGGGTCGGCTTAAATCCTCAAAAAAATGACAACCAAGAGAAAACCAAAAGAGAACATAAGCGAGAGTTCCTTACAACCGACTCCAAACCGGCATCTAAAAGGGTCCAAACAACTGCAACGTGAGCCCAAACAACACCCAAACGACTCTGGTCAGCAACTAGAAAGCTGAAACAACATTCAAACTGCTCCGGACAGCCACTACAAAGCCCAAACAACATTCAAACGGCTCCGGACTTCAACTACAAAGCCCAAACAGAAACGGCTCCGGACAGCTACTACAAAGCCCAAACAACACCCAAACGGCTCCAAACAATGAGTAAAACAGGCCCCAAGTGGTAGACTTGATGCCTCAAAAAAATGGTCAGTAAAACATCAAATTTAATGCCTCAAAACAGTGATTTAGAATGTCCAAAAGCATTGAGTAAAACAGCCCTCAAATGGTATTTTTAATGCCTCAAGACAGTAAGTAAAACACCCTGAAAATGATAGAAATGCCTCCGAACAGCGAGTAAAACAACCCTCCAAATGGTGAATTTAATGCCTCAAAACAGTAAATAGAACACCCCCAAATGGTGGATTTAATGCATCTAAAACAGCGAGTAAAACAGGCCCCAAAACTGATAATTAAAATCTTGACATTCAAGAGTTCTGCATGTATGTATATTTAATTCAAGTTTTGCAAAATTGTAAGTATATCCAAAATTCAAATAAGCTGCATATCTACAATTGCATTTGTATACGAAAAGGACAAAGGGAATAGCAACTCCATATACCGCATGCATGCATTTAAATCTCACATATGTAGGTGTTCTATGCATTATAAAGTTGTAACAGTGTTTCAAAGAAAACAATACAAGACAAGCTTGGCCTTCAATAAGGAAGAATTTATTCCCAGATTCAGCTTTTAACATTTAGGAGTAGCCCATAAATAATTAGAAGTGACATTCAACTTCCTAGCCAAAATTGCAGTAAGTTTTATAAGATATGAACGATTCACATGGCATGAATTTAATGAGTAGAGTTTATGTGTGAGGTATGTAAATATATATTTGAATTGAGTGGAATGTTTCCCTCAATTTCCAAATCGGCCTAGATAAGTCAGCTCACAAGGAGACCTACTATTGCATGAATAATGTTCACCCTCTTCCACCAATCAAAAGCATAGGACCCTTAGATCTTTGCGAAAGTAAGAAGAGAAAGCATGTAAGTTTCCGGTTTTTCATCATCTCTCACAAATCAAAGAGCACATGACCTTCAAATCTTGCCAAAAGTGAGAAGAAAAGCATGTAAACTTATGGGTTTTTTTTCGTTTTTTTACCAATATGGAGTTAAATGCCTGAAAATTTCAGATTTAAAGCGAATAAATCTTCTTTGAGGCATAATAAAAGTTCAACTTTTAAGAATCTGTAATTCATTTGGGGCCTGAAAGCAGGTAGGTCCGATGCAACAAACTTCGAGAAGGTGAGTCAGAAAATGATACCTTGGGAGAGCACCACTTTTTGATGAACTCGAATACCCTTTTTAGAATCTTGCTTAGCCTGCAACAGAAGTGACGGAGCCTTGGGTGAGGAGATTTCGACATGAGAGGAATGGGTGAGCCGACTGCCAGGGAGAGGTGAGCGGCTAGGGTTGCAACGCTGAGGAGGCGAGTGGGAGAGGATATCGAATGGGGTGCGAGGGCTTCGGCTTGAGGAAAGGGGAGACGAGCGGCTGTTTCGCGCGGGAAGGAGGCGAGCAGGTGGGTCTCAAGCGAGAGAGGCGAAGCAGGCAAAAGTGGGAGTTGGTTCGGTGCAGGGAGACGGGCGAGGTCGGTGTAGAGAGCTGACGAGCAGGCGAGTGGGAGGAGGTGGGATCGAGAGGGTCTCGCAAGGAGAGGAGAAGCAAGTCGAATGCCTAGGGATGAGGCAGGTTTGAATTGTATAGGCGAGGTTTCAAAAGGGGACGTTACGAGAGGAATTCGGTGGGGAATTAATTAGTTTCCATGCACGAAGGAACTTAATTGGAAAATTTTGATACTTGATTATATTCAATTAATGATAAATTTGAAATTTGAAATTCAAAATCAAGTGAGCTATGGTAATTAGCCCTGGGTTCAGTCCGGATTGAACCTAAATTGGAGCTGGGTCGAGCCTGAACCCTCGCCCCGCAAAATAAAATAAGAAAAGATGCATCGATTTTTGTGCTAACTGCTCGTACACAAAACCATAGTGATATGGGTGTCTTTCCTAGCTAATGTCGACGTCCCAGACGCATCTTAGTGGTCCATTTCGTCTTCTGGGGTCGTCCAGACGAATTCGTCGACGGCCGACCCGACTCGAGCCAACATCTTGCATGGTTCAGTCGATGCACAAATTGTGGTTTTCGTGAATGCTCGAGACACTAAAGGTTCCCCTAGGAGCTGCTCCTATTCATGTAGGAACTCAACTTTGAGTTTCACATGTCGGTCCTAATCAACTTAGCGAAATGCCGAGGATTTGGGACCGCCTCTGCGAGACTACTCGAAGGAGTAAAGAAGTGGCTTGAATTTTCTAAGCAGTGTGGGTCCCGTACTACTCTAGGAGGGGGTCAAACAAAGGGGAAGCTTAAAGCTAGACTCTAGGCTCTATGGAGAAATAAAGACCTCATCCAGAAATGAGGTCAACACAAGTATTCCCACGTTTCTTTAGCTATGCCAAATAATTGTAAATTGTTCACCATATGAACCTCAATAGATCTCAAAATCCAAGAAAAGATCCGAGGAGCATCATTTGCCTCCCATTGACTAAAATATTTTGGCTTTGTAGGTGCTGGAGAAAATCCATTGATATGACCCCAAAGCTCATTCCCTTTCAAAAATATCTTAAACTGAAATTCTCATACTGGATAATTTTTTTCGTAAATCTGATGGCTAAAATTTCATGTGTTTTCTCAGAAGATATTCTAAACAGAATTGTCACTCACAAGTTGATTATCAAGAAAATTGGTGATCGAAATTAACCAATCTAAATGGAAAAATAACCAAGAACCAGCAATTTCAAGAATAAAAAGAAAACTATAGATTCAACTATGTATTCAGTTGCGTGGCTCTAAAGAAAAATTGATCTGGCAAAGCCAAATAGAAGACAAACACAACAACCAAGGAAATCAACCTAAGTAGAGGAAGTAGGCAATATAACCCAACAATCAAGGAAATCAACTAAGCAAACGTCCGCTTCAACAAAGCTCTAATCTCTTCGATGCAGATTTAGCGGACGAAGCAGATGCAGATGACTGACAATAGGATGCATGTAATGATTCTAGATAAATGCTTATGTCGCCGTTCGAAGCAGACGAACTCGAAGGCTAGGTTGATGCAAATGGCATTGTTCGAAGTAGAAGAAGTCTCGCAGGAAGCAAATGATGACGTCGCAGGAAGCAATCAAAGAATTTGACGGAGCTAGAAGGAGCCTGAGCCGCAAGCAATGATGTTGTAGGAAGAAGTCGAAGACGTCGACAAAGATGGAATGTTGAAGATGAAAGATTTCTAAAGGCTAACGTTGAAGACGACGAATGATGCAGACTAGAACAATTTGACGAAACTCTGGTACCATAACTTATGAGAAAATTGATTCAATGCCTTTTTTCTTTGCTTTCATTTCAATAAATAATAATTTGTGCAATCTATTTTATGTAACCTAATACATATTCCTAATCTAAATATATTCAACTATAAGGAAAGAATATGTACAATTAACAAGAGAGGTAAATCTGGAGTGAAAAATGGAAGCAATTTAAATAAGGAAACTCCTAATTATATGAATCTCCTAATTATAAGAAACTCCTAATTCTAGCTGTCATATTTCCATCATTTTTGATTGATAAATGTTTATACTTTTATTTATATACTTATTTTAATAACATGATAAATATTAATTTTATGAGTGGAATTAAGGAGATTAATTGATTGAAGGTTATTTAAAATGAAGTGTATTTAATTAAAGTATACATTTTTAATAAATATAGGTGGTTGTTCAAAGAAGCAAAGTGCAGAGATGAATATTTCAGAGGTCTTCTAATTTAATGTGTAATTATTTTCTTATATGTATTAAACTTAAAGTATAGTAAATAAAGAATTTTCTTAATGCTTTAAACAATTAATTTATGTTTGTATTCATGCTGTAGCTTAAAAATGAAATGAAATGAAAGAGAAAAGGGAAAAAGAATGTTTAATGTCTTTAAAATGATATAATTTAAATAAAATGAAATGAAAGAATTTTAAATCATATAAGATTACTCTTACATGCTACTGACAAGAGATGCAATGTACTTTTGCATGTTAAAAGAAAGGATAATAGTGTTCTTTTAGGTGCAATTTGAGGGTATCTTCAAATATATTTTGAAAATGTCTTCGGGCACATTTTGAGGATATTTTTGGGTATAATGGTAATCTTATGATGACTATTAAAGATGTTACAAACGGTAAATACTTAAAGTAAAACATGAAATGATAAATTTAAAATTTTAATTAAATTAACTGTATTTCTTGTTGTTAATTCAAGCATAGTATAGCATAAAAATTTAATGTATATTAGATTATAATTACTCATTAAGTTTAGTTCAGGTGGAAGTTAAATGTTTTCTTTCAAGAGAGAAAATTTTTTATTTAGATGAGCTACTACAGTGTCATGCTCTAGCCAAGGAAGGAGGAGAAATCGAAAAGCAGAAGGAGGAGAAGGAAAGTGGTCGAGCGACTTCAAAGACTTGCCTAGCCGATCAATGATCGAGGAGGAGACATCAATGTTGGTTGTCGTGCAGAGGAAGGCGAGAAAGAAGATACCTGTGGGCTATCTGCATCGAGACCGAAAACTTCTTGTGTTCAACTTATGCAGAGGGAGGCCCTAATATCGGTCCGTATCGAGAATGAATGAGAAGAGAAAGGCGAGTCAAGCTATCTACCGTGCTCTCGTGCGAACACAGGAAGGGGAGTTTGTGTTGAGACAGGATCGAAGGAAGAAGAGGGAGGAAAGACTCGTGTGGTCGAGCGTGAACTAGGGCTGAGGCCGAAGTTTTTAAATTAAGGTTTGTGCAATATTTAAGTTAATATATTTTTAGATAAATAATTATATTTATGTGTGAAGGTACGTTTAATTAATTAATGCAAGGTTTTATTGAAATCATGGATTAAACAAATAGTGAATTCCAATTTGAAGGAAAGGTTAAAGGAGCATGTCAGTGAGAGGAGATTAATTCAGTCAACTTATATGGTATATCTTTATATTTAAATTAAGCAAATAAAGTAAATGTTATATTCATTTTTTTGTGTTAAAATATAGTTCATTTGAATCGGTGATTTAAGAAAGTTTAATTCAAAGATTAGGTCTTTGGATCATGGATTTTATGGAGAGCAAACAAGAGATAAGTTGAGGTAATTGTTTATACTTTTATTTATATACCCATTTTAATAGTATGATGGATATTAATTTTATGAGCGGAATTGAGGAGATTAATTGATTCAAGGATATTCAAAGTGAAAAATACTTAATTAAGGTATACACTTTCATTTAATATAGGTGCTTTTCCAAAAAAGTAAAGTGAAGGGTGGATATTTCAGAGTCTTCTAAGTTAAGGTGAGTATTTATTTTCTTATATGTATTAAATTTGAAGTTTATTAAACAAAAAAATTATTTAATGCTTTAGACAATTATTTTATGTTTGTATGCATGCTATAGTTTAAGAATGAAAAAAAATAAATGAGGAAAGGAAAAGAATGCTTAATGTTTTTAAAATGATGTAATTTAAATGAAATGAAACTTAAATATTTAAGTTATACATGATTACTCAGTTGGTACTGGTAGAGGATACAATGTACCCGTGCACGTTAAAGGAAATGGTAATGTATGTCTTCGAGTAAATTTTGAGTGTAAATTTGGATATATTTTTTAAGGTGCTGACTTGACCTGCAATTACACAGTTATTTAAGTTCTCAAAAGATGACTAAAAACTTGACCCAATGTTTAGCGACTAATGTGCAAAATTGAAATGCTATGAAATTTAGAAAATAGTTTATACACTAGGGTGCCACGCATGTATTCTTATCTTTTCAGGTATTATAGAATTTTCTTTTAAGACCGCAATATCGATCCCACAGAGGAGCGATGTAAGAATTTCCTTAGGCTAATTCTAGTCTACCACTATCATGTCTTAGTTTGTAATTTTCAAAAAGTTTGGTCTTTCTAAATTTACTAATTTACTATAAATTAAAGTTAACTAAATCAACTAAAAACCGAATCTAAGGAGACTGGTTAAATTTTGGAAAATTTTTATATAATTAAAATCTCTTTCCCCTTGCGATGAAATTATAATCTGTGTAGGAATCAAATGTTTAAAGTCTAAAATGATTTATTGTGATAAATAAGAACATGCCTGCATCTTTACCCTCTCTCTCCCGAGTGCATAAAGAACATTGACTAATCTAAAGTAAGTTCTAGCTTGTGTTGTAGTGTTGACCTACTAGGGACCCTTAGTTCTAACTTTAGACCAAATTGGTAAATGATCTATTTTGTCACTCTAGAAACACCAATTCTATGTCCATTAAAACTTATCTCTCTATTTATTTGCATTTTTATTATAGTTTGGTTCTCCCCGTAAGGTTAGTTTGATACTAACTAGTTGGGTGAAATCATAGCCCTCCCGGGTCTTTATGTTTCACAATAGATTTTAGTATTACGAGTGATCAGTTTACAAAGTAAATTAAAAACCGATGAAAATACCATCACAATTTTGGAATAAAAGAAATCTTCAAACCATTCTAATCCCACTTATGATTAATTCTCATCACAAGAAGAAAGAGTAATGAAAACTTCTCACTGAGTATAGAGAAAACACAATAGAAAACTTCGTTTAAATCAAAGTAAATTCATTAGAAAAAGTGTTCACAACAATTATAAGATAATGAAGAACACAATATTTAACTTTTCCCTCTGACAGAAAGATGAAAATCTCTTCAACAAAGTCTCTTATTGATCCACGCAATGCTCATACAATTCCTTACAAATATCTCTCAAAATCCCTTACAAATCTCTCTAGATAATATAGAAATCTAAGTTTCATACTCTTATCTGCGACCTCTACACGTTCTTGGAGTTTCCAGACTTTGAAATGCCAAAAGGTGCCTTCCCAAAAGGGGCATCTAGAACTGGTCCACAATCGTGTCTGGCGCCATGGTGCCAGAATCGACATTATGGCGTCTTTTTCTCATCGTGACTGGCACCATGGCTCTAGAGTCTGGCGCTGCAGTGCCACTCATGCTGGCAGCACCCCTGTTTCACTCTGTTTCGCTTTGTTTCGCCCCGTTTCAGCTATAATCCACTTTAAGTATTATATCTACAAGATAAACATGAAAATAACATTTATATAAAGTGTAATTTCATTCAAGAACATGTGATAAATGTAATGGAGATTAAGCATAGAAAGACATTAAATGCGATTGATCATAATTTTCTTCCTTGCTCGATTTGACTTCAAATTACACCATTTTTTCTTAATTTTCGCTAAAACTCCATTTCTTGGACTTGTAATAAAAAACATGTAAAATATCTTCCATTAAAATGCAATATCATTAAAAATAAGCGTAAACTATATATAGAAAGATATGTAATTTTTAGGCGTGTCAGGTGCATTTGGACACGTTTTGAGGGTGCTTTCGGGCATATTTTGAGGATATATTCGGGTATGAAGATAATTCTGTGATGTTTATTAAAGAAGTTAAATTGATAAATACTTAAACTAGAACAAAAAATGATAAATTTAAAGTTTTAATGAAATTAAATGCATTTTCTGTGGGTTATTCATGCGTAGCATAACATAACATATAAATTTAATGTATATTAGATTATAATTATCCACCAAGTTTTACTTATAGTTAAAGTTATATATTTTCACGCAGATAGTTCTATTTGATGTTTCCTTTAGATGTAGATTTATTTTTCAAGTAGTGGATTAATATGTTATTTGTGAATCCTATTATTTATGGATGCTTTAAATTCCTATTACACTTGTGGAGTAGAGGCTCTTTTATATGTTTTATAAGTTTTCAAAATGTGGATAGTTAGATTTTAATATCATCTGACCATTATTTCCATCTTATTTAATTCTAAGTACCGAGTCGGGTTGTGACAAAAGTGGTATCAAAGCAATTTATGTTTGATCATGATCTAAAAGTGCCATCAGGATGATTACTTTAATTTTTAAGTAACGTTCATAAAGAATTCAATTGTATCTAATTATAATATATTTTGTGCTATTTCATAAATATAAAAAATCGAGGGGAAGGAGCTAGAGATGATACTGTAGAAGTTGCCCCTGCAATTGTTACAAATATAGATGTATTTACTAAAATGATGACTGCAGTACCGCAATTGATTAAGAACTCTCAAACTCCGACCAGTTCCAGTGAAGGAGGCCAGATGGATAAGTACCTGAAATTATTTCAAGATATGAAACCGCTTCTTTTTTCTGGAGGAGGCCGGCAGATGCTAAAAATTGGTTGCTGGGAGTGGAGAATATCCTAGATGGATTGTCTTGTCCTCTAGAAAGGATAGTTGCATTAGCCACTTTTTCATTAGAGAGAAAGGCAGAGAGATGGTAGCGTGGACAACTGCAAAGAAATTTGGGGTTATAGACAGTCACATGATTCAGTGGGGTGAGTTCGTGAGCACCTTTTGGGACTGGTTCGTACCACTGTTCATCATGAGACAAATGCAGGATAAGTTTATTAGGTTGGTACAAGGTGATCGCTCAATTATCCAATATAAATCTGAATTCATCATGCTCTCAAGTATCACCTTAGTTGATCCTAATATAGAGGAGAAGTGCCACCGATTTTTGTTTGGGCTCAGGGATGTAATTAGACAGCCATTGATTCCTCTTAGAATTGATGATTACTCTGTTTTGATGGAGAGAGCTAGGGAGATTAAGCTGGATCTGGAGGCTACTCAGATGAAGAGAGATTTAGAAGAGAAGAAATTCAGAGGGATCCAGGTTTCCTCAGGGTTCTCAGAGGTGTCATTCCAGTCAGATGGTACATGTGCTAAGAAGGCTAGATACTAGCAGCATGGGCACCCAGATTGAAGTGAAGAAGTGCGGCAAATGTGGAAGGTCTCATAAGGGTTAGCGCCTATCTAGATTGAATACTTGTTTTTGGTGCCACCAGCCAGGGCACATGGCGAAGAATTTCCCCAAATTGGGTTAGAGTGCTCCAACAGATTCCAGGAGCAGTGCTGCACCACCTCAGAGAAACTGTGGTTGCCAAATACAAGTCAGACTTAGCAGACTATTTAACCCAGAGCATATGCATTGTCACAATAGGAAGCTAAGAACTCCCAGGGCGTCATCACAGGTGTGTTTTACTTTTAATATTTTCAACACAATGCATTTTAAATATTTTTTAAATGTGAGTTTGGCTTAAAATTGTGGCTTTTTTGGGGGCACGTTATCGTTGGAGGCTTTATTTGTGGATCAGAATAATATTAAGACGATTGCAGATTGACCAAGACCTACTGTTATTATTGAGATCAGGAGTTTTCTAGGTCTAGCTAGTTATTACATGAGATTTGTTAAGTGTTTTTCACAAATTGATATGCCATTATCAAGGTTGACTCAGAAGACAGTGAAGTTTGATTGGTCTGATCGTTGTGAGGATGCTTTTCAAAAGCTGAAGGCTTGTTTAATGTATGGTCCAGTTTTTGTTAATCCTTTTGATATTGATGTATTTTAGATTTTTAGTGGTGCCTCTGAGGGGTTTGGGCTGTGTACTTATACAGCATGGTAGAGTTATTGCATATACGTCACGACAATTGAATAATCATGAAAGAAACTATCCTACACATGATTTAGAACTTGCTGCAGTTGTATTTGCACTCAAGATCTGGAGGCATTATCTATATGGAATTAGATGTGATTTTTTGCTGACCACCAGAGTTTGAAATATATTTTCACTCTGAAAGAGGTGAACCTGTGAGAGCAAAGGAGATGGGTGGAATTTATTAAAGATTATGATTTCGATATTCAATATCGTCCAATTAAGACAAATCTGTTGGTCGTTGCATCGAGTATAAAAGCTTCAGGTAATTTAAATTATTTATTTACTGAGCAGCAACAGTTAATTAATGATTTGAAGAAGTTGAAGCTATCTATAGTTGATTATAGTGATGACAACATGGTTTAGCTGTATCAATTGACGGTGCGACCAACTTTAAAAGGCAGAATTGGAGATTCTCTAGCTAGAGATAACAGTAGTCAGAAAGTTCCGGAGCAGATTAAGATAGGCAATTTAGAGAGGTATGAACTAGTTCATGATGGATTATTGAGGTATAAAGACAGAGTTTATGTTTTAGATGTTGATGATCTAAGGAAATTCTGGAGGAAACATATATATTTAGATATACTATTCAATCATTTCATGGAGCAATAAAATTTATCAAGATCTCAAAGAAGCATTTTTGTGGCTAGGATTGAAGAGAAGTGTAGCAAAATTTATGGCAAAGTGCCCTTCATGTCAGTTAATGAAGGTAGAGCATCAGTGTCCTGGAGGTCAGTTGTAGTCTTTACCGATTCTAGAGTGAAAATGGGAGGACATTGCGATGGATTTTGTGATTGGTTTGTCTGGATCTCGTTAGGGTCAGGATGCTATATGGGTAACTGTCCATAGACTTACCAAGTATGCCCATTTCATTCCTATTAGAATGGCAGATCTAGTTGAGAGGCTAGTCAAATTATATGTGGATCAGATTGTGAGCTTGCATGAAGTACCAAAGTCTATTATCTCCGACAGAGATGTCAGGTTTACTGCCAGATTGTGGGAAAAAGGTTCTGGAAGCTTTGGGCACTCGACTGACTTTTAGTACAACATTTCACCCTCAGACAGACGGTTGTCAGACAGGACTAATCAGGGCTAGGAGGTTCTACTGAGATTGTGTTCTTGACTTTGGTGGAGATTAGGAATCCTATAGTAGAGTTTACCTATAATAATAGTTACCAGGATAGCTTTGGGATGACTCCATATAAAGCCTTGTATGTAAGAAAGTTCGGGACAGCTCTATGTTGGGCTGAAACAAATGAAAGAAAGATCATTGGAGCTGATTGATTGATGATGCTACTGAGAAGATTAGACTGATCAGAGATAGACTAAGGGTGGTGCAAGATAGACAGAGAAAATACGATTGCCAACCACAAACTAAGGTCAATCCATTTAAAGACATGCAACATTTTGGGAAGACAAGAAAGTTGAGCCTTA
The DNA here is from genome assembly GCA_022702705.1 of Papilionanthe hookeriana x Papilionanthe teres. Taxonomy (NCBI): domain Eukaryota; kingdom Viridiplantae; phylum Streptophyta; class Magnoliopsida; order Asparagales; family Orchidaceae; genus Papilionanthe; species Papilionanthe hookeriana x Papilionanthe teres. Next base: position 24,756,153 of record CM040421.1, read on the forward strand.
GATTTGTCGGTCTTTTGGCGAAGATTGGGAATGTGGCTTACAGATTGGTTTTACCAGCACATATTCAGGGAGTGCATAATATTCTTCACAATTCATTGAGAAAGTATATTGCAGATGAAGCTAGTAGGGTGATAGCAGACTCGGTTAATACTCGGCCTGGTTTGCTTATATTAAGGAGCCTGAAAGTATTTTGGATTATGATGTGAAAAAGCTGTGGAAGAGAGATCCCATTTGTGAAGATTTTATGGAGACATGGATTGGAGAAGGATGCTACTTGGGAGAAAATCTCTAAGATGCAAGAATGAGATCCACATCTTTTTATTTGAGGTATATTTACTTTTATGTTTATTTTCAAATTTTGAGGATGAATTTTTTATAGAGAAAATTGTAATAACATAAAGTTTAAATAATAATAATAATAAACCGACACATCCCTAGAGGAAAGGAAACCTCATAGAAGGAAGAAGAAAAATTGCGGCTGCTATACAGTGTCGCGCCCTAGCCAAGGAAGGAGAATTCGAAAAGAAGAAGGAAAGTGGTCGAGCAGCATCAAAGACTTACTTGGATCGAGCCGTGATCAAGGATGAGATGTCGAAGTTGGGTGCTCGTGTAGAGGAAGGGGAGGAAGAAGAAAACTGTGTTGTCTGCATTGGAACTGACAACCCCTTGTGTGCGATTAATGCAAAGAAAGGAGGTTCTGGTATCCGTATGTGGGAACGAGTCGAAAACCAAGGAAAAGAGAAAGGCGAGTCAAGCTTTCTATCGTGCTCGCGTGCAAATAGAGGAAGGGGAGGTTGTCTTGAGACAGTCGAAGGAAGAAGAGGGAGGAAAGGCTCGAGTGGTCTAGTGTGACCTAGGGCTAAGGTCAAAGCTTTTAAATTAAGATATATTTAATATTTAATATATTATTAGATAAATAATAATATTTATGTGTGGGGGTACATTTAATTAATTAAAGCAAATTTTCATTGAAATCAAGGATTAATCAAATAGTGAATTCAGATTTGAAGAAAATGTTGGGAGAGCGTGATAGTGAGAGAGGAGCTTGATCCGAACAACTTATAAGGTAAATCTTTATATTTAAATTAAGCAACTTATCCAAACTTTATATGCATATTTTTTATGGTAAAATATAGCTCATTTGAATCAGAGAGTTTAAAAAGTTTAAATCAAAAACTAAAAAGTTGAGGTAATTGTTTATACTTTTATTTATATACCTATTTTGATAGCATGATAGATATTAATTTTATGAGTAAAATTGAGGAGCTTAATTGATTCAAGAATATTTAAAGTGAAGCGTACTTAATTAAAGTATACACTTTCAATTAATATAGGTGGTTGTTCAAAGAAGTAAAGTGAATGGTGGATATTTCAGGGGACTTCTAAGTCAATGTGAGTAATTATTTTCTTATATGTGTTAAATTTAAAGTTTACTAAATAAAAAATTTATTTAATGCTTTAGACAATTATTTTATATATGTATGCACTGTAGCTTAAAAATGAAATGAAATGAAAGGGGAAAGGGAAAAAGAATGCATGGTTTATTTAAATGAAATGAAATTAAAGGTAAATATTTAAATCATAATGTATTACTCTCAGTTAGTACTGATAAGGGATGCAATGCACTCATACACGTTAAAAAAAATGGTAAATGTGCACATTTGGATGTAATTTGAGGGTACTTTCGGGTATATTTTTTTAGGGTGTTTTGGGACATTTTGAGGGTGCTTTCAGACACATTTTGCGGATACCTTCGGTTATGAAAGTAATCGTGTTGTGACTATTAAAGAGGTTAAGCATGTAAATACTTAAATTAAAATGAGAAAAGATAAATTTAAAGTTTTAATGAAATTAACTGCAATTTTTTGTTGGTCATTCATGCATAGCATAACATGATATATAAATTTAATGTATATTAAATTATAATTACTCATTAAGTTTTACTTACAGTTGAAGTTAAATGTTTTCTTGTAGGAGAAGAAAAAATTTGGATTTGTATGTGTCTAATAGGAGGGACTTGGTCTACGGGAGGAGGATTACTGCTACTAGATTTTTTTTTTTACATAGATAAGTTATATTTATTATTTCTCTCGGATGTATATTTATTGTTCAGTATTGGATGGAGATATTTTTTGTGGATATTATTGTTTCCGAATGCTTTAAATTTTATTGTACTTATGGATTAGAGTCTCTTGAAAATTTTCAAAATGTGGATAGTTAGATGTTAATATCGTTTGACCCTTATTTTACGTCCTCGTTAATTTTGAGCACTGAGTCTGGTCGTGACAATTGGAGCTACCTGGGATGCTATCAACATGACCGTGGCTTTAAGTTTCACGATACAATCTTGATTGGAGCTACCCAATGAGGCCATGATTGGACCCGAAAAGGCAATGACGGGATCGCAGCTTGGAGGTTTACGATACACTCATTTTAATCATGTTTGGAGCTACCCAAGGACGCCACGATAGGAGCACGATGATACAGTCATGATTATAGTTAATTAAGAAGGCAGAGATGGGGTCTCGGCATACGAACGTGGAGGATGTGATCTGATCTGTCTGATCTAGGATTGGACACATGTGATTGAGGATGTTAAGAGAGAGAGATAGTGCTAGAGGTAAAGGATTGGAGCTTTTGGGAAAAATAGATCTTGAAGTTCTGAATGTCTTGGTCAGGGTCATATAAGGAGTTAGCGTCTCAGTAAAAGCCATTATCTCAGCTAGGGGAGTCAACAAGCCGAACACAAGCGAGCCTGGGCTTAGCTCGTGCTCTGTCCATTAAAAATACCACTGGTCATGTTTGTCTCGTATAAATTTCGAACACAATTTGTTCTTGTTCGACTCGTTTTCTTAGTAAATCAAACACGAACTGTTTGCGGACAAAGAGTTTTTTTGACTACCCTGATCATGCAGCTATAAAATATTAAGGGTTGCAAAGAGATTTAAATCTTATTATTTGTATTAAAAATTCATTTAAATATAATTTAATATATTTTTATTCTATTTTTTAATTCATAATTTTCATTGCTGATAAATCTTTTTAAACTTTTAGTCAATTAAATTATTTCGAGTTAGAACGAGCCTATATATCAATTGCAAAAAAATTGTTCGTGTTCGACTCGTTTACTTAGTAAACAAATCAAACACGAGTTTCTTGATGTGTCGAACAAGAAACGAACAGTCGTTTCGACAATCCTGATCACACAGTCGTAAGATGTTAATGGTTGGGGCAAGGTTTCAATCTTATTATTTATGTTAAAATATCTTTTAAATATAATTTAATTTTTTTATTCTATTTTTTAATAAATAACTTTAATTGATTATAGATCCTTTTAGTTTTGTAGACAATTAAATTATTTAAAAATACTACTCATCAATTATATATATATATATATATATAATTTAATTATTTTGAGTCAAAACAAGAAGAACACAAACGAACAAATTTTTGTTTGTGTTCGGCTCGTTTATATATCGTGCGCAAAAATACTGTTTGTGTTCGACTCGTTTGCTTAGCGAATAAATCGAACACGAGCTTCTTAATGAGCCAAACACGAACCATTCGCAAACAACGAGCCGTTTTTGCAGCCCTTACCTCAGCACGTGCTCCGATGCAGATGAAACTAAATCTCTCTTCTGTGGAAATGAAGCTTGATGGACCGGCTACGTATCTGTGTTGGTCGCATTAAAATGAGGCTACTTTATTAGGGAAAAGACTAGAGGTGTATATCTGCCTGGGGACAAACCAAAGAGTGACAGTGTTGAGGGGGATAAGTGGAGGATCACAAACACCTTAATCTATATCTGGCTACTCAACTGGATGGCTCCATAAATTGCATCCTTAGTAGATGTCGAACGGTGAGGGACATCTGGGCAAAACTAAAGAGGATTTTTGCTGGGACGGAGAACCACATAAAGGCGTTCCAGATTCAGTGTGAAATAGAAGCATTTGTACAGGATGATAGATCAATTTAGGAATACTCTATAGATCTAAAACACTTGTGGGCAAATCTTAATCACTTCTTAACAATGTCTAATTGTGGCGATCAGGAGTACAAAAAATGGGAGAATTTTTAACTGATCAAGACTGCACTTTCTGACCCATCTGAACCTGATGATCTTTGATCATAGGAAATCTGACCTCCTAGCTCAGACGACTATCCTTTCACTGGATGAGGTCATTGCTGCGTTGATACATGAGAGTCGAATCAAGCTACACTCTGAGCCAAGTGGATTATGCGATCAGCTTTAACTGCCTCGAGATCAGGTATGATAGGTGTTCAGGAAGATTTGCAAGTGCTACAACTATGGTGAATTCAGGTATTTGAGCAAGACCTGTCATAGGCCACCAAAGGCAGAGAGACAGGTGAACATGGACAGGGTGAAGGCCGTGCTCGTGATCATGGTGGTTGAAAAAGGTGGAAAAGGGGACTACCGTGCAAATCTGATGATAGCAAATGAGGAAGATACATGTGTGATTATTACTAATGAGTATCATGAGTTTCTAGAGCTCTTAAAGAGAGCAAAAAGTAGCAGAAGATGGGGCTGAGGATGCTTCCAATCAGTCATCATTAAAAGGTAACATTGTCACTTATGCTCACTTTGACAAAGGTACTTGTGATACACATGTTCTAGTCTTTATTTTCACCACAAAATCATCAGAATAGATAGTAGATTCTGGTGTATCTCGATATGTGGTAGGTACTGTTAGAGAGTTCTTTTATATTCCTCTAGCAGTATCAGAGAGCCTCCAACATAATGATACAACACAACCTGTAGTTAGTAATGATATAGTGAGGGGTACCAATTATATGACTTTGTCTAATATTTTGTATGCTCTTTTTCAATGAGACTTTTATTGATTAGTGTCATTCTTCAACTAAAATGTGTTGTTTCTTTTGATATTCTTAAGTTGAGCTTTCAAGGGATAGGCTGGATTTTTAGGACCGGAATATGGTAAAGTGGACTAGGGTACTTCGACCTATAGGGAATGAACTCGGCTTTGACATCCATTGTAGAGAGTGTTGGAATCAGAAAATCTTGGAGGATTATGAAGGATGTGTTGTTGTTACTTGGGCTCTTTATTGAGTCAATTGTATCCCTATTTGTATGAAAAGTATAGTTCATGTTGCTTGTGAGTTTGGTAAGCTTATTGGGAGCTCTTAATTTGTTTTGGGAATAAGGGTTTTGGTATTTTTGATTGATACATTCAGATGTTTGAGACTTTATTCTACAAGTTCTATAAATAGTCATCGATATTTTGTGACTTTTATTGATTGTTTTTCTCGCATTACTTGGTTATATTTGATGAAAATAAGTGTGATGTGTTTACTTCTTTAAAGACTTTTATAAAGTAATATGACTCAATATGGTGCAGTAGTGAAGATATTGATGTTTGATAATGACATAGAGTATACCAATAAAGCATTTTGGGAATATTTGTCGGCCCAATGGATGTAACATCAAATGTGTCCATAAAATCGCAATTAACATTGATCATAATCTGGTCTACCTTGATCGCGCCAAGCATCTAGAGATTAATCGTCAATTTATCAAGGAGAAGCTCGATTTCGAGGAGATTTGTGTTCTATTTGTCGCATCTAGTGGTCAACTTGCAGATATCCTCACAAAGATCCTTCATCGGTCGTTGTTTGACGACTTCAAACATAGGTTGAATATGATTGATATCTATGCGTCAACTTGGGGAGAATATTAGAAATTATTTTATTAGAAGTTATTTCTTTTTATTTTGTTGCATTTCTTTTTTATTTCTTTTGATATGTATTTCCTTGTTTGTTTTTCCTTTTTATCTTTCGGGTGTTTTAGGAAAGATTTAGGTATTATATCTTTCCTTTTCTATATCTCTTGTATCATGTATTTATGTCTCTTTTGCTGGACAATAATATTATGATGCTCTATTCTCAAAAGTTATAATAGATAATGAATTTACCTGACAAATGTTAATTAATGCATTTTTCTAATTGGTAATTCTTTATGCAACTGTAGTGGAAAATGGGAAAAAAAGTATTCTCACCGTTGGGACTCATATGCCCCCTTACAAGACATGAAAAAACTCAATTTCTCTTGTCAACTAAATACTACAGCAACAACAACAAACTTTTATCCCACTAGGTGGGATTGATTACATGAATCCTTTTTCTCCATTGTCTTATTGAGTATCTTATTTTCATTTAATACTAATATATTATGATAGTTTTCTGTACAATAGGCCCAAGTCTTATTAGGTCTACCTCTATCTTTCTTAATATAAGTTAAATCTAAAAGATGGTCAATGTAAATAAAAAAATCAAAAGTATCTTTTACTTAATTTCTCTCCTAAACCAAACGAGTTTTTGTGAGAACTTACTTCAATTCAATTCCTTCATCATTTTCATTTCCATTTTCTTTAATTTTTCCTCTTGCAATTCTTCCTAACCAAACAGGGCCTACAGTTTCTTTCAACCGTTCGTTTCACTGCACTTTCTTTAGTACCTGGACTGAGTTGTGCAATAAACTACATTAAAGCCGAGCAGACTGCTTTCCCCATCCACTTTGTGCAAGTAGGGCTAATAAATTGACTTTGAAAATTTACATGCATGCCACATAATTCTTATCTATTTACGAATCGAACTCCCAAAGTTTGATATTTACACTTATAACACCACTATATCTAAAACCTGTTTATTTTTTATTTTATTATTATTTTTTTTTTAACTTCATGTGCCTAAGAATTTCATCCCGCACATAGGCAGGATCGAACCCGTGATCCCAGGTGTCTTACAAACTCTGCTAACCAAAGAGTCACGATAGGCGGCACATCTAAAACCTGTGCATGAAAAATGTCTTTTTTCGCTTTTAAAAAGATTGCAATTGTGGTTTTTTAGATTTGATGTTAAAGATTTGAGTAGCATGCATGTAAATATAAAAGTTTAGGTGTTGGATACATAACTTCATATGAATTCTGTGGTATTTATGTAAATTCCCCCATTAATTTAATGTCAAGTGCATAAAAGTTAATTAATTATGATCAAATTTTAATCAAATTTTATAATCCATTGACCCAAATTACACACCGATCAACTTCAATCATAACAAAGATTCATTCAACCATATCTGAATCCCCTAACACAACTTATGCTTGCAAGAAACTTTGAACCACCCTTGAATTCTGTTGCAGGCTACATCGTACATTGAGGGTGGAAACATTCAAGCCATCGTCGATCCCTTCCTCGAAGACAACTACGAGCTACAATCGATGTGGAAGATTGCTGAGATTGCGATCTTATGCGTCAAACCACAGGGAAATCAGAGACCATCGATATCATCGGTCCTAAAGGAGATTCAGGAGGCCATTGCCATAGAGCGAGGCTCAGGGTTGACTAATGGCTGTATGATGACTGGAAACTCTCCAGGTTCTTCCTTGAATTTGGACTCAGTGGCCCTTACTGGTTCTGAGAGACATAGAGATGCCTCTTTTCTTAAAGTTATTTCACAACCAGGTCTCAGGTGATATTTAAGATTATATGGATTATGTGAATAGGACTTGTTCATCGCCTTCGACATGAATTAATGTGTTTCTTCAAGGGTTTTGTAATTTTGCCTATTTTGTAATAGCAGTGTCAGGTTCTTTTGTGAAAATGTCTTAACTTATTGTTTTAGAGCCTTCTTGTTCTTGTGATGACAAATATTTTGCATTTTGAATTGTTTAATCTATCATTTGCAATGAGTTTGTGGTGATGGTTAGGGTTGATGAATAATGATTAGTAAGTGCAATCATTTATCTTTTGTTGATTTCTTGAATTATTTATTTTACAATGTATATGAGAATTTTAACATGGAAGTAAAATAAAAATGTGATAGGACGAACTCTTATTCATCGAGATATTATGCACCTTGACCTGTCTCCGTGGTGTAAGGTGATTTGCATACTTGATTTGAAATTTTCTATAAAATCTTAACCGTTATGTCGAAGGGAGCCTTGTATTTAGGAGTTCAGTTTCCTTCTATTTAAGGCAAATATGAATAATAAGTGAATCAAGGATGATGATTTTATTAAAATCTCTTGTCGACAATCCAAAATTAAAAATTTTTTGTAAGATATATACCTTTCGATCACAAAAGGGTTTTCATACATTTAGAGTGCCTTCATGCCATCTACTATTGCCATTGTATTAAATAAATTGAAGTAGACAAATGTGTATTAGGGGATTGTACATAGAAATTTGGATGGCATAAATCTCGAGAAAATCTAACGGTCTCACAAGAAAGTCTCTGAATATCAAGGGGGCCCACCAAAGGGTGGTTTGTTGCATTGACTCTGTAGCTTTTCCACCTGTCGCACACGTTTCTGATCCTGAATGGTATCCTCAATTTCGCAAGTTCATTGGCCGACCTTTAATCTGCTGCCCATGGAAAAGTGAGGTGAGGAGCATCGCGGTCTCCAAATTTGGCACTCTTGCCTCGAGCTAGTCCATCGTCGCTTTGGCCTCCCAGTAACACCCGCACCTGCTCCTCTGCTTTGATCTTCTCTTCGCTCTAGCACTAACCATTGAAGGAAGATTTTTGATGGGGAACTCCAACCAGTTCACTTGCATCTGAATAGTACATCAGTTTTAAAAAGCTGAATGTCAAAACACCACTTTTTAAAAAGATCAGTTTAAACCAACTTCTAAAAAAAAAATAAGCGTTGCATCTGATGTATTAGAATTCTAATCAGGGTCGCCACATATACCGACAGACTCCCAATTATTATATGGGTGGGTCTGTTTGTACACATGATAGGTATTAATTGGAGTCCTGATGTAAAACTATATCATGTCTCCTAATACAATAATTTCTCCTAAAAAAGATACATGTAGACATATTACATTTCATATGAGTACAATCAAAGATATACTTTGCCTGCGTTAACGGCTGAAAAAGAGTGCTTCTACTTGTTCTACAGACAAAGGATAAATGCATAAAATAATATTGATTATGCTTCTATGTTTAGTTTCTTTTGTATTCTTCTTCTCCATTTTTTTTTCTTTTAATTTGCTAATGAATGGATGATTCTTCACAAGTAAATATTATATAGTTTATATGGTAAGAATTTATCTTCTAAACCACCATTTAAGACTTTGGTAGCCTCTATTTTAGACTTTTGTGCCACCCTTTAACCAATTTATTTTAAATGCTTGATATATTAATTAATTTTGTTTGAGCAAAAAAATTGTTTTGATTAAGTCAAATGATTTAAATTTGTTTTTTTACATTTGATTTTGGCTTCACCTTAATTTAAAGTCCGCAATATGCTTTATTGAATAGAATTTCTAAATAAAACATTTAGTTTCAGTAAGATGACTCCAAATGCATATGAATGTTATAGTTTGGATAAAATAAATTTTATTCATTAGTTAATATCATTAATTATCTTAAATCAAATCAAATCAAATTAATTAATTCCTGAGATAACCAAGTTAATTTTATTTATTAGAATCAACCAACATTAGTTGAGCACATTTACAAATTAATAGTGATTTATATTCTACAGATATGTTTAGAAGTCATATGGTGTATTAGTTTATTCCTTATAGATAAGATTAAAATAATAAAAAAATATTTTAAAACATATTTTCCGCCTGTCAAATAAGCCCAAAATTTGAGATCAAAAGCTCTAATCCCACTAAGCGGGGTCGGCTACATAAATCCATTTTATCCATTGAGTCTTATTTAGTGTCATATTTTCATTTCATTCTAATAAATTAAGATCTTTTTTTATATAGTAAGTGCTAAGTCTTCTTAGGTCTACCTCTGCCTTTTTTAACATAACTTTAATCTACAATATCTACTCTCATAATCGGATCATCAGATGGTCAATCTTTAATGTGACCAAACCGTCTAAGATAACTCTCTCTAATTTTGTTTGTCATTGAAGCTCCACCAACCCTATCACGGATATATTCATTTCGCATTTTGTCTCTAAGTATAAAACCACTCATCCGCCTAATCATTCTCATCTCGGCAACACTTAACGTATATTATGCTTCACTTTTAAAGGCCAACACTCAGCGCCATAAATCATTGCAGGTCTCACCATCATCTTATAAAATTTTCCTTTCATTCTAAATGGTACTTCTCTATCACACAAAAGGCTCGAAGCATTCCTTCACTTCGACCAACCAACTTGAATTCTACTAATGACATCCTCATTCATATCAACATCGCTTTGAACAATAGACCCGAGATATCTAAATCGTTCACACCTTTTAATAATTTGATCAACCAAAGTTACACTCCTGACACTAGAGCTAATACTATTAAAATTACATTCCATGTATTCAGTTTTAGTTCTACTCAAACGAAGGCCTTTAGACTCCAGTGTAGACCTCCATAATTCAAGTTTTTTTTCCTAGGCTTTTTCTCTCGTCTTATCCACGAGAAGGATATCATCAGCAAAAAGCAAAAAGCATATTGTAAAAGTCAAGTAAGACCATCCATAACTAAAGCCAAAAAAATAAAAAAAAATAAAAAAAATAGAAGAGCGGCATTTACATAGATACCACATAATTTTTAGGTATTTACATATCTAACACATAAATATTCACATTTACATGCATACCATTCAACTCTTTAATATCACATCAAAAAAAAATCTCTAACATTGTCTTTCTGAAAATGAAATACATTTTTTTTATATGCCAAACTTCTTATCAGAAACTGTAGGATTAGAATGTGTTAAACTTAATTCGTGAATTACATTTACCTATAACTAAAACCAAATATTTTCTTGATTATGTCAAGTCACATTAGATCCATAATTTCTTTTTTTGTTTAAATACTATAATAAAGTAATAATACTAATAATAATCATAGTAGTATTAATAATGAATGTCGATTAGATTATACTTAATTTAATGGTAAAACTTAACTGTATAATTCGTAAAAGTATTGTCTTTGACTCATCAAGGTAAGTAACTGTTTTTTATTAAAGGATAAATGTACCATTTCTAGTTAGGGCTGTTAATCTTTATTGATTGTAGTAGATTGATAGTTATTTTATAAGATCGTCAATCAAGCCCTTGCTACTTCAATTATCTTTGCACTTGTTATGAGCCTCAATTATTGCTCGTGATGAAATCACTAATTACCTCACTCTATTGTCGCAAAATTTTTACATAATTGAGTTAATCATAGCATTATGATATTTTCTTTTCCTTACACTTGTAAGCATTGAATAGCGTATTTCTTACACATTATACGTGTGAAAAATTTTGTATGCTTGTGTGATATGCAGGTCAATGGAATCCTTTTCGATATTCGCTAGTCGAGACAATAAGCCCACATAGTGACGACTCTAAAGGAAATCAAAGGGTTTCCTTAGGCTGGTTTTGATCCTCCCGGTTTCAGAGTGTCTATTAAAATTTACTCTATAAATATTAAATGAAAAATTGAATAATAAAAAACTTGATTGTAAATGATTGTAAGTTCTTTTTATGATAAATAAGCATATTTGATGTTTATCACTCATTTGTTGTCCTATGATGTTATATGCACGTATTAATCGTCTCTATTTGTTGTTCCTACTGCATGTCTCATTTCTCTTATCATTTATGTTTTAAAAGATAGATGTTATTTACTGAGTTTATTTGTAAAACTAACTCTTAGATTTTGAATGTCATATTATATTCAATCACTGGTAGGACCATCTCCACCGAAGCTGACATTTCAGTTTTAGTTTTCCTGTATTGGTATTATTTATTTTAGCTATTGCATTTTTCCTTTTTTCGTCATGGTAGTCATTTCTTATTATCATTTCGATTTTTCAGTCAGTTTTCTGCTTTCATTTCAGTTGTATCAGTGAACCTTCATTATGGAATGAAAATTGACATTTCTTTGTTTATTCTTGTTGTTATTTGCATATAATCTTTCTTTTCAAATACAAAACATGTTCAATTTATTTTATCATGTTTTGTGTTGTCGAGGTGTACTGACTTCTGGACCTGAGGTGTGACACTTTTGGTGTTAAGATATGTAAATACATAAGAATTGTTTGTATGTATGTAAATTTCTCAAAAAAAATATTAAGACTAATTCTTGTGTGATTATAGACTATTCAAAATATATATATATATAAACTCGACTTGAGCTCAAGCTTGAATATGAGCCTATGATTAAACTAATGGACTGAGCTCGTTGTTGACTCGAGCTAAACTCAACTCATCAGAATGGAATAAGTTAAATCAACTATTTGAATTGTATTTTGTTCATAAGGACACAATGTCAACTTATCTAGGATAAGTCCGCACATTATTAGTTTTATCAACTCAATTTATCAAATGTCCACATCATTACAGATTCATCATGTTTACATTCTCTTAAGATTGTTATTATTTACATTACATTTTATATTAGTGTTAAAACAATAGGAACTTCTACTTATAACTCAACCGAGGCTACTGAAAACAAATCTATAGTCAAACATACACAAATCGGAGTTTTAAGGAAAAAAAAAAGTGTAATTATATATTCATAATTGAGCCATTTTCGGGTGATTGTTATAATGCAAGAAATTATTGCAAAGGCACAAAAGCTAGCTAAGTGAAATCCAAAGAATACATTACTCTATAACAGGGAAATAATTAATAATCTATTAATTGGCACAAAGTATAACACTAATTTTATAACAGCGATGGGGTGTTATTTTCTTGCTTATCATTTAATTTAATTTAGACCTATTCATATATTAATCATTTTCAAGACAAATATTTCTGTTTGGGAAAAAAATAACAAAGTCTACGTAATATTTTGTTTTTACTACCACTATAAACCCAAAAAAAACTTTTAAATTGGCTTTTTGTTGTCTATTTTGTTTTCCCTTTTCATATATATATATATATATATATATATATATATATATTTAAAAGAATGGCCAGAGACTATTATACAAGCCTCCAACCACCTCAAAAGTACCTAATTATTCGAGTACCACCCTCCTATAAGACGATTGTGAGCAGAGAGGGATTCGAACCCCCGACCTGAGGAGACTTACAACTAACTCATATATATCAGCCAATAAGTCGGTGTACGCGGCACACACACGCACACACACATATATTAGATTAGTAAATAACAATATTTTTTAGTATTTTGTATGTAAATTGTCTTATAACAGCCTTAACCTGCATCCATTCTGATATGGATCCAAATGACCTCACAATTTAGTCTCGTTGGTATAACTTCCCATGGCACCCGTCTTATAAGTGCTCCGGCACAAACACACTTAAATTTGGAGTTTCTGATGAATTTGTTATCATCAACACCAAAAAAATGCCTTAGATGTTTTAATAGCTTACAGGGCATAAAGCTTGAACTTTCAAACTAATAGATAGTATGGGTGATTGAGTCATATAAGAGTTTGAGTATAAATCATCACACAATATATTCATGATAAGTATATGATTTACTTTAAAATAGAAGCAATATTATTAATTTAGCCCATAAATATGGTTTTTTCAATAAGTGAGTTTCAATATTTTCATGTGATATATATGTTGGATTTTATTTCATGACTTGAATCTTCCTTTTAATGATGGCATTTATTTGTATTCATACGTTAATGATCAATAGTCGAAGAAAGACGAAGAAGAATGAATTTAACTTTTTTGCTTATCACTGGATATCTTTTCTAATAATGAGATCTCTTATATCATTTAACTTAATTTGTTTGATCCATAGGAATATTTAAATGTTGTTATTACACCATTCCAACTTTCATGAAGTGGTGAAAGTAGACTCAAGGCACAAATTTCATCATCGAAAGTTGATGTCAATGAAACTTAAATGATTTGTGATTGAATTGAACTCGTTGATATGCTTCAGTAATGGAGACTCCTTCAAACATCGTAAGATTAAAAAATTTGGGCATGAGATAAACCTTTATAACAGTAGTATGCTTCCAATACTCCCAGTGCGTACCTATCCATTAGACCGTACATATATGTCGCCATACAAACGTATAAAAGGCGGAATTCAATTTTCTGAAAGTTGAAATAGTGATATATCTGATGTGATACAAAAGACTAAATTGGGAGGTACAAATACAAATGCAAAAGCAAACTTTACGCGTTCGATACTCAAATACATAGGAATTGGATGGTTTGTTTGTAAATGCTCCTAAAATTAAATCTTAGTTGCTTCAGTTTGTAAACTTAGGTTTCATCACTTTGAACATTTACATCAAAATAAATTAACATTTGTAGCTACCTATGGAGTCTGTATGCAAATTGATATTAGTTTTTAAAACAATAGGAACGCTACTTATTATTATTGTTCAACCAAGCTACTGAAAACAAATCAGTAATCAAACATAGACAAATCAAAGTTTACAAAAAAACAATACTAATTTAATTACGTATTTACATTTGAGCTGTTTTTTTGGATGATTACTGTAATGCAAGAAATTATATCAGTAAGAAACAAATTTATCACATGATGATAATGAATTAATAATCTAATTGTTGGCACATATATAACACTAATTTATAACAGCGATGGGGAGTTACTTTCTTGCTTATCAGTTTATTTAATTTTGTTTTATTCATATATTAATTATTTCCATGTTATGTATTTCTGTTTGAGAAAAAAAAAATAAAGTTCAATGTACTGATATGTGCGAGAAAATTTGTGGTGGTAGAGTAATGGATTATCATCTTAGTGTTGAACGAGATTTCAACACACACTCAGGTGAAAATGACTTGGGATGACACCATAAATTTTTTACGTAGAAAACCTGTAAAAGGAAAAAAATCACGTGTCTGACCCAATTGTGAAAATCTACTGTTGAATAGTGATTACAGAAATCCCTTGTCCCGCAGACAGAAGGTGGTAACTATATTTTTTTTATTACAGCATCGATTAGCGTCTGGTTTGTGGAACTATTATCCATCGAGATAATAGTCGTTTTGATTTGAAGGACCCATTTAATTTTAAAGTTTCTGATAAAATTCCAACTATTATATCAAAATACGACCAAATGTTTTAGGTGAATGAATTATCTTAGGGGTTGAGTACTTATCATGCCACAAAATTTAGTGTAAAATAGGGCTCATATTGCTAACTTCGCAAGTAAATAAGGTTTCTCAATAATGACTTAGTAAACTTTATTTTTTTATAATGTTTTATAAATTAGAATCACTCTACTTTACAAAAAATAAAATTAATATCTATTTTTTTTAATTAGGTTAATTTTGAGTTGGTTGAATAATCATGAAGATGTCAAAGTAAAGATTTTAGTTTTGAACTTTTATTAAAAGAAATATTTTAAAAAACTCGATTTTGAATGAGGAAAATAATGTCAAACGGAAAATAAAAGCTAATCAGCCAAACTATGATTATATTTAATTATTAGTGGATGTGATGAATGGATTGTCATTTTGGGTGTTCAGTTTGAGTTTGAATTAATTCCATTTTGTCCAGTTCCATAATTTGTACGTTTTGATTTAAATGTCAATATAATATATATAATTGTTTCCCAGTGTCAATAGCTGTAATCTGTTGGTAGAGCGGCATGTTTGAAGGTTATAAGTCCCCTCAAGTCACGGGTTTGAATCCCTCTATGGCCAATTGGTCGGTAGTGAGGGCGGTCCTCGAATAGTGAGACACATGAAGGTAGTTGGGGGCTAGTATAATAGCCTCTGGCCATTCATTTATATATATTGAAATTAGAAATTTAGCATATGCATGTGATAATTGGTTAGCCCTATTAATTTCTATCATTTTCAAATTTCAAAACAACATTCATAATTCATATCACATATTGCATACAGAAGCAACTGATCTGTATTATAATACTGAAGTTGGAAGATACTATGGCAGTGCTAAGAAATATGTGATTTGAGGGCTCTTGTAAGAGAGAAAGTTGGTGTATTTTGTTAATCTACAATCAGCTACAAGACATCAAATTCTTATGATGCCATTTTATTAGCTCCTAACAAACCCTATCTTTGATAACCAGATGGATATGATTGCATGAGAGATAATATATTTTATCACAAAAAACATGATTTATATATGAAATCTTAGAGGTTATATGATAACGGCTTTGCCCGTTTTAGTAAATCCTGTAAATTTGAACTTATTAAATCTTGCCAACCGCAAGATAAATTTAAAAAAGTTGGTTTTATGTTAAAACTACGAAGGGATTGAGAAGAGACTAGATTTACTAGATCGTAGATTTAAAATTATCATTTTTTGAATGCCTCGCAAGATTTAAGTTAAATCCTATTTAAATTGATTACCATATAACCCCTCAGTAAGGTCACAAGTGAATGAGCAATTTTAAATGCCATTCAAATTGGATTATCTATATATGTGGAGAAGATTATTCAAAATTTCAACTTGTATAACTTTAGGAGATGTTTTGTAGCGCCTTTTAATAGGATTTATCACCAAATTTGCTAAATTTAGCAAAACGCTAAAATACAGGAGTTATGTGGATTTATGAATTTTCAGATTTTGGGCCCCAAATTTGCATTAGATTCAACTTAAATTCTGATTTACTAAATCCAATGGTAGGTTGGTGATACGCTGCAAGTGCGGTGAAGCACTGTCGACTCACACGCGTATGCATGTCGTATGAGTAGTACATCGGAATTGAGTTCCAGATATCGATCCCGCAGAGAACTAAATAAAATTCAATGAGAAAGAAGTTCTAGTCAACATTTATCAGTCATAGCGTGAAGGATTAATTTGAATGTGTAAAGGTAGGCAACTTCTCTTACTTTAATTATGCAAAGAGACTTAAGTGAAAGAATGGGTCTCCCTTGAGATGACTCATAAAAACCTAGGTTTAATGGTCAAACGTTATTATACAAGCCCCCAACCACCCCTAATGTGCCTAACCATTCGAGTACCACCCTCCCCTTTAAGGAAACCGTGGCCAGAGAGGGATTTGAACCCCTACCAGAGGGGACTTACAATTTACGCACATATGCCAGCCAACAAGTCGAGGTCACACACACACTCCTACCACATTTGTCTTGATCAATAGTTGAAGGCTTTGATCCATATAGAGGTTAATGAAGCTTTATCAGATAAAGATATTCTTCTATTTGCATCTTTTAATAGCTAAAGTCTTAGTTATCAATTATGTTAATTTCAACCTTTTAGTCCTCCATGGTCAAACCTCATAAAACTTCTTCCCAAGCTTTGATATCATTTTTTTAGAATAGTAATTGAATGTTGCGAAAAAAATTAAATGAGGATTAAAAATTATTAGTAGACCAAGAATCACAAAATACAAAAATACATAGGAATGGGATGGTTTAATGGCTTTGAACATTTACATCAAAATAAATTAACATTTGAACCTACCTATGGAGTTTATTTGCATGTTGATATTAGTTTTTAAAACAATAGGAAGGTCTACTTATTATTATTCAACCAAGCTACTGAAAACAAATCAGTAATCAAACATAGACAAATCGAAGTTTACAAAAACAATACTAATTTAATTACGTATTTACATTTGAGCTGTTTTTTTTTTTGATGATTACTGTAATGCAAGAAATTATATCAATAAGAAATAAATTTATGTTTAATCTAATTTTGGGCACACATATAACACTAATTTGTAACAGCGATGGGAAGTTACTTTCTTGCTTATCAGTTAATTTAGTTTTCACCTATTCATATATTAATTATTTCCATGATAAATTTTCTGTTTGAGAAAAAACAATAAAGGTCTATGTACTGATATGTGCGAGAAAATTGGTGATGGTAGAGTAATAGATTATCTTATCACCGTTGCACGAGATTTCAACACACACTCAGGTGAAAGAGAAATGGCTTGGGTTGACACCAGAAGTTTTTTACATGGAAAACCCGAAAAGAGAAAAAGCACGGGGTCTGGTTCAATTGTGAAAACCTACTATTGATTAGTGATTACAAAAATCTCTTGTCCTACTGACGGGAAATTGTAACTATATTTTTCATATTACAGCTTCGACTGATGGCGTCTGGTTGGGGGTATCGGCGAAGATTTGAGGTGGTCGACGATGACGGCCAATAGTGGTTGACGGCGATCGGAGGGTGTCAACGACAGTCAGAGATCGGTGCGTGTCGATGACGGTCGACAATGGTCGATCAGCGGTGGTCAACAACGGTAGGCGATGGTTGACAGCGGTCGGCGATGACCGATGGTGATTGTCTAGTTGGTGTCGAGTGACAGTGGTTGAGGGTGAACAGCTGTGGTTGACGGCGATCGGCGGTGGTCAATGACTGTTGGGATAGTGATGGACTCCAGCTGATTCTCAGATCCTCAAATTCTCTCTTAAGGCTCCTCCCCCCTCATTTGAGGGGCGGCGGTCTATTTATAGTATTTTATTTGTAATTAATGCAGGAATATGAATCATTTTAATCGGATAGTCCGTAGAACTTCCACTGATTAGATGGCATTTGTCGGCATATTTTTAGATTGTATATTTTGAAAAGGGGGGGTCGCCTACAGAAGTTGTCGGCGAATAATTTGAAAAGTAGTATTTGATTTTTGAAAGTAATTTTAAGTTTGAAAATTTTAAGATATGAAATCAAACTGATCTCGCATCCCAAATAGTTTATATAAACGAGCACCGCACTTACAAGCCGTGTATCTATCCCTAGGATAAACACACTCGGCTTGATGGTGGGGCTCGATTAAATAAACTAAAAGATTTGTGACATACGGTTCGGTCTACAAACCAATTTTATAAGCCGACTGAGTTCCACGCTTAATATAAAGAAATTAAGCGGGGTTTATATTACGCAGGTTCTTAAAGTTCCTATAAGGGCAAGCCCCTATAGTTGATTACATCTTAAATGACGAGAATCACTTAAGAAAACTCTTGATAATGATCAGTAGTTTTGCTCTCAAGAATTTCAAAGTTTAAAGTTTTCAAATGATAGGATTTTGGAATTTTCAATTGGGAATGGATCAAATTTGGAACCGTTTGTTTTGGAATCCAAAGGAAGAGAAGTAGGAGAAGTTGAGGATCCAAGAGGAATCTTGGCAACTTCCCAACTATCCTATTGTTTGGCTTCAATTTAGGAAGAATTATTTTGTATTTATCCTGTCAATTTTAATTATTTAAGACTTATATTCGTATGACATGATCATACAAACAGCCTCGAAGATGTGAGGGTTTATGTCGTACCAAACAACTACCTCGGAATCCTAAAACCGGTTAGGGCTTAATTTACATAATATGATTATGCAAATGCCTAACAAAAGGGTTGAGGGTTTATGTTGCACTAAGCAAACTTCCTCGAAATCTTATGGCTTGGTTGTTTAAAACTAGGAAAGGTTTTGTTAAAGTAGACTCGGGTTTTCACTGATGACGATGGTCGTCTTTGCCCACTATACTCCAGCTCCTTGTTGTTGCAGAGGTTTAGTTTTAGAAGTCATAAATCGGGGAGATGAGAGAAGTGTTTTGGTTTAGAGAAAATCTTAAAATCTAAGTGTTTTTAATATTTTAATTAAAACAAATCTTAAAGTTGTTTAAAACGGACCCGATTAAGATCCCGCGGTTCCGTCATCCCAACACCGTTATTTTCATTGAATTCACTTGAGTCAGGATGAATTTCTTAAACTCAGTTGAATGAGTTCCACACTTTCATTTAGACCGTAAGAAATCTCGTTAGCAACACGTGGGTTATATTATCCGAGGTATTCCCGATCATTTAACGAGACGTTTTAATTTAATTAAAGTTATAGTTTTGTTGTTCTGTTTGTGATTAAATTTTGAGTTGTTTTATATTTTGAAATGTTGTGGCGGTGATTTTTATCTTGTAATGACTTTTAATTTAGTTTTGGTTTCAGTTCAGGGACTATCCTAAAGGTTTTGGTTTTCATGCAACGGTTGTTTATCATACAGAAAAGTAAAGTACGAGTGCATGTAAGTAAATTTCAATAAAATAAAAGCATACGCTGGAGAGTCTTACTCGTTATCCAATTGCACTTAAAACACATGTTAAGACATTTAAATGTTTCAACAAGTACATAGGTAAAGCTAAGGGAAAGGTTTTGGTTGTCTACCAAAGTCCTAATCCTATATCTAGTCATCTCCTATGACGTTTAGGTTCTTGTGTTTTGGTTTAAGGATGATTTTCTTCGCCAAAGAACAATTAAGTTCAATTGTTCTTATAAACATCTCATCATATTGAGGAAGTGCTTAAGACGAGTCTTAAACATCTTTTCAATACCTCTAAATTGTTTTAAGTCCAAGAGAATTTAATTATACAAGTGAATTAATCATCCAGGGAGTTTAAGTTTTGTTCTCTTCGCTCAGATGAACTTAGGACGTTTGAATATCCTCATAAGTGAAGTAACATCTCACTCGATACCTCATTTAAGAGTTATAATAATAAGAGCTTTAAAAGGGCAAATCAACTTATTAAGTATTTTAATGATTTAAACTTAATGATTTAATTTTAATTTTGACTTAATTATAAAAAATTAGTTTAAGTTTGGAATAGTGTTGAAGTTATTTTAGATTTAATTCTTAATGATTTCATTTAGGTTTGTTGTTAAATGATTTTAATTTAATTTAATTCAATTTAATTTTAATTCAATTTAATTTAATTTTAATTTAATTTGATTTGATTTTAATTTAATTTAATTTAATTTGATTTGATTTAATTTAATTTAATTTA
This sequence comes from Papilionanthe hookeriana x Papilionanthe teres, assembly GCA_022702705.1. Classification (NCBI taxonomy): domain Eukaryota; kingdom Viridiplantae; phylum Streptophyta; class Magnoliopsida; order Asparagales; family Orchidaceae; genus Papilionanthe; species Papilionanthe hookeriana x Papilionanthe teres. The sequence continues at coordinate 24,776,822 of CM040421.1, forward strand.
ATTTAATTTAATTTAATTTAATTTAATTTTAATTCAATTTTAATTTAATTTAATTTTAATTTAATTTAATTTAAATTAATTTAATTTTAATTTAAATTTAATTTTGATTTTAATTTAATTTAAATTTTAATTTAATTTTAATTTTAATTTAATTTAATTTAATTTAATTTTAATTTAATTTAATTTAATTTAATTTTAGTTTAATTTTAATTTGGATTATTATTTTAATTTTTTTAAGTAAGAATTAAGTATTATTGAAGTGATTTATTTAGGGATTTTTAAATTAAAGAATAAATATCCTCTTAATAATATCTCTACTTTAATCATTCCAATTTCTATTATTCTTCCAAAATTTCAATTAATTAATTAATTAAAGTTTTATTTTAATTATATTTGAAATGGTTAGAAGGTTTCTACCCTCAATCATTTAAGTTTCAATAATCCAAAATCAGTTTAAAATCAAATATTTTACCCTCCCTTTTTGATTAATCCTAAAATTTTAATTAAGGGTTGAAATTTTTAATTACCCTTTTGCCCTTCAAGCTTAATAATTCTATAACTCACTAAATTAAGCTCAAATGAACTTGAAATTTTTATGTAACCTCATTCACATATCAATTAAGACATTAGAAGAGAAAATGTGATTTTTCTGTATTTAATTTATTTATGTAATTATTTTTAATGGAAAATAGGGGTTTTCAAGGAAAATTCAATAACATGACCAAGCAAATGTTTCTGTCCTTAAGAAAACTATGAGATGTTCCTAATGACCAGAGGACCATTTGGACCAATTTTAGTGATTTTTTGAATTATATTTTATTTATTAGAATTATTTTGAGTTTTGGAGTATTAATTAATTTTAAAATAAAATTAAATTTAAAAATGAATTTTATATTTTTCTTAAATCTCTCTAACCTCAAGAAGTCCAGAAAAATAAATTTTATATTTTTCTAATTTTTCTTTGATTTATTAGAATTATTTTAGTGAAAAGGTTGGAAAATACATTTTTTAATATTAAAAATTACATTAAGCCTTTAAAATTCAATATCTTATCCTAGGGACTTAAAAAAAATATTTGGTTTGTTCCTAAGTGATTAGAATTCAAAATGTGACATTTTGGTGATTTTTAATATTTTTATGATTTTTATTATTTTTAATTATTAAAAATATTAAAATAATGATAAAAATCAACTTTTTAGAAAATTACAATTTTAATTTTCCTAAGTTCCTTTGATATCAGAGAAGCTCCAAACCCATTTTTGTGAATTTTTGAAAATTATTTTGTGAGTTATGAATTTTTAAAATTTAATTTTATCCATTTTTCTTAAGAGACTTAATCAACCCATTTGGTGGGGTTAATCAAGTCCAATTGACTTCAAATTTTTATGTAATTTTCCTCTAATCCTAAAGATCAGTGGAGAATTATTTTTAAGTTAATTTGATGTGTAGTTAACCCTAATTAATTAAAGTTCAATTTTGGGTGTTTAGGCCAATTAGGGTTGTTCCATGTGAATTAACTCAAAACCTTTTTTTCCTAGGCTCCTCTAGTCATAGAAAACATCACCAAATTTTCCTAGAATTTATTTCTCAACATGCTAATTATTGGAATTAAAATACTCAAAACAGTAACATGCAATTAAAAAATCAATAACCTCTCATAGAGATGGCCTCTGACTTTGGAAAATTCAGGGAATGTTCTCAAGTTCAGAGGCTTCAAAAGCTCCATGGTCTCATGTCATGGTGAATTGTCTATGCGAATGGAGAATTAAAACAATGTAGAGAGTAAATAAATCATTAAAAATAAAATACTCAATGAAATTATTTGATTTCTTTTTCACATTATTCTCCTCCATTCACTGAGTAAGAGGGTATTTTTATTTTATTTTTACGATTTTTCTACACAAAGTTATGCATTTTTGAAGTTTAGGGTCAAAAAAAATAAAATATTTCATTTTTCCGCTCAATCGCCACGTGTCGCTCCACGATTTGCTGGCGCGGTTCGCGTTCATGGATGCGGCTACCGTCCACCTCTATCGGCGTCGTCCGTTGGATACACGCACGATCGGACGTGCTGTCGCTTCTCTCCCCAGTTCTATTCACCCAAACCGTCCGACTTCGAGCCTTGATATCTCCCTCGATTCTCGATGAAATTGAATGAATTTTTTAAAATGATCTTCTAATCGAGTAGCGCACATCTATACGGTGATGATATACTTAAAACATGTGAATAATTACGGAGAATTAAAACATGCTCGGTTGGAGGAGAAAAATTTGATACCTTTGTCCAAGAGGTGAGGCCTCGAGTGGAAATGATTGGATTGAGCTTAGGAGTGCTTAGAGAAGCTTTGGGAACAATTTGGCGAGTTTCCCAAGAGTAATCTTTTTTATCTCTTCCCCTTGGTCATGGAGGTGGGGTTTAAATAAGGAAAGTTATGGTGGAGCTTGGGTGGCCATGAGGGTTGGTTTGGTTCATTCACCGAGGTTTTTTGGCTGAGAAAAACTCGCATGATTGAGCTTGATCTTGGTGCGATCAATTGGGTTATGTCATGTGTAAAGTCGAGGATTTAAATGACATGGGTGTAAGGAACATTTTTGGTCCGATTTGGGTCGATTCATGGTTTTGGCATGGTTCACTCACGAAGGCTTGATGTGGGTGATGTGAGATCATTTGGGTCGACCTCGCATGAGTGGTGAAGTCCCCATCAAGGTGAGGTGGCCAATTTTGGTTAAAGTGTATCATGAATGGGGTTAAAAAAGGTTTAGTGAAGGCTTAGGAAAGGCTCCCCTCTTCTTGTCATAAGTGGCATGGTGAGGTGGAAAGGGCTCCCCATGGCTTGCATATGGCTTATGCATGGCTCCATGACTTCATTTGGCTTGCTCATGGCTTGGGAAAATGTTGGCTCACTTGCATGGAAAAGGGTTATTTGGAATTTTGAAAACTTTGGATTCCATTGATGGGATTTGTCACGATGCTACAAATGGGTTGATTTCATGATGGTTTAAGACTTTGGTCAAATAGGATTATCAAAAGAATTATGAAGAAAAGGTTTCATGTGGGCTTGGGAATGGACTTTGGCCTTTTAAAATTTGGTAAAGGTGGGCTTTTAAAATGGTTTAAGGGATTGGGCTTTTATGTTTCAAAATGGGCTTTCAGATCAAAAAATTTGTAAAGGTTCATGCCAAATAAATGTTGGGTTTAGTTTAAGGATATGTCATGAGTGATTTAAAACAAATTTGGAGTGATTTGGGATTGAATTGGGTTGGATTTAGGTTTATTTGGTAAAGGGGCTAAGGTGGGCCAAATTGGGCTAACTTAGGCTAAGGTTGGGCTAATGTTGAAATTGATGTTGCGAAATGTTTAGGGGAATGTTATGAAGAGTTTTCAACTTTGGTTGGGGTTCAATCTTGGGATTTGGGCATATTTGGGTTCATGGTGGATTTAGGCCAATTTAAGGAATTTTGGGTTTGGGTTGAATTTGAGTAAGGTTTGGGTCCAAATTTTTGGCAAATTATGTTATATTTTTGTTTATGGAGATGTTAGGGAAGATTTAGAAAAGGTTTGGGGTTAATTGGAGTTGAGTTTGGTTAGGTTTGGGCTAAGTTTAGCTCATGGGTCAAAATTGGGCTTTAAGTTTAAGAATGAAATTGGACCTAAATGTCAATCAAATTGGGCTTGGATTTGGTCTAAATTGATATTGGGGATATTTAATTGAAGTTTAGAATTGAATTGGACCCAAATTGAGGTCAATTGGGGAGGTTTGGTTTGACATTGGGTTCATTTGGGTTAAAAAATGGGTCAAATTGAGAATTTTAGTAAACGTGGGGTAAATTGACAAAATTGGCTCATGGTGTAGTTGAACAAAATGAAATTGGGAATATTTGGGATTTTCTGGAATTTTTTGGGAATTTTTGGAATTTTTGGATTTTTGGGTCAAGAGGGGCATTTTGGTAATTTGAAGGGTATTGGGGGTATTTTTGGAATTTTTAGTCAAAGATGATCACTTTGAATGGTGAGAAATGTTTAAGGACTGATTTTGAGAAATTTTGAGGAATTTGGGTAATTTTGCAAATTTTGGGTCATTTCAAGGGCATTTGGTAGGTTTGGTGGGTCCGAGGCCCCGGGGGTCAAAAATTGAAATTTTGGAAAAATGAAGATTGATTGAATGTGAGTAGAATGGAATCACTTTGGTTGAGCCATGAAGCCATGAAGCCATGAAGCCATATTAAGCCCATATGAGCATGAGAGGACTCGTTGAGGTATTCATTTATGTTGTTCATAACCTCTTAGCGAGGGCTTAGGGGTTAAGAACCATCCATGTGAATTACCTGCATGAGTCGGGAAGTCAAGTTGGGTGAGAGTGTGGTTTTAGGGCTTGGAATGTGTGTGAGAGTGTGGTGTATGTGCGAGTCGACCCTCACTGGACCAGGGCCGCCGGGGGTATCCCTAAGGCGAAAAATCCTACGGGGAACTCATCCTTTAAACCTCCACATTTGATCTCGACCCTCCTAGGTGATTAGGGGTCTACCATCAAACTTGTGGGGTTTGCGGGGAGTCAAGAGGTGTTTGAATTTCTAAAGGCTGGGTTCCACTTCTAGTCTTCTAAGATTAGTCAAAGGAAAAGCCTAAGGCTAGATCCTAAAGACTAAGGAGAGAGAAAAGAAAAGACCTCGTCAAAAATGAGGTCAACAGCATTTAATGGAGATTTAAGTGTCTTAATGATGTCAGAAATGAGCAATCTTGGGCTATTTGGATTCAACTTATTGAGATGCTTGATTAGACTATAAAATTGTCACATTTGGCGTCTGTTTAACTTTCCAAATGTGTGTGGAAATCTAGCAAGTATGGTTTAATGATATGATCTGGGCTTGATTTGACTCAGATTGGATCAACTTTGATATCATTAGGTCCGCCTCATTAAGTAGGTCAGTTTGACTATAAGTTTCCTGAAATCGGTACTCTAGATGATTTTTATCAAGATTTGAACGTTTATTGCTTAAAATATCATCTCGGGATTTGTATCCTGTCTCGATATTCGTGCAGGATGATGAAAAAATTTTGGTGGCATATCTTTACCATCTTGTTTTAATCATATTTCGTGGTTTTGGCCACCTTAAAAAATAAGGTTGGTTTCGCCATACTTACAGTATAATTGCTACTGAGAATTTGGTAAAAATGAAAAATATAATTTGAGGTCATATGGTGTATTTTATTATTTAGGTAAAGCATTTGAAAACTAGATACGAAGAAGGGGCTTGATGTGTAACCAGTAATATTTAGAGTCCTATGTATATAGTTGTTATATAACTGCCTAAACTATTATCCATCGAGATAATAGCCGTTTTGATTTAACGGCCTTAATTAACTCTAAAGTTTCTGATAAAATTTCAACTGTTACACTGAAATACCCCTAAATGTTATAGGTGTGATGCGTGTTGGAAAATTCGCGGTGGTAGAGTAATAGGTTATTGTCTTAGCATTGCACGATAATTCAGCACACACTCAGGTAAAAGAAGAGAAGTAAATATGAGGAGACATCTTGATTTTTACGTGTAAAAACCTTGAAAGGGAGAAAAACCACGGGGCCTAGCCCAGTCAAAATAATCCACTATGAATGATGAGTACACAGATTCATTTTTCTTCTAAATCAGGGAAGATGGAGTTACAAAGTTGTATAACTGTAATCTGACTGTAGTTCTTGGTGACATCAGGTTGCAAGAGTCATTGCTGATTGTTGTGGAGGTACTGGTCTATTGTGAGTGTTGTAGATGTGGCTCCAGAAGCATTGATTGGTCAAAGAAGCTATAGTAAGTAGTTGTCGGAACAGTGGACCACGTAGGTCGTAGTTAACAAGTATTAATGACATATATAGGTCGCGGGGGCCAGAGTCGGGAGGTGCATGAGCTAATGACCACGTAGTGGTTGGAGCGAGTATTGATGACATTCGTAGGCCACTGGAGACGAAGTTGGGAACTGTATGAGTTATGAACTACGTAGGCCGTAGAGGCGAGTATGAATGATGTACGTAGGTTGCGATGGCAGGAGTCGGAAGCTGCACAAGCTGTGAACCACGTAGGCCATTGGTGGGAGTATGAATGACATATGTATTTCGCGGGAGCCAGAGTTGGGAGTTGCATGAGTTGATGACCATGTAGATTGTTGGGGCAAGTATGAATGACGTTCGTAAGCCGCGGGAACCTGAGTCGGGAGCTGCACGAGCTGTGAATCACATAGGTCGTTGTGGCGAGTATAAATGACATCCGTAGGCCACAGGGGCCGAAGTCAGGAGCTTCACAAGTTGATGACCAAGTAGGTCGTTGTTGGCACATAAAATGTAGTGATGAGATCTTGTCCCACATACGGGAAATGGTTATTAGATTTTCCAAGTTACAACATCAACCGACGACTTCCGGTCAGTAGCGCTCGACGGTGATTGGTGGTGATTAATGACTGTCAGCGACGGTTGGCGATGGTCAGTGATGCTTTACGACAACATTAGTGCCTGACGGTGTGGGGGATGTTTACGAAGATCGACGGTGGTCAACGACGGTTAGCGGCGGTTGATGGCAGCTGGCGCCGATCGATAACGGGATGATGCTGGACTTCAGCTCCTTCTCAGAGCTTTAAGTTTTCTCTGAACCTTCCAGTCCCCCTCTTCATGAGTGGGTGGGGCTCTATTTATAGTGTTCTGGGTGCAATTAATGGAGGAATATGAACTATTTTGATCAGATGATCTGAAGAGCTTCCTCTGATCATACAATGTTAAATGGACATTTGAGTGTCTTAACGATGTCAGAATTGAGCAATCTTGGGCTCCTTGGATTCGTCTTGTCTAGACATTCGATTCAACTATGAACTCGTCAGATTCGACATCCATTTGACCTTCCAAATGGGTCTAGAAATCTTCCAAGTGTGATTTAATGACTTGATCTGGCTTGATTTAACTCAGATTGGATTAAATTTGATATCATTAGGTCCGTCTCATCGAGTCGGTCAGTTTGACTATAAGTTTGCTGACATCAGAGCTCTGAAAGATTTTTATCTAGATTTGAATGTTTCTTGCTCAAAATATCATCTCGAGATCTGTTTCATGCCCCGAGATTCGTGTCGGATGATGAAAATTTGTTGGTGGAGTATTAAATGCCCCTCTGGACTGTCCGATCAAGGGAATTTCTCTGACCGTCCGATCAAAATAGCTGCATTAATTGTACCAAAAATGGTATAAATAGACCCCCAACCCTCACATGAGAGGGGAGTGGTTGGCGCTGATGCCTAGCGAGAGCCTGAGGCCTTGAGGAGAAGCTGCGCGACTTAGCACCACCAACGACCGTCGTCGACCACCGCTGACCTCCGTCGACCATCGCTGACCTCTATCGACCACCGCCGACCACCGTCAACCATCACCTACAGTCGTCAACTATGGTCGATCTCCGCCGTCGACCATCACCGACCTTAGTTAACCTCCGCTATTCGCCGTCGACCACCGCCAACCACCATCGTCAATTACCACCAATTGGACATTGTCAATCGACACTGTAATCTGAAGAATATAATCATCATTTCCAGTCGCATGGGACAAGAGATTTTTGTAATCATCAATCAATAGTGGATTTTTGCAACTGGGTCAGGCTCCGTGATTTTTCCCTTTACGGGTTTTCCATGTAAGAACTTTTGGAGTCGTCACTGTTTGTTTTCTTTTTCATCTGTGTGTGTGTTGAATTCTCGTGCAACACTGAGAACATAAATCTGCTACTCTACTGCAGCGAATTTTCTAGCACGCATCAAGGTGATTAAAGTTATTTTAGAGATTGAGTACTTATCATCCCACAAAATTTTCTGTAAAATAGGGCCAATATTATTAATATTGCAATTAAATAAGGTTTGTCAATAAGTGATTTAACTTTTATTTTTTTAATGTTTTATAAATTAGAATCACTCCTCTTTACAAAAAATAAAATTAATGTATTAATTTCAATTAAGTCAATTTTGAGTTGGTTGAATAAATGAAGATGACAAAGTGAAAAATATTAATTTTGAACTTTAATTTTGAACTTTTATTAATTTTGAATGGGAAAAATAATATCAAACGGAAAATAAAAGCTAATCTGCCAAACTATGATTATATTTAATTATTAGTTGATGTGATGAATGGATTGTCATTTTGGGTGTTCAGTTTGAGTTTGAATTAATTCCATTTTGTCCAGTTCCATAATTTGTACGTTTTGATTTAAATGTCAATATAATATATATAATTGTTTTTCAGTGTCAATAGCTATAATCTGTTGGTAGAGCGGCGTGTTTGAAGGTTATAAGTTCACCTGAGTCACGTGTTTGAATCCCTCTATGGCCAATTTATCGGTAGTGAGGGCGGTCCTCGAATAGTGATACACATGAAGGTGGTTGGGGGCTAGTATAATAGCCTCTGGCCATTCATTTATATATATTGAAATTAGAAATTTAGCATATACATGTGATAATTGGGTAGCCCTATTAATTTCTATCATTTTCAAATTTCAAAACAACATTCATAATTCATATCACATATTGCATACAGAAGCAACTGATCTGTATTATAATACTGAAGTTAAAAGATATTATGGCAGTGCTAAGAAATATGTGATTTAAGGGCTCTTGTAAAAGAGAAAGTTGGTGTATTCTCTTAATCTACAATCAACTACTACAAGACATCAAATGCTTATGATGCCATTTTATTAACTCCTAACAAACCTTATCTTTGGTAACCAGATGGATATGATTACATGAGAGATAATATATTTTATTACAAAATGCATGATTAAATCTTGTAAATTTGAACTTATTGAATCTTGCCAACGACAAAATTTAAGAAATTTGGGATTTAAAGATAAAACTAAGAAGGGATTGAAAAGAGACGAGATTTATTAGATCAGAGATGTAAAATTATCATTTTTCTTTATGTCTCATAAGATTTAAGTTAAAAATTGATTACCATATAACCCCTCAGTAAGGTAACGTAACAAGTGACTGAGCAATTTTAAATGTTATTCAAATTGGATTATCTATATAAGTGGAGAAAATTATTCAAGATTTCATCTTGTATATCTTTAGGAGATGTTTGGTAGCGCCTTTTAATAAGATTTATCACCAAATTTGCTAAATTCAGAAAAACGTTAAAATACAAGAGTTATGTGGATTTATGAATTTTCAGATTTTGGACCCCAAAATTGCCTTAGATTCAACTTAAATTTGGATTTACTAAATCCAATGGTAGGATGGTGATACACTGCAAGTGCGGTGAAGCACTGTCGACTCACACACGTATATATGTCGTATCAGTAGTAAACCGGAATTGAGTTCCAGATATCGATCCCGCAGAGAACTAAATAAAATTCAATGAGAAAAAGTTCTAGTCTACATTTATCAGTCATAGCGTGAAGGATTAATTTGAATGTGTAAAGGCAGGCAACTTCTCTTACTTTAAATATGCGAAGAGACTTGAGTGAAAGAATGGGTCTCCACTGAAATGAATCATAAAAACCTAGGTTTAATGGAATGACAACGGTTGGCAATTAACATGAACAAACATCTTTCTTATCCCCTTATGGTGGAACTAAGAAAGTTATGTAATTTCATTAACAAGTTCCCTACATCTAGTAAAATCCCTGAAATATGCATTTCCCTACACATTAGCACTATACTTTGATTAACATCCCTTTTCTCAAAGTTAATGAAATTAGTCATAGATGTTCCACTAAGGATAATTCTTTTTCACAAAGTTAACAAATCAAGTTCACACAACAATCGGTCAGTTTGCATGTAAGCAAAAAGAGTAAAGATTAATTTTTGACCATCGCACAAATCATTAGAATCCATTACAACCTAATATACCCATTCATCAAATCATAAGAGAATTAAGAATATTTAGTTTCTAGACATGCTTGGAAACACAAAACACAAACATTGTTTTCACTAAAACAAATTAATTGTCTCTCTAGAATGCTCCTACTCAAGTATGCTCCTAGCCTTCTCCAATTACCATCATAGAATCTCTCTCAAGTCTCTCTACACAAATGTGCTCCTCTCACTCTCAAAGGATTTTCCAACAAAGTCAGTTTCTCTTGTCATCTTCTTTATAGAGGGTTTTGAAGATGAGAATGAAAAAAGCAAGCCCCTTCTTTGTGATTTTTTTCCTTATATCTTTTATTTTCTCCATTTGATGTTTGTTGGGTTTTTAATTTCATGATTGTGGCTCCTCATCTTCTCCCGAACCGCTTAGAACCAACTTCAGTGCAGGATTGTCGAAGAAATGGCGCAAGAGTCCCCATTAACTAGCGCACAAGCGCCTCGTGCTCTCTTTACTGGGTGTCTAAGCACCATCTGCCTGACGTATAAGCGTCAGGTGCTCTAGCTCTGTTGCTTGTATAGGTGGATGCTTATGCTCCCATAACCTGACACATAGGCACCAAGCACCCCATACCGCAGGTAGATGAAGGATGGACACTTATGTGCCCATAGCTTGGCGAATATGTGCCAAGCCCTTTGCTGCTTGTTCAAATAATGAGCACTGAAGCGTCTATTGCCTGGCATATACGCATCAGGCTCTCTAGAAAGTGTTGTCTTCTAAATACTTCTCAGGAGTTGGTTCTTGTTTACCTTTTTAGATCAGTCACATTCCTTTCGTCCTAATTTGACATGTTACACACAAATCACATAGAACATATCCATAAAATCATAAAAGAGACAAATAATATAAATATTAATAGAAATTAAAACAAATAATTTCACATAATTTACACATATCTGGTGGATTTAATAAATTTAAGAATCATAAATTTACTAACTCCTGTTAAGGTGCTCCAACTCTTAATCCTAAAAACAAAAATATCAAACAAATAAATATTTTTTAAATTGATCCAAACCCCATGCATTCATCTATTGCATAATAAAATTTCAATTTGATTTTTTCTAAAGCCAAATCTAACGATTTCAACTTCTTTATGATATTTTTATTATCATGATATTTTAAGATAATATTTATTCATATCTAATCTTCAAGTGGGCATTAATAAGATTAATATAATATATCGTTTTAATTAAATCTTAATTAGTTAATTGGTCGACGTACTTAATCTAAAGTCCAAAAAAGTATATATTTGGACCTTAATAAATTAAAATTCATTTTATCTTCTTACGGTATAAAACACAAAGATATCTTTTTTTTTTTTTTAATTTCCTTTAATTCATTAAAAAAAGGAAGCATAAGAAATGGCACTTATTGTGCGTTGGAAAACACCTGATTTGTAGCCGTTTTACCTACCCATGTGCAGTAATGTTGTTTACGATAGAACTATCATAGCTATAAATTAGAAATCATGGTTCCATGGCAAAACCCGCCAATAACACAACCATACTATCGCAATACCCGCTGCCTCTGTGCACCAATAAAACCAATTGTTTCAATTTCGCGCCAATAACACCGTAATACTAGCATAATAACATCACCAATAACACCATTGCCCCGAAACCACAGTAACACCACAATACTACCATAATAACTCCTTCAATAACATCATTTATCACGGAACTGCAGTAACACCTCAATACACCTCAAATAACAACTCCAATAAGACCACGTTTTGCGGAACCGCAGGAGAGTAGAGTCGTAAACAATTTTCTCTAAAAGAGGGACACGGGGTCAAACACGCGGGCGGCATGTAACACAAAAGGAAACCAGCTTATCCCGCAACACAGTGAAGACAGAGAAAACAAACGGACATGTCAGCGCTTTGAAATTGCCCTACAGCAATTCCGCTGCGCTAAATGAGCCCCTAAATAATAAAATTGTTCGAAAGATTACACTAATTGTCTAGTTAGTATATGAACTACACTCAAGACATTTAAGGTTCAGAACATAAAATAGCAATTTGTATTCTCTTTTGCAAGAACATCATGCTAAACAAATAAGAGGCTCAAAAGCACTTTAATAAAAGCTGACGAAGGATAAAATCATAGAAATATTAAAAGATGGCCATGTGAAGAGATTAACAAGGAAATTTTAAAAAAATTAAGCAATTATAAAAATATTTCTTACATCATGGGGATTTAATTAAAAATCCTGGCTTAAAGTTAAACAAGGCAACTACAATGACTTCACTTAAAGTTAATTAATTAAGATTAAAATAATCAAATAAGAGCATAGTAACTACGTTAGGGTTGCAAAAGAATAGAGTTGAGTTTGAACGAGCTTTAACTTTTTAAAACCATGATGTTTGAGCTCAAGTTCCAGCCCGAACTTAATTTTATGAGTTCAAGTTGACTTACAAAAACTAATTTATTATAAGAGGAAAAATGTGATTCAAATTGTTGTAAAATTTGATATTAAAGATGAAATGCTACAAAATCACTTAATATAGAGAAGTTAATTATTTTTTAAAACTTTTTTTTAATAATTTTATACTTTAAACTATTGAATGCTAATATATTTTAAATTAACAATCTTTAAACAAGCTGATCAGACTAGTACGAGTTGGTTAGATCTTAGCTCATCAACTCACTAAACTTATCTCGAAGCCAGTTATCAAGTCTAGTCTGAGCGAACTGTTAGGTATGACTCATATTTAGGGAGTTGGAGTTTCTTGGTGAAGAGGCGTGACTCCTGATGAAAAGGAGTGTATCTTGGAAGTTAGTGGGTTTGGGGGAGCGATGACGTGATTGTAATTTTATATGTGGGTTTAATATATGTCTATATATATATGTGTGTGTGTGTGTAACCTATGGGATGTAAAATTGAACTCCTCTGAAATAGTGTATTCGCCGGCTCGCTCTCGAGGACGTAGGCAATTATTTGCCGAACCTCGTTAAATCTCTGTGTTCTTCTTCTGTTTTGATTTGTGTCGATTCTTGTTTTTTACATAACACGAACTCACATAACTCTTATATATTTACATATCTAATAGCTAAAGTTTAAAATATATACATATATACACTCGTGTCAAAAACTTATACGAGAAAAAACGTATTCCACCCTTTCAAAACTATTAATAATAATATTTTCCTTTATGCAATATTAAAATTTTATTCTTATGCATACAAGTATAAAAATTGGACTGTTAGCTATGTAAATATATAAAATTGAAAAAGAGAAACTATATGAAAATGAAGAGGAATACGTGAGGCATCAGCTTCAATTATCAGATTCTAAAGAGGCGGGCTTATCTGAAGAACTCAGAAGCTGAGCTACATATCTTAACCCCAAACCCACCACCATAGCGTTGCCGTTGTGCTTCAACTGCAAGTTGGATGCCACCCATATAACATTTGACTCTGAAATAAATAATTCCACATATTCGAAACCTATCACAAAATTCCTTCATAAATTAAAACTTTAATACTATGAATTCAAATTTATCCCAAAGTATTAATAAAATATTACTGATAGACACCAAAAAAAAAATCACATGAGAGAGCAATAAGAGAAACTATCACACAATTCTTATGTATCTATGTACGTACAATACCTATACTTCCATACAAAGCAGAGGGCAGCGCGACTAGGTTCTTGATAACATATATAATAATGAACAATGCAAATTTGAAAATCGGGTAAATCGTTCGAATTCTAAATTCTGTCATAATGAACTAATCATTCATATTTTACGTTGTATTTGTAATTCTTCGACCAAATACTTAATTTTCTAAAATTTTCGAAAAAAGAAAAGTTATAGTCTGCTCAAAATTCTTCCCGCCAAAACAACCCCTTAAACATGTAACATCACATCAACAATATCACAGTTACTAATTTCTTAAAAGTGGAAATAACATCTCTCATGCATGGCGTAATTGAGAAAATTTAGGGCAAAAAACACAAATACAGAAGAAGAACACAAAGATTTAACGAGGTTCGGCAAAGATGTCTGCGTCCTCGGGAGCAGAGTATCGGTTTTTTTTTAATCCAGAAAAAAGTACAGAATACATTTTAGGGTTACAATACAACATATTTATATAACCTTAAGTGTATAATATGTAATTACCAAATTTCCCATGTAATATATCGCTCATCTGATATATGAGCCATACCTAACAAAATTTTAGATGGCTAGAAGTATAAATACACAGGAAATGTGAGCAACATATCATGCATGTAAAATTTCCCTTAATAAAATTCCTCATGAAAATACAAAATGATATAATCCAGATTACTCAGAATATGTTAGGCTCATTCTCAGGCCCTCTATTTTTATTCTAATAAGTCTAGACAAATGCTTATTGCATAAATGTCCAACTAGAGATGAGTTACTAAGCTGAAGGGAGCAAGTTCATTCTAAGTGGATGCATAGTTCTAAGTGGTTTAACTCTCCTGACGAAAATTGGTACTAAGTGTTGACTCCCCATTTGAATCTGGTCACAGCCAATTAAAAAAATTGCAGCTTTGGTTGATCAGAAAAACTCAAGCCAAATAATCTCACCGGCTTGCAACCAAATAAACATTTTTTTATATCTATAGTCTATTTCCTCATGTTGTAACAGGCCAAACAAATTGATTTAAAGTAGTAGATTTAACAATTAAAACATACCCAACAACCAGTATTCATATATAAGTTGACTTCAATTTCATCCTAATCGAACTTCATTTACTTGTCCACTTCACAAATCTAAGCCACCTGATCCTGGAAACTAAAGTGCATGACAGGTACTTTTATTATCATTATTTTTTTTTAATTTTTATATTATTTTTGTCAATTTTCTCATCAGATAATATAACAAAGCAGAACAAAGCAAAAAATAGAGATTCAAGTTGGAACCCCCAACCCAAATAGAAAAGGTCCAATTAATAAGATGAAGAATTATCAAATATTATTGTTTGGCACAAACAAGACAAATTCATTGTACATCAATTCACCCTTGCTGTATGAAATAACTTGGGAGATAAGATGGGGATGGAATTTGTTGAATGAGTCATTCAGACACACCACACTGATTTTGAAACATATTTATATCTCTCCTTGGATGTTAAATTCAACAAAAAGAAATCACAGTCCAGCCAGAAAAGAGCCTAAAAGCTCTTCATCTTTTTATGTTCCTATAGAAATCACAGATAAGTTTATATCTGATTTCTAGTTTCAGAATCCCCCAACAGACTCACAGAGCAAAAGGTTAGCTTGATCTTCCTTCTTCAATGGATACCAAACTTCACCTATTTGTCGAAAAGGTTGAAGATTTACCTGCGGACAGCCGTGGCTGCAACATGATTGCAAAGGTAGAATGGAGAGGAAGCCAAAGGAAAGCTGGATTTTTGACAAGAGGATTTGAAAATAACTATACAGGTGAACAGAAAGTGCAGGCAAATGGCAGCGTGAGCTGGAACGAAGGATTTGATTATACTTGCAGGTTTAAGAGAGAAAGATCTGAAATTTGCAAGAGTTGGATCATTGCCATCCATATTGAGGTAAGATAACCATTGATAGTTCAACCTTTTTTCTTTTTTTTTTAGTTGCATATAAATTTTGCTGCTTTTAAAAATCCTACGGTGCTCCCTTTTTAGGGTAAATTCTGGGAGAAATAAAATTTGAAAGATTTGACCATCTATCAAGCCAAATAATTTTCATGATTTACTTAAATCCTACTTGTGGTCAATCAGTGCCTTAACAGTATCTCTGTTTGTCTTACAGCAAGTTCAAGAAAAAGCTAGAGAAAAGAAGAGAACTATAGGCAAAGCAATGGTGGATGTTGCTGAATTTATCCAATTTGAGAACAGTAAAACCATCAAAACTACAATCGACTGTCGCTCTGTTGGACATATTGCTGAGACGATGCTAACGGTAAAATATATAATCCATAGTTATGTACACAAAACTGCACATATCCTTCTTTTTCCAAAATTCTAATCACTCTTATCATTCCAATTCATGTTTCAGGTCAGACTGCAGCTTGTCAAACTAGAATCAAAAGACAAAAATCAAGTAGCACTTACACGAGCTCTCAGTCTATACCCTTTCTCCTTCAAACCTAAACCATACTCTACCAGAAAACTTCAAAGCTTCAAACTTCCCCACAACCAATCCATAAATCTACCAGAAACAGAAGCCACATCTCATAACAAAGAATCTGATCTTCAATACAGAAAGTTATCTACAGCAGATTCGCTGACGAAGCATAAGCGAAGCTCTACGCTACTTTGTTTGAGCACAACAAAGCGAAGCAATAAAGGAATAAGACATCCCAAAGGATGTGCCAAAGATGAGGATGATATTGATGATTATCTGCACCGCCAATCATGTGTTCACTTCCTAACAGCATTCAAGAAAACAAAAGTGAGACCAGAGGAAAATTTCAAACCTGGCAAGTGGGAGAGGAAAAAATTAGTAAGCAGAGATGAAAAAATCGAACTTGTGACCGATGTGTTTCTCGCATCCATTGATCAGTGCAGTAAAAAGGCTGCAGGTGGCAGTGCTTGCACTGTTCTTGCAGCAATCATTGCAGACTGGTTGCATAAAAACCCAACTTCTCTACCATTGCAGAACCAATTTGATGAATTGGTACTCAAAGGATCGTTGGAATGGAGGAACCTATGTGGTGAAGAGAATCACAAGGCAAAGTTTTCAGACAAGCATTTTGATCTCGACACAGTTTTGGAAGCTAAAGTCAGGTCATTGATGGTAGCCACGGAGAAGTCATATGTGGGTTTCTTTAGTATGGATGAAATGCCTGAAGGTTTTGATTGTTTACAGGGAGAGATGTGCTTTGACAACATATGGAAAAACATACTATGTGCTGATGTAACAGAGGAAAGAATATATATTGTAAGTTGGAACGACCATTTCTTCGTTCTAAAGGTAGAAAAGGAAGCCATTTATCTGCTTGACACATTGGGAGAGAGGTTAGCAGAGGGGTGCAAACAAGCATACATTTTAAAGTTTGATGCAGAGAGTTCAATTTACAGGCGTAGTGAGGATGGGAAGGAAAGCAGAAGTTCTCAGGATTTGGTCAGTGAAGGAATTGGGTGTTGTAAAGAATATATTAAAGGATTTCTCTCAGCAATTCCACTAAGAGAACTCCAGAAGGATATTAAGAGAGGACAGGTGAAACAAGAGCTTCTGCATCGCCTGCTGCAAATAGACTTCCACTGCACCACTCCTTGCAGCAGGAGGAATAGCTAAAACAGATGAAGCAGAAGGATTGGAAAAATATCATAAATTATTTTGGTGTTCATCTGCATCATCATCTGCACTAACCATATCTTAAATGTTTTGTGGCTTGGCTTTGTTAATTCTTCTTAATTAGTTCCTCCTTCAGTTCAGCAGCTGGTGTAATTCTATTTTAGTTCAATCTTTATTCTAGTATACAGACATAAGATGTTTGTTTAGGATATGAAAAAAAAAAGTGTAATTTAAGTAAAAGGAATTGAGTGAGCAAAACAAAGCCCAAGAAATTGGGGAATTTTTGTTTTTCTTTTTTGTCAGTGGAAATTTTTTTTGTTACCTTTGAATATAGCTTCTGTAAATATTCAATAAAAAATATAAAAAGAATCAAACAACATTTCTACTACAAGATCCCATCCTAAGTCCTAACCAATATCTTCAAAGCAACTTTTTTAAAAGTATGTTTCTATGAAGAACTAAAGTTGGGTCACATACATCAACAGTAAAAAAAAATTTCAAACCAAAAAATCAAGTTTATAAATAAGGGTCAATCACATGGCATGTTAACATAAGCATAGTTTTTTATCTATCTGATGCAGGACTAGTATTGTTACCAGCCCAAACAATTCATTCCAGCTTCACCAAAAATTTATTGATATTTAACTCAATGAGTTTGATTTTTGATACAAGGCTCATTGCATGGGGTTGAAGAAGCATTCAATAGGATCTATTATAATCTAAATAATCTTGGTTTTGGGCTGATGTAAATCATACATTCTTGACAAAACTTAAGGCAAATAGTTCAAGCTGCGAGATACTGTTGTCCAAGTGTCCTTTATTCATGTGCTGCTTCAAATATTTCAAGTCTTCTTAAGATTCATTTGATGGCATTAAGAAGCTTGTTTATGGACCTCGATGCACATTACCCTCACCTCAATTTGCATTTGTGCATTAGGAGGGGTGAACACATAAATGTATGTATCTCTTGGCTAAGTTTAAGATGGATATCTCTCAATTTCTGACACCTAGAATTCTTATTTGTTATACCTTCTCTGCCATTAAGTTTTCTTATAGAACTGGAGGCTTTAGAATAGCCTCTTAATTATGATTTTTAGGTGCATATAAAAAAATATATTATTGTGAGATGATAATCTATGTGAAAAAATTTTTTAGGTTTCAATTGAGTGTGAGTGTTGGTGAGATTTTGGAAGAACACTAGTGAGAGTATTTTTACCACAATTTTGTGGCTTCTTTGATTGTGGATTTCTCTTCCATCCCAATGGACATAAACTTAGTTGAAGCTGAACCACATAAATCTTGATGTACTATTTATTTGTGTTTGCTTGATCTATTTTGTGTATTTATTTGGGGGTTCATTATACTTTGAATTGTGCCCTGTACAAAATTTTCACCTATCAAATACATTAACACACAAAGCCATTTTGTTGTAATTGAATTTTTGGCTTTCCCATCACAACTGTTATGAGATATGTACTTCCTGGTATAGAAATGAAACGCAAAGAACACAAGCAAACACAGATCGTTTACGTGGTTCGATCCAACTGGATCTACGTCCACAGGAGGGAATCAATCAAATAGTTCACTAAGGCAAAAGAAATGGAGAATACATAGCTTATACATAGAGATGAGCCCTCATCTTCCTTCTATAGCCTTCCTCTCAAGCGACACCTTGATACAAGGCCTCAAGATACTCTCTTCCTCTCTAGCTCTCTAGTTATTTTCTCCTCCTTTGTGGTAGCTTAAGACCTCTTCCCTTGCTCTCCTAAGCCTCACACCGTCTCTATTTATACAAAGCAAGAGAGTGGTAGGTGGGAGGTAGGTGAGTGGTAGGTGAGATGTGGTGGATGAGCGGTACCACGTTACGAAAGTGTCATTTTACCTTAGTTCATTAATTGGGGGTCAAAATAACAATTCTCCACCTTGACCCTCAATTGAGAAGCTTCGAAGTAAAGATTCCCTCAGCCTGGCCCCTGAGGGGGCCCTCAGCTCTTGGTAAAATTTACTAAGTCTAGACAGTATCTGAACTTAGCTGTTGGTAGTACCTGAGTGAGAATATCAGCAGGATTTTCTTCAGTAGGTATCTTCTCCACCTGGAACCAAATGTTACAAACTTTGGTTCCTAGATCAACACAAATGCATCATCAGTCGGGATGTGACATTCGATGAGTCTAAAATGAGGAATATGCTAAGTCATGTTGTCAGGAACAGTGTCACTAAGGAGGATTCGCCAATTGAGGTGGAGCTGCAACAACGACAAACTTTGACTGATCAAAGGATATTTGTGAACGATCAAGATAAAGTGGCAGAAGACCAGAAAGTGACTGAACCAGAAAGAAGATCTGATGACTACAGTCTGGTAAGGGACAGACAAAGAAGAATTATCAGACCGCCAGAGAGATACGGCCATGCAGATATGATCTCTTATGCTTTGAGTGTTGCTGAAGTGATAGAAGAAGCAGAACCGAGCAGCTACAAGGAAGCCCTGAAGAGCAAGGAAAGACACGAGTGGGAAGAGGCAAAGGATGAGGAAATAACTTCTCTGATGAAGAACAAAGCTTAGGAATTTGTGGATCGACCTATGAACAAACGCGTAGTTGGTTGCAAGTGGACCTTTAAAATGAAGGAAGGCACGCCAGGTATTGAGAGGATCAGGTACAAAGCCAGACTCGTTGCAAAGAGATTCACACAGGTTTAAGGAATTAATTAACTTCAACAAAATCTTCTCACCCGTGGTGAAGCATTGCTCCATTAGAATAGTCTTAGCACTAGCGGTTCAATTCAATTTGGAACTAGAGCAGCTAGATGTTAAGACTGCGTTCCTGCATGGAGAGCTTGAAGAACCATCTACATAGATCAGCTAGATGGGTACAACACACCTGAGATAAATGATAAAGTTTACTTGCTGAAGAAGGCTTTGTATGGACTGAAACAAAGCCCAAGACAATGGTACAAACGATTTGATGAGTTCATGCTAAAGATTGATTTTTTCAGAAGCAGCTACGACAATTGTGTGTACATGAAGTGGCAAGATAATGAAATCAATACGTACTTGCTTCTTTATGTGGATGATATGTTAGTAGCCAGCAGAAGCAAGGAGGAAGTCCAGAAGATCAAAGGTATGCTCAATTTGACATGAAGGACCTAGGGTCTGCTACAAAGATCCTAGGGATGGAGATTACTAGAGACAGGAAAAATGGCAGCTTATTCTTGTCTCAAAAGTCATATATTCAGAAGGTTCTAGCAAGGTTCAACAAGCACGAGGCCAAGTAAGTTGCAACACCAATTGGTCAACACTTCAGATTATCAAACTCTCAAGCACCAGAGAATGAAGAAGATAAAGGATACATGGAGAGTTTCCCCTATGCCAGTGGGGTTGGTAGCATCATTATGGTATGGTTTGCAGCAGATCAGTTTTGGCCTACGCCGTCAGTATTGTAAGAAGGTTCATGAAAAACCCAGGACAGGTTCATTGGGAAGCACTAAAAGGGATCCTGAGATACTTATGAGGCACTACAGATCCGGGGCTACTCTTTAAAAGGCAAAAAGACAAAGAAGAAAAGGTAGTTGGTTACGTTGATTCTGATTACGACACTGACCAGATTCAGTTTCACCGTCTTCTGTACTACAGTCAGTTGGAAGTCTAACTTCCATTCCATTGTGGCCCTCTCAACAACAGAGGTTGAATACATCATTGTGACTGAAGCAATCAAGGAAGCTATGTGGCTAAAAGGCATGGCTGAGGAGCTTGGGATACATCAGAAGGTGATAATTGTGTTTTGCGACAACCAAAGCACCATTCACCTAACCAGAAATCAGGTCTTTCACAAAAGGTCCAAGCATATAGATATAAAGCTTTATTTTGTGAGGGATGTTGTCACCAAGGGTTTAATAGTAGTGGAGAAGATACCTACTAAAGAAAATCCTGCTGATATGCTCACTAAGGTGCTACCGACAGCTAAGTTTAGACATTGTCTGGACTTAGTAAACTTTACCAAGGGCTGAGGGCCCCCTCAGGGGCCAGATGGAGGGAATCTTTACTTCGAAGCTTCTCAATTGAAGTTTAAGGTGGAGAATTGTTATTTTGACCCCGAATTAATGAACTAATGTAAAAGGGCACTTTCATAACGTGGTACCGCTCACCTACCACATCTTATCTACCGCTCACCTACCTCCCACCTACCACTCTCTTGCTTTGTATAAATAGAAAGTGTGTGAGGCTTAGGAGAGAAAAAAAGAGAAGATGTCTCAAGCTATCACAAAGGAGGAGAGAATAGCTAGAGAGCTAGAGAGGATGAGAACATATTGAAGCCTTGTATCAATGTGTCGCTTGAGAGGGAGGCTATAGAAGGAAGATGAGGGCTCATCTCTATGTATAAGCTATTTATTCTCTATTTCTTTTGCCTTAGTGAACTATTTGATTAATTCTCTCACGTGGACGTAGATCCAGTTGGATCGAACCATGTAAACGATCTGTGTTTGCTCGTGTTCTTTGCGTTTCATTTTATGCCAGGAAGTACATATCTCACAACAATGTTTAATTAATTCTTGTTTCATCAAAAAAAAAAAAAATTAGCATTCTAACTATTCAATTATTCGATTTACCTAATGATATTAATTGATACATAAATAAAAGATTTGATATACAATTAAAATTTATTAAGTATTAATGAATATTTCAATTGACCTTTGAATTTAACATGCTTATATTTTAATATCGGAGCTCGACAATAAGAGCCTAACGAGTCTATGTTCACTTAATTTTGATAAAGTTTAGTCACTTAAATACTAAAAAAGTTGTTCTATAATTGAAAGAAATAACACAAATCATTAGATTGAGTGCTTTCACATTTCACATTTTAAGTTACAAAAGGGTTATTTTCTAAATACTATAAATTAAACCATATTTAAGCATCAAGATGAATCATAATTTTGCGAGCGAAATTTGAACTCGTGATGAGTGTTGGAAGCCAACAATTATCAATAATTATAGATGATTATCACAAGTGGTTGTTATTACTAAACTTTAATCATAGGCTTATTGAAGCCTAATTTTTATTTCTTTATCTATTCTAACAATAGAAGTACAAGCAAGCAATCATAATTTGGTAATCCACTTTTCTCTAAATAAGGAGAAAGATAAAATTTTGTGACATTAATTATATAGTGAATTTTTTTGACTATATCAAACTTCATGATTTTTCTCTTTTTTTTTTTTATTTATAAAATATTTGTCCCTTATCACTTTTATATGGGTATGTAGTGAATAGCCTATTAAGACTATTTTTCTTAGTGTGATAACAAATTTCTATTATTATGTAACCATCCAAAAAAATTCATTAATCAATCACAAATTTTGATGTAATTTTTAATTTTGTCTTAATAAATGCATGATTATCAATACTTCAATTTTAATAAATGTACAATCAGTTGAACTTCTTGATGAGTTGAACTCGATGATATTGAAAGAGATTAGATCTAAATTCAATTAAATTGAAATCAAACTATATGAATATAAATAAAAACTTTAGAATATTAATTAAATTAATAAATAAAATTACATTTCGAATGTTTATAATTAAACAGAGTATCTCAACGAAAGAAATTCAACAAGCTCGTGATTATTCAATTTTGAGGTATGTGAACAAATGATCAATGGTAGGGGAAATAATCAACCGTTTGATGAAGTCTCTATAATTTTGAAAAAATAAAATAAAATATAAATGCCACCCATAAAAATTATAAATAAACTCTTATTTTTTACTTCGAAAGAGTTGAATTTGATTTAAAAGTGAACTTAAAAATAAATGAGGATTTAGCGGAGAAATCTCGAATATTATAGAACTTCGTCCAATTTTGTAATCACGTATCATTTATCTAAATGAAACAGTATATTTTTGTTATGTCAAATACATGATAAAATTTTCAACTGCATTTAAAATTTTTTACATAAATTTTACTATGCCTTATATAGAACTCTTTATATATATTCACATAAAAACAAGATATTAATATATCTAAAAATATTCACTCCACTACTGGTGAATCATGATTTATTCGTGAAATACACGTAAGTATTACAAAGTAAGAGTGGAGAAAAAGAGAAACACAAAGTAATGAATAGCAAAAAGTCCACTATATTATATCTTTCTCATAAAATGATCTTTCTATTTATAGGTGGGAGTGCATAATATGTGATATTATATTTCTACCCATATTTTAATGTGAGCTTTAGAGGTTATTATAGTTATTTTACATTTATGAGCTTATTGCTCGACTGTCCTATAGCTCGGTCTACTGGGGTAACATGACTTTGGCTCAATAAGGCTAATTTCATCGACTAGGCTAAGTGTGTGTTTGGGACAACTTATTCACTGCAATGGTGTTTTCAAAAACGCCACTGCTTGTTTGGAAATAACGTCCCAGGAGCTTATGCAAATAATGTGTTTTCATTTTACATTACACACCCACCGCGGCTCCTCCCTCGCGATCCGCGTTTACTGTGAGCCAAAGACTTCGTTGCTCTCGTTCCTCTGCCCGCGATCCTTCTCTCCCGCGACGACACTTTCCTCTACCCATGATCGCTCCTGATGACACTCGTGCCCTCCCGCGTCCCTTTCACTTCCGTGACCTAGGTTCATCTTCTCCGTTCCAACCAATCGCGAAGCCTCTGCGCCACTCTCCAATCCATCTCTTATCCGCTCCAGTCGAACGAGAGTTCCGCGTCCGATCCCATACGATAGCGGCGACGGAGGTGGAGAAGGCACGGCGAGTTAAGTACGAAGAGATCGACACAAATCATCGCCTCTTTTTCTATACGGTGACATCTTCGACATCTCTCGCCCATCCATTATTAAGCAGGTATAAGTTTTGAGTTTCAAAAAAATTTTACTGTTGACATCTCCAGTTCCTCTCCCGTCAGGCCTTAATGGCCAATCCGACTTCAAAAAAATTTTTACTGTTGATGTTGCTTCGTTGATTTTTATATAAGTTCTTGTTTTTCAGGTGATGCTATGTTTTTGTTCTTCAATAATAAGTTTTTGTTCTTCAATGATAAGTTCTTGTATTTCCTTTCATTTCTCAGTTGATGAGATAATCTTCATGGGCATAATAGTCTTTTTTGAACAAACAACTGCAAATCAACTGTTTTTCAAACGCTCAAACCAAACAGACATACGAACTTATCGGAATCAATCTGCATCAATGAACTTTATCGAATAGTTCGCTTATCATACGATAAGTTGCAGTCACCAAAACAGACCCTTAGTGTTGCCCATCGGTTGGACTTGAATAGTTTTTGGGTGGGTAGGATTGACTTGGTTGGCTAGACTTTGACGATCAATTAATCTAGTCTGATTATCAAACCTCGATTTATGGATGGGCAACTCTTGTCAGTGCAAAGAGGTTAGACTAATGAAGAACCTCAACGAATCCGTGAAATGGTAGGTAATGTCGATGAACTAGGTTATTTCCTCTAGTCAGATCTATAGAGAGGTAGGTCGATGTTTTTTTTCAACTTTCCAATAGTATTTAGCTTGGATGTTTATCTGTCTGTTCCGGTCCTATTAATTTGGATTCATATCATTCTTTTCATCGTTCTTCTGGCTCAGTTAGCCTTCATCCTTGATTCTAAAATTGGGCAAGATATAATTTTTTTTCTCGTCCGTTGAATTTTTTCAAAATTCGCGTTGGCACATTCTCGATGTAGGACAATAATAGTTATAAAGATGATAATTCATTATATTATCTTAATTCAAAATATCATTTCTGATTCAGAAGCTCATAGGGAACTTTCAATCATGCAGCGTGAGAAGGAGAGATCGGAGATCCCAATGCCTCCTTTCTCTTTCTCCATCCCCCTCCTCTTGTCTTATCTCGTGCCATTTGCTTCCGTTCTTTTCCCTCTGCCTGGCTTGACCGCTCTGCTTCTTAACTTTGCTTTGAAACTGGGAAGAAGCCGAGGGGTGAGATATCTGGTGCGGAAGGATGGCTTGCTTTCTTTGCCGCGAAGTGAGCTGCAAAGAGAGCATGAAGAAGGATCACATCTCACAGCCCTCCGGTAATGGAAAATCTCTTCAACTCATTCATTAAATATCGAGATGCTATTGCAATTGAGTCTTCCGACTCCATCGATTCCCTATTGGATTGTTTCGGATTGAGCTTTTGTTTTGAATGGAGTAGTTTTTGGTTGTGTTTGTTTTCTTTTGAAAATTGGTTCCTGATACTTTGTTAAGTTATCCATGTTTTGTTTTGGCTTTTTCTTGCTTCGATTTGGAAAGGCTGCGTTGGAATTTTGTTTGTGATTTGGCTGTGTTCCATGTCCTGTTGTTGATGGATTTTCTTTCTGCTATATTATTGCAGCTTTAATTACTTCATCTTTCGTGAACTAGTTTAAGCTTCCGATCATTAGCCGCGTGTTTGGGATATTGGTTTGACGGCCAAAACTATTAATCGAAGAGATATTGCTTGCTTTATTCAACTTGAATGGTTTAACAATCCCCTGCACTCAAGTAATTGAGGTCCTCATTAGTATCATTAACTAAGAAGCACTTACAATGCAGATAGGATTCTTGAGACTGTTCCTTTAAGTTTAAGA
Source organism: Papilionanthe hookeriana x Papilionanthe teres (assembly GCA_022702705.1). Taxonomy (NCBI): domain Eukaryota; kingdom Viridiplantae; phylum Streptophyta; class Magnoliopsida; order Asparagales; family Orchidaceae; genus Papilionanthe; species Papilionanthe hookeriana x Papilionanthe teres. The sequence continues at coordinate 24,802,551 of CM040421.1, forward strand.
GAAGGCTTCTATCATTGAGCACTTCAGCGTAATTAGGGTTCAATAGGGTTCTCCCATGTCATGGCATTTTGAAATGTACGACACTCAATTCTCATCTTTCTGCTAGTGTAATGCTTTGATATCACTTTTAACTACCCAAACTATTAACTAATGAGATGTTTTCTGTTCTGTTCTACTTGGGAGGTTTCTTAATGTCTTCTTTTAAATCATGTAAATAAAATGCCTCACATTTTAAACTTGTCTTTTCTGTCAGCATTTCACCACAAATAAGTGGTTTTACCTAAAAATTAGTACTTGCCTAAAAACTTAGCTAAAAACAAAAACTTGTACCTAATATTTGTATAAATTTGAAATTCAAGATGAAACTACAGTATAAGAAATTTGTGTGGATTGTGTTTCACTAATTTTCATGATTATTTAGTCATTCATCAATTATTTGGAAGTCATAACGATATTATGATAAATTATATATTTTTTCTTAATACCGAGATTTTTTTTTTTTTGCATTTCGCCAAGCAAAATTATTCAATAGGTGCAAAATATCATTAATAGCTCATGTATTTGATTCCAAACCATTTAAAAGTGTCCCAACTTGAAATCACAATTATCCTATCATGTAATTTTAGCTATTTATTGTGAAACTTTTGATGCATTCGATTGAATGATCAAAACATCTTAAAAATTTTTAAAATCTTGATGCCACAAGTTTTAATGATGCTAACGAGAACGGAATGTTTTGATCGGTTTATGTCATAAAATTAAAATCAAACTTGGAGGAGAATGGTGTTCTACTTTGGGATTTTCTCTGCTAACACGATAGCTATTGTTCCCTCAAGTTAAGAATTATTGTATTGCTCCTTAAACAATATTGATGACTGAGAATTGAAATCTCACGTTAGACCTCAGTGGAATGTTTAGATTTTTGTAGTTTGCAACGTTCCTGGATGTGAGAAATTTCATTGACAGTTTAAACGTTGGAATAGCTTTTTTTTTATCCATTATCATTTGATTAATTGTAGATAGAAAAGATGATATTCTTTTCACTACTTATTTTGTGAGGGAATTGAAATCATCATATTTGAAAATTTTGATGTTAATGGAAGAGCTTACATTTGATATCGATCTAATTGCATCCAATCAAATGATGGAATCTAGCGAACTCATTCTTTTTCAATTTCTTTCTTAAGTTCAAACAACCAAATGAGCCCTTATTTGAATTGCTTTGATTGAGAAGTAACAATGGATAACTTTTCATGCATAAATGTTTCTATTGAACACAGTGTTAATGTCTATGGGAACTTTTTTTGTTTTCCTTTCTTTTATTAATGAATGCCTTTAATAAATGTATGCTAGCTTGTTTTAATAAACCTCTGATCTTCATTTCTTGGTAATTTGTTTAGCAAAGAAGTTGGTGAAGGAAAGCCAACTTGATGGCAAAAAAATCAATGGTCCTTCGAAAGGTATAACAGTGCAGAGTAATGGGTCTAAACATATTTTTTCTCAGATATTTACCTTCCCAGAGCTACTAGCTGCAACCAGGAATTTTAGTGCTGATTGCTTTCTAGGAGAGGGAGGGTTTGGAAAAGTTTTCAAGGGTTGGCTGGAGAGCTCTAATCAGGTCAGTTTATAATCCTGTATCTCGGAGTTTTTTTTTTTTTTTTTGATGTTTGCTAGAATGGTCTAGATTTTTTATTTTTTGAAAGGAACATAAAACTTATGATGAGCTACTTTCTCAGCGTTTTTTTTTCTTTCTTGGATAATTTAGATGCTCTACTTTTTCTCAAGCAGCCATATGTATTTAAATGAATTTCCATTTTATCAAAGTTCGGAGGTTATCCATTTTTAACTTGTTTCAGACATGAAATTGGATTGTAGTGCTGCACACTTATAACTTATAATACAATCATTGCTTTAACTTTTAGATCAATTGATGCAAACTCAAATAGTAATATGTCACACAGAATATTAGATCAATTGAATAATTACTTTATTGACTGTTGCCAAAGTTATTCTAGTATGTTTGTGTGTTACTGTAGATTTCTTATAATAAAAAATGATTTTCCTCTAGTCTATCTTTTTATCATTATGTGTTTTGTTAATTTTTATTAGGCAAGAGATTAGGTTTGTCTTAAGGTATTACTTACTAAAAACCCTAAGTGTGGCCTTAGTTGAATCTTTAAATATTAAGGCACAATGTGAACGATATGTTAGTAAAAATGCAATCGAGTAGAACCCTATAGAGAAATTGTTATTTTCTTCTTTTTAACCTGTCAAACATATAATGCATTGGAAGTCTTGCATGATCAAATTTGGTTCTACTGAAGAAAGGCAGCAACCTATAGACATGAATATCCCTTTGAAAATGAATTATGTGATGATTTATGGTTGCAGTTAGACCATTTAGAGATATATTGAATATAAAATAGGATTTGAATCTGCACCTTGGTTAAAATTTTTTTATAAATTTGTGCCTACATTTAAACAAGTTACAACTTGGAATTTGAAGTTAAGATTAAAGACGGGAGACTCGAAACTGTAATTGAACATGGGCCAAAATTTGAGCCTAAAACATTTTGAATTTGAGATTGATTTTGAATCTAAATCTCAAATAGACATTGAATTTAAAATTTACATTGAATCAACCAAAATATTCAAACATTAAAAATACTTAAAAGCTGTGATGCGTGCTAGAAAATTTGCGGCGGTAGAGTAACGAATTATCGTCTCAGCGTTGTACGAGAATTCAACACACACACAGATGAAAGAGAAAACAAGCAATGACGACTCCAAAAGTTTTTGCGTGGAAAACCCGTAAAGGGAAAACCACGGGCTTGGCCCAATTGCGAAAATCAGCTATTGATTAATGATTACAAAAATTCTATGTCCCATAGGCGGGAGAGGGTAACTATATTTTTCTGACTAGAGCTTCAACTGACGCTATTTGATTGATGGTTATCAATGGTGGTTAACGGTGGTCGACAATGGTCGGCAAATGTCAATAGAGGTCGGCAGCTGATTGAGCTGCAACTTCTCCTCAAAACCTCAGGCTCTGTCTCTCTCTCTAAGCTCCCCTCATGTAAGGGGTGGGGGTCTATTTATAGTGTTCTGAGTGCAATTAATGCAGAAATATAAACCATTCTGATCGGACGGTCCAGAGTGCTCTCTTCAATCAAACTACGTTTAATGGACATTTGGATGTCTTAATGATGTCAGAATTGAGTGATCTTGGGCTCATTGGATTCGTCTTGTCAAGACGCTCGTTTCGACTATAAACTTGCAAGACTCGGCGTCAGTTTGTCCTTCCAAATATGTTTCGAAATATTTCAAGGATGGTTTAATGACTTGATCTGGGCTTGATTTGACTCGGATTGGACTAGGTTTTATATCATTAGGTTCGTCTCATCAAGCCGGTCGGTTTGACTATAAATTTGCTGAAATCGGTCTAGATTTGGACTTTTTTTGCTCAAAGGATTTCATAGATATTCATGTCATGCTTTAAGATTCGTGTCGGATGATGAAAATATGTTGGTGGCGTATCAAATTGAATCTACTACTGAATATGATTAGGGTTCTTAGAAGCTGATTCCATTTTTATAGTGATGTAGCTTCCTATAGAAATTACTAAATATGAATATGAGCTTGATGACAAAAGTAAACAAATTATGCCTATTGAAGATGGCAATTCTAATGAACAAGTTGATTTAACTATTAAATAAAGTTTTAATTAAATTATCCCTATCAATAAAAGTAAAATTAATTTTATGTTTCGATCTCAGTTCCTAGGTTTGCAAACTTATACACGAAAACTTAAAAAGAAAGTGAAATTTTATCAATATTTAGATGAATTGATTGATAATGAAAGCCATAAAGAAACCTAAATTTTAAAGTTTGGTCAAAATAAGAGTTTAGAAACTAAATTTATTAATATTTAAACACTTGGTTGACTTTTTTTAAAGGGCTTTTTGACCATTTAGGACTGACAAAATATTGTGGGTTGCCTACTTTTTTTTTATTTTTGTATCATCTAATCATGTGGGAAATGTTATAAATAATTTGTAGTATCACTTGTGACACATACTGGCATGTTCACATTTTCATTATTTACTTTCTATCATCTAATGATTTGTATGAACTGTCTTATTTACATGAAGAAATTCATATGAAATCAACAATTAATTATGTAAATTATAACTTTGCTACTTATGTAAGTAGGAGACATTGAATTCTAACTAGGTGATAAGGTGATTGATGCTTATGAATTCTAAAAGGTTTCTATTATGTTAGCGCCTAAGGGCTATTTTGTCTTTTATTAGCCTAAGGGCAATTTATTTTATTATTATTATTATTATTGTTTAGTATAAGTAGGGATAATATGTTTAGGGTTAGGATTATGCATGATATTGTGGTTTTGAGCCTAGGGTTAAGGTTTAAGAGAGATTTCCTACCTCTCGAATTGTAAGATTTGGGAGAGATCACTTACCTCTCAAATTGTAAGTGTTTATCCTTTATGTATCATGTTATTTTATGTTATTGAAGAAGAAATCTATTTGCCCTAATTTCATGTGTGGAAATATGTATCAGGATCATATGAAATTGGTATCATAGTGTGGATGTGGGAATTTGGAAAGTAGAAGAAGAGGATCGCGACTCTTTTGGGAAGAGAAAGATAGAAACATAAAGGTCTCCGTCCATCTGTATATCGTGAGGCACGATTCCCTCTTGACTGTGTCTTGTGTACATACAAGAGATCACATAACATGTTGTGATAAGAGCTGGGAAGCTAATTGGATTGCGTACCCACGACAACGGGATCATGTAATAGTTACGATACAAAGCGTTAAGAGCAAACTAAGAAGCGACAATAGATTTTATTCGGAGTGTGACATCCGATGCAGTCGCGATTCGAGCTTGCTGGGGAGCCAATGAGGTCACAACGTACAGGGGTTTTGCGCCACTCTTGACCAAAATTAACGATCATGATCGTGATGTGTAGGTGTTCCGAGTTGTTGGTGATCGAAACTCATGATTGAATTTGTGACCTATTGGAATCCTGATTGCGAGTGGTCAACATTTTGACTTCCAAATCTGTACCCTTGTACAGGAATTTAGATTGCGGCTTCCGAAGTTCCTCGGACTTTCTAATAGTCTTGCACCAAACTGCGAACAAGAATTTAGGGATCGCGATGCTCAGAGTTCAGTGCATGTCGAACTCGCATACAAAAATTTTGAAAGTCGCTATTCCAACTAAGGGATTTCCGAAACCATACAATGAGTGATTGCATCAAGGAAAGTTGTTGCTTTGGAGGAGACATTAGAAGAAGAAGTAGGGCTACTTAAGTTTGTGATAGAGGAAAAGTTTTTGCCATTAACAACCAAATCGAGATTATGGAGGAGATAATGAAGAAGCTATTTGAGATGGAATCTAAGATCCTGCCAATGAATCAATTTGTAAACCCTAAACAAAGGTTGACTGGAGAATCCATAGCCAGATCGAAAGGGAAAGAAATTGAACATGTCGGAACATGAAAGAACTCCTCCCAGGACTCCGATGAGGGATATATTAGAGATTTCTGATGGATGGGGTTGGGCCAAAATATAGATGAGGGGTTATGCAAGAGGTTAGGAGGATCACAAAGAAATGAGAGAAGTCGGGGTAGGGTATGACAATGATCTATGGGGGAAACACTTAAGGGAGAAGAGGTTGGGTTGGAGATGCTAGGGTTAGGAAGTTGAAGTTGTCGACCTTCGATGGGGAAGACACACATGCATGGGTGTATCAGGTGGAGCAATATTTCACGGTGAATGAGCTAAATGGGGAGTAGAAGATCATGTTGGTAGGGTTATATGTGGAGGGGAAAACTTTAGCATGATTTCAATGGAGGGGGCTAGATACATGATTTGTTTGTGAGAAGAATTTAAGGATTGTTTGTTGGAATATTTCTATACCATCTTAGATAGAGATCTACATGAGCAATTCTATGCCTTGACATGCAATATATTGAGAGATTTGAGTTATTGTTGAAACGGTTGAGGAAGATGTTTGAAGTAGGATTAGAGGGTAATTTCATGAAGAGCCTAAAGCCTGACATATGGAAGCACTCTGACTATTGAGATCACTTGGATTGAGGGAGATGATGGAGCTCACCCTGATGGTGGAAGACAAGAACCAGATGAAGAAGACCAACAAAAGCAACACCACAAGAAGATTCTACTAGAGTAACTTGACGAGCATGATACCAAGGACTCAGAATGTATCATTTTAGAAGGATATGCCGAAGGAGAGGAATATGAGGGCCCATTCTGGTGCAAATTCAAATGTATCACAGAGGCAGGTGCAGGATAAGAGAGCAAAGAGATTAGTTTTTGATGTGATGAGAAGTTTGCCCTAGGCCACTGGTGCAAGGATCACACTCTAGGCTCATTTAGTTTGTGAGTGGGAGGAGACTGATAGTGAGGAGTCAGAAGAAACAATTGAGGGAGAGGAGCACTACATTTGGATGTAGCGGAGATGTCCCTTAACTTTGTGGTGTGATTTACTCCAAATCACGCCATGAAGGTGAGGGGACAGATCGGGGAGCAGCTGGTAGTGTTGTTGGTGGATAGTGGGACCACTCATAATTTTATCTCAAATCGGGTCATATACCAATTGGGGTTGATGTTGGTAGATACGGAAGCTTTGCGGTCATTATGGGGATAGGGAAGGTGGAGAAAAATTGGGAAATTTGTTGGGGATTATTATTGATACTACAGGGCCTACAGGTGGCGGAGGACTTATTTTATTTGAACTTAGGAAGCACTAATGTGATTCTGGGGATGAAGTGGCTGCAGACGGTTGGGGAGATGAAGTTGGATTGGAAATCTCTTACTATGGAGATTAGCGTGGAGGGGAGAAAGGTGGCGCTTCCGGGTGACCCCAACTTGTGCAAGACCTTAGTGTAAGGCTGTAAATAGATCCAGCGATGGTGGCAGTTATGTTGGGAGACCATAACCTAAGACCTAAAAGTTGTTGAGAAAGTTATGATACTTATTGGATACTATCGAAAGTTCGTGATGAGTTGTAATTTGACTGTGTGGCTGTAGATGAAGAAAAGTAAAGAATGATAACTTTCATGGGGAGAAAGTGACGTTCCGAACTTCTGAGAAGTTAAAGAAGGTCGTGATGAGTGTACCATTGCTGACATCGTGAACCATACCCAAGCCAGTTTATGAGGAGCTATATGACTTGATCCAATAGCAGTTTTCTTTTTCCCCACCTTGAGGACAATGTGTCTGTTTGGGATGAGAATATAGTTACACCGGTGCCTAAGGATAATTTTGTCTTTTATTAGCCTAAGGGAAATTTAGTCTTTTATTATTATCATTGTTTAGTATAAATATGGTTAATATGTTTAGGGTTAGAGGTATGCATAAGATTGTTGTTTTGAGTTTTAGGGTTAGGGTTTTGGATAGATTTTCTACCTCTCGAAATGTAGGATTTGGAAGAGATTACTTACCTCCCAAATTGTAGGTGTTTATCTTTATGCATTTGTGTTGTATTGCTTTGATTTTGGTGTTCATGAAATATGTATTTGCCCTGATTTTTGTGAGAAATCTATTTCTGATTGTATCAACTTCTTACTGGACCTTTAGGAAATTAACTGCAAGAAAGGCAATGCTATATAAAATTCGGAACATGTTAGGGTAATAACCCGTGGATCGGAAATTTGGAGAAATATTGGTATTAGCGATGTGTTTAACCGATCTAATTTGATTTTACCTTATGAACCTATTATTGGTACCATAGATTCTTCTCTATTCCTTCCCCTGATTTTAAATTTACATTCAGCAACTTTGCCATACATATCTACTCATCTTATCCAGATGCTAACTTATATCCAAAGATTGTGTTCACTTCTGAAGTGATTTCATAGTTTTCTTGTGCCATGAAATGACAAATTTATTTGTGATTATTCATGATTACCTTGAAAGCATCTCAATTTTGGCCAGGCCTGACAACTACTAAATACTGGATTTGCTTTAGCTAAATTTTTTTTGAAGCCAAACAGATTGATGTATATCTGAAAGTTTTTTGTTCACTGAGAATGCAATTCATGTTTATAGATTCTTAACTATTTTTCCTAGTTCATTTCATGCGTAATAACTTGACTATAGTTGCAGATTTTATTTGAATCAGATGCGTTCTCTAATATTTGGAATAGCCGGTTAGATTTAACTATTTTTTGTGAGGTTTGGACTCGGCGAATTGAGTTCTAGTAAGCACATATGGAGTTCAAAGTCATTCCTACGGTGTGAATTGTTAAATTATTCGTCAATATTAAGCATTTAGGGTCCGTTTGCTTTTTGCTATTTTGCTTTTCAGACCGCTACCGAGTTCTATTTGGGGAACTGCTTTCTTGCTGTTTTTTTAAAATTTCTGTGGTAGAAAACTGTTTTTTTCAACATAACCTGTGAGTTTGTTGGCTGCCAGAAAGCTGCGGGCTGACTTTTTGAAATTAAAATAAATTTATAACAGTCATTATAGTTTTTTTAAGAGCAGCTTTTATTTGCAGCAGCTTCAAGCTGCTTCTTTAAACCGCCGCAGCTGCCCCAAACAGACCCACCTTACAATGCGTTTTCATGTGAAGCTTGTTACTACCTTTTACTTTCTTGCATGCCATAGTCTGTTACTCTAATTTTCGCAATTCGTACCCAGCTACAGTTTCACACCAACTTCTTCACCATCTCTCTGCTTATAAGCTTGATGTTTTATCCTTCTTAGTTTGTTGTGTCTTTAGAAGCAATTTAGGAAGTGTAATTTATGGAGGAACTTGTATTAGTGTAATTAATGATTAATGCATTGAAATTTCCCATTTTTTAGTTTAATTTTTGCGGATTTTGAGTTCTTTTTTTTTCTTATGTTTTTTTTTTGGCTACTCTCAAGTCATGTATGTTTTAATGAATATTGAATATTGAAATAAAATTTTAGTTTTTCACTGTTCATGAGTGTGCTTGTTGGATGTGTATTTTTTGAGTAATTCATCGATGTGAGCAACTACTTCCAAGGGAGACTCCTTGTACCGTCATGACTTAACGGTTATTTTCTTTTGGGAGGGGAGATTCCTTTTACCATCATGACACATGGTTTTTTTCTCTCTAGTGATTTCTACCAGTTTTGTTTTAAATTATCTACTTACTGGGTGTGTGCTTAGAATTTTATTAGGTAAGATATGTGTTGGATTTTCAATTTGAAGCACAAACTTATATGCTAAAATTTTATATTTCCTTTTCTTTGGAATATTAAATTTAGACAATTGTTAAATAATTTTTTGGGACGAACAAAGTGTCGCTGTTAACTGAGCATTAAATATGATGATTTTTTGTCAAAAAGTTACACTAAAGTGATGATTTTTTGTCAAAAGAATAAGTTGGTAACGCGTGGATTATAATTTCTATTGTGTTTTCATCTCAGTTATTATTCTAGGTTGTATAAGAAACCCTAACTATATACCGCATCAATGGATAGCAGCATGAGCACAAGTTATGGCCCAACAAATAATTACAGGAAGCTGCAAATCACGGAAAGGATTGATCTTCACATCACTGAATTTTACTTAAATTGTGCTTAAAGCTTTTTTTTTATTTCAATAAAATTACTAGTAATATACTTTTCTGACACTGCTCAAAATGATTTTTGTGCTCTAAAGATAGTATGGTACGCAATGGTATCTATATTATGTTAAATTGCATATTCTTTTGGTATATTCACTGGCTAAATTCCTGCAACAAAATTCTTTAATTTATTGGAAAATTAAGATGTAACAGCCAGTTGCTTTGTATCCCTGTCCTATAAACCTGCTTCTAAGTCTTATGCTACCGTGAACCTTTGGCCTCCAGGTTGTGGCTATAAAGCAACTTGATCGGAATGGTTTGCAAGGAAATCGAGAGTTCTTAGTTGAAGTATTGATGCTAAGTCTATTACACCACTCCAACCTTGTTAACTTAATTGGTTATTGTGCTGATGGTGACCAAAGACTAATGGTTTACGAATACATGCCGCTGGGATCGTTGGATGTACATCTTCATGGTACGCTGTTCTTCAATCCCCGGTTAATTATGTTTGTGTTCTTATGTGTTTGATTTTCTTACACATTTGTTATATATAATATTAGCTATATGTTACTGTCTGGTTTGGTGACTTTTATATATACTTTGTCAGTGGCATATCTGAACTAATAGATGCTACTTCCTGACAGTTAAAATAAATTCCAGTAAAAATAGATATCATAATTCATGCTGATATGCAGTATAACATAGTAAAAAGCACAATGTTTTTCATCAATAACTTGGTGTTTTGACACTGAGTAAATTGTCAAAGCAGATATTTGATAAATGAGTAAGTTTCAAAATAGTCCCTTTAATATTTACATTGGGTCATTTCATATTAAAAGTGTGTAAACTAAATTGACACTTTTATATACTCGAGGACTATAATGACCTCATACAAAGAGTATTGTGGACAATTTTTACACTTTTTTCTTTGATAAATATATTAGTATTGCAGTATAGAGTGATTGGTGCTTTCATTACACTTAAACTTTTGGGTTGAAATTGAGTTTGTCTATTGGTTATCCCGGTTCAACTTTGGCCTCTTTTTTATTAGCATTTCGTAATGCACTATTATTTAAATAACATAGTTAACACTGACATTGATCTATTAGTACAGATCTTACTCCAGAAACAAAACGATTGGATTGGAACACGAGAATGAAAATCGCTGCTGGTGCGGCGAAGGGGCTAGAATATTTGCATGATAAAGCGAGTCCACCGGTTATATACCGTGATTTGAAATGCTCAAACATTTTACTTGATGAAGAGTATCATCCTAAGTTGTCGGATTTTGGTTTGGCAAAGCTTGGTCCCGTCGGTGATAACTCTCATGTATCCACTAGAGTCATGGGTACATACGGATATTGTGCACCTGAGTATGCGATGACGGGGCAGCTAACCTTAAAATCAGATATTTATAGTTTTGGAGTTGTACTGTTGGAGATAATCACGGGAAGGAAGGCTATTGATTATTCCAGTAAAGCAGGGGCACAGAATCTTGTCGCATGGGTAAGTGACTCTGCTGCCATCTCTTAAATTTATTAAATTTTAGTTTTTTATTCTGTTATACGAGAGGATCGCTTTCTTCCGGAATTTGTTCATGTTAGGCCTTCTTTGATGTTTATGTTTTTGAGTATAGAAAGATGTTAACCTCTTGTATACTTCTGTCTCAACTCGCAGCTGATCCTTTTTTTTTTTCATGTTTTATCGAATTGCCTTGCCTAATCATATTATGCATTGTTAATTTTGTTATCGAAGTTAACGAATTGATTGTAGGGGACGACAACAAGCCGATTTAACAAAACAGAAAATCAAAGATTTGATTTTTTTTTCCTTTTAAATAAATAATAATTCAAACTTACGAGATGACATTAGGGCTATTCAATTCCAAGGATTAATTACACACAAACACAAACACAAACACACATACGTCATAAGAAGTAGAATTTACGAAATAGAAAGTGTTTCCATTCAAGCTGAAGTAAGCCTAGATCAAGCATTTAGAGCACGGATTGAAAATTTAGGACATTAATTGAAGGTCAAAAAGTCTCAAAATCTTGTATATTTACAATAAAATTATCTTAACTAAATTAATTCAACCAACTTAGGATCACTAAATTTTGAGACTAAAAGATTGGTTTATGTTCAAAAGAATTAAGATGAGTTGTCCGATAGATTATTTCTAGATTTTAGTTAGATTTACCAAATTATCATTAAAAAAAAATGAGAAAAAAACACTTCTCCAAATGAGGAGAGACTTGAGAGCTGGGAGATCTTAGAACTTTGAAGCTCTTTCTGACTACCGACGACAACCGCTCGCAACCATTATGGACCATCATTTTGTCCAATGTTATCTTTCTTTCATTGTTGCCCGATTGTCATTGTTCAAACACCTTCACCTGACTATTATCATCCGACCACCATCACTCAATTGCAATCATTCAACCACCTTCACCATCGCCATCCGATATTTGATATCCAAATATTGTTGTCTGATCACCATTTTCAGACTTGCGTCATCTGATCACCATTTTCTTTTACTTTATCATCATCTCTCATTCATTGTTGTCTAATATTTTTCCTCTTCATCCAATTATCATCATCTGATTGTTATCTCCCAACAATCATCATTATTTGATCTTCATCACTAGATTGTCATCTTTGTTGCCATTACCTCCATCACACTTATAGGAGAACAAATTAGTGTTGGATTTATAGCTCTGTAATTTCGTCTTCCCCAATTAAATAGGAGAAGTATAGTTGATTATTTCTCTTAGATCAGATGCTATGATTTTTTTTCTTTTTGAATTTTCAACTTAAAAACTTTCTTATAGAATCTTTGTATAAAGCTAAGATATAAAACCCGACTCTTTTGCTTCTAATTTTCTATCATTCAACGTGCGCATGCGTAAGATGAAATTGAAATAATAATCATTAAAACTGTGAAGAAGGCTGGATTGTACTCTTATTTGTTGAAAGGATAAATCATTACAGGCACGCCCTCAGTTCAAAGACAGGAGGAAGTTCGCTCAGATGGCCGACCCAATGCTTGAGGGTCAGTATCCATTAAGAGGCTTCTATCAAGCGCTCGCCGTAGCAGCGATGTGTGTGCAGGAGGAACCAACCACGAGGCCTCTCATCTCCAACGTGGTAACTGCGCTCACTTTCCTTTCTTCCCAAACCTACAACCCACAGATCCAGGCTGCTTAGAACACTTCAGAAAACAAATAGTGAATTTATTATTTATATTTCAGCAATTCCTTCACAGAAGAAGCTGTTATCTTATTCAATGCATCATTCCTAGATAACAGGCATATATGTCAAATTCAGTGGAATAAGCTTCATTCATTTATATTTTGATTGGTTTGTTTGTTAAGTGGAAACAAGCTTGAGCATTTTTTTTTTATTTTTTTCAGTTTTGCTGATACTGAAGATTTCTTGCTTTCTCTGTGCGCGTCTGTCATATCTGCGAGAATATTGATGTGTTCTGGCATTGATTTTCATAAAGTTGCTATATTTTTGTTTGGTTATAACTTATTAGCTGTTTTTTTTAATAAAATTTTATGATACGAAGCTGTTATTTTTAAGATGGATGACAAGAATTTATAAAGTTTGGTTGCAGTAAGGAGTTATTGTCTGAATTCCCTTTTTCTAGGAAAATTTTTATACATGTACGTTAGTTATTAAAAAAAAATAATAATAAAAAAAAACCTAACGAAAGTTCGACAATAACTTTAAAAGAAAGCTAAAGCTACTTCAAACAGTGTCATAGTGTCTCTGCGTTGGAAAAAATATTATATAAGAATGATTTGTATGTGTGGATTGGGTGTTCTCTGAGTGTACTCAAGTGGTATTCAACTAAGGGTGTGTTTGTGATAGCTTATCTGCTCCGGGGTTGCAAAAAAGCACTCTTTGTCGCACTTGGTTTCTGAGGCGTGGTTGCATTTATTTAAACGCACCAACATTTCGCTTTTTTGAGTGATCCTCCTTCGGTTTGATGTGTATTCTTTTGCTTCTCTTTGTCCTCTAGTACCTATGATGAGAGATTGTTGGTGTTTTTTCCCTCTGCTTTCCTTTATCTGGACCTTCTATCCTTCAAAAGCTTTTCTCTGTAGTTTGTTGTCTATGTGTCGGTGGTTTTATTCTTTGTAGTTTATAATTTGTGCAGACACCCAAATGCTTTTGAGTCGTTTTTCTATGAAGTTGTTTGGAGAAATAGCTATATTGGAAGAATGACATTTGTTTATTTTGTGATGGCTTTCATTTTTTTCACAGAAGTTCTTTGGAGAAATTTTTTTTACGTCTTTGTTCTATGTGGTTTGCTCTCTCTCAGTTGGGTTGTTCTTTTTGGTTTGCTCTGTCTCGATTGGGTTGATCTCTGTCTTGGTAGAGTTGCTCTGTATATGCTTATAAAATTTTGGTGAATATCTATGTGAAATATTTCTCGATGAATGGGGGAACCTAATTTATGTGTTTAATGAATCTATTTTGGTGGGGTTGCTCTTTGTGGTTTGCGGTCTCTGTCTAAACTCAATGAATTTTGAGATCGCTCTTTATGATTTTTGGTTCATTTGAAGGTTTTCGGTATGAACATACTTGCAAATTTTTTGGGTGAAGGGAGGAGTCTTTGTTTTTTCTATGAAATTATTTGATTAAATTTCTGCTTGTTATATAAAAGGGTGAGACGTGTTGCTTATGATCGAGTACTTGGACTTACCTCTGAATTGCTAAGAACTCATCGATCATTTTGATGGAGTCATCAGAATAGAAAATAGTTCCAGAGCTTGGATAAATGTGTGTAATCTTGGAAAAAATAAGCTTGAGCTATGGTAAATACTCTTTTAGATTTTGAGAAGTTTATCATGGGTTCATGATTTTGTTTAGTTTTGGTAAGTTCATATCATCTTTGCAAATTTATTCTGTGTATTCACGTTGACCAGGATGAGCCCATGTTAATTTGAGAAATTTGAATGAACACATTGTTTAAACTGTTTGATTTCTTTCTCATTGTCATGAGTCTCCAAGTGGGATCTATGTGGCGAATTAAAGTGCAAATTAAAACAACATCATTAATGAAGCATATGCTAAAGTTGTCGATTTTAATATGTTTCGATTTCGCAATGGTTGGATGGGAAGGCATCACACATGACAGTTGTATATTTAAATTTGCTACGCAAATACATAAATACAACTTACCAAAGCCACCTCCAAGTTTGTTTGAATATGAATAAATTAAATAATTTCTTCTGTATAAGACTAATCATTATGCTAATACAACAACAACTACAACAACAAAGCCTTAATCCCACTAAGTGGGGTCGGCTACATGAATCCTTTTTCTCCATTGTGTCCGATTTAGTGTCAAATTTTCGTTCAATTCTAAAACTAATCATTATGCTAATAACGAAAAAAAATATTATTTAGCTGATGTTGAATATCTTTTAGAAAGAGATAACGTCGCAAACACTTTTCTGATATGAAATATCTTCTTCTTGATTTTGAAAGAGTTAACAATGTAGTTTGGGGTAGAAAGAAGACGTTTAATAAGAGACTCATCTTTATGTGGTGTTATTGAAAGGATATTTGGGGTTTGGAAGAAAAAATGAGGTATTTTATGAGATATGCCCATATATTCTTTTAACAAACAATTGAATATTGTGGTCGCTAAAGTGACTCTCTACAATTACATTCGACGATATCATTCACGTAGTGATATTGATTTTAATAGTACAAATGAAGATCAGTCAAATGTCCATACTGAAGCACATGAATATATTTTAGGGCAATCAATATCACAAAGTTGAATGTCATTTACGCGAGTCTTGTACACAATATGAGGAAGGTGCTTGGAAGATGATAGAGTTGAGAGAGCAAATTACAAATGCAATAATTAATGAATGAAATGATATTATGTGTTAATTTTTCTTTTTTTTTTATGTATAGTGTGTCGTAAAATTGTTTAATGTTTATTGTATTGGCACTTTATGCAATGATGTTCATGCGGAATTTCAATTTGGTGCACATTTTTTTTATTCATTCTACTTGTATTTTTTCTCACATGGATGGCCTTCTAGGTAAGTGTGGGTTTTATATAATTTTTTTCTCTTACATGTTTTATTTTATTTTATTTTTTTGGGTTTGGAGGTCTAATATGAGATATATGACCTTAGAGGTTATTCAAGTTGACCTAGATCTTCTTATAGATTTTGCCATGTATGAAATCATTATCAAGTCAACCAAAATTCTCTTTTTTTTTTCAATCATATGATTGTTGGGGTTCGGATGATCTTTGTGGTGATATGCTTCTGTGATACATACTAGCTTGGTATTACATTGTTAAAAGTAAATCATGATTCCCTTTCTATTTGTTCTTATGTCTTGATGCAGTGACAAATTATTCATTGGTTTATCATTTGCTCCAAGATTTTATAACCTTATAAATATTTAGTTATGTATTTCTATTATTCCTATTAGTTAATATTTTATCTAATTGTTTATGGTTTATGAGTTTTAAAATTTGGATTGCACTGAACTCTACATATATCACGAAGGGCATATTTATGGGAGAAAATTTTATAGGCTTCCAACAAATAGATCATCAAAGATTGCGACTCCTTTAGGCGGTGAATTATTTAGACGATTTCACGTCAGATAGCGATCAAATGTGGAGAGTTTCTTTGAAAAATTTATATCGTAAAATTGATTATCTCTATCTCAAATTCAATATCATGATAATGTTAATTATTGCTTTAATAGTTTTATTTTTTATTTTGATTGTTGTGTTACTCACTATTAAGTGATATGTCAGTTTTATGTGTAATACTTGAACTTATGAGTTATCAAAGATTTTAAATATAATTTATGTTTTCATGTATGAGTTATTCAAACTGGATTGGTTCTATTATAAACAACATAACAATATTCTTTTTTATCATAAATAATTGTTACACAAAACATACACACGACTTCCTTACAGCAGCTTCTGTGTAACAACTTCTTGGCACAACTGATGCGCAACAGTTTTTAAAAAGCTACAGCTATCCCAAACAAACGCTAAGCACAAATACAACTAAATTCACGCAAACATTCTTCGCATGTAATAAATGCTCCTCACACTGAGAAAAAACCTCTTAATTGAAATTTTTTTAATCTATTTTAAAAAAGATAACTTCATTTAACAATGTTCTTTCTTTAATTTGAAAAAATAGTGATTTTTCTCTGTTTTTGAGTATTTAATCTTTTGTGGAAAGATAAAAATACTTTTTTGTTATTTAAAAAATAAATCAGATGCATCAATAGCTATAAACTATATATCATGTAGTTCCTACTTATTACATTATCTACTTATATAAAAATAAAAATATAATTTGATGTAAATTTTTCTAATATTTAAAAAATCAAACTTCTTTTAAATTTAAAATTTGAACATTTATATTAAAAAAAGCTTTTTTTTTGGGGTTAAAGCACACATCTAGTAGGTTTCATTGGTTTGATAAGCCCATCAACTTAGATGATAAAATCCCAATTGCAGTGATTGGATAAGGTGGCTCATTAACTTTAGTCACCGATATTTCATCTGTCGCGTACTAATTGATGAATTGACCTGTTGGATATCACCAATGGACCGACCTAACAGATTGATCAATTGGATTCATCCGCCAAGCTCGCTTCTCCAATGATCCTTGGAATTGACATATCAAAAAGTCAAGACCAACAATATGTATTGACATATGTCATATCCACATTTAAGAATAACAAAACATTCACTTTGCAATCTTTGCATTGAGCTATCATGGACAGACTTTGGAATGACAGCTTATATTTTAATATTTTCTCGAACATGTATATATAAAGGGAGAGATCCGAGTGGGTGATACATCAATCTCTCTCTCTCTCTCTCTCTCTCTCTCTCTCTCTCTCTCTCTCTCTCTCTCTCTCTCTCTCTCTCTCTCTCTCTCATCTTGGCCTTTTTTTTGAAGGAGCTCACAATATAAATCTTTGAATATATTTGACTTCCTCTCTTGTTCTTTCTTACTTGTTAGATCACATATCAACAATATATCATTCTCTTCTTTCACCCTGGTTATCATGTTTCTCCCATACTGTATTAACTCGCGAACAATTCGTGACACAACATCCTAAAATGCTTCTATATAACATTTTATATTTATTTAAAACAAAAGAATGTCTATAATCTTTACAATCTAAAATTTCAAAATAAGGGTCTTATTTTTTTTTTTAATGAAATTTATATATTCCATCATTAAAGGGGACTGATTAAAAAATATTACAAAAAAATTTATTAAAACAATTTAGGCCTATTTTTATATATTCAAATAAAAAATTCTTATAATTTGTTTATAGAAATATTTTTAGTATTCATGAATTATATTTGATGCAAGTTCATTATTTTGAATAATATATATATATATATATATATATATATATATATATATATATATATATATATATATATATATATATATAAGTTTGATCAATACGTGAAAACCGATATTTGGTCTCTGTTAAATTTCGATTTACTTTATATATATATATACTGTAGCCGTTGCCTGGTGGTTTGGGCGGGGTTCACTGTAAGTCCCCCGAAGGTCCCGGGTTCGATCCCTACCGTGGTGAGGACGGGTCGGATAGGCACAAGAGAAATCGATATTTGTAGTTGGATCAATAACCTATAAATATCTATTACTTATTCAATATATATATATATATATATATATATATATATATATATATATATATATATATATATATATATATATATATATATATATATATATATATATATATATATAGATATAGATATAAGTTGGGTCAACTTTCTTATGTTTCCAACGTGCAACTATTAATTAGGCCATTGCTTTTTTTATCTCATCGCAGCGCCAAATCGTCGAACACCTAGCGGTCCTTTCGATTATATGCGGAATCAATGCCTTCTCACCTCTCCGCCGCCTTTCTCCGCGCTATATGCTCTCCCTCTCATCTTCGCTCTCCCTTTCTCCACCCTAAAAGTGATCCCTCTCATTTTCTTCACGGATCCGTGCGCAGAGCCGCCGATGCTGGTTTCCGACGCATCGCCCTGCCTGCTTGCCCATTAACCTTCACCATGTATAAGCGTAGAGCTGAACGTAACGGCGCAGTGCGATCAACGAGTGGTAGCTGGTCGGCTGGGTTCTGTTCTAGTCGCTCGAGCTTCGAGGAGGGTGAGGGAAAATGGGCGGATGGAGCTGTAACGGAGGATAGGAGGAGGGGAGGAATAGGACAGGAGATGGATTCTCGTGTTCATAATCGGTGCGGGGCCAAGGAAGTGGGTGAGGCTATGGATGGGGGATCTAATCAGCTGTCGCAGCAGGAACAAAGAATTTCTTATTGGAGGTTACTTACGCTGCCAACGTTGCTCACGCTCGGGAGGGTTGCAGCCGTCCCTATTCTCGTGACCAGTAGGTTAACTTGGCTTTGTTTTTGAATGCTTCTTAGCAGCTTCCGATTTTGAACGCTTAATGTTTATTAGTTTTTTGATTTGGACTGAAATTGTTTTGGAGGTAAGTGATATACTTTAGGTGCACCTTTTTATGGTTTTATGTTCGTCTGAAACACATTTGTGAAGCAGCTTGTCATTGTCTGATAGCAATGTGGTCTTTTTTGTGCATAATAATGCAACAATAACCCATAATTTCCCAGGGAAGCCTGAACATCTCTTTTATCTACACTATGTAGGTCACGTAATGACGGTCAGGGGTTTTCTTACCAAAATTTAGAGTGTCGAGATTTAGGCTCATTTCATTTTCCTTAAATGACCCTTGAGTGATGGAAACTTGTGCAGCAATTGGAATCTTCTTGTAGCGGGGAAGAAGGTATCATGAGTTGATTGAGGGGTGTGTAAAGAGGAGGTTGAGTATGGAATGGAAAGTGGAGGGGACTGCGACGGGAGGTAGGGGTGGAAGGGGGCTTTCTAGTTAGAGTATGATTAGAAGAGTGAGATGGGTAGGAAGAGGTAGAGATGGAGGGCGAGATCAAAAGGACAATTTATTGAAGAATATCGTTTTGGAAAGATGAATGTGATTGTAGAGGGTTCATAAGTCATTTACTATCTTCCGGACCAAGTCTTTCACCTCTCATGTCTTGGTGACTCAGTTAAGTAATCTCCTTGGACGGCTGCACCTCATGCCAGATATATTAAACGGATCTTGTCGCAATTTTTTCTGTGGTAACCGTCTAGACTTGCTACTACGGTGATTCATATGCTACTATGGTGTATCTTGTTGCGAGTGAGTAGGAGATGACCAACAGTGCTTGGCCTGCATTCTGAGATGAGAGACATGAGAATTTTATGTCACATAGCCCAATTAGACGTCAAACGTCATTGTCAGACAAATCTAGCTGCTCGGGTGAAAATACGATTGACGGTTTAGCTCATGTTCCCTGTGTATCGGTTGAGCTCGATGACCCTTTGCATGAACTTTGACCAAGTTCCCCGAGCATTGGTCTGTTCAGATTCAACTGTTTCCTGTATTAACCATAGTTGGGTTTCCCGAGTGTCGTTCAGGCCTAATGTTGCACATTGTTAAAAAAAAAATTCTACGTGCATTTGTGCAAAATGAACAAGTAAAAATATGAGAAATTAAGAATTTAATATTCATTTATTGTTACAATTACACAACTTATGTATAAAATATCTTTAAATCATCTTCGCTCTACGTGCGAGGCACCTCCTTTCCCCATATATGTTTTTAGCTTGTAGACTTCGTGAGCGACTCAACTGCTAATAAAGCATGGTCCGGTCCACTTCTAATCAAGCTTATCTACCGCTCACTCGAGTGTCGTTGGATCGACTTTCTATAACATGAGGTGGTCCCCGACAATGAATGCCTTTTTCCTGACATGCTAGTTATAATACCGAACAATCCTTTTTTTACTTCTTCCTGCATGAGGGATGAGTCGGCTCGTTTTTCTTCCATTAGTTCAAGCTCAAGTTCTATTCCTTTAATCCTTATGCGAGAGCCACATGAGCGACCGTTGGTTCTAAATCCCATACCTCTAATATTTCTTTATGGAAACAAGTGACGAAGATGCGCAAGGTTTCGCCCTATCTCTGACGTGCATGAGAGCCTTCAAGCTATTCAGGGGTTTCTGAACTCTTGCAAGCTGTGCAACGAAGCAACAAACATTCGCTTGAAGTTTGCCAATGAAGTGATTACTCTTACTGATAATCCCTTGAATCACCTGAGAGTCGAGCGTCTCAGCGTGGTGAAGAAGAGTCGGCATTTCAGGGTGTCGTTGATCTCGAGAAGACACACGGTCAATTCGAAGGAAGCAATGTAAACGGTTGGGTATGTCTGCCCCTTGTAAGATTCAAATGTCAGAATCTTGAATTGTTGCAGTGGCTCGACTTCAAAGATTTGTCGTGAGTGCATGCTCTAGCTGGCACATCACACTGGTGAGCTCGACACGATGCCTACAATCGGTTCCGACCCAATATTGTCGAGATACTGGATTTCCCTATCCCTTTGCAAGGCGGGAGGGGGGGGGGGGGGCTCTTTTTTATTGCGTGCTGGAATGTCCTATCAGGGTTGTTGATCCTGCTCCCGATTAAGTGTTCTTCTGATCATTTCTAACATTTGATCCTTCAGATCTTGAACTTGCTAGATCACAAAGTCCTTGGTGCACTCCGTGTTGTTGTCACACTCCTATTATGTGTTCTTCATATCTTTTTTCTTGCATCGCTTCTATTATGGTTGGTGATATGATCCACGCTTATCGCCCCATCAGGATGTTGAATTTGAAATTATTTGTGTATCACACCTCAGGAATAGAGCGTGAATGATGAGAGAGAAAGAGATGAACAGTAATGAATAGTGTTCAAGAGTGTTGATTTTTCATAAAATACTTCCCTTATTTATAGAGAAGATACTATAATGGTGATATTATATTTTTGCCTCCTTTTGTAAGAGATCTGTACTCGGGCATTCTTGATATTTTTCAAGCGTGAGTTCATTGTCCAACTAACTTCTTGCTTAACCAACTAAGCTTGGTTGACTCAAATTGACTGAGCTTGGTCGGTAGAGTTCAATTAGCTGATCTAGCCTGGTTTATCATCTCTGATTTTTCTAAGGAGTCTTCGGGTCTCCACGGGATGGTCGAAGATATTTGGTAGACCGATTCTTCCGCCGAGTCAGCTCCCCAACGAGATAGGCTATTGTGTCGAGTCGGTTTTTTGCAATAGATGACTCTAATGTTCTTTTGTTTTGTTTTTGGTCGGATTACTTTTATTTGGATCACCCAGTCGTCTTCTTGTCCGTCTCTTGACTCGGTCAGTTTTGGCTTGGTCAATTTTGCTTGTTCGGTCGAGTGTGCCTCACAATCTCTTGGCAGTAGACCTGCCTCCATCATACTATTCTCTTATGGACCATTGTCTATCTTTAAGATCAGTGTAAACACTTTTTTGATGTACAAATATAATCAAGTATCTGCAATTTTAACTCAACATTCTTTTAGCAATTAAAACTACACAGAAGAAAGCCAGTTTGTACTGTTTAAATGCTGATTCTTTTGTGTTGACCCATTCGCATGCAATCATATGTGGATTGCAGTATGTTTATCTGCATCATTTTTCATAAAAAATCAAGCTTTTTCAGGCGGTTCCTCGTTACTTGATTATAGGAGCCCAGGATTTACCCATTTGATTAATTTTTGCATTCTGACAAGACTTACAAGAACCAACCAAATTTATTTGCTTGGTTAGGTTTTGATCAATTCCGTGTTTCCTTGAATATTTTTTTATACCTCCGATTATAATTACATTAAAATTTTTTTATGTAACTAGTGAATGAAGCATCAGACAATAACATTAAAATGTATGCTGTTTAATTTCACAAGAAAATTCCTTACCAAAAGTAGTAACGCCCTCTAACTTCTGTAAATATTAGTTCTTAACCACCCTTTTAACTGTATTCTTTTGTGATTATCATCGATTGATCATTCCTTACAATAAAATTTTCTTTTCTTTTACGGGTCTTAGGAAGTGCTTAAAGTTGAGTGTACCTGGCCATTGTTCGGTGTAGTTTGACATGTATGCTTCTGCTTGAACAATAATAGCAGCTTTAGGGTGTTTGGTATAAAGCTCTAAGAGAAGGTCTAGAGCAGCTTTCTTAAAAATTTCGCCTTTTAGTAGTTGTTTGTTTCCCATAAATACATATTGATTTTAAATTTCTATCATATCAATTGATTAATTTGATTATACATTATAATTTTTTGAAATCTATAATTTATCCATTTTGGTCACTCTATCAACTCATATGAGTAGCGTAATAGCCATTCACCAAACCACAACTTCTACAGCATTGTAAACAGCAGTTTTAATATGATTTTTACCAAGTCATTTGCTTTTCTTGTTTACTACACGAATAACCAAAATATTTTTGTTGGACTAGGCAATTTCTTCATCTTAAGTGAGGTTCACTAGAAGTTTATTTTCTGTTTTTACACCACATAATGTGTTTTCTTATGCTTTGACATGAAGATTACTATCTGCTAGTTTCTTGAAGATGTATTACTAGCTAAGTTTTTCTTTTTTTTTTCATCATAGCCTTGACTTGCTTTTCCTCTTCATCAGTCTAAGAGCATTTTATTTTTCGTGATTCCTTTGAATTGGCTTTCTATGCTTTAGTAGAATCTGGGGTTGACTCACTATAAGGGGGCTAATTATAATTTGATATTCGTCCTAGGGAGACTGCCCAGGTTAGTTTTTTCTTATTATAATATTTTTTATTAGCTTAAATTGTGTGGTCAGTTTATTAAAAAATGATTTAAAAAAGCAGATCTGGCCTTTAAAAAGATGCAAATAGGTTAGGCTTTAGGTCTAGGATGAGACAAATCTTTTTAACTGAATTTTGAAGATTAAGAGGGTGCCACCAAATGATTGGAGAAGTAGTGTTTTGATTCGACTATTTAAAAATAAGTTCAAAATTATGCTAAGTGCTAAAGAAATTAATGTCATGGGTTATATAATGAAGCTATGAAAGGAAGTAATGTAACATATGCTAAAAAAAAATTACATTAATTTAAGAGTACCAAATTGGGCTCGGGCTAGGGCATTTATCGTGGAAGTGATTTTTATGACAAGACAATTATTAGAAAGTATCGAGAATAGAAATAATCTAAATATGAGTTTTATTAATTTTGAGAAGGCGTGTGACCGAGTACCATGTGAAATGATTTAATGTTTTGTAAGATAAAAATGTCTTTCATAGACATATTGATGTTGCTAAATATAGGTATTATGGAGCATTGTTTAATATTTGGAGTAGTTGTGCAGTGCCCAAAGGTTTCTAGTTAATTTTAGCTAGAATCAAATTTAAGTTCATATCTTTTAATGTTAGTTTTAAAGTGCTATAGAAGATATTCAATGTGAGGTGCTTAGTGAATAATTTGTTCTAATTGGTGAGACATTTACTGGAATATAATGAAAATAGGGGAGAGATTATTTAGAAAATAGAGACTCTAAAATTAATAGAATAAAATCTAAGTATATAAGCATCTAATTTTTGTGGGTATGATCATAACTTTATCACTCAATATTTTTAGAAGATAAAGTTATACATGTCTGATATATTTAAGTATCTAGAATGAACATATGTTCAAGTATATTGGATCCATTGGATTGTAAAATGAAGATATGACTTATAGATTTAAGATTTAATGATTAAAATGAACAAGTGGCTTTGTAGGTGTGTGATGAGTGATATTATGGAGGCTTGAAGGTAAATTTAATAAAATTGCAAGTAGGCTAGTGGTATTATATAAATCCGAATATTGGGGCGTAAAAGTTTCATTGTTAATTTGAGCATGATAGAAATAAGATTCTTAAGATGGATGCATGATGAAATTAAGAAGGATAAATTGAGTAATGACTATAGGGAGAAAATGTTGGATTAACATCTATTAAGGATAGGGTGGTTGAAAATAAATTTTTCCCTGATTTGGATATATACAATAATGGGTAAGAAATATACCTGTTACAAGTGTTGATGAGTGCCATAGAATAAAAAGAAACATGGGTAGATGTAAGATTACAATGATAAAAGTTGCTAAAAAATGGTTTGCGAATATTAGATTTGACAACTTAGAAATATTCTTCAGAAATGAAAGAAAAATGAAGGTACATAGTGCCAAACCCAAATATTTGGGATAAGGCCAATGATGATGATGAAAGGAAAATATAAACTGAACTTTTAGATGAGAAAGTAAGTTAGAATTGTTTAAATTTCCTGGTCATTGTTGTAATTGCTGCAGAAGAAAGTGGATAAACTTCTTTTATATGGGCTGTTATTGTCACAAAATTATGGGCGTGTCAAAGGGCTTCCTCCAAGTCTTTATATGCTGTGTTTCATGGTCAATCACTTTTCTATTCTTATGTTTTTTAGAAGTTCTATATTTTTCACTCTTTTTTTTCTTTTGGTTATTACGAGCACTCTTATATAGTGAAATTTAAATTATTTATTTTCCAGTCAATATGTATGTTGGTTTAAACACGACAAGCATTATAAGAGAGGAACTGAATTTAATCACCTAAACAGTATCTTAAACAAGTGAACTAAAAAACTAGAAAAAGTTCCAAACTATTGTGACGCATTTTAAATTTTTTGAGACAAGACAACCTTCTCTTATGAAAATGACAGAACTTTGCGAGCTACATGAGAACAACTTAAGCACGTAGCCACTTTAGTTCTGTTAAAAATAGTGTATATGAATTTTATCTTGCCCTCTAAGCATACTACTAGTTTATACTTGAGAAAAGTAGCATGAAGCATTGTGTTACATCATTTTTTCTTGGTGATATTAACATTATAAATGTGGCAAACTTATAAACGTTAAATAAATATAATGTTCATTTTCAGAATGTGGTACACATAGACTTTTATTACAGTGATTTTGGAGAACTGTTGTCAACGTCTTTCGTCTCATCATCAATATTTGGGGTTGAATTCATGAATAATTTTTTCACTTCTTAACTTTTATCCTCCCCTTTTTCTTCCCTTTTTATTTCTATCTCTTTCGCATTCTATCAACTTATTTTCTTGGTGTTTGTCCTTCTTCAATTGTTTATGCACAACCACCTAACTCTATTCTTTCACCACCTTATCTTATATCAATGTTCTTTGTGATAACTTTCTAATTTATTTTCCTCATTTGGCCTTTCCTAATTTGATTACATTTCCACATCAATGTTGTCACCTATGCTACTCTCAACTAGATACATTAGTGATCTATTTGTTTTCCAGAGCTTGAATTCATCTAAAATAATTGGTCTAATTGCATAGCTATAAAATTTGTGGATCTTTATGCTATTATGTTTTACTTTTTATTCCTATTGACCAAACGTTACTTTGAAGTTTTGACCTTATTTGTAGCCTCATTTGTCATGTGGTACAATCAAGATGTTTGAACCTATTACACTTATGTGTCATTTGATGTTCTTAAATATCTATTATGCTAATTAAAGCCAGTTATCATTAAAAAATTTACTTATTATCCAAACACCTCAATTCCTTGCTAACAATTTTCACACATTAAAAGTATCAGATAATCTTACATTCCTATGAGAATTGTAATGATTGAAATAATGATGAAATTTTTATCTATCTTACCGAATAATTTACTGGAAAATCTTTGCATTCATGGAAGTTAACAGGTTTCATTTTTTTTATCTAGCTTATCACATGAGTGGTTCATGGGCAACAACCACAACTACTGGCATCTTTCTTGTAGCGGCATTCACAGACTGGCTAGATGGTTATCTTGCTCGTAAGGTGTATAATTTATGTTTCGTTTGCTTAGCATCTGTATCAACTATCTGCTTCTCTAGCTGCAAATATGAATATATTATTTTTCTTGTTGTTTTCTGCATGATAGATGCAACTAGGAACAACATTTGGTGCCTTTTTGGACCCGGTAGCTGATAAGGTTTCTTTTTTCTTTCCACCAGTACTTTATAATTTTGCTACGATATGTCTTTATCATAAATGTATACAGGATATACTATTCAGTGTATCCTATAATATGCAGTTATTTTGATTTGATATTTTACCTGACCAACATTCAGCTCATGGTAGCTGCAACATTGGTATTATTATGCTCGAAACCTTTGGAAGTGGCTTTCTTTGGAGTGGTTCCATGGATTTTGACTGTTCCTGCAATTGCCATAATTGGTAGAGAGGTAATTGTCAAGTAAACTGGTCGTCACCATAAGTCTTATCCTGTAGCCCCCTTTTTATATTTCTGCATGAATTCTATGTCTTATTAGTGCATCTTTTATTCTCAAATATATATAAAACCTAAATCACCTATTTATTTTACACTGCCTTTTTTCATTAAGCGTTACTTCTGCCATCTTTTCTAATTTGAACACTTTCACCTCAACATTTTAAATTTTTCTCGAATCGATTATCAATGGCTTATTTGTTTTTCAAAACTTAAATTACTATAGCATATTCAGTCTCCTATTCACACCTAGTTCTTTATATACACACTTTAAATAATTTCCAGCTCTCTTGTTGCAGATAACAATGTCAGCAGTCAGAGAGTGGGCTGCTGCTCAGAACGACGGGGTTCTTGAGGTTAATTTTCTTAGTCTCTTGCTGTTTTCCGTTCTTATGATATATAAGCCCCACAATTCTCAAGTTTCATGAGAGCAGTCATGGGGTGTGAAACCTCTACGGTTACTAGAGGTGTAAACTAGCCGAGCTTGAGATGGTTTAGTGTTTGTTTGTGTCAGCCCATGTTCGAAATGGTTCATGAATAGTGTGTTCTTGTGGGGTCCATTCAAATTTGTTTGTTTGTTTCAACTCATGTTCGACTTAAATTTAGTTCAAAGAATTTAAAAAATAATGAATATATATATATATATATATATATATATTAAAACTGCATAAGAAATTAATATAAAAGGTTATAATAAGTATTGTTTGCTAATTATTAAATTAAATCGAGCTAAAACGTGCCAAACACATCAAATAAAGGTTTGTTTGTGGTCAACCCGTTTATAGAACTAGCTCAAAAAAACTGTTTGTGTTCAACTCATTTGTTTAATGAATGAATCGAACGCAGCCACTTAATGAGCCGAACACGAGTTGTTCCTGAACGGTGAGTTTTTTTGACAGCCCTAACGGTTAAACCTGTAATTGGAGAGGCACTATCATTGAATCCATTTTGGACAGTTTGGCCAGTTGGGATTCATTTGACTCAACAGTGGATTCACCTTTTCGTTCAAAATTAATCGAATGAGAACGGGATAATAACTACTCTCCAGTTTCTCCAATTACCGGCATGACTGTCGAGTATTCATGCTCCAGTGTTTGATGAAATCAATTCCTGATGTCAGGCAGTGGCAGTTAATAACCTGGGGAAGTGGAAGACAGCGACTCAAATGACTGCACTAACAATCCTCCTCCTCTCCAGAGACCCCAGGTTTTCAGATCATCCTCTCATTCCAATGTTTCTTTAGACCTAGTTCTTAATTGGGAAATTTACATACCTACCTAGCACACAGTTCTTATGGATGTACATATGTTTTGCAGTTTCACCTAAATTTTTGATATTTACATACTTGACACTCTGGTGCTTTAAACATATGCATGAAAATGTGTATTCGACTTCTAAAAAGTGGTAACAATACTATCTTCTTATGTGATATTGAAGATTTAGTGTTGTGCGTAGATATGAAAGTTTAGGTGTGAGATTTCCAACTAAATAAGAGTTGTGTGCTATATATCTAAATCCCCCTTCTTAATTTGGGGCACAGAATCCTCAAGTTCTCATTTTGTTTTGTTGATTTACTATGTTGTCCAGTTTAACAGGACCAGGCTTTCTGGTATCAACTGGAGTTTTTCTGCTTTATGTTTCAGCTGGTCTTGCTTTATGGTCATTAGCAGTCTACATCAGGAAAATTTGGAGATTTCTGATCAAGTAGATTCATTCAATTAGATTGGATTTATATGTTGCAGAAAATTGTATGGTTAGAGAACATTTTATTCAGCCAAGCAGTTGAGTGGATGAAGGGCCTGATTTTGTCCACTTCAGCTTCCTTTTGATGAAAATTTATTTTATTTATCTGATGTACAGTCAGTCTCACTGCTGCATAAAACCTTGTATGAGTTATATTAGTGGAATATAAAGTTGAGTTAATTTGAGAAATCAAGTTTAATTACTTGTTATGTCTGTTTGTTCTACTGGCAACTATGGCTGGCTTTTAGAGAATATATTAAGAAGGTATCTGTTGTTATATAAAGTTTATTCTGCTTGTAATTTTTATTTTGTTTATTGGAAGTTTTTCCATATTCCTTTACATTGGAGGTACTACATGAGTGATAAGTGGGTTCATTTTGCTGCTTGTTGATAAAGTGTTGATTCTTATGTATTTACATATCTGTCAAACAAGCTTCACTGTATAGATATATACATGTGTGTGTGTGTGCACGTGCGTGCCCCGTATTTCCTGTCCAGTTGTGTCGGGGTTACTGTAAGTAACCTCTAGCGATGGTTCGATCCCCTCTGTGATGCGCATGGTGCGATGTTCTCATCATAGGTCATGAGCGCCCAAATATCGATTTTCTTTTAAATATATATATGATATATATATATATGCCACTTTATTTTTGCATGAAAATATATATATTTCACTTTTTAGAAGTTAAAAGAGATTATATTAAAATTATTTTTGGTGTTTAAAATGTATTTTCCTTTAGTAATTTTGATCGTAATATTATTTTTTTTGAAGGTTTTGTATTCCTAGAACTGAATTACATGTTGACAAATTAATAATTGAAAATGGTGGGAGGATTTTACTTGCAATAAAATCACCCCAATATCTTGTATATAACGAGTTAAATCCAAATGATTTCACCCCATTATGATCCACGTATATATATATATATATATATATAAGTCAAAATTAATGTTTGACTCTTTTGCTTAGCGAGCAAATAGAAGTACAAGCTACTAAACGGTCCCATGAGAAGTTATTTGCAGATAACGAGCCGTCTTAACCTGATTACATTCACATACATTATACAAGATATTTCTACGAACTCAGTGGTTACGATACTCATACGGGTTAATTCAAACACCAATCTTAAAGAAAATCAGTTGATAGGAGACTAAAGAACCCACCTCGAAAAAACTATGGGGGTTGAGGGCATTATAATGGAAAAAAATAAATATTATGGGCCTAAATCACATAAGTTTTTAAAAAATAAATTCAACTTTTATTTAACATGTAAATTACACATAATGCTCCTTGTTAAACCAGGCTTCATGCAGCATATCAGAATAAGGTGCATTGAAGTCATTTGTGATGGAGAAGTTGCGCTATTGCTTGATAAAAGCTTAATGGGGGCATTTACATACATGCCACACAATTATAATGTATATACACATTTAACATCTAAACATTCATATGTACATGCATACCATTCAAATTTTTAACATCACATCAAAAAATACAATCATCCTTATATTCTTAAAAGTGAAATACGTTTGTATACAAAAACCCAAGTGTACAAGAAATTTCTCCAAATTTCTCTTGTTGAATTGAGCCCACTTGTCAAAATGGCTGAGTTGAGTTCACCGATCGATCTCTCATTTTTCTTGAAAAGACAGCACTAGCTCAATTGTGAGGCAACCAACATGACTAATAAGAAGCCATCAACAAGGACACCCTTCAATCCCTTGTTAAAGATAACGCCCGACACTCGAGACCCAATCTTTTCGCTTAAGTATCAGGGATGATTGTCATTCTGGCAATACCTGAAATCAACCGATAATACCTGACAGCCGCGTCACAATCTTTCCATCCAGACATTGGAGAAAGGCACAATATAGTCCAAGGTATACTACTTCGATTATTTTATTAAATTCCTCCCTTATACACGCATAAAAAGAGAGGGAAAATGAGAGTAGTGGATCCTTCTCATTTCCTCCTCTCTGGAGATCATTTTCTATCTTCATTTTCCTCTTTTCGCCCCCCTCCAACTTATCGGAGATTATAAATTCATAAATTTCCTATGGTTTCCTCAAAAAACTTTCATCCATCTCCCTCTCTATCATTCTCTCTATGATACAAGGTCTTTTACATAGTTGTATGCACTCAGGAACAATATGAGGAACAATATGAGATCCTATGTCTAGAAAGAATTCAACACATTTTTTCATGCATAGGTTTATAATTTAATATGTAAATTGTGTGGGATGTATGTAAGTTTCCCAACCTTAATATGGGAGCATGGAAAAAAATAAACAAATCTATAAGCATTAAAATGAGAATAAGAACATATTCAATAATAATAATAAAAAAAGGCTGCGATCAATTAATATAATAGTTTTAAAAACTGGCGCATTCTTCTTAATGGACCTGCCTTCTTCTTGTTGAAAAACAATGGCTTAAAAAGACCTCTGGAAGTTAGTAGATAGCCCCAATCGTGAGCTCTTCTTCTGAGTCTTCTTTTTCCTGTAAAGATACAACCAGCTCATTCATTATAACCCTAAAAAGACCCAAAAAAATCAGTTTTAAATGAACTTCTTGAAGCTTTTTGAAAAGAGAAAATAAAGTTTTATGTTGTCTGAATTATGTGAAATATTCTTCCATAAATTCTTTGTTACAAGCAGAAAAGACTTGATAGCATATGCCTTACCTGATTTATGAATATGTCTATTAGTAAATCCAGTTGCCTCAACAGGCCACTGTATATTTTGCTGTTCCATTTTAGTCAGTGGAGAATCATTTTCTGGAGAAAAAATATGATCATCTTTCACTGAAGTAGAAAGATCAACTAAAAACACATCAGGCCCTTCAATTTCTGCAGTAGAAACATGCTTCTTTTCACATGTAATTTTAGTTACAAATCCCTTAGGATCATTTCTTTTGCAAACAACATTTTCCTGCAGCTGCATTTCCAATTTGGCAGAACTATCTGACAAGACCACACCAGTTGATGCGGCTTCTGAAGCAGAATTTTGTTGATTTTCCTGTTCTATTTTTACCTGAGTTTCATGATGGATACTTGTTTCTAAAGGTACAGATGTATGCTCCTGCCCACAAATTTCATCAGGATAGTCATTAAGTGGCACATCACCTGGAGAAGAATTTTTCTCTTTGATCTCCATTTTCTCTACATAATGATCGTCTACAGTAATGATTATGTTATTATCAATCATGGAAATCTGATCTCTAGAACATGAAACAACATCCAACTGATCTCTAACTTCTATGTCTTCATCACCAACATCATAAACATCTGTTGGGCATGGTTGTTTCAATGATAAGTCATCTGAAATCCCCATTTCAGTCAGAGAAGTATTCTCAAAAACATCAATTTCCATATCATTTTCGTCCGAAGATTGCTCAGTCTCTTCATTTGTGGTTTTTGGCACAGATTTCGCAACCATGGCCACCATATTCTCTGGCGAAGCATGATCATGTTGTTCAACTTCATCAGATTGATGGGAAGCCATTCCGTTGATAGAAGATGTAAAATGAGCAGCATTTTGGCCTTTAGAATGCTTACTGGCAGCAGAGAAAAGCTTAGTTATATCATCAAGCGAGGGAAGATCATTCTCCCCGCTGGATATTGGATCCCAATCATTCCATTCCTTGAACCAGTCGGAATGAGAGTCCATTTTTTCATTCGGTAATATTCGTTCTATTTTGATGGCCTCTTTGAAGTAGCAATCTTTCTTTCTCAGGGAATTAGCGACCAAGGACCTGCTTTGATGAGTAAACTACTTGGTTAAGAAGAAAGGCATGATTTTGTGGACAAATGGCGTTATAGCATGGAAGAAGAATGAGATATACGAACCTGCAATTCTTAGAAATAGCTGCTGTAGCTCGCTCCATAGTTAGGCCGAGCAAAGTTGTTGATAAATTTGCGACATCACGAGGACCTCTAACTTCTTCGAAACTTGTAGCAGAGCCTGAGATAATCAGGTTTTTCCCTCGTGTCCACTCGCCCAATCGCTACATTAAATACTACAAAATCAGGCGATTCTGATGATTAAAATTCAATGAAAGAACCAAAAAAAAAAAAAAAAAAAAAAGACCTCGACACCAAGGCTTTGTTTGAGAAGGTGCATGAGCTGATTATCTTTTCACATCACCTCATGTCAGTTCTCATAAAACCATAATTCATCTTCTTCACTTGAAATATTAACAGTTTAACACCTATCTCTTCCATCCATCAAATACATGTGCCACAACCCACGACAAAAAAAGATTTTTAATGTAATTTATGGTTTGTTTGATGAGGTTGCCACCTCTGAAGTGTAAAACTTTTTCAGAAAAAAAATTTGATGTTTGAGGTTATCATGTAATCTCTTTATAATATAGAATGTTGGATTAAAAAGTCATGGACTGCAGCTGCAATTTCGAACATAGGCTGATGAACATAGTCACAAAAAAGCCTTTATAGAAAACAAAACTTTCTAAAACACAATCTAAAAGTTCATCTCATATAACAGAAATAATGCATATGTGATGGCATAAGGCAAGCTCAGGCCTTTACATACATATCATCCAATTCCTATTTATTTTATACATCTAACAGCAAAACTAAATTTAAAAAGGTGATATTTTTTGTGTGATATGAAAGATTTGAGTTCTATAAATGTATAAAGTGAAGTATAGAAGTTAGATATAAATCTTCCTAAATATAATCCTGTAAGGAACATGCATATCTTTCCATTCTGTAAATACCTTGGCCTCTGACAATATTTGCCGTCTTGCATGACCACCAGCAATAATATGAGAATAGGATATCTCAAAATGCACCCCACGCTGCAAAGAAATATTGAGAACACCCCATAAGAATCCAGAAATCACAATTCTTGATAATCAAAATCACCATAGACACCATAGTAATACCTTAATTGCAGCTTGAACCATTGCAAGCTTCAACCTGAAGGGCAGTTTCTGAGAGAAATCTAACGAAATTATATCAACCTGTGCAGGAAAATATGCCAGACTTAGCTCAAATCATACAGTTTCTCATCAGAGCAATAAAAAAGAAGAAGTGGAAACACTTACCTCCGAAGCACTGCACGCCTGATCAAAAGCCATCTGGTTCAGCGGCCGCGTCGCTACTAGATCATAACTCCTCAAGAGGCGGTTGCCGCTGTTGAGGGCAGACGCCGCGGCGGAGCTGTCGACGGAGATCGTTATGCGGGTGTATTGCCGGAAGGGAGAGGTACGGGGGACACCAAGGAGATCTCGATGGAGCGCGACGGAGGAAGTGAAAGCGGCGGGGGAGCTTCCGGCGACGGATTCGAGAAAGGATTGGGGCTTGAAGGGCGCGATCTGACATCGATCAGCGTCTGATAGAACGCCGCGAAAGGGGCGATCATAAGCGACGGCGGTGTAGCCGAGCTCCATTGCACGCGCAACAGTTCGCAGACGACAATCGAGGCGGCTGCGAGCATCAGTTGCGGGAGCGCTGGCTTTCTCGATGTAGGGGATGCTTAAATCGAAAAATGACATCGCCGGAGGAAGCGGCGGCCGGCGGCGAGAAGTGGCGGGAAGTTGAGGTGCGTTAGAAGAAGAGGTAGGGAGGACAAAGGAGGCTTTTGTGCCGTCCGATTGTAATGCCACGGTTCTGATATCAGTCTTTGGGGGTCGGACACCTTTTCTCCTGTAATAGCTATTTGTTCTGTTTTAAAGGAATTGTGTGTTGGGGTACATATGTAATTTATTTCTTTTTTGATTAATTATTCAAAGTTTTAGAGGCTAGAATATTATTTATTTTAAAAGGTTCTATTAAAAATAATAAATTATTATATCAAAACTTCTAATTGAAAAAAAA
Organism: Papilionanthe hookeriana x Papilionanthe teres; assembly: GCA_022702705.1. NCBI lineage: Eukaryota > Viridiplantae > Streptophyta > Magnoliopsida > Asparagales > Orchidaceae > Papilionanthe > Papilionanthe hookeriana x Papilionanthe teres. The sequence goes on from CM040421.1 coordinate 24,836,999, forward strand.
AGAAAAAACATTTTGAAAACTTATTGTATATACCAAAAATACTTGCTCGAAGCTCAAAGAGAATAAATGATCTAAGAGGAAAGAGTCTCCTTTCGAGTTAAGTAATCAATCGACGATTCAAGGTCGAGCATGAAGTTCGTGTCTCTCACTCGAGATAGGTTCAAGCTCCATAGATGGTTCCAGAATCGATAGTTGCAAGAGTCACAGTGTGTGAGGCGTGAATTATTCTGGCAATGAGTCTCGTAGGATATCCCATGCAAGTTGAGATCAAATCCACTTAAGATCTTGCAGGATTGGGAGACTGACCGAGGCAACGAATCAACCAGACAGGCGAGACATGAGCTCTATAAGACTTAAGCTGAACGAAAAATGAGCTACGATTCACTACAAAAAATCTGATCCATAACATTCAACCGATCAATCCTGCATCCGGACTGAACGATTACCTCACAACTGATTTTTCTGGTCGACCGTGGTAAAAGTTACTGAGTAAAATCGTCATTCGACCGAACGACACCAAGTAAAATCGTCATATGACCGAACAACGTGTGCTCCAGAGGGCATAGATGCTACTCGGTCAGTTGAGTTCAATGCAGCCGACCAGCCCATTAACGCCAATGTAGAAATTCAAATTGCAATACAAATATGACGTAAAATCTATATAATCAATTATAGTCTTAATGACATTAAAAATTATTTCCATAATCGTTTCATCCTTTCTGTAATTGTATAAAACACGAGTTTATAAGTACGGGACAAAAATACGAATAAAGGGATATTTCCCTCAATTATCCCTTACAAAGATATCAAATTTATTCCACTCTCTCTTCATTCTTTCCTTCATTCGGTTTCAACTCTCGGAGCATGACCCACAAAGGACAAATTAATATCCAACACTTATAAACATCAAACTTTTTACAACTATTAATTATTAAAAATTATTTCTTATTAGATATATTTCTTAAGAAAAGTAAGAAAATTTAGAATCAAACAAAACATTAGCAGTAATTTAAAAAACAGAATTTAAAAAAAGGTTATCCTAAAAATAATCATAATAATATTATTCTTGATTATAGGTCAAAAAAATGCGATCAAGCAAAATTTCGATGCATTTTGGATACGATAATTTACAAGTTAAATTCATGATTATTTGAACTCTAATTTCAATAAATTTGAAGTCAAACTAAACATCCCTGAAGTTTAATTTGATCCGAGTCCAAATAAACTTAATATCTAATTAAAAACTTCAATGTAAAATCACTTATAAATTAGATATGCTTATAATAAAAAAAAAAAGCATCTTTACAAGTGAAATTCTAACGAGCTCAATGCTACTCAATCCTGAGGGAAATTATTGCATACGGAGCACGTACCCATCATTGGGTGTGGAATAACCGGGTATTGGGAGGGTATGGAAGGAGTATTGGTTATTAAGGTATTTACAGGGTATTTGTTATTGGGTATTGATAGGTTGTTACGAGAATACTGGATGGGTATCGGAGGAGCTGCGTGCGGACTACGTACGTGCTCCGTATGCGTCAAGATAATTTAAACAATGAATGAATGAACTATGATTAAAAGAATTAAGAATGATAATCTGATGGAGTGTTTAAAGATTTCAGTTAAAACTTATCAAAATTTCACACTTAAAAATTATAAATAGATTATCATTCTCTATAAGTGAGGAGAAACATGAGCTAGGAATTAAATTTACCCGCACAAAGAGAGTTTGAAGTTAATGACCATCATCTATCACTTATTGTAGCCCAAATACTATCATGGCTATTGTTGTATCGCTATTATCTTCAAGTTATACTTTCTGAATTATTATCGCATAATTATTTAAATGCAGTTGCGTTGATAGGTAGATTATGGATAGCGAGGAATGATAACAAGTATTATCATTGCAAGCACTAAAATTGGAGAAGGAGAAAGAGCAAGAGCTAGCATTGAAGGCTAACAAAGAAAATTTTTAACATCAATTAATAATGATGTATAATGGTAGGCTCATGAAAACATTCATAAATATTGAGATCCCTCCAAGGAAAGATATTAAATTAAGAAAAATAGTAGTGGTAGAAGAAAAAGCAACGACATAGACATTTTGTTTGATATTTTATTAGGTTATATTGTTAGAAACTTTGAGAATTGGGCCTCGAGAGATTACATAAATGTTCATAATAAGTTGAATACCTTTTTTGGGATGGCTGTGTGTTGTTGGTGTTGTTCTTTGATAGGTTATTTGTCATCTCAATGACTCATATAACCATAATTAATCAAATTCTCAAGATGAGCCTTCTATGATTGTAATCCTTAATATCATGCTCGATGTCATACCAAACAAACATGGCCATGACTATTATCATAAAAATAAAGGCTGAACTTAACTTTTCCCATTACACATTTCTCTAGTGGATCTAGCCATTAAAAGTAATATCTCTTTTGGATAGTGGTCATTATAACAGTGAATGATTAGTTCAAAGAAGGAAAGTGAGAATTTCCATGATAGGTAGTAAAACACACTTCTTTATTTGCTGGTAAGGATATTAATATTTTGAAAATTCCTTCATCAAAGCAATATGCTTTCCTATGTACTTATTTTTGGCTTGGGTGATGAAAGAATCTACATTGGCTTCTTAAATAATTTTAGTTACTCGTTGTCAAAGTAATTAATAAACTTACCTACCATGTCAATTTCTTTGAATTAACTCCTTAGCATTTATGAAGTTGACATCTTTTGCCAATAGCTTTTCGATCCGATAAGGTTTATTAACAACATAGAACTTGAATTTTCTCGGCTACAACCCTAAAATCAATGTAGCATTGAACACACACTTATAACCATCCATTACATTGTTGGTGACTTTGGTGAACCAAGTGGCATAATATTAATGATTTTCATTTTCAACTTATTTCTTGTAGAATAAAAATTGAGAAATATTATGTAGTTGCTTGGAGGCAAAGCATTGAAAAAGAGACGAGTAATGAAAATTCTCAAAAGGAAAAGATGTTGTTGGCAAAAAGGGAGTTGAACCATCTTTTCGTGACAATAAATGTGGTGGTAAAGATACAATATTAAAAAAATGATAAAAATGTTATAAAGAGAATAAAACTTTTGAAAGTATCATTGGAAGAATCAATAGTGTCCTTTTATATAACTTGATTACTTTGAACTTAAGTAGAATATCTTCTTCAAAGATCCTTAAGAAAAATAAGTATGAGTAGTAACTTGTGGAAATGAGAAGAAATACATCATATTTATGAATTATCCTCCCCGTAAAAATAAGACAAGAATCTTCAAAGGTAAAGGAAGCTTGTATAACTTTAATGATTTATGTGATTTACTGGAAAATGTTGTCCATGAAGGCGTTAAACTAGCCTCAGGTAATAAAAGTATTACTAACCAAAGGCCTAATATGTTGGAAGCGTATTTGAATTCAGGAGTCATATAAGAAATGAATGATGGCAAAGATAAAAATTTAGAATGGTTTACTCTAGATACTTACATCCATATTTAGGAAAAGATGCTTACATTCATCATGAGGAAATTTAAGAGAAGTATGTAATCTAACTTTTTTTAGTACAATGGAGATGTTTTTGAGTCGTTAGACATTAGAGATGAAAATAAGAAGTAAAGTAGCTACATAGTGTGAAGAAGATTAAAATAGAGAATGCCAATAATAGTGAAGTCTTATAGGAACATGAATGATTAGTTATAAGATTTAATGAGCTTCAAAGCTACAAGTAATAAGTCACCAACCTTTGACAATATCTTAAAGGCTTGAGGTGTGATGAAAAGAATATCCTTCAATGAGGCTATAAGCATTTAAAAAATAACATTTTTTCTCTTCTATAGAACATAACTCGATGGAAAGATAATAATCTCAAACTTGTCTAAATGATGAGGCTTTTACAATAACTTTGAAGAATATGGCTTATAGCTTCAATATTATAATAACCTAGCGGAGTTAGGATGATTGTGATGGTGGATTGTTTGATGTACTAATGAAAGAACTATTTGCTTTATGTTTGTCAACATGTGAAAAAGTGTTGAGTTCATAACTTGAAATAGGTCATGTGATGTGGCAACATAATGAGGATATGTGAGTAAATTAACATTTAAATTCATTGAAAAAGAATAAATAAGTGTGGGCTTCTTGACTTTCGGGGCCTTTTGAAATTGCCAAGTTGATTAATAAAGAAGTGTGCATGTGAAGTGGATGTGAAATGTAATTGAAGTACATTTGAAGTCGAGTGACCAAGCCACCTATGGTTAAGAAGGGTGCCTCTAAGGCCTCATGATCCTATGAGACTCATTTTTGAGATTTCACATGTTGGTCTCAAACATTCAAGTCCTGGAGGTTTATGACCACCAATGTACGACTCCAAAAAGAGTCAGGAAGTGGTTTAAAATCCTAAAAGGGGTGGGTCCCATCAGTAGTCTTCTAGGATAGTCAATAGGAAGGTCCTATGACTACATCTTAAGTTCTACAAAAAAGATAAGTCCTCACAAAAAATGAGATCAACAGTAATAAACATATCTCTACCAAAAGGTCTAATATGTTGGTTGTGTATTTGACTTCAGGAGTCATATATGAAATGAACGATGGCAAAGATAACAATTTATAATTGTTTATTCTAGATACTTGCATCCATTTTTGGGAAATTTAAGAGAGAAGTATGAAATCATTTTATTTTATTTTTTTGTACCGTGGAGATGTTTTTTTAGTCTTTAGACATTAGGGATGACAATAAGGAGTAAAGTAATTACATTGGGTGTGAAGAAGATTAAAATAGATAATGGGAAAAATAGTTAAGTCTTATAAGAACATTAATGATTAGTTAGAAGCTTTAATGAGCTTTAAAAAAACAATTTAAAAAGTCACCAACATTTGACAATATTTTGAAGGCTTGAGGTGTGATGAAGAAAAAAACCTTCAATGAGGTTATAAACATAAAAAAAAATAGCAATTTATCTCTTATATAGAATATAACTTGATGGAAAGATAAATAATCTTAAAGTTGTCTTAATGACGAGGCTTTTATAATAACTTTGAAGATTGTGGCGTACAGCTTCATGATGATAATGACCTAGCGGAGTTAGGATGGTTGTGATAGGTGGATTGTGTGATGTAGTATTGAAGGAACTATGTGCTTTATGTTTGTCAACATGTTAACATGCATTGAGTTCATAGCATGAAATAGGTCATATGATGTGACAACATAATGGGGGTATGTGAGCAAATTAATGTTTTAAATTCATTGAGAAAGAATAAATAATTGCAGGCTTTTTGACTTTTTGGGGCCTTTTGAAATTGCTAAGTTGATTAGTAAAGAATTGTGCTTCTTTGATAACTAACATGCAAAATAAGGCTTATAAGGGAGCTTTCATACCATTGTTATATAATAACCATTAGGAAATGTGAGATATTCAATAAAAATTGTCAACAAATTCACTAGATGGCTTCTTAAGAAGATACATGACTTGGGAGAATTATTAGATGATGAAAGAAGCTATTGAGACTTCTAGGTGGGATTACTAAGAGGAACTGTCCAGAGATCAAGATTGTTTAGAGAAATTCTAACGACGTTTCGCATCAAGTGCCCTCACGAGCACACTATAGATGATGTGTGAGGTTTTGTCATTGATGATTTGAATCAATTATAATTGCGGTGGATACTGTTCATAAATTGTTGTTCACCAACTAATTTATTAAATGCTCTATATATATGTATCGGATATGTCCATTAAATAAAATTTAATCAATTAGAATTTATTTAAAATAATTTAATGAATTAATTTTTCATTATTTATATGTATTATTTTATTGTAATAAAACTTACTTACAATTTATACATTATTTTATTTACTTAAATTGCAATATTTAAATATTACGCCAACAATGCTATTTTCAAAAGGCAGGAAATATAAAAATGGGCAAATAGGAGGTCCTTGTCACATATTTTTCAAATCACCAAATGCCTCTCGCTGGTAGGCGAAAGCAATCAACCGTTGGCTCCGGCCAGGAGATCGATCCGGGACGAAGACTTGGATGCCATTTTTCTCCCTTCGAGGTTCTCTAGTGTTCTTTCTCCTGTTAACTTCGCCGCCGGTGAATTTTTATTTACCAAGATTGATTGTTATGAGGAACATGTCGCCGCGCCTACTACTTGTTTTTTGCATCATTCTCGGTTTAGTTTCTGGTAATTTTCTGCTGTTTATGTCATTGCAAGTGATATGAATTTTCTTTTTTTTGGTGCTTGTTGTGGAGATGGGGATTGATTTGATTAGTTAAGATGATCAATGGCAATGCATAGAATCTATCTCTCTCATTTTTTTTTCTTTTTTGTGAATTTTGATCTATAAGACCACATTGCAGAACTTTTATTTAGATTCTGTTGCTTTGAATGGAATGAATTGCTCCTTGTTTTAAGATGTTCGTTAGGAACTTTTGGTGAGTTTTGAAATGTAGAAGCTAAAACTGGGGGTTTAGGTGTATAATTATGATGTTTAGGGTTTTAATTCTAATGAGATGTTGTTGGGAACTTATATGACTCATAAGTACAGAAGTGGAAGAAATATATATGTTCTTGGTTTTGTTTATGATGTATGCCCGATGATTCCCTTTAGACCAAAATACCTCCGTCTATTAACAGATTTAGAATTCTCGTCTAATGGCTACGCAGAATTTTGATCATTTTAAGAGCTTAGTGGTCCTTATTCTTTTTATTACTTTTTCTGTTTTTCGCAATGGTAATATGTACCTTTGGGAAAATTTTCATGAATGCGATCTTTCTCTATTAATTATTGTTGAAGGTTAAATGATCGGAAATAGGTTTTATAATCTAAACTTTAAACCGCTTCTCCTTTAGACTTTAATTTATCTGCTATCAATTTATTATGTTAGAGCCATCTTCCAGCTATAATCATCCTTTTTATCTATGGTTAAATCATGATAGAATAATCTGAATAATGTTTTAACTATGTTCAGACATTATTTGAATTTTATTCTCTTTATCTATCTTTCACCTATCTTTGAGTAATCTCCAAACTATCTTCGACATAGAATTGAGTGATCATCTAATCATCTTTGATACATAATAGAATTTTTTTAGAACCATTTTCAGACAATCTTTGAACCCTCTTTGAACCTTCTTCGACCCTTATGCAATTGTGATCAAACTGTTTTTTGAATAAAGGCAAAAAATGGTTCAAATATTGCTCAGTTGCGAGTTGAAGGACGTTCAAAGACGCATCAAAGATGGTTCAAATTTTTTGTAGCATAGTTCAACCATCATCGAAGATGGCTTGTCCATAAACCTAGATGGTTCAATTATTGTCAGTTTGGTTTGAGGAGATTTTTTTTTTCTACATCACCTCTTTCAGGATGAACTTATTTGAATTATCAGGACATGTATTCAAGTATTTGATTTAATTTTACCAGTTGAGATGAATTACAATGCTTGAGCCACAAATAGAGTCGAGATGTTATAGTGAAACTGATAAATAATTTGAGGCCAATGCTTTCATTGTCCAGATTGAGAGATCCTCTTTGGGCACTTCCTTAAGGCTCATGAAATATAGTTTTCTAGTACCCTCATTCATCATTTGTTGCTGTGGTTAGCTAATGATGACGAGAATGATGAGTACTTTATTATGTTCAATATTAAACTGAAAACATTACATTCGGAAGTGTTCACTTTACTTTATCTACTAGTTTAAGTTTTAAAGAGTTCTCATCTAATAAAGAGTTCAAATGGATGACAGGAAGAAGTAGACTACTCAAGAGCTACTTTGATAGAGATAATAATTTCAAGTATGCCAACCTTGAGAATGTTTTTGTGAAGTGAACTAGTAGAGATGATGTGTGGAAGCTTGGATTCTGGCCATACTATTTTGCAATTGGTGTTTTCAACCATTATAAATACAATGTTATCTTTACTGAAATAATTATCATAGTTGAAGATGAGAATACATTTTTCAGTACCACATGGGGAAGAATATCATGCTAGAGAACACTAAGAGGATTAAAAAGTATCACGATGCATTATGAGGCCATTGCCCTAAAGAAGAATTCTCCGGCCCGCTGTATCATTTTTGGATATGCTATATCATTAATGTTCTGAAGTTTGGGTTTGTGAAGCCATTCTAAACTTGAAAAAAGATGTGTTGAGTCTCTTAAAGAGAGAGCACAAAAAATACTGAACTTGATGTGCAACGAAGTGCTCGTGGGCAAGAAGTTATTATCCAAATACCTCTCTTTTTTTTGTTAGTTACTTTTGTTTTACCACAAAATAAGCGGAAAGAAGAAATCTATTCAAAATGCTGCCTTCTTGTTAGTGCAATGAATCTAGCTACAAGAAAAAAAGAACTGCAGTTATTGTACCAAAAGATCACATAAGAAGTGTAAAAAATTGCTCAATTTTATCTTTTTCTAGCAACAAAATGCTCTATCATTTAAAAAATGATAATTATAACACAGTTAAGAACGATGAAATGAATTTTCACTGTTATAGGAGGATGTTGTTAGTGTTAGGATATTTTTTTCTCACTAAAACTTTTTGTTTATATGGTTAGTGGACTGAGCAAATTATACCTAGTCCCGTACTATAATATAAATGAGGAAGTCCTCTTACAAAATAATTTATGAAAATCTTTCTTTTCTCTCTCTGAGTCTTCTCTCACAATGACTCCTATTAGAGCTTACCGCCATTTTGGAAAAGCGCACAACACAAATTGAAAAGAAGTGATGCTAGTCAGCAAGTACCTATTTATTTATAAAAATAATCATATTCTAATACTTTATTTGATATAGTACTTATTTTTAATGATGATCTTCATTATATGGCGGGTTCTTTCAAAATAGCCTTTCAGACTATCAAAGCAAATATTAAAGAACTTCTTCTTTTTAGTATTTTATCATTGTTATCTTACTACTTTGTCTTTCTTCTTGGAGCTATCTTGATGAGGAATTCTTTTAATAATTTGTGATGAAATAATCAGCCAAAGCACTCAAATTATAATGATTTAAAAGGTTTCTGGGGTTGTGCTTTATTTTTATTCCATTTATCATTCAATAATTTTACTTCTTTGCAGGAATGTTTTCATCAAAGCCTGTTATTCTTAGCTCTATTGAAATTTTCAACACTCATGAATGGCTGTCTCCTCAACCAGTCATCTACTTCCATTGCCAAGGAGAGAACAAAATCATTTTGCCAGACGTGAAAGAGAAAAACTTTGTTTACAAGTTCAAGGGCATCGAATCATGGCAGGTTCATAAATTTGATTAACAACCCCGCTTTCCTTGCTTTTATGATTTTGATAGTTGGAATTCAATGCCATGATTAGGAATAACACCAGAAAAACGAATTCGCTATTTGTAGCTAATCATTTACTATTCTATTTTTTTACATAAAACCCTTGTAAACATTTTTTTTACAAGTTTAGTTTTGCATGTGTTATTTCATATAAATAGTTTGATGTAGGATATCTTCCAGCGTAAGGTTTGTTAATGTAAATCTATAATAATATGCACTAAATTATGCAAACCTATAGAAAGTTGCAGACAATAGACTCTTAATTTTGACAACTTTTTGTTAACTTGAATTAACATCTAAAATATTAAGTGATTCAACACCGATTATAATTTATTAGCCTTATGCTAGAAATAGCGCAAAAATATTCAACAACATAAGAACCATATGATCAAGTGAAATTCATGCGTTTGTAGATATATTGATTTTATCGGACTTAGAAGATAAATTATGTAGGCATAACAAGCAATAATAAGATTTAGAGAGCAAAAATAAGTTAGGAAGAAAAGAAGTTATCAAATCTGTAATGTTTAGAAGATGATTGCATCAAGGCAAGAAAATCGAATCATGCATTTCCACTAGGCAACGCCACGCTTGGTTGGACGACCCAACACTTGGCTGGGTATGGGCGACCCATTGCCATGGAGGGTGATATAGCGCTTGCCTGGGTATGGTCGATTCATTGCTTTCATTGCTAGGGCCAGCAATTCAGCGCTCAAAGGAACTCTTTTGCAACAGAGTTGTTTATAATCCAACGTCCAGGAGGGATGCACCCATACCCAGATAGGATTATTTTAGTGTGGGAAACAAACCGTCCAGAAACTCGATGCTCAGGACGGGTAACTCGGCGCCAAAAATAGTTTGAATAGTTTAGGCATTTAAGTACTCGATGCGGAATTTGGAGAAGCTCTTGGCAGTGCATGAACAATGGTGAAAGATAGACCGAGCGGTGCGTGCAGAAGAGCATGCAAATTTTGTCGGTAGATTTCTGTAAGTATTCTTTTGTGATTGAGAGAGGAGTAATCGTAAGCTCCAAGATTGTAGAGAGAGCTTGAGTGTGGTGTAGTAATTATAGTTCTCTTCATTTCATAGTGAATTTTTTTGTGTGGTGTGGCTCCATATTTTTTTCCTGTTCTCAGATTTTTTCACATTAAATATTTGTGTTCTATTTTCTCGGTTTCTTGTTTGTGCACTTCTATTCAATTGTTTGCTTCAGATCTCTCGAATTGTTGTTTTTCTGCAAATCTAAGGAAGTAAAAATATCCTCCCAATAAGTGGTATCAAAGCAGCGGTTTGTTAAAGAACTCTAATTCGAGGGAGAGCAATGGCCGACGAAGTATAGTACAAGGTGAAATAATACAATGATTTGAACTTTGTATTCTAGAAAATGTAACTGTAAGATTTATTGTATAAAAAAAATTTATATTTGCCACAAGATGGAATCATCAAGAAGCTTGAATCGATGAATCGGGAAGAATGGAAAGTTCTTGATCGAATAACAATATATTTAGTTCGTCTTTCATTTTTCTCATCTGTTACATTTAAGACTGTGAATGAAAAAACTATTGTGTTGCTCATGGTTGCACTAATAAGGATGTATGATAAGCCCTTGACTTCAAATAAAGCTTTTCAATGAAGATATTGTTCAATATGAAGATGGTAGAAGGTAGTTAGGTGGCTAAACATTTGAATAATTTTAACATTATGACAAACCAGTTAGGTTCTATGGGCATCAAATTCAATGACGAAGGTGGGACACTGTTAATCCTATTTTCATTGCTAGATAGTTGGGATAGATTAATCACGATGTTAGGCAACTCTTTAGGTATTATGAAGCTAAACTTTGATGACATTGTAAGGTTAATGCTGATTAAAGAAGTCCACAAGAAGGTGAGCGGTGAAACTTCGAATTGTGTTGAATGTTGAAAACAGAGAGGGAATCTAGATAAAAACACAGACTAGGAAATATTAAGTCCAGAATAGGAAAGCTCAGATTAGGAAGAGGAAATGACAGATGTGCATGCTTGAACTACGAGAAAGTTTTTTTTAAGGACTGCAAAACTCTGATGAAAGTTGGGGTTGGAGGCCAACACAAAATGACTTCTAGAAATGTTTCACAAATAAAATCTAATGTGACTCCCTTATTTTCTCTCTATATAATATTGAATCTTGGATAGTATATTCATTTGCATTTTTTCATGCTTGCCAAAATAAATAGATGTTTAAAAATTATACTCATAGTGATCTAGGGAGTGTGTATTTGGGAGATAACAAGACTTGTAGTATTGTATGAAAGGGTTGATGTTGATATCAGATTGTCAAATAGATTAGTCTGGAAGCTCAGTGAAGTTAAACATGTTCCATTTCTAAAGAAAAATTTGATCTCGGTGAACCGGCTTGCAAGAATAGGGTAGATGATTACATTTAAAGGTGATACGTAGAAGGTGATCAGAGAGGTGATGGTGATGGCTCGAGACAATATTAAAGACACTCTTTATCTGACAATAAGATGATTGAATCTATTGATGTAGCTGGAATGAAGATTCATGCAGGTCTTTGTAACTGCAGACTTGATCATATGAATGAGAAATATATAAAGTTCTTATTTTTAAGGACAAATTTTCTAGTTTAAAGTTTATAAAGATCGATTTTTGTGAAGATTTTATCCATTACAAGTAAAAATATATTGCTTTTTTCAAAAGTAGGTCAAAGATGATGTTCAAAATATTTGAGTTAGCGCATAGTGATATATGTGGTCTTATTTCAGTTTAGCTTATTGGAGGCTACCGCTATTTCGTCACTTTTATTGATAAACACACAAAAAAATATATGGGTATATTTGTTGAATCATAAATCTGATGTATTTGATGTGTTTTAGAATTGGTAGAACATGATTAATAATGAGACGGAGATGAGTCGGCGCCTGGTTGCTTGCATACCAAGCCATCCCGAGGTTGAAGTGTCTCAGATCAGATGTTGATAGTAAATATCGTGATCAGAGGTTCATGAACTATTGTCCATTTGAAGGAATGAAATATGAGTTTTTAGTTCCAATGACATCACAACAACATGTTATGGTTGTGCGCATGAATAGAACCATCACAAAGTATGCCAGGAGTGTGAGGTTGCATGCAGGTTTGCCAAAACAGCTTTGGGCAGAAGTAGTGAACACTACAGTATATTTAATAAATCATTGTTTATTAGTATCTTTGAATGAAGGTTTACATAAAGAATTCGATGAAAATTTATTACCAAAATAAATGAAGACTAACTTTCTTTTTCTTGGCAGCCTATAGCAGGGTTTCCAGATAAAAAATGCAAAAGATGTGGACTTTATGAATTGGATAGGCTGAAATCTGATGATGTGTTTGATGAGTGGGAGCTCTGTCCTGATGAATTTCTTGAAGGAAACTACGTTCATTACAAGCAGAAAGAATTTAATGCCACATTCGCATGTAATGAATGCATTACCAGAGTCAGTGAGTGTTTCCTCATCTGAAACTTCTGATTTTTACAAATAACACATTATGAATTTATACATTTATCAATTGCCAGCTGTTAATCCAAAACAATATCTTTGGTAACTTTTTCATTGATTAAATTATCCTTTTCTTTATAAAAATTCAGAAATATAAAGCTGCTCTCTTGATCAAATTTTTTTATATATTTTTGGGAACTGTACTTACATACCACACAATTCTTGTGCATTTACTTATCTAACACCCAACATTTGGTATTTACACTCAAAATACTTGATGTCATAAACCTATGCTTGAAAAGTGTATTTCACCTCTAAAGACTTGTGATGGTGATATTTTTGACGTGATGTTAAAGATACGAGTGTTATGCATATAAATATGAATGTTTGGGTGTTAGATATGTAAATGCATAAGAATTTTGTGTTATGTATGTAATGCCCCATTGCAATTGCAGCTGAACGCAGTCCACAGAGTGAAACATCAGATCAGAAATCACACCTGGCTGTTGCTGTACTCATTGGTGCCTTGACTTCATTAATGGCTGCCTCTGTAGCCTTTGGGATATATAAATACTGGCAGAAGAGGAAGAGGGAACAGAACCAGGCAAGATTTCTTAAACTTTTTGATGAAGGTGATGACATTGATGATGAATTGGATCTATAGTTCATTGAGAAATATAAATGCTGAAGAAAAAAGCTACAACTTTTTGAACCAGCTGAAGGGTAAAAATTTAATCTATGCGTTTTGTAAAAGCAGCATTGATTCAATAGATTTTATTATTATTATTATTATTTTTTTTAAAGATTCAATAGATTTTCTTTTTTCAGTCTTTAAAGCCCTTTATTGTGACCACATTCCAGGTTTAAAAATTGAGTCATTTACACACATGCCAACAATTGTTATATTACATCTCTAAGACCTAAACTTTGATATTTACATACATGCCACTCAAATCTTTGACTCCATATATTCCTAAAAAAATATAATTATTACTAACTTCTAAAAGGTGAAATTCATATTTTCATGCATATGTTTATATCACCAAAGTGTTATGAATGTAATTATCAAATTTTAGGTGTTTGATGTGTAAATATGTAAGAATTGTGTAATATGTATGTAAATTTTCCAAAATTATATGGAGTTCTCATGTTTTTTCTTATATTTTTTGGAATACAACCTCAAAATAATAGCTATAGGACATCATATGAAGGTAATTCTATAAACTAGGAACGCTTTGAGAAATTTTTATCTTGCAACAAAAGAATAAGGTTGTGGTAAATAATGGAGCCTTTTCATGCCAAAGCTGCTATAGCTGTGATGGTAATGTAGAAGCTACGGAGATGTCACCTTTCATTCTCTGGAAAGGATTTTGAAATTTTTATCTTCAATCATCTACATATTGTACATAATAATTTAAAGGGATAATTAAAAACAGAGCACCTAAAACATTACTATTTACAAATCAACCTTTAGTTTTTATTTTTAACAAATTCTCAATGATTTGATCTTGATTTGTATAAATGCATTGGTTCAACAATTATATAGAATGTTATTTGTCTTTGTTTTGTATTATTTTTTTTTCCTTTTTGTTGGACTTGCTCCTATTCTTTCTCTTTTCATTCGCTCTGCTCCTTTTCTATTTTTCGTCAATCTTGCTTCCTCTCCTTCAACTCACTTTCTCTTCATCATCTACTTCTTTTATTGTGCTTTATTGACTCATCCATTATTGTAATGCTTCTTATAAATGCATTCGTGTCTCCACATTCATACAAATATGTATCCTCTTAGTCTTACACATTACTTGCCACCACAATATTTCTTAGAACTCATATCGTAGATACTCAAAATTTAATTATTGAGATGAATTAATGGGACCCCCTATTCTATAGAGCTCTATTCATGTCCATCATTGAAGCACACATATTCATCCTATGAAAAATTAATATTTATAAAAATTCTAAATTAATATTAATATTTTAAAATATTTCCAGTTGTGTAAATTCTTTGTGATATACAATCAACTCACCACGTCCACCTCTAAAGATTTGCATGTGCAATTTCACTATAATAAATTCTCTTCGCATTACTATGAACTTTTTTCACACAATGTGAATTGAGCCATTAGCATGATGAAAATTGTAAATGCCTCCATTGTCAGAAGCGCATTGATGTATATTCTTCCCTCTCTTTCAATCTCTCTTACATACTCGAGGCTTGCAAAACTAAACCAAGATACCTTCAAAATAACACACATTTAAATACATGGTACCTAATGAAACACTCAAACCGTACACAAAGAATGCATTTTTAGGCTTCTAACCAACAAAGCACATATACCTTGGATTGTGACTATCCATGCAACAAAGCAAGGGCTTTGACCAGCCAAATAATCAATGACTGAATTTATATCTATCAAGGCATCAATGCTTGGATTCCACTCATCTTCTCTAAACAAGACATACAATTTCCCAAGGCCAAGAACTCCTTTAGTAGAATGACCACAATAGAAAGAGATTAGAAGTTATAATTATTTTTTAATAGTAACCACAGTTAAGGTTTCTTGGTGGTTGCAACCAAGAGGAAGTTTGCCCAAGAGTTGTATAGAGGCCTATGCTTCTGTTGTTGCGAGAGGCCTTGTTCAATTTTTGAGGTAGAGGATGACCAAACGTTGTAACTTCTTATGCATATGGAAAGCATGTCTTGTTTATGACAAATGTTGTACCATCGCAAACGTTTCATTGCAAACATTTATATGGGTATATTACCATTAAGCCCTCTAAAGAAAAAGCATTTACAGATTATAATGAATTTTAGTATCGCAGCTGATTCCACACTTGAGTCATGACAGAAACTCTATAATGAATTCCTCATATAAATTAAAACAACAACAACAATAATAATAATAATCCATATCACTCTTACTTCCGAGTGAAAGATTATGTTTGATGTCTCCATTGTTCATAGAAAAAAAAAACTACAATTCTGTGAAACAGAAAAGGTGATACGAACTTGGTACAACTTTTACAAGTAAATCCTGAAATTAGCTATGGCACCAATTTATTTGGTTTTAAGGTGCCAAAATGAAAGTTTTAAACAAAATATCCTTATAATAACAGCATTTCATAATTTAACAACACAAAAAATTAACAATTCTTACAAATCCTTAGCATACACATAACATGCTGCTTGGAAAAGCAGCCCTCAACTCTTGGGGTTTGTTTGGGATCACTTTTGTTGTGTGTATTTTTTTTTCTTGTTTTGTTTGCTTTTATCTTAAAATTTTGTTTGTTTAGTACATTTGTTTTCATGTTTTTTTTCTTAACTAAAAAAGACTCAAAATAGATGTGTTTGAGTGTTTTTAAAAATAATTGAAACATGTTATAACATATCAAACATGCTTCATTTTAAATAAAAACAAAAACAAAACAAAAACAAGAGTAATCCCAAACTACCCCTTAATTATTTGCACCTTAAGCATCAACTTCTCTAGGAAAAAATATACCAAATTAGCCCACAATATAATTGGAATAACTGCCATCCCCTCCTCATTACTTGAAAGGAAGTTAAAAGAAGAAAAATCAAAACCACCAACACCCAATCATCTCTGCTCATCGAGTAGAGAAGCCAGACTTACCTAAGCTGTGATGCCTGTACAGTGCTGGGCTCATGCATGAGAATATAGAAGGCTTCCTTCGTTTCTCCCCGAATAAGAAAGTTCTGAGTGGAATCTTAGAATTTGTGGAACAGTGCCTAAAATTCTGGTACTGTTGATACCCATTTGAAACTGAGAAATCAAAGCTCTCCCTCAGCTTAGAGAGAGCCTTCCCAACCTGAGACTGAAGAGCCTTCACATGGTCCAAACCAGTTTGCAATTCCATGGCAACTTTGTTGTTCTCTTGCTGCATGTTGAGCAGTTCTCCCTGGAACTTTACCGCTAGGTATGGAGTAAACTTGGAATCGTCACCCTCCATATCCGTCGAGGCTTTTGAAATCTCTTCCTGGATGTTGCAGAGGGATGTGAACCTGCATTGAAGCTCTCCTTTCAGCAATTCGTTTTGCTCCAACCAAACTTGGAGCTCTGCATGGAGCTCCCTTAGCTTCTTATCAAGTGGCGGGGTGGTTTCCTTATTTGATGAATGCATTGGGGATGCAGGAGCAGATTTATATTCCTTGAGATCCTTCATCTTATCCATGCAGGCTTCCAATTCCTTAAATGACGTGTCAAATTTTTGAATTTGATGATATGAGGTGCTGAATCTTAGCCAGAAGTTGAGGTTCTCATCGAGAAGAGTGTCAAGTTCAGTTCTGAACTTTTCCTCGATGGCTGAAGTTGAGTTCTGCTGATCTAAATGGCATAGTTTGATCTCTTCTTCAATCTCGACAGGACTGACTGGGAGTATTTGTATGGAGCTTCCATTCTCTTCTTTATTCATTTCATTCTGAAAGGTTGTAGCACCCTTGGAAGAAGTGTGATGGAGCAATTTTCTCCTCAAGTCTCTGATCTCTTGATCCTTCAGAGCATTCTCGCTCTTCAGATCCTGAATCTGAGCCATCGTCTCAAAATGGTATTCTTGGTTCTTCTTCTCCATCTCGGCTAGGCTCTTCTTTGTGTCTTTGTACTTGTGGAGAATTGAAGAATACCCATACAGTAGCAATTTTTGTCTGCCTTCTGGTCCGTTATTCAACAGCTTCTGTATGTCTGGAATATTATCCCTGTCGTCAGACTCCAAATCCTTCAATAAAGATGAAATCATTGCGTTCTGTTGTTCCATATTCAACATCCATGACTTAACAAACTCTGTCGAAGCCTCGTCCGTGTGTGACAGATCCTTTTTATCTTGTTCAACCTCCTGCTTCACAAGAACCTCATCTTCCTCAGCTACTGCATCACTGACCACCTCCTTAACCTTCTTGTTCTTCTCCAAGTTTTCAATATTTGAGGCAGCAGAGCTACTATCCTTCTCCTTAAGGCTGGAAGAGTCCAGTTTTTCTGATATTGGATTAAGACTATTGCAATCTTCTAGAAAATGAGTTTGTAAGATCTCTTTCTCATGATGCATGATTTTCTCAAGCTCCTGAACTCCATGCAACTCATTTTCTGGCTGCCTCAGCCTCACATTCAAGCTGTTTGAATCAACTAACATATTAGCTTTATCTTCTCCTAGGATTCGGAAGAGCTTAAGAAGCATATCAGCCTCTGATCTTAGCCTGTGTAATTGTCCTGTCTGCAATAAGACTGCTACCTCCAATGTGAAGACTTTTTCCACAAGTTCATCAATCTTCTCAGCGAGCTCCACAGTTGAAGTATCAGAATCCATCTGGAACAACTTCTTCACCGGTGTGCAAACAGTGTGCAGGTCTAGCCCCTCATTTTTAAGTTGAAAACCCTCTATTCCCTTATTACTTTTTTCTTGTTCAACGGTCTCCTCCATTTCTGGCGAGCAGTTTTCATCCGCGAGGAACTTTATTCTGTTTTTAAATTCCCTGATTCTTCTATATTCCATCTCCGCTTCCTCTCCTGATTTCTTCTGTTGCTGCTGTAAGCTGACTAGGCTTTCTTCGCATGATTTCACTACGGTGGCTGCCATTAATGCCCGGGCTTCATTATCATCAATCACAGAACGCACGCTGTACTCACCCTGCAAAGCACATACCTCACCTTGTAAATCAGTGATCTGGTTTTCAATCTCCCATACCTTCGCTGCAGTACTTTCACAAGAACTCTTAATAAATTCTTTCTCAGTTTGGAGAACAAGGATTTCTTTCTGAAGCCTGTCAACTTCATTTTGCGCATTCTCCTTTGTGACATGCGAAATAACTTTCTTATGGTGCTTCTTTGAGGCAGCCCATGTATCTCTGCTTTTATTTCTAAAATTGATCTGCGGCGCCTCCCCGGTTGGCGGGCTGTGGAACTTACTGATATCAATGTCTGTGAAAGCTTTTGGAGGGCCATCTTCATCATCATCTTGCGCTGAAATCTGCAATTGATCGGGGAAATTTGATGCAATGGTATGGTTGGCCTTAAGGAGTTCGCCGGATAAGCGATCATACCGATCCGCCAAAGCTTTATAAGTTTTGTAAGCATCTTCGACAAATCTTATCAATTCTGGTCTCCTCTGGTAATACATCTCTGCCTTTTTAGCAAAGGAGTCTGCATCCACTTCTATGAGCTCGATCATGGTTTTCACCTTCTTCTCCATTTCTGCAAACATAGATGAGCTAAGCTCTTCTTTAGTATAAGATTGTGATAGATGAGTGAAAGCTAGGAGTTTCCAACTAAGCCTGTTATTTTTCCTATTTTTATATATGTGTTTGATAAAAATTAAAATAATGTTTAAAAACTTTAATCCTTTTTTATGTGTTGTTTAATTTTGAGTTTTTTTTCAAACTGATCAAATTAAAATTCAACTTGAAATAATATAATGAAAATTAAACATTTATAATTCTGAGTCAAATTTGATTAATTTTGATGTTTCTTTGAAGCAATTAATTTCAATTCGATGTTAGCTCGATTCAAACTGTGATTTAAGTTCAAGTCAACTTTGAATCAAATTGACCTCAAACTCAAACACACCTTTGATGAAAAACTGGCTCTGCCAATTAGGGTCATTGCAACATTAAAAATTCAGATTTAGAACAAATTAGTACACAAAATTATAATGTATTTACAAATCAAACCCCTAAATTTTGATATTTACATTAATAACACCTTTGTTCTATAAACCAATACATAAATGGTGCATTTGATTTTTAACAAGTTAGTAAAAGTGATATTTTTTATGTGATGTTAAAGATTTGAGTGTTGTGATATGTAAATATTGAAGTTTAGGTGTTAGATATGTAAATAGGAAGAATTGTGTGGTATGCAAGTAAATGCCCCTAATAATTATTGTCAACAAATAGGCAAACAACAACAACAAAGCCTTAATCTCACTAAGTGGGGTCGGCTACATGAATCCTTTTTCTCCATTGCGTCCTATTTAGTGTCAAATTTTCGTTTAATTCTAATAAATTAAGATCATTTTTTATGCAATAAGCCCAAGTTTTCCTACCTCTGCCTTTCTTAACATAAGTTGTATTTAAAACATCTACTCTCCTAATCGAATCATCAGGTGGTCGACGTTTAATGTGACCAAACCATCTAAGGCGACTCTCTCTAATTTTATCCGTCACTAGTGCAACACCAACCCTATTACGGATATAATCATTTCGCATTTTATCTCTAAGTGTAAAGCCACTCTTCCATCTAATCATTCTCATCTCGGCAACACTTAACATTATGCTTGTCTTTTAAAGGCCAACATTCAGCACCATAGAGCATTGAAAGTCTCACCACCATCTTATAAAATTTTCCTTTCAGTTTAAGCGGTACATTTCTATCACACAATAGGCCGGACGCATTCCTCCACTTCAACCAACCAACCTGAATTCTACTATTAACATCCCCATCTATATCACCATCGCTTTCAACAATGGACCCGAGATATCTAAATCGTTCACACTTTTTAATAATTTGATCACCCAAAGTTACACTTCTGTCACTAGACCTACTATTACTAAAATTACATTCCATGTATTCAGTTTAGTTCCACTCAAACGAAGACCTTTAGACTCCAATGTAGACAAATAGTCAACATGTTATTAATCACAATTCTGAAAATGAAAAAAAATACATTTAGTTGCTGTAAAATACAGGCCAGAGGATTAAGGAAGATTACATACACACCACTCAACTCCAATGTATTTACATATTTAACACATAATCTTCAATTTTTTACATACATACCAATTTACCTATGCATGAATATTGGTATTTTTCATTTGATATGAAAGATTTGGTTGGTATAAATGTTAAAAAGCAAGGTTTAGGTGTTAGATATGTAAATACATAGGAATAAAGTAGCATTTATGTGAACGCATTTGAGATAAATAATTTGAAAATCTAGGGCAATTTAACTTGAATTAGGTATCACAAAGCATTTGAAATCTCAAATCTCCATCCATAAATCCAACAGAAACATAAAAAAAAGAACTACAGAAACCCTAATTTAAAAAAGGGGGAGGGGAAGGGAATGACCATGGAGGTTGGCATCAAGCCATTTGGATTGCTTGGTGAGGATGTTGCTCGCCCACCACCAAGAATGAGCGTTGCTCGCTGCTCTCTGCAGCATTTCTCCTTCCGCTTTCTCCTTCTCTTTAGGTCTTCAAGGAGGCGTAAAGCTCGACGGATCGGAAGGCCGGAGATCGTCCGAGGAGAAGGGAGAGAAGGAGAAGAGGGAGAAGAGAAGAGAAAAGGGAACAGGTTGTCTGGTGCGGGAAAGAAAAATGTGAGGCATGGAGGGAGGGAGGGATGGGGACGTTCTCGACTTCTCCGGGAGGAGCGGGGGAAGCGGAGCTGTCCGGCCAACCTACACGAAACATGAGTTGGCAACACAGTATCGATTATATATATATAGGCATGATCTTATACAAAAACAAAACGGAAATTTTATTTACAGCACCTAATTGTTATCTATTTGTTTATCTAACGCCTAAAATTTTAATTTTTTTGAAAATGTAAAGTTAGTTGTCGCAGATTTGTAAAAAGGATAAGTTTGAGTGTTTGGTTTGTAAATATAAATGTTGAGGTATATTTGGAAGTTTTTGGATCGTCAATTGAATGATTAAATGAACTCAAAATTTAATATATTTATAATTAAATCGAGCTTCTCAATGCGAGGAATCTAATGAGCCTAAGATGACTCAATTTTGAGGTTATTGAGGCACACAAATCATTAAAAAAACTTATAATCAAAGAAGATTAATATGTGGGAGTTCGGATTAGGTGATGGGGAATGTTATTCGTCAAAAGACTAAAAACCACTATCATATAAAGGAGGAAGGGAAAGAAGATGAATTCCAGAGTCCGTTCTAGAGTGAAGGTTCGACAATAACTTCCAGTCTCCATATCTGTCAATCAACATCGACTATTGTATGTCATTAGTACTTGTCGTTGCCAACCTCTGAGGGCTTGTGGCACCTGCTTGGAAACTTTATATCCCAAATACGACCATGTATGCAAAATCCATAATTGGTTAGCCTTCAACCACAACGACTACCACTAGTTGTCACCACCTACTACCATCAATCACCAGTAATTAATTACCACTGATTATGCTCGTTGTGGACAGAATATAGTAGTTATTTCTAACACTTGTATTTCCTTTTTTACGATGTATGCCGACAAATATTATCTCTGGTGTAAAATAGTTACCATGTTCTTTTAATTGTGAGAAAACAATGTATAATTGTACTTGAACACTTATAATAGAATATTTTGATTAGACTAAGCCTTATGATTTTTCCCCTTTCCAAGCTCTCTATATAAAAAATCTTGGTGTTTTCTATTTTATGTGTGCACTGGATCATGATGCAACACTAAGAAACTAAGTACACCGCAACTGTTAATTTTTTTGCACACGATGCATTTTACTTGAAAGACATGTAAGGATCTATTCGTAGGCTTGAAATAATAATAATAATATATATATATATATATATATATATATATATATATATATATATATATATATATATATATACATACATACATACATACATACATACATATATATATATATATAGGTATGTATGTATCTATGTAAGTAAATAAGTATGTATGTATATATATATATATATGTATGTATATCATCTTTAAAATATCTTTTTGCATGCTAAAAAAAATCAAGGCAGTTGAAAGATTATATTATATCTTAATTTTGCATGAAATTTTCGCACAAAATAGATATAAAAAAAAAGAGCACAGAAGAAGCTATAATCTGTGTGGAAATCCATGAAAGGTTAAAAATATTTGGATTTAGTGAGATTTAGAAAATCGGAATGGACCAGCCAGCAGCGAATTGATGGTTGGTCCAGTTCAACCGTTTTGGTCATAGAACCCCCGGAACCGATCAAACCCATCCGTTTAACCAGCAAAATTGGCGAGCCAGCTTCCTCTTTCAAAAATCATGATATTACTTTATTTATTTTTCTCGTCCTTCTAAAATTACAATTATTATTATATATATATATAAATTATGATGACCTGATCACTCCATTCACTTTTATAAAAATTTAGTTACATATCTAAAACCTAAACTCTTTTTCAGCATAGGTAAGGTGTAGGGGTGTAAACGTACCGAACACGAACGAACAAAGCTAGTGTTTGTGTTCGAAATGTTCGAACACATCATTGTTCGTGTTTGGTTCGTTTAACAAACCAAATTAAAAAAAATTGTTCGTGTTCGTCTCGTTTGCTTATCAGGCGAACCGACTTTTTTGAGCGAACTTTACAGACTTTGATAAGCATGCTTCCTCAAAATGAAGCAAATTGATCGGGTGTTCCAGTACACATTAGATAATTCATACTTCCTCAAAATGAAGCAACCGAATAAGACATTTAGGCTTTATTTTAATATATAATATAATATATTAATTATAATTTTATAATAATTATATTAATATAATTAATACTATAGACATTATTATTGTTATTATTAATTTATTGTATATTATAATTAATAAAAGTTTAATTATTTAACATATAATAAATTTTTATAATATATAATTATTTTTAAAAGATCATAACTTTTTTATATATAATTATTTTAAATTATTTTATATTTCGAACAATAATGAACCAAACACGAATGAACACATCATTGTTTGCGTTTGGTTCATTTAACAAACCGAACAAAAAAATTGTTCGTGTTCGTCTCGTTTGCTTATCGAACAAATCAAACACAAACTTCTTGGCGAACCGAACACAACTGTTCGCGAACAACGAGCTTTTTTGACAGCCCTAGTAAGGAGCCATATATGTAAACATTAAAAATTAGGTATTATATATGTAAATACAAGCACTTAAGCAGTGTGTATGTAAACCTTCCAATCATTAATTATATGCAGTAAGGCCTTGGATTATTGCTATTTAAACAAGAACAGGGCAGCTTGAATAATTCCAGATAAATTTAAGCAGTAGAACAAAAGGGCTTGCTTAATTGTACTGAATGATCCATAAGAAGACTTTTCTAACTGCAGTTATGCAAGGTCTTAACATTAAATAAGGCTCCCCATTATTAGAAGTAAAAACTATAAAATACAAAGTTAATTGCACTTTTGGCCAACAAATTAGTAATAGATGTATTCAGCATGGTGGTTCAAACAATAACATATCATGATGTCAGTATATCCATCCTTATGTTATGTCAGACAAAAAGTCCAGTGATCAAGTTTAAAGTATGGGATAATAACAAGATTCCAAGAATTTTATAGAGAAGTACAATGCCGCAGCTGAATTCAACTAGCTCGACTAATTCAGACAATCGAATTCGACTGACTCAATTACACAATGCACCAAATGTTGGCTCAGCCAACTTCTTCCAATCAGTTTGGTGGGTTAATTCAGCAAGTTGAGCAACTGTTTCAACTCGCCTCTTAGCTGAGTAACACCATCTCCTGCAAATACGCTATACACATAGCTACATGATATCATATTTTGATGTCTTATACATATAGCTCCATCTTTCTTGCATTTTCTTTTGGAAGATTTACAAGCATACCGCTCAATTCCTATGAATTTAGATGTAAATAATTCTAGAATTCAAATTTTACATAGATGCACCTTGTCTATGCATGAAAATGTTTATTTCACTTTTTAAAAGTCGAAATAGTGGTATTTTTTGTGTGATAAATGTAAAAAAAGTAAAGTTTAGGTGTGGGATATGTAAATACATGGGAATTGGGTGGTATGCATGTAAATGCTCCTTTAGTTTTTAGGGCTCCAGTAAGAAATATTTTAGGATTAAAAAAATGTCAACAACTTATCACTTGGAGTTTCACAAAATGATTTAATAAAGCCACATACTTACACTCAAAACTTCAGATGTATATTCATATTGTATACACTTAAAATTAAAATTTGCAGTGAGTCCGGACACGTCTTAAATCTGAAGTTACACGTAGAAATCCCTAGATGAAAAACGAAGATCAGACTAGATAAATTCTCACTGGATCAGATAAGATCAGATCTAGTTTTTTATTGGGTCTCATTTTCTAAGATATTTTGGTCAATTAGGGAACTTGCCCCATGTAAATAAGTTTTCTAAGAGTAAAAGAAATACCGCCAAAAATTTTAGACCCTATTCGGCTCAGTAGTCGAATACTAGATACGACTTTGAAGAAAATTTTCTAAAATATAACACAACCAAATAAAGCTGAAATCAGTTAACCTAGGAATTAAAGACCACGATCTCGTTCTAGCTAAAGTTGAAAAATTACGACTACTTCATATAAGAGAGCTATGATTCCCAGAAGAAGGATAGTCCAAATTTAACTAAATTGTCTGAATTCCTTTATAACCGAGTTATATTTCAAGGAAACAATCCATCTGCTCACATAAAGAAAACAAAATTTATTTTTTTACTGATAACACTCGAGGAACTCATCCAATAAGATCATCTATTATAAAAATGATAATAAAGATGATCTAACAATCTATGAGACAGCTCCCTAAAGATGAAACAAATGCCCCTAAGACGGAATCAAATACGTAGCCAAAATGCCTCCAGGATGATTCCTGGTAGGAAAACTGATAGCCCCCAAATACATGAATAGTCAACCAATAGTGAGATACACCACTCAACTTTATCTAAATAGTTGTAATTCATATTTGGGAAAATATCACATCTACCGAATTCATTTTTTGGACAACAGAAAAATTTGTCTTATTCGCTTACAAAGATGAGCAATGCTTAGCTTCGTGTTATTCAATTTCTTATTCTTTTCATGATTTACTATCAAAGAGATATGATAATCAATGAACTAAATATATACACCTAAAAAGATTTGTGAAGTGATTAAGGGTCGAATTGACCTAAGGAGTTGACCAGCCAAGTTGAATTTCGGAGTTTATCTGACAGGTACTCGTTGTATTGAGTCAATCACAGAATATTAGCTAATGGAGAAATAACACATGCCCACGTTTAAGTATGGACCGCCCATTCTCCACATCACATTCGTCTGGCATTGTGAGGCTGCATATACAGATACCATATTGTACAAAATCATTTAATATTGTCTCTTCGTAGTACAACAAAGGAGAAAGATCGCGTAGAGACCGATAAATAAAGATGAACTTCTCTCTTAAGGGGAATCCTATCGAAACCCTCTCTCACTTTCTCTCTTCATTCTCTAGCAAAAGACCTCAATAGGTCTGACCAAGATTGTATGATCCCACGAACAATTTGAGATTGAACATGTAACTATAAATAATCTTTTACATTTAGAATATTCTCAAAAGAATCTCCATGAATAAACATCTCTTCCAAAAGATCAGATTTAAATATATAGTACTCGTGAGCTGGTGTGCACAAGGCATACTTCAGAGGAAATGGTATAGATTTTTCTATAGGAGCAGAAATTTTAGGTGTGATAGGTCAATGGAATGGTTGTAATATTCCTAAATATTCAAACATCTATATAAAAATCTTAGGCAATATTTTTGGAGTGTTGTAGTATTTCATCTCTAATCTCTCACTTTAAGTCTTTTAACTAAACAAATAAATGTGATATAACAGCCTAATGGCCGAAAAATTTAGCCATAAGAATTATAAACATTACATAATAATCAAACATGATATAAGCAACTTGTTCATGATTCTTAAATTACATGGAGTTGATCTCTATAAGCCATCCAGTGAAAAAGACAGCTCTTTAAGCATATGCTCCTTATCAACCCATTTAAATTTAGTCACAAAATATTGCCAACACAATTAACAATGGCTAAATAATTTTGATATTGCACTATTCAACTATTTCAGAATAATAAAAATCACAAGCCTCAAAGATGCCTTCTAAAGAATCATCAAATTTGAAAACACTCAAAAGCTATATATCTTATCAAGAATAGGAATAAATCCATAAATCACATGATTTCAATTAAATTGCACTGCACTATTTATTTGTTGCTTGTCCTAAGTACTATTTCTTACCTCTAACTGACATGATGATATGGCCATAAGCTCTTATATTAATTCGATGCAGAAGATTTTATTTTCTGAAGTTTCTAATGCAACCAAATGATGCAAAGGATGAAAATCACACTAATCAAATTAAAATTTGGATCAAAAATTTCAAAGGACAATTAAAACAAAAACTTGTTTTCTTTTGATGTAAATAAAAAATATGAGAAATATATGCTAAAAATAATTTAATGATCTATTAAATAAAACAAATAACAAAAAAAACTAAAAATCACCAAATATCTAAGAATTTATTTGTAATGCATATTACAAGTAAAATCATAGTTTAGGTAAATTTGACAAAATGAAGACCAAAGGACCCCTAACAAATTATGTAAAAGAAAAGAAAACAATGAAAGAGATCAATAAATACATAAAATTTGGACGTCATCGCTAGTAACTCGCAAGATTAAAAGGTTAACTAAAAATATTATGAAGCTTTTTTTTTTAATGCCTAAAAAATCGTTGTATATGAATGTTATGAAAGCAGATTCCTATAGTTGGAGGTCCACAATAGCCATATATTTGTTCCAAAAAATAAGAAACAATCAAGGTTCAGTTCAATAGGTAGCAGCATAACAATAAGTATGCAGCAGATGATAGAGGAATCAGAGCTACCAGAAATAGCATCAAAGATTCAAGCAAAAGAGGACAGAGTGCAAAAATAATATAGAAGGCCATTGACTCGAACTCTAAAGTGATTTGAGGGAGATTAGAGTTTTGGGTGAGATTGACAGGAAAATGAGAACAGAAAAGGAATCAAATCAGAGACTTGTGAGCTCTAGCTCATTATTCTTCTTAGCCTATTTAAAACTAGTCAACTAACAGAAAGAATATGACACCCTCAACCCCATAAAATCACCACTTACTGCACTTGTTTCCACTACGCATTCCATCTAAAGCCGGCACAACATCTTGCCATACTTCATGCCTGAGCGGCCAGAAGGTGAACATGCTACCAGGAAACAGCAGTAAAATATACATGGATAAATTCCTCATTATATTTGTTTTTCAACTCTTATAACATAAAGCATCAAAATTAGACGTACAACATTGCAATACACATTTCATGGTGTTTATATAGCTTGTGAAAAAAAATTGAATTTGAATGTCCCTAGCAATGTTTTTTTTTTTTTGTTTAAAAAAAAAAAATGTATTCACAGCATGAGAATGCCATTTAAACTTTACACACTAAATCCAAAAAAGAAGGAAAAGATTAGATGATGAAGGGTTCAAAAACAGAGCGATGCAAGAACCACCTGATCAAACTTCTAAAATAATTCAAAAAAAAAAAAAAAAACCAGCGTTTAGTTTACCTAAGGACAGGTATTCGGCCTTGTTTTCAAGTTTCCATATACCAATAGGCAAACAAAATAACAAAATTTTAGGTGACAGGAAAATGTAAAAAAAGTAGTACAGATTAAAAAGGTGGAAGGTAGCAAACCCGACGTCAAAGAAAACTTTTTTTTTTAATTTCCAAAAATTCAGAGCTCAAAATCCACCTCCCTAAGAGCCACCTCTGCCGCCTCTTCCTCCTCGTCATCAAGAACAAAGTACTGGTTCCTCTCAAGTGGCCTAAACGTATAGAAAATGAAGGTGTAGAATGCAAAGCTGGCAGCCTCCTCAGCGGCCACGCTCACCCACCGGTATTTGTAGGCAGCAATTGTCTTAAGCGCGTATACCACAATCCTAGTGAAATACAAGTACCCCACCAATACAATGTAGAACTGCCTGAAAAGAGTAAGCTTGGCTAGAGTTCTCGCAGCCTTTCCATCAGTTTTCGAGGTCTCCCTCAGCGTTCGGATTGACCACACTATAGGGAGCATAATTGCACAGCAGCAGATGATATCAATGAAGATGAAGACCTGGTTCCAGGTAACCCAGTCCTGGATAAATGGTCCAGTCTCCCCGATCACAACAGACGAAATGTTAGCGATAACCTGGAGGGGGATCACAATCATGAGAACCTTCTTCTCTCGCTCTTGGAGGAATGGTTTGAGGAAAGACCAGCCGGTCCCTATGAGGATTATGACGGTAAAGAGGAGAACGCCCTTCACGAACTGGAAAAGGTAGAATAGGACGTCCCAGCCATGGGGCGTGCCTGTGACTCGGATGTAGTGCTGGTCCTCAGCGGCACAGATGAGGTTAAGAGCTTTGGCTAGAAGGAGACCTGACATGATCTGATGGATCCGATGGGCGGATAGGCGATTCTTCCAAAGAGAAAAGTAGATCCACACGGCGAGGAAGACGGCGTAGACGACAGCGAAGAAGAAGTAGATCGAGGGGACCGAAGCCAAACCCACAGAGAGATAGTCACGGAAACCATCAGCGTTGACATTATACATCTTGGTGAGGACGGACATGCTAACCTGACTCTCAGGGGCGCAGTTGGCAAAGTAAAGACCGTACTCGTCAGGGTGTGTGATCGGAAATGAGTGGTTGTAAAAGCTGGGCAGCGATTGCGAGAGATCACGGAAGGTGAAGAGGGGGTTGACGAAGGGGCTCGAGAGAACGCATGAGGCATCTCCATCAGGGTTAGGGTTCGAGCTGGGAATTTCTTGCTCGGATCCGTAGATGGCCTGAATGAGTTTCTCATCTGATAGGAGGAAGAAGCCGAGGAGCGAGGGATCAGGGGACGACAGCGTCGAGGAGACAGAGACGTCGGAGACAACAATATCAACGAATCCGCGCATAGTGAAGCCAAATTTCTCGAAGAGGATCACGGGGCGGGAGTCTTTGGTGATCTTTAGGTCTTTTATCTCCGCCACGCAGGCGGAGATCAGGACCAGAAGGAGGATGAGGTGGAGATTGGAGGTTCTATCCATTGACGGCGAGACGGCGAGACGGCGAGACGGCGGAGACGACGGTGGCGACGGAGCGTCTAGTGCTCCTCCGGCGATCTTTTAGGGAGCCCGGGCCAAATTGAGATAAGAGGATAGAGGAAAGAAATTGGGATAAAATGTCTGCCGTACTCCAGCTATTAAATTAGGTATTTATCTTAATTTTGACCATATTTACATTTTCGTATCTAAATTATTCATATTTTACATGTGGCAGCAGTCAAAAAATCTTTAATATGACAGTAAAAATACACCTCGATAATTTATGAAAACAAAGTTTTATAATGTGAATATAAAATTTTAGGGGTTAGATATGTAAATACATGAGAATTGTGTGGTGTGTATGTAAGTTTACCTTATTATTAAAAGTATTTTAATGGTACTAAATTGATTCGGGTCAATGGGTAGGATATGATAAATCCATGAATTGTTGAAGAGCCAAATGGATTCCATCTTTATTGTTCTTTAGGTGAGATCGATAATTACTAAAATCTTTTGATATCTTGATATCTTCATAATTTTTTATCAATTATGTAACATTTGGCGAGTTCTGGTAAGAAACTACCCGCGGCCGGGAACCGCTGCTAGAACAACCCGCTGCTAGGACGGCCCCAGGCCATGAGCAAATTTCCAACATTCAGCACAAATTATGAGACATGAACTGGATTTTAAGATGATTTTTCAATAAAAAATGTTTCAAACTTTAACTAAAAGTCATCCAGACTCTGATTTAAGTAAATTTATAGTCAAGCTGACCGACTCAACAAGATGGAACCCACTGTACCGAAATCGATCCAATTCGAGTCAATTAAAAATCAAATCAAGTTGTTAAACCTCTTTTGAAAGCTTTTCGTACATAATTGAAAAATTCGATGGATTCTGAATATGACATACTTATAGTTAAATCGAGTGTCTCGAGATGACGAATCAAACAATCCCAAGATAGTTCAATTATGACATCATTTAGAATACTAAAATGTCCATTGAACGTCACTTGATTAAAGGAATATCTTTGGGTCGTTCGATAGGAGTGGTATGGATTCATTCCTTATTTGTAAAATAGATTCTTATAAGTAGAACCCTTCCCCCTCATGCCTCATGAGAAAGGAAACTAGAACCTAGGCAAGAGGAAGGCTATAACATATAAAAAGGGGAGCATCAGCCCAGCATTCTGCACCGTAGATTTGGCCAACTCCGGTCAACACTGCACTCAACCTCCTCCACCTCTGGCTGTTGTCACTGCTTACGGCCACAACCGCCCACCATCGGCCTCTTACACCTACAACCACCAAGTCAACATCTCGCTCCTGCAGTCGCCAATCAACACCACCTGCCAAATATGGTCTGACACCTGCTGCCGCCTCTGACACCTGCTGCCTTCGCGTCCAGCCAACTCTAGCCGCTGTCGTCCTTCAGCCAACTCCGACCTTCGTCGCCTTTGTCCAACTTCGGCCGTTGCCGTCTCTGATACCTCGGCCACCCCGCGCGTCCGATAGCCGCTACCATCGGCCCACATCGACCACCATCGACCGCCACTTTCTTCTTGCAGCAAAGTCCATTGTGAAGTGACATCGTGCACTGCAATATAAATCCAAAAAGGTTTTGTTAAATTGTAAATTTTTTTATGTTACTCACAGTCATGTTAACGAATGATTGATTTATTTGAAATGAATGATTCAATTCTTTAAAGAGAGGCTTAATCTTATAAGAGAACCATATTTTTTTTTAGAAAAGGTCTAAGTTTCCAAAATTTTTTGAAGCACTTTGCTTAATATATTGGGATAAATAGCAAGTTATAAGTAGGTGGGCAACCCCGGATGTCTGCAGGTTTATAATTAATTACACCAAACGTCACGTTAATGTTATTCAAAAAACTCAATTAACTTACATTTAATATGTTAAAATGTTAATCATAGATATGGTTAAAACTTTATGAAAACATATGATCCAATATAGATAAATGTTATATTTTCAATAAAATGAGCCACTTTACATTTTATATGACATATGGATCTGTATTAATATTCATTTTTCTATAGCCCCATGAACACACACACACACACATATTATAATTCTTAGCTAATCAAATGTCACCAGTTATCATCAATAATTTCAATGCATGACATCTCTAATAATGTTGATGCAACACATTGACATAAATATTGATGTCGGCCAACTATCTCTTTTTATCACGAATAACATTGATCGAACGATATCACTAATAAGATAGATGCAAGACTATGAAACGAACATACATGTCCATCGACTTCATGGCCTACAATTACTAACCATACCAACATATTCTATCACCGTTGTGATTGACTGCCATATACATTAGCTATAACACCCGACGTCGATATCAAGTTTGTTACTGGACGTCGTGGTCTCGAATCCATGATATTCCCTCCTCAAAGATGAACGACATAACATATTGTGGAATTACGCTCATATATATACTTTAATATTTTCTATATTTAGTCATTATTTTAATTCCTTAATTTTAGTTATTTATGTTATTCCGTAATTATAGGAAGTACGTAATTTCTTTCCTTAGTCTTGTACTTGTACTCACCTATTTATATGTTTATTCTCTATGGAATCAATTAGAGCATAATTCAAAAAATTCACATGGTATCAGAGCATATTCTAGTTCGGATAATACAGCCGAACTCTTTGCGGATGAGACCCTTCTTTATGACTTTCGTCAAGGTGATCTCTCCGTCACTCAATACTTCAATACTCTTACTCGGTATTGGCAGCAACTAGATTTATTTGAGGTGTACCCTTTGGAAGTGTCCCGAAGACACTATCATATTTCGCCAAATAGTGGAACAGAAGCGCACCTTCAAATTTCTCCTCAGCCTCAAATCTGAGTTTGACCAGACTCCTTCGCGGATTTTGAGTTTGAAACCTCTCCCAACAATTCGTGAAGTTTTTTCCGATGTGCGCCGCGAAGATAGTCGCCAAAAGGTCATGTTAGGTGCTTCCTTCAGTCCTTGACGGATCCGCCCTTGTCGCTCACATCCCACCCACGGAGCCACCGCCAACGCCAGGGCCGCCCTTGGTGTGATCACTGCAGCCGTCCTGGCCATACTTGGGATACTTGTTGGCGGATTCATGAAAAACCCGCCAATGGAAAGACCAAGAGTGATTCTCGGGCAGCTACCACCATCACCACCGAACCTTCTCCAAGAACGAGTCCGTTCGGCAAAGACACGCATTCATGCTCTCGGAAGATGCTCGGTCGTGCGTCTCCGATCCATCCTCCCGAGTGTAACATCGGGTGCCACCGGCCTTGTTGCCCAACAAGGTATTTCCTCATCTGCTTTCGTCTTGGATTCAACCTCTTCTCACCCATGGATTGTTGACTCAGGTGCCTCTGATCATATGACCAAGGATCTCTCCTTATTAGTGGATTACCGACCATGTAATCCGACCGTCACTGTTCGGATTGCCGATGGATCGGCCTCTAAAGTTGCTGGTCTTGGTTCTGTCCGCATCTCTCCAGATCTATTTCTCACTTTTGTGCTTCATGTTCCTACTTTGGATTGTAATCTGGTCTCTATTAGTAAGCTCACTCATGATTGTCATTGTGTTGCTAAATTTTTTTCATATGTTTGTGAATTTCAAGATTTGAAGTCGGGGAGGATGATTGGCAATGCTGAGTTGTGCAGTGGTCTCTATCTTCTCAACAAACCCTCTGTTGGTCTTGTTTCACCCACTGGTTGTACTCTTGTATCGAGTCCGTCTTCGCTAAATCCTCTTAGTACATCCGTCTTTCATTCCAGGTGTTAATAATGATAGTGAAATCATGTTACTTCATTATCGTTTAGGTCATCCCAATTTTATGTACCTTGGGAAACTGTTTCCTCATTTATTTATTAATAAAAGTCCTACCACCTTTAATTGTGAATTTTGTTAACTTGCCAAACACACTCGTACTTCTTTTTCTCGTTTGTCATACAGACCCACTCGTCCCTTTTCTCTAATCCATAGTGATGTCTGGGGTCCTTCTCGTGAAAAAAATATTTCTGGGGCCCAATTGTTTGTGTCCTTTATTGATGATCACATACGCGTGACCTGGATTTATCTAATGCGTGATAAATCCGAGGTAGGACCAATATTTCGTGCCTTCTATCAAATGATACTCACTCAATTTGACACAAAAATTCAGGCTCTTAAAACAGATAATGCACGAGATTTTTTCAACACCTCCCGAGGAACTTTTCTTACTCACAATGGCATCCTTCACCTTGGCACGTGTGTTGATACTCCCCAACAAAATGGGGTTGCCGAGCGGAAAAATCGTCACTTGTTGGAGGTAGCCCGCAGTCTCATGTTCACCACATCGGTCCCTAAATGTTATTGGGGTGAGGCCACATTAACTGCTTTCTATCTCATAAATTGGATGCCCTCTCGTATTTTGGGTTTCCTTAGTCCAATTGATGTCCTCCTTCGCTCCTTTCCAACTACCCGTGTCCTCCCTTCAATTATCCCTACCAAATTATTTGGTTGCTTCGTTTTTGTTCAAATTCACAAACAACACCGCAGTAAATTAAACCCCAGATCAGTCAAATGCATTTTCATAGGGAATTCAGCCAATAAGAAAGGCTACAAGTTTTATTGCCCTTCAACTAGAAATATCTATAATTCTATGGATGTCACCTTTTTTGAGCATCAGTCATACTACCCAGAGTCTGTCGTTCAGGGGGAGAGTCGTAGTGAACAACAGCCCTGTGTTCTTTTACCAACTGACACGGGTCTTTCACCGACTGTCAAACCTCCTCCATCTCCTATGCCAAACCCATCTACACATCCCGCACCTCAGGAACTTCGGGTCTATACAAGAAGGAACAAAACTGCTGAAAGAATAGAGAACCAAACACCGCTTCCAAACCAGCGTCCAAGAATCTAATCCGGCTCCAAACCTCTCTGAAACTCACTCAGGTAAGGAATCTATAGACACTAGTGATTATGAGCTTACCCCGCCTGTGAGAGATGATTCTGATGTTCCTTACACTCAACATCATATCTCTCGATTTGTTTCACATGAGAACTTATCTCCTCCCTATCATGCATTTGTCACTGCTATTGACAACATAGAGATCCCGAATTCTATTCAGGAAGCACTCTCACACCCAGGATGGAGAAAAGCTGTGAATGAAGAAGTTGTTGCACTAGAAAAGAATGGAACGTGGGTTGTGTCTGATTTGCCCAAGAATACGAGACCAGTAGGATGCAGGTGGTTATTTACAATCAAATGTAAGGCAGACAGAAGCATAGATCGGTTGAAAGCCCGACTGGTTGCAAAAGGTTATACGCAGTCATACGGAATTGACTATCACGACACATTCGCCCAGTAGTGGCAAACTCGAACTCCATCAGAATCTTACTCTCGCATTCGTAAAGAATCGAGATCGGCCGTAATGCAACTTGATGTCAAAAATGCATTCCTTAATGGAGATCTTGAAGAGGATGTATACATGGATTTACCTCCGTCTAGAAGGATCCTTCTCTAGCGGCAAAGTATGCAGTAGCTCCGTAAATCTCTATATGCTCTCAAACAATCTCCTCGTGCTTGGTTTGCCCGATTCACCGATTCGATAATCAAATGCGGCTATACTCGAAACTGTGTCGATCATACAATGTTCACAAAAAGATCCGAAGATTATTGTACTCTATCGTGTATGTTGATGACATTATTCTTACAGTGATCACACCGATGAATTGACAAAGCTCGAAGAAGTTTCTAGCCCATGAATTCGAAATCAAGGACCTCGGAGACTCAAGTTCTTCTTGGGAATGGAAGTTGCAAGATCCGAAATGGGGATAATCGTAACTCGAAGAAAGTACACATCGGACCTATTGAAAGAAACTCGGTATGCTTGGATGCAAACCAATGAGATACTCCAATAGAACCGTATAATAAAATTGGAATGAAGAATGATAGTTTACCAAGTCGACAAAGGATGATATCAGCGGATCATTGGAAGACTAATTTACTTATCCCACACTGCACCGTACATAAGTTTTTCAGTAAGTAAAGTGAGTCAATACATGAACTGTCCTACTGAGGAACATATGGGAGCTGTTAACCGAATCTTAAGATTCTTAAAGATGACTCCAGAAAAATGATTATTATTAAAAAAGAATGATAGTCAAAGGATAAAAGTTTTTATTGATGCTAACTGGGCAGGAGACATATCCACCCGAAAATCAATCTCTGAGTACTGCTCTTATGTATGCGTCAATCTAGTGACATGGAGAAGCAAGAAGCAATCGATGGTATCTCAGAGTAGTGCGGAAGCATAATACAGAGCACTAGCAATGGGTATCTGTGAAGGAATGTGGATCAAAAGATTTCTCAAGGTGCTTGGGATTATGAGAGAAAATCCTATCAGGATGCTCTGTGACAATCAAGCAAAGCAATCGACATCGTAAAGAACCATGTTCATCATGACCGAACGAAACACATCGAGATTGATCGAACTTCATTTCGAGAAAGTGGACAATGGAATCATTGAATTAGCCTATACTCCTTCATGACACCAAACCGCAGACATTCTCACCAAGTGCTCTCCCTAAGTCAAGCTTTCGACGAGCTAAACAACAAGTTGAGCATGTACAACTCCGTACAACCCAACTTGATGGAGTGCTGAAATTATGCTCATAAATATACTTTAATACTTTCTATATTTAGTCATTATTTTAATTCCTTAATTTTAGATATTTATGTTATTCCATAATTATAGGAAGTACTTAATTTCTTTCCTTATTCTTGTACTTGTATTCACCTATTTATAGGTGAATTCTCTATTGAATCAATTAGAGTATAATTCAAAAAATTCACACATATCATAAATGAATCTCTTGAAAATAACTTGATTGTCCCAAGACTCTCAATTTCACTATGGAACTCATCATATGTAATTCATCAATTACATTGTACCAAAGCCCTCTATATTTGACAAGCATAACATCATTTGTTACTTACAACATGACATATATAATTCACTTTGTTTCTTCCAAGTTTTCTACAAGAAGTTAATGTCTATTGCAAGATTCTTTTATTTGCATATATGTTAGAATCTTGGTGCAAAACTAAGAAATAACACTATCTCAATATACTATGATGAATATACAAAAAATATATCAAAATTCATTTTTCAGTTCTAATTTTCAATCACCATCCTTGTCCAATAACTCAGCTGTCCCCAAGTTATTAGTAAAGATAGCAATAACATGTTCTTATTTCAACACATTAACAAATGACACTAAGCTTTTAGCAGACCTTCAAATTGCATATATTTTCTTCTTCTCACCGTACAACAAATCAATATCCGAAAACCTCGACAACGACCTGGATCCAGACCTGCTCAGTGATGACCTCCTACCACTCTTCATCTTCTTCGCCTCGATTCGGTTCACAATCACCCAATATGTCAGAGTACCCAAAGTTGCCGCCATAATACCAGTGCCCATAATTGTAACTCCAACTGCCATCCAAATCTCACTTCTCCCAACCACAACAAAAGAAAGCGCGAGAAACGAAACCGAAATAAGCACACATGCAAGCCACATCAACTTGTTAATAATGGCCATCATCTTCTTCTTCGCCTTGCTTTCTATGACCACTAGAGAGGTCTGAACCACCACCACAGCCAGCGATATGAAGAGAGCCACCGAGTCGAAAATGAAGAAGATCATGAATGCCATTTGGTGGGCTATGTTGGCCTCACCCAGTGAAATGCCCGGGCTTATGGAGTCGGCGTATTGGCCGGGAACGGAGAAAATGGCGGCAAAAGCAACAGTGGCGATCAAAACGGCAACAACAGTGGTTGAGTTGATTGCATTGTTGAGGCCTTCTCGGTGGAGTTTTTTGAGTCTTTTGGCAATGCCTAATACGTGTTTGCTTGTCTGGTGTGTGTGCTGGAGTTGAGAGTGAACGCCATGTTTAATGTCACTAACGGTTTGCTTTAGTTCACGGGCGGCGTGGGCTGGTCTGATCGTCCCTGCGCTTTGTACGCC
This sequence comes from Papilionanthe hookeriana x Papilionanthe teres, assembly GCA_022702705.1. Lineage (NCBI taxonomy): Eukaryota > Viridiplantae > Streptophyta > Magnoliopsida > Asparagales > Orchidaceae > Papilionanthe > Papilionanthe hookeriana x Papilionanthe teres. Next base: position 24,874,721 of record CM040421.1, read on the forward strand.
ATGTTTTTTTAGTAATGCGACAATTTCTAAGTTTCCAGCTCTTTCTGCAGTGTCTAGAGCGGTTTCACCTGATCTGTTGATTGCTCTTGTATCTGTTTCCTTGAAGCTAAGCAGCGCCATCACAATCTGGGAGAAGTTTTCTTTGTGAGAAAATATGGATGTATGTTTTATGGATTTTAAACAAGCATTAAAGACATTATAACTGATAAAAAAGAAGCTATGGATTGTGATAAAACAGAGTGAATAAAATGAGAAAGATATTTCATTTTGTTTGAACGAGACACCGATGAAAACAAGTGAACAAAGAGGATGAGAATAAATAAAGCGCGAGGACTTAAAATGCGTTTTTTATTGGGGATAGAGGGACTTAAACCCTCACGATTGAAAATTTTGACATATTTTTCTCTTAACTATAAATTTCATTGTCATCAGCATTGACATGTATAGTTAGACTCTCTCTTTATTCTCGTCCGATTAAATTTCAAAAGATTTATAAAAAAATATGGAAATGAACAATTTGATCATTGAATATTCGAATTCTATTCTTTATTCAACTTCAATTGGAATTGATTCACAATAACTCTTCAATTTTGCAAATATCTTTATGATCTCTATCATTCTAATTAAAAAAAACAAAAATACGAGGGAATCAATTTTTTTGAGTCATAAGAAGAAACTTATGGGTGAGGCATTAGAACACATACTTAGAAAAAAAAAAAATGACAGTATAAAAAAATTAATTTAATTTATGCAAGAAAAATATGCTTACTATACGTTAAGTTACAATATGGTTACGCCTAATTCTAAAGTTTGCTATGATTTATTCTTCAAAGCTTAGCTCTTATCTATTTCTTTGAGTTAATGTTAGGATGCTTATTTGAATATTCAATTGATAAAGTCAAACATATAATTAAATATATATTCTAAAAAAAATTCTATCTATGAATAAAAGATTTTTGTAATTGTTTTATTCAAAGAAAATTAAGTAAGACTTAACTGAAAGATCTATTTCACTGTTGATTCAATCTGATCTTTTTTACTTCTCCCCTCAGCAGAATATTCATCTTTATATTTAGGTCGAACAACTTCAGTAATTTTTTTTCCAATTTCCAACACACAAATGTCAGGATATTGTTTATTATATATATTTTCATAAGCATGAAAATGAAAATTTTTTACTAAACTCCTGTTGTAATGGTTTGGAAAGTGTTTGATAAAACATTGATACATTTCTTAATAATTTTTTACATTTTTTTTAAGTTTCTAAGCTTAGAACAGAGTATAAGGTCTTTTTTGTAGATGTTACAAGGAAATGTAAAGACATTATAAGCAAATTTTAAGGCCAATCAACTTTTGATTGTTGACGTTATATTAAACACTTATATGATGTGTTTAGTATGATGTGGCATGGCCATAACATGGCAACACGACTAAAAAAGTGTCAACAAATGTACTGAGGTTGACAAATTCAACATGAATGAATATCACTTGTTATTTATTATTTGGAAAAGAGGCACACTTCCTGCTACTGCAGTTTCTCATATGTACTTAATATTTCACTATATCTTCACTGTATTTCATCGAAATGCCCCTGGGTGAATATTCTACATGATGGCCATAAAGAACATTTTAATTGTATGGCAGGCTATCGAGGTATGCCTCTATATATAAATTAATCGTCCGAACATCATTCTCAAGATGATCCTCAACTGGGCATTTTGTATGCTTACGGGGTGACTTTGAGCTAATCCAATGGATAATCCATCGCATCATTTGGATTATCCATAGGGCCTTAAATTAGGCTTCTTGTTCTTTCTATACTCATTATACAAAGGTAAGAGTGTGATAAGGTTTTTAAATAACTCCACTCAACTCAAGCTTGCTTTATTTACTTAAAATAACAAGAAGAGTTCTTTTGTGGGGCGAATAAGTTATTTTACCATTTTTTACAATATAATTATTTAGTCTTCCATCCAAGTCTCCACAAATAGCAAAATCTTCAAATCTCTTGTGATAATTTTTTTATTGTTGTTTTAAGTCTTACAATCCCACAAAATTTCGATAACCTTTTCAAGTAGCCCCCATGTAGGAGGCAACTAAGAGGTGAAGTGCCTTATCCAATATGCAAAGAAATAACCCTACTCAACATGCACTACCGAGGGGCATAGGCCTAGCCCAGCTAAATAAGTAATTTGTGCATTAAAAAATGGCTTGGGCCTATTTCAAGGACCCATCACCAAACAAAATAAAATTCGATATAAATGACCTCAGCTTCATTAAAACTTCTTGTTGAGAATTGGACCTTATTTAGTGTTCTATTGCTAAAAAGGAAATATTGAAAAAGTCTAAGAGTTTATTTATAAAATATTATAATACTCTATTTAAGCCCATGTTATGAATATACAGATTAGGTTTTGAGCAAATTCTTTCTTTCTGGCATCAGAGCCAAACCCTAGCAATCTCGGAAGGCGGGACCGGCAAACGCGTATAAATACCGTATGTCGCATCTGCTGTGGAGGATTGCGACGAACATAGCATCGCAGGCTCTCGCACTGATCAAAGCGATACTGTCACAGGCCAAAAGAACCAAAAGATTTGCAGCTTGTGAAGGATAGGGTTCGTGGCGGAAGCTCGTTGAGGGAAGACATTGACGGAGCCGGTTGCTTGCGAGGAGAAAAAGTGTTTGCAATAAAACTCGAGGAAGAGAGTTTGTGATGGGAACTTTATGGGAGAAGGCGTCCATGATATCACAGCGTGCAGATCGAGCCTTCCAAAGACCACAACGTGATCGCAGCTTACAGAAGCGAAGGATCAAATTTGTGTGTGCTCTAGACTTGGGCTCTTGTGTTTGAGGATGCTAGGAGACTGAGACAGTGCAAGAGGAAAAGAATTGGAGCTTATGGGAAAGCTAGATCCTGAAATTCTGAAGATCTTAATCAGGCTCATACAGAGAGATAGCATCTCAAAGGGAGCCACTACCTCAGCAAGTGCTCCAACGCAAGTGAAGCTAGATTTCTCTCCTATGGAGCTGGAGCTTGATAGACCGGCCACTTATTTGAGTTGGTCGTGTTGGGTCAAGGCTGGTCTAGTAGGAAGAAACTAGAGAAATATCTGACCGAGGACGAATCAAAGAGTGACGTGCTGAGTGGGATAAGTGGAGAACCACACACGCCTTAATCTGCACCTGGTAACTCAATTCAATGGTTCCTTCAATTGCATCCTCAACAAATGACACTCGAAAGGTGCGGGACAACTGGGCAAAGCTGAAGAGGATTTATTTTGGGATGAAGAACCAAATGAGAGTATTCCAGATTCAGTGTGAGGTAGAAGCACCGATACAGAGTGATAGATTGATTTAGAAATATATCATAGATTTGGAGCAGTTGTGAGCAGATCTTGATCACTTCTCACAAATATCGAATTGTGGACATCCGAAATGAAAGAAGTGAGAGGTCCTTACACATATGACAACTGTGCAATTTCTGGCCCATCTGAACCCAGCCTTTAGTCAGAGGAGACCAGCCCTACTAGCTCAGGCGACTATTCCTTCACTGGATGAGGTCAATGCTGTAATGATACAGGAAGAGAGTTGCAAGTGCTACAACTGCAATGATAGAAAGAGAGTCTAAGCAAAGTGAACTTTCGGATGTATGATCAGCGTTGTCTGTCTCGAACTCAGGTATGATATGTATCCAGGGGAAGACTCGCAAGTGTTACAATTGTGGTGAAGTCGGGCATCTGAGCAACCTGTGTGATGGACGTAAACAGGGTAGACGTCGTGATCAGGGTTATGGTGGTTAAAAGATGAAAAAATGGCTATCAAGCAAATCTGATATTGGCATATGAGGGAGAGACACGTGTGATTTTAACCAAAGAAGATCATGAGTGTCTAGAGTTGTCGAAGATGAAGCAAAAAGTAGCAGGTGATGAGACCGAGGATGCTTCTAACCAGTCGTCATCAAAGGGTAACATTATCATTTATGTTCACTCCGACATAGGTACTTATGATATAAATGTTATTATCTCTATTTCCACCACAATATCATCAAAATGGATAGTAGAATCTGTGAATCTCGAAATGTGACAGATACTGTCAGAGAGTTATCTTCCTATACTCTGCTAGCAATACTGAGCACATCCAAGCTACTGATAATACAACACAGCCTGTAGTTGATAAATGCATAGTGAGTAACAATTCTATGACTTTGTTCAGTGTTTTGCGTGTTCATTTTTAAGGAAACTTTTTATCCATTAGTGTTATTATACTTCAACTAAAATAAGTTGTTTCTTTTGATGTTCCTAAAGTGATCTTTCAAGAGAAATGGACGAGTCGGACACTTGAGACTGGAACGTGAGACGGGTCGAACACTTGGGACCAGAATGTGGTATAGTGGACTGTGGTACTTAAATCGGGAAGAGATGGACTCAGCTTTGAAATCCATGGTAGAGGGTGATGGAGAATGAGACTCAGGGAGGAGTGTGGAAGATGTGTTGCTGCTACAACACAAACACATATGACACTCTTGTTTCAGCTTATTGAGTCGGTTGTATCATTTTTATATAAAAAGAAAATTAAACAAAAATTTCCTTGTGATGTTTGCGAGTTAGCAAGCTTACTATGAGCTCTTATATCAATTCTGGGAATAGAAATTCAATTGTTTTTTACTTGATTTATTTTGATATTTGGAGATCTTGTTCAACAAGTTCTATGCATAGTTATTGATACTTTGTGACATTCATTGATTGTTTTTCTCGTGTTATTTAGTTATATTTGATAAAAAAAATAAGGCTTATATTTTTTGCTTTCTTTAAAGACTTCCACAAGTTAATGCAGACTTAATATGGTCGGTTGTATCATTCTTTGTATGAAAAGACAGAAACAAAAACTTCCTTGTGATGTTTGTGAGTTTAACAAGCTTACTAAGAGCTCTTATATCAATTCTCGAAATAGGAATTTTGATGTTTTTGACTTGATTCATTCTGATGTTTGGGGATCTTGTTCTACAAGTTATATGCATGGTTATCAGTATTTTGTGACCTTCATTGATTGTTTTTCTCGCGTTATTTAGTTATATTTGCTGAAAAATAAAGATTATATTTTTGCTTTCTTCAAAGACTTCCACAAGTCAATCTAGACATAATATGGTACAATAGTGAATGTACTGAGGTCTAATAATGGAACAAAATATACCAACAAAGCATTTGGGGAATACTTGTCAGCCCAAGGGATACATCATCAAACCATATGCCCATACACATCAACATAAAATAGAGTAGCAGAGATGATGAATATACACCAACTAGAGGTTGCTCGAAGCATGATGATCGCAATGAATGTCCCAAAACACTTGTGAAGGCTAACAATTTTGATAGCTACTAAATTGATCAATAGGTTGTCATCGAGGGTGTTGGATTGAAAGTTTATTTGTCATACGTTGAAAGAAGAAAACAACAGACCATTTTATTCAAGGTGTTTGAATGTGTGTGTTTTGAAAATGATATTAAAACATCAATAGGGAAGTTCGATCCTCCCATTAATCGTGTTTGAATGTGTATATTTGGTGTGATAACAAGTCAGCAATCAGCATTGACAACAACCTTATGCAATATGATAGAACCAAACATGTGGAGATTGATAGAATCTTCATCAAGGAAAAGCTGAATAATGGCTTACTGGAGCTAAGCCAAGTAGCCACTGGAAAGCAAGTGGCTGACTACCCCACTAAAGCACTTATTTCATTAGATTTGTCTAGGTTCTGATAAAAAGAAAATATTGAAGAAGTCCAAAATTTTATTTGTAAAATGTTGTAATACCTACCCTATTTAAGCCCATGTTATGAATGTGCATATTAGGTTTTGAGCAAATTCTTTTTTTTTTAAATAGTGAGTTGAAGGGGATAGTGACATGCAACGAAAGCAGTCATAGGTGGATCATCGACCAAGGATTTCTAGGCTCAATTAAACCTCTGAGTTGACAATTAACAATGTAGATGCACCAATGAGAAAGAAGCATTGAGATGTCTTGAGCTTTAAGAGCACCTAATTTACACCAATGATATATTTGTTATGGCACCACGATGGTAGACTCTATTATCTCCTTCAAATTGTATGTCATTCTCTACCAAAAAAGCCAAAGGTAATTCCCTTGTCCCCTTAATAGTTTGGGATTAAATACCTATATAAAGAGGAACGAGGATAGCGACAGTATGAGAGGAGTTGGGGCCAATTTCCAAACAAATTAGTACAATAGGGCTTAATGACAAAATGTTTGGCTATTTCTAGTCTATAAAGATCTAGATGATCAATATACATCCTTCATTTGAATTATGATAATTACATTTACAAAATAAACAAAACTCCATGCATGGACTTACACGCTTGCTTCTGCTTGCGTTGGGTCCCTTTGATTTGATTGAGCTTGCTTCGAACCTATTGACCTAGTTTGATCTAGTGGACCCCACTTGATACAATTAAACTCCGTTTGTCTTGAGTTAACCAACTTATTATGTTTAGAGGGTGTTTATTTAATAGGATTTAAGCATGAATTTAATGGAAATCCAAACAAATATCGAAAATGTGACATTTAAATCCCATGCTCCATTAAATGAAATATTCGCTCTTTTTGTCTTTTCTCCAACGTAAATCTGGATTTATTAAATCCCATTCGTAGAGGGATTTAAAGGATTTATTACATGGTGAGCGCTTCTCCGCCAACAACACTCTGATATATCCGAATTTATCAAATTTACTAAATCCTCATTAACATAAATCCGGGACATAGCCAAACACCGCCTTGGTTGGCTTACCAAGGTTTGACTACATAGGCTTGGTGGAGACATCGAACTATAATTAAGAGGGAAATGATTTATGATGCATGCCAGGACTTACCCTAATTTTTGAAAGCGCCACCACATAGATGTCACCCTTCTCTTAGGAAGATAAAAATACTTGAACCCACTGCCATCACTGCCATCAGTCATTCTCACTCCAATAATTTCGATGGAACAGCAGTTATCAAGACACGTTGATGTAGCTGTGAACTATGTGAAGAGGCCTATTAAGGAATGCATAAGAAGGACTTCTTAGTCATGAAAAGGCAAAAAATTTTAAAAAAAGTCTAAAAAAGCAATTAAAAATAAAAAATTCTCTATATAGAAAGAAGCTCGGAATCATTTTCTAAAGATTACACTTGAATGCCTACACGTTCTAAGAATTATGTATAAATACAATGGAATAAAAATCAACAAATAAGCTAAAGACACTTCTGATCCTCTATTACCAACAGACAACTATTACCGCTTAATAGATAATTACCTACTTAAAAAAATCAATATCCTTAAGATTAACTCACTAAAACTCAATAAAGGTGATCATCTAAGGAAAAATGGTTGAAAATCACGAGACCAATTCTTTGGTACTTATGAGATTCATTCTATGCATTGCACCTCTGTCATTACCAACAAATCTTGATCTACTACTAATCATAGATAACAAACGAATAACATTGTGAAAATCAGAAACTCTCACAAAAACTGAAAAATATTTACCTGTAGACGCCCCTTTCTAGTCGCCATATGCAGCGCTGTATTTCCCTTCATATCCAACACGTTCACCAAGCTCGGCTGATACTTGAGAAGCTCCTCTACAACCTCAAGATTATGTCCTTTCACCGCCATATGTAATGCGGTTTGCCCCTTATTATCATGCCTACAGGCGATCCCCGGATCATTATCTAATAGAAGCTTCACAACTTCCAGATGTCCATTCCTGGCAGCAGAATGCAGAGCTGTTTTCCCATTACTTCTTCTGATTTTTGTTAAACTGTTGTCCGCTTCGAGAAGAAGATATACAATCTCGAGATGACCTTGAGAAGCAGCAGTATGTAATGGTGTTGTGTTTGACAAGTCCACTGTCATGGCAAGCTCTGGAAAGGCCTTCAGCAGCTCCTTTAAAACATCTTGCAAGAAGAATTGCTTCGTTAGCTTAATGTGCTCAGTTTACCGGTTGGCTGAGTAAAGATGAAACAACTAATTTGGCCAGAAATTATAGTAGCAAAAGTCATTATTATTTTATCAAATCATGGAAGATTATCGGAGTTCAATAAGATTAAAACATGAAAAATATGAAATAGAAATAAAGGATGATGCAGCGGGGTTCAGCTTATCCTTGCCTTGTTACCATTATTATATTGGTAAACCATGCTTTTAGTGTTATTAAATAGGTGTTTAGTAAATATACTTCCATTTTAACCCGTGGCAGTGGAAAAAAAGAGAAGGGTTCTCCCTATGTAACATTTTCCCCTACTTCTGATAGAAAGAAATTTCCCTTTTCCGATTAGCTTTTTGCGCTCTTCTTCTTCCTTGCAGAGCTGCCAAAACGGCTAGTTGTTGACAAACAACTCATGCGGCTCGTTAAGTAACTCGTGTTCGATTTGTTCGCTAAGCAGATGAATTGAACACGAACAATTTTTTTGCGCTCAATATATAAACGAGTCAAACAGAAACAAATTTTTGTTCGTTCGTGTTTGGCTCATTTTAACTTGCAATAAATTTTATATATATATATATATATATATATATATATATATATATATAGATGTGTGTGTGTGTTTGTGTGATTGATGAGTATTATTATCAAATAATTTAATTGACTACAAGCTACAAAGATTTATAATCAATTAAAAACTAGAATAATATATATTAAATTATATTTAGATTAATATTTTAATATAAATAATAAGATTTAAATATCACCCTTACCTCTAACATCTTACGGCTGCGTGACTAGAGTTATCAAAAAATGACTTGTTGTTCGCGAACAACTCGTGTTCGGCTCACTAAGCAAACGAGCCGAACACTGACAAATTTTTTTGAGCACGATATATAAATGAGTCGAACATGAACAGTTGTATTTTTTAACAAGCCGAACACGAACAAAGCCAGGGCTAGCTCAAGCTCGGCTCGTTTACGCCTCTGCTTCTGTGTTGCAGGTGGCACCAACTCGGTATCAGAGCCTAATGGGAGACGGAAGCCAAATACCAACCGTGACAACGATCACAGTTGAAAAGATTTCTGCGAAGCTCACTCCTGTCTCGAGAGATGATTTGATGCCCTTAAATCTGATTACACCAAGTTCGTGAATAAGGAGAGGATTAAATTATGAGCAATCAAGATCAACAGACATTTTCCACCAACAAACACACCGGCGAGCATTGCTACCATACCTGATCTTGGAGAGGTTGATGTGTTAACTCGAGACCCAAGGTGATCCCAAAGGCAATAGTTAACCGATCGTAACTAGAATCCCGTGTTTGACGAGGACAAGCATCTTCACCGGTATGCGATCCTTTCTAACTCTGATTCGGAGGCTGAAATTACCTCTTGAGCATTCAACTACAAACATCACCATTCATAAGGTAGAGATGGTGGAGATTATAGGATGAAAATTGGCATACCCTTCTTTGATGATCATTTGCACATAGAAGATTACTTAGATCGAGAGCAATCGATCGAGTCTTTCTTTGACTACATTGACATTCCATCAGAAAAACAAGTTAAATTATTGCATGCAAACTCAAAAGAGTAGTCGACGCTTGGAGTTTTAAACTAACTCAATCCAGTAAGAAAAAAGGTCAAAGTTGTATATGAAACTGGAGGAGGATGCGACAACTTATGAGAAGACATTTCCTACCATCCAATTACGAACAAACGCTATATTTACAATATCAAAAATGTACTGAAGGAAACCACATTGTTAGTGAATACACTGAGGAGTTTTATCTGTTGAGTACCCATAATGATCCGAATAAAACAGATCAACAGTTAGTGTTGAGAAACATTCACGGTCTCAAAGAACATATTTGAAAATAATTAGAGATGAACGTTGTTCGGTCACTATCCTAGTCTAACTTTGCGTCCAAAGCAAAATTGCAACTCTCTTGAGCGTCAATATTTAACACTTGGAAGCGACCTAGAGAGGATCAACCCATCGATCAACAAAAAATTAAGCCCAAATTCTCGTACAAAACAAGCTCCCTTCAAGTTCAATTGTCTCCAAATCGGTCATCCGCAGAAGGAAAGGGACTAACCAAACCAAACACTATCAAAGATGAAATTTACAACAATCTGGGGTCATCCAAAGTGCTTTCGTTGTTTTCAGCTAGGGCATCGTTCCAATGATTATCGTAACCACTAACAGGCTCAATTGATGGAAGGAGAACAAGAGTTGGATGACAACACTCATACATTCCGTCCAATTGATGATTGTGAATATCTCATAGCAGATGACGGTGAATTCTTATCTTGTATCACATATAAGATTTTAATGGTTCATAAACAAACGAATACATCACAACAACATCGAATTTTCCACATTAGATGCACTGTTATGAGAGACGTTTGTGATCTACTTATCGACAGTGGGTGTACGGAGAATATAATATCACAAAAGATGGTTAAAACCTTACAATTAAAAACCACCAAACACCCAAATCCATATAAAATTGGCTGGGTAAAGAAAGGTGTGGAAATGACAATGACTAATTCATGCCAAGTCTCATTCTCCATAGGAAGGCAGTATAAATGCGCAGTTTTATGTGATGTCATAGACATGGATGTATGTCATATCATATTAGGTAGGCCTTGGCAGTATGACACCAGGGCTTGTTATGATGGAAGGAGTAATGCATACGTCTTTGAAAGGCAAGGGAAAAAAATTTGGTTGCTGCCAAACAACTCCACTATATCTCAGCATGGAGGGACCCCTCAAGCGAAGAGATCAGCTTTTACTTTCATTTATGGTTCACAGTTGATTGCAGAATGCAAACATCACTCGTGGTTACTAGGTAATAGTGACAAATCATGTAGTCGAAACTGCAATAAATGATGACCTTAGTCTACCAAAGGAAGTGCAAAATTTACTACAGCAGTTTGCAGATGTTATGCCCACTGAATTGCCAAAACAACTTCATCCCATCCAATCAATTCAACATGAAATTAATCTAATTCCTGGACCAGCCTAACCAACCTTCCATACTACCAAATGAGTCCAAAAGAACAAGGTTGGCTAAAAGAAATCATTGAGGAACTCTAAAGCAAGGAGTACATTCGCCCAAGCCTCAGCCCATGCGAGGTACCAGCCTTACTTGTACCTAAAAAAAATGAGAGTTGGCGAATGTGTGTAGTAACACAATCGAGCTATAAACAAAATCACTATAAAGTATCGTTTTCCTATGCCAAGATTTGAGGATCTCCTAAACCGACTGTCGGCGCATCCATTTTTTCCACGTTGAACTTAAAAAGTGGGCCTCTTAATCATTGTGTAAGTGCTAGGGCGTCCCCTGAAAGCGACGCGCTGTATGGCCTGAATACAGTGGAAAGTGTGCAAGGGCCGCTACACCGGCGCCCGCGTGTAGTGTCAAGTAAGCGGGGTTCCCACATTACGGACGGATGTAGGTAAAGAAGTTAGTCCACGATACTTAGTATTAGGATAGGATCTTGGAATATAGGTGCTACTCAATGGTAAATTAATGGAATTGGTTGATATTATGATCCATAGAAAGATAAATATCTTATGTATTCAAGAAACTAAATGGGTTGGAGAAAAAGCTAAGGAGATTGATAACTTAGGTTTTAAACATACGTAATCGATAAGAGTCGTACTTAGAAATGGTGTAGGTGTAATTATAGATAAGAGTTTGAAAGATAATGTTGTTAAAATTAATAGAGTTGGAGATAGAATTATAACAGCTTAAGATTATTATTGATACTTAAGATTTTTAATATTATAAGTCTTTATGCTTCCTCGAGTTGGTTTAGATATAGGCCTAAAGATAAATTCCGGAATGATTTAGAAGACTTAATACGACTCGATACTCCTCGAAGAAAAAATTTTTATTGGAGGAAATTTAAATGGACCATTCAGTAGAGTGGTAGAATATTTCGAAATATTCGCTAGTGGTTCGGTTATGGAGCGATTATGAAGAAGGAAGAGCCATTTTAGATTTCTTTTAGCGTAGATATGATTATTACTAATATTTTATTCAAGAAAAGATGAAGCATGTTATTACTTATAAGAATGGATATAATAAAACACAAATTGATTATTTTCATGAGAAGAAGAGATCGTCGAGATTTTAAGGATTGTAAGGTCATTCCAAGTGAGGAATTAAGTACCCAACATCGATTATTAGTTCTAGATTTTAAGATGAAGAGTTGCAAAATAAAGAATACTAAGATTCAACATCGTAGAATAAGATGAAAACACCTAAAAGACACAAATAAAATTATTTTTATGAATAAAATTCAAGATTTAAATATTTGGGATGTCCATGAAGACGCGAATGTTATGTGGGAAAAATTAACTAATACTATTAAACAAGTGGTAAAGATGTCTTGGATAATCGGAAGAAAAGTTTCTATAAATAAAAATATTTGGTGGTGGAATAATAATGTACGAAAAGATAAAATATAAGAAATTATGTTATAAAAATTGTTTTAAATGTAAAAGCGTAGATAATCGAGAAAAATATAAAACGGCACGCGAGAAGTCTAAAAGAATAATCCGTTACGCTAAAAATTCTAGCTTTTAGTGATCTTTATAACGTGTTAGATACTAAGGACGGTGAAAAATATATGTATAAACTATCGAAACAAAAAGAAAAGAAAAGTAAAGATTTAACTCAAGTAAAGTGTATTAAAGATTGAAAATCGAAAAGTCTTTACTTAAAAAAGATATTCAACATAGGTGGGTGCATTATTTTGATAAACTTTTTAATGAAGATCTTGAAAGTACGATCGATCTTAGTGATCTTAATATCGTTAATAATAATAATAAAACTTTTCATTTTTACCGTTGCATTAGTAAAAGAAGTTGATGAGGCTTTAAAGAAAACCAGGGGAAGTCCGTAGGACCTGATGATATCCCAATTGAAGTGTAGAAATGTTTAGGTGATTTGGGGGTTTTCTGGCTTACTAAACTTTTTAATATTATTTTAAAAATTAAAAAGATGTCTGAGAAGTGGAGAAAAAGCATTTTGGTCCCCATTTTTAAGAATAAAGGAGATACACAAGAGTGTGCAAATTATAGAAGAATTAAATTGATGTGTCATACTTTAAAATTATGGGAGAGGGTAATTGAACATAGGTTAAGACGTATTACGAAGGTTTCTCATAATCAATTTGGATTTATGCCGAGCGAGTTCTACCATGGAAGCTATACATTTATTGAGAGGTTTGATGGAGAAGTACGGAGATAATAAGGAGGATCTACATTTAATTTTCATTGATTTAGAAAAAGCTTACGATAAGGTTCCTAGAGATGCTTTTTGAAAAATCCTTGAGAAGAGTGGTGTTGATATGACTTATATTCAAGTCATTAAAGATATGTATGCTAGAGCTGTTACATGTGTTCGAACTGAAGGAGGATTGACCAAATATTTTACTATTTCTATTGGTTTACATCAAGGATCGACTTTAAGACCATATCTTTTTGCTTTATTTATGGATGGTCTTACTGGGCATTTACAAGAGGATGTACCTTGGTGTATGCTTTTTGCTGATGATATCCTCCTTGTGGATAAAACAAGAGAAAAAATCCAGGAAAAACTTAAATTATGGAGGTCTACATTGGAGTCAAAAGGTCTTCGTTTGAGTAGAACTAAAACTGAATACATGAAATGTAATTTTAGTAATAGTAGGTCTAGTGATAGAAGTGTAACTTTGGGTGATTAAATTATTAAAAGTTGTGATCGATTTAGATATCTCGGGTCCATTGTTCAAAGCGATGATGATATAGATGGGAATGTTAATAGTAGAATTGAGGTTGGTTGATTGAAGTGGAGGAATGCGTCCGACCTATTGTGTGATAGAAAAGTACCGCTTAGACTGAAAGGAAAATTTTATAAGATGGTGGTGAGACCTTGATGCTACTATGGTGTTGAATGTTGGCCTTTAAAAGAGAAGCATAATGTTAAGTGTTGCCGAGATGAGAATGATTAGGTGGATGAGTGGCTTTACGCTTAGAGACAAAATGCGAAATGAATATATCCATAATAGAGTTGGTGTTGCACCAGTGACGTATAAAATTAGAGAGAGTCGCCTTAGATGGTTTGGTCACATTAAACGTCGATCACCTAATGATCTGATTAGGAGAGTAGATGTTTTAAATACAACTTATGTTAAGAAAGGCAGAGGTAGACCTAAGAAAACTTGGGCTTATTGCATAAAAAATGATCTTAATTTATTAGAATTAAACAAAAATTTGACACTAAATAAGACGCAATGGAGAAAAAGGATTCATGTAGCCGACCCCACTTTGTAGGATTAAGGCTTTGTTGTTGTTTTTGTTGCGACTTAAAAAGTGGGTACTATCAAATCCGTATTCGTGAATGGAAAATAACCTTAAAAACTAAATAAGGGCTATATGAATGGTGTGTGATGTCGTTCAAGTTATGTAATGCACCAAGCACGTTTATGTGACTCATCAGTGAAGTCCTCAAACTGTTTCTTGATAAATTTTTATCATTTATTTTGATGATATCTTAGTTTACAACTCTTCATTGTCAGATCACCTCAAGCACTTTACTATCCTATTAGTTCTATGTGAACAAAAGTTATGTCTTAACAAGTCCAAATGTGAATTTGCTAGTTTAGTCATGCTTTTTCTGGAGTTCATCATTTAATAAATCAAGAGTCCATGCTGAACCACGGAAGGTTGAAGCAATCAAGTCATGGTTGTCTCCATCTACTGTCTTGGAGATTCAAAATTGTCATGATCTCACCAACTTCTATTGACGATTCATAAGAGGGTTTACCATGACTATGGGACCAATCATAGATGCCCTTAAACCAAAAAAAAAAAAGTTTGCCTGTGAGCCAGAGCAACAAAGAAGTTTTGAAACCTTCAAAGACAAATTGTGTTCACCCACTGTATTAAGTATTCTCAACTTTCACAAACCATTCCAAGTTGATGTTGATGCCTACGCTATTGGGGTTAGTGCAGTTTTCTCTCAAGAAGGAAAGCCATCGACTTTTTAAGTGAGAAGCTAAGTCTTGCCTCGTCAAAGATGATCCACATGTGAACAAGAATTATATATTGTCATAGGAATGTTAAAACATTAGGAGCACTACTTTCTTCACCAAGTATTTATTCTATTAAGTGATCATCGATCTCTGCTATTTCTACAAACTCATAAAACATTGAATCGAATGCACATGCGATGGATCATCATTTTAAAAAAGGTTTGTTTTGTTCTAACTCATAAGTATGGAGTGACTAACAAAGTTGTTGATACTTTGAGTAGATGGGCCAACCTCCTAATGTCCCTGCAAACTACTATCATTGGTATGGAATCTTTCAAAGACTTATATGTCGACGATTCTGATTTTGTTGAATCGTGGAGAAAATGTAAAACAGGTCAGCCAACTACTGGTTACTCTCTCTAAAAAGAGTATTTATTTAAAAAAAATCAGCTTTGTAGACGAAATACCTCATTGATAATGAGACTAATTCAAGAACTTCACGGTGGTGGTCTAGCAGCTCACATCGGAAGAGATAAACCTTGTCATTATTACAAACTCGCTTCTTCTGGCCTAAACTCCGACAGGATGTATCGAGATATGTGGAATGTTCTCACAAATGCCAAACTAACAAAAGATCCTCACAAAACACAAGTCTAAACAACCCATTACCAATTCCATATTCAATTTGGGAAGATTTAAGTCTTGATTTTGTTTTGGGGCTATCGAAAACAATACATGAGATGGATTCCATAGTGATGCAGGTGGATCATTTTTAAAAAATGTTACATTTTATTGCTTGCAAGAAAACATTTGACGCACTCAATATGGCAAGAGTATTTTTCAAAGACATTGCTCGATTGCATGGCATGCCTAGAAGCTTGACCTTTGGCCATAATGTCAAATTCGTAAGTCATTTTTGGAGAGAACTCTGGAAGCAATTTCAAATCAACCTCAAAATGAGTTCAGCTTATCATCCACAAACCGAAGGCCAAATGGAGGTCACAAACAGAATGCTTGCAAATATAATTTGATTTCTGGCGGGCAAGCAAGCAAAGAGATGAAATGAAGTCATAAGTGGAGTTGAATTGGCCTATAATTTCTATGGTGAATCGTTCCACGTGTGGGGCTCCGATGATAACTGATCAAGGTCCTAATGGCTTGTTGGGTGGTAGTAGGGATTCCTTAAAGAAATGATGCATGAAATAAAGAAAATAATTAAGGCAAATTTGACCTACTGAAAGGTGGTATGCGTTCTTTCAACACTAACTTATTTATTTTCCTTTATTCAGGACTTCTGAAACCATTATCATTATAACTTCCTGGTTCAAACATATAGAGTAAAATCATTTAAGATGGTACAAATAAAGTCTAAAATTTAAAAATACTGCAGATGATTAAGTAAACTGATGGTAAGAGACAAATAACAAAGGTGATTCATGGTGAAATAGTAAATAATGCAGCAGACTTTAAAAAAAAAAAAAAAAAACGTTATCTTCCTAAACATACACAATTTGTCCTGCAAATATGTTAATTTTGTTTTAAAAAAAATTATAAATTTGGTAAACAAGTTAAGCAATGGGTTAAAAAAAAGGGAGGCAAAGGGGTTATACGATACTTAACAAATAACTAAAGCAAACAAATACATACACCTCTAAACAAAATTTTTGTTTCAATTATTTTGTGAAAAAATTTAATGAAAATTATTTAAAAGTGATTAAAACACAGATGCAGATCATGCCAAAACAGCCTAGCTTTGCTTCTGTTACCGTAGGAAAAAAACAAGGTAGGTAGATTTTGAAAAGGATTAGATTAGGAGAGGTGATTTTAGCATGTTTTATGGCCTCTTAATTGAGGATATTCACCTCATTATTTTCTTCTTTTTGTACTGACCTTTTATGCCAACATAGAGACACCAACTTTCAAACTTTCAGTCTAGAATACATGAATTTTCTGCCTGTTAAATGTTGCTATATAAGCTACATAATAAAGAATTTAGAATCATAATACAAGCAATTCTAAAAAAAGAATTTTTGCATCACTTATGCATCAGCAACATTCAAAACTACAAAATCATATAATAATAAATCACCCGAAAAACTTAAAAGAAACCAAGGTGGATCATACCAAGATCACCATGCTTGGCTGCTATATGCAATGGATCATAACCATTCTTAGCCTTGATTCCAGCAATCTTAATGTCATGATAATTCAGCATCTCACTAACTATATCCTGAAATCCATACTCCGCAGCCACATACAATGCAGTCTCTCCAGCCTGGTTCTGCTTCAACAACTCCTCTTTCAATTCCTCATCCTTAAGACCCATAAGAATCTCCTTCACCAAGGCTAAATTCCCTGCTCTTGAAGCTGAATGCAGAGATCCATCATCCCTTTTAGCTGTAGGCTGCCTTTTCGCCTTCTTTCGACTCCAGCTGCAGCTCTCTTGTTCAGTTGTTGACTCCATGCTGATATCCTAGAAGTTAAATGTAGCAACTTTTTCTAATTTCTCTTCTCCCTGGATAATAACCAGCCAGTTCAAAATCTGCAACACAAAATCATCTGAGATCATGAGAAAACCTTTTTGTTGCTATACATAAACTTTAAGCCGCAACAAGTGTTGTCTAGCAATAGATGAGATTTAAGTGAATAGGCTTTAGTAAAATCCATTGCCAGACAGCCTGTTAATTGAACACACAGACACAGTTCGAGACTAGCAAAACATAAAGTTAACAACTTTTCAAAGTCCACCCGCACTTTTCTATCCATCCTTACCCAAGATCTCTTCTTCCTCTCAAACTTTGCATCTTATACTGAAGAAGTCAATAAAAGGATTCTACAATGCCGTGCCCTCATAAAAACTCAGATGAGCAAAGCCTACACGGACATTCTAACAAACAGTTTGCGTGAATGGGCTACGTGACCCAAACCAAAACAGTAAGAAAGATGACTTAAATACATCAAATTCATATTTTGCTATAATTTTCCTTCGTTCCAGATCTGCAGAGCAGAAACCCGGCCAGGGAAAAGTATCAAAACAAAGACTTTCGTGGATTCAAATATCCGAATGCGCCGTAAAATCTAAGAAGAAGTAAGCAATAAAACAAAGATCGCACCTTCTTTCAGCTGACAAAAATCAGAATCCGAAATCCAACTCAATCCATTGAAATCAAACCCCTCAAAAGCGACGAGGATCACATTGGAGCAGAGAAGGAAGCAACGCATCTCCTTCGCGGCATAAGCGAACAAAACAAGTAGTTGAGATGGCGACAGCATTTCCATGACTGAGAAAAAGGGGAGGGCGCAGGAAACGAAGGCAGGAAGGAAGCTGGAAACTGCCTTATATAAGGGTATACATACCACAACTCTAATTTATTTATCTAATACCTAAACTTTCATATTTATAAATATATCACTCAAATCATTAATATTACAATAATAACATCACTATGTGGAGATGGACTCTGACGAGATCTTCTGTTGTTGTTCTCAGTATTCATCCTCAGTTTCTGAATGTTTGATGTCGTATCTGATTTTGATTTGAATAAAGTATAGTGTAATCCTCACTTTTCAAATATATATACGATAAAGTGGTGTTGCGTTCTTGGCCTATTGGTAGCTGAGTCACTGTAAGTCCCCTCAAATCAAGAGTTCAATCCCACCGTGGAGCAGGAGATCAGTCTGTTTAAGCACATGGCGTAGGCCCTCATCATGGGCGAATTATTCCATACGGACGACGTACGCAGCGTTAAGTGCGGATTTTAAGGGCTTGGGTGGGTATTAGATGGGTATTGGATGGGTATTGAGTATGGAGGGTATTGGATGGGTATTGGGTATTGGGTATTGGCTATTAGGTGGGTATTGGAGGATATTGGATGGATATTATGAGGGTATTGGATGGGTACTAGGGGAGATGCGTGCGTTCTCCGTGTGGAATAATGACTACTCATCATGAGACTCGAACAACATGCAAAATAATAAAAAAATTAAAAAATATATAGACAATAAAGTGTTTTAAATATAATTTTGAAACTTTAGTTGTTAAAAATATTAATAGTAATAATTGGATGTAATTTTTCTTTATTTTCTTGATTTTTTCAATCCCAGCAATCTTGGTCTTTGTCGGAGAACGCACACGTGTCGATAAATAATGGATTTTCTTTTTCGCACGTGGCTGCTGGCGGGCCTGAGGGCATTTGACCGACCGTCGTTATTTCTAAAGTAATTATATTTTTAATACTATACGTCTATAACTAATCCACCTCATCCTATTGTCACCGTCACTGCTTTATTGACCGAAATAATTCTATAAATCAGTAAGAAAATATTATAAATAAATAAAGAAGGCTAAAGTTTGAGAAGAAGTTTGACATTAATTGTAATTAGCATGAGGAGCCAATTATCGGGCACCACTTTACCCGCTGCTGTCGTGTATGACGACGTGGTGCTTGATGATTGATCATCCGGACGTGCGGTATCTGAAGGGAATACTTTCTTCAACTGTGAAGAAATTATGCAGAAAGAGCTAAATCTCAAAGAGGGGTTGCGTTTTAATGTGAGACACAATTAAGGGTGTGTTTGAGACAGCTTATCCGCTGCGACTGTGTTTTGAAAACGCCACCTCACCGTTTGGAAACAGCGTTTGCAGAGTCTATCCGAAAACGCAATTGGTTTTTTACACTAAACGAGGAACACAGGTAAAATCTTGCTGTCTGCATTTTCAAATAAGCAGCTTATCTGGATAAGCAGAAGTTGTCCAAAGTGCACCCTAAAGCTTGTGTTTTCAATTTAAACATATTCTTACTAATTTCCGATTTGAAATTTAGATTAAATTATAAAAAATATATATTAAAAATAGAATTTAATAAAATATGATAATAATTGTAGATAATTTTAAAATTAAAAAGAACTTAATATTAAATATAAGTATAATATTTCATAATTTTAAAATAAAAAAGAATTTAATATTAAAATCATTTATAAATTTTAAAATTATGAAATATTATTATCAATTTTTATTAAATTCATTTTTTTATATTTATTTTTTTGTAATTTTATCTAAATTTAAAAAAAAAAAAATTAGTAAAAATGCGTTATACATCTATATATTAGAAAGTTGAGCCGTAATGACAATTAGATTAGAAATTAATGATTAATGATTAAAATGTGTTTTGAATCTGAGTCTCCTCGTTTAAAAAAAAAAAGTTATACCAAGCTCTCTAGAAGTCATGGGCAATACAAAATAGATACCTAGACCTTTTATAATAATAGTATTACCTGATAAAAAATAATGTGGATAGATTAATATTAAGTATTTATATATTATATTTATTACTAATAACTTAAATTTTTGTTTCATTTTGAGATTGCTGACCATTAAGAAGTAACGAATTGCCCCGAAATTTAAAAAATATCATTTTTTTTAAGTGAATAAAAATTTGTATTGACCTATTTTTAAATAAATTATTTTGAAATGAGCTTAAAATTTGCTAAATTTATTTGAGATTAGTAGATATTCTTCATATATATCATTAATCTAAGTTTAATTTTTCTTGTTAATTAATTAGAGTGAGTACAATTTTACAAATCCTTCTTGTTAATTAATATTGTTTCCTATAATTAAGTACATGATAAACTTAAATACATAGAAGTTGAGCATTTGCCAACTCATTAATCATAATTAGTAGTTGACAATTGTACTTTTTATAGAGAAATTAATCATAAGCTATTATTGCACACTCATATATTCTAGAACTTGAACATAAGGCTTTTGCATTAGGATCTAAAGTACTAAATTATTAGACTAAGTGGACTACATTTTCATCATAGTTCAATGACAATTAAATTAAAAATACAAGGAGATGCACTAATGATAAAATACATAGGTTAATTCTAGCATACTCTACTTAGATTATAATGTAATTAAAATGAGTATTACTAAACAAAACAAATCAACATACTATTTTTGTGAAGCTAAAAATTAAAGTAGGCATTAAAAGGGTAAATAATATTAATTGAATTTAAAATATAAGAGAGTAAAGAATGATGGAATATATTTAAGTTCCATGTAAGTTCTTTCTTACATTAAGGACTTCTTTGAAATCACCTTTTTTTTTTCTTTTTTTTTTAATGTTATTTTGTTTTTGTTTTGATTTGAATTAAAATTTGTTTGTTTGTGGTGATTGTTTTTAAAAATAGTCTAAATTTTGTTTTAGTTGTTTTGAGTGTTTTTTTAAAACAAAGTGATTTATTTTTAAAAATAAAAATAAAAACATATAAAAACTATACTAATCAAACAACAACAATAACAACAGCAACAAACATTTATCTCACTAAGTGGGGTTGGCTACATAATTCTTTTTCTTCATTACGTCCTAGTGAGTGTCATATTTTCATTTAATTCTAATAAATTAAGACTATTTTTTATACAAAATGCTCAAGCCTTTTAGGTTTACCTCTGCCTTTCTTAACATAAGTCGAATCTAAAACATCTACTCTCTTAAACAGATCATTGGATGATTGACGTTTAAAGTGACTAAACTATCTAAGATGATTCTATCTAATTTTGTCCGCTAGTGGAGCTCCACCAACCCTATCATGAATATATTCATTTTGCATTTTGTCTCTAAGTGTAAAGCCACTCATCCACTTAATCATTCTCATCTCGACAACACTAAACTTAGTTTTATGCTTCTCTTTTAAAGGCCAACATTCAGCGTCATAGAGGATTGTAGGTCTAACCACCGTGTTACAAAATTTTCCTTTCAGTCTAAGCGATACTTTTTTATTACACAATAGGCCCAAAGCATTCCTCCACTTCAACCAACCAACTTGAATTCTACTAATAACATCCTCATATATATCATGATCATTTTAAATAATATACTTGAGATATCTAAAGCGTTCACAACTTTTAATAATTTGATCACCCATAGTTACAACTTTGTCACTAGAGCTACTACTACTAAAATTACATTCCATGTATTCAGTTTTAGTTTTATTCAAACAACGACCTTTAGAATCTAATGCAGATCTCTATAATTCATTTTTTTTCCTGAGCTTTCTCTCTAGTCTTATCCACAAGAAGGACATCATCAGTGAAAAGCATACAACAGGAAAAGAATTAGTAAGAGCATCCATAACTAAAGCAAAAAATATATAGGCTTAAAGCCAATCTCTGGGTTAATCCAAGTGCAATAGGAAAAGAATTAGTCAATCCTTCTTCAATTTGAACATAAGAAATAGTTATAATATACATATCTTTAATGACTTTAATATCTTGAATATAAGTCATAGTAACATTTTTCTTTTCTAGAACTCTCCAAAGAATATCTCTAAGAACCTTATCGTAAGATTTTTTTTAAATCAATAAAAATCATATATAGATCCTCCTGAACTTCTTCATCAAACCTATCAATAAATGTACATCTTCCATAGTAGACCCGCCCGACATAAATCCAAATTGATTATGAGAAAACTTTGTAATACGTCTTAACCTATGCTCAATTACCCTCTCCCATAATTTTAAAGTATGAAATATCAACTTAATTCCTCTAAAATTTGCACACTTTTGTGTATCCCCTTTATTCTTAAAAATGGGAACCAAAATACTCTTCATCCACTCCGTAGACAACTTTTTAGTTTTTAAAATAATATTAAAAAGTTTATTAAGCCAATAAACTCCCAAAATCTCCTATATATTTCCACACTTCAATTGGGATATCATCAGGTCCTATAGACTTTCCATCCTTAGTTTTCTTTAAAACATCGTCAACTTCATTTCTACTAATCCGACGGTAAAAATGAAATATTTTATTCTTATTAATGATATTAAGATCACTAAGGTCAATCATACTTTCAGATAAAAATTTTATCAAAATAACTCACACACACCTATGTTGAATATATTTTTCTAAGAAAATCATTTTTTTTTTATTTTCGTCTTTAATACACTTTACTTGAGTTAAATCTTTACTTATATTTTCTTTTTGTTTGGCTAATTTATACATATATCTTTCACCCTCTTTAATATTTAATATATTATAAAGATTACTAAAAACAGAATTTTTAAGGTTGTTCTCTTAGACTCCATATGAGTTATTTTATATTTTTCTCAGTTCTCTAAGATTTTACATTTAAACAAACTTTTATAACATAACTTCTTATATTTTATCTTTTATTACATGTTATTATTCCACCATCTACTATTTTTATTAATAGAAATTTTTTTCTTTTGATTCTCCAATTACAACTTTTGCCACTTATTTAATAATGTTTGTTACTTTATCCCACATAGATTTGCTTCTTTATGAACATCTCAAATCTTGAAGTTTACTCATAAAAAAAAATTTAGCTGTGTTTTGTAAGAGCCCGCATCTAATTCTACGACAATGATTCATAGTATTCTTTATTTTAGAACTTTTCATCTTAAAATCTTGAACTAATAATTGATGTTGAGTACTTAAATCCTCACTTGAAATGACCTTACAATCTTTACATTCTCGACGATCTTTTCTTCTCATAAAAAAATAATCAATTTGTATTTAATTATTTCCATTCTTGTAAGTAATAATATGTCTACCACTTCTCTTGAATAAAGTATTAGCAATAGCAAAATCATATGTTAAAGCAAAATCTAATATAACACTACATTCTTCATTAATCACTCCAAAACCATAACTAACATAAATATTTCTAAAATCTTCTATCACTCTACCTAAATGTCTATCTTAATCTCCTTCAATAAAAATTCTTTCTTCAAGAAGTATCATTTGTATTAAGTCTTCTAGGTCATTTTAAAATTTATCTTTAGAACCTATATCTAAACCTATTTAATGAACATAAGCACTTATAATATTAAAAAACTTAGTATCAACAATAGTCTTAAGGACTATAATTCTATCTCTAATTTTATTAATTTTACAACATTTTCTTTTAAACTTCTAACTATAATTATATCTATTTCATTTCTAGTGCGACTCTTACTTGAATATTGAAGTTTAAAACCTAAGTTATCAATCTCCTTTGACTCATCTACAACCCATTCAGTTTCTTGAATACATAAGGTATTTATCTTTCTATAAATTATAATATCAACTAATTTCATTAATTTACTCATGAGAGTACTCATATTCCAAGATCCTATCTTAATATTAGTTTCATGGACTAACATTTTTACCCACATCCAACCATAATGTGAAAACTCTTGGTTATTTGACACTAAACCTAGGAGCCGGTGTAACAGCCCTTACACACTTTTCATTGTTTCTAGGCCATACAACGCATCGCTTCCAGGGGACGCCCTTGACATTTCACAATTATCAAAAGGATTCATGTCATTTTTTTGACAAATTTTATGCTGACAGTCAACTACCTAACGCAACCCTCTATTTTCACATCCGCGACTTGAGACCCAGTAATGACCTAATTAACTATACTAATCAAACATGTTTACAAAAATAAAAGTAAAAAAGAAAACAAAAATAAAAAATAAAAGTGAGTCAAACGCGGCCTAAGAGATTTAACATGATTAACTATTATTTCCAATAAATATCATAACTTTTTTAACATAAAAATTATTTTTTAAAGATTAGTTTAAAATACGAAATAACTTAAATAATCTTCCTTTAAGGGAGGGGATTAAAGGTTAATATTATTTTAATTAACATATATGTTAGCTAATAAGTAAACTACAATTCTCATAAGTAGACTTTCAAGTATTCTCATTCTCACTTAACATTATGATTGTAATTTCTAGTTGTGCCCTTTAATAACCCTAAATACTTGATAGTTTATTTCTCTTTTCAATAACCATTTATTCAGTGATATTCATGACAAAACTTCAATATAATTCTACTATACTGGCACACAAATCTAAAGCTATCTATACAAAGAAATTAAAGCTTTATATTGGATTGAACTGTAATCATACAAAAATTTCTCCCATAATTATGGGAAGGTGAAACATATACACGGAAGAGGCTTCAATCATAAGTTAGGACAATTCCATGCATATGATAAAATAACAACAAAAGGTACATTAAATCTCAAATTCAAACAAAGCCCCCACCTCCCTCATATAGCATATATTGAATTGATCTCTGATTCAGAGGAGTTAACATGCCATGAGCTGGACCCGGCGCTTCTCCTCGATGACTTCTCCTTCTTCCTCAGCTTTCGTGTCTTCTTCGACTTCACCACATAGTAAGTCATCGTCCCGAGAACTCCGGCCATAATGACCCCACCAATAACGGTAACGAGCATCGCCGCCCACTGGAAATGGCGGCCGACGATGATATAGGAAGAAGCTATGAAAGCGACTGTGGTGCACACCGATGCCAACCACATGAGCTTGTTTATGACCCCAACAACCCTCCGCTCTGACTTGGTCTCGCCCCGCACCAATGTGATCTGCACCACCACCACCGCCAGCGAAGTGAAGAGAGCCATGGCATTGAAGATGAAGAAAATCTTGAAAGAGGTGGTGAGAACAGCTACTGCAACTCCATCATCATCATCCCCACCAGGAACAGTGAAGATTGCAGCAAAAGCTACTGTGGCGAACAGCACAGCAACCACTGTGACAGAGTTAGTGGCATTGTTAATTCCCTCCCTGTGCAACTTCCTAATCTCTTTAGCTATTCCATGAACATTTCTGTTGGTTTTTCTGGTCTGTTCTAGCTGTGTGTGGACATCCTTTTTAATCTCTGTGACGGTCTTCCGAAGCTCGTCTCGGGGTTGGTTCAAGTCGTTGGCTCGAACTGCACCATGCTGCGACAAGCATTCTTTGATGACTTCGGCTTCTTCTGAAAGAGGCAAGTTTTCAGCAATGTCTAAAGCAGTCTTATGATCTCTGGTCAGCGCATTTACATGGGTGTCTGGGAGAAGCAATAGTGCATTTACAATCTGTCAAAAGGATTCAAACCAAAGTCATTTACCATAAGAAATTTTACCATAAAGACTTTAACATGTTTTTAAGAAAGTGTCAAAATGATTCTTTGATTCTTTATAGGTATATTTTAATCCCAAAGTTCATAACAGTTCCAAATTAATCCCCACACTCTTTCAATGGAAGCCAAAATAATTCTCCATAGGGCCTATTTTAACCCAATATAAGAGAGTTTGGGGACTAATTTGATGCTTTTATAAACTCTGGAATTAAAATGCCCCAGGTAAATAGTCAAAGAATTATTTTTGACACTTTACTCAAAAGTTTTTTACACCGACTTAAAGAATTACCAAAAAAAAAGAAAAAAAACAAGAGCTTGATGAATGTAAATCATATGTGACCAAGAAAAGAAGAAATAATTCAAAATTTGAACATAGGGAAGCAGTACCTCAGCTCTCTTCTTCCTTGTCGCAACATGTAGTGCTGTGTTACCAAATTTGTCCGGGAGCATCACAATTGCTGGATAGGCATCGACTAATGCCTTGACCACATCACAGCTTGTTCCTTTCGCCGCCATGTGCAAAGCTGTTTGGCCCTTCTTATCAGTTCGCAGGGCAAGCTGTGGGTCTTTTTCCAGCAATGCTTTTACAACATCAACATGGCCTTGCCGAGCTGAAAAATGTAATGCATTTTTTCCATTTGTTTTTGCCAACTCGACCAGACTGGAATCCTGAGCCAATAGCAACTCTACTACTTCCTTGTGACCCCTCGTCGCAGCGGATATAAGGGGAGTTGAATTCGAGGGGCCGAAAGTTTGGCTTAGTTTAGGATCCATATCCAAAAGTGCCTGCACAATAGCTGTATATACAATTAGTTATACTGGCTCATAATAGGCTTGTTTGGAAGATTTTAAACCAGTAACAATACAAGCGATTCATCCTAAGTAGTGAGAATCAAAGGAAAAGAGGAGAGAAGCTTATTTATCTATGCACATATGCTTCAAATAGGTCTAACTATTAAGTTAATTTACAAACAAAAAGTCTAAAGTAAAAGCTACTATTTGTTAATTTTAAAACAAATTCTACTGCAAGCAAACTTTGAACCGTCTCTACCATAAGCTCAGATTGAAAAGAAAGTTATAATGACGCATTATAGATTGGATGAACCAAAAAAGGTGTGGAACAGTCAGAAGCAATATCTGACTCCTCCGCTAGAACTCAATAAATAAAGGATTAAGTTTTAACAAAAAATTTACCATGCAAGAGTTTAAATCAGCTTAAAACAAAGAGCTAATAAGTCACACATGTGCTTTATCTAAGAAGGTATTATTGAAACAAGAAAAAACATCCAACTTTTACTTTGAAGCGATTAAAGACAAAATTGCTGCAAGAGAGTACTTGCTGAGGCTCAAGTTATGGGATTCGCGCTCATCCAAAAGTTCATTCAAATTACAGCTTTCCCATTGATGAGAAGACTCTTCCATTGTTTGAACACATATTTTCCTCTTTTTTTTTACCTTCAAATCACTGAAAGCTGGTAATACACTCTGCTGTTCTCTCAATGGAAAATAAATGGCTTAAGTAACTATTTCCTGAAAATTTTATGATTCATCTAACCTGACTATCAGCCCATTGCTCATTTATCCTTAAACCATAGTAATTCTACAATTGGCAATAAACTAAAGGCTCTAAAATAGATAAATATGAAAAGAATTAGGGAGAGAGCTTTAGGATGAGAGAGATATATTTTTCTTGTATGGGTGAGTGACTCCTCTATGTCACGGATGAATAAATCCCAATTCAGGGGGCAATTTATCCATTTAATGTGTTAAGAAAGCCCTCATAATTTTGGGTGAGTCAATCTCTCCTTATCTCATGCAAATTCTTTCATCATACTAATAAAAGAGAAGGCAAATAATCGGTTCTGCACACACCAGCTAAATGCAATAGAAGAACAGAACCATCAGAACTCCAAATTCAAAAGAAACTTATCAAAATCGATAGCACAATAAAACAATAGGAGTTAATCTTAAGAAAAAAAAAAACGCTCTAAACTGAAAACCAGCAATAAATAAGAAAACAGCAGAAAGCAGCTCTAACCATGGTGCCCTTCTCTGCTCGCCACATGCAGCACATCGAACCCCGATCGATTCTTCCTCGTCAAGCAATCCTTATCAGCATACTTCATCAGCTCAACAACAACGTCCAGATGCCCCTTCTCCGCCGCAACGAACATCGCCGTCTCTCCGACCTCGTTGACCTCGTTCACCACCGCCGATCGAAGCTCCGCCACCTCGGCATCGAAATCGGCTCCCGACGAAGTCCCCGTCATCAACCCATCAATCGCGCTGAGAACCTGCCGCGCCGCCGCTACATCGCCGCGCTGCGCAGCCAAATGAAGCTCCGTGTCATTGTACCTACCCGTCACCTGCTTCACGTACTTCTTCTTCCCCGCTGCCTGGTCGATCCTCTTTCCTGAATTCGAAAGCACCAGTGCTGGAGCGGCGGCTCTCGGCGAGATCCCCGGGGAGTCCATGCAAAATCCCTACTAATCTTACTTCCGGATCTCCTTCTCCTGCTAGATTAAAACGACCATGAAACAAATAAGCAGAGAGGGATGCAGAGAATGCAAGAGGAGGAAAGGATTAACTAAGACGGCGAAGAAGAAGAAGAAGCATACATCGGCCATGGTAACCAGCAGGAAGTAAAGGGATTAATTCCCCATTGGCATATACCGACAGTGCTACAGTACAGATATATATATATAGAACAGGTAGATTATTCTATACAGGCCAAATGATAAGGAAGAAACGCTTTAATAAATCCAATTAGTTTAAGAAACACGAATTCTTTTTTTTAGACGGGCAGATGCGCATATCATAACCCTCATAAATATTGAAATGCTGCTTTTTTATTATATATAGTTTTAATCTACAACATCATTAAATTTTAGTATTATGTTGTTATCAGAAAATATTAACGACACGTCAAGATGCTACCAGAAACTATTATAGATTATTTCTGCTATGTTGAATTATTACTCGTGTTTTCAGGATATTATCTTACACATCATTATTAGCAAGGTACGGACAATTTAGTTTTATATGAAATTAATTTAAAGCTCGGTGTTATTTTTTTATGTTTATATTTATCGTGCAATACTTCTTATTACGAGAACACAATAGAATTATCGTTATGCCAAAGTTATATGTACATGAAATGTATTATTTTTGAAGCCAAAGTTGTTTTTCTTTTCCATCTGTTCTTCGGCTATATGAGGAGGATTCAAATGGATCCCTGGACCTCTGAAGGATATCCAAGAACCAAAATAGACTTCCTTGCATTGAGATGGACACTGGGGACACACCGTATCGGGCGAAAAATGCCGCCTGGGGTTGAATACGGCCTGAACAGTCTAAAATCCAATTTTTTGCCCGGATGTTCGTGGGAAGGTTTCTACTCATCCGGAAACCCCGGGAAACCAGTATCTCAAAATTGAACTATATGGAGGTTTCAATTCAAGAATTTAGCGTCAACAAGCGTCGTAACTCCTCGCACGGGTATGTCGGTCCGAACACCGATTTTTCCCAACACGTGGTCTAGAGAGTTTTTGTGACTGCCCTTTGACCACGGGAGGCTCCGAATGGACGGAGCATGGTCTCTAAATACGAGAATAGACATTAAACACATTCGTTAGCCACCAAAGAGTTCTCACGGGTTGGGCTGAATCGATACCGATCCTTGACTCATGCTCGAAGCACATACTAGGGGGTATGGTCGGATGTTATGGCCTATGGTAAACTGAATACAATACTGTATCATTCAAGTGGACACCAAACATGATGCCAACAATGTTAACTAAATTTAATTTATAATCTCATCTGCAGTTCATCTGGACATCGTATATAGATGTAAATATTACTTTATTATGTAACATTTGTTTTGAGAGCATGGACATTTGGACTGCACACATTCCACAATAAATTGAAAGTGTGTCGGCTGTCACCTTCCGATAGCATTATGCGTCAGTTCTCAAACACCTAGTCAATAACCATTAAATCCGTCGAACAATGTTTTAGGAGAGTTGATGGGCGAGGTAAAGTGGGACATAATATAGAGATATGGAATAATATTCGAGCATTTACTGTGCCAATAACCCAAGCAAGAGATGGAGAGGAAGAATTATATAATTATTTACAGTGGTATCGGTTCTGGGCTTAGCTCTACTTAACTCAGCCTCCTAAAACCTATTATGCATGATCACTATGAAAGAGAATAGTGGTAAGTTTTTACATTTTTTACATTCCTTTATAGCTACTACTATTTTTTATTATAATACATACTAATAATCTAAAATTACCAATCATACAACTTGTTCGTATCAAGAACATTGCTAAAAGATATGGAAGGGAGCGTGGAGCAACTGCTAGTTATATGAAACAAGGTTACAATGAGATTCTGGAGCTATCGCGTAGAGTAGAAGAATCAGTGCACATTGATTATGCGACATTTGATCAGCCTGGTCGACATGATTTTGAAGTAGGACCATCTCGTGCTAAAGGGCCCCCGTCGATCAACCTCTCGATCATCTACATCCGCTGCGACGCAGTTGACAATAGATGCTCCAATAAGATCTTTTGTTAGCAGAACACAAAGATCGTCGTCTCAAGAAGCAGAAGATTAACAATATCCATAGACATTTGCTTATCCTACCAAACTAGTATTTGCGGGACACTTTGGTTATGTAGGACCCCCCAGCTTTGCAAAACCATCCATTTATGCAAGACCCTTCGGATATGAAGTACCACCAGCATTTGAGGTTCCATCATTTGACCTACAATGAACAACCACCACATGTGGAGACTTTGATTTAAATTTTCAAAATATTCTCATGTCTGCGCCTATTTCTGATGTAGGCATGGATTTCGATACAGCTCAAATATGTTCTTCACCAAATCCCAATGAACAGATTTGTTGTATCCTACAAAATGCTACGAATGACACAACTGAGAGCTATGATATTGAAGATGACCTTCAAGAACATCTATTGCATCATCGAGTACTGCAAGCACCGTCTCGATATATACCTGACTCAGGCGCTATTCCACCCGACGTAGAAGTATATAGTATTTTTTAAAAAAATATTTGTTCAATTAATTTAATTTGTTTCATTTTTTAGGTATTTCAATTTCAAATAAATTTTACAAATTTCAAATTTTCTTAGTTTATTTAGTTATTTAAATTTTATTTTTTATTAATTAAAAATTAATTACAATTTATTAATTAATGTAAAAATTAATTTTAATATTTTTTAATATATAAAATAAAAAATAATAATATTTATAATGTTATTTAACATATAATAATAATTTTATAAATAATAAACTTAATAATATTATTATAAAATAATATATATATATATATATATATATATATATGCACCCCTATGGGGGTGCATCTCTCATGCATATGTGCCTCCTTTGGGGTTGGGGGCGAATCTGTGCCTTAAAAAAAAATTGTGGTGCTCCAACTGCTAATTCCCTTTATTAATGAGCTCCTTCCTATAAATTCACCTTCTAGGTACAAACGGTTATAGGGTAAAATAGTAAAATCGAATCAGGTGGTAGTGGAGACTTTTCTACTGCTGTTGAGGAAGGTTGTTATTAGCCCCTCTCAAGCTGATGTTCATCAATTGAAATGTCAATTTTTCTCGAAAAAAGATGAACCGACGAGTTAGTAAGAGCTTGATGAAGATATCTGCACGCTAATCCGTATTATGCGAGAGTGAAAAGCTACATCGTGAGCAAGGGCTAGTGTGGAGGTGTTGTCACATTGAATGATAGTTGGAGACATGATGGGAACATGTAGATCTCGCATCAATTGTCATAATCATATGGCATTCGTGGCCGATTTGGAAATTGCTCGGTATTCTGCTTCTGTTGATGATCTGGCAAGGGTAGGTTGTTTCTTCACTTGCCATGATATGAGATTGAGATCGATAAATGAACAATAACCTGTAAATGATTGACGATCATGGGGGTCACTTGCCCAATTGGAGTCGAAGTAGCTGCTAATTTTGAGAGGCCCGGGTTGCATTGGAAGATCATAATCGAGCGTTCCTTTAATATAATAGAGGAGACGCTTGAATTGTTGAATGTGTAGACATATTGGTTGTTGAAGATGTTGTGCTAGAGAGTTGACTGCAAATGTTATATTCGGTCGTGTGATGGTAGATATTGGGGAGACCCAATGATATTGTGATAGAGAAATGGATTGGAAAAGTGCTGCTACAGTTCGGGACCAACTGATAGCGAGGAAACCATAAGATTTGGGGCAGGTTTGCAGTCTTCCATCCCAGCTTTCTTAAGAATTTCAGCTGCATGGTGTGCTTTTGTGAGGAAAAGCCATGTAGTGGTATATTGAATGTTGATACCCCATAACGTAGAGACTGATCTTAAGATTTTCATGGAAAAAACAGCTTTGAGATTGGTCAACATATTATTAATTGTGTTGTTGTCATTGCCTATTACCAAAATATCATAAACATATAACAGTAGGTAGATAAATGTGGATTGATGTGTGTATATTAGACGAGCTGGATCAGCTTAGCTTTTGTGAAAACCAAATTTGTAGAGATGGTTGGTGAATGTAGTGAACCATTAATGAGGCAACTGCTTGAGGCCATTGATAGTCTTCCTTAGTAGGCATACATGATTTGGTTTGCTTTCATAAATGTATCAATGTGGTTGATGCATGTTGATAATTTCTTGAAGAGCCCCGTGAAGAAATCCGTTTGAAACATCCAATTGTAAGATTGGTCATTGACAAGTGACGATAATTGTTATATGGATTCAGATGGTGGGATGCCTACCCAATGGACAGAATCTTTTAGTGTAGGGCAACCCATATTGTCGATCATATCGCTTTGCCACGAGACGAGCTTTGTATTTGTGAATTGTCCCGTTAGGACAACGCTTGAGTTTATATGTCCATCTATTGCGGAGAATCGATTGATTCGATGGGCATGATATTAATTCCCAAGTTTGTTGTTTTTGAAGGGCTTCCATTTCTTCCTACATAGCTTGCCACCAATTTGCACCTGTATTTTCTTCGATAAAGGTGATGGGTATAGATTTTGGTTGAAGTGAGTGTTGGAGTGTGAATATGAATTTGGGTTTAAGGGTGTCAGTCTTGGATCTTGTTACCATTGCGTGGTTGGATGTAGTTGGAGGGAATGAATGAGGGATGTTTATAGATAATGGAGGTGTTGATAATTGTTGGGTAGAGCTTTGTGGGCATTCTTCGATGGTAGTATGGTAAGATTGTGGAGAAGGATGTGAAATGGTTGGGGAAGTGGATGAATGTGATGGAAAGAGTTCTGTTTATGTGTTGGGCCACTGAGAAGGCTGGATCGATTGCTGTGAGCAAAGCGAGTGATGCATAGGAAGTGTGGTTGGAATGAGTGTTTAACGGGGTGGAGAATGAGGTGTTGGGGAAGAGTTAGTTGATGTCTGGGTGTGTAGGGATATTCAAGTTCATTAAACATAACATGTCTATAGAAAATGATCTTTCCACTTGATGAATGAAAGCATTTAAAGCCTTTAAAATAAGTTGGATAGCCTATGAGTGCACATGGGTCTGATTTTTGGTCAACTTTAGTTCAGTTTTGTGGGTGAATCCAGAGAAAAAAACAGTATCCAAAGGCTTTTAGGTCTTCATAAGTAGGAGATTTTTTGTAGAAAAGTTGATATGGGGAGAGATTTTGGTTGTTGCGAGAGGGCATTCAGTTAATGAGATATACTATTGTTAGGATTGTGTCTAGACAAATGGTAAGTGGTAGATTAGATGTGGTGACGAGAGATCGAGCTGTATCTAGGATGTGACGATGTTTTCGCTCGGCGAGACCATTTTGTTGGGGATTGATGGGCATGAGAAGTGATGAGGAGTTCATCAAATTGTTGGTTTTTATATTCCCCTCCTCCATCGGATGAAGTTTTTAATGTGTTTGTTAAATTATTTTTCAAAGTGGTTCTTAAAGGTGACGAGTGAGTTATGGTTTCAGATTTATAGACCATAGGAAACATCCTTGTATATGTAGTGGCTTCATAAATAAAAACTAAATAAAAACGAAAACCTTGATGAGAAATATGAGCGGATGGCCCCATACATTAGAGTGAATAAGTTTTAGAGGAAGATAATTGTGATTACCAGATAGAGAGAACTGTAATCTATGATGTTTAGTTGTAGGACATGAATTACATACAAATTGATCCATCGATAAATCCTCCAAATCCTTTGGCATTGATGACCTTCATATGTTGTGATTTCC
The DNA here is from genome assembly GCA_022702705.1 of Papilionanthe hookeriana x Papilionanthe teres. NCBI lineage: Eukaryota > Viridiplantae > Streptophyta > Magnoliopsida > Asparagales > Orchidaceae > Papilionanthe > Papilionanthe hookeriana x Papilionanthe teres. The sequence goes on from CM040421.1 coordinate 24,908,954, forward strand.
ATAAGGGGAAATTATCGATCGACAATGATATGCTAACCACCGTCCTTATGTTGGATGCAAGGAATTTCAAGGAAAGGGTCAGTGGTTGTTCGTCGATAGACTGCCAGATTGTCGCTGAAGACATAAGAGCTCGAATTGTCCATGGTTGTACTGTTGCCACAACTTTGATACCATGAAACAATTAACCAGATTGGGAATGGGAGAATGCAAGAGGAGGAAAAGATTTACTAAGACAGTGAAGAAGAAGCATAGATTGGCTATAGTAACCAGTAGAAAAGTAAATAGATTAATTCCCTATTCGTATATGCTAAATTAAAATATTAATTTCTTAGTGAATTTTTATTTAAACATAAAATAATCAAGTTTATTTTTTTAATTTTTTTTTAATAAATATGATATGATTTAAATTCTAGGGGTGTTCTAAAAATTTAAACATTCGATAAGTAAATAAAAATAATTTAGTGATATGTAAATAATAACTTAAATTTAGTAGTTGATGTGTGATAGAAAATTCGTGGCGGTAGAGTAATGAATTATCGTCTTAGCGTTGCATGAGAATTCAACACACACTCAGGTGAAATAAGAATAATCGGGGATGACACCAGAAATTTTTACGTGGAAAGCCTGTAAAGGGAAAAATCCCGGGGCCTGGCCCTGTTGTGAAAATTCACTATTGGTTGATGATTACAGAAATCCATTGCCCACAAACGAGAAATTTTAACTATGTTTTTCAGATTACAGTATTGACTGATGGCGTTTGGTTGATGTTGATTGACGATGATTGATGGTGGTCGATGACGGTTAGCGGAGGTTAACGGAGGTCAACGGAGATTAGCGATGGTGGTTGAAGATCGGCGGTGGTCGGATGTGGTCGACGACGGTCAGCGGTGGTCAACAACGATCGACAGTGGCTGACGATGGTCAGTGGTGGTCGAATGCTGTCTGCAGTGGTCGACGTCGGTAGGTGATGGTTTACGGAGGTCGGCGATGGTCGATTGTGATCGACGGTGGTCGTCGACGGTCTTCGGTGAAGTTAAGCTGTAGCTCCTCCTCAATGTCTTAGACTCTCTCTCAGTCTAGGCTTCAGCCTCCTCTCAAGTGAGAGATATGATCTATTTATAGTGTTCTTGGTGCAATTAACGCAAGAGTATGAATCATTTTGATTGGACGGTACTGGGAGTTTCATTCAATCAAATGGTGTTTAAGAGACATTTAGATGTCTTAATGATGTCAGAATTAAGTAACATTGGGCTCATTGGATTCTCCTTATCGAGACGCTCGATTCGACTGTGAACTTGCCAGATTAGACATCAATTTGACCTTCCAAATGTGTCTGGGAAACTTTGAAGAATAGTTTAATGACTTGATTTGACTCAGTTTGGACTGACTTTGACATCATTAGCCCATCTCATCGAGAGTCAGTTTGATTATAATTGTGTTAAAATTGGAGTTTTGTATGACTTTTATCAATATTTGAACAATCTTTGCTCAAAATATTGTCTGGAGATTCCTATCATATCTCAAAATTCATGTCAGATAATAAAAATTTATTGACGGCTAATTAATAGTATTCTGATGATATTATAAATTTTTTATGATAATTAATTACCCTATTATTTTTTATGTGAATATTTCATAAAAACGCGGGCTTATCAGAAAAAAATGGGTGTTAACGGCGGCTTGTGGCGGGGAAGGTGGGACGAAATGGGAAGGTGGCTGAGGTGGGTCCCATCAGAACATTTGTCTTTAGTTACTGTCGGGAATATTCTTTTCGATAATTAATTAAGCGACATTAATATTTAATTATCATTATTGATGTGGGATTAACTTTAGTCAAAATGAGGCTGAGGTTGTGTCTTTTGATTTTAAATGAAAATATTTAATGAATGAATGTTGACCTTTTATTTTTCAGTTTGAAAATATAATTTTGTTATGTATTATTCGTGAGTATATATAATCTGATATAGCGATTGGGTCATGGGATGAGTTTTTTGAGAGAATACTCTTGTGAAAGTTATTTTGTCTGAAGAGTTTAGTTCCCGGATAATATCAACTATTTTTGGATGAGTTCGACTATCTGACGAAAGCAGCTGTTCTCTTGTTTGTGCTATGATTCACACTCATCGCTCATTTTAGGATGTTTGAGCTAGAATTGTTTGTGGACTTATAACTCAATGGAAAAGTTAAGAATTATGGATAATAAGCTAGATAAGTAAGAAATCACTGTGATTTATGCAAAGAAGATGAGAAAAAAGGTCATTTTTACAAGGATTGTCATCTATTTGTAGTGGTCTCTCATGCATTACAAAATAGATACTCATCACGTACAAATCTCCAAAGATATATGATTTATCATTTTGTTGTCTTCATCTGACGTATGACATATAATTAATATTAGCTTGATAATATACTACCTTAGTAATCGTTATTCATAGATGCCCATCATTAATGTTCTACTTCTAGTAATAATTCTATGAGCTAGCTGGGTCGTTTGAGGAGTTCTCTAGGAGAGTTGTTATGGGGAAGTTATTATAGGAGAACTCTCTTGTGAGAGCTATTTTCTTAGATGAGTCCTGGATGAATTCTGCTTTTGGGGGAGTTGGTTGATTGTGCACCTCAGACCAGATTGAGGAGATTTGGGTCAAACAACTTCATCAAATCTGACTGGATTTATTTGATTATATTAGATAAATTATCAGCCAACTAAAAAACGATAACTAATCCTAAACCCATAATAAGGAAGTCGACAAGTTCACTAAAATAAATAAACAAATAAAAAAAAAGATAAAAAAAAAAAGAAACAAAAGTGATAGTGATACAACAGCGGGAAAAGCGATGGTGGTTGACTCTGACGTGCAGGGTGATGGTGCAGCAAGTCTATGGTAGAAAACAACATTTTATTCTGCTGAAAACAGTAGGTTTTTGTTGCCAAATGATAGTAGACAACAAGTTCAACGACAAATAAGAGGATTATGAACTTCCTGAAGAGACCACCAGCTAAATTCTATCATGTTACAGACATACCACCTAAATGAAATCTAAGGATGCAACACTCTGACATAACAAACCATAAGATCTTTAAGATTGTATCTAGAAATGTGGAAAGGACTAACTAATTAAAAGAATCTTTATCTTGTGTTCTCTGATATTACCTCATGGTCCGAAGAGAGATCAATGAAAATACTCAGTAAATGACTTGGAGAAGAAGGCTAGCCATAACAAACAAAGATGAAACTTTCAAAATGTTTGAAGACATGTAAATCAATACCCCTGCTTTTTGACATATGGGTCCAAGAAGACATTGATGCAATAAGCATGTATCGTATATTATGGTTGAATTCTGATGTTATATGTAAATTAGTACACCAAAAGAAAGAGTTGGGAAAGAAGATAGGAATATCAAAAGAGAAGATTGGGTACAAATAACACTTGTACAATCTTATGGGATTGATCCCTTTCTATGCAATGGCACCCACTATTTATGAATGGGCTAAGTTATAAGCAATACTAACAATGCAATTAAGACCCACATATCCCGAGGGATATATGTTTTATCATTATTGCCTTTGGCATTGAGGCGATATAGTATTCATGCAACGGTCGGCATCATGATAATTGTTCAAAGGAACATTTCTCAGCACAGTTGTTGCTTCGGCGAGTAGGATAGGTTTGCTGACATGACTTGAGAGTTTAGTGTTAAGTTCGTATTCTCGTGCCATTGGGTGTATCTCTTCAACGAACAGATTGTATCATCTTGGTTGCCTAGTATTACTCGGTAGCACGAGCGAGTTCCTATATCAGATCATTAGAGGCCGACGAACCGGTCAAGTTAGAATTGTGCAGGATTCTAATTTAAAAAAAAGGACTAAAATGGAATGTTGGGGCAAGATGTATGCATGAGCTAAATTGATCTACAGCTATGTAAATGCACAAACTGATGCTGAAATGAGAATTTGACAAATGCCTGTAGCAAACAGCAGTTGATATTTTCTTCAGCCAATAAATTAATATATTCGGTTTAAAAATCAAACCAATAGAGTTACCAAGGTTAAGCTAATCAATTTTATTAATTAATTAATTGTGTCATACTTTTCGGTTTTATTTTTTATTTATTTATTTATTTTTGGCTTGTGGGATTTAAAGATAGATAAGATAGGCGTAACAAATGGGGAATTCAATTCATAGACTAGTGTGATTATTTCACAAAATTCATATTTTAATAAGATTAATCTTATTAGGCATTTGATGTCATGGGATTTGTTTATTGTATGGCCGCATAGGCCTTGCTTATGAGGAGGAATAAAAAAACTATTTTTGTAAGAAAAAGATTACTATTGATGTATCATCGAAAAAAATTTACCATCCAATACGAATCTTGATATATCTTTGAACAATAAATATTCTAAATTTGAATTCGAGATCATCTAAGGTCCCAATTTCAATAAATTTATGGTTAAACTGGCCTTCTCGATAAAATGAACCCAATGATACCAAAGTTAAGCCTAGATCAAGACATTAAATTATACTTGAAAGTTTTGGATCGACAATTGAATGGTTAAATGAAATCTTAATTTGAAATATTTATACTTAAATTGAGCATCTCTGTGAGAAGAATCCAACAAACTCAATATCACTTAATTATGTTGTTATTAAGGTGTTTTAATCATTAAAAAAATCACATATGATCAAAGGGGATCAATATGGGTCATCCGATTAGGTGGTTGAGAAAGTTATTCACCAAAATACAAAATGCCCCATCCACAGATGCTATAAATATACTCACTCTCTTCACTTGAAGAGGGAAAGGAGAAGAAAGGAAATTTTAGAATCTGTTCAAGAGAGAAGACCCAATAAGAACCACCTACCTTTGTAAATGTCGACAACCTTTCAACCACCACATGTCTGTTACTGTCGGCCGTCACCGCCTCCCGCCACCAACCTCCGACATTCAATGATCCCTACTTACAAACTTAGTATCCCAAATACAGTTGTAACATGTAGCATATGTATTGAAGACAAAGTGGTAACTTCTGGCTTCTATAGCCACCGACCACTGTCAAACACAACCCATCGACCATAGTTAATAATCAACGATCATAACCACTTGTTATCACTGACCTCCAACTGCCACTAAACTCCACTTGCAAATGTCGTATCCCAATTATATTTTTAGCATATAAAACCTATATTAATAATCCTATGATAATTTATGGCTTCTATAGTTACAGACCACTAGCCAACCACCACTCATCGGCCACTGTACACCACAGACGGTCATCATAGCTCAAACCCTCAGCCGTCGGAGACCCCTGCTTGCAAATTTCATATCCTAAATATGACTATAACATATAACACCAGTATTGAAGACTTGTAATAACTTTCAGCCTCTACAACCAATGATCATCATCCTTTGGCCACCATAAATCACCATCAACCGTCACCACTACTACTGCTGACCACAGGCCACCGACGACCACTACTTACAGCTGTTGTGGTAAAAATGCTATGGTTGATTTTGCCACTTATATTTTCTTTATGCTTGATACATCATCAACACAGTACATCATCTGACATAAATGTCGAGATGTGACATGACACTTGAGGCATTTTTTGCGCTAGAAATGCACAAAATCAAATTAAAATTCATCTAAAACTTTGATTCCAAAAAAATTGTCAAACTTGATAGCTCATTGAGATAGACTCAATGGAACCAAAATGAATACAATTTGAGTCAGATGGGCTATTAAATCACTTTTGAAATCATCAGATAGTTAATTGGAAGGTCAAATAAATTCCAAACTTAACAAGCTTATAATCAAATTGAGCATCTCAACGAGACAAATCAAACAAGGCCAAGATCTCTCAATTCCAACATCATTAAGGCACTCAACTTTCTACAGAACACTATGTGATCAAGAGAATATCTCCAGGTCATCTGTTGGAGTGTTCAAGTTTTCTTTTTTGTTTGTATAGATGCCTCTCCCGCACTCTATAAATAGAATTTGCCCCCTTCATGAAGAGGGGAAGAAGATCAGAGCTTGGAGCGAATTCGCAAGGAGAAGGAGCTAAAGTCCAATGTTCCGCACCGAATGTCTAGTGAACACCTTCAACTCCTACAACGAACAACCTTCAGCCACGGACCGTTGTCAACTACTACCAGTTGGCCATCGTCAACAATTAATGACCATAACCATTTGTCATCGCTGACCTCCAACTTCCACTGACATCTACTTGCAAATGTTGTATCTCACTCATATTTGTAGCATATAACACCCGTATTGATACTCATGTGATATACTCTGGCTTCCTTAGTCACTGATTACCATGGATCACCACCCATTGGCCACTGTAGACCATATACACTGGTCATCGCTTACCGTCACAAACCTTTAGCCGTCGGTGAACCCTGTTTGCAAATTTTATATCCCAAATACCACTGTAACTTATAATACCAGTATCGGAGACTCAAAACTAACTTTTAGCATCAGCAGCCACTGATCATCATCGATCATTGCCCTTTGACAACCATAAACCACCACCGACCATCACCACATATTGTTGATTACCACCAACCACCAGCAACCACTACTTACAGTTTTGTTGTCAAAATGTGATGGTTGTTCTTGACACCTATATTTTCCTTATGCTTAATACATCATCAACATAGTTCATCCTCTGAAACGAATGTCGAGATGTGACATGAATCTTGAGGCACTTTTTGTGCTAGAAACGCTCAAAATCAAATTAAAAATCATATAGAACTTCAATTTCAACAAAATTATTGTCAAATTAGGTGGCTCAATGAGTTAAACGCAATGGAACCAAAAGTAGTCCATCTGAGTCAGAACAAGCAATTAAATCACTTTTGAAAACTTCAGGTAGTTAATTAGAAGATCAAGCAAATTACAAATCTGAGAAGCTTATATTCAAATCGAGCGACTCCGTAAGATAAATCAAACGATGCCAAGATCATTCAATTCCGACATCATTAAGGCACTCAACTATCTACAAAGCACTGAACAATCAAGAGAATCTCTCCAGGTTGTCTGATGAAATGGTCATATTTTCTTTCTTATTTTCGTAGGCACCTCTCCCGTACTCTATTAATAGAGTTTGCCACCTTCATGAAGAAGGGAAGAAGATCAGTGCTTGGAGTGGAATCACGAGGAGAATAAGCAAAAGTCTAGTATTTAACACCAAAGGTCCAGGGAACACCTTCAGCTCCTACAGCTGCGTACCACTGTCGACCACCGCTAGTCGGCAATCATCGACCACTATTAGCTGCCCCCCACCGCTCGCTCATTGTAATGAAACCCATTGCAGAATAACGATGTATGATGATGAATCCCAACGTACATTACAAAGTGACAAAGCCCTCAAAGGAGCAAAGCATCATCCAGAATGTTCTGCGGCAACACACCCCAAAGATTATAAGACAATACACTCCAGTGATAGCGCAATAACACTGCCCGAAGCTGATGCCAACTCACACCTCATACGATGTAACAACATACTCCAAATACAATATCATAAATGATGCCATATAAAGGATCCAATGACAACTCTTTGTAATAACTGCTTACAATTGACGTACTCATAATACAATGACTTTCTTTGAACTTATGAATTTTTCTCCACATAACTCTCCATTATGGCTTGTGTGATCAACTACAACTTATGTGGTTCACAGCTCATGTAGCTCCCAAATCTGACCTCTATGGCCTACAAATGTTATTACAACTCCCCACTATAGCATATGACATACTGATACCGGAATTAACTAAAACCATGACGTAAGACGACAAATATTATTACTGAATTTTGGACGGGGATATAATGGAGACTCAAAACAAAGGAAAATATCCATAGAAATCAAAAAATGTAGAAAGTTTACAAGAAAACAACACAACAACAAAACACAAATAATCCCGATGAGGGGGAACTCTGGGGTTCTGGTGCAAGGTAAACGACTGCAGTGAAGGTCGGAGAAGTGTCAAGCTATTGTATAGGCATGAACCACAACAAAAGAAAGTGTAGAAGTCATTGATGACTTGAATTCGAAGTGCATGCAGCTGACTGCAACTTGCAAGGAAACTGTAGGGAGGAAGTGTGGTGGATGGAGGAGGAACAAGGGCAGTGGGTAAGATGGCTTAGAGGCAGCTAAAAGAGCTAGGAAGGGGCAACAATGACTGTGGTCTGTAGGGAAGCTGCAGCGGCAACATGCTGGGAGGATTATGAAGAGCGACAACCTTGTTTAGAGGAGGCTAACAACAGTTTTGAGGGAGGAAGAAGTTGGGTGCAGGGAGGAGGTTGGGCAGATAGATAGATGTCTTGGCTGGGTCGAGCTACAACCGGAGCATCACCCAAACCCATGGAGATGGTCACCACCTTGGATATGGGATGACCTGAGCACTCCCTCAATGTCGGATACAACCCTCAAAGGGAAAGTAACAAGGTCAAAACCTAAATTCGGTTTTCGAAAATATGACTCTTCACTCTAAGCACATCATCCCCTATTTATTAAATAACCTAAACTTATTTGAGGTAATAAAAAAAGGAAAGGAGAATAAAATATAATCATACCTTTCAGATTTTAGGACAGAATTTAAAATAAGAAGGGACAATAAGATCTAATCAGGATTTCAAATTTTAGGAAAATATTTAAAATAGGAATGTTTTAGTAAAGAAAAAAAGAGAAGAAGGAGAGGAAGGAAAAATGGAAAGAAGGAAAAAGAGAAATGGGGGAAAAAGGAATGGAGGGAAGAGGAAGAAGGGGGCCGCAGCCCTCCCTTCATTATGGATCGCTCGGTTCTCTCCCAAGCCTCGCGTCACCTACGTGGCTCATAACTTATACAACTCTCAACTTAGATCTTTGTTGGGGGCTATATTGTGTGATATCCTTTTTAAATGTAGTCGATTGCTGAAATCAACCATTTTGTTATTTCATTTTTTTTTTAAATTTTATTTTATTTTATGGGCTATCTTATGCTATTGACAAATCCATATGCTTTTATATTGCATCAAATTTTCTTATTTTGATATCTAGGTATAAAGTGCCTACATATTAATATATTCTTTAGAATGGGATAATTTTGTAATATTATTTTTTTTAAAATATAGATAATATTACTAACAACACTCTCTACTGTAACTTGAGGCTAAATTTTTACGTGGCGGGTCCCACTTGCCACGTGGCGCCCCGCCACTTGACTCCGGAGTGTTCGGAGTCCGGACGTAAAAAGGGCGCTTAACTTGAGAGCAAACTTGGAATGTTCAAACATAAGATAAATTATTTAAAAAATATAAAAATAAAAATAAAAAATAAAAAATAAAAAATAAATTAAAAAAAAAACTTATTGACTCTCTTGTCAAATATAGTTACCTAATTTACCATATTCAAGTTAAATATCTTAATTTAAAATCTCTATAAAATGAACATAATATAAAAAGGTCTACAAATAATATGACTTGTTCCCAGACGGCACCGCTTTTATATTCTTTTCCCATTTTTTATTTGATCCCCAAAACGCATTATAAAGAACATCCCTCAAGTTCTTAGCAAACACTAGAGATCAAAAGCCAAGCAAATCCCTTTTACTCTCTTATTCTTCTCAGCAAAGGAGTCTATAACCTATGGTATTTATAACTAAATCCCTAATTCTATCTCCCTCTCTCTGTTAATTTTTTTGTTCTTCTGATTTGCAGGCTAGAGGCATTGGAAGTGCGAGGTATGAAGAGGTGAGAAAATGAGTAGAAGTGCTTTGGAAACTGTTAGACTTCATCAAAGATAGTAAATTTAGGAGAAATCTGATGTTTTTCTTTAATCTTTTTTGAAAAATTTTCTCAGGAGTTCACAACAGGTTCTAAAGGGGTGAGGCTGTTTGCCTGTCGATGGCTACCAGAAAAACAAGATCCGAAAGCTCTCATCTTTCTCTGCCATGGTATCTTCTTTGTAATCAATATTGTAACTTTCTTCTGTAATCTCTGTTATTCATCTTCTTTTCTTCTTCTGATATATTGCTTTCATTTTGTTAACAGGATATGGAATGGAGTGCAGCATCTCAATGAGAGGTGATGTTTGTTTGATTCTCTATTTAAAAGTTTGGTTTTTTTTGGTTGATTTGCTCACAAAGCTACAATTCTCTCTATGGGTGTTCAGTGACCGGCACTCGTTTGGCAAAAGCTGGTTTTGCTGTATATGGAATGGATTACAGAGGACATGGCAAGTCAGCCGGCTTGCAGGGCTATATCCCATGCTTTGATGAGCTTGTTAATGATTGCTCTAACTATTTTACTTCTGTTTGTGGTGAGAATTACAAGTTTTCTCTTATCTGTTGGTTTGTTTTTTCAGTTTTTTTGAATCGATGAGCCAATTTTATGTTGTTTGTTATTTTCAGAGATGATATTAAACAGGAATAAGAAGAGATTTCTACTTGGTGAATCCATGGGAGGAGCTGTTGCTCTTCTGTTGCATAGGAAGAAGCCATTGTTTTGGCATGGAGCTGTTTTGGTTGCTCCTATGTGCAAGGTCTTTTCTCCACTTTTGCACCACCCTTTGATTCTTCAATTTAAATTTGCTAAACATGCAAGAATTGAACTACAAAAATGCTGTAAATTTGAAGATGTTATTGTTGATTTTGAACTTGTACAGATTGCCGAAGAGATAAAACCACATCCGCTGGTCATCAAAGCCTTGACAAAACTAAGCAGCGTTATTCCAAAATGGAAAATAGTTCCCACGAAAGACATCACAGACAGTGCTTTCAAGAATCCAGATTGGAGGGAAGAGGTAACCAATCAATCAATCTAATACTTAATTTCATTACAATTATATATCTTCTTCATTTTTTTTCTTAATCTTCAATACTTTTTCCATTGTTTTCTTATGCTACTTCCTATGATTAACACAATTCAAATCTGCAGATTAGAAGTAATCCTTACTGCTACAAGGGGAAGCCTCGCCTGAAAACTGCCAAAGAGCTTCTCATGATCAGCATAGATATTGAGAAGAACCTTCATCAAGTAACGGCCTCTCCTCTTATTCCTCTCTATCAAGATAAAATATTACGTCCGGACAATGGTACTACGCACGCACGGAGTGATGCGATCCACATCATCATTCACACGTTGAATTAACCGGACCTAATATTTTCTCCACTATCAAGCAACAACAGACACATTCCTTAAAAACAACTCACTACTGTTTCATTATGTTCATTTCTTCAGGTATCGTTGCCATTCCTTGTTGTTCATGGCGGCGCTGATATTGTCACCGATCCGTCGGTCAGCCAAGCTTTGTATGATACCGCCGCGAGCGAGGATAAGACCTTCAAATTGTACCCAGGAATGTGGCATGCACTTACATCTGCAGAGTCTCAGCAAAATCTTCATCTTGTGTTCTCTGACATAATCCTGTGGCTTGATGAGAGATCAATAAAAATAAACTCGTCGTCGGAGGTGGAGAAGACGGCTGGCCATAATGAAAAACAGATGAGACTTTCGAAATCTGCGAAAGCCAAGACGACAACACAAATGGCTCCTAGTGGCATGGTGCGATCCACAACGTCGATCGCACGTACTACTCACCAGACGTAATATTTTTCCCAATGACTACTATTTAAATTTTTGGATAGTGGTTTTGTATTTAGATAAATCAATATAGTTAACTGGCTAGAAATTAGCGTTAATGAATAGTGTTTTGTATTCTATGAACATTGTAAGCTTTTTCATTCATAGTGTTCCTTCTTCTCCCACTCTTAATTTTATGGATGTAACTTTATTAGTAGTAGCTCTAGTGACGAAAATGTAACTATGGGTGATCAAATTATTAGAAGGTGTGAACGCTTTAGATATCTCGGGTATATTGTTCAAAGTGATAGTGATATTTATGGGGATGTTATTAGTAGAATTCAAGTTGGTTGGTTGAAGCGGAGGAATGCTTCGGGCCTATTGTGTGATAGAAAAGTATCACTTAGACTGAAAGGACAATTTTATAGGATGGTGGTGAGACTTGCAATGCTCTTTGACGCTGAAAGTTGGCCTTTAAAAGAGAAGCATAAAACTAAGTTAAGTGTTGTCGAGATGATAATGATTAGTTGGATGAGTTACACTTAGAGATAAAATGTGAAATGGATCTATAAGGTTAGTGTAGCTCCAGTGAAAGACAAAATTAGAAAAAGTTATCTTAGATGGTTTGGTCACATTAAACGCCGACCATCTGATGATTTAATTAGAAGAGTGGATGTTTCAGATTCAACTCATATTAAGAAAGGCAGGGTAGACTTATGAAGACATATTGTATAAAAAATGAGCTTAATTATTAAAATTAAATTAAAATGTGACACTAAATAGGACGCAATAGAGAAAATTGATTCATGTAGCCGACCCCATTTAGTGGGATAAAAGTTTTGTCGTTGTTGTTGTTGTTGTTGTTGTTGTAGGTATCTCTTCTCTATTCCTCGTCCATCTGATTGTATAATCATCACTGATCAAGATTTAAGAAATAAGAACGTATCATTAGAGGATGCAAGAAACAATAATCATGTATTGTAGAGAGGATGATTTAACGTCTCTAAAATGTTAAATTATAGAATTTCAATAAATCACGATCAAATGACTTTATAGAACAAAGTTGTGAAGAGGTTTAAGATTCAAAGGATGAATAAGGAGTGAACAAGGGGGTTGAATTGGATGATGTAAAAAAAAATAATAAAATTATTTTAATATGATTTAAATGAAATTAAAAATTAAAACATAGGATAAATATGCGACAAAATAAATAAAATTTGAAAACAAATAATATATTTAATAATTATAAATTTTAATTTTAATATGAAGCTCAACGAGATATAATTATGTCTTCTAAATAGATAAATATGTGTTAGATATACTAAATATATTTGGAAAATTTCAAAATATATAATATATATATATATATATATATAACTATAAAAATTTGTAATAAGAATATAGTATAACTTATAATAATTAATAGGAATAAAATATTTAAAAATAGTATTGTAATATTCCTATATTATACAACCTATTTAAGATTTTCAAAGACAGTCTAATTATAATTAAGAAAAAGAAGAAACTGGCAGTGAAAATTAATATATTCGGTATAAATAACCAAACAAAAAGATAATGATAATTTTGTCCTTTATCTCGACTCCATGAGGAATTTAACTTAATCTTCACTAAAGACAAATTTTAATACAATTAAATAAAAAGTATTGTAAGATTAATGGTAATAGCCATTTGTTGTCATTAAAACTTGTTTTATGGAATTTATTTAGAGAGTTTGGTTGCATGGGTTTGGATCATTAGGAGAGCAAATACTCAATTAATATATTTATTACTATATCTATATATTTAAAGGAAATGATATTTGAGTCCGGCGTGACTTAAATATCGTTTCTCTTTTGTGCTAGGGCACCTATGGTTGGGTGTCTACGTCATGTGCTGATTATTCGAGAACCACACGCCACGGGGGATCGAACATGTGACCTGAGGGGACTTACAGAGAACCCTGCCAGCCAGCAGGTCACGGCTTGCTACACTTATATATATTTATATACCCTAATCTGTTGGTTGGTATCCACAGTATAAAACCCCTCAGGTTGGGGTTACGAATCCCCACTGACACAATTGACCTTAAGTAGGTGGTACTTAAATTGCTAGGCACATTAGGGTGGTTGGAGACTCGTATAATAGTCTCTGGTCCTTCCCTTTGAATATATATATATAGAGAGAGAGAGAAGAATGGTGTATTATATATGCTATAGAGACCCATAAGAGATTGTATGGCATCATTTTCTTAACGTGGTTACAGCATGCCAAGTGCCAACTTATTATTATTTTTATTTTCAGAAATATGATTTTTTTTATTTTTTATATTTATTTTTTTAAGAAGAAATAAGATGAAAGTCCATCGTAATTAAAATTGGTTTTACACAATTTTAACGCGAAATCAATGAAGATAAATTTATAAATTAAAAAAATAAAAATAATTAAAAAAATAATCAAGATAAATTACAAAATGAAAAAAATCATCCGTTAGCACTAATAAAAAAAAAAAGGATATATACGCCAAAATTTGATCGAAAATTTTGAAGATGATTGATATTTTTAACTATTTGGGATTAATTTACGAATAATTAATTTTTATATCATTTTCAATAAGTACTGCTAGTGATTTAATACATTTTCTATTTTTTTTTATATGAAACCTTTTTATATTTATATTATATATTATATTTTTTTTAAATATTGTTATTCGAGCTAATTTAGAGTCAAATATGAGCTGAAACGAACAAACAAATTCGAATTGAGGCGAACTCAAACAAGACAAAATATTGGAAAAGCAATAAAGCAAAGAAGGTTGGTTGCGTGTATTAAAAGAAAATAAGTACGTGCGGATTATGATTGTACAACACAGGTACACATATCCGCGCACATACGTATCATCCACACATAATATTTTGTCATATCACGAACATTTATCTAACAATGCTATATATATATATATATATATATATATATATATATATATATATATATATATATATATATATATATATATATATAATTCAAAATATAGAAACACATTCCATGCACTAATTAAAATAAATAAGTGCAAGGTGGGTTAACATATTACATATACTTATTTAATAAAAAAATTAGTAAATGTCATATGAGATTTTTATTTTTTTTTAAATAAAGATGATTTTTAGGCTCTTGTTTTATATGGAGAGCATAAAGGGTATATTGATGTGAAATTAATGAAGGCATCTAAATGGGAATTTGGGACACATTATAAAAATGCTTGCCGAAGCTATTGCTCAACTTGCAATATAAAAAATATATAAAAATAAATAAATAAATAAAAACACCAAATGTTGTATGAGAGAAAACTTGGAATAGTTTAACAAACATTTCTATATATATATATATATATATATATATATATATATATAGGGAAAAGTGGGCCTCCAATACTATGTTTTGAGCTCATTTTCTTTTGTTTTTCCCTTAATGGCTTCTTTAATCTTCGCTACATCTCACGTGGAGAGTTAGAGTAAGATATTGGGAACATGAATTGGGTGATAGTTCACACTGGTATTTGCCCTTACTTTCATCTCTCCTTTGTTCTGATTTGTCTTAGTTGGCGTCATTTAGGGTTTTATGATGTTGTTCATGGGCAAAAATGCCTCTTTTTTGCAATTGGATGAGTGTTGTTGAGGTTGTTGTTTTGTTTAATTTCGTGATGAATAGTTAATTTACGGCTAGCACACGTACAAAAGATCAGTCTTTTCTTTCTCGGAAATAACTATAACACAGCAGATTAACAAAACAGACGAACTATCTTACCAACACCAACTTTCTCACAATAATTTCTCCAGAAAAAGCAGCTTTACAACTACTTTTTTTTCAAACAGATAGAGCTGCCCCAAATAGTTAAAAAGTGAAATAGACCCTTTGAGGCATAATGTTATTTATTTGTAAAAACTGAAGTTTGGATCTTAGATATTTAAATATATAAAAATTGAGTGGTAAGTATATAAATCTTACTAAATTTATTTTTATAAAAGTAAAATATATTTCAAAATATTAATATTATTACCTGAAAAATCAGCCTCTCACCAACTGGCTCCAAATGTTCATTCAGTAAAAAGAAGGCAGCCTCCTCTGGCTTTCTATGACTACAAACAAAAGCCAATGTCAATTCTCTCCAGAAAAGTTACCTTAAATGATAATTCATTGTCTTATTGAATATTAAATAAAAAATTAATAGTTCAAATACTTAAATATTTTTTGCTTATTCATATAAATTATTAATCTTTAAAACGCATTTAAAATAATAAAAAATTTATTAACATTTAACTTGTGGAAATAACATATGCTTTTTCAAATGAGATTGAACATTTAAAATAAATAAACTTGAGATAAAACAGATAAAATTAAATATATATATATATATATATATATATATAAATCAAATCACTGTATCAGTATCATTTTGGCTTGATTCGAACCAATTGTTGAAATATCAATTTGATTATTAATTATATTTTGACTTTCTTTGATTCTAAAAATTAGTTTTATTTTTTACATTTTAAAATTTTTATCAAAGAAAAAAAATTAAAAATCATAGTTTCTAGGAGTATTAAACCAACAAAATCTATCAATTGATTAATAAACAAATGATATAAAATTAGTAAAAAGATATTTGCGCTCTCATAAAAGAAAAAATATTAGTAGAAGAGTCCTATACGATTTGCAGTCGGATCTAATCAAGATCATCATCATGTACATAAACAAACTTCTTTTAGTAAAAATAATAATAATAATAATAATATTTAATACATAGATGGGCATACATGTACATGTGACAAACCTTAATTGAAATACTGATGCAAAAATGCATTACATTAAGAACTCTTGACGTAATATTTTTCCTCATAAAAAAGTTACTCAAACTCAATCAAACTGTAAAGCAAAAAACGAATCTATGTAGGCATGCTTGACCTGCTTATTAATAAAAGAGAAATATTTAAATTAAAAAAAAACAAAAATTTACATACATAACTTTCAATTCTTATGTTACTCCCAAAATTTAGTATTTACACTTATAATAATTTGATTTCATAAGCTTAGCATGTTAAAGATTTGAGCAGTATGTACGCCGATATGAATGTTTAGGTTTTAGATATTTATGTAAATGCACCAAAAAAAATGTAGAAAGAATAATCATAGCGAACAGTCAATTGTCATAATAATGCCCTTTCTGAATAATATCGTGTGCTTTGAGATTTATTCCCAAAGTAAATATAATTTATTTGGCATGCCAAAATTATAAATTTTAGCATAATTTTTTAGGGTCTGTTTGAGGCAGCTGCATGTTATTGAATAATCTGCTGATGAACAGTTTATCTCGATAAACTCGCTGATCGATGAACTTATCCGAATAAGTTCTGCTAATCGTGTGATGACAGTTATTCAAAACAATCGATTTACTGATAGTTTGTGGATAAATGATCATTGTATCCCTGTTAAGTAATGTTATTTGTAACATAACTGTCTTGAAAATATATTCGATACTGTAGAAATAAAAAATAAATACAGAACAATAAAGAAAAAAGATGAAACAGTCCTCACTTAACATTGAGTATCGAGATTGATAATATATATATATATATATATATATATATATATATATATATATATATATATATATTACAATTATTATGCCTTCCACAGACAAAGAAGCTTCACCAATCTAGACAAATAAGCTATACCATGCATTCGAAATTCTACTAAAGAGGAGGAAGCCAAAAAAACCACAAAAGATGTCATTGAAAAAGTCAATGGCTTAGACATTCCAATAGATAAACGAAAGAACCTAAAAATCACAAGAAAGCCATTTCATCGCAATTCTCCACATGTTAAACATTACTACGCACAGAAAACCCGTTCCATAAAAAATCAAAAGAGCCAACACTGTTACGGATCGCAAGAACAGCCACGAAAATTACTTACAGAGCACTGCAATTTAGGATCGCAGAGGGGAGTAGAAAGAGAAAGGCAACATACAGTCGAGAGAGATGCGTTAGACGCGTGAGTGAGGCGGGATGATGGCGGAGAAGAGCATCGAAGACACCTAGGACACGGGAGGGGCAAGCGCGACGACGGGGGTAGGTAAGTAAAGTTTAACTCCAAACATTGGCCATGAGATCGAACCCGTAACCAACGTTTAATATTATTCGAGCCACGCGTATCGTCAAACGCCCGCCGAACGCGACAACCAAACGTATCGCCCACGTCTTCAAAACGGAGAAGGCTGGAAAATGCTGCGCCAAACGGTCCCTTAGTTGTCCTTTAAGAAAAAAGTTAATTAGATTCAATTATTAAAACTAATTATATTTCGATTCATTAAAAACCAAAACAAGTCGACTGAATAAAAGTTTCATATTATTTAAAAACGAATCTGAATGACTCAATCTTCTGAATTTTAAAATCAAAACTAATTACTTAAGTTGAGCTCTTATTCAAATCGATCAAAAGATAAAATTAGGAAGTTTCTGCATTTGCTATTCATAAACACTAAGATGGACTCGGAGCCCCATTAAATTTAAAAATATAAAAACAAAAAGGGTGGGGGGTATAACACTCAATTCTTATGTATTTACAAATATAGCACCTATTCTCTACTTTTTCTTACTTTTATACAACTCAAATATTTCATATTACATAAAAAAAATTCACTATTCTAACTTTTAAAAAGTCAAAAAAAACCCTTGTATGCATATGTAAAGTGGCATGTAAGTAAAAATTAAAGTTTATGTGTAAGATATATGAAATAGATACGAATTGAACGGTACATATGTAAATCTTTCAAAACTAATGAAGATATATGTATATATATATACGATTCAATTCCTGTGTATTTAAATATCTACCCCCTAAACGACAATTTTTACTCGCATGCTGCCTTATATATACATGAAAATGTTTATTTCTCATTTTAAAAATTAAAATAGGGGTACTTTTGATGGGATTTGAAAGATTATAGAGGTATAAATGTAAAAAAGCAAAGTTCCTTTTCCCCAATGTGTCCTATTGACTGTCATCTTTTTCATTGAATTCTAATAGATTAAGATATTTTTTATAAAATATACTCAAGTCTTTTAGGTCTACCTCTACCTTTCTTAGCAAAAGTCGAATCTAAAACATTAACTCTCTTATCATGATCATCAGATGGTCGACGTTTAATGTGACCAAACTATCTAAGAAGAATCTGTATTGTCTTCCACAAGAGCTACACCAAAAACATCGCAGATATATTCATTTCGAATTTTATCTCTAAATGTCAAGTCACACATCCACCTAAGCATTCTCATCTCAACAACAATTAATTTAGTTTTATGATTCTCTTTTAAAGGCCAACATTTTGCGCCTTGAAGCATTGCAGGTCTCACCACCATCTTATAAAATTTTCCTATCAATCAAAGCAGTATTTTTTTATCACACAATAGGCCTAATGCATTCCTCCACTTGAACCAACCAACTTGAATTCTACCAATAACATCCCCATCTATATCACCATCACTAGACCAAATATCATAAACAATCACACCTTTTAATGATTTGATCACTCATAGTAACAACTGTGCCACTAGAGCCTATGACTAAATTTAGATTCCATGTATTCCATTTTAGATCTGCTCAAACGAAGGCCTTTAGACTCCAATATAGATCACCATAATTCAAGTTTTTTTCTTGGACTCTTTCTCTAGTATTACCCACAAGAAGAATATCATCAGCAAGCATACCCCAAGGTACATACTCCTATAAATGTCAAGTAAGAGCGTCCATAACTATAGCAAAAAAAATGAGCTTAAAGTCGATCTCTGATATAATCCAACTGAAATAGAAATATACTTGGTCAATCAACCATCTGTTCAAACATGAATAGCATCTCTAGCATACATATCTTTAATGACTTGAAAATAAATCATTTCAATACATTTCTTCTTTAGAACTCTCCAAATGACTTCTCTTGCAACCTTATTGTGAGTTTTCTCTAAATCAATAAAAAAATCATATGGAGATCTTTCTCATTCTTGCTATAATTCTCAATCAAACCTCTCAATAAAAGCAAAAAAGTATGATAGATATTTTTTTGATATCAAGAAAAGGGCGTTGAGAAAGAAATTTTATGAAGAGAAGTAATTTTGAACATAAAAATAAGTAAAACTTAACAGAACTAGTCTGCCTCAACACCCCCATTGTCAAACAAATTGGCAATAATAATAAAAAGAAAAACTCTAGCTCGTTGAGTAAAGAAATAGCAAAAAGTAAAAGCAGCATTCTGAACCCTAATTTAAGCACAAATAAGAAATGGGAAATTTACATACATACCACACAATTCATATGTATTTACATAACTAACTCCTAAAATTTGACATTTACATTTATAACTTGGTCTTATAAACCTCTGCCTGCACAACTGCAAATCACTTGAAGAAATTAATAATAGTGAATTTTTATGTGATGTAAAGAATATAAGTGGTTTGCATATGAATGTGAAAGTTTAGGAGTTAGATAAGTAAAGATATAAGAATCGTGAGCTATGTATGTAAATGCCCAATGAAATATTGTTATGGTGTGGATTTGGAGCACCAGAAGCACCACAACCACAACAACAACCAGGAGAGGAAACCAAGTGCTTGGTGCTTTAGCCCAAAGCTAAGGGTGCCTTTGTTCCCGGGCGCACCTGCGCCCACGCCTCAATTTACAGGTATATTCTCCCCGAGAAGCCAGTGCTACAGCGCCCAATTTCAGCCGCACATTGCCCAACGCGTTTATTGCAGGATTCAAATTAAGAGTCTTATTTCAAGCAGTGAAAGTGGCAAGTTTCAGAATGTAGTTCTCGTGCGCAATTTCATTTTACATTTTCCCTATGAATGTGAGAAAGCGACTGATAGGAGATTTTGGCATGTGTTTCTCTTGTCAGATGGGTAAGGAAATATTTGAAGCAAGTTTTTGTAAGTTTACTTGATCGTAGAGAAGAAATCTGAGTTTGTTCACTGTAAAACGTTCTGAATTCAAAGTGGTATTTCTTAGTGGTGTGGCTCCGTGAGTTTTTTTTTCCACGTTCTCAGGTTTTTCCACTTTAAATCCTTATGTGCTTTTCTGGATTGTCTTTATTGCTCTAGTAAAGGAGATTGTTTCATTCTCAACAAAACTGATATCAGAGCGGTATTCGATTCGAGTGAGAACAATGGCCGACGAAGCAAGATTCAAAGTGGAGAAGTTCAATAGAACGAACTTCGCATTCAGGAGGATGCAAGTGGAGGATTTGCTACATCACAAAATGTTATATTTGTCACTTCAGGGAATCACAAAGAAGCCTAAGTCTATGACTATGGAGGAATGGGAAGAACTAGATCGAACAAAATTAGGTTTGATTCGGTTGTCACTTTCCTCATATGTTGCGTTCAAAATTGTAATGAAAAAACCATGGAGGATCTTATGGCGGCATTGACCAAGATGTACAAAAATATTCTGCTTCAAATAAGGTTTTTTCTGGTGAATTGATGAATAGATTATTCAAAATGAAGATACTGGAAGGCAGTTCAGTGGCAGAACATTTGAATAATTTCAACATCGTAATGAGCTAGTTGTGCTCTATAGGGATCAACTTTGATGATAAGGACAGAGCACTAGTGATATTGTTTTCATTGTCGGGCAGCTAAGATGGTTTGGTCATGGCGGTGTGTAATTCTTCAGGGAATATGAAGTTGCGCTTCGATGACATCGTGGGTTTGACGTTGAAAGAAGTTTGTATAAAAGCAGCGAATGGTGAATCTTAAAATTCTACATTTGATAACAGAGGAAGAAATCGGGACATTAATACAAGCAAAGACAGATCAAAGTTAAGGAGAGGAAAGTCTAGGTCAGGCAGAGGAAATTGCAGGAGAGAATGATATTTGTGGAAAAAATAGCATTTCAAGAAGGCCTATAAAGTTCTAAGAAAAGCTAGTGATAGAGGACGGGAAATGAATTTCTCTACAAACGTCTTCATAAGTGAAATTCAAAATGACTTTATGGTGTGATCCCTGATTAGTAATGAATATTGGATAGTGATAGATATATACGTCTCTTTTCATGCATGCCTAATAAAGAGGTACTCAAAAACTATATTCAGAGTGATCTACATAAAATTTATCTGGCAGATAATAGCGTCTGCAGTATCGTAGGAAAGGGTGATATTGATATCATTTTGCCCAATGAAATTCTGAAAGCTCAATGAAATTAGAAATATTCAAAATCTGAAGAGAAATCTCATTTCTGTGAGCTAAGACTCATGACTATTTTCACATGTGTTTCATGGAAGGTGACTAGAGAGCACTGATGATGGCTTGGGGCAACATTGAAGGAACTCTTTACCAGATCAATAAAATGACTGATTCCATTGATGTGGCTGCAACCAGGGTGCATGCAGGTATGTGGCACCATAGACTTGGTCATATAAGCGAGAAAGGTATGAAGTCCATGCTTTCTAAAAATAAACTTTAAGGTTTGAAATCAGTAGATCAACATTTCTATGAAGACAGTATATATAGCAAGCAAAAAAAAATCTCTTTAAAAGTGAGTCAGTCATGAAGTCAAAGAAACTTGGAGCTAGTGCATACTAACGTATGTGGCCCTACTCTAGTGCAGTCCATTGGAGGTTTCCACTATTTTGTCACTTTTATTGACGATCACATGAAAAAGTTATGATTTTACTTCTTAAAACAAAAATCTGATGTATTTGAAATCTTTAAGAAGTAGAAGGTAGTTGTAGAAAATATGACAGGCTTAAAGTTGAAGTGTCACGGATCAGATAATAGAGGCGAGATTGTGATCATAAGTTCAAGAATTTATGTTCTATAGAAAAGGTCAAACATGGGTTTACTGTCCCAAGCACACTACACTAGCATGGTTTGCTTGAGAGAATGAACAAAACAATCACGGAGCATGCTAAGAGCATGAGGCTGGATTGAGGCTTGCCAAAACAGTTTTGAGCTAAAGAAGTAAACACTACGGTTTATTTGATTAACGGTGGTCCTTCGGTACTTTTTGAGGAAGACTTAGTTGAAGATGCTTAGAGTGAAAAAAAAAGTAAATTTACCTCATTTAAGAGTATTTGAGTGTTCTGCATATATGCATGTTGATGCAGTTCCAGTAGTAAGTTTGACTCAAAATCTGTCAAGTGCGCCTTCATTGAATATGAATTAGATGAGTTTCGGTACAAGTTTTGGGATTATCAGAATAAAAAATTCATCAGGAGCATGGATGTCACTTTCAATGAAATGAAGATGTCCAAGGACAATACCAGCACTTAAGAAAACCCGTCAGTTACTTCTGAAGAACCCAATTATGTTAAGATAGAAGATATTGGTGACCAAGATGGTGGAGAAAGAAGTAGTGTTGGAAGTTCCTCAATCACCTGCTACTGAAGTCACGAGATCCAGCAGAGTGATACGACCCATACAGTGCTATTCTCCTTCGTTACACTATTTGTTACTAACTAATAGTGATGAAACAGAGTGCTTTGAGGAGGCAACTCAAGTTAAAGATTCAAGGCAGTGGGAGGGTGTCATGGATGAAGAAATGCAGTCTTTAAAGTCAAATCAGACTTGAAATTTGACAGAATTACCAAATGGCAAAATGGCCTACAAAAGTGAGTTTACAAGCTGAAAGAAGAGTCAAATGGTAGTAAACACTACAAAGCAAGACTTGTTGTGAAGGATTAGAAATATGACAGCAAAAGAGACCAAGTCATGGGTAAACACACTTAAAAGGGGTTTAAAAGAACATAACAGAGCCCACTTTTAGTAGCTTCTTGATAGTTATCAAATTATATGAATATTAAAAGAATAATTTATGCAAGACTATGTATAACATCGAAATATACCAATGCATACTGGTTAGCTGAATTGATAAATGAACATCTTCAATAATTTCATAACTAGTTTTGAATGCGGCAACTTGTCTTAGTGGGGGTTGATGCGCTAGAAGATAACATGGTGAGATATTAGCCAAGTACTCTGCTCATCCTTCCACATCATGCATCAAAATAGGGTTACATGTGAAAGGTTCAAACATTCAGGAGAGACGTTTGAGCTCTAAAAGGTGCTCATAGCTCGTGGTAACATGTTTCCTTCATCGCTCTTATAGATTTCCAGGATTAGACTGAAAACCAACATGAATGTCAAAAGTAAACAAGGATAAGGTCTCAAAGATTTACTCAGGTTGACTGACTAGCTTAACAAGGTTTATTTTAAGAATAAAGAATTTCCCTTTCAACGGGGCCAAACTCATATGATTAACTATATCTCAGATCCTGCGCAAGAAGACTCCTTATGAAGAAAATCAACGTGCTCTTAATTGGTGATTAGTTATCACATATACGTAAAGAGGAAATGGGTGCAATGCATGGTCAACAGAGTTCAAATCCCATGATTTCAACATCTAAGATCAATCTATTAGACAAAGAGTGCATTTGGGAAGTGTTTCGCCTGCTCTTCGATTTGAAAAGCACTTCAACACCCATTTGGGAGGACGCTTTCGTGTGCTTTTATGGGACATGTGGCTTCAGAACGACAAAACAGGAAACACACCCTTAGCCCTCTAGTACGAGGTTATTACTTCGTTCCAAGTACGAATGTAACAATGTAACCCTCTACAATTCGGAAAATTATTCAGGGAATCCCTGATAATACCCATCTTTGCCGCCGTCTTCCTCCATTCGTTCTTGTTGTGGCTTTATGGCATAATCTCGGTTATTTGGTCCCTTCTCCCCTTCGTTTGTGTTCGTTGTTGCAGCCTCTCTCTGTAAGTAGTATTCTTATCCTTCCTTTCTCAATCGTCCTCTGTGGTAGTACTTTGATTTTTTCCGTTTTGCCTCTTTTTTTTGTTGAGCTTTTCGGTTACTTGTTTGATGATTTGGTGTTTGAGATGGTATGTGACTTTCCCTATTGAGCTTCAAGTTTATCTGTTAGTTGTTTGGTGCTTAAGGTGGTATGTGGCTTTCTCTGTTGCGTTTCTCGATTTTCCTAGTTGTTTTTCCTATTGAGCTTTTTGATATTACTCTTTTTTGGTGTATTGGTGGTTAAGGTAGTGCCGATGGGGCTTCTCAATTGTCCTCTATGGTGTTCATGTGTTGTTTTCCATTTTAAGTGTTTGTTTTCCTTGTTGAGATGCATGTACATTTCCTTGCATCTAAAATTTATATACGTGATGTTAAAGGTTTGAGTGTTATATAAAAAAAATATTAAAGTTTAGGTCGTAATTCCCCTCAGGTAACGGGTTTGAATCCCCATATGACTAATTTGTTGGAAGTGAGGGCGGCCCTCGAATAGTTAGGCACGTGAAGGTAGCTGGGGGCTCGTATAATAACCTCCGGTATATATATATATATATGTGTGTGTGTGTGTGTGTGTGTGTGTGTGTGTGTGTGTGTGTGTGTGTGTGTGTGATTTATGTGATGATGCTTTGGTTCTTGTTGTTATGTGGTGGGGGTGGGTTAGTCCTTATCTCTTGAAATTCAAAAGGTTGAGCCCTCAGGCTATTCAATTTTTCTCTTTGTGGTTGTTTGATTCTTGCTACTTGAAATATTTGATTGACAATGGGGCTTTATCTTGCATCTAAAGGGGAATTTACATGTACATACCTTGCATCAAAAATAGTAAGTGGGTGTGGTTTTAGTTTTGGTTCTGCCAATCAAATTCACTTGGGAAGCACCAAAACCGCCTCTTATATACATATATAGCAAGTAAAGTTGCTTTCATGTTTTGTGAAAACACCAAAAAATGTAGTGATACGTTTACTTTTTGTGGCATGGTGGTATCTCTTGCTTGTTGGTTGTGAGTGTGTGTGTTATTTAGTTGTCTTTGTTGGCTGTTGGTTGTTGGTTGTGGGTGTGGTTATAGTTTTGCAATGTTGGTTTATGGTAGGGGTTGACCCTGGTTTTTGTTGTGGCTTTGCATTGATTGTTTTGAATTGTGCGATGTCGACATCTTTGATTTTTAAAATGTATTGTAAAGCAATGATTAAAAAAACAACAAAAAATGTAATCAATCGCCAATTGTCACTTACATAATTGTCCTCATCGATTTGTCATAGACACTACCTAGTCTAGAAA
This sequence comes from Papilionanthe hookeriana x Papilionanthe teres, assembly GCA_022702705.1. Taxonomy (NCBI): domain Eukaryota; kingdom Viridiplantae; phylum Streptophyta; class Magnoliopsida; order Asparagales; family Orchidaceae; genus Papilionanthe; species Papilionanthe hookeriana x Papilionanthe teres. The sequence continues at coordinate 24,934,644 of CM040421.1, forward strand.
TACACATCACACTGCTAACTGAAATACCACCTGGTATTATATCACATATGTCATTGTTAATCACAGATACTACCTGATCTTAAAGCACACATCACACTATTAACTAGGGATACTGCCTAGCCTTTAATCACATATACCACTATTAATTACAGGTACAATCTGATCTTAGAGTCTGTATGATACAATTGATGATTACGAATAGAGAATTTTTGATAAATTAATCTAACTGAGGTTTGATATAACTGAGGAATCCATCAAAAACAAAATGTCAATAAAATTTGCTAGAAAACTTTAAAAAACACATTGCACAAAATGTGAAAAGGGGTGAAAAAGGGAGAGAATGAGTTGGGATGTGATGCTATAAGAAAAATAGTACAACTTCTGATGTCTGATGAAGAAAAATGCAGGTGATTTTGTAATAGATCAATAAGAACGTATTGTGTTTTTCGTTATAAATTTATGTGAAAGTTATGGTTTGACTGATAGGTTATTCCAATGACAAAAAGATTGAGACATAGCAGAATCAAATTAAAATTGGAGAAGCTATACCACATTTATTTCTTAACTTGCCCGCAGACCTATATGTATTAAGTCTTGAGATTAGGTTGAAGGGCTTCTACTTTCTTTATGATTTGTATCTTAACTTTTAATGGATGGTTTTTATCTGTGGTGATTGGTTTACTTTGTCCTATCCTAAGTTTAGCAAACATGAAATTAGTTATGTGTATGTGACATGCATGGATGTTCGACATGGTTTATAATTCATACATAGTGAATTTAATTGATAAGGCTGTGTGCCTCCCATGTCTCAGCAGCAACGAAAACAACAAGCCTTTATCCCACTAAGTGGGATCAGCCACATGAATATTTTTTCTCCAATGCATCCTATTGTCATACTTTCATTTAATTCTAATAAATTAAGATCATATTTCACTCAATATGCCCCGGTCTTTCTAAGTCTACCACTGCCTTTCTTAACATAACCAGAATCTAAAACTTCTACTCCCCTAACCGGATCATCAGATGGTCGATGTCTAATGTGAGCAAATCATCTAATACGACTCTCTATAATTTTGCTCGCCACTGAAACTACACCAACCCTATCACGGATATATTCATTTCGCAATGTCTCTAAGTGTAAATTCACTCATCCACCTAAGCATTCTCATTTCGGTAACACTTTAACTCAGTTTTATGCTTCTCTTTTACAGGCCAACATTTTGACATAGAACATTGCAGGTCTCAACATCATCTTATAAAATTTTCCTTTCAGTCTATTTTATAACACAATAGGCCCAAAGCATTCCTCCACTTCAAACAACCAACTTGAATTCTACTAATAACATCCCCATCTATATCACTATTACTTTGAATAGACTCGAGCTATCTAAAATGTTCACACCTTTTAATAATTTGATCACTCATAATTACAACTCTACCACTAGAGCTACTACTACTAAAATTACATTCCATGTATTCAATTTTAGTTCTGATCAACCGAAGGCCTTTAGACTCCAAAGTAGACATCCATAATTTAAGTATTTCCTGAGCACTTTCTCTAATCTTATCCACAAAAAGGATATCATAAAAAAAAGCATACACCCAAGTACATCCTCCTTTAAATCTCCAAGCATCCATGACTAAAGCAAAAAGGTATGGGCTTTCCTGTTGTTATATATATATATATATATATATATATATATATATATATATATATATATATATTGGAACGATCGACGACAAAGTAAAAAAAATAGAACGAGAAAATTCACACCAGAAAAGCAGACACAGAGATTTACATGATTCGGCAATTTTTGCCTACGTTCATGGAGTTGCAGAGGATTTTATTAATTGAGGAAATTACAACAGTTGATCGTTTCAACGATTACAAGAAACACTTATCTCAACTTCAAGGAATTACAACGTCAATGTATTCCTTCACCGTTGTTTCTTGCCCGACAATACCGGCTCCCTCCTCCGCGGGCTTCCTTCGTCACCGTAAAGAGAAGAATGAAATTAAGAATAAAAGGACTCTTTTATTCTCTTCGCTCTTGTCTTCTTCTCTCTAAGTCACACGCCAATTTTACTCTCTCGAGGAAACCGTGAAGAAGAAAAAATAGCAAGGTTGCATGCATCTATCTTCACGCCACTTAAGAATTGATTTTTCTTTCTCTTCTTTCCTTTCCGTTAACCACAATAATGAAAAGCCAAAAGGAAAGCCTGTAAAGCCTTTTTGTAACTTCCTTTTTCTTCTTCTGCTTACCAGAAAAATGGCGGGACCCACCTCCATATTTGTCAATTAAAGAGGTGGGAGCAGTTAAGCAAATGTGAAGAGGCGTGACTCTCTATGTCAAAGAAATAATTAATTGCTGCTTTAATTAATAGCCGGGCTCCACATACAAACACTTCCAAGTCTCAGCGATGCAACAATTTTATTTCATGTAACATGGAAATTAGTCGTCAAGAAAGTTCTGCTGATGAAAATTCTATTCAAGATAATAGTGGAATGAAGGTGAAAAATAGAGCATTTTTAGAAGCACGATTACGGTTAACACATCACAAAATATAGTAAAAGGCTCCGGGTATATAGTATCAAAAAACTCGGATGTCAAATGGTTATCTAAATTGCTAAATAGATAACCTTAACAGTTTCATGATATGTTCCTCCATGAAGCAAAACATATTTTTTGGACTTCTTGATGATATGGAAGTGTGTGTCCGTGTGTTTTGCTAAACATAACAGTGCTCAGGGGTAGAAGTACGACAGATAAAGGGACCACATTGTGAGTAAAAATACATTTAAGGGGTTTTAAAAGAACATAACAAATGCCACTTTTAGCAACCTCTTGATAGGTATCACATTATATGAATATTAAAAGAAATATTTATGCAAGACTCCATGTCTAACACCAAATATACCAGGTTGGCTGAATTGATAAATGAACATCTTCAATAATTTCATACCAAGTTTTGCATGCAGCAACTTGCCTTACTGATATTGCAAAGGGCGGGGGTTGGAGGAGGAGACGTGAGCTCTAAAAGGTGCTCGTAGCTCATGGTATCATGTTTCCTTCATTGCTATTCTAGAGTTCAGGATTAGGCTGTAAAGCCACATGAAGTTCAAAAGTAAACATGGATAAGGTCCCAAAGTTTTTGCCAGGTTGACTGACTGTATTCACAAGGCTTATTTTAATAATAGAGAATTTTCATTTTCAATGGGAGCAAACTCATATGATTAAGGGTCTGTTTGGGGCAGCTGAAGCTTATCCAAATAAGCAGCTGATCCGGATAAGCTGTCTGTCTGTTTGGTTTGTGATTTTGGAAAACAGCTGATTTACAGCTGTTTGTGGAAAAATAACTATTATGCCCCTGAAATGAATAAGTTGTTAGACTGTTTGGTTTCTGCATTTCGAAACGAACTTATTCTGTATCGTTTGTAGGAAAAAAAGCATTTCTACTCTTTTTTATTCCTAAAATTATTTTAAATTATAAAATATTATTTTAAAATATAAAATCTTATTTTAAAATATAAAATCTTATTTTCAAATCTTATTTTAGAACATAAAATCTTATTTTAAAATATAAAATCCTATTTAAAAAAAACTAGTACAACGAGCTCCTATTTTAAAGGAATATCCACATGGTAGTAGGAACGAAATCAAATGAAATAGGTTGCTCAAAATAAACCATCAGTAGCAAATAATCAAGAATTAAGGACAGTGCGTAGCCCTAAACAAAACTGTGTTCTCTTTACTACGAAAGGCAAATATATGAACAGATCTTCATTCTCTCGATCCAATCAGCCTCGACCGTTTGTCAGAAAATTAATCGAAGAATGCAAAGAACACTCACCAAGAACATTTCTCGAATGAAAAATAAATAAATAAAAATAAAAATAATCAAATAAATCTAAAGAAAACAAAATAAAAACTACTGAAATCCAAATCTATGGAAAATTTTGACAAAAATTCCATAAAAAAAAAAACTGTAAAAAACATTATTGATCCATCATATTAATATTGAACTAGAACGATTCCAGCTTTATACTGTAGCCATGCCCACTAAACGATGTTCTTCAGATCGAGAATCGATCTACCAAAAAAACATCTCATGTAACGATGTATACCTCTTCAGATCGAAGAAGGGAGGATGAGGAGGTGGATGTAGAAGGGGAGACATATATACCTCTTCAGATCGACGAATCGAGGCGAGGAGGTCGCGAGGATTCGGAGCCGCTTAGGTCACGAGGTGCTCCTGCAAAATCTAAAACGAGAAGCCGAACGATCGAGGCGAGGAGGTCGCGAGGATTCAGAGCCGCTTAGGTCGCAAGGATCCGGGGGAGAGGAGGTCGCGAGGTTTCCAGCGAAGGTTAGGGATCTTGGGTCACGGGGCGAGGGCGAAGAAGGGCACGGGTGTAACTATTACCTTGATACGCGATTTCATAAGCGGAACGCGGGGTTCCTCCCACAACCACTGTGTAAAGGCAAATATCAAAACTCAGTTTTCAAATAAGCGAATCAAAATGTAAAACAAACGGTGCGGCGAAAACGCCGCCGCACTTATAAGCTCTCCCAAACGGGGCCTAACTATATATCAGGTCCTGCGCGAGAGAACTCCTTATTAAGGATATTGATGTGATTTTAGGTCCTTATTAACCTCATCTTAATTGGTGGTTGGCCATCACATATACATAAGGAGGAAATGGGTGGAATGGATGGTCAATTTAGTTCAAATCCCATGATTTCATCATGTAAGATCAATATATTAGACAGACCTGCCGACAAGATCAATTCAAACTCACATGGGCTTAGAAGCAGGGCACGTGATCGAGTAAAATAAGCTGTCTTGATAAGTGATTGCCTCAAGCTATAAACGTTGGCATAACCAATGTAGTTGTCCAAGATGAGGTTATGCTCACCCAACAGAAATGAACCCTAAGGCGTGCAAATAAGGGTTACATACTACAAGGCATCTTTTTCCATGTATGTATAAATTAGTTCAATGTCAAAGCGGGTGACGTGATATTGAACTAATTCTTTGACATTGATAGCACAGGTTAATATCTCCAACATAATGATAGATCTAAAACATTTTGACATTGAAAGGGTGTGACATTGAACTAATTCTTTGACATTGATAGAACAGGCTGATATCCTTATATCAACCATCACACATGAAGTATAGCACAGGCTAATATCTCCAACATAATGATAGTTCTAAAATTGATTACAGCCTTGGTTTTGATATTCTTAAGAAAGAAAATAAAAATTTCTCCAGGCTACAATGAATCCGCGATTCGAAAACTACCTTGTCAACAATTAAATAGTGTAGCAATGAAATCTGGAAAACAAAAAAATATTAGCTTCAACAATCAAGCTCATATACGCAGGGAAAACCTCGAATTAACAGAGAAACATTTCCAGGTGATGATAAGGGTATTGATGTGCTCTTGATCGGTGGTTGGGCATCACATATACATAAGGAGAAAATGGGTGGAATGGATGGTCACCTTAGTTCAAATCCCATGTTTTCATCATGTACGATCAATATATTAGACAAAGACATGCCGACACGATCAATTCAAACTAACATTGCCTTGGATGACGGTGAAATTTTGGCCAGTACTCTGCTCATCCTTCCAGATCATGCATCAAAATAGGGGCATGTGAAAGGTTCTAACATCCGGAGAGACATGTGAGCTCCAAAAGGTGCTCATAGCTCAAGGTATTATGTTTCCTTCATTGCTGTTCTAGAGTTTCAGGATCAGGCTGTAAAGCACATGAAGGTCAAAAATAAGCAAGGATAAGTTCCCAAAAGTTTTTGCCAGCTTGACTGACTGGATTTACAAGGATTATTTTAATAATAGAGAATTTTCACTTTCAATTTGAGCAAACTCATATGATCAGATCCTCCGCGAGAAAACTCCTTATTGAGGGTACCGATGTGCTCTTGATTGGTGGTTGGGCATGGGCATCACATATACATAACGAGGAAAAGGGGTAGAATGGATGGTCAACTTAGTTCAAATTCTATGTTTACATCATGTAAGATCAATATATTAGAGAAAGACTTGCCGACACGATCAAATCAAACTAACATTGGCTTAGAAACAAGTCACATGATTGAGTAAAATAAGCTGTCTTGATAAGTGATTGCCTCGAGCTTATAAACGTCGTCATTGCCAATCTAGTTGTCCAAGATGAGGTTATGCTCACCCAACAGAAATGAACCCTAAGGCGTGCACATAAGGGTTATATACTATGAGGCATCTTTGTCATGAGGCTCATTTATCATTACTCGCCGTGAAAAAAAAATTGATCGCTCTTTGAAAAATATCGAGTGGAAAAAAATCAAGTCATAAATTCTAAGGTTTTGCAGGCTTTCCGAACCTGTCTGGCAAAAAAATTTTAACCATGCTGAAAGAAAGCATCACCAGCTGAATAACATCAAATTTGAAATATCCAAATGTTTTTATCACCCAGCTATTAATTCATTAAAATGTACACAAAACCTACCCAATTATGAATGAATTAGTTCAATGTCAAAGCCCCTAACCCAATATGTATGAATTAGTTCAATGTCAAAGCGGGTGACATGACATTGAGCTAATTCTTTGGCATTGATAGCACAGGCTAATATCTCCAACATAATGATAGATCTAAAAACATTTGGACATTGAACGGGTGTGACATTAAACTAATTCTTTGACAATGATAGGACAGGCTAATATCCTTATATCAACTATCACACATGAAGTATAGCACAGGCTAATATGTCCAACATAATGATAGTTCTAAAATTGATTACAACCTTGCTTTTGATATTTTTAAGGAAGAAAAAAAAAGGTTCTCTAGGCTACAATGAATCCTCGATTCAAAAGCTACCTTGTCAACAATTAAAAAGTATAGCCATGAAATCTGGAAAACAAAAAATACTAGCTTCAACAATCAAGCTCATATAAGCAGGGAAAACCTTGAATTAACAGAGAAACAATTCCAGGTGAGAAGCACATACCAAACATACCATAAGAAAACACCCTCCTCGTATCTTAGCTCTGCAGTGAACTATTCGTAGCATTGTCATCCTTCTTCTTTATGGCAGCATTAATCCCACTCAAATTACTCTCGAACAATTGCGCATATGGATGGTTCTTAGGAACAAGCTTCCTGTACTGCTTAAAATTCTTATTTGCCTCCTCCGTCTTTCTCATCAAAGTATACACGATTCCCTGGCAAAGATAAGGCCTGAAATCTCGTGGTTCATCCTTCGCCATCTCCTGATACATCTTCAGAGCCTCCTGATACTTACCCTCAATAATCAAAACCTGTGCCACCAAAAGCTTAAAATCTCTCAGCTCCTTCCACTTATTCTCTTTCTTGCAGCGCTGAATAACTCCCTCAACCCTCTCTACAACCCTATCAAGTTCACTCATATCACGAGAGCGCGACGCAGCCATGACGAGCCCATGATAAGCCTCGACAACGAAAGGATTCACCGACAAAATCTCTTCAAATCCTTCTCGGGCTTTTTCTGTATCGCCGCTGTAGGTATGAAGGTGGGCTCTCAGGAGATGGAGCTCAGGATCACTGGGATCGAGGAGGACGAGCCGGTCGACAACTGCAATGGCGTCGGGGAGCTTCTGTTGCTTAACTTTGAGTTGGACAAGGGCTCGGAGGGAGTCCACATCGTCGGGATGGGAGGCAAGATGCTGCTCCAGGACTTGCTCGCTGTGTTCATCGGAAGAAGAAAGGTTTTCGGATTGAGCGGCGGGGGGAGCGTGCACAACGGCGGCGAGACATGGGAGGGAGCGGCGGGAGAGAAAGACGGCGGCAGCAGCAGTGAGGGATAGAATGGCTGGTTTGAGAAGGATGGACAGAGATTGTAGGGTTTTCACGGTGGGGGTTCGGTGGGAGGAGCGAATCAAGGTTAGGGTTTTTGGAAAGGGTTTTAGGATATGGGATTTTGGGGAAATGGAGGAAGGAGGTCGAGAAGAAATTGGGAGACGAGGGAAGGAGTGATAGAGCGTTTTGGAGAAGGAGAGGGATTCCATTGCTGGGCAAGCTCTTCTCCTTTATCTGCGACGCCGCCGGCGGAGCGTGGCTCGAGTGGAGGAAGAAGGCGTCGGACAACCGATGCCTTACACCGGACCTTTTTTTTTTGTTATTTTTATTTTATTTTTTCTTTTGGTGAAGAGGATAATTTGTTATTTTTCAAAGCTTGCTTTCAAACTCAGAATGTAATATTTTCTCGAGTAAGAGTCTTAAGATTAGAGAAAATATTACATCTGAATCGTAACCATCGGACTTCATGTCAGCATACAACTCATTAGTGGGTGATATGGTGGTTGGTGGTTAGTCGTCTAGATATGCGTCAAATATATTGGTTTTCCTAAAAATAGGGTCAGTTTGTGTTCAGGGTTATTAGGTATCTCTATACCTCTATTTGAATGAGTGGAATACAGACAAAATCAAATACAAATGATCTTTTATTTTATTTTTCTCATTTTAACTTCAAATAAATTATAAATATTATATATATATATATATATATTATCTAAGTTTAATATTATATATATTTATATATTTAAGTCTATAAGGTATTATAACTTATGTATTCTTATATTTTTGTATTTTTTTTACATGGAAATAATGTGTATCCAATGCCAGATATCTATTTATTAAAACAATTTCAATGAGTTAATTTTGAATCACGAATTTAGCTATAATAAAAAACATACTATTCAAGAGCAATTCAAACATGAATCGATTTTAAGCATAGTTAATATCAAACGAGTTGAACACGAGTCAAATTAGAGTTCACTCAAGCTCTGCTCGTTTATAATCCTAGTGCTGTTGAACTTGAACATATTAAGTTTTAATATATATATATATATATATATATATATATATATATATATATATATATATATATATATATATATAATTATATAAAACTTGTAAAAAAAAGTTATGAGAGGTTAATATAATTAAAACTAATTCTAAGATTTTAAAATTTATTTAACAATTATTGTAATTAAAAATAAATTAATTAACTATGCAATTGTTGAGTTTTTCTCATATTAAATTTTGTATGTTAATATATTCTTATCAAATTGCACTCAATCTAACCTAACTTTAATTCATTTTAAAGTTCAATTTTGAACAAAAATTTTCAATTCAATTTTCTTAACTAATACCATATTTTTTTTAAAGTTATTTATAGCATCAAATAAAGCTTAATGACATATCTGTGGTTTTTGACTAGGGGTTGTTTAGCTGCAAGTAGGATTTAAGTTAAATAGTATTTAATAAATCTAATAAATCTAAATTTATCAAATTCATATATCATTAAATCTAAAATAATGTTTGATTCAATTAAAATTAAATCCAGTTTAAATCATTTGATATGTTTGGCATACATCTATTTGAAATATTTTTTTTTAATAATAAATCCATAAATCTTACTAATAATTAGATTTAATAAATCCAGATTTAGTAAACGGAACAAAAAAAATTAATTAACTTAACTATAGATTTATCTTACTAATTTATGTTGTTTAAGTGGATTTACGTTAAATCAAACTTAAATCCTGTTAAAAGTATCTTACCAAACACCCCTTAGAATTATTGAATTCAAAAAAAACTGATAAAGATAGAGTGAAAACTGTTTATGTTTGTATTGTATAATGATCCACAAGAAAACTTCAAGTGAAATTTACATAGTCAATACTAATTTTTTATGCATTTACTTATCTCACACTCAAACTTTAATTTTTACATAGTAAGCCCATTTTCCTCTGTATGAAAAGGCAGAAATAGTACAATCTGCCTTTTCATGCAGAGGTTAAGGTGCTTACCATATAAAGTTTGTGTGTGAGATATGTATGTAAATTTTTCAAAATTCATTTGAGACACTAAAGTTCCTCTATCAATAATGAAAATTTTAATTGTGAATTTTTTGCAAAATAAATGGGCATTTTTTACATACATACCCCTCCATACATATATTTATATATCTAACACATAAAATTTATGTAAATAGGTAAAAGTTGAATGGTTTATATGTAAATATTCCTTAAAAAAATGATTAAAAGACTATAGAAGAAAAGCCAATAAGTCATGTCAACTTCAACGGAAAGCACTGGAAAGCAGGAGATGGAGTGGGCCCACACAATACGGAAGGAATAGTATAAATCAAACATTTAATATTATATCCAACACCACTTTTTACACGAAATAAACGCAAACCAGTCCCTCCTATTTTACCTCCCTACCCACTCCAACCACTCAAATTTACGCAACCATGCCATTCCCCTTCAACGCCTGCCATGCAATCAATCCTCGCCGTCGGACTCCCCGCCATTCCTCTTCACGGCTTTAGTCTCCGCCGTCCGCTCCTCCTTCTCCCTCTCATAAGCCGCGAAGAAATCCCTGTTCTCTTTCTCCAGCTCTACCCATACTTTACGTATCATTGACAGCAATTAATTAGTAAAAATAAGAATAATAGTAAGAATTAATGGCGTGGGTTTGAACAGTACAGACCTGTTGAGGTGATGACTGGTTTGATATTAGCATGCTTGTTGAGGGCCTCTATGCACTCCTCCTTGTCCATGCGGTGGAGCAGACACTTCTCTATCAGGTGCTGCACCTACAGACATGGTGAAAAACTAATTTATTTTTCTGATTTTTATTATATAAAAATTTATAATATCAGAAAAGTGGGGCTCAAGATTAATCAAGATGACTAAAGACTTGACTTTTGATATAAATATAAATATATAATACATGAGTCGTGATCATGATACAAAAAAAAGTTCAGCTTTGATGGATTTTTAATGGCGTACCATACGGATGTAAGAAGCGGAGGATTCTGACATGAGGTGGGGGAGTGGGGGTGGAGGAGAGGAGTGGAGGATGGCCGGTGATGAGGAGGTTGCAGGGAGGTTAAAAAGGAGGAGGGGAAGGGGGGTGTGGGGGAGGAGAGGATGAGGGGCCGGAGATGGATCACGTGGGCGATGAGACGTAATTGGCTGAGAGAAGATTTTACAGATTTTAATGTGGCCCGCACTCCTAACTTGTGGGAACCACTTCACGTGAGATAAGTAAAAAAGAAGATTTTTTTCTTTCTTCTTTTAGAATAATTAGGTTAAGGAGTTGAATGTTCTAGCAAGTGATAATTAAGAAGGTTTGTAGACATGCCACTCTATTTACATGTATTTACATGTTATAGATTTATGGTTTGATTTCTTAAGTATTTGTAGGGGTGAAAAAAATATGTTTTGGTTACTAAAAATCGAAATAATGATATATTTGATATGTGGTGTGGAAGAGTTGTGTGGCGTAATGTTGAATCTTGATCTGTTAATGAATCGCAGTCGATGAGTAGAGTGTAAGACAAGAGAGAGAAAGTGAGAGGCAAAATGAACAGTAATGAATAGTAATCTCTTACTCAGTTTTAGAGGAGGGGTACAATAGATAAAATTACATGTTTGTCCATACTTTAATGAAATTTTTATAAGATATTTTAGATATTTACATATATAAGTTTACGACTCGAGTACTCTCTGACTCGGTTAGATAAAATCAATTGGTTCTTGTTTGTCAAGTCATGTACGTCCAACTGTGTTGAATTGGTGTTGTCGATATCAGTCTTGGATAGTCTTCCGGTCGACAAGACTCGGCTTGACTTTGTCGGTCAGTTGTTTTAACATTCAGCTATTGTTCCCTCGATAAGAAGCTCTTCTCGGCAGGATTAGACTACGCTATCGAGCAGAGGGTGAATCACTGTAATTCAACAGATAGTTGATCGTATCTTGACAAGGGGATCCTTTGGGATGCTCGTTGGTTAAGTCATTTCCAACTTTTGGCTTCGGACAAAGAATCTCAGGGGCATCTGTGAGATGACTGATGATATTGTATTCTTCCATTGAGTAGGGTTGTGACGAGAGACAAGTCGACGCCTCTACTTTATCAATTAACCTTTGTCCTTGGTTCAGACCGCTTGCATCCAGTCGGCCTCCGGCTCAAGTTTGGGTGGTTATATTTGGTGAAATGGGTCATTTTGCCTTCCGCCGACAGGCCCTCCCTAATTTTAATTTTTTATCTCTTAATCTATTATATCTTCTCGAGATTCATTTAAATGAACTTCAGATGTACACATAAACATAAAGAAAAAGGATAAATATTTGATATGTATTTAATAAGACTATAATTTCTTACACTTCCTTTTCTTTTAATATTGTAAATTTATATGTTAAAATCATCAAATGATATTGGATTATGTGGGCTTTGATGTGATCAACGACGTGTATGAAGAGTATTCTTCTAAAATTTTATAAGAATATAATAATACGCACGGTTTTGTAAGTTTATTGCATGATATAATAAGGCCTAAAAATATATATATATATTTAATTTTTGAGGATGTGTAAAGCTGATTTCTAGTTTTGTTTTTAATTGAAGTGTTTTGGAATGTTAGATATTTATGTTTTACTTTAATTATTTTTATTTTTTAAAATATAAAATGCATCCAAACAGCTTGAATTATTTTTCCCACATATGTGTACAATCTTAGCTTCGGTAGCAAATTTTAAGAAATAGAATGTTATATGCAAATATGGATGTAAATAGGGCTGTCAAAAAAATTTGTTGTTCACGAACAGTTCGTGTTCGGTTCGTCAAGGAGTTCGTGTTTGATTCGTTCGATAAGTAAATGAGATGAACACGAATAATTTTTTTTTTATTGGGTTAGATAAAAGAACCAAACACGAATAGTGATGTGTTTGTTCGTGTTCGAATCATTATTGTTCGAAATATAAAATAATTTAAAATATTTATATATAAAAAATTTATGATATTTTAAAAAATTAAGTTTTATAAATTATAATATATAATAAATTAATAATAATATATTAATATACTATATTAGTAATATACTAATGAAGATATTATATATTTATATAATATAAGTTATATAATTAATATAATATATTATTTATATATATTAATATCGAAGTCTATCAATCGAGCATGTCGTTGGCGAACAGCTCGTGTTTCGCTCGTGTTCGACTCGTTCGTTAAGAAACGAACACGAACAATGACTTCACGAACAATTTAGAACAAAAGCTTATTTCAAACAAAATAAATTTCAAACGAACCAAACACGAACAAAAGCTCTATTCGCTGGTTTACATCTCTAGATATAAATGAGTTGAGTTAAGCTCGAGCTATCATTGGTTTGAGTTTGAGTTTGATTAATTTTATCGAGTTCGAACTTGAACCTGAGCTTAAGACTACGAGTTTGTGCCTGCTCACGAGCCAGCTTATTTATTATATAAGAGAAAATAATATTAATTTAAGATTGTGATAGAACGAGCAATTATAAGAGAAAAATAAGAAATCACTAAGTATAAAATACAAAGTACTATTTTTAAAACTTTTTTAACGCCTTAAAGCAAAAGTCTTCAAATTTAATATAGTTCAATTATATTTTATTTTAATATTTTGTTAAAACGAGTCAATTCACGTGCTAACGAGTCAAGTCGAAGCGAGCTTGAGCTTGGCTTTTAGGTCATCGAGCTAAGTTTCCAAGCCACATATCGAGCAGAGCTCGAACTGCCCCTCGAGCCGGCTTGACTCGCTTGCACCCCTACATATGTAACCTTTGAATGCACACTTAAATTTATATCCTATGACATATTGATCGTAATAAAATGTATGTTGATATCAATTTATTTTAATTTGTTAATTAGTCAATTAGATTTCCATAAGAGCAATAGTAACCCCACAGTTGCAATCGTTTTACAGAGACAAATCCATAGTATATCGCAGAATCTTAGTTATCAATCCAAATATATAGATATTAAACTAAAATGACATCAATGAACTCACAAATTGAAAATAAAAATTATCACAATTCTTTTTTGTTCTATATAAGTTTTGTGGAACTAAATTTTCTTTAGAATTGGAACTTTCGGTATCTTACAACTTGATTAAAGCAATCTCGGGACATGTTAAACTCTATAATATTTTTTAACATTCTGAGAGCTACAGATAACTCAGAATGGGTGTACAGTCTTCTTAGAATGGTCTTTGTGAAGCAATCAGTAATTCGTAGAACACCGGATCATGTTAGTTTGGTGGCTCTTTCTCCACTTATCTCGAATAATAAGTTCTTGTTCCATTGAAGACCAATTCTACAAATCTACTTTAGTCAAACTCAGATAGAGGATCATGGCTTGTTGAAGCCGTAGAGTTAATCGAAGGGTCAACATTTCCATTTGAAATCAAAAACTAAAATCTGTTTTAAATCTCCGATGAAATAAATCATAACTGACTTCATTAGGCGTTAAGTACGTTTGATTCACGTGTTTTGAACATGGACACCGAAGTCTACCCTCACATAAGTAAGTGGAAGTTAAGATATCGCTTACATGAAGACCTCAACATCATATAAGAACCCCCCGGTAAGTATTTTTCTATCTTGATATAATCTGTTGTAGATCGCAATACGTATTACAGAGACAAATCCATAGTATATCGCAATCTAAATTTTCATATTTACACATATATAATCTTTATTTCTGTTTTATATAGCTTTACTCTTCTTCTGATTGAGATAAATTCTTACTTAAAATCTTAATTTAGCTATCATGCTTTGGGCATATGATAATGCTTCATGTCATTGTTTTCAATTAAACTGATGACACTGTTGATTGTGAGAGCTGTGTCGCTGCTGCATCCAAATGGTGACATGACAATAGTATTATGTGTGATACATAATTGCCACCACTTTAGTTATATATATATTTTATGAATAAAGAGCTATCATAATTAATAATTATAGGGTCATTTACATACATACCACACAAATTTGAAGTATTAACATATTAGCACGGAGACATTCATATATTTACATGCAAACAACGTATCTAAAATATCATCACAACTGTTGTTTTAAACTTACCACGACTTACATTTTAGGTGTTGGATATATATGTAAATACAAAAGAATTGATTGGTGTGTATGTTAAAAGATATTTGGAGACTAATCTAAAGAAAATAGACAAAAGTTTTGAAGATTTTATAATCAGAACGTACTTTACAATAGCTTTGAATTGTTCTCAGCAATGGCAGTTTATAAGGTTTTTCTTGCCCTGTCATCTCTCTACCTCAAGAATTATTAGGTTCTCATAATGTATGCATGCGGACTTCAGTACAATATGGTTGTATTGATTGTATTTTTGAGACAACTCAAAAATACAACTAATAAAATCACGTTGTACTGAATTCCGCATGCATACATTATCCGCACCTAATAATTTTTCCTATCCCACATCACTAATTATTCATGTAAAGAATGATATGTTATAGATCACATCAGGTTGACGTGTCGCCCATTGATTGGCTCGTTTTTGATAATCCCCTTACTTATCAAATCCAAACACTATTACACGTTCATGCATGGAATCTGACAGCACTCAGGAGAAGACAAAAAGAAGTTAATAATTATTATTTTCCTCTTCTCATAACTCAGTTGGCTCTGTACATTATGAATTGACATGTGTAGACTTCATATACAATAACATTATAAATTTGTACAAAATAATGTACAGCATTACTGTATAAGAAATTCACATATTCTGAACAGTATGGAAACTTTGTGAAGAAGAAGTTGGATAAGACTGCATGTAATTGGAAGATATTTATGTAATCATTAGAACTTGTGAAAATAAGTGAGTTTTGTAATCATTTAGCAAAGGAAATCTGTGCGAACAAAGTCAAAAGAAGAGGATTTTTAATGCGAAATATGAGGAAATATAGTGCGATGTGACCCGGTTGAGAAGATGCAATGGATGTGGATGCTGAGATAAGAGCGCATGCTGTGTGGAGATAATTAAGAGTCCATATCAATGTGAAATAGAGAAAGGAACTTATAATATATAAGTAAGGTGTTGAGCTGATCAAAATGAGGAGGTGATAAGGATAAGTATTCAGTTCAAATGATCAGAGATATTTAGGTGCAAGATATTTACGTCTACTGATGTGATTGACCAACTTATCTCGAGGTAATTTTTCAGGCATCAGTTTGCTAATGAAATCATTATATGAAGTAGTTTGTTCATGTGTTTTGAGCAAGGCAAAGACTTATTTTTTTTAAAGAATTACTGGTCCATGAATGAAGAACTACTGGTGGATATGAATTTTTTGTGACGAAATCAATAGAACTTTTTGATTTCCCATCTCCCCCCATTTATAATTGTTTTTTTATTTATGATTGCAAACAAGGTGTTCTTTAGAGATTGAAGCTATAGCATTATCTATTTTTTGGCCATATGGATAACTATTGGTACATGTCAAACACAAGAAAGTAGTTTAATGATAAAAGTTAAACTATATATAACACATTAATGTACTTAAGCATCTAACCTCTCAAATTTTTAGGTTATTTTATAAGATACTCTAGTGAGTCATGTACATAAAATATAAGCATGAAAAAAAGTGTTTTATTTAATTAATATTAAAGAATATTTTCATGAAGTTCAAAACATTTGGATTTTAAAAATGTAGGTACAAACACAACTCTTGAATATCACGTGTATGCCATATTACATTTGCTTTGGAAAGGCTTTTAATTTCTCATGCATCTTGTTAAACATCAACAACCCTTAGATATAAAAATTGCATTGACCAGTTCCTGCAGTAATTTAGCTTTTAAGCATCCATAATTATTTAAATGATTATCACCCAAACCATCATAAAATAAGGATACATGATAAATAAGTTATATACATTAGAATAAAGTTGAACTCTTAAATATTGAGGCACCTTTTAGTGTAACAATAGAATTTTGATAAAAAAAACTCCAAATTGCTCGTAATGGAGCATTCCTAAGTTAGGTGAGTGACCTCATGATAAGTTACACCAACAGAGCAAAACAATGAG
This sequence comes from Papilionanthe hookeriana x Papilionanthe teres, assembly GCA_022702705.1. Taxonomy (NCBI): domain Eukaryota; kingdom Viridiplantae; phylum Streptophyta; class Magnoliopsida; order Asparagales; family Orchidaceae; genus Papilionanthe; species Papilionanthe hookeriana x Papilionanthe teres. The sequence continues at coordinate 24,951,587 of CM040421.1, forward strand.
GTCATTTGGCCAAAGTGGTCCATACCTTGATGGTTGATACTTCGGGCTGTCACAAATGAAAACCATTAAGTAGATTGCAATGAAAAACATCGAGGCGCCATTTGGGGTAACAGAGAAATTTCATTAGAAACTTCAAAGTTCAGCGTGCTTGCACTGGAGTACGTACTCCTGAGATGAGTGACCTCGATGTAACACCATCGGGACAAAACCATGAGGTCATTAAACCAAAGCGAACAATACCTTGATTGGCGAAAGCTCGGGCTATTACAAATTGTATCAAAACATTACACTAGCCGAAAATAAGGAACTAAGAGTCATACAAAACAAAGTGATATCTCATAGAAGCCACCTCTTGAACCCAATATAAGATAAAGTGCTACATGGTTGGAGCCACCACTTAAATCTGTAGGTTGCCTCTAGAATCTTATATGTGTGGTAGATGATTCTAATTAAGAAAATTGATGAATATGTCAGCTACTTAAGTGGGAGAGATTGTGAAACCCCTTAAATAGAATGAATTCAAACTCTTAAATGTCAAGGTGCCTTTTGGAGTAACATTATAATATTGATGAGAAGCTTCAATTTTAAGTGTGCTCGTTGTGGAGCTCACCTAAGATGGGTGGACTTATGTTAAGTTACACCAACAAAGCAAAACTATGAGACCACTAAGCCAAAGCAGACAATACCTTGATGGGTGGGAGTTTGAGTCACGCATTACTTATTATATGAGGCTCAATAATAATCGTCAAGTGATTAATGAGTTGCACTAATTAGGGAATGAAAATTTGTTAAATGCCTAATGACTACCCACAACTTGCTAACAAGCCCAAGAGAGTTTGTGACCCATGTAACATATCAAATTATAATTTTAATACTAATTTATAACTCTTATATTATATAAGAGTTAATGTTTATTCACTCTTTGATTACTTAGTTCCTTATGTTCTTATATACGCTAGCAAAGATAAGATTATTAGTTGTAATTGTTAGTATTATTTTTTTCAGAATTAATGGATAAGAGTTGGATAAAAAATATAAATAGTGTTTTGAGTTTAAAAGAAGAGTTGACAATATTTTGGAATTCACAAGTCGAAGCAAAAATGCTTTTTTAAAAAAATATTTTTATACAAACTATGCATTAATAAATATTTCTACTATGTTAAAGATGTCAAGTATCACTTAATCTCTAAAGGATTTTATTTCTAGATATGTTGTATGAAATCGAGATGATAAACAACTTATGCTAATGAAGGTGCTATGAATGGAACATTTAGCAACATAATTGATATTGAGCGAGTCTCATTTCCAATAGACCAACCTATCAGTAATGACATGATTGGATTACTCAAGGGTACGTTTCATCCAAATGATAGTCAGTTGAATTCATAAACTGGTTATAACACACATGCTATAGATACATGACACGTACCAAATGTTGCAAAGCTCGAGCTGCTCATGTAAGTATACGTGGCGTATCAATAGTACATAGATTTAAGTCTGGCTGTCGATTCCACAAGGAAATAGATAAACTCAATTAGAAAAAGTTCCAGCCAACAATTATTAATCCTAGCCTGGTTGAAATTTTTAAATATTAATAAAAGTTATTACGTTAATTTTTTAAAATGAGCAAAACTTAAGTTTTAAAACAATTAAGTGAAAGTAATGATGATTAAGAGATGTTGCAAGAATTCTCCTTTGAAGTGGTTATGTAAGGATTCAACTTAAAAAATTATTCATAGAAGGTGTCAAACAAGATAATAACAAACTATTTCTTATCTCCTTCTAATAGTCTAAGAAAGTTTGACAATTTATTTGTTTTGTACTCTAAATCAAATGAAAAATCCAAGACAACCTAGCTCCCTAATCAATTTACAAGAATTCAAAGGAGTTATACTTATTCCAATGAGTTCGTGTGGATAAATTAATTGTTCTTATAGATTCCTCCAAAAATTCTATAATCACCATTAATTTAAATAGATTAACTGGCTAATTTAATAGTCTATGAGTTCCTAATTTATTCCAACACTATTTAAAAATTTCATAAAAAAATTTAACACCAGCATGCTTGCCGTTATCCCTAAACTTCTACAACAAACAAGAACAAACAAAAAATCTACTCATTAAGCATGTCAAATTTCATCAACATCAATATTGAATTAAAAGTAAAACTCATATACAAGAGTCTTTGAATTGTTTATTAAAAAAAACAAACAAAAAAACTCATAATAATTATCTCCCTTAAGTTCAACAAATGTAGATGAATTACAAGCACACTCTCTATCTCTCAATCTCAGCAACTCTCTCTTTGATCTTGCTTCGAAACTTTTAACCTCCTTGCTAGATGTATGGCCTTCTCCTTCAAAATTTTCTTCCATTATAAGGACAAAAGAAAACAGAACAAAAAGCCTCTAAAAACTTCATATCCCCCATTTAAATATTTTCACTCTATGATCTCGAAGTCTGAACTGCTCCAGCTACCAATTTAAGTTTTAGACGCCTAGGCGTCTAGTGGTTGGTGCATAAGCGCCAAGCTTTTGGTTCAGAACGGCCCACCTGGCGCCAAAGCGCCCACTATCGCGGCGCCTAAGTTCTTATAACACTGCATTGGCGCCCAATGGCTGGAATCTTGGCGCCAAACTCTCGAGTTTATTGCTCAATTTGAGAAGTTTCTAATGCCTGGGCACTAGTGGTCGGGCGCATATGCGCCCAATGACCAAATTTTGCTCCAATCTCCAATTCATTCCAGTGTGATTCATGTTGGTCCCTATCTTGCTATAACCTACAAGGAGCATAAAATCTTTCTCAAAATGCAATTTCATTGTATAAAATTTGAAAATATATGTGCAAAGAAAGCACATCCTCTAAATAGTTAGAATTTAAAGAATACAAAAAGAATCGTATGAGCTGAACGAAAAGAAAAGAACAACTGAGCTTTTTTGGACCTTGCAATAATAAGTAAGGAGTGTTTTTAGTATATTTCATGTTTTTATCTGTTTATTTAAACATTTTGGTATTTGTCTTCTTTGATGTTTGGTATTTAGAACTGTACATCGAAAATGGGTTAGCACTGATCCTAAGGAAATTTGATAGTCTAGAAGAAAAGCCATGCATCTTGTGATGTTATGAGTTTTAGTTTTTGTTTGAGCAAAAACAAATTGTTTGTGCAATATCTAAATGAAGCCATGCATCTTGTGATGTTGTATGGTATCCTTTGTTTTGATCAAGTTCTGTAGCTTCTGAACATATCTTTAATCACTTCATGGTCCATAAAGATTTTATTAATTCAATATTCTCCATCCAAATCATTGGTAACTCTATCTAATTCTCAAAAGTGAATATCAAAGACATAAGACTTATTCTCTTCCCTCTAAAAAACAAAGTATTCCAATCCCCTAGGCTAGCCTATCACAATCATTTTGATGGGAGGTATTTAATGAGAACATGATCCCTGATGCACAAACCGATGTGGGCAATATGATGAGCTTTCTTTGTCTCATGCATCAAATTTAACCTTAAAAAATTGTTAAATATATTGACTGGTGATTGAACGTTGTTTCAAATTAGATTAGGCCAGTTCAATTGATCAGGAGAGATTTGATAAATTTGATAAGTATGACAAAAAGTATGTCGTAAAAGGACTCAATTTGACCTGTTAAGTGATCGATGATTCAATTATTTCGAAAAACGAGTCTAACTCCACAATTCAGTATTTGTGTATACAATTAGATTTATAGTTTTATTAATATATAAATTTTTAATAGATTATAATTATTGTTTACATTATCATCAACTAATGCGCATGAAGAACAAGTTTAGTTGAAGGCTACTACCAATGATCACCAAATTCAAAAAAATAAAAAATGTGCTTTAAAGACTTTTAAGATATTAACTTCTGTTACAAAATTGGGTTAACACCTTTTTTGTAGATTTGAACTTTTGGTAATTAATAAGTGTTGTTGCAACATATTTATTAAAGAATTAGCAAAAATCAACCATCAAAAAATTATTTTCCAAACTTTTTACTTCAATTCAAATTTCATCAATAATCCACAAAAAAAAAAAATAATTATACATATATTTTCTTCATTTATGGTGGTTTTTTTATATTAAAAGTAAACAAACTTTATGCATTGTAAAAAATATTAAAGATACAATTAACAATAATAACTAGTAATTAGTCAATAACAATCAAACAACGTCATCATATGATCATAATCCTACAATAATAATTAAAGTTAATGTTAATATTCATGAAATAATGATTGGACAATAGTAAGAGCTAGCAATAACCATCTAAATAATATGTTCAACAAAGCTCCATAGATATAAAAGCCTCTAAACTCAATTAGAATAAAAATATGGAGATTACTTATATTTTTTTGGATTAATACTTGAAACAAAATAATAATAATAATAATAATACCTTAAGATACCCTCTTCAAATATCTCTAAAAAGATTTGTCTTCTTGGCATTTAAGAGGATCCCGAAGAAAAAATAACACCAAATGCCAATAAAGCAAAATCATTATCCATCATCACAACCAAACACTAACCAGTAATTATGATACACTAAGTATTCATATAATTAAAAATATTAAAAAAAAAAACTAATCACCCCCCTCTCAACTATCATCTTATTCACCTCCATCTCTTACCCCACAACCCATTCATCAACTTTAATGTCATCTTAACCTCCAACTACATAATGTACATCTAAATAAAACATACCCCAACAATCCATCCTGCATAAATTTACATATATCCCTTCTACCTACAATTCATCCAACTAGCTAAAACACAAAATGTATATCTCACCCTCTTCCAAGTTTGCATAAGTTTACATAAATTTATATATGATGCAAAAATTTATAAAAGAACATACAACCCAATAATCCAATCTTAGCTACCAACATTCAACATCTCTTACTTATCAATTACATAAACTTGTATAAAAACATACACTCCAATAATCCAATCTTAGCTACAAACATTCAACAACATTTCTTAATTGTCAATCTCCCCTTCAAATAAGAAACAAGCCAACCATAAGTTCACCAAATATCACTAATTCAAAACCCATTATCACCTAACACCAACCTTAGTTAAAATATATCAAGCAACATTCAAAGCCAGACTTAGCCAATGACCTCTTGTCTTACGCCACAACAAAAACAAAAAACCAAAGTAAATGAAATAACCGCACTAATATTGAAGAATTAACTAATAATAATAATAATAATAATATCCATCTAAAAACTTATTCTTTGTTCAGCAAGAATATTAACCCAATTGTCTTGCAATCTGATAACGGCATATTAAAAAATGTTCTGCATTCTGCTTTTAGATCATTCAAAACGCAACATCTCTCGATTTAATTTTCTGATCGCGGAAAAAAAATGCAAAAGAAGCAACTTTTGCCAAATCTAACAATCAAAGACTGTAACTTTAACAAATAAACATCTTTTAGATTTCATGTATTGATAAGCACTAATTCCAAAATCAAACACATACATGAAAGACCACCTTCACCTAATTACATACACAAAATAAAAGACCAAAAATTAAAAAAAAAAAAAAAAAAAAAACTAAGATGCAGAGCTCAAAAACCTAATCATTACTGAAAACCACAGTGGCAAAACATTTCATATCATCAAAAAGCCACCGAAATCTAAGAACTTGTAAACTTAGTAACAGCCTTAGTACCCTCGGAAACGGCATGCTTAGCAAGTTCACCGGGAAGAACGAGGCGAACCGAAGTCTGGATCTCCCTGGAGGTGATCGTTAGTTGCTTATTATAACGAGCGAGGCGAGAGGCCTCATTGGCGAGCTTCTCGAATATATCGTTAATAAACGAGTTCATGATGCTCATCGCCTTGCTCGAGATTCCGATATCAGGATGGACCTGCTTCAAGACCCTGAAGATATAAACTTTATATGTCTCGGTTCCCTTCTTAGCCCTCTTCTTCTTCTTCTTGTCGCCCTCCTTCGAGGCCGGAACCCGCTTCTCAGCACGAGGTTTCTTGCCGGCGGGTACTTTCTCCGCCACCTCTACTTTCTTCTCTTTCTCCTCAGCCTGTTTCTCGGCCGCTGCTGCAGCGGCGGGTTTCTTCTCCGCAAGTTTTTTGTCGGCTTTGGGCGCCATTTTGAATTTGTGAAGTGAGGGAAAATGGGGTTCGGTGTTTTGAATTCGAATGCGCGGAAGAGTTTAATAGGGAGGTGAGGCGCGTGGTGATTGGAGAGATGGTATAGTTGCGGATAGATGAGCTGTCAAGATTTTTAACCGTTGAGATTGTGGAGGGATGAGTTGTTTGGACGGATGAGATGGGAGATGCTGTTTAGTGCGGGGGGTTGTGGGAGTATAGCGCCAGAGGTCATCTCAACCATGTATTTGTCTTTTAATGGTTCAGATGTAGTTTTATATTTTAATATTAAAAATTTCTGTTTATTTGGTTGGGGTCAGACTGAGTAGTAAGACTTTATGTTTATTTCATTTTTTTTTTTTTTCAAAGAAAAAATAAAGTCAATATAAAATATGTGGTCGGCAAGAGGTAATTAGGGTTGTAAATGAACCAATGCACTGGATGAACAATTTAAACTTGATTCGATAATTAAATAAGCAGGTTTGGACAATTTTTAAAAGCTCAAAGCTTAAACGAATTGAGTATGAACATAGTTGAACTTTTCTTTTATGTTCATGAACAAACTCGTTTGTCGTTCAACAAGTAAGTTGTTAAATATTCAATATTAAGCTTCATAATAACTCGTATTATATATAAGATATAGTATTTATATAAATTTAATTAATTAGAATTTATTTAATTGTATTTAATAGTAATATATTATTTTATCAATGAGATTTTTAGTTTAATTATTAATTATATATTTATTTATTAACTTAGAATGAGATATTAACAGTTAAAAAGAGTGTCATAAAAGATTTTCTTGTTGAGTTTTGATATTATTGAAAGTAATGGATTCATATTTTATGACCATCACAGAGCAATTACCAACATTATTGCTATTATTTTATTATTAATATGATTAAGTAAATGATTATTCATATAACTTTTGGGATTAATCTAGTTCAGCCTTTTAAGAATATGAACAAGTGTAGTCTTATCAATAATAATTATGTAGCTAATTAGTAAAATTCAAAGATTTTAGAGTTCATAACCGACAAAATAGAATTTTTATATGAAAATCTAGATTTTGGTTTGAATTTTTAGCTCGTTTGAATACACATTCACTTGTCATAAAAAAATCAAGTACAAATCAAATTAAAACATTTAAAAAATTTAAGCAAATCAAACTTGAACAATCTATGAAAACTCGACACAAGCTCAAACCGAACATGAATAATAAATAAAATACCGAGTTTGGAGTTATAATGTCCAATAATATCATTTTGTAAAGCTAGAATATTGAAATGGATTAGAGATATAATGTCTCCATTGGATTTTTTATTTGTATAAATGATTAATGTTTTATAAAATGCACAAACCCAAACTCCCATAATTCAAAGACTTAGTGATGATACTCTGGGATATTATGTGTAACTTTTTGTCATCTCGTATTGTGAAAAAAAATTATTGATCACAATGGATTGCTTCTTCTTTAAGCCTTTAGGAATAGTGGTAGAATGCAATTAGTAATGTTGGCCCTTAAAAATGGTGTATTTGACTAGTTGGAATCTATTAGAGAAATTAATATTTTTTTTTATTTCCACCTGTTCGTAAAGTTAATGTTTCATTTTTTCCATACATTTAGGATAATTTGGAGCCTTCAGTTTTGAAAAGTTTAGAGTAATGCCACGATAATGTCAAGAAAGAGATTTAAATTGAAAGCCAAGCATAGCAGAAATTTGTTGTCTGATGAAATAATTCAAATTTTTAGAGAATTAAATGGTTAATATAATGAGACTAGTTGTGCAATTAATAACAAGATTAAAAATGTCAGGGATAATAGATATGTAATTGATCAAACTTTGATTTGTCAAATAAAAAGCTGATAAATTATCAGTATAATTAAGTTAAAAGATGCAGAAGATGCACTAAGTAATGCCAAAGTGTGAAGAGTTATGGGACTATAAATCCATCAACTCTGAGAAAGCTTCTATAACAAAGGCAAAATGGTATGAAGATAGGGAAACACTCTGTCATAAATTTGAAGATGGAAAGAAATGGCTTATGAATTCACTATTATTGATGATAAAGAAGGGTGCCTGTACAGTCTAAACTTTAATCCAATTTATGAAAATGATTAAAAAAACTAATTTTGTTAAGTATATCATAAAGGGATTGATAATTTGCATTATGAAATGCTTTTTTTAGATTAATCTCGGAGCATAATATTAGAGGGCTAGAAAAGAAATTTAAATCATGAAGATGATTGCTTGTAAGTACGATATTATTCGATATATCATGACAATAAATTGGGATGGATGAATAAGAGAAGGAAGTAAAGATTTTATTCTATTGGAAATTAATTTTGAGATGGCCTTATAGAAAGTGTTACATAGTGAAATAGATCTATAATCATTTAAAGTCTCGACATGTGAATTTTTCGGAATGAGAGTAAGGTTTGAGTTTTTGACCTTATTTAAGAGATTGGAGGTGTGAGGGAAGTATTTGATAGCTGCAATGAAAGAATGTCTATTAACATACTTGATATATTTGAAAAGCTATTAATTAAAATAATGAGAACCTAGTGCTTTATTAGATCTTATATTGAAAAGAGCAATTTTAATCTCATCATCAATAAAAGTAATAAAAAGTCATGGTGTTCTTGAGAGTCGAGCCTATGATCCATAAGAATGAGAGCGGAATGAGAAGTTGAGTGATTTTCATAATGATTAAACAAAGAAGAGAGATGAGAAATAGCTTCCACGGTAATTGTCTCTTATGAACAAAGAGTATAGTTATTAGTAAATATCTCTCTAATGCAATTTTGGTTGGCTCTACATTACTTCAGTAAAGAAGTTTGATATTACCCTCTCTTTCAAATAGCCTGTCACATTTAACATATTTTTTTAGCTTTTTTATTTTCACATGTTGAAACTTTAATCAAATTATTGTGAATTGTGATGACTTCCTAAGAAGATCTTAGTAAAAGGGTTAAGTTTCCAGCCTTTGAAAAAATTCACTACTTCTTTTTGAGCACCTAGATTGTGTAGTGATTGTAGTTTTAAAAGTTCAAAGTTTTCCTTCTAAGAACAAGTTTGACAATGATGAATCTAAGGGTATTCCATGCATGTTGAATAATGTTGAGAAATTTAGGACAGTTAGACCAAGATTCACATACATAAATATATGCTTAGGTTTAAAAACATTTTCAAGGCATATTAGAACATGAGAGTGGTTAGAGGCTAAATGTGCCATGAATCTGAAGTGTGATAAGAGAAAGGTGGCTAAACATTGGGCATTACCAAAAACACAATCCAATAAGCATCTGAAAAGATATACAAGTCTTTGATTAACCAACTAAAATAGAGGTTGGTATTTGTGAGATCCAAGTGTTATGAATTAAAAATACATGAATTCAAATTAGTCATTTGTAAGGAAATGATGATCTCTCACCCATCCTCTCACTGGAAATATGTAGTTAAAGTCAACCATGATAATTCAATGTTCATTTATGTTCACAACTAAAGAATAAATATAATACAAAAGTTCTTTTTGCTCAGAAGCATTATTGTCAACATACAACAATGTGATAAAAAACCTGATTGAGGATGTTAAAGCAACCAACCATGAATGTATTGATAATTTGTTTCCAAGTTCTTGAACGTAATATTATGAAAATATATATTTGTAGATGCAAACAGATCATAGATGATAAAAAAAGGTGAGTATAATTTCAATTAGACATGGAAAGAAAAAAATTATGATCATTTATTAGGTTGTTGCAATCAGTGATGCACATCGTTTGAGAATAACATAGGTTACTGGTGTGATTGGGAGCCTCAACTTGTAGGCTTGTTTTTATTTGCTTTATAAGATGTCGGTGGGAGAGTAGTAACAATATTAGATTTTGTGGTCGATAAAAAAACTTAGTATAGAATAGGAGAATACAAGTTGGGTTGCGGTGTTAGTAGGTGAGGCAAAGACACTATGGGAAGAATTTTAATTATCGATGCCAATAGATTATCATTTTTAAGTCATGTATTAGAAGAGGCATTAATTTCAATTGTAGAAGCCAAGACTTTCAAATTTGGAGGCTTTATTGATGGGGCTTATAGGAGGATGAGAAAGAACCGTTTTTAGTTTTGTTAAGGTTTTTTTTAGGACGAGCCTGAACTGTGAAATATGAGGATAATTATTAGTTGCTTATGGTAAAGAGAGTCAGGACGAGATAAGGTGTCATGTGCAAAATTATTGTAAGACACACAGTGTTATGAAAACAACGACAATAAAGTGAAATAATATGGATGAAAAATTACACCAGAAAAAGGCGACACACAAATTTATGTGGTTCGACAAATTACCTACTCCCACAGAGCTGCAGAGGATTTTATTAGCTGAGGAATTACACCATCGAGCTCCTCGACGTTTACAAGAAAAAAAAACTCTGTTTTTCTCTCTTTCTCCCCCCTCTCTCCCCCTCTCTCTAAATTCACGTGAGAATAAAAGAGAAAAGAAAAATAATAAAAACCTTTTTGTCCTCTGTTACTTCAGCCAAAAGGAGAAAACTTTAGTGGTCCCGCTCTTATTCTTCTGTCGCGAGAAGGAGAAAGTTTTAGATGATTAGCAGGCCTAATAGCTCCTTATTTATAATAAGCTAATAGGCTTAATTTTAGCAAGTAAGGAGGTGGGAACTTAACGCGGGAAGCTTCCCGCGATCCCGCATAACTCGATTCCGTGTGCGACGCGAAGAGGGAGGTAGGCGGGATGCGGGAAGAGCACAAGCTTCATATTCAACAATTTTCCCACTTGGAGACTGTGGCACTAACTGCACCACCTACTAATTGCATCATTTGATGGTTGTGCCGACCTTTTCCTCAAAAATGATATCCTCCACCTCTGCAAGCTCATGTCTTCACACTAAAAGACCAACTGAAGTCAAGCACAACTTCAATTTTTCAAGAGTGGCACTCTTAGTCAACATATCAGCATGGTTCTTGCTTCTATGGATTTTCTCAAGTAGTAATTGTCTGTCATCTAGCAATGATCGTATGAAGTGATACCTAATCTGAATGTGCTTGGTCCTGGATTAAAATGCTAGATTTCTGGTGAGGAATATGACGCTCAGATTATCACTGTAGAGAGTGTCATTCTGAACCTCCTTACCTAATTTCTTCAAGAAACTCTGCAGCCATATCATATCCTTAGCAGCCTCTGAAACTGCAGCTTATGTAGTGGACAAAGAAACTGTTTTCTGTAGATTTGAGCCCCATGACACTGCAGTATCACCAAGAGTATAAACATAACATGTAGTACTCTTCCTCTGTCAATGTCTCCAGGTAATTTGCATCAACATAGCCATGTATCTCTAGGTTCTTTCCTGAGAAACACAAGAAGGTTTCTGAAGAGCCTCTTAGGTATCTCAAGGTCCACTTCACAGCTTCCCAATGTTCCTTCCCTAGATTACTCATGTATCTACTCACAACTCTCACTGCATGGGCAATATCTGGTCTAGTGCAGACCATAACAAACATAAGTGAACCAATAGATGAAGCGTAAGGAACCTTACTCATACAGTCTTGTTCCTCCTTTAACTTGGGTGACTGATTTTAGCTGAGTTTGAAGTGAATTCCCAAAGGTGTGCTAACTGGTTTGGGCTTGTCCATATTGAACCTGCTAAACACCTTTTCACATATTCAGCTTGTGAAAGCCTCAACGTGGCTCTGAATCGGTCTTTGACAATCCTCATGTCAAAGATTTGATTTGCTTCTCTCAAATCCTTCATTGCAAAGTTCTTCGACATTTGCTTCTTCAGATTATTGATCTCATCAATATTGGCCCCTACAATAAGCATATCCACATACAACAGTAGGATGATATAAGAGTTGTCAAAGTACCTGACATAGCAACGGTGGTCTCCCTAACATCTTATGTACCCTGCATTGAGCATGAATTTATCAAACTACTTGTACCATTGTCTAGGAGCTTGCTTCAGGTCATACAAGCTTTTCTTCAATCTACAAACTGAATCTTCTTTTCCTGGTACCATAAACTCTTCAGGTTGGCGCATGTAGATGTCTTATTCAAGGTCTCCATGAAGAAAAATTGTCTTCACATCTAACTGCTGAAGGAATATATCTTCAGTAGCAACCATAGCCAACACTATATTGATGGTTGTGAGCTTAACCATGGGAGAAAAGATCTCAAAATAGTCAATGCCTTACCTCTACTGAAATCCTTTTACAACAAGTTTATACCTGTATCTCTTACTGCCATCAAGCTCAGTCTTCACCCGGTACATCCACTTGTTGTGCAATGTCTTCTTCCCTAGTAGAAGTTCTGTCAGCTCTCATGTCTGATTTCCCAGCAGGGAATCCATCTCCTCCTTCATGGCCAGCTCTCACTTACTTGAATTTTCATCTACCAATGTTTCTTCATAGCTCTGTGATTCTCCACTGTATGTCAGTGTGATGTAGTTCAAGGTCAGTGAGTAACGCTTTGACTGACTGACCTACAAATGGTAGTCGGAGTAGTGAGTGACTCTGATTCTGAATGCGGAATAATAGGAATGGGTGTTCTGGACCCACTCTCTTCGTCATTCACATATCTGTCATGTACTGTGACATCTGGTAGATCGTCGAACCTTACAAACTCTGATTCTTGAGGTGTTGCTTCAGAATTTGTACTTTCCTTGTCCTTGTACATCATCTTCTCATTAAAGATCACATTCTTGCTTCTGATAATCTTTCGATCCTGATCATCCCAGAAATAATAGCCAAATGCTTCGTCTCCATAGCCAATGAAATAACATTTCTTTGACTTAGCCTCAAGCTTGCTACGAGCATCAGGATTGATTAGAACATAAGAAAGATAGTCAAAAGTCTTAAGATGAGAAAATTTGACCTCTTTCCCACTCCAGACCTCCTCAGGCAATTCATAGTATAATGAAACAGATGGCCCCCTATTGATCAAGTAAATTGCAATACTGACCGCACCTGCCCAGAAAATTGGTGGTAGTCCGGCGTGCAATCTCATCCTTCTTGAATGTTCATTGATGGTCTTGTTCATACGCTCTGCAACTCCATTTAGTTGTGGTTTCCCAGGAATAGTTTTTTTCATTCTGATACCATGAGCTGCACAATACTCCTTGAACCCACCATCGATGTACTCACCACCATTGTCAGACCTCAAACATTTTAGTTTTAGGTATGTCTCTGTATCAACCATGGCCTTCAAAGTTTTGAACACAGTAAACAAATCAGTTTTGTGCTTCAGAAAGTAAACCCATACCTTTCTACTGTGGTCATCTATGAATGTGACGTAGTCGCAAGAGCCTACAAGAGATGCCACTGGGAAAAGTCCCCACACATCAGTGTGTACAAGTTCCTGTTTTTCTGCCTTTGACAGTCTGCCACCTTTTCAGGAAATTGACCTTCTTCTGTTTCTTTATAATGCAACTTTCACACATGCTGAGATCAATTGACTTCAGTTATGACAGCTTGTCTCTAGACTGAAGCTCTTAGTACATCTCTGACTCATGTCTCCAAGTCTGCAATGCCACATGTATGTTTTGTTCTTTGCTACTGTAATATCAACACTGTTACTTAAGCAAGTAGTCATATACAGCGTACCAGTCTTCTCACCCCGAGTTAGTAATAATGCTCCTTTAGTAACCTTCCAGGTGTTATTTGAGAACACTATTGTATGCCCTCCTTCATCGAGCTACCCGACAGAAATTAGATTCTTCTTTAGCTCATGAATGTGAACGACCTTATGCAAGATCCATTTGTTTTTGTTTAGGAGTGTAATTTCAACATCTTCCATTCCCACCACATTCAAAGCTGCTCCATCAGTCAGGTACACCTTCCCAAAGTCACCTGCAACATAATTTTGTATTAACTCCCGGTGAGAAGATGTATGAAATGAAACCCCTGAGTCCAGTATCCAGTCGTCAACAGAGCTATGAACTCTAAACAATAATGCATCCTACACTTCTTCAGTTACAACATTAGCACTGATGTTATCCGTGTTCTTAGGATTTTTGCAGTTCTTCTTTATGTGACCAGTTTTACCACAATTCCAGAAGTTGCTTGCTGACCAAGCCTTGACTTGCTCTTGCTTCTGTGCTTTGATTTTGATCTTTCTCTTTTTGAGTTCATTTCTATGATCTCCCTCTGGAATCAACATTCAGTGTTGAACTTGAACCCGAGGTCTCACTAGAATCTTTCATGCGCGCCTCTTCAACCAAAATCAAATCAACAATATCATCATATTTCTGCTTAGATTTAACTGCAGAATTGCTAACTGCTATCCTCATAGTTTTCCAACTATTTGACAATGAAGCCAATAATATCAGTGCTTGTATCTCATCATCAAATTCAATTTCGACAGAAGACAATTGCTTTGTGATAGTATTAAAATCATTCAGATGTTGTACAACGGACGTATCCTCCGCCATCTTTAAATTGAATAACATTTTCATCAGAAACAGTTTGTTATTTGTCGACGGCTTTTTATACATACTTGATAAAGCCGCCATGAGATCCGCAGTGGTCTTCTCTTTGATAACGTTGTGTGCAACCGATCTCGACAAGGTCAATTGAATAACCCCCAGAACCTGTCGATCCAGCAGATTCCAATCGGCCTAGTCCATCTTCTTCGGTCTCTTTCCGATAATAGAAGATGAAGTTTCTACTGCATGTAGTGATAGTTTTATCTGCGTCATCCAATAACCAAAATATGTGTCGTCGAACTTACCGATCACTGAAACATTCAACTCGTCTCCGACCATCGTTCTTCATCGAATCCGAGCCGAGACTCGATCTCGGTTGTTATGAAAATGACGACAATAAAGTGAAATGTTACGGATGAAAAAATACACCTGAAATGGCGACACCCAAATTTACGTGGTTTGGCAACTTGCCTATATTAACGGAGCTGCAGAAGATTTTATTAGCTGAGGAATTACACCATCGACTCCTCGACGTTTACAAGAAAAAAAAACTCTTTTTTTTCTTTCTCCCTTCCTCTCTCTCGCTCCTCCTCTCTCTAAATTCACGTGAGAATAAAAGAGAAAAGAAAAATAACAAAAACTTTTTTGTCCCCTTTTGCTTTAGCCAAAAGGAGAAAACTCTAGTGGTCCCGCTCCTATTCTTCTGTCACAGAGGGAGAAAATTTTTTAGATGGATTAGCAGGCCTAATAGCTCCTTATTTATAATAAGCTAATAGGGTTAATTTTGACAAGTAAGGAGGCGGGAACTTAAAATGGGAAGCTTCCCATGGTCCCGCATGAGGCCTACGTGGTTCGGTGTGCGCCACAGAGAAGGAGGCGGGCGGAATGCAGGAAGAGCACAGGCTCCATATTCAACACACAGGAGGAAGGATTTCACTCTTGTTAGACATCATGTTGAATACATTTGCCTTCGATTATTATATTAATATATTCAAATAAAGGTGGATGATAGTTTTGAACATAAAACATAGTATATATTAGTCGAAAACTATTGATTATTAGTTAATCTACAATTAACAGGACACCGATCTTACATGCAATTTTAGAGATGTTCACAATTCGTATAGATTTACATATCTTACCTCTAAAAATTTCCTATTTATATTTATAACATTTTGGTATTAAAAATTTATGTATGAAAATATGTATTTTAATTTTATTAGGTTAATTATAATAATATTTTTGATGTGATGTCAATGATTTGATAATTATGTATGTAAATATAAAAATTAAAGTGTTTGAAATGTAAATATATAAAAATTATGTGGCATGCATGTAAACGCCCTTTTATTTATTTACAAACGCATAGAAGCTCTAATTAACCTCCTTGAGCTGCCACAGTACGGAGCCGACAAAAAACGTCTCTTTTACCAAAATATCCTTAAAAATTGCAAAAATTACACATCTCCCCAGATGTCATCAATCATTGATAAAGAACAAGTGTCATCCGTCAATTACTGGGGCCAAAAATCTGAATTTTCTACGACAGGCTCCGAGAATCCTGGGGAACACCCAGGTAAATCGGAACCATACACGTGGCCCATTTTGATTCGCTTTGTTTCCAAATATCTTTGATTTTCCATGGTGATAGGAGTCATGATCGGAATCCTGCCGACTACTGCGAGGCCATAGCCCTTGAGGCCGACGAATTTGGCCGGATTATTCGTCATTAACCGCATCGTACGCACGCCAATATCCCTTAGTATCTGCACACATTAATTTACTTTTAAAAATTAATAATAATATAACAAGAAATAATCACATAGACAGAAAATTTCCTAAAATTAATCACAAATAAAGAAAATAAAATATTATTTACATAAATACCACTAGATTCCTATGTATTTACATGTCTAACACTCAAACATCAAATTTTACATGTCCGGTAAAGCTTGAGCTTGGCTCAATAATTAGCTCGTGAATTGAGCTCAATGAGTAAGCCAAGCTCAAGCTAGTCTTTTTGGCTCGTGAACCGACTGAATTGAATATATATATATAATATTAAAATTATATTAAATTTGAATATTTTATCTTTGAATTATTAAAAATATTTTTTTAAAATATTTTATATTTTATATTAATAATTTATTATTATTTCTATTTACCATTTTATTACAATACTACCTTAAATTAATATCACATTCTTTTTTATATAATAAATAAGTCCGCTTGTGAGTCGGTTCAAACTAAAAAATTTAGGGTCTGTTTGGGACAGCTTGTGCGTTTCAGGATAAACAGATTATCCTGAAACGCGGCCTGCTGGTAGACTAAGGGGTCGGCCCGCGGGTCGACCCGCAACCTGCTTTTACTATAAAAAATCAAAACACCGCCACCACACTTCTAAGCTGTCTCAAACGGGCCCTTAAGCTTGAGCTAGAGCTTAAACTCATAAAATTAATCAATCTCAAGCTCAAGCTGAGGGCGACTTAAGATCGGCTCCACTTATTTAACCCTTAATACGTGCTACCTTATACATGCATTAAAAGTTACATTTTATTTTTAAAAAAAATTAAAACAGTATTACTATGAGACATGAAAGATTTAAGTGGTCTTAATGTAAGAAATAAAATTCAGATATTAAATTTATAAATATAAAGAAATTGGATGGTATGTATGTAAATGTTCCCCAAACTTTCATTTTTACAAAAACATCCACATTTCATACATATATAAAGCACTGTTCTTTGCAAAAATACCAATTTTAGTGTGAGATACATAAATACATAAAAATTGTGCACTGCTATGCATAACAAAGTAAGAGCTGAAGAATAGTACCTGAGCCCCAAGGCCATAGTCTCTGGCATCAACAGCCAAGCCAAGCTCCAGATTAGCCTGAACAGTGTCATGGCCAAGGTCCTGCAAGTTATAAGCCCGCAGCTTGTCTCCGAGACCTATTCCTCTGCCCTCATGTCCTCGAAGATAGACAACAACACCTCTGCCTTCCTTCTCGATCAGCTGCATTGCCAGATCCAGTTGGTTCCCACAGTCACATCGAGCTGAGCCAAGCACATCTCCTGTCAGACATTCAGAGTGCACTCTCACCAGAACATTCTGCCCATCTCCTATCTCACCCTGATCACAGTGTTTCAAGTTCTTTCTGTTCTGAATCATATATATATCTATCTATCTATCAAATCTTATATTGATTCTATCAGAATATTGCAGTTATATATTCAAGTGACTATATGTGCAGCTTGACAAATCTACTTGTTAAGCAATTCACATAGCCTAATTTGCATATTCAAGTGCAAATGTATTGCATGTAACATATTCATCTGTAGCATTATTATTGAGAATAAAATTAAAAAGGAGAAACAGAAAAAGGTAGGACTTAATAGTCATACCTTCACAACAGCAATGTGCTCTGTTCCATCTAACTTTGATCTGTAGCAATGAGCCTGAAACAAGCCCCATTTGGTTGGCATGCGAGAGATAGCAATTTTTTCTACTAACTTCTCGCGCTTCCTTCTGTATCTGTAAAACGTTACCATGGAGGGACTTATATAACAGTTAAAAGTGTATAATTCTGTCGATGTTAGAGTTTGTGACTCTAAAATATAAGAATTTTTACATGCATACGTCAAAATTCTTATTTGTTTACATATCTAACACCCAAAGTTTGACATTTATGCTTATTTTACATTTTGGTTTCATGAACTTGTGCATGAGTAACTGTATTTTTTACTTTTAAAAAGGTAATGATAGTGATATTATTGATGTGTTGTTAAAGATTTGAGTGACATGTATGTAAAAATGAATGCTTAGCTGTTAGACATGTCAATGCATAAGGATTGTGTGGTATGCATGGATGATGATTTGTAATATGAAGAAGGGATTGGGTTGATAGGCTCATCATAAATCCCACAAGGGTGCAGGAGTGGCAACCTTCGTGGTATAGATCTTTATTAAATAGGGTTTTGTTGAACTCCATTTTATGGGGACCACCACCCTCCATGCACTCTCTATGCGCTCTGGAAATTAAAAAATATCCTTGACTCTCGTCGAGAACATGACGGGTTAAGTTCCGGGTCAAATTTTTAGAAGATAGATGAGATGGTAGATAAAACACTACCTAGAGATTTCACCTTTATATTGCGAGGACTTTAAGATCTAGGGTTTGATGTTTTCTATAGGCGTAAGTCTCTATGGTTCATGACCCATTCCGGTAATGAGGAAACTTTTTTTATTAAGCCTAGTCATTAGATGCTAAGTATTCAGACTTATCATATAACGTCAACAAATTTTAAAATTTAATTTTATAAAAGTGATCACATGAGCTCAAAGTAAATATTGGGGTAAAACAGACGAACACGATCAATATCACATACTTCCGTCATCCCAAGCTATTATAGTCCATGACCTACTTAGTCAACAGAGGTTCATGACTTATTTAGTTAGTGAATGTAATCGACCCAACCTGACATAAATATCCTTATTAGCAACCATAGGTTGCTTCATCCAAGGGGACCATGTAGACCTAGGGTAAATGTTTGTCTAAGGGGAGTAATGCAAGTCGAACTTAGTTTGCAAAGGATTTCTGTCCTATCAAATATATGCAATGCTCAAAATGACAAATTTTTATTGGGGAGAATATGTGTTGCAACAGTGACTGCAATATAATGATATCATTAGTATTAAACACCCGATTAGAGAATTATAGTCATAACCACTTATTGTGTTGTCATTTGAGAGCAAAATCAACCAGACAGAGGAATCTGACCACATCATTATTGGCATAAAATTATTTATAGTTTGAATTTAGTAGTATGTTTAATATGAAATTGATTCTTTGTGAGCTCGAGTCAACATTAGATTTGTCTACGCTGACAAACAATTTCGGAAGGCGGATGAGTTTTGCTTTTAAGCATTTAATGATTGGTTTCATTTAAATATTTTTCATTTTTATGATTTATAGATTTCTATCTTATGAACAAATCCTCTCAGTTGAGATGTGTGATGAATATGCTTATCATCGGAGATTTGTTACTTAATATTATTACGAGCATCAATCATGTTGACTTCAGTTCCTTTGAGGAGGAGAATCGAATTGGCGAAGTGAGGCTCAATCTCATTGATACGCCTAAAAATGTACTATTTTTCATGCTATATTTTATAATAATATTGCACTTTAAAGGTATATTTTCTTGTGTATTTGGTTGTAGGTACAACAAATTTAAGAATTTGGAGTGATTGGAGCAAAAAGAACAAAAATGGACCAAAATGGAGCATACCGGAGCAAAATGGGTTGAATCGGGGCATATCAGAGCCATGGGGGCCGAACTAGACACTTACGTACCTGTGCGAGTGGCTAAGCGCCCAAACATGGCGCTTAGGCGCCACCAGAGGGTGGCTAAGCGCCCAAAATCTGTGCTTAAGCGCTCGTGACGGTTTTTGACATATCTTCTAGAATATACATCAGATTTAAATGATTTCTGAAGAGGTGCTTCGTGTCTCTCTTGGGGAATTTGTTGGAAATGATAAAATGGACTTTTTAGAAGAATTTGGGTTGGTTATGAGTTATTATTGAAGAGACACTTGTGACACCCTTTGGAAGATTCGTTGAATATGAACATTTTGAAGAGACACTTACGCAGCTCTTGGGAAATTATAAAAACACTCTTTACACTTTTAAAATGGGAACTAATTAGAAGGGGAAAAGAAGGCTTGAAGAAGAAGAAGAAGGCTTGGGCGAGCGCCCCAAGTGGGGCGACAAGGTGAGAGAGAAAGAGAGAGTGAGAGATTTTTTCTTTTCTTTTCACTTTGTTCTTGGATAGGATTGTAAGCAGATTGCTTTTGCTATATAAGAAGAGACTAATTTCCATCAAATATAAGTATTTTCATTGTATTTTGATTTTCATCCAGTACTTTATTTGCATGGTTTTAAAGTATTATTTAATAGAAAGTTCTTGTTGTTTCTCCGTGTGTAGTGAGTAGTTTATTTACTCTTCCCTCTTACAATTAATTAGTATGCATGTGCAGGATATAGAATTGTATAAAATGAGAATATATTGTGATGATTTTACTTTGTTCTTAATTTATATGTAAACTTGATCAACTTGCATGTTAAAATATGTTGTGAGAACATGTAAGAACCGGTATGGTGTTGTCTCAATCAACTGTGGTAGAATCACATGAGAATGTATGGATGAGAATGTAATTCATATAATTGAGTGCAAATAAATAGAGAGATAAACTTTGAAGGGTGCAAAATTAGAAAACTTTAGAGTGACAGCTAAAACCCCAAATTTGATCTACTGTTTTAGGTTTTGATGCGATATGTTAGCCTTCAAATGGAGGGATAAGTGCTCTAGATTCAGAGCTAGTATCTTCCCTGCATAGCCCGTCTTTAGAACTTTCAAATTTTAGATTAACCAATGTTCTTTATAGCATCTCTAGTAAGGGTAAAAAATATAATTGCTCATATTTGTCACAATCTCTCTCACAACTTGTTTTACTTTTACACGTAACTAATTTCATTGTATGAGGAAAGGTACTTTTAATATATCAAACCCCACTTCTGATTTTGACTAAGTATTTTAGTTTAGAGTAGAAGTAGTATTTTAGTGATAAGTGTAAGATTTATTCAAAACCAACCTTTATCAACCTTTCAACCTAAGGCGTGTTATTGTAGACTGGAATTTTTCTTGAAAGTTGTCGTGATTAACATCGATCTACGTGGGATCGATGTTCGGGGCTTAATCATAAAGCCCTATATTACTTGATAACGATGTGTATATTTGCGTAGAATCCCAATTAAACTCTTATTTGCACCGACTTTAAGTTTTTGGCGTCGTTGTAAAGAAAGAAATATAATTAAGAGGAAGTACAAAGTATAAACTCATATATAAAACGTAAGCATAAATATCAGGGATCACTCATCCACTTCAGTCTCTAGAGCGAGGAGAATTAGACTAGCCAAAATGTGAAACTTACAACCTTACTCAATATGTTAGGCGGCCCGTTTAAAAACAGACAAATGTATTTGAATTTGACATTCAAAAATTAGATTTTTGTTAAGTTTTAGATTGTGCGCACACTTTTTAAGATACATTTATTTTTATCTTAAATATGTGTTTGACCTGCAAAGCATTCTCAGACAATTTAAGTTTTAAATTTAGAGTTATTGTCAAAACACAAGCGGATGTGTAATTTTTTGATTTGTTGGTTTAAGTTAATTTTTAAATACTTTTATACGCATTTCAAGATAAATTTAATTTTGAATTTAAGCATATATTTCAACCCGTACAACATTGTCGAACACACTCGGTATTGTTCATGATAGAAATTAGTTCTAGTGAATTAGGTGGTGATCAATTATTCGATTCCATTTGTGTACAACACATCGAGAATTTCACATTTTTCACTATGTTTGACTATCTTGATAAGGAAATGTCTATCGTTTGCCAACTTCGACTTTCCAAACACGCTCACGTAATGTGTTTGGCAATCAGATGTTGTTTTAGCTGCTTCGAATATCTTTGAAGTGAGATGGTCATAACCTACATGCAGTATGCCTGATTGAGCCAACTTATGAATATATTTCAAGCTCAACACTCTCCATTTATAACTTCTCTTTTCTTCAATATAATGAATTTCTTAGCATTTACCCGTTGCTTTCCATTATTTAATGAATTGACTTCAATGAAATCTTCTCGCCTGTGGTAAAACACTGCTCCATAAAGATGGTTTTAGCACCAGTAGTTCAATTTGATTTGGAATTAAAGCAGCTAGATGTCAAAACTGCGTTCCTACACGGAGAACTGGAATAAACCATCTTCATGGATCAGCCAGATGGGTACAACACACCTGAAACCAAGGACAAGGTCTGTTTGCTGAAGAAATCTTTGTATGGACTGAAACAAAACCCAAGACAATAAGACAAAAGATTTTATGAGTTTATGCTGAGGATTGGTGTCAGAAGCAGTTACGACAATTTTGTATACATGAAGAAGCAAGACGATGATATAAGTACTTACTTGCTCCTTTACATGGATGATATGTTCGTAGCCAGCAGAAGAAAGGAGGAAGATCAGAAGATACAAAGATCATAGGGATGGAGATTACAAGAGACGGAAAAAAAGGTAGTTTATTCTTGTCTCATAAGTCATACATTCAGAAAGTTCTAGCAAAGTTCAACATGCACGAGGCTAAGAAGTTGCAACACCTATTATTCAACACTTCAGATTGTCAAACTTTCAAGCACCTGAGACCGAAGATGAGAAGAGGTACATGGAGGGTGTCCCCTATGCAGTGGCGTTGGTAGTATCATGTATGAGACAGTTTGCAGCAAACCAGATTTGACCTACGTCGTCAATATTGTAAGCAGGTTCATGGCAAACCCAGAACAGACTCACTGGAAGCACTAGAATGAATCCTAAGATACTTAAGAGGTACTATTGATTCAGGGTTGCTCTTTAAAAAGCAGGAGAACAAAGAAGAAAAGGTAGATGGTTACATGAATTCCGATTATGCAGGAAGCATTGACACCAGGAAGTCACTGACTGGATTCATTTTCACTGTCTTCGGTACTACAGTCAGCTGGAAGTCCAACCTTCAATCCGTTGTGGCTCTCTCAACAACAAAAGCTGAATATATCGCTGTGACAGAAGCAATTAAGGAGCTATGTGGCTAAAGAGCGTGGCTGAAGAGCTTGGCATACACCAGAAGGTGGTAACTGTGTTCTGTGATAATCAAAGCACAATTCACCTAACCAGGAACCAGGTTTTTCATGAAAGGACCAAACACATAGATGTAAAACTCCATTTTATGAGGGACGTCGTTACCAAGGGTTCTATAGTTGTAGAGAAGATAACTACTGAAGAGAATCCTGCTGACATGCTTAACGAAGTGCTTACTTACTGGCTAAGTTCGAAGCTGTACGAACTTAGTGAACTCTACAATGGGCTAAGGGTCCCTCGGGGGCTAGATGGAGGTAATCACTACAACGGAGCTTTGTAATTGTGAGTTAAGATAGAGAATTGTTGCTATGACTCCCAATTGACATACTTGTAATTAAAGAAGGATGGAAGAATCTAAGATGAACCAGGTCTGCGTAGGAAGGCTCGTTATGTTATAAATAATGGGGAGGCTTGTAGAGATGTTAGGATGAGACCAAGGAAAAGAAAATCAGGTTTTCTTTGTTAAAGGGTAGATAGGCTTCAAAAATTGAGAGGGTGAGGATCTTGGAGGTCTTGTGAGAATGAGAGGCCATGGCAAGATAAAGGCTCATCTCTCTCATTGTAAAGCTATGTAATTCTTCCTAATTGCCTTAGTAATTTAATTGTTTGATTCCCTCCCATGGATGTAGATCCTATGGATCAAACCACGTAATTCGCTTGTGTTCCCTGTGTTCTTGTTTCATTTAGTTTTCTGCAGTATTTTTCTTATGTATTCCTGTTTTCGTATGCTTGCTGTGGTGGATTGTTCCCTCTACATTCGGTTTATCAAGAACAGGCATTCGGCATTCCTGGTAATCAGCAGAAGAATGCGTTCGTTACTTCATCAACAGTGAGGTGTTTCGGCACTTCTGACCTGCAGGGAAATCGACCTGCAGGGATTCCTTAGCCTGCAGGTAATTCACCCGAATAACTGCTACAGTTATTGGCAATCCACTCTGTTGCCCAGCATCAGGATATTCAGCATCCCATCCCACGAATTCCAGTCGCTGAAGGAGTTCGGCAGTTTATTGTTGTTTCCATTCGGCAGTCAAGAATTGCTCAGGAGGGGTTCTATCCTTCGGTTCTTCCTACCTGCAGCTGTTCCTTCGACCTGCAGATTGAAGCAACAATTTCCGGCCACAGGTGTCCTACAGCAATTCCAGCTGCTAGGTCTTTCTGCTGCTTGGGAGTAATTCGGCAATTCCATGGACCTGCTGGGCACTTTGGCATTTCTTTGCTGAAGGCATTTGGAACTAAGGAGCATTTATAAGTGTTCCGCAGTCCAGCAAACAGGCAGGGAGTTCTTCATCCTAAAGAAGTCAATTTACTAACACAAAAATCCTTTGGCAAGGATCATATGTATTACAATATTTGCGTTATAAAGCATAAAACAACAAATAACGTTAGCCAATCAAAAACCTAGAAGGATGTAAAAGTTAAGCAGATATCACATAGCAGAAACTTATACCTTATGAGATCAGTGATTGATATAATTGGTAAACCGTATTCCTTCGCAAATTTCTTCAAAAATGGTAACTTTGCCTTGGAACCTTCATCTGGATCAACAATGGCGGACAACACGGATACCGGGCGCAACCCTGCCAATACTAACAAATCAACTGATGCCTCGGAAAGGCGAGCTCTCTCCAAAACGCCACCTTTTCTATACTTGAGAGGAAGGACATGGCCAGGTCTTCTGAAACCTTCTGGCTTAGAGTGAAGCGAAGAATGCTCGACAATTGTTTTTGCCGTGTCTTCAGCTGATACTCCGGTTGAAGTGCCTGTCCTCGCATCCTTAACAATAAACAAATTTTTCTGTCAATAAATGAAAGAAGATGTATCCAGGCATGCTTTATTCTTTGGGTTTAGTTGCATGCCAAAATGTTATGAGGTGGAGTTTGATTGTGGCGATCAATTGGTCATTCAAAGCTCTTAGTTTCACTCGTCAAATTTGACGGTGACCTTGTCTGGGGTTATGAGGGGGTGTTCCTCCTGTTTGGGTTTCGGGGGCGCTGCACCAAAAATTGGTTTTGTACCTAGAGCTCCGACAGTAAAGAGAAGCACCGCTGCAACCAGTACATGTTCTGGAGCAGAGCGCTTGACAATACAACGCCTAGGAGGTGCTCCACTACGCCCGACACAAGTCCAAGAACCCTTACGTTTTATTGTGGCACCCCAACGCCAGTAATTGAATTCAACAGTTCTAGGATTTAAGTTTGGCTCCACTGCGAGCATTGGATTTCAACTCTTTTGTTGTAAGGAAAAGGAGAATGAATGTTCATTAACTTCAAAAAGTGTAAAGAGGCTTGAGTGTGGTGTAATTTGTACAAACATCCTCATTTTCATAGTAAATTTCATCGTATAGCGTGCCTCAACGATTTTTTTTTTCATTCTCGGGTTTTTCCACATTAAATATTGGTTTTATTTGCATTTCCTGTGTTCTCTAGTTTTGTATGCTTGTTCAACATTCTGCTTCGAATCTCTCGATTCATTTTCAGCAAAATCTCTCACAACAATTGGATCTGACAGAATTAACAAATGATAAAAAGACACTGCACAAGAAATGAATTTATAGGCTAAAAGAATTGTCCAATGGCAGCAAGCACTACAAGATGAGGCTTGTTGTGAAAGGGTTTCAACAAAACAAAGAAGTGTACTATTCAGAGATATTTTCTTCTATAGTGAAGATGACAAATATGAGAGTTGTGTTGAGTTTAGTAAAAATGGAAGACCAACCTTAGGAATAAAATGGATATGAAGACAACATTCTGACATGATGACTTAGAAGAAGAATTGTATATGATGTAACAACAAGGATATGAAGTTATAGGGAAGAAAGACATGGTTTGCAAATTGAAGAAAAGTTTTATGATTTGAAGCAAGCCACGCGATTGTGGTACATGAAGTTTGACAAGTTTATTTCAGACAGTGGTTACAAAAAGTACCATTATTAAATATTTTGATAATTGGTATATTAAACTTATTTTATATATGAATGACATGTTGATTGTAGGAGCATGTATAGAGGAGAATAAGAACATGAATGAGCAATTATCAAGAAAGTATAAAATGAACGATTTAGGTTCAACCAAGAAAATTCTCGGATTGAGAATCAACAAGAACAGAGTGCAGATACATTAAAGTTGTCATAAGCAGAATATGTTGAAAAAATTTTATACAGGTTCAACATGAATTAGGCAAAATCATTTTGCATCCCCTTAGCAATTTAGGCTATCTAAGAGATAATCGCCAAAGTTCGAAGGAAAGAAAACACAAATGAAAAGAACCCCATATATTTTAGTTAATAAAAGTCTGATGCATATGATGATATGTACAAGGTCAGATATTGTCGTATAGTGACAGTGGTCAGTGGGTACATAGAAAGTTCAGGAAAAAATTATTGGGAGACAGTGAAACAGATTCTCAGATACTTAATGGGAACAATTAATAACACTTTGTTTTAGAACATGGATTGATCTACATGATTATGTGGATTCAAATATAACATGTGATGTTAATGGTAGAAGAAGCAAACAAGTTATATTTTACCTTTGGGAACACGCAGTGAGATGAGTTTCCAAGTTACTGAAGATTGTTATTTTATCAACTAATGAAGTTGAGTATATTATTATCCTCAGCGTTCAGAAAACCATACCAAACCGGCTAGTTCAACTGCGAAACGGCTAGTGGACCAGTTTGGGCAGGCTGAAAAACCTCCCCCACATCGAACCAGATCGAACCGGTTTGAACCAGCTTAGAACGGTAAAAATCGGCCAATTTGACCTCAAAACTAGAAATTCTATATATAAACCACCAATTTTATTTAATTACATATCTAACGCCTAAAATCTATTTTTTACACGTACCTAAATCACCCATATCACATCAAAAACTTCATTAGTACAAAGAAATGCAATTTACATATATGTCGCTAAATTTTATTTATTTACATATTTAACACCTAAACTCTAATTTTTTTTTACATTTTTACCACCAAAATCATCTAATTAATATAAAATATTACTATTTTTAAAAAGGGAAATACAAGTTTCCATGCATAGATAAAATAACATATTAAAATTGAACTTTAGGCATTAGATATTTAATACATATGAATCGAGTATTGTGTAAATCTCATCTATCGTCATTTTAAATAGATTTATGATTTATTAGATCGTTCGGTTGAACTCTGGTTCAACCTTTGAACCCCGAACCTCTCCTACTACTAGTTCAATGTCTGATCTGATTTTTAGAACCTTGGTTATCATGAGGCTATAAAATAAATTATTTGGTTCAAAGCTTTATGACATAATTGTACAACAAATAATGGGATGGATAACTTTATTGTGACATTATAAGTGTTGTTCATCAAGCAAATAATGTTGCATTTCATGAAAGGATGAAACACATTCAACTAAGAAATCATTTCATTCGTATATTCATAGAAGATGATCCACATTGAAGATGATACACACAACTCAGAATTCTGTAGACATGTTAACTTATGTTGTAATTGTTGATAAATTCAGCTAGAGTTTAGAAAAGTTGAGATTAAGATGAGCGACACTATTGTTGGTAACTATGAAGATGTTGCAGATTTAGAGGAATGGAATTGATTGCAATTAATCTCCAAGTTGGAGATTGTTATGATGTGGATTAGAGTCAAATTATGGTGATTAGCTAGTCACTTAAAACTCTCAATTTTGTTGACCAAGCTTGAAAGTGAGTTTGCTCGGGGGTTACAGGCCAGGGGATGAGGGTGACCACTCTATTTGGGTTCAGGGGCAGCACCGGCCTGATACATATTTTGGAACAGAGCAATCGACAATACAGTGTCCAGGAGGACTAGCGCCACTGCGCCAAACCCAAGTCCAAGAACTAGAGCGTTTGACAATGCAACGCCATGAGATCAATGCCCTAACTTCAGGTGTTATAACTGTTAGATATTATTGTGTTTACCTTTTATTATTTGACCCTACTTAAGGGTAGTTTAGTCTTTTTACCTATTGTATATATATTTATCTTTTAGTCTTGTAATGGATGGAGGATGCAATTGTAACCCTAGCTACTTTGCACTCTCTTCTTCTTTAATTTTGTTGCAACTTTAACACTAACTAACTAAAAGTGAAATACACCGTTTGGTGCATAAGTCTAAACATTTACGTGTAGCATTTATATATCTAACATCCGAAGAAAACGCTGTGTCCAATCACATTTATATAGGTAAGAATGTAGCATACCACTGTGACTGTAGAAGCTGCAGCTGAAGGGCACTCAACTCCAGTAATGGGAGACATCAACGGAATCACAAGTCTTTCCACGTCCTCCTCCTCTATTCCCACCGATACAATGCCGGATCCATGCTTAATCATGAAAGCAATGGCCTCTGTGCTTGCAAGAGCTGCTGCCATTATAAGATCACCTTCTTCCTCACCATTTTCATCATCTACAGCAATAACAAACTATAGGATAATGAACACAATTAACAAGAACAATAACTCCCTTTCAATGTTCTCTAATCAATACCCGAACTAAATACCATTCAGATTTTGTAAGAACTCTATCAGCAACTTCAATGCTAGCTAAAAAATCAAGTTTTAATACCATAAAAAGAATCAAAATCACTGCTTTTGACCCGGAAAACTTATCATGCATTTGAATCAGACCTTTCCTTGTTTTAAAGCGCTGATAGCTTCATCAATGGATGAATAACCTTCTGAAGGGCGGTCCGGATCTCCCTCTGCATCACTGACAAAAAAATCTACTGTTTCGTGAGTCATTTCAGGGTCCACTGTTCCAAATAAAGTGCCATTGCGCTTTCCCTCCGGCAAACCTTCTGAAAATTCTACATCCTCTGCTCCATATTGAACAGCTCCACAGCATCCAGATTTCACCCATCTCTCTCGGTTAAATTCACATCCCTGCGTATGAAAAATGAAGCTGTCACGGTACCCTGCACATCTGCAAAATAGAACAGAAGAAATCTTCATGAAATGGCTGCAAGGAAGATTTACAGAACGTTAGTGGTTCAAGTAATTAGTTACCTTGTGATTATGGTAGAGCAGAATGAGAAAGGAGAACTCAGTAGAAGGCACTTCATGATTGAGTGAAGACTAAAATTGCAGAGAGATCCAATGGCTCCAAAAGCCAAAAAAATATATATTGCCTTATCTGTTGCCGCATTATGTTCATCAACATTTTCGCCCTTTGGTTCTGATGAACTTGGTAACTGTGAGTGCTGGAGAGATGCTGTCCATATGTTTCAGATATGATAAAGAACTAATTATCTTCTTTCAGAGCTAAGAAGGTCACGAAAATTTTGGGAGTGCAGAAATGTCTGTCAGAACTAGCGAAGATGGCTAAATGAGCCATCTGCCATCTGTAGCGCCTAAACTTTAACACTGGTTGGCTCAGGGATTAAATCAATTTGATGGAGTTATGTACTGTATTTCAAATATTTTGAAGTTATTTGATTCATTATAATGAAGAACTTTAATTTCCATTGTTTGATTTGTAGAAAATAAAAATAATGTATTTCAATGTAGTAACGTGCTGGTGTGCTGGTCGGTGATGAACTTGATTGGCAGGCGGCTGATTGTTGCGGCGGTGGCCCTTCGATGGACCGTAGAGATGGGTGGTGGCAAGCATTGACGATGATGACTGGTGGTTGGTGGGAGATGTCGGTTAAATTTGTGAATTTAAAAATCGGTTAAACCTACCAAATTTCAAATACATAGAAAATTTGATTATATTTGATTATATAATACATTCTAAATTTGATTATATTTTACCATCGTATTTGAAATTTGACGGATCAAACATCAAAATTCTTAAAACCAGTGCATAACTAATACAATGATTTGATTTTTCTGCAAGCCAAATAACCCCTAAATTGAGAACTGGAGTCATGGAGACTGGTTTATTTATTATTTATTTTTTATTTTTGTATGTCTTGATGGTAAATAAAGTTTTTTTGGAATAAAAAAAAAATTAAAAATTGAATCTTTGTTTATTTATGTGATGGTGGCAGCTAATAAGGCAATGATAGTGACAGTGGCGTTTTGGGTTAAATAATTTAATTTATTTTAAATATAAATATAATTGTATTTGTTGGAAAAATGAAAATAAAAAAAATATATTCTAAAGAAGGCCTTATTTTCTTAAATGAATACATGTTCTTTTAATAGCATTCCTTACATGGTGTGATAAGTTGTTGGTGGTTGAATCATGCTAATAATGATCCTCTTGAACCTCTGCATCTTTTATAGGATCCATAGGCCTTCTTATGCAAGCTTGACCAAAATCAGCCATGATGGCAAAATGTAGAGCTTAGGGGAGTTATTTGGCGAATGTTTCGACACCAGAATTATTTGTATTCTTAAAATAGATTGTTATTTTTTTATTATTTACTCGTACTTCAAGAAATTAAGAAGGAGCCAACTTATATTGCTATCAATTAATTAATGGGATCCCATCATCTAACATCTCCATGCATAAAGCTCCAACTTGTTTGCTTGCATAGCTACTTGTGTTTTCTTAGTTTATGATGAGATACAATAGTGATATTGGTTCCTTGGTTCCGCAACTCAAAAATTTTCTTTAAATTTGTTATTGTCCATACTAATCCTTTTATATGTTGAATTAACTTGAGTTCATGTCTGTTTGAACATAAGTTGAGTTAGATTCAATGTAGACTGAATCTAATGTTGAGTTAACTTGAGTTCATGTCGGTTTAAAATCAACTTAGAAATGTTGAGTTTGGTTCAATATTGGTTGATCTTAAGGTTTATGTTAACTTGGGTTCGATTTAGGTTGAACCTTAGTTAGAAATGTTGAGTTAGGTTCAATATGGGTTGAACCTATGGTTTAAGTTAACTTGGGTTCCGTTTAGGTTGAACCTAAGTTAGAAATGTTGAGTTAGGTTCAATATAGGTTGAACCTAACGTTTAAGTTAACTTGGATTCAATTTAGATTGAACCTAAGTTAGAAATGTTGAGTTAGGTTCAATATGGGTTGACCTTAAGGTTTAAATTAAGCCTAGTTAAAATAGACTTGATTAAGTTTTAAGTCTTATTTAAATAATACTCAAAGGTTAATTGAGTGACAATACTACCACTAGAATCCCTTCTATGGCCACTCTATCATTTATTGAGATTATGGATCATGTGCCTTATTATTCTCATCGCACTATGAAGTTAACCAAATTATTAGATTTTATTTAAACCTTTAATTCTCATTCTCTTATGTTTTGTTTGATCCTATTTATAATTTATCTAATTCTCAATCTTATAAACTATAGTGCTTGATCTTCTTTGGTAATGATCTATGATCGAGGAACTCTTTGTACTATACAAAACAAATGCTTGGTAATTGAAAGTTTTAGCATCGAGTAAATGCGCAATTAGCCTTTGTTCAATATATAATTCCGAAAAGAAAGTATATGGGTCTATTGAGCATTTTAAAACATGATTATTTGCTCAAGAGTTCTCTTAATTGCATGTGAAGTCTTATGATGAGAATTTTACCCTTGTTAAACAAATGACTACTATCACCTTTCTTATTGATTTTGAATCGATTTGTTGGTCGTATATATCTTAAATAGACGTAAAGAATGTTTTTTAGGATGTTCATCTTCATGATGAGATCTACATGGTTTAACTTCTAGCATTTCTCATGATCTTGGTGAAGTTAGTAACATTAACAAAGTATTGTATTGAACTAAATAGTTACCGTATAATTAATTTGAGAAGTTCGCTATTTTGTTTACCCCACTTGACTTTCATCCCTGTAATTATGTCTTTATCTTTTTATTAAGTGCACTCATACTAGACATATTCCGCTTATTTATATGTCATTAACATGATTATTATATCTGATGTTGCTAATGATATTTCAACATTGAAGTTTGAATTAGTTTCACTCCTTAAAATAAATACATTTGTCCTATATGTTATTTTCTTGGCATCGAAGCAATTCCTTATCATAAAGATCATCTTTTTTCAAATTCAATGTGTGTGGTCGATATACTTGATGGTGCTCTTCTTAACTACATTGGGACTATTGATACTATTCTTAAATTCATTGTTTAGTATTCTCCTTCAAATTTCATGCCTTTAACCAACCCCCACATTATAACCTTATTGAAAGCTTGATTTATCTTAATATTAAAATGACCAAATATTACGTATGATTTTCATATCATTAGTAATTTATTTCTTCTATCAGTGCTTATAAGGATGTTCTCCATATTTTATACTATATTATTTAAATTTACAAGTACATCACTTAATCCTTTAAGTGGCATTTTCATATATGTATCATACAATTCCTATTTATTTACATATATAACACCTATATATTACTGTGTACGCCCATAAAAGTAACCTCCTTGGGCCAATACCAATATAAACGGGCCTTCTTAAGTGTCGTTGGCCCATTCTCTTTAAAAAATGCTGATGTTAAGCATTGCCTGTCGAATCCATTTGCTTCTGTCCTATTCCAATCAGTTGGTTAGTTGAGCTCCTCCGTCAAGCTCATGCTTATCCAGATAAACTGTTTATCTGAAAATGTGGACTGTTGAGTTCGGCCCGCATTCTGCGTTTAGTATAAAAATGAGGCTTCTTCTTCAAAATGCCGCTACAACTGATAAACTGCCCCAAACGCACTCTCAGCTATCAAGTTGACATACCGAATTGATTTGTCAAACTGCCAGCTGTCAAAATAATTTGTTGAACTCATACAATGTGTACTTTATGGAAGAAAGCAACAGCCGAAGAATCGATAATCACTAAAGAAGATACATACATTTATATCTACTTTATAGATCGTTTTGACATCCATGTCATCACCGTTTTTCATGGAAAATTCATGGATAAACCTTGTAGTATATCTTATACCATTTCATTTACAGATAGTTCCTCAGTTTTGTGAACACACAGACAATACAGACCCGACTTTCTAAAAAGCTTCAATAATTATTTTTTATATTTATACCATTCAGTTATTTTATATCACATAAAAATATCATTATTGTTTACTTTCAAAAAGTAAAATAAATCTTTCTATGTAAGAGGGGTTAATGTAAAAATTGAAATTTAATTATTTGATATATCCATACATAAGAATTGAGCGGTATGTAAATCTTTCAATCGTGGATATCAAATACTAGTGAAATCTAACTTTTAAAAGTGAAATACATATTTTCATGCATAAATTCATCACGGGATAGGGTTGTCAATGTAAATATCAAAATTTAAATGTTAGATATGGAAATTTTTTGGTTATGTCAAGAAGAAAAGTCTATTTTTGGAAAAAATATTGCGTTCAGAGTCCCCACGTGAGCTACGTCCTCACAACGACTCGATACTTGTTTATTTTGTCCTACTCGGCTACATCTGGTGTATTGCATCCATCATCCAGATGTAGCTTTGCATCTGAAAATATTTTTTTCTATTTTTAAGAGTTCAACAAAGAGCAGACAAATTAACTTTACTAATTCAAGTCAAATTTAAAATTTTAGTTTAAAAATAAATTAATTAATTTAAAAAAAAAACTGAGTATATTCTAATCGAGGAATTTTAAAATATTTAGAATTATTTTGCAAAAATTAAAATTAAAAGGTAATTGGTTTTGAGGGAGAACCCAAATCACAATCCGAAGCTTCCAGGTGGCATAGGGCCTCGCAATGTATTTTTAATTTATTGCAAATTTGAAATATTTTTGAGCTGTTTAATAAGGTGCAAAATAAATATAGTAATATTTTTTTTTTAATTTGATATGAAGTAAATGAAATTAATATAATAATTAAAAATTGGCGGCGGCAAATGAGAGCTGCTACAACTGTAAACTGCAGAAATTATAAATAGCTGAACCAAAATGAGTTTAGAATACATTAGAAATAAATTAGATGTTGAGTTTATAATTAATTGAAAATTTACTCTATCTTTCATTTTCCAATATAAAAATTTAACTTTTTAAAATAAACAATCATATAAAATAAACGGCCCCATTGTATAATAAAAATATAATTGATGCCTACTAGAGAATTCGAGATGATAGAGCGATGAATTATTATCTTAGCATTGCACGAGAATCCCTCACATACTCATATATTAAACGTGATAGGTAGAGACACCATGTGTTTTTGCGTGGAAACCTTAGAAGGAAAAAAATCACGTGACCATGGCCAATCAAAAATAATCTACTATAGCTTTGATGAGTAAAAGTGCATGTCTTGTCCCACAGGTGGGAAAAGGGTTATAGTGTTCGTGTGTAGGAGAACTTGTTGCACAACGATCAGTTGCTAGAATTTTGTTGCACTGCCTTCAAATTGAGTCGCTGCGAGGTGTCCAATACGAGATGTTGCTTTGTTGAATGTTTAGCTACTCCACCATGTCAGCCACTACTCGACACAGTGCTTAGTTTCTCTGCAATGTTGGTCGTTTCTTTGCATCATGCCTCATTACTCTGCGCAATGTTTCATTCCTCCGTAGCAATATTGGTCATTACTTCTCACAATATTTATTTGTTACGAACAAGATGTGGTTAAAGGTGGTTGGTGGGGGCCAACAAGTGGTTGTCCGTGGTGCTTGGAGGCGATATGAGCGGGAAGAGTTTGCCAGATCTTCGGTGCAGAGCATTGAACTTCAGCTCCATCTGTTTTTGATCTTCCTTCGAGCTCAATTCTTCGTCCCCCCTCAAGAAGGGGGGTCAGATAGAACCATGTTTATAGTCTGGGAGAAACACTTTAAAATTAAGGAAGGAATCCAGACTATGCTATCAGACAGGTTGGAGAAGTTTCCTAAATTAAACAATATTTTGTGAACATTTTGAGTGTCTTAATTAGGCCAAATTGAGTGATCTTGAGCTCGTTAGATTCGTCTTATCGAGATGCTCGATTTGACTGTGTAAGTTTATCAAACTTGGGATTTGTTTGACCTTCAAGTTATGCACTGAAAACCTCCAAAAGTGACTTATTGACTTGATCTAAGCTTTGATTCAACTGGGATTGGGCCAAATTTAGTGCAATTGTGTTCGCTCTTCAAGCCAGTCAATTTGATTGTAAGTTTACTAAAATCTGAGCTTTGAATTATTTTTAATGTGAAACATTTATTGCTTAAAAATTGCCTTGAGAATTGTTCCATGCCCCGAGATCCATGGAGGATGATAAAAATTTGTTGATTTCGTATCAGTTGTCCCTATATTTCTTGGATTACTCATTGTGTGCGCTGATCGCCTCATCTGCAATAATTTGGGCTTCGACACGATGAACAAGATCAATGTATGAGCGGACAGTCTATCACATCAATGATGAGTAGAAAGTACCTATACAAAGCCCTCTAAGAAATACTCCTCTCAGTAGTTAAAGATTCACCCCTGGGATTTGATAAGCTTCGATAGAGTACCAGTGAAAGTATTTCTTGAGCAATTCCTCCAATTTTTTGTGAATTCTTGATAAACGGGATAAAGTTTTGATGGTCCTCCTCTTTGCTATGAATTTCTCTATAAATAGCTTAACAAACACCATAAAGTGTGGATGGTCTCCTTTCCCCCTGAGAGATAATAGAATCAAGTGCGAGTTTGCCATCAGAGACATGTTGAATATGCATGATGGTTTGATAGTGATCAATGTGCCGTAGGGGTCAACGAGCAGCTCATCCATCCCCTTGCTTTCCTGGATCCATGAAAACCAAGCAAAGAAGTCCTTAATCTCATCTAAACGGTGAGGCAACAATCCAAGAGAAGTCTAGGGCCCATTAACTGCTTTCTTATGTGTCTCAGGAGGATCATCCGGGCATTCAACCCGACTATCTTCACTCGAGAGTCATCTACCCTCGCTTGGCTCCTATTCCACTATTATTCACATCTCAATCATATTTTCATTGATGTCCGTCATGGCTGGACCCCAACCAGACCTCTCAAAGCCGAGTCATTTGCATCAGATACAACATAAAATAAAAGGACTTAAAAAAAATTAAAATCCAACAAATAAATCTGAGGCTCCTCATACCCAAGAGTCGAGCCAAGACGTCGTAATCGATACATTGCCTTCACCGTGCAACGAGATAGCAGTAATAGTCCCTTGCATGGCCTAAAAGGTTGACGGATCTTGCACCGCAATAAAAGTTTGGGCAGTTACATCGAAAATCAAGTCAGTTAGCTAAGCTTTCCTTCGATTATTGCCAAAGAACAAATTAGATGACCCAACATGATCAGATAGTGAGTGCATCACCATTCTCTTTTTAATGGTGAATATCTTCTTCCGTTCATCTTTTAGGCGATCCTATCATTTTTATCTCCCCGAAGGTGAAACAGATCAAATCTTTGTTTGGGAGATCACATGAGGGATTTGATATGTTCTCCATCACAATGACTGGAAGCTGACTGATTCAAATAAGGGGAGTCACATAGCAAATTATGAGTAGAAGGAGTCCCATCGGGCTTTATTTATAAAGATCAAAGGCATGAAAATCAATGTAGTTCAATTATTGAGCCATTAATTAAATAATAAATAAAATTTACTTTTGTACTTAATTCTCATATTCTTATTGCAACATCACTTTTAAGATACCAGAGATTTGAGAAACTAAAATATGTACATAAAAAATGTGTTAGCACTTATTCTAAGGAGATCTAAATGTCTAGAAGGATAGTGTATGACCAAGATAACCTCAGTATGAACCCTTTTAAAATAGATGCAAAAACATATTAGCATCATCATGTACCCTCTCTTCTATAAATAGAGAAATTACTTAATATATAAAAGAGAGTTGACACGATTGATCACTTTCATTACTGTTCACTTTTCTCTCTTTCTCTCTCTACTTACACTATTCTTTGGATGTGATTCATTGATAAATTAAGATTTGAGAATAATAATATCATATTGAATGCCATCATATCAACTTTTCAGAATAATGATGCCCATACAAATAAAAATGTATATGTATACACACAAACACATAATAATAATAATAATAATAATAATAATAATAATAATAATAATAATAATACTAATAATAATAATAATAATAATAATAATAATAATGAATCATCTATCATATATCACAATTAAATATTAAATAATCATTTTATAATGAATATGAATAGTAATAGGTAATGGCTAATAATTTGCATTAGACTACCTTTTTCCATTAACTATAAAATGAAAAACATAACTTTATTACTTAATATTTCATCTCAAATATTAAATAATATTTACAAGATATATATAATAGTAATTAAATAAGAATGACATGGCTGATAATCTGTAGAATATCTTAATAACCTATTATAAGTATTAAGGATAACATCCCTAATACAAAAATAGTGTGTATCTTTACTAAATAAAAATTAAATATCTTAAGTAAAAACAAGAACTACAATTCCTCAAAATCCAAAAGAAAGCACACAATTAGGAACTAACTCAAAATTCATATTGATTCTTAATCTATACTTAAGTATATATTTAAATAAATAAGAACATATGTCAACTAATTAAATTAGAACCTAGTTTCATTAAAACAATTATAAAATTATTTTTAATATATCTACAACTATTTAATTTATAAAAAATATTAATGAAATATGATAGCTCAAAATGAAAATGCTACGCCAAAATAGTTTTATATTCAATATTATTGCAATAAGTGAGGGAAAATTAAGGTAAAGTTTTAGCAATAAATAAAATGATTAAATTAAGCAGTATTTGGGGTTTAGGTTAAAAAATGACTAAAATGACTGAAAAAAAATGATAGCCAAGAGTTCCATGACGATAAATGACAACACAATTGACACTTGAAGAGGAAGAAAGTGACAAAAATGATAACATAAGAATAATCATAAAATAAGAAAAGGAAAATAAAACTTGTAGGATTCTTGCAATGGTAGGAATTAGATCAAGGCTAAGAAGCGTGTGTTTGCTTCTCATTTGAACAAAAAGAGTTAAGAGGACAATTCCTTGGTGTTGACTCGAGAGGAAGATGGCTAAGAGGAAGTGATATGTGATGATCTAGCCCTTTCTCCCCTAAAATCACAAATATATTAAATGACGGAGAGTGAGATTTGAATTAGACTTGGTCATGTTAGTCAAAAGATAGTGATTGTGCTACGAAATCTTTTTGATTAAGGCTTTACTAGTTTTGTAGATTAGTTGTGAATTTGATTAACTACAAATATAACCTTTCAATTATCACACACGTCTAAATAATTTGAGTGAGATGTAAACTACATTTGCATATTAATAAATAATGTATAATTATTTATGGCTTAACCTAACATACATTCACATGCTATGCACTATTTTGTATATGATTCCATGATTAACTACTTTTTACCCTTAAGCTAACAAAGAAACTCATAGTTGCTATTGAAACTCCAGGGAAATAATAACTAATATCCCACAAATAATGGTAGATAGGATTTAATCGTATACTTAGCATGACATATCTAAGTAATTAAATTCAGACATAAAAATGTAAGCCTGAATATTAAACTTAAGTAATATTATTAATCATGTGTGCTCTCCGATAGGTAAAAAAGCAAGATTGAACCCATAGGAAGTCTGAATTCCATATCCAAATAAACCTAGATAAAATATTAGAAACATAGCACTAAAATAAACGAATCCACGATAAGAAAAGTTATTTTGTGCCCATTCTTATAAATCGAGGAGGCTCAAAAGGGAGTGGTTGGATTTTCCTCAGAGATTAAGGTCACATTCATGTTATTCCATCTTTATTATCCTTTTGTTATGATTTTTCGTTGAAATCAAGCTATGCATTATGCTAATCCTCCCATTAGTCGGCTTACATCCTCAAAATATCAACAACTAGAAAACATGAGAGCAATATTTAGCTCAATCCCATTAGCCCAGTTTTACTCAATATTAATATCTTTAATCATATTTTTTTCTTGATTTTCTTATCATTTATTCATTGCCAATGTGTATATGTAGTAACATTTCATGAAAGGGAAACTAAAAAACCACATGAAACATAGTGAGAGATATACTATCATACTATGTCAAGAACTTCTAACTTAAAGCTAATATTCACAAAGACCAATGGTAGTAGGTATTGGCTTCCTTAGTGCTCATACACAATCATCTTCATATTATGCTTCTCATTCAAGAAATGAATTTATTCATACTTGTCTCTATTTCTCACATAAAAGATCAACATTAAAATGTCAATCTATTCCCTTAACATTCTTTTGAATTATTTAATAAACTTGGAGGAAATTCGATGGTTGAGAACAAAACACTTGAAGTGCATTTATGGGCAATGGAATTGGTCCTATAAAAAATTTTGACACATGTCACTCGCTCATTACATACTGTCATCCCACTACTTTGACAAGTATGTAAATTGTTATGACATACCGATATTTTAGAGAGGGAGTAAATGTAGATTTTCTATCATATCTAACAGAACATAAACACCTATGTATCTAGTGGATATATGACCAGCTAAATCTAATTGAATAACTATTCTAACTACTCTAAACTCTATTCAATATCCTAAATAATTTTTTCCTCAAAATAGAATCTTTGGTTATAAGTTTTTCAACTCTACTAGATTGAATGAATATACTTAGCTCATGGTTATCATCATACTAGTAAGCAAGATTATTAAAAATCATCCAATCAATTAGGCTAACTCACACCTCTAATCGAGTTGGCTTTAAACCTATTGGAACTCTTTCAAAATAATCCAAATAACCTCAAGGTTTAGCTTGCCCACTTAATTTGGTTGTTCTAGTAGTTGCTATGTGAGAACACCAAATATAAGTACTTGTAATTTTATTGGAGATATATTCAAGTTATGTTGAGCATACAATGAATCCAATTTTGCTTGGTCATAATACTAGTTTTTTAAGTTTAATAAGAGCACGAATTTTGCACAACTTAGCTTGTTTATAAATATTAGGTTAAATGGATAAATCATGAATGCAATTCAATCCATTTACCTACAATCTTAAGAGGATATTCACTATTCAACAATAACTTATTAAAGGCTTTTAAGCTAAGTGGTGGCTTGTATATTACTAAGTTTTTTTTCTTAATGGATTTTATTTAATATATCACATATTTAATATCATTGAATTTTATATTTATTTATCATGGTAGGCTAATTTTTATTTTTCTTCATATTCATCTTCAAAAATCATTTAGTATTTTTTTCACTTGTAATCTTCATAGTCATATCAATGTGTGAGGGTTGCACCTACATAAGTGCATTGTTAGATTTATGCTAAGAATCAAAACATTCATCGATGACACCATCTTCTCTTTTTTCAGTTCACTTACAATCAACACATTCAGAAGCATGACTTGTGAGTGCTCCACTTTATCCCTTGGTGAATCTTCTCCAACATGCTTACATAAAAATTGGAGCTCCTCTACATGAGAATTGAATGTGAGTACACCCTCACTTTCTAAGATTGCCTTCATTAGATACATTTTCAGTCTAATTATTTAGATCTCTCTATATTCATCGACAACATAATGTTTAATTCTAATTCTCAACTTTTCAAAATTATATTTTTATCTTATTTAGTTTTGTCTTGTGTTAAATAGTTAGATATTAATTTTAAATTTACTAAATTAATTGTTCATCTAAATCTATCAAGTAATTGTTAACATTGTACCAACATGTGAATACATATAAAACTTATTCATTTATGAGCTTATTTATAATCAAGCCGTTTAAATTGATTTTAAATAAGTACTAACATATACGTGAAAGTTTGGTTGAAGCTTCAAACTCACGACAAACACGAACAAAATGCAACAATGACCAAGCTGAGTCAGATCTATTATATACTTTGCTAGGCTCAACTCTACTATAAAATTAAATAAGCATAATAAGTTATTAAACAAGTCATTAAATCATCATTTTATTTAATTGCCCAAGTAAATGATAATAAGTATTTACTTGATGATGATAGAATAAATTTTAATGAAACAAAAATTGAGGTTTTGAATGAACATACATTGACAATAAATGACACATAAATAAATATAGTTTTTGAATTATTTTAATTCAATGCCAACTGTTGGTGCTGTTTTTCATAAGAGAATAACAATTATATATATTGATTAATTCCATACCTTCATCCAAAGGCATAGAAAGATTGTATCATAGCTCTTAGATGTTGCTCCACATGGATCAACCTTTTGAACAATTCATATGAAATGTTGGCATGTTTAAAATTAAATAGAATAATAGTATAAATAAAAGTACATTTACATACATACCCCCCCTTTCCCATATATTTACATAACTAATACCTAAATTATAGGTGTTAGATATGTAAATAGAAAGCAATTATGTGGCAAGTTTGTAACTTTTTTTAATCTTAATAGTAAAAATCTCATTTTTTTTTCTTTCCAAAAAAAAAAATTTTTTTTTTGGAATCCTCTGATCGTCAAATCTGTTTTGATGCATAGTTGCCCTTAGAAGAGAGAGAGAGAGAAGAGCCCAAGCTAAGGCATTTGAGCCATACCATCGTCCCATGGTCTCTTCTCGGCTCTCGTCTCGACCCTCTCTGCATGATTCATGTTATGAACATTGCATTCTTATCTCTCCTCTTCGCTCTCTCTCTCTCTCTCTGTTGCATGTTTTATAGTAACAAACTTCTCACTACCCACTCTCTGTATCCATCTTCATCCCTGGCTTTGTTTTTGACTTGTCTGATCTCATGTTGTCATCAGTCATGAAAGATTTCATCTTGGTTTGATTAGTTCATCTTAACTCTCTTTGATCTTTCTCGGCCATGGGGCCTGCTAGAGGGTTCAAGAAGAGGAGGAGGGCCGAGAAGAAGGTTGAAGCTGCGGCTCCGACGGCTGTAGGCGAGTATTCACGCGATTGGTGGGATGACTTCTCGAGAAGAATTACAGGTTTCATTACTTGTTATTTTGCTCTTTGGGCTTTCTTTAATGAGGTTGTTGTTACTGTTTCCCTGCGTATGTCTGATCAATGGGACCCAGTTCGG
Source organism: Papilionanthe hookeriana x Papilionanthe teres (assembly GCA_022702705.1). Lineage (NCBI taxonomy): Eukaryota > Viridiplantae > Streptophyta > Magnoliopsida > Asparagales > Orchidaceae > Papilionanthe > Papilionanthe hookeriana x Papilionanthe teres. The sequence continues at coordinate 24,993,871 of CM040421.1, forward strand.
CTCTTTTGTATAGATTCAAGCTTTTGGAATTGTGTAGTTTCGTGATTGTTGATGAGTTAGATTGAGTTTGTCGATGGATTTGATGTTTGTGACGCATTTGAGTTTGAATTGGAATTGTATTGTGAGTTGGTTGAGGTTGGGTGCGGATGGCATGCAATGGTGCCTGCAACAACAGACTGTGATGCTGCTGCTTCTGCCGATAGTTTATTGGCGAATATTAGGTTGACATTTGAGCGGTTGCGTTGACTTTAATGATGTGATTATGGATTATGTGTACTTCAATCATGTGATTATGGATTATGAGTGAGTCTGGCGTTCTGGACTTCTCATTTGTTGTTGTTCATTCGGGAGCCTTGTGGTTTTGCCATCATTGAGTTGGTAGTTTGTGGTTGTGTTTCGGTTGCTAGATTTGACATCAGAGATTATGCGTGGATCTTTACTTTATTTGGAATTGAAATTGGTAGGAACGAAGAGATCATCTCGGGAAATATAACTTTTAGAAGAGTGGATAAAAATGTCAATTTGATGTGAGATTGAACCCAATACCATCTCATGTGAAACAAATTATGCCCTCATGTGAGCGATTTCGATGTCAAGTATCACTCCTACTCAAAAGCAATATTTTTGATGTCATCAACTATTAGGCACTATAAACTCACAATCTAATAGGCATGGAGTCATGATCAGAATCATTCAACCTTGAACCTTGCTCAACCATGGTGTAAAGCACCCTACATTGTTTAAACTACTAGATCCAATTCACACGCGATGTTTGGTTGCAACTTTGATTTTACTTTAAATAGTATTTATTAAATCCGATAAATCCGGTAAATCCGGATTTATCAAATCCAATGTGCGACGGAGATGGAGTTCGAGCGATGACCGAATAACTTTGCATCGCAGTCGGATTTAGTAAATCTAGATTTCCACCGTAAAAGACACTGAATGTGAGAATAAAAGGATGGAACGTGAGAAAATTCAATTTAACAAAGAGTTAGATTTAATTTTCATTTGTTTATTATCGGCTGGATTAAGTTATATTTATGGATAAATCTCATTAATAGTATGCTATCAAACACCGTCAAAGTGGTGAGAGTCTCCGATTGATCTTGTAGAAGTGATCAGATCTCCAATGCCCAGTAGAGGAGTTAAGATTTACTGACCCAAGTTAGCCTTGGCTTAAACAAAGAATGACTGAAAAAAGAAATTACTCTCAAATATTTTTGTCGTAAGTTAAAGTAAATAGATATGAAGAAAATCAAACAAGCTCAACTAAAGTTGCATAAATAGTCATCATTGAATATTTTTCACTCAAAATATCATATATTTCAGAAACTTTGGCTGCCCTACTTTTGGGAGTTTTGGGTAGAATTTTTGTTAGAAAAACTTTGCTTGAGAACTATAACCTTTATTTTGAACATAAGCCTCATTATCCTGGTTGAATTCTCATGATCTTCTGTGCTAAATATATCTTTCTTAGTATCATTCATTGTATGAAAGAATCTTATAGTACATTTAGGAATAAGAAATATCCTAGTTCCTCATATACTCTTTTGTATAAACAGCCTTACCATTTTTAGATACCTCCATTATGTTTTTAAATTTTCTCGGCATTATTTCCCTTTTTTGCATCTTGTGAGGCATTCTGAACTAGCATTACCAGTGTTTGGAGGAACTAGAAGCATCAAAACTTAAACCTATTGATAATGTAAATTAGAATTTTGATATTGAAAACTATGCAGCTTACTGATGAACTCTACTAGAATGAGCATCACGAACTTACACACCGTGTTAAGCTCCAATGTTCTCTTGTGCTCATATATGACATGGGAAGAATCTTGGTCAATGTGCACTGTGTGAATAGATTTCTCTGTTGGTCATGTTAATATTTTTCGTTGAGCTCCATCTTTTGTCTTTTTGTGCTTGGTTTTGGCTTGATATACTCTATTGCTTCTCTAGTAAGTATGTAAAAGAAAGTATTCATTGCTTGCTTAGCAAATACAATCATCTTTTGTTTCAGATTTTATAACATTTTTGTTCAAACTAATTCACTGCATGCTTTCTCTTGTCATGGTTCCTTGGGATTTTGTTTTAGCTCACATGTTTTAAATATCTTTAACTAGCAAGCACCTTTCATTCTGTGTAACTTTTAATCAAGGTAAGTATGATATCATAACTGTTTATCACAAAAATGAAATAAACAAACTGTCTCCATCTTCCACTTGCATCAATTGAAAGGGATAGCAAGCCAGTAAACAGTACCTAGTTTATGTTGAACTTTATGAGTAGATATGGTATGATGCTTTGTTGATGCGGAGTTTGTTTTGCTTCTCAGTTTGCTTGCATCTGCCCTGAAGCCTGGAAACCTCCAATGGCCCTTAGCAAACACTTCTATTATGGGTTTTAAGCGATTGTTGATAAAATTAATAACTTTGATTGCACTCATAATGGCTCTTTCTTCCTCTCCACGTTTAACCCAAAGCTTTGGATTGTTTTTTCTATTAGATGATGCTATTTGTTGAGTGCTTGGCCAATAGGACTCTAACAAATTCCCTATCAACACCTTAAATCTCAACAATGATCTCCTTGGTTATTATATGAAGCATCTTATATTTATCCTATGTTTTGTAGGTGTTGAAATTATACTCGCCACCACGTAGTGCTTGGTATTGACCTTTTGCACAATAACTACAAACACAAAAAAATTACTAAATTAATCCTTTTTCATCAGAAGCATCTTTTTTTACTTCAGTTTACTCACATAGACATTCATATGTATCTATTTGATGGACACTTAGAACCCAAATTGGAGCAAAGTAAAAGGGGATATGCAATGATATTTACATGATTTGGTCCAAATTGGTCTATGTCCATGCTTAAGTACCTACATGCTTATGATTTCACTATCAATCACTCATTTTCCTGCAAGTTGGTGGAGAAATCTTTCCACCACATTTTACTTCAAGAGTACAAAGGCACCCATCTAAATGTCTTTTAAGAGACTTAGCAAAACAAACTAGAAGAGAAAAATAAAATTCTAAAACTAGGACATCTTATATGCATATTTGTGATTATCGAGGAACCTTGAATCAGGTTTATATTAGAGATATTTGAAACACGAGCTCTTGACTCATCTACTTTTTAAGGTTACACACATGTTATATTTATAGGCGGGCAGTAAGGAAAATCATTAGCTTGGGACAACAAGTATTGAATCTTGAAAATGTCAAAGAAAATCATAGAAGATTGCTAGAAAATCAAGCCATGATCATACCAATACAAGTGAATGGCGAAGAAAGACTTTTTGGAGCTTTGCCAATTAGTAGTGGTCTGTTATAATAGAAGTCCCCTAAGGCCAATTCAAAAAATTCTTATGCTTTGTATCACTTGACGGCTGATAGAAATACTTAATGATAAGTTGTAAATTACAACATAAATTTTTAAATATTTAAAATATTTTTATATCTAATGTCTTTGCAAAATAAGTACACTGTCAAGTTCAAAGCATAATTTAGTATAATGTAAAAATACACAGACAATTTACTTTGAACTATGTAATTTTTTTATTTTTTTTGCAAATGCAAAAGAACTGGAAATTCAGTTTATTTAGATATTTAAGCTCGAGTGGTCTTCAACTGGACTTAGATATTCTTGTATGCATGAAGAGAAGGTAGAATATTCTTAAACCTGAGCAGCTTCACATGCACGCCGGGGTTCGATAGTTTTATCCTGAATGCTTGATTATGCTCAAATAATCATTTATACATTTTTCCAATGTATACTGGTGATCATGGAAGCTAAGGTTACGATAGTTTGGTCTCAAAGGATAGCAGCCTCCCTTTAAGACGATGAAAAATTTATATTGAAAAATATATAAGGTTAAAATTAGAACAACCTGCCCTTGAAAGATTGTATTTGAAACTTAGAACAATTTTGCAAATGCTGCCTATATTATTAAATTTTATAAAGTCCAATGTTGTGTCAAATCATCACTAACAAGACGATAAATTGTCATAAAAAGAGTATATCACGCGTGGCATTAAGTTCCATTCAAGTAGGATGGACATTGGAGTGGAAATTGCTTGATTAGCAGTTGATTTATATAAGCGGAAGGCTACAAAGTTAAGATGACCAATCATAATTGTTGCAAAACGAATGTTACAATATGCTTAATTCTTTCTTTTACTACAGTTTTGCCATATCAAATAATGGCTAGAGGAAGCAAAAAACTACATAAGACAACTTCTAAGCAAGTTAAAAAATTACAAGTAATAACACTAACTATTATAAGACAACATCTACAAATATTGCAAAACATGAGTTTTAGAACTTTTTAGCCCTATCAATTTATAAAATTGAGCCAATAGATTTATGTGGGAATGAGATGGCGTATGCTATAGATTAAAGTGATGTACAATAAGAAAGATTGGCATCAAGGGTCTAAAGTCGAGTTTCCACATACTTAGTTGCCTTAGAACAAAAATTATCTTTAGCTAGAGGTTGAAGAAAATACCTACAATCGGGTGATTAGGACTGATCAACTCAAGTTTAATATTTCCTTTGGTAATGTGATCTTATTTGAAGTGATTTTTAATTTTAATGTGTTCGTCTGAGTATGTTGTATTAGAATTATTAGCCTTATTAGTTGTGGTTATTATTATCAGTTATTATTTTAATTTATTAGCCTTTATTTACTTTCGTTACCATATTCATGTATTCCCTATTTGATGTATTTTTGAATTTATGTCTTTTCTTTTATATGAGTCTTGTAATATGTATGCATACCCCTTTCACTATCAATGAAATCTATCATGCTCTATTCTCAAAAGTTGACATGGTATCAAAGTCATGGTTTTAACTCTAGCTGCCGCCGGGACTCTTCCCTAGTCGTCGGCCACCTGCGGGCCTTCCTGTTGTGTTTTTCCAATTGCCGGATCTCCCCCTAGCCGACCTGATCTTCCTCGTGAACAGCCTTCCAAGCTGCCGGACCTTCCTCCAATCGGCTCAGTCTCCCTCCAAGATCGCTGGAGCTCCTCCTTGAGGCCATATATATCCCCATCAAGACCTACCATAGCTGATTCTTTCTCCTGTAGCCAGAATGTTCGTTTGCCTTGACAACCCAATATCACATTTGGCTCCGTCAAAATCTTGGCTACTCTACCACTGATGTCAATCAGGAAAGACGAAAATTAGGCAGCTAATTTAAGAGTTTTCTATAATTAGGAGGTTCCTTATTTAAATTATTTTCAAAGTCTTTATTCTGATTTATTTTCCTTTTAGCTGAATATTTAGATTATGAATATGTATTACTAAGTAACTTAAAATAGATTACGCACTTTATTTTGTACTTACAATAAATTGTAAGATTATTATTTAATGGAATGAACGCAAAGGGAAAAGGCATCGAGCCTACTCATGATTCAACATATTTTTCTCAAAATTTTGACATGGTATCAAAGCTAAATTTTAGCTCTAACCACCAATAGTAGTTGGAGGACCGTTAAGACTCACTTTCCGCCAGCCTTCTTGCGAGACGGGAAGGGAGAAATTATTTCTTATTTCTTTGTGTTGATTCTCGCGGTCTGCTCGTCGTCTCATTATTTCTTCGCCAGCGTTGTCTTCTTTCTACTTCATCTTCCTCTTCGACTCGACTCTCCTTCCTAGACCGGCGATTTTAGCTTTAGCACTCCTTCCTTGATCGACTGCTTCGGCTTCCGCAAACCCTAGATCTTTAGCTTTGACACTCACAGTTTCGACAATCTTGGCTCCGACACTCACAACTTTGGCACTTTTGGCTTCGACACTCACGGCTTTGGCATCTCAGCTTCAGCACTTTTAGTGTGAAGATCAAGAAACAAATCGTCCTCGTCGTCGCAGAATGAATCATTAGCATTTAGATCATATAACAAGACGTGGATCCTACTTGTGGGCTATGATCGGTAGCATTTGGATTAGGACGCGGATCCTACTTGTAGGCTATGATCGATAACAAATCGTGTAACTGGATCCTATTTGTGGGTTATGATCGGTAGCATTTGGATCGCGTAACTGGGAGCAAATTCTTTTTGTGGCTATGATTCGAATTTTTGGACGACAATGATAAATGATTTCTTGCTTTTCTTTGCTCAAATCATGTTATGGTTCATGAGTTGTCTCTGAGACTTCGGCATTCTCGGTTTCGACACTTTCGATTTTTTGCACGTTCGACTTCAGCACTCGTCTTGAGGATTATTTGTCCTGACAAAGTTTCTTGTTGGCAAATTGATTCTTCTTGATCAGTCAACATCAAATTGAGGGGGGATATCAATCAGGAAAGACGAAAATCAGACAACTAATTTAGGAGTTTTATATAATTAGGAGGTTCCTTATTTAATTTATTTTAAAAGTCTTTATTTTGATTTATTTCCCTTTTAGCTGAGTATTTAGATTAGGAATATGCATTACTAAGTTACCTAAAATAGATTATGCAGTTTATTTTGCACTTATAATAAATTGTAAGATTATTATTTAATGAAATGAAAGCAAAAGGAAAAGACATCGAGCCTATTCAAGATTCAACCTATTTTTCTCAAAATTTTGACAATTGAGCCTCCTCCCGACTGTGTACTTGAGTCAACCGGAGGATCGACACCAACCTTAATCCCTCCGTAGACCCAAAAATCCACATGAAATTCTTGATCACCACCCATAAACTTAGATGCTTTATTTTTTTCCAATGGTCACAAGCCATGTCATTGTTTGTCAAAGGACGCAGGAAATTCAATCATCTCACAGGAATGATTTGTGAATCTCCGAAAGTTGACCCAGCGTATGGAGAATGAGAAGTGGAGAATTTCATGATCATGTCGTGACTGATCAATTCCATGTAGACTTTAATTGACCATTCATATTTGTTTCTTCCGTCTGCAAGTACACCATGGACTACAGTTCGGGATACCTACTTAGATGTAAGAAAGTTATGCCAACTTTATGAGGTTTCTAAGAAGATCCGTGAGGTAAAATAGGGATCAAGGATCATGAATCATTACTACAATGACTTGGTAGTCTGATGGATGGAATGCAATCTCTACTAATACTACACATGTGACTCTTCGGCTTATCTATCCTTCTTTCAGAAAATTGTGGAAAAAGATTGTGTGTTCCAAGTTCTGACTAGTCTAAACAAGGATCTCGACGAAGTTCGGGGTCGTATACTTGGTCGAGACCGCCTTACTTCAACAGGTGTCACATCCACAGAGGTACGCCGAGAAGAAAGCCGGAAACTTGCCATGCTTGGCCTTTCCACTCCTTTAGTTGAATCACCCCCATTCATTTTTCGGTCAATCATTCCCTATCATCCCCGTGACAAGTGTTGAAAGCTCAACGGGAAACTAATGAATAAACCTTTGATTAACTCTCCACTGCGCTGATCTAGTCAGTTCTCTTCCAATGACATTGATTGTTTTTGCTTTTTGCTTGCCTATGGATTATTGATTAGGTGCCACAAACCACATGGTTGGGTCTTCTCAAGCCTTCTCGACATATTGTTCATGCTCTGGGAGAGATAATGCTAAAATTGATGACTGCTCTTTTAGTTCCATTGCAGGTAAAGAGTCTATTGTTCTAACAACCGAGATGACTCTAAAGTCTATTTTACGTGTACCTTCGTTGAAGTGTAACCTCTTTTTAGTAAGTAAGTTGATTATGACATTGATTGTATTGCTCATTTTTCTTCTAATGTTTGTATCTTTCACGATCGTTGTTCGGGAATAATGATTGTAATTGCTAAGCGGGTAGTCAGGTCTACTTCTTTCAAGGAAAAAATAGTATTAACAATGTCACTCCTTCTAGTAGCTATAGTATTTCCCATCTACTGAATTTTATTTCGTCAGCCCGATTTTCAATATTTAAAACAGTTTTATCTTTTGATGTTTACTAATAAAAAATTATATAGTTTTAAATTTGAGATTTGTTAGCTAGCTAAACACCATCGAGTATTATATCCAACACACTCTTACACTTCTCCCGCCCTTTTTTTACTAATTCATAGTGACTTTTAGGGACTCTCTCGAACGTCCAATTACTCTAATAAATAGTGGTTCCTTATCTTGATTGATGATCACATTCAGATGACATGGATCTATATCTTAAAAGATAAATTTGAAACTATTGTCACTTTTAAAGATTTTTACTTCTTCATCTTGACTCAAATCAAATCATCAATTCATGACCTTCAGTCAGACAACGGCCGTGATTTTTTTAACTCTATATTAAGGGATTTTTTTGGTAAGTAAGGGCATTCTCCATCGTAGCTTCTGCACGGATAATCAATAAAATATAGTAGCCGAGCGAAAAAATCGACACCTCAAAGTTGGCAATTCTATAATGTTTCAATTGAATGTCTCGGTACGGTTTTAGAATGATGTCGTACTTACCACCACATATCTAATCAATAGAGTCCCTACAAAAATTCATAAATTCTGGATCTAGTTAGTAGTCTCGGGGTTGTATTTTCCTGCCAACCAGTTCTTCTTCACTTTAGACCCCAAAATACTTGGGTGCAAGACATTTTTTTGGAAAAATGCCCCAACTCGTAGTTAACTTGATCTCCATTCAATCAATTGTATCTTCCTAGGATATTCTGTCACTCAAAAGCACTATCGATGTCTCGATTCTATCACAAATAAACTCCATGTGAGTGTTGATGTCTCTTACTTTGAAAGTGTTCTTGACTTCCTCAACATTGCCTCAAGTGAGGGGGAGCTAGATTTTTTGGACACTACTTTTTCAACTCCATTGGATATGCCACCTACTCCTCCAACCACTGTACCCGAGGAACCATTTGTCCCACTAGATCCATCATCCACTAGACTAACACCATTTGTCCCACTAGATCCATCATCTACTAGACTAACACCATCTGTCCCACTAGATTTGTCATCTACAAAACCAACAGCTCCTCCATCCACTCTTTGTGTCAATATTCGGTGCATCAAACTCTCAGTTGAAACCCGTTCCAATACCCCTACTTTTAAGCCCGCTGCCTCCTTGTAGGCCCTGGAATCCACCCCGACCGACATCCCCGACACTACACTTGTGGAGATTAGTCATGCTCCGAATGAGGAGGTGAATTCTACCATCGTGGTACGCAATCATCTTGATCCATGAAAAATATCTCTCATTCCACAGCTTATAATCGACCAATCCTCAGCGAAAGAAAGCAGTTGGTTGTTGGTGGATATTCAGCACCAAATTTAACTATGATTGAATATTTGAATGCTACAAAGCACGGTAGATCGCCAAAGGCTACTTATAAACCTATGGAGTTGAGTATGAGGGGATATCTTCTCTAGTTGCTAAAGTGAACACCATTTGGGTTCTATTTTCCCTTACAGTGAATTTGGAATGTACCTTCTTCCAACTAGATGTCAGTAATGCTTTCCTTAACGAAGATCTCACAGAGGAGGTGTACATCTCTCTATCTCCAAGCTTTGACTTTACTTCTTCTCGGGGACATGTGTATCGATTGCGAAAGTTTCTTTACGAACTGAAACAATCCCCTCGAGCCTGGTTCGGTAAGTACACATAGGTTGTAATGGGCCATGGGCTCTCTCAGGCCCAATCAAATCATATTCTTTACTTTCAACTTTTCTTTAGTGGCCAAATTGTTATCCTTGACGTCTATTTCGACAATTATATGCTCACAGGTAATGATTTGCCATCCTTGAAATATTTTAAAGACATTCTCATCGCATCCTTTGAAGTGATGGACTGGGGTCTCTCCGATACTTCTTAGGCATGGAAGTTGCTAGGTCCTCTTGGTGCATTTGTCTTTCCCAGCACAAATATGTGATGGATCTGTTGACAGAGACTAGCCTTCTACTTTGCAAACCGGTGGCTATTCTGATAGATCCTAATCAGAAATTGGCTGATGTTTCCAATGTTGTTCATGTGAAAAGGACACAATGCCAGTGCATTGTGGGGAAACTCATTTATCTCACCTATACGTGCCCCGACATTTGCTACGCGATGGGTATTGTAAGTCAGTTCATGCATGACCCATATGAGAACCATCTCACAACTATCCACCGGACCCTTTATTACCTAAAAGGCACTCCGAGCTCAGGTTAGTAGTTCTCGCACCACACCTCTCTCTTTATTGCAGTTTCTACTGATGCTAATTGGGTCGGGTCCGACCATGATCGACGATCTACTTCAGGGTATTGCTCATTCTTGTGGGGACTCCTTGTCACCTAGAAAACAAAAAAATAGTCGGTGGTTGCCCGAAGCAGTGCACAAGTATAGTTTTGAATCATGTCATTGGGAATTTATGAAGCTCTCTGGTTACGCATCATGCTCCGCGAATTACATATGCCGTTCTCGACTCTTCTACAGTTGTTCTGTGATAATAAAGTTACCATCTGCATTGCTTATTATTGCACCAAACATATAGAGATTAACTGACACTTTAATGAGGAGAAGCTCAATTTCGGGGAGATTTGTGTTCCATTTGTCCCATCCAGCAGTCAACTAGCTGATATCCTCACAATTAATCTTCTTTGGTCGTTATTTGATGACTTCAAATTCAAGTTGAACATGATGGACATCTATGCTTCAACTTGAGAAGTATTGGAAGTATTGGCCTTATAATTGCGGTTATTATTAGCAGCTACTATTTTGATTTAGTAGCCTTTATTCACTTCCATTACCATATTCACGTATTTCCTCTCTTTCCTTTTATGTAAGTTGTGTAATGTGTATGTATACCCTATCAATTAAAGCCTATCCTGCTCTACTCTTTAAAGTTAACATGCTTAATAGGGTTTTTTCTAAATTTATAACTTTGATGTTGCATTTGATTGAATTATATTCTAATTTTTGTCCATAGCTTTTAATTATTATTTTAATCATAATACATGTGCGATTCAACTACCTGTAACATCATATTCTGACTTTGCTATTCGTAGAGCAATAGAGTTTTATTTTTTACTAAACCAAGACACGAATGATAGGCCTAAAAATTGACATGCAGTTGCATACTTTTTCGAAAACTTTGCAGCAAATAATTTTGTATCAAAAAATATGATAAGATCTCAACAAAGTGTATCCTTTGGATGCTAAGAAGCTAAGCTATGTATGCCAATAATATCTCTCAAGATTTGCTTAACAAAAATCAAATGAGATTGCTTTGGATCCGCTTAAAATCTAACATAAATAACAAATATTTAATTAGGATAACTATATGTGATGTACACTTATGGTTAGTCATTCTTTATACAATTTAGAATCTAGTGTTGTACCATTTTAATCCATATCTAAATTACTGGTTTTGCTCATGAGGGTACTTGTAGATTTGAATCCTTTATATATGGGAAAATTAAGCCCTGGAATTTGCGTAGGGAGCTGCAGGCCTCATGTAGTACCCCAAATGGATATTGGAGAGGGAAATAAGATACAATAAAGAGCTTAACTAAATAATGAAAAAGAAACTTTTACACTTAGCAAAATCATCTCCCCATGCACATAACATTGGAAGGTTGATATAGTCACTCATTGCTCAAATTGTAACCCATGGAATGCTATTAAGGAAAGAAATCATATATTTGTTCTTCATAATTTAGGGTCTTATATAATGAAATATTGATACTTTTGCTGGAAAGTCTTTAATACATTATAAATTCTAAACAAAATAATGCTACAAAATGACTTGCAAATCTAAACTTTATAGCCCTATTAATGCTAGATAAATAAAGATATTATTATCACTAAATAATTATCATGTTATGACAAAATTAGCCTTCTTTTTCGGCATCTATCTCCCTCTGGAAAATTTACTCAAGCTCCATCATGGTAATTAGATTATAAAATGGAGGCTCTTCCTCATGGTGAAATAAGGTTTTAACTCTCAAGCATAGATTTAGAAAGGGTCCTGTTGCTCCGAATGTATTATTACATGCATTTTGAGATAATAATCAATAATAGTTTTTCTTATTAGATTTACCTTCTCTTAGTTAATTTTTTCTATATTGTACTAGAAAAGGCTTTATCTAATGATCAACCTCGAGCTGTTTTTTTCTAGCTTTCAAGTGGTTTGTTGTTTCATCATCTAAGAAAGAGCCTACAAATTACTCGCCTTCTCACATTATATTTATCCTTTCACCTAAGCTTTATTTATTTTTTAATAGAATTTTTCTTATATAAGTTTTAACTAAATTTTAATCACTTTTTTTTAGTTTATAAATTTTTAGGGAATATATCCATAAAATGATTATTTTTAGTTAAATTTTTTGTTTTTACGGGCATATTAGATTGACCAAGCAATTTTATAGAGATCTAGCTTTTCACATATTGAGTCTAGAAAGCAATACACCCTAACAATATGTGGCATGATAAAAGTATATAATCTTGTTTTGTATTGAAAGACAAAGGGAAAAATTCATATACAAAAAGATAAATAATAAGAGTTTGTTGGATTTTTTTTTCAATTATTTAAAGCACATAGCAACCGTCCGACAAAAATGTAGGATAATATTCAATGAAAATAACCGGAAGGAAAACAACTGCAAAAGCAAAACTACTTAAAATCAGACCAGAGAACAAATAAAACTAATTTGTAAACTTAGGAATATCACAACTAAAATGTATTGTTGATAAATCTGCTCCTAAACGACCTAATAGAATTTGTTGTAAAAAATATTAAGTTAATTTGATGAATAAAACCCAACAAATAACTATTATTTATTAAATCATAAATTATAAATTATCGAGGCATACAATGTGAGAACAATATTAGATGATCAGCTAAATATACTATAAGAAGAACAATTTTATCAAATCTCAATGATAATATAGTGCGTAAATCTAATATGTCATGCTTTAAATTGATGTCTAATGTGATGATAATTATTGATCGCCATCAACAAAGTTCTATTGTCCAGCACGAATCTCGAAGCATAACACAAATCTCAAAATAACTTTTTGAGCAAAAAATATTCAAACTTCGATTAAAATCATCCAGAACTCCGATTTTACAAACTTATAATCAAACTGACCGACTCAAAAAGACAGACTCAATAAAATGAAAATTGGTCTAATTCGAGTCAAATCAAACCCAGATTAAGCTGTTAAATCACTTTTGAAAGCATTCAGTGCATAATATGAAGATCAAATGGATTTCGAATATGACAAGCTTGCAATTAAATATAGTGTCTTGGCGAGTTGAATTCAACGAGCCCAAGGTCGTTCAATTCTGATATCATTAAGACACTCAAATATTCACCGAGCGTCTTCCGATCGAAGGAATTTCTCCAGGTCTTTTGATAGAGTGGTTTAAGTTTCTTTCTTATTTGCAAAGAGGCTTCTTTTAAACTCTATAAATAGAGACCCCACTCTTTAGAGGGGACCTAGACCCTGAGCCAGAAAAAAACCAAAGCTTGGAGAAAAAGCTGAAGTACAACATCAATTATGCACCGAAGATCCGGTGAATACCTCCTGCTACTACAGCTGCCAAACACCTTAAAACGCCACCAGCCGGTCACTGTCAGCCGCCCCCTACTTGTTGTAGTGAAGTTCCTTACAGATTCAAGGCAGAGTAAGAAGTAACAACCGACGCTGCGAAGACATGCAGCATCCTACGGAGCAATGCATCATCCCGAACGTCGTGCCAACCTCCAAGACGATGTATTGAAGCTCTAACAACTACTTCCGTTGTAATCGCTCCATATTTTAAGGCAACGAGCTCTTTTGTGCACAACTGTTGTAACTCAAGAAACTATGTATTATTTTCCTGCCTGTGAGAAAATAACTGTATGTGTAATTACCAACTCATAATCATTTCAACTGAGTTAGAACCCATGATTTTTTCCTTTTCTGGGTTTTTTATGTAAAATTTTCTTGTGCATCGATCTGTCACTTTTGTTACATGAGTGTTTGTTAGATTCACGTGCAATGCTAAGATGATAACCCATTACTCTACCTCCACAAATCCTTTAGCATCAATTTGGCTCCTTCTATGGGAAAAACAATACCACCACCAAAGAACTTGCAAAACTTGCAAAATTGTCACTAAGCACACACCCACAACATCAAAGCATCTTGTTTTAATTCCCACCTTTCGAGTGGACAATCATGTAGCCTAGGACATCAATCTTTTGTCGTTTTCCACTCTGGAAGATGCTATCTTGCCAGCGAAGCGCGTTGGGCCTCTCTTTAGATGTTCAAATTTGCAGGATGGAAGAGTTACTGGATGAGATCCTTCTACTCTTACATGAGGCTTGGAAGCAGATGTCTGTACAACTAGTCTAACAGCCGACAGGAAATGACCTACTTGAGCACACTTGTATTAAGCTACCTCTACGCGATGGAACATTTTCACTGCAGAACGCCGACCTCCTTGATACTATAAGTCTCACTCATCAATCCCGCACAACTAGATCAACAGGTAACCCTCCAGTGCTCTCGGAAAACTTGGCTCAATCATATCTTATTGTCACTCTTGAAAACTTGATTTGTAACGAGGTATGATGTTTGGTTCGAGAAGAGTTCCTTCCGGGGGATGGGATCGCATCCTCGCTCGTCGCAACTTTTAAGAGTTTCACCCTTGGTCAAGGTGTCCTCCAACAGCCCATCTTAATGGGTTTTAGGTTCCTGTGAAACTGACCTCTATGAGCACGTTGACCACAATCGATCCATCATGCACATTCAATGCACCTCTTATACGCTTCTCTATCAAGTGTTCCTTATCACTCTCAAGAGTCAAACACATGCCTAGTTGTGCTCCCTCTTAGTGTGCACAACAATATCTTCAACGAGCTTATCGGACTATTTGTGGAGCAGTTCATAGCAAATAAAAGGATCATTAAAGATTCATCACATTTATTAAGTATTTGCCAGAATGAGGAGAAATTGCTCAAGGAATACTTCTATAGGTTCTCTATTAAAGCTCGTCGGATTCTCGGGGTGTTCCTGACATATTAAAGGGTGTCTTTATTGAAGGGCTCTACCCAGGACCTTTTTACTTATCATTGATGCAGGAGATGGTATGCTCTTACGTCAATCTTGTCCATCGTGTCAACGTTCAAATCTCTGCAAATAAGGTCACCAGTGCACACAAGAAATAGTTTGAGCGATTTGGGGGCAAACACAAAAATAATGTCGGGGATGCCGATCAAACCTCACAACGAAAGAAATTTGAACCGCAGGGGAACCACGATTTCCCTCATTGAACCAGAACCAATGAATTGAGCCTCGATCAACAAAAAAAATACATTTCATTGACCACGTTAAGTGTGAACATCCTGATAACTATCAAGGATAAATAGGTTCTCAAGTGGCAAGATTGTTAAAAATTCTAGATGCTGAAGACTAGTCTCAATATTACTATTTCTGCTATATAAAATGACATTCAATAGAAATATATTTTCACTTAAAAGAATAAATTGAATATCTGATACGTCAAGTTTACCTGAGCTGTGGATGAAGAGAATAAGAAGAAAATCATCGAAATTATTGAATGAGAAAAACAACTATAAATTATCTTACTTGAGTAAAAGCCTTTTTTGTTTTCTTCCCAACATATCCTAGTTTTATTTCTAGTAAGATTTTTCTTGTTGTTTTAAAGAAATGTTGTTCAATGAAATATTTTTTATTAGCAATGAAACTTTCTTTATTCTCTCACAGAAGATTTTGTGTAGAAAAGTTCTCTTGAGGGCAAATGGCAGATAGTGTCTCTACACATACCCCTAGAAGATGAGCTTAAGAGGTAAGTCTCAATGAAAAGCTAACAGTGGATATATTGATCACTAGAAATTTCCCTTAAAGGTAAATGACAGGCAAGGTCTCTACCCATACACTTGGAAGACGAGCCCGGGAGATAAGTATCGATAGCAAGCTAGTGGTGGATATATTCCTCACTAGAAAGTCCTCTTGAGAGTAAGTGGTAGACGATACCTCCAACCATACCTCTGAAAGTCGAGCCCAGGAGGCAAGATTCAATAGGAAGCCCCGATACCCCTAGAAGACGAGACCATAATGCAAGTCTCAATGGAAAGCTACCATACCCTAAAAGAAGATGCCATGAGGAAAATCTTGATGTGAAGCTAGTAGTGGACAAAGTTCTCACTAAGAAGACTTAGTAAGAGCAAGTTGTTAACAGGGTCTCCACTCAAAAATCTTAGAAAACTACAAACTTTAGAAGGTACGGGTACATCATAAACCCACGTGGCTGCAAGCCTCGGAAGCCTCAGACTTTAGAAGGCATGTGCCTTAAAAAATGCATGATTCTCCTTATACAAAGTGCATGCGTTAACTTTAATTTCAAACTTTTACGTATGTGAAGCCAAAAAATATTGAGGGGTTGTAAGAATCTGAAAGACCCGATGTTACTGAGCTCCAACTAGGGAGCTACACTCAAATTGGAATTTGTTCGATTCAATATTTTTGACATTTTTTTATCTCCTATGAGGGAAAAGTTCTTTGAAATAAATTTTCTTACATCGAGCAGAAAAGAGCTAAACTAAACAGGCTCAAAGATATATAGACAAATGCAACACCACAATATCATCAGAAAGAAATACCTACAGACAAAAACAGTATCATCGTGTACAAATGTCACATCAAGAGACTGAAAGACTATAAAGACCTGCACACTAGCGCAAAATCTGCAATAGGACAACATAAATAAAGACATCAATCCGCTTCAATATCTTATTTTCAAGCATTCTGCAACTTCATGTTCTCTTCTTCCTCACTTGAAAAGCCTGCAAAGACTCCGCATTCAAGAGATATTTAGAATATACTCAGTAGTCTATTATTGTTTCACCTGCATAAGAAAGCTGAAAGCTAAGGATTGTTTATATCCTTTGCTCAAGATTCTTTCCTAGAGTCTACCTTTATTCTTTCACGTCATTTTAACAAAATGGCTCTTGAATTCCAATATATTCTTTAATTATTATCATTTATGATATGTGATTTATTATCTTCAATTCGGTGACTTTTATTAAATCTTATCATTGCTTGGAAGGTAATAAAAATCTAAATAACAACTTCTCAGCTTGATGATTATCATAATGGTATTGAGTTGGATGATTAGTCAGATCCGAGTTACTAGATAGTCTTGTACCGATAATTAATTTTTTATCATTCGCTAAATGAGAATTTATCGGTTACTTTGAAAATATGTTTAATTTAATATATATGTATTTTTTTTATTTTAAAAAATAATATTTTAATTTTGAAAAATGAGACCGAATGGATCTCATATATTTAATAGTTTAGATGTTTGAGCATGATACCACAAATAATACACTATTCCGAGGGATAAACATGTCGCTTGTTAGTAGGTTCAACCATTTAAACTAAAGAATTTATGAGATCCGTTTAGTCTGCGAAACCTTTATGTGTGACTGACAGTTTCCATATAAGGACAAGCCTCTATAGTTAATTACATCCTAAATGGCCGAAGTCACTTAAGAAAACTCTCGATTAAGATCAGTGGTTCCGTCTTCAAGATTTCAAAGTTTAGTTTTCGAGATTGGAAATAAAAAAGTCAAATGATATTGACCCAAGTAGGAACAATTATTTTTAAGAGTCAAAAGAGTGAAAGGTAGGGGATGTCACGGATCCGGGAAAGCCTCGATGACTTATGTTTTGGGAATGATATTTATTTAATGTTTACTCCTACCAATTATTTATATTAGGAATTACATTTGTATGATATCTGCTCGTGCAAATAGCCTAGAGAGAGATAGGAGGGTTTATGTCGCGCCGGGCGGACAACCTTAGGATCCTAAAAGGTTATGACCTATACTGCAGAACAGGGTTGTGCAAAAGTCTAAAGGGTAAGGTGAGGAATTATATCGCACAAGCATACCACCTCAAAGTCCTATAAGTTACGTTATTTAATTCTAAAAAATGTTTTGCTGAAGTAGATATGTTTCACATTGTATCTTGATTCATCGTTTGAAGTTGTCCACAATTTGTTTGCATCCTCTCCATTGCTTCCCAAAAGCTTGTTCCGAGCTCCTGGTCGTGATGGTTTTGAGTTTAGGGTTTATTCGTGAGCATGCAATATTTTTGGGTCGGTGACTTGTTGTATGGTACTTCCTAACCGTTGTCCTACTATCTTCTACCCTAGGAGCTTTGCAGGTGTATTAAAATATGCACAAGTAAGACATGCTTTAGAGTATAATAAAAAGAAGAACTAAAGTAAAAGAAATATACAGTGCGTACCTGAGATTCCTGTCGTTGCTGCAAAAGGGTTAGTACTATAAACATATCACACATATATTTACAAAGAATTGGATAACAACTAAAGAAAATACAAGCATGTAGAGCAGACTGGGTGACACACATATGAAAGATCGAAGTGGGGCGTAAGAGTTTTGGTAAATGGGGAGCTCAAAACCAGGATCGAAGCACTAGCAATTCTTCCCGAAGGAACTCCATAGGCACATTGGTAACCATCATGTCTGTGAGATCCAACATAGGGTAAAAGGTTACCCACAAAGTACCCAAAGGAGGGTAACTCCTAACCCGGTCTGTGTGACTGACACTCAAAAGTCCTTAATTTTACAATCACAAAAATATTTTTTAAATCTTTCATTTTGTCGTATAAAATATATGACAATATGATTTTTTTATCGAAAAAATTAGTTATACTATTTTTATGTATTTTGTAAATTAGATAATTCACAAGTCAGTTACGCTCTTGGACTGGAGCTACCAGTAGTCCGTGAGGACAAAAGGGCAACGCTTTACTAAATGTTAGAGAGCAGTGATGACAATCCTCTGTCCTCGGGTTCAGGATATGCACCCCTTCATACATACCTAGATGGGGTTCTCCATCATCGCTCATACCTACCTGAACCTTAGTCTTATAGCCCTACCCGATGCTCCATATGTTGCCACCTCATGAATGTCTCCATGTGATTAAAAATCGCTGCAATTATTGCTAAGGAAAGTGCATGTGCATGCGGGGAAGTTCTCATGTATGTGAACCAATTCCTATGTGCTTGTATATGTCACAACTAGATTTCAATTGATACATGTGTGTCAAGTCACTTATGTATATCATGTAGTGAATCCCAATTTAACAAGCCATAGAACTCTCCAAAGGTCATGCACTATAGGCTGAAATATTGAGCAAAGACATGAAAATGTAATGTAAAACAGCTCTTAAACTACATTCAAACCGACATGTATTCAACCTATCAGGACAAATTTAGACATTCTTCAAAACACCAAAGATCTAGTTCAAGAACTAGCATTCAAATCAGCTCCAAACATCAATTATTTAGCTCAAAAGATCAGTGTTTAAAACACTGTGAATAACATGTATATTGGGTCCAAATTCGGCATTTCAATTATTTGAAACAATCACATATATCAAGCCTAAAATCAAAATTTAGGACATTTCAAACACCTCATGATTAAGTGAAAGAATTAGCATTTCGGGTATGCAAATCAGCATATAAATCAGCCCAAAATCTACCTTTAAAGCTTCCAAAACAACATGTGTATTGAGCCTCAAAGCAGTATTTAATCAGCAAGGCTAAGGGCCCAAAAGGCAGTGTTTGAGTTTCCTTAAAGACAACAACCATTTTTGAATAAAACAGCCTTTAATCATTCTTAAACAAAGAGTTTAGAAGACTTTAAAAAAAACATTCCATAATCTTCAAGAAGAGTGAGTTTACAAGGTTCAACATGAAATTTTAATCTCTTTAAAATAACATTCAAATCAGCGCCAAATAGTGTTGAAATCATCCTTAAAATAGTGAGTGTATGAGACTCAAAATGACACTTGTTAAACCCAAAAGGGGTACGTTATATCCTTCCAAAACATTGCATGTATTCAACCCAAAATCAGCATTTTTAACATTTTCAAAACCACCCATGGACTGCACCTAAAAACAATACTTCAAGTACTCCGAAACAACATGTACGGGGAGCTCAAAATGAATCTTTAAAGCATCCAAGAAAGCCTGCAAAAATGACCCTCTAAAATACTCAATCAACACATAAACTCCTCCCAAAACTGGAGGCTTACAAGTTTTAAAACTTCATTTTGTCATCCCACAAGATAATGAGTTAAGAAGGTTCTAAAATAATATTTATCAAGCTCAAAAAGTTCAAGTTCTCTCCAAGGAAAATAACACACATTGAAGGCTAAAGGACATTTAAACCTCTTTCAAAGAGGCGAAGAAACAACACATATCCAAGTCCTAGGAGCAAAGAGAATAGGTTTTAGAGAGCGTCATTAAACCTTTCCCAAGCGATGAGCGCATAAGCTTAAGACGCCTCTTTCATATTCTCAAAACAGTAAGTTCACAACGCAAAAAAGGCCACAATATCAAGTTTTATCATCTCTTAAAAAATGGTGAATTTATAGACTTAAAAGAGTCTCTCATGCTTTTCAAAGGGGGATGAGTATGGAAAACCCTTCAAAACAGTGAATCCATCGAGCTTAAACAACCTTTTAACTCTTTCAAAATAGCCAACAAATCAGCTCAAAAATGATAATGATGAAATCCACAATTTCGACATTAAACCTTTTTTTTATACAAGGAGTCATAAGGCTCAAAATAGCTTTCAAATCTTTTCAAAGAAAAATAGTCATCAAATCTACCCAACAATAGTGAATATTCAAAACCCTAAACAACATTTATTATGCTCCAAAACAATGAGTGTTTAAGGCTTAAATCAACATGAAGCCATTCTCAAAGCAACCAAAAATATAAGTGAAAAGAAGTATTTATCCAGCAGTTCGAGCTAAGAAAACAACCACAAAATAACTTCCAGAAGAGAATACATTCTTATTAATTGAATAGAAAGTGAAGAGAAAGGTTACCCCTTGATGCAAGCATAAAGTAACTTCAAGAACAAACCCAAAAAAAAATCCAGCAACACCTCCACCTACCAAAGCTTCAACAACCACAAACCCTCCCCAGGTGGGGTTTTTATAGCCAAAGAGGAAGAAGTTACCTTGAAACTACCTTAGGTGATTCGACTCGAGAGAATGACGGGGGGAAGTGGCGGCCATGGCGACAGAGAAGGTGGCGAGCATCAGTTGCAGGGGGAAGTGGCGGCCAGGGCGACAGAAAAGGCAGCGAGCATCAGGTGCAAAGGAAGTGACGACCAGTGTAGGTGGTAACAAGGGGGACCTCGGGGAAGCTTTGCGAACATGGCAAGCTCGGCCGGCTAGGGTTGCGTAAAAAAAAAAATTGGGATCTTAAGTATTCTCTTTGGTGTTATTTTGGTGTTATTCGGGTAGTATTTAGGCGTTATTGGAGCGTTACCGCGTTCCGTGGTATTGTGGTGTTATTGAGGGTTTTGTGGTGTTATTGAGCGGAATTTTGTAGTATTGAGGGGTTTTGTGGTGTTAATGGTTCAGACTTGGCCCGAATTAAACCCGCTCCTAACTTAGGCTCTTTCCCGCTTCAATTTGGCTTATGTTGACACAACACGACGCAATTAATGGCTTGGTGCATGAGAAGACCTTTATTTCTTTGATTTTAAAATTTGTGCATCGATTTTCGTGCAATTTGCTTGGGCGCGGAACCATGACAATATGAGTGTCCTTTCTAGGTAAAATTGATGTTCCAGATGTACTCACGTGGTTCGTTTCATCATCTAAGATCGTCTAAACAAGTTCACCGAGGATTATGTCAAAAATGCGTCAAATTTATTTTTCTTTGAATTTTGGTTCGTGATTGATCATTTTGAAAATTAATTCAGTTTTAATTAATGGTGAAGTGTATCGAAGTGTAGGTGATGCGAATGTGTGAGCAAGTCACTCAAGGTCAAAAAGGGTGTCCCTAAGGTCTTGAGATCCTATGGGAACTCTCTTTGGGCCTCCACATGTTGGTCCTAGTCACTTAACCCAATAGTGATGGCTTGTTCTTCTAGCCACCCAACCAAATGGTGATGGTTTGTATCCCTAGCTACTCAATCAAATGGGGATGGCTTGAGACTACCCATGTGAGATCTCCCAAAAGAGCTAAGAGGTGGTTTGAACTTCTAAATAGGGTGGGCTTCATCATTAGTCTTCTAGGATAATCAATAGAAAAGTCCCAAGGCTAGATCCTAGGCTCTAGGAGAAAGAGTTAGACCTCATCAAAAATGAGGTTAACATCTTCAAATTGTGCACCATTTTGAAAAAAAAATTAGCTAATTGTGAATTTGATGAGGAAGATGTTTTTCAATCTAGCATTTTGCCAATAGTAGTGAGACAAAATTTTAAATTATAGTTTAACGTAGATAACATTATCCTTGCATGTCATAAAGGCTATTTTTAAGACAAAAGGAAATTAAATATGTAATATTTAAATTTTGCAAATTTTTTAAAATAACTCACAATACTTCCATTACATTACTTACACTTAAAACTTGTAAAGCACGACAAATTTTTAACTTTTAATCTCAATGTTGTGCTAAATTCAAACTTATTTGATTGTTTCACATGTAATATTCAAATTAAGTGTGTGTGTCCTCCTTGCGGCCCTTCTGCAACTGAGTCTGCTGCGGCAGTCTGTTTCGTTCACAGTAGTGGCTACAGTCCGTCTGCGACTGTTGTTAGCTCGAACAACACTGAGTCTGCTCGCAACGAAGGTGACTGAAGGGGCCGCCCGAACAGTCCTCTCTTTTCGGCAACGGTGAGTTTTCCTTCTTGGTTTGTGTTTGTCTTCATGGCAGCTAAGGCATCTTATGCTGGAGCTGTGGGCAGTAACTCCCACAAAAACTTTGATCATCTCTTTTTTCCACAAGAGTTTCATGATACTGCGGCTGGAAAAAGGCAGGGTGTTTTTATCAGGCCGATAGGTGTTAAAGATGAGAAACCTGCTGTTATCTTCACCACCCAGGAAATGAAGGTTCTCGCTGATGATATTAAGTTCACTTTGGTTGAGAAATTCCAATTTGATCACCCCAAGATGAATTTAGTTAGAAAATTTTTTGAGGATCTGAAGCTCATTGGAGCATGGAAGTTGGGAGTGTTGGATGACAGACATTTACTTATTAGAATACAAAAGGAAGAAGATTATGCTAGAATCTTTGCTCAACAATCTATTTTGGTTGCTGACACCCATATGAAACTTATCAAATGGACCCTGACTTTGACCCATCTAAGGAACCTTCTATCGTTCCTATGTGGTTCAAACTTCCGGGACTCCCCTTTCATTTGTATCAACGACACGCTTTATATAACATCAGTCAAGCTCTTGGTACTCCTCTCAGAGTTGATTCACCTACTTTTGATATGGTCTCGCCTGATGGTGCCAGGGTTCAGGTGGAGAGGCATCTTACTCTCCCAGATGTTCATCAAATTTGGATCACGGATGGCGCAGAGGGGTTTTGGCAGGAGGTGGTGGTGGAGAACAGACATCTTTTTTGCCAGCATTGCAAAATGTTTGGGCATATTAGGAGCACTTGTTATAGGCTGCATTCTCCCTCAAGGAAAAGGGCTTCTGGGCCTTCTTTAGCTGCTGTTGAGAAAGTGTTCAACAGCTCAAACTCTGTTGAGAAGGCTGTCGGGGAGACTCCTCAGCAGGTTGCACCAATTGCCACCCCGGTGGCTACCGTGGTTACTGAACAAGCTGGAAGGGTGGCCCTTCCTCCTGTGTTTCAAACCGCCCAGGTGGATATGGAACCAAACACTGTAGCAGCCTCGCCCACTTCGGATCAGACGACTCACACTTCGGAGGATCAGTGACAAGTGTATACTTTCAGGCGGAAGAAGAATGTTGGGGGTACTATGCTACTTGGGAATCTTATGGATGACACATTGGTCTCTCCTGGCAATGGAGAATCACTCCAGAGCTTGATTATTGAATGCACTTCAAGAAACCATGGAAGAGAAAGGTCTTGGCGACCTCGTCCACTGAAAAAGTTTTAGTTGCAGGTTTTATTTTTGTCCTATCTTTTGTACTTTTTATTTTAGTTGCTCTTTGTTTCTTATGAGTTGGGCTCCATCATTGAGCCTTCTCATACTACTTGTTTTGTAATCCCCTTTTATCTTAATGAAAATAACCCTAAGGCTTCTTGTTAATATATATATATATATATATATATATATATATATATATATTAAATAGTTGCATATTAGTTTTGTAAATAAGAGAATATTTCAACTAAACACAGAGATCTAATTCATCATTCATGCTTAGTACTTTCCAAATCAAAATGGAGCATATTATTCTTTGATCTATTCCTACCTCATTGAATAATCTCTCTTATTCTATAGGAATAAATTATTAGTTACACTTTCTTTGTAATGTTCAATATTTTTGTTTAAATTCTGTTTAACATTCTAACATGAAACTTCTTCATAGCTCAGTAGTGACTTGTGATGGTTGTGTCACAGTGTAACTATACTATTCTCTTTCACAGGTATAGAAGAGTTATCTCATCAAAATATTTTGGCTATTCTCTATCATAGAATTATCAGAAAGGTTTTTTGTGTTTGATTTGTTCGTTTTTCTTTATTATAAAAAAAGATTGCCGACTTACCGATGACCTCAAACTCAGCCTGAGTTGTTAACAATCAGATGTTATTATCGTTGACCAAATGAAAGATTTTGTCTATGTCATCCCTTCTATATACTATGTTCCACCTTATGGATCGCTCATCATTAGATCATCTCATATTTGTTGTGCTCATGTTTAGTAAATCCATTTGAAAAAGAGAACACTCTAGATTTTAAAGTACTTCATGCTAGTGATTTATCTCCAGATGTTTATGGTCTTTGAAAATTTTAATCTTTGCCTCTTTTCCTATTCTTTTGTTACATCTAGTTCTCTGCAAAAAGGCATGCCAAGATGTCATACATTTGAAATTCTAACCATAAAACAAATGAAAATTTTAATCATCTTGTAAAATGTTTAATCAAATTGACTTGAAGGACTACTTTTGGGTATTTTGAACGTAAAAATACTAAGAGATTCATGGCAGGACAAACATCATGAGCTTATAATCATAGAATGTATACCTTTCTTTTGGAATTCAAAAACAAAGTTAAATGGCTTATCCATAACTTGTTTGAAATTAAATGTGTAAATTTGTACATACTTTGTACCTTTTTTCCTCTCCGTTTTCAAATTTCTTAAAGCGGAGCCTGGGGATAAAGGAATATGTTTCAGTAATTTGATTGCAGCTGCAATATTATAGGATCCGACATTAAGTGCTTTTAGATCATAATTGAAAAATAAAGGCCTATGGAATTAAGAATTGAACTTTAGATCTACTTCAACGATGTTTTTAGGGTTTTAACTCTAATAATATGTAAAACTTCTTCTTTTTAGGTGCATCTGTTGATTCCATACCATTTTAATCCCAGGGTATACATGGACATGTATAAATAACAAATATAGCTTATGTTATATTTGCATGCATGTATATAAATACATATATTTATACATTCTAAATGTATGAATAACAAACTATAAGTCAGTCAAACCCTCGTATAGAATAATCAATATTATTAACATATGTGCAAACCAAGATGTGAAAACTTCCTTTCAAAATATAGGATACAAAATTTAAGTTCATACTTATTATTTTTATATATCTTATGCTTCGGAACTTTCATCTTAAGAAGCATATTTCTTCTACACATAACTTGGATGTTGTAAACTCATATTCACTTGAGCTGGCCTAGAAAGGACTCCCTAGAAGCAATATTTATTTCACAATACTTGTCAACATGACTAAACAAATGACTAACTGGTTGACACGGGCGCTGTTTAGCTCCCAGTTGGGGGCGTTGAAAGAATACGGGGACCGAACCCCCGTAAATTATCGCAAAGGGCTGAACCCCCGCAACTTTCGTGTCGGCAGGAGGCGGAATCGCGAACTATCGCAATCCAGGAGGAAGCATCACGAGACTGCCACACATCTTTCTATAGAAAGTATTTTTCTGGATTCTTCTTGCATTCCCACCCCTTTTGTGTGGGAGTTTTTTTTTCCTATTTTTTCTCTAGTGGGAATCTATAAATTGTTGCTTTCTGTGTGTAAGGTCAGTATTGATTGTGTTGATTTTCAGATTTCAGTGTGGATTCTTTCTCTCTATTCTAGGGTTGAATCTGAGGAGGTGATGGTGGTGTGAAAGATCATGAACTTTCAAGGGATAAATCACTAGCATGAAGTACTTCAAATCTAGAGTGTTCTCTTTTTCAAATGAATTTACTAAAGATGGGCAAAGCAAGTAGGAGATGATTTGATGATGTAGCGATCCACAAAGTTGAACATAGTCTACAAAAGGAATGACATGTGCAAAATGTTCATTTGGTATAGAATAAAAACATCTGAAGGATTATACGGTTTAACAACTTATGTTGAGCTCAAGGTCAATGCTAAGTTGGTAATTATTTTATAAAAAAAGAAGAATGAATAAGACAAAAACTTTCTGATAATTTTATAACAGATAAGAACCAGAAGATTTTGATGGGATTATTCTTATATACTTGTGAAAGAGATTATAACGTTATGAAGTGATTATAATGTTGTGAAAGAGATTATAATGTGACACAACTATCATTAGTCACTACTGAACTATGAAGAAGTTTCATGTTAGAATGTTATGAAGTTTAAGTAAGACAAATACTTTGAAGATTGCAAATAAAGTGTAACCAGTAATTTAGTCCTATAGAATAAGAGAGAATCTTCTATGAGGTAGGAATAGATCAATGAATAATATGCTCCATTTTGACCAGGAAACTAATAAGCATGAATAATGAAAGAGATATCTCTGTGTGTTTAGTTGAAATATTCTTTTATTGACAAAACTAATATGCAAGCATTTTAAAAAACTACTTGAATATTTATATGTGAGACAATCAAATAAGTTAGAATTTAGCACATCATTAAAAATGAAAGTTGAAAATTTGTTATGGTTTTCAAGTATTGGGTGGAAGAAATGTAAATAGAAGTATTGTGAGTAAGTTTTTTAAATTTGCAAAATTTAAATATTACATATGTATTTTCCTCCATCATGAAAATAGCTTTTATGAAATGCAAGGATAAGGTTATATGCAATAAAATATAATTCAAAAATTTGCCTCACCACTTTTGGCCAAATGCTAGATTGAAAAGTGTCTCCCTACTTATCAAATTCATAATTAGTTAAAAATTGTTCTGAGTCATGCACAACTTAAGATTATTTATCGGTACAAGACTATCTAGCACCTTGGACCTATCATTCAGCTCAATAACATTATCATAATCATTAAGTCGAGCAACAACATGTTCATAAACAATTGCCATCTAAATTTCCATTACATTCCAAGCAATAATAAAATTTAAAGAAGATAATAAATGGCATATCATTATGATAATAATTAAAGAACATGTTGGAGTTCAAGAGCCATTTTTTTAAAACAGCGTGAGAGATCAAAGGTGGACTCCTAGGAGAGAATATTGAGCGAAGGATGAATGATTCTTAAATTTGGGCTTTCTTATGAAGTAAAACTGATCTATATTTTAGGTTTGATAAAGTGCAATGTTTTCCATTTACGTATTTTCATTAATACTTGTTGATTAGAATAAAAAGGTACATTATACATACATTAAGATCAAAAAATTAAATTGGGTACTTAAAATAGTTTAACTGGGAAAATATGGATATTTATTAGCATTGCTTTTGATTTCATAAACTAAGCACATTGCTTAAAGAGCAAAGTAAAGTTCGGAGCTTAAGTTCTAGTTTAGTTTATACAACCAAATGCAGTGTATCTTGCATTGCTCTAGCCCCAAAATTGTGATGGTTTGACTAATGATTATCTCAAAGTACTACAAAAAATTTTGAAGAATAATTTATTGCATAAAATTGATCTATTAGAAAAGTAAAACTTTTATTATGAGGGTGCACCTCAAAGTGCGAAAAAGTTCATAAAAATCAAGTTAAGTCATTGAATGCACTCGTTTGATCCTCCCAAGGAGTTCACCTAAAAATTAAGTTAGGTCATTGTATGTACTAGCAAGCTAGTTTAATCTATTAAATGGTTTGGTCCTCTCTGCAAGCAAATGTAAAATTAACTTACTGCATACGATATTTTCAGTAGTGACTTGTGAAAATTGTGTTACTGTATAACTATAGTATTCTCTTTCACACGTATGAATTATCATATCAAAATCTTCTAGCTCGTCTCTTTTATAAAATTATCTCTAAGGTTTTGTGTCGGATTTTTTTTTTTTTTTTTGTGCAAAAAATTTGCCGACTTAGTAGTGACCTGGAGCTCAGCATGAGCTGTTAAACCATGTGATCTTTCAGATGTTATTATTCTTGCTCAAATGAAATATTTTGTTCATATCATCCCTTCTGCAGACTATGTTCTACCTCATGGATCGTTGTCATTAGATACCTCATGCTTGCTTTGCTCATATTCAGTAAATACATTTGAAAAAGAGAGCACTCTGGATTTTTAAGTACTCTATGCTAGTGATTTCTCTCTTAGATGTTCACGGTCTTTGCAAATTTTGATCTTTGCCTCTTTTCATGTTCTTTTGATACATTTAGTTCTCCGCAGAAAGGCATACTAAGATGTCTAACATTTGAATATAGTCAAACCACAAAAAAAATTGAAAATTTTGATTATCTTGTAAAATTTTTACTCAAATAGACTTCAAGGACTGCTTTTTTGTATTCTGAACACAGAAATATTAATATCTAAGGGAGTCATGGTGGGGCAAACATCATGGGTTTATAATCACAGAATGAATATCTTTATTCTGAAATTTAAAAATAATAAAGTTAAATGGCTTATTTATATCTTATATGAAATAAAATGTGTAAATTTGTACATATTTGTTACTTTTTCTTTTTAGCTTCCAAATTTCTTAAAGCGGGGCCTGTAACATTATAGGATTCAATATTAAGTGCTTTTAGGAGATCATAATTACAAAAAAAATAAACATATAGAATTAAGAATTGAACATTAAATATACTTCAACGATAATGTTAGGGTTTTTACTCCAATAATATATGAAACTTCTTTTTTAGGTCCATATGTTGATTCCATACCATTTAATCCCAGGGTATGCATGCAAATGTATAAATAACGAATATAGTTTATATTATATTTGCATGCATGTTTATAAATACATATATTTATACATACAAATGTATGATTAAAAACTATAAGACAGTCAAACTCTCATATAGAATCATGGACATTATTTACATATATGCAAACCAAGAGTTTAAAATTTTCTTTCAAAACATAGGATACAAACCTCAAGTTTATACTTATCATTTTTATACATCTTATTCTATTTAACTTCCATCTTAACAAGCAATTTCTTCCACACATAACTTGGATGTTGTAAACCCATTTTCAACTGAGCTCGGCTTAGAGAGGACTCCCTAGAAACAATTTTCATCTCATAATACTTGTCAACATGACTCAATAAATAACTAGTATTACTTGTAATACTTAGCAAATATGCTCAATAGACGACAAACTGACGGTACTTGGTGTCGATACTTACGAATAGTTAATTTTGAGCTTTTTTGAGTGTAGATTAAATGCAGGGGATTTGAGTTTTCTTGTGTCTGTTTGGAAGAAAAGCAATTGTAGTGTAGTCCTTTGAGAAATTTGAATTTAGTATTTAGTTCATTTCTAATTCATTTAAAATTCACTCAATTTAGCCGAATTTCAATTACAAAAAAAGTGAAGATTTTCCAGCTCCTCGGTCATCACTGTTTTGGGTCACTGTCGTTCACTCGCCATTGTTGATTGCCTACTTTGTTGATTGCCTACTATTGCCGCTCTTGCCATTGGTTGTTGCTTGCCATCAGGCCTCACTAGCCATTTCCACTTTTGGTGCAAGTCATCACCAGCCCTACCGCCGCCTTCTATTGAACACTATAGTTGTCGCCGACTGGCAGCCCTGCTATTGATGTTGTTGGGTTTTACATTGAATTAATTTTGCTCAAATTAAACACAAAAAGTAATATGTTGTATTTTTTATGCATTCAACCGGACAACAAAAAAATATTTTCAACACACTACATTTATTTTATACTGTATTTTTTTATTATGCATCCCATTTTCAGTATAATAAACAAGTTTTTAATCAATAGAGTTCATCCAGAGACTTAACCTCGTGCCTTATATACAATTTGCTACATAAATCGATTAGACCATCTTCACATTCTTCTAATTTATATATAGCTTATCATGAAGACTGGAACTTGTGTCTTGCCTAAAAGAGTGGCCAAGTGTTAGGTATATGCTGAACATGTGCCTAATTTGGGGCATGGAATTCTAGGCAATCCTAGATCTTAGAACTTTGGCTCGCTTCATTTTTATCGCCTCCTCTAAATCTTTTGCATTCCTTTGCTTGATTCGGTTTTCTCCTTCATAAAATGGCTAATCACGTCCTCAAAAATGATTTAAGTCTTCTCTCTTGTCACTTCGCTTGAATTTTTCTTGTAGTTCATACCAAGAATCTAGATTTGAGGCCCAATGTTTAAGGTGAGCAAATT
Source organism: Papilionanthe hookeriana x Papilionanthe teres (assembly GCA_022702705.1). Lineage (NCBI taxonomy): Eukaryota > Viridiplantae > Streptophyta > Magnoliopsida > Asparagales > Orchidaceae > Papilionanthe > Papilionanthe hookeriana x Papilionanthe teres. The sequence goes on from CM040421.1 coordinate 25,024,326, forward strand.
CCTTAGAGAGAGGATGGGATGACCATGCTACTTTATATTAGCTCGAAAAGATAGAGGATTGTCTTACTTAGATGGTCTAAAGCATCTTTTAGTGCTTACTTTCTTGCTACTACTCTTTTTTGTTTGCCTTCTCTCCAACAAGTATCCCTTCTGTCACCTAGGCACTAGCAATATGCAGTGGCACATGTTGACTTATACATTTCTTACCTCCCTTTGTGAACTATAAATACTCTACATCGGCAACCATCAAAGCACATAACTAACTCAACCAATGCTTTCTCTTTGGAAATTGCTAAAGTGTAGCCTTTGCCAACGTTTAACATGGTTGCTGTTAATTTCTACAAGGGGTCATTGGATCCCAATAACTGTAACTTGAAATTTCCACCTGTCTCCTCACTGTTAGAGATACCATTAAGTTCCATCTACTCTTCATGACCTTTAAGGAGGAATCATGTGATGGTTCTTATGTTTGTCCCTTTAAAGCATCACCTTCTTTGCTGATTTTAAGCTACAAATTATTACTTAGTTTGTAAGCATTTAAAAGTCAAGCAAGAATTCTATATTCCTTGTTGAATGTATGGAAAGTGCCAAGCGATTCACTTTGATAGTTCATTATTCACTTGAAGTGCAATATGTTGGATATGGAAGATCTCTAGCCTGTTGTTGCTCAGGCAAATGCTTTCATGAAGGCTCTTTTTTATATTCCTTGGGATTGAGGCAACCAAAGTCATTGGTTGAGATTCTATAACTCGCCAACACATATAAATGTTGAGAACTATAGTCAGGTGCTTTTAGCACATGAGATCTATATCAAAATGCCATTTAAGGATCATCATAAAAATTTGCGACCAAAAACACCATCACGAAGCCATCCATAGAACTTTGCTATCTCCTAGAGAAATAAGAATAGGGAAGGAGTCCTCATGTAAGAGGGAATGGGTGTATAAACTGTTGATATATTATCTACTTTATCTTAATCACGATACAATTTTATTCTCTATGTAACTGTCCAAAGGGCATACTTGAAGTTGAAGTTTTTGATAAAATTTTAATTATTATATTAAAATACATCTTAATGTGTAAATTTTCGTCATAGTTAAATGGTTGTATAACCTCCTACACTTAACTAATGTCTTCATTAGTGATCCTACATATCATAGTCTCATCCACCATATTGATAAAATTATGAGTATACCCTCATGTTCATGAGATGACTTCCATTATATATCACTATCTTGATATTGGTTCATGAGTTTGCTTCCATGGCATAATACTTTATCTTGCATTGTACTTGATTCCCATACTTAGGCTGTGTAGTATTCAAATACCTTTAATAGTAACCCAAACTCTCAATTGTTGAGATACTTTCCTCTTTATCGAAATAGCCTAAGGTCCCCTTAGCACAATTTTTTCAACGAATCTCAACGTAATCCTCTTGGTTGCTTGTTGTCAAATGTTCACATCTTTGTATGGTCTTGATACGCCTCGACACTAAAATCAGCAAACAAACCAAAAAAAATGACAACAAATAGGTGAAAGAAGTACAAACAAGGGTTGCTCTTATAACAATCTAAGGAAAACAAGCAAGATACATGGTTGATCTACTTTCGAGAGGTAGGTCAGCTCTCTCACACCCTAGACATCGCTAGTAACTCCACAAGAAGAAAAAAAAGTAGCCACATAAAAACATGCATAAAGACAGCAAACCCTAGGTTCTCCCCTTAATAGAATCCTCTACCAACATTTCAAAACTTGCCTTCCTATTTTTCCCTCCAAACTCCCTTACTTTCTTCTCCTTGCATAGGTGATTATGGCCCTATTCGACCCCACTCTTCCCTTTCCTTCTTCTGCAGCTCCCCCCTCGCCAAGACCGGCCTGTCTATGGGATGGTTACGCTGCCTTCAACCGGTCTAGGGAGGAACGGCTCCCGTATATGTGTAACAGGTCCCTGGTTGACAAGCTTGATGTTGGCATTAATCATCTATCATCAACTTAAAATTGACAAAATGAGCCCTATCTTGTAGAATATGATAAATCACAACAACTTGGTAGAGCCAAATTGCATGGAGATCTAAAATCTACTAGAGTTTGGCTTCACCCAATAAGTCCAATACTCAACTTAGATTTCAAAATGGATATGGTATAGAAAACCCAATGGGAAATGAAAGATGTCAGATTATGGAGCCCAACTTTGTCCCGCAAAGAAAACGTGCTACATAAATTTAATCGTAGGTCCAAATTAAGACTATGAAAGCTTCATAATAAAATTTTAGTTCAATTCTTAATTTTTGATTTTGTTCTTTAATCCCTCAGTGGTTGAATTAGATCCTTTTAAATTTCCAACAAAAGATGTGTGTTAACTTTGCCTGTTTTAACAAATTTTGTCTTGATGTTGTTACCATATCCCTATAATTTATGCCTTAGTTGATTTTAGTGTTGAAATTTCTTGATGCCTTTTTAGGTTACCACCAAATCAAAATAATACTTGATGGATTCTGAGAAAATTCATTTCTACATTGTCGTATCATTAGAGTGAAGAACACTCAGATGATCATCAACAAATGATGGATGCCCTCCTATAAGAGAAAATTGGATTATAACATTGAATTATACATTGATGATTTGTTTTTGAAGAGCAAAGATTCATGGAGTTAATAGAGATGCTTGTTACTCTCAAAAGTGCAAGATTTTTCAATCCCTCCAAGCACATTTTTTAAGTTGAATCTAGTAATTTCTCAATTTGTTGTTTTACTCTTGAGCAAGGAATTCATCCAAAGCTCAACTATACGTTTGATATATAGTCGGCTATGGAATGAAATTTAAATGCATTCATAATAATTTATTTCTTATATAGTCAATGCCATAGCATTGATTTATACTCATATCTAAAAGGAAGTGGCCAAGTCTTAGGTTTAGGACACTTAACTTGGGCAACTCAAGGCACAAAATTCCTGGCAATCCTAAGTCTCAAAGCTTTGACTCTCTCTCTCTCTCTCTCCCTCCCTCCATCCTCAAGTGCATTTTTTTGCTCGGTTTGATTCTTCTTTGCAAAGGATTCAATCAAGTTCTCATAAATGATTCAATCATCTTTGCTCTTGCTATTATCTCCCGACCTGTGCTTCTAGTCTCAAGTAAGGTCTAATTAGATTCCACCAGAAAAGTTTGGATTTAACAATTATTTGTGACTTTTTTATTGCTTAATTTTTTTCTTCTTGCAACATAGCAATCTAATTTTAGTTTTAATGAAGTTGCATTAATTCTTCATATTATTCATAATCCCAAATTACTTTTAAAAAGTCACTTTATTTAACTACACAAGCTTACCTATCGAAGTTCTATGACATTCAGCGTGACTGAAGGAAGTTCTATGTCCCTTGATGGATTTTTTTTTTTTATATAGTGAATTCAACATAATTGAGCATATCAGTCTTAGTATTATTTGATCTTCAAATATTAATTAATAATTATGTACTTTGTTCTCTGAGATTGCACATCATATATTTTTTGATAATAATCCTAGGCTCTTTTAACTTATAAAGTGTTCTATATTGGTTGTACTCATATAGTAGTTTGTTATTATGTTACACCTAAAAGTGCTTGAATCTCTATTGTAAAGCATAATTTTACTGTATGTTTGATAGACAGGTGATAGAAATGAGTTTTTGAAATAAGAACCTTTTTTTATGAAGTTGAGAAAGAGTAATATTTGAGAGATCCGTTAATAGACTTTGTGTTTAACCTCAAAAGTAGGGGTTAGAGGTCAACCAAAAAAAAACAATGCTATAAGGATTGTATAGTCTATTTAGGTTAATTATGAATAAATTGGATGATTAGCATAGTTGCTTGATCAAAAATTGCATATGAAAAGATTTCTTTGGCTAAGTGTTAGTTAATAATAAAAAAATAAAATTAAATTAATTAGAATAAATAGCACTTACTATGGACAAAATAATAATAAGATATTAATTAAATTAAACTAATTATATTGATTAAGAATAATTTGATGAATATATCATTAAGTATTGATTAGACTAATCAACTATCAATTCAATTGTAGAATAATTTATTAATTGATTAATTAGCCTAATTATTAATTAATTTTTAAAATAAAAAATTAATCTATTTAGTCATTTAATATATGATTAAATATGTATAAATTAATAAAAATTATATTTAATCAGTAGAATTGGTTATGCTAGTTATTCTTGAATCAAATGATTAATCAAGAAAACTATTTTTTAGTCATAGGATGTTGATGCAAAGATCCAATACAACCAAAAATATTAATGATTAGTAGGATAATAAATTATTTTAATTAGTTGTGTTGTAATTGATTAAGACTAATAGTACAAATAAATATATTACTAAATAATTGAGATACTAAACTACCTTGCTTATGAGTTTTATGAAACTCCTTGTAGCTTGAAGAAATATTTTTTACAGGAAGTATGTTCACTTAACAAATATTCTCCGTTGAAAGTCATTTCAATAGAACTCACCTCTTGAACCAAGCTCCAAGCTCTTCTAAACACTTATGTTGAAACATATTGTATTAATGGGGTTTCATCTATTAGAACTAGGTCATAACATAAACTATGACGCTTTCCCGAGCATCTCTATAATTTATACAAGAAGACTGAAGATTAATGTTGATTGTTGATGTAATTTTATTTGACATTTTAATCTATTTAGTCACTCAAAAAGTATCTCTACAGCTAGTCATCTCCATAATCTTTCATTCCTCTTTGTACATTTTTTATAAATATATTAGTACAAAATTCACATTATCCCTAGATTCTTTTTGTAAAATCATATTATTTAATATATAACTCTAACATGATTTTCTTATGCCTATATTTAACTATGCTCACTAAGGGTTCGTTTGGGGCGGCAGTGCAGTGGCAGTGCGTAGTATTGTCTGTTTAGATAAACTGCGTTTTGACAGATTCTTCAAAATACTGCTACTGAAATATGCATTTTCTCACCTGTTCTGGCTAGGTGCGGCGGCAGCTTTCTAGCAACGATATGTCTTTTAAAAAATATATATATAATTGAAATAACCACCGTAGCTTTTTTGAACATCAGATTATTCTTCAGAAGCTTTACAGCTGCTTTTTAATAAGCTGCAGCTGTCTCAAACAGACCCTAAGAATTTTATTGATAACCCCTAAGTTTGAACATCCTATAATTATCACGTTATTATTATATATTTTATTGAAGTTTACCATCAAAATGTATCTTCTATAATCAATTGGTATATTTTTATTCTTTCAATATTTATTTAAAAATTATTTACCAATTTATTTAAAAAAATTATATTACTGAGCAAATTTTTATATGCATGTCATATTGAGCTAAACTATTACCTGAATCCATTCTCTTCAGAACTATCTTAACTTTATTTTTTTTTTTTAATCAATCTAGCATATATTTGGCATTTGTTAGGTTTCCTCTTCTAACCTCTTGACTATGAATAATAATTCATCAAAATATCATCTCACTCTTTCATTGATATCCTTATCTTGAACTAATTTTGAATTAGACGTACTCTTGATATTCCTAACTTGATCAAAATTCTTACATCTTTTCTCCTTTTTTTTATGACATTCAATATATATTTATTTTTCTCCTTTTATATCTAGTCCACCATACTAGGATTAATAATTATATCTTGGCTTCATTGTCTTCGTTAACCTTCTAGCTTCTTTCAACTATTGTATACATCAATACTATTTTCTATCACCATTCTCTAGATTGTGCTTTTTCCCTTAATAGTCTCTTTATATTTTGGTTGTGTCATCAATTCTTCATTTTATTTAGAGTCATTCAAAACTTCTGTGCAATTTTATTAAATTCAACTTCCAATTTTATTCTACATGAAGTTTTGTTTTTTCACTTAAGAATATAATTTGAAGACCGGCTACTTCTAATCTTTTAATTTTTATAATATTATTTTAGGGCTATTATTCATTTCAATTTTCTTTCTCATGATTTTATGATATATTTTGATTATTAAACTCATTATCAAACTTTCTCTTGCAATTATTTTATAATATTTACAATATTCTTTTCTATTTATGAAAAAATATATGTTTGCTAATTTAATAGTTTCAATTTTGAAAATATCTAAAGATAGCATCTCATTTTGTAAAATGTCAACTATTGCAATGTTACTAAGAAATCAATTATTGCTTCTTTTCTCGTAATTTCACATGTTTCTTTCTTGTCATAAATCCTTTTAAAACACAGCGTGATAATGTCTATAGATTGGATAATTATGGTGTATGGTTAGGTTAGGCTACTAAATTTTCTTGTTGAATTTTAGATTATTATCGAGCATTGCATCATCTTTTGAAATGGAAAAAAAGTGTGTTTGTTGTCTTTAAATTAAAAATAGAAGTATTTTTGCTATAACTATGAATTACTAACTTGTATTGTAATTATTTTTACATCTTATGTCTCAACTTTTTTTACATTAAACTCTAAACTTATCATTTGACACCATATAACAGAGTAGGGAATTCACGAGTGAAAAAAAATTGAACTTCAACTTTCAATTCAATAATTAAAATTCCAATCCAATATATTCATACCCATATTTATAGAAATAGATTTATCGAGATGATTCAAATAATTTCAAATTTTAACATGGCAATACTCTAATAAAGTGATAAATATTATAAATATAATAACATTAATGAAAAACATAATTTTAATTTATTTCTCTTAATAAAAATTAAACACAAAAGAGAAAAAATACTAGAAATATTCTATAATATCTAAAATATTTTAAATAATAATGATCATTTTATTTTGTTGCATCAAATTCAGAAATAGAGTATCTGAGCATACAAAAGTATTCACAATACAATATCCCTTTAGATGTATTAGTTTTTTATGTTCCATGGTTATTTACCCAGTCCCACCAAAGATTATTATGGTTATTATATATACAGAAGTAATTATAATGTTATTATGTACACATAAATTAGCTGTCTTTTCACGGTAAAAAGTGGATCTAGAGGAAAAATAGAGAAATAATTGAGGAAACATGAAGAAATTAAATGCGGTGATGGATGGATTCAAAATCTTAAAAGAACTTACCTTCTGCATAGAAGTCCTATGACCTAAGTGAGCCAAAATTCTTTGGCTTTAATATTAATTTGATGTGGATGATCATGAAAGATCTTTTAAAAAACAAATAGAAAAGATGAAAATTGGATTGGAGTAAATTTGAATGATGAAGAAAAAAAAACAAATAAGAAAGTCTCAAACTTAATATAATACATGTAATAAGAATTTGCCAAACACACTATAATATTAAAAAATATAGCTCACAAATTTTGCTTTTTGAGTTTAGATTAGTTGTTAATCTTCATAAAGTTTAGGACTAGAACTTTAGCACTAAAATAAGCATTGGATGTGAAATTATATTTTTTTATAGTTATTTATCAATCATCTTTAATCCCAAATTAAGCTTCAACTAAAATCATTGATCATAGAAATTATTTTAAAATTTGCTAGATCCTTGGAATAAAATATTTTAAACCATAGAAGATCATTAAATAGAAACCATTGAGTCTGATTGTGGTTAAAATTAGGATGTACAAAAAAGAAATGAGAAATGTGATATATAAATTTTATTAATAGTATCATTTTAGAAGAGCTTAGAGTTGTGATTAAGTTGCTTCTATTATACTTTATCTGACCCAAATTCAAGATAAGGGAACCATTTTTCAACAAATGTGGAAAAAAGATTACATATAAGAACCCCATAAACCTTGTAAATTTGGTGGCTCCATGGATTGGGTATAATGAGTTTTTTATCCTAAGATATTGAGTAATAGGTTACTTTTATTGAAAAAATTAACCTTGGATTTTGAATAGCTTTAGAAGTGGGAGACTGAAAGAGGAAGAAAGAAGTTGAATTGGAAAAGAAGATAATTTGGTTGGTCATTAGCCATGACAAAAGGAAATGTTCAAGGAACTTGAACTTAAGAAAGATGTAAAGGAGACATCAGATAGAGGAAATGACCTTTGTCTTGTTGCATTACATTTATGCTTGATTGTGTAATTTTTTCATAGGTAACAATATTCATACTAAAAATTAAAAATTTTCACATAACTTTGAGGACTAAAACATGTCAATGAGTTATTTTCCATATTTGATGGCATGTTTTCTATTTTTGTAATTATTTTTCAATAAAATTTCCTTCTTCTTAGGTTTGTGTTATTAAGATTTAAACAAAAGAAAATGTTACTAGAATGTCATATGTGAGTAGTTAGGATCAATCAATCAATGAACCTATGTAGCTGGTATAGTGGCACTTAACATTGTGGAGCTTGATGAATTTGATTACTTATAAACGTGTATCTCTAGAAGATGTTCCTTTTTTTGGTGTTAGAAGATCAAATTGTCGAATGCATTAGTTGAGTTCTGAATGTGTTAAGTCTTTAGGATACTGTAGGTGCTCGAACGTGAGCCATGTTTTAGGTGTTCTGATTTTTATTTCCTACAGGAGGAGATTTTTTTAATGCTTACATTAGTGGTTTATTTTGTAATTTTCTGAGATTGTGAAGTTTTTTAATTGATTGAGCACGACTTTTTTCTTTATACATGCATCCCAAAACAACGCTGAAATATCGTACTAGTGCTCGATTTGACCTTGTTCAACTGAATCACTCTGAAATATCGTACTAGTGCTCGATTTGACCTTGTTCAACTGAATCACTCTGAAATATCGTACTAGTGCTCGATTTGACCTTGTTCAACTGAATCACTGACAAGATAAGATTAGTATTACTTGTTAAACTCCATATAAGATCTAATATGTTATACCGAGCCTAAGCTCAAACAACTCACAATTCATGAACCAATGGGTTTGAGAGTATGTCGGTTAGCGATAGGTGAGGATATAGGATAGACCAAATGTGTGGCAAGGTGCCACACACGATAAAAGAAGCAAAGGCAATGGCAAAATGCTTGTTTTTGATACCCACATGTCTAGGACGCATTTTCCTATTCTGCTAGGTTTGCCTCTCCACAAGGGAAAAAATTTTCGTAAGACGTACGCAGAATTGTGTACGTAAGAGGATACAATGAGGTTACAGTGAGGTTATTGAGAGGTTATTTTTGAATAACATCACTGTAACCACTATTAACTTTACGCGTTACAGTGAGGTTATTGAAAAATAACCTCCCAATAACTTCACTGTACCCTCCCAATAACCTCAATGTAACCTCATTGTAATCTATTACGTATGCAATTCTGTGTACGTTTTACGTACGTAAATTTTTCCCCTCCACAAGTGACCTGCAAGTGTCCTCCATTCACATTGTCATGCTGTTATGGATGCACAATTTATTCAAGAATTGCATCTCTAATAATCAACTACTTCACAGGTCAATCATCTTAAAATGTTCTTTTATTAAAGAGGAATTGATCCATTTAAGGTTGCGACATTATTTCTGGTTTTATAGATATTTTCAAAATGATGTGAACTTTCTTGTAATTATTCCTTCGGTCCCACCAATCTGTTCACCAAATCTTTGATTTATCACCATTAATGGACTTATTTCATTGTTGCCTATGATGTGATATATTCAAATTATTGATTCTAGGACACATTATAGTGATGGGTCCCACAAATTTTTTGCCAATCTTTGTTCTATCATGGTCAATGGAAGCTGTTGCGTAGCAGGTGTATCAAGAAGATATTGCGCAAAAGTAGTTGCGATTAAGCTAGTTGTCTGTTTATTGTTTGCAGTTTGAAAACAACTATGTTGCAGCTTGTTCTGGACAAATGATCAGTCTATCATTATATTGGATTATTGTTTACAACAGAACTGTTCATATTAGCTCATCTCATGCTTGAAATCAAATATCTAGTTCGAATATTACAAAATACAAATAAACACCTCACAAAAGTGAGTAGCACATCTATCAAAATTAAAAAATGACTACTAAAAGAACAATCAATAATATGATAATAATATTTTTAAAATACAGCTGGCGTAGATCAAGAGATAAAACCATTCTCTAGGAAAACTCTCCACGCCCGACCACTCTCGGCGGTGGAATCCTCCAACCCATCTACCAACCTGAAAATGTTACAGTTTTATGTTCTTCTCATTGGACACCTATAAAACTCTCTCATAGCTATGTGGCTACCGCGAATTAAGTAGGAACATTATAGTCCGCAGTAGCAGTGTTATCCTCTGGAGATACTCGAAATCTTTGAGCTCACCCTTCCTGAAGACTTAAAACAAATACCGTTAGATATAACAGTAGTAAAAATTTGTAACATAAGTAATTAATTGAAGTTTTATGCAGCAGTAAGGTATCGAAGAACTTTGTATACTAATGAATCTGTCACTACAAGAGGACAACATACTTTATAAAAAAGGGTTCCTGGTTGTCTTTAAACCACGTAATACCGAGTCCGTGTATGTCACATATGAATATAACTAAGTAAGACCCATCCAGAAGAACTTTAAAAACCATAACACTGAAAAAGGTGAGGAACTTGGTTGCCTTCGTTATGATTTCACATGTGATACCAATCAATAACGACATACAGGTCATTCTGAAGAACTCAAACAGGTCAAACGTCTCATCTTAGATCTCCAAAACCACAAAAAAAGACATGCAATATTTAGGATACATATATTACCTATGATTGCCTCATCGGTCATCCAAGTAGGAGAAAAACACATGCGAAAGGAAAAGAAGTGCATATTACCGGTAAAAGAGGCTGATACAATAAATATCAAATGCATAAGAAACAAAAATATATATGATTTATATAAAATACTGATACAATAAACAGTGAATTTTTTCAACAACCATTACAATAAACAGAAATAAAAACTAATGTTCCCTTCAATTATTCAACTCTTCCATCTCGCTTGCACCTTCCTCATCTTGAGTGCAGGTCTCAGGCACATCATTTTTAGCCTGTGACAAAGACTGTCCAAGACAATATTCATATGCCTCAGCAGGGACATGTGAATGATCCTCATCCATCCCACAGAAATCAATGTCATTGCATGAAGGATGTTAAATATAATTATAGAGAGTCATCGTGGCAATCACAATTTATACATGTTTGGAAAACGGATAACTTGGCATATCGCGAAGTATAACTAATTTCTTCTTCCAAAATCCAAAAGTTCTCTCAATGACATTGCTTAAGGAGTGTCTTCTTGAACATTTTTCTCATGCCCCGCATGACATTATTGACTCTCTCAAAGTCAGGTATGTGGTATTTCATATCATGATAGGGCTTCACATACCCTCGCTGCAATGAATACCCAACATTGACCAAATAATATTGACCTGATGTTAATAGAATGATTAGTGTTGAAGTAAAAAAATAAAATGACTAGTTAAGTCTCGAGCGAACCTGTGGGTGGATGTGGAAAATTGTATTTCTTATTCCATGTTGCAAATTTGAAAATCCATATGTCATGTGCACTGCCCTCCTAATCTGTCATGATAAAAGTGAAGCAAATGTTGAAGTCACATACAGTCATGACATTCTGAGTTACTGATTCACATGCCCAATGAATGCAGTTTTTTCATTATTCAATGCACTTGCATTCAAGTGTGTTTCATCGATCATTCCAATACAATTCTAAAGATTAAAAAATGTTGTATAAATTACTGTATTCATTTTGACTTCGAAATATGAAGAAAAACAATTGCCTTAAAATATGACATATACTGCGAGTCATGTGTAATCTCTATGGGAGTCCTCTCAAATGTTGGGTCATTTGACTTAATAATTTTTTATGACAAACTAACAAGAGCATTCAAGTCAGTTGAAAAGCATCTGTTGATTGTCTCTGATGAGTGTTGGAATCGCTCAATCGCTCCTCTCATATTTTTTCTATGTGATAAAATGTAGAGGGTTAGCACCTCTTTAGAGGTCATCATGGAGGGTTCATGAAGTCTATGATTCATGTGTAATTCATATAGGAGATGGATAAATATGGGACGTATCATACGAAATATATTGTTAAATCTTGTTGGATAAGTAACTCCCCAATCAATTTATCACCAATGTAACATGATGTCATGCAAGGAGACCGATATATATATGAGTTATAATACCCATACATCAAACATACCGTTGCTACAATTTTCTTTATGCGTCTCTCTTTATGAATCCATGTAAGGCAAGTACTCTATTCAAGTAACACGTAAGAATCATTAACAATCATAAATTAACAAATGACCAGCAAATAACAAAGTGTACGATAAAAAAAACACAGATAGTCCAAAGAAAAATAAATAAATTCAAGAGTCTGTTGTCATAAAAATGACATAAATAGTTGACCCTACGGTCAAGAGACATCGTCATGAAGAACACTCTACGGGTCTGGTCCTCAAGCAACTTCATGGAGAACAAATATAACGGTATGTCCTCATAAATTTATGGAGTTACCTCCAGAATTTGCATAACTTATTGGATAGAAGTTTTTTGTGATGTCCCAAGGTCTTTGGCGCATAAAGCCACGAGTTCTGAAATTTGGCATCTAGTGAAAGTAGCTCTTTTTTTTTATCCACCCTTGGACGTTTTGTCTTATTAGTGGACTCTACTTCATTTGGTTCGAGCTAGGACGTTTGTTGGAGTAGTTGTTCGTTTGGCATCCAAGTTCTCAGCTATACCTATAAACCCTCACTCACTACGGGTTTATGCATTATTCCCCGTTACCACAACCCCACCAAACATACGATACCACTAAATTTTAATTTTTTGACAGCTGACACTACATACAACATAAAGGGACATGGATATGTTCCTATATTTTAGGAAAAAAATCATAATATATAGGTTTGAGCTATTTTCACCTTCAATCTCTCAGCCCACCATTCTTTCGAAGCATCATTTGTTGCTTTATTGGATTTCAACCCAAGCCCGTTGATCACCGTTTCAATTCCTTCCAAAATTTTCAGTCTTTTTTTAATTGAGCCAACTTGTTTTTCAATTGTATCTTATCGTATTCTCTTTCCGTAGTTTTCTTAAACTTTTTCATAATAATTTGTCAGTCCTCCTTGTTAAAAATAGGTTGTGGGTCTATTTCTCAGTTCTACCTTAATGCAGAGGTCGCAAAATATTAGTTTGACTTCCTTATCTGACATAACAGATGAACCAAGTTATGTTGTCTTAATCATTGTGTTACTAACATAGAAAGAGTTAAACAATATAAATATATGACACAAGAATAATTAGCACAACTCAAGCAAAAATAAAATTATAGTATTTCACCACTGTCCCCACACCATCCACACATGAATCACCATTGTTTGTAATTTTCTCTGAACTTTAAAGAATAATCCTGAGATAGCTTGGTAAATATCTCAAAACTCCCTTTTTATTTGTGCTTTAGGCCTTATTTTTCACCCAAATAATCCAATCATCCAAATTTCTTTTCCCCAAAAATTCTATTAGCAAAATTTCATCCAACTAGCATACACCAACCCCACATAATCTAATCATCCAACTAAGTCCAATTACATACACAACACACAATTCAAATGAATTTACATATCTTAAACGATAACTTCAATATCCATGCACACAATAGTCAAATCTGTGAAACCACATTAAAATGAATACCATTACAACATCTTAAACATAGGGAAGTCATGGTGAAGCTGTAAAATATGTATGAGTATGGCTACCATCATTCTTCAAACTTCAAATTATGGATGCAAACGCCGTGAATGTAAGCACATAAGAATTTTGTGTTGGAAGAATTATGTGTTGAGTTTGTAAATTTTCCTAAATAATATAGAAAAAGGAGCACCCAAAACATTGCTGGTAAAACTAGCTTGCATCCAAACTTCTTAATCTATATTCATAACGTACACAACGCTTACATTGTTGTTAACAAGCACAACCAACTATCATTCTTCTCTCAATTTTTTTACTCAATATCAAATTTTTTTATGAAATCCCAATCCATATTAATGAAATACACTGTAGTTGAATGATTGTTGTTTACATATCGCTCCAATCATTTCTCAAATTCGTACTCATATATCACAAACCAACATAGGACGAAGGAAGAAAAAATGACAACCTTTAGGGTGATATGTATGTAATCATACCAAAAAAAGCAAAACCAATGTGGGAACTGGCGCCATGCATGCATCAACCAAAGACCACAAAACAATTGAAATCGTAAAGTACATAGAAAAAATTGGGTTGTAGCCACCGAGAATAGAGAAAAAATGGAAGTCATCGGTGCTATGTATGTAAAAATTAAAAAAATAAAAATCTCTATGCAAAAGATGCGGCTCATAGAGCAAATCCACGAAGAAGATATGAGAGGGAGAGGATACTAGAGGAAGAAGGAAGCAAACGCCCGCAAAAACCCTATTTAGATGTGTCGGTGAGCGAAGAGGAGTAGAGAAAAAACCCTTGGCAAATCGCTTACGGAGCGAGGCCAAGCAGGAGGGAGGGCAGGGGGTAAAGAATGGCAAATAACACGGAAGAAGCCGAGAAGGGATCGTCGTGTAGCTTATCAGGGGTGTTTAATAAAACGTGTCCTCGACACCAACTAAACGAACGAAACCGCAACAGCAGGCTACACCGCAAATGATAAATGTTGTCGAACGCACCCATATTATATTCACATTATTGATCTATGGTATCATCGATAGCCACTTAGGCACACAAGCCTAAATGGGACAGTCAGATTGACCTAAGATAACCATCATTCGATCGTAATTTCATTATAGAAGGAATGTAATATCTACTATTTATTATGGGATAATTACAAAAAAGAAAATATTATTGATTTGAATTAAAACAGCCCTCTAGCCATAAATGAGTCTTATTTTCAATTAATTTGATGAGTTGATCTCTATGAATCAAAGTGCTCCAAACAAATTCCTTGTCTAACGCTCGTGGATGAAACACTATTCTTAGCATTATATTGGTATTTTGGGTGACTGCCACAATCATTTATCAATCATACACTGCTCTTAATATTCTGTGAATTTCCTTACTCTTGGTGCAATAAAATAGTGCTCTTTAACACAGAGATCCGTCTCATCATTATTTTCTTAACAAATTATTATTCTACCATATCCATTTCTATTGTATCGTCCTACTTTCTGCTCTGCATATTCTGTCAGTTAATATTTGAAGTAAATGACACAACTTGTTTTTGTTTTTTTCTTTTGGAATCATTCAACAAAGTTCTCTTTCCCTAAAGTATTATAGATTGTTTCTTCATTTTTTTTTTTTTTCTGCAAGAAGATCATTATCTTTATCCAAAGTAGGCAGGTTCGAGTCTGTCTTCAAGATCTCAAGAAAGACTTTCAACTACATTGGTTTATTAGTCAGGGATGCCTAACAGAAATACATCAAATGTGGCCTTCACAAATGGTCAGCTCATGTCTACTGAAGATCAAGTGGCAATCAATCTGAGAAGGCTGAGCACCGCGATTCCCTTCTGAGCACCGAACTCTCCTTATTATTTATCAATCATCTCTAATACCAAATTAAGCATCAATTAAGAGCATTGATCATATAATTTATTTTAAAATTTGTTAGATCCTTGGAGTAAAATATTTTATCCTTAGAAGATCTTTAAGTAGACGCCAATAGGTGTTATTCGTGGTTACAATTAGGAGCAACAAACAAAGAAATGAGAAATGTGACATTATAAACTTTATTGATAATATTTTTTTTTTAGACGAGCTTAGAGTTGTGATTAAGTTGCTTCTATCATATTTTGAAAGTCCCAAATTCAATTCATGGGAACCATTTTTCAACAAATATAGAAAATAGATTGCATATGAGAACTTCTTAAACCTTGTAGTTATTGTGGCTCCATGCATTGGGTATAATGAGCTTTTTATCTTAAGATATTGATTAATAGGTCACTTTTATTGAATAAATTAACCTTGGATTTTGAATAGCTTTAGAAGGTGGAGATTGAAAGAGGAAGAAAGACGTTAGAATGAACTAGAAGATAATTAATTTGGTCATTAGCTAAGATTAAAGGAACGAACAAGGAACTTGAACTTAACATATATGTAAAGGAGACATCAGATAGAGGAAGTGACCTTCATCCGATTGCACTACATTTATGCTTGATTGTGTCATTTTTTCATAGGTAACAATATTCATACTAAAAATTACAAAATTTCACATACCTTTGGGGATAAAAAATGTCAATGAGTTGCTTTTCATAATTGATGGCATGCTTTCAATTTTTTTAAATTATTTTTTAATGAAATTGACATCTTCTCATGTATTTATCATTAGATTAAAAAAAAAAGAAAATGTTACAATATTATCATACGCGAGTAATTAGGATCAATAAATCAAAGTACCTATGTTGAATGGTGTAATGGTACTTTTACATTGTGGAGCTTGATGAATTTTAAGAGTAATTATTGAACTATATAAGCCATATTTAAGATGTTTTCATTTGATTTTTATTTCCTACAAAGGAAGAAGGGATTTTTTTTAAGTGTTTACATTAGTGATTTCCCTTTTAGGAATTTTGAAAATTTTTATTTGATTAAGCACAACCTTTTGCTTTACACATGCATGCCAAGGCAAATCTGAAATATTGAACTAGTGCTCAATTTGATCCTGTGCAACTGAGTAGGTAACTGGATAAGCCTTGCATTACTTGCTAACCCCAATATAAGATCTGTCATGTTACACTAAGCCAGAGCTCAAACAACTCTTGAGGCAGTGAAACAATGGGTCCGAGTATGTTGGGTAACCATAGTGAGGATATAGGTTAGATCAAATGTGTGGCTAGGAGCCACACATGATATAAGAAGCACAAATGATGGAAAAATGTTTGTATTTGTCACCCCCATATTTAGGACTTTTTTTTTTTTAATTTCCCTGGGTTAGCCTCTCCACAAGGAACATGCAGGTGGCCTCCATTCACATTGACGTGCTCTTATCAATACGCAATTGATTCAAGAAAATTCAAATTTTTTAAGGCAATTGCATCTCAACTGCTTCACGAGAAATTCTGCTTGGATGGTGGCTTATTTTCAATTAATTTGAACAGTTTATCTCTATGAATCAAAATGATCCAAATAAGTTCCTTGTATAACATTCCTAGATGACACTATTCTTTGGCATTATATTAGTATTTGGGGTGACTGCCACACAATCATTTATCAATCATATGCTGCTCTTATTATTGGGGCACGCATGTCCACGGATAGAATAGTGCTCTTTAACACGCAGATGCTGCTCATCATTATTCTCTTAACAAATTATTGTTCTGCCATATCCATTTCTAACGTATTGTGCTATTTTTTGCCCTCCATATTATGTCAGTTAATATTTGAAGTAAATGCTGCAACTTTCTCTTTTCTTTGGGAATCATTCAACAAAGTTCCCTTTCACTATATCTATGATGGATTGTTTGTTCATTTGTTTCCTGCAATAGGATCACTGTCTTTATCCAAAGAGGTAGGCAGGTTCGAGTCTGTCTTCAAAATCTCAAGAAAGACCTTCAACTACATCTGTTCTTTAGTCAGGGACGATCTAACGGCAAAGACATCAAATGCAGTCTTTGCAGACGGTCAGGTAATGTCCATTGAAGATCAAGTGGCTATCGCTCTGCGAAGGCTGAGCTCCGGCGATTCCCTTCTGAGCATCGGCCTCTCCTTTGGTCTCAATCATTCAACGGTCGCCCAGGTGACATGGCGGTTCATCGAGACCATGGAAGAGAGGGGTATTCAACATCTCCAATGGCCAAACTCTGAACAAGAAATCAAGTCAATCAAATACAAGTTTGAGCGAGTCCGGGGTCTGCCAAACTGCTGCGGAGCCATCGACACCACCCACATCATGATGTGCCTCCCTTCTGCAGATTCTTCCAACAAGGTATGGCTTGATCCTGAGAAGAACCATAGCATGATACTCCAAGCTGTTGTCGACCCCGAAATGAGATTCAGGGACATCGTTACCGGATGGCCGGGAAGCATGAATGAATTTGCCATCCTTCATGACTCCGGCTTCTTCAAGCTCTGTGAAAAGGGTTTGAGATTGAACGGAAAGATGGAGCTCAAAGAGGGATCGGAAATCCGAGAATATATAATTGGAGACTCAGCTTTCCCACTCCTTCATTGGCTCCTCACACCTTATCAAGGAAAAGATTTATGCGCTTCAATGGTGGAGTTCAATAAGAGGCACTCTGCAACTAGAATTGTGGCGCAGAGGGCATTGGCGAGGTTTAAAGATATGTGGAGGATAATTCAGGGGGAGATGTGGAGACCAGATAAGCATAAATTGCCGAGGATAATTCTTGTTTGCTGTATTCTGCATAACATTGTTATTGATTTGGAAGATGAAGTGAGGGATGAGATGGTGCTGTCTCACCACCATGATTCTAATTATAAGCAGCAGGTGTGCAGCTTTGCTGACAAGGATGGAGTTTCTGCAAGGGATAGGTTGTCTCGTTATTTGTCTGGAAGGTTTCCTCCATGAACTGAGCCTCAATGTTGATATTTCTTCTTTTTTTTATCTACCATACAATTTCCAAACTATGGTTATCTTCTGAACTAATCTTTTTTTTTTCCTTCTTTTTATGCTAAAGAGGTACTTTTTGCTGGCAAACACCAGCCGATTTTTTCTTTTAAAAGCATTAATCTTTGATCAAATGTAACCTCTGAGTTTCTCCTTCTCTGCTGGGTAATTTCAGCTTGGTTTCATTTTATGATTTACATATCAATAATATGAAATGGTGAATTATGTTCTACCTGAAGATAGATGTGTCTTGTTGGACATGTAAGTGGAAATTATTTGTGAAGTTTGGAGCTTATGCTTGTGGATTAAACTTTGAAGGATTCACATACATGACACTTCATTCTTATGTATCTACATATCTAGCACATAAAATTCAATTTTTACATATATATCACCTTATATTTGCATAAGAAAGGTGACTCTCACTTTTTAAAAGTTAAAATGATTATAATTTTCCATATGAAAATTTACAGGGTATAAATGTAAAAGATAAAATTTAGGTGCTAGAAATATAGATACACGGGAATTGGATGGTGTCATGCAAATGCCCCTTAAAGCTTCTTGTTTGAACAAGAATTTAGTCAGTTCATAGAAACATCATTTGGGGCTGGAATGGAGTGCAGGAAGAGGGAAAATACATTTGCAGTAATTGCATGTTGAAGCTTTGATATTTGCTTTGGAGATTACTCAACCTGGTTTCTTCTCTCTCTAAATGAAGAATATCCCCCTTCAGATGCGTGGTATTATCATAAATAGACACATTTAAATGTTATTTTTATAACCTGCAATATTTCTGTGTTGCATATAAGAATATTTGGCCCATGGTGTATGA
The DNA here is from genome assembly GCA_022702705.1 of Papilionanthe hookeriana x Papilionanthe teres. NCBI lineage: Eukaryota > Viridiplantae > Streptophyta > Magnoliopsida > Asparagales > Orchidaceae > Papilionanthe > Papilionanthe hookeriana x Papilionanthe teres. The sequence continues at coordinate 25,043,686 of CM040421.1, forward strand.
TAGCTGTAGATTTATTGTGTAAAACACAACTGCCCAATATTATAAGCTCCATCTTTCTGAATCAACCGAAAATCACTTTATGGCGATCTCATATTCGTGTTGAAAGGTTTTGGTGTACAGTCATAATATATTCAAATTTCAGATTAAAGCCCTTTGGAAGTTAGTTTCATATTTTAATAACTGGAAACAAAATAAAACCTTCAACAACAAGAATTACATATGAATAATTGGGTATAATAAAAATGAAAAACATCTTAATCCTGAATGAAAATAGCACAACAATAATCCTATTGGCAATTTCTGCTATAATTTGAAAAGTTCATCAGGTTTTTTTATGGCATTTTTAATAGAAATAAAATTTTCCAGACCTACATGAATATAGTTTGCAAGTTCCATGCCAAAAACTGTCCAATCAAGTTTTAAAATCTTCAGAGCTTGCTCGATTCAATGGGTGAATTCAAAAGGAAGCGCACAATCATCTCATCATTTGAGAAGGGATCTTGCTAAGTGTTCGCGTGCTGTTGCAATGGCTTGAGTTAAAGACTGTGGAGGAAAAATTGGCCAAATTAGATCCAAATTTTCAAAAGACAAATAAATAAATAAATAGTTTGGGGGATTTACATACATACCACACAATTCTTATATGCTTACATGTCCTAACACCTAAACTTTCATATTTACTTCTATAGCACTTCGGTGTCTAAAAACTATGCATGAAAAACTGGGTCTCAAAGAATTCACGTATATTAAATTTTAGGTGTTATGAATGTAAATATGAAAATTTAGTTGTTAAACATATAAATACAAAAGAATTGTGTGGTGTGAATGTAACTGCCCCTAACAGGTTTTCTAGCTGGTTTTCTGGAGTGAGAACTTGAGGGATAAAGAAATTTTATGCGTTTGTAACGGTCATAACAGGCTAGTCTAAAACGGCAAAATAAATGTTTATCGGTAAGGAACCTGATTGCCAAAATATGAACCAGAATGTCAAATGAAATTAAGAAACAAAAAAATATTCTACCAAAATACCAACATATAAATAAAACAAGATTCACATGCATACCACACAATTCCTATGTATTTAAATATCTAGCTCTAAACTTTGATTTTTATATTTATACCACTTTATCTAATGCTTGAAAAGGTGTTCTTCACTTTTTATTAGTAATAGTTGTATATTTTCACAGTTTTGAAAACCAGACCGGACTGGCCGGAAGAAAAGGTCCAACTGGAAATCCAGCATAGTTCCAGTCCGAGTGGGAGCAAGAATTGGATTTACAATGAATCAGCTTAAGAGAACCGGTCGGTTCCCTCATCAGCAACTTAATTGCCTCACTATTTATCATCAACTTGAAATGAATTATTCCAGTTCTTTTGAATCTTCTTTCACCATTGGATAAAGCTTTTCAACATCATTTATGAGACTTTGTTTCACCGTAAGAAGAAAAAGAAAGGTACAAAGGAGAAGACAATGGAATGAAAGCACTCCATATGAAGATTCTGCATACGGAGTTTCCAATGGAGAAGAAAGACATTGGAGATGGATTCGTGGGTCAAAAAAGGAGTTTTCAAGAAGAAAAAGATTACACAGTGGCAAAGAGTTCCTCAGCACCACGTGGCAAAATCGGGGATGGGAGAAAGAGCAGCCAACCATCTCATAGTATCTCATGCTAGCATGGCAGATGAGAGCAAATGGGAACCTCAAGGAAGCTTAGTTATACAATGGTTGCAGTGCAGACAGGGAGGGATGTTTCAGTGGAATTTAGGTTTTTACAACATTTAATTTTTATTTATTATAACCCTTTTTTTAAGTTATTATGGTGTGATCCTTATATTTCATATTTTACTTTTGTAAATCAATTGCTGTTAAATTTTGAAATTAATATGTCAAAATCATTATAGTATTAGTTATTTAAATATTGAGGCATTTATTTTCATATTAAACTTTTTCTCTAAACTACGTTTATGTCATATTTAAATAAATTTATAATTTATTACGTCGTCCAGTTCAACTCCGGTTCAACCTTTGAACTTAAAACCTTGAATCTCTTTCTTTACCGGTTCAATGTCTGGTCCGATTTTCAGAACCTTAGTATATTTTATGTGACATGGAAGATTCAAGTATTATAAATGTAAAAAAACAAAGTTTAGGTGAAAGTTATGTGAAAATATAAGAATTGTGTGGCATGTATAAAAGTGTCTCATAAAACAAATAATGCCATTCAAAAGAATGCTTGTGTTTGGATTATGAGCACTCCTATTCTATCCAACAAATTGAATCAAAACTTGAACTGATTCTCTCTCTCTCTCTCTCTCTCTCTCTCTCTCTCTCTCTCTCTTGCATATTTGAACGATGATTCTTTATATGGTCGCGTGTCAACAAAATAATATGACAATTATGTTTTTTTTTTTTTTACCTGCTCAGACAATGAGGAAATCCCATCAAGGGTATCTGAGGTGGTCTTCCCAGCAATGACACTAGCTTCAGTTTCCAATATGATCCTGAAAGCCAGAGAGTTCCAAGTAGCATAATTATTATGTGGAGTACATATATAGCATTGACTTATGGCATTGCACCGTGAAAGAATGACGCCTAGCATGCTAGAAAGAATTGAGCACAAAAATTAACGTTTTAATTAAATAACCTTTGTTGTCCGCTGATTAACAGTGCAAGACCAATTATTCAAGAAGAATAATGTTTTAATTACAAAACATTTGTTCTATCAGTTGAAAATCCAGCCAAAGTTGCAAATTTAGTAAATATTTCTGAGGGCAAAATGTAATGAAATAAACAGAACTTGGCCTGCAGTAAATTAAAACAAAAAAGAGGCAGTTCTAGTGGTTGTCTTCCACAAAAATACCTTTATTTTGAACTTATATTCAACCATCAACAAATCTCATTAGTAATACAGCTATAAGGTTTGTGGGCAAAGTGCATCAGGAGAAAAGAAGCTATACCCTCCATCAATAATTTCATCGAGGCACAAAAGAATCAGATCCAAGTTTTCAAGTGCTGTCCTCTTGTCTACGTTATTTCTGTCAAGAAAAGGCATCCAACTATCAGCCATCAAAATCTATTAGAAGGAAGTGTTCCATGGCTTAAAACATAATTATATTTAAATAACAAAGTAATGAAAAAAAGTTCATGACCTAAGAATAAGACCAACTGCATCAAAGAATCCCTGAAGTACAGTTGCTAGTATAAGCTCATTCTCATTGTCACCACCAGTAACATAAAAATGAAGGTCCTGAATGAACTTGTACACAACAATGTAGCCATCAAACATGACTATCTCAGCTGCAAAGATTTGATCATTCAGAATTCAAAAAAAGCTTAAATAAGTTATTCTTATAGCCAAAGGAAAAAAAAAAGCATTAAGAAGGCAAACATTTTTAAAGCTTGTTTCATTTTAATGCTAGAGAGAAATGATAGAAGCCCCGTATTATCAGGAATACTGAACAAAAACTAGAAAAAATTTGACGTGATTATAGAATATGGTAAGCCCACTAGACATTATAATATTATGTCAGCGCATGGATAACCACATACAAATTTATCAAACAAAATATCTGTTATAAGACTTGAGCGCAAAAGTACACCATTAAAAGATTATATGCTTTAGATATATGCGGAAAATTGGAATCACTACAAAATACAATAATAGTATTGTTACCAAGGATTATAATCACTTTCACAAGGTTAACTCTGTTACTTTGGAATTTATAATCACTGTGGACTGGAGGCAGACTGAATTGGAAAAGAAAGATTAATTAAAGCTGAAGAAGTGTTAAGAGTGGAACCGTGCAAGCATTATCATACAGCAGCAAGTTTTAGGACGAGAGCAGTACTAGTTACTTGCTTACCGATATGGACAAAATGAAACTGCCACAGATAGCAAGCAAAGAGTTCGACAAACCTATAATGAAATTTATTTTCAAGTGATAGTGAACACCAACCATTATTATACAAGTCATGTTAATGCCACTAAAAACTAGAAGTCATTTCTTTTATTTTGGTGGTCGGTTATTCTTATTGTGTGGAGTTCTAAATAGGCATTTTACTAAAGACATTTCTCTGCATAGAAACCTTATGACTGCATTATAGATAAGTTAGTCGATTGGAGACATGAATTGGAAGCTGAGAGTGAAGTGCTATTATGCAGTTCCTTTTCCATTTTATTTACTCATTTCTTTCATCTGTTCATCCTTGTAACCCTCTTACCGCTCCCAAGCCCACTTCACTCTGTAACCAACCCTTCTACCTTCTAATTGCCCAAGTTTAAGCCATCTTTTCATAATCTACCCTACGTTAATCCTCCATATAAATACACACACAAAAAAAAGCTTCATAATAACTGTACCCGAGAAACGCACAATCCCTCCCACCCAGTTCCTCCCAAAACCTTCCTTTCCTAGTTATAAACAGGACGAATCCCATCAACAACACACAGACTATGGGTGTGTTTGGGGCAGTTTGTTCTTATCTAGATAAGCTGCTTATCTGAAAACTCGGACCGCAAGGTTCGACCAGCGTTCCGCATTTAGTGTAAAAAACCAACAGCGTTTTCGGATAAGCTACTCAAACACAATTTCCAAATAGTGAGACGGCATTTTCAAAACTCCGCTACAGTGGATAAGCTGCCCCGAACGAAGCCTATATCTAATCCTAGCCATTAACCTTCGGCAATCCATCTTAAAAACAGATCTCATCTAACAAGGCTCAAGTAGTTTTGTGGCAAGCAGAAGGATCAAGACCGACCCTAAGAACCTGCTAGAACTGAAGTTGAGGAAATCAGGGATTTTTTATGTTGTGCTACATCACCATGTGTAAAAAAGAATACAACTGCACTAACCTCTATGGAAATGCGGGGCAATTTTTAAATATCTACTCGAGAAAGCGCGAGTACCTGTTCGTGGGGAAATAAAGCATCGTTCGGAAAAAAATGCGAACTCTTTTGGAAAATCTTTATAAAAGTGAGATTTAAAATAATCCTTCGGAAGAATGTGAGCCATCCGTCGGGAATTGAGTACCATTCAGGGAAAGCAAAGTATTGCTTAGAGAATATTGGTTTGTGATATAAACTTTTGTGCAGGTACATTAAAGACCCATTGCGTCTTTTAAAGACGCGGGTTAAATTTATAATTTTGCTTGTCGGCCACAGTGTCTTGCGACAATGACCAACTCGTCTCTCAAGACAGTTGGGAAGGCTAGCATCTCCTGTGCCCCAAAATTGGGGTTTACGCCGAGAAGTTGCCAAAATTTTGGGTGAATTTGGACTTGTAAATAAGTAATTTTCATAATTTTTGGGCTTATAAAATAAAAATTAAATGTGAATCATTTGAAATTTAAAAAAAAAAATTGAAATTTTGAGCTTTTGAAATATAGGATCTTAGGATATTAGAAGTACTAAAATCTCCTGTTTTTTAGATTTAAGCTCTCTGGGCTTTAAATATACTTTTAAGTTTGGACTTTAAATTTAGGCTTAGAATGTTTGAAAATAATTCAAACTTGAAAATTTTGAAATTTTAAAATCCCGCCACTAGATTTGCAACGTGTTTGTTAGCGAATAGAAGGTGGTTTTCAAAAGGTCAAAATGAATATGCAAGCGTTAATGTATATACATTCAGACAAGACAAATTTATATAATTTCAAGTTTTAAAGATGTTATTTATGGTAATATTTGATTTAATCCATATAAATTGTCTTAAGATACCAAATCTTCAGCTAAAAGGGCTCAAATATATAAAATTAAGAACTCACATGTGCTCCAAGCGAACATACTGAATGCTCAAATATTATGCTTGATAATGTTGTGCGGGCTAAACGTGCCGCCTTGTCTATAGGACGGGATTGTAAGTCCCACCCCACTAGTCCAATTCTTCTCTTCATAAGGACTGGACTTGACGAATCAAATTATTTTGAGATAAATGTTCAAATCCTAAAGATGAAAATTTATAAGTCTAAATCACCTAATCCGATCCTCCTACCTATAAAGATAGGAATCGACATGACTTACACTTTGAAAAGGTCAAACTAACAAAACTAAATGTTCCTCCTTCAAATTTAAAAGCTTTAAATGTTCAATTTCTCGATGATAATCGATTTCAACCAAAAGATCAGTCTTTCAAATCAAGATTTTCAAAGTAACCAACTAATATGTAAAACGAAATTCAATCACTTACAAGCTAAAAGCAAAATGCAACCATCCTCTACGACAATTTGCCGATGGTGACAAACTTCTGATCGGCTTCAGCTCACAAAGAGTGAATGACATATCAAATGCACCTCCATATTCACAATCAATGCAATTGCATGTCAGTAAGGATGTAACCAAGTCCTTCATTTGGCGTGGTTTCACCGTCAAATGGTACCACAAAATAGTGATTACGATCAAAACCCTCTAACCGAGTGGTTGCCCCCAAATGACATTATTATACTACAGTCACGACCACATCGCATATGTTCTCCAAAGGCTTTCTACCCTTTGAGTTGTGGATCATAAGGGTACAATTGATTAGCACGAATCATTATGTTAGCTAGGGTCGACTTAAATTTATCCACTTAGACAAACAATCACTCCAGATCTACAAGGATCTCTTGGACGATGCAACTCATGCTGACAACAATCTTTCTGTCAAATTAGGTCGACTACCTCTTTTGACTAAGGGCCCGTTTGTTTGCCACTTTCTTCCGCGGCGCGGGGCGTCGCAGCGACTTCGTCGACGATCTCGCCTGTTTGGTTGCAGCAGCGCGGTGAAAGTCCCTTGAAAGCGGACAGGAAGCCGGCCGCGGCAATATCCCCACGGCCCGGCTTCGAAAGCGGGTTTATCTCATCCTTACCCCGCACGGTTGCCCTTCTCCCTTCTCTGCCTTAACCCTGCCCCCGCTGCTTATCTCAGGTATCTGAGGCATTTCTTCTTCCCTAGCCACGCGAATCGGCAGATCTCAGGTAAACCTGAGACATTTCTTACTGCTTGCGGATGTTAGGGCATTTTTTTCTTCCCTCCATGCTTGTTTACGGGCTTCGTTCACCTCCCCTTCCCGTTTCTGCTAGTTGCTTCCTGCTACGGATTAACACATATTTTATGCATTTACATTACGATCGGTTGGCTTTGTCATGAGTATCTAGATTTGGGTTGTTATTCCTAGCTATATGCTTCTTACACTGATCTTATGCTTGGTGATATACTTGTTGAGATGGAAATGGAATGCTAGGTTATTTTAATGAATCAGTCTGATTCAGGCATGTTGGGTAATTGTAATGAATCAGTTCCTATCTATTGAACTTTTTGATTCAGGCATGCTGAGTAATTCATCTCAGAAAGTTGGATTTCACTTTTTGTTGCCTATGCTATTAGTGGTTATCATGCTTCATCACCATCTCATCCTACGACAATAAGTAGCTTGGATGGCCCTCGTGTCCGGCGGCAATCGTCGCTTTGCTTGATTGACAGCATATTGCTAGCAGAAGCCATATGTTGATTAGTTTGGCTTTGAATTAATTAGTTTCTTACATATTTATTCATGTTTGGTTTGTTTATTTCTCTATTGGTAAGTCTCCTACAAGTTAGGGGTAGCCAATGGCGGCAACTGCTACTTTGAATTAATTAGTTTCCTACATATTGGTAAGTCTCCTACATGTTAGCCTAAATTCCTACATGATTGCTTGAGTTCTCTATATGTTATTTCTCCTGTAGGTTCACTTAGAGAAAATGTGTAAAATCCCCATTTATAGGGGAAATGCTGCCGATTTTTTTTAAATCGATTTCACATCATTCGATTTTATTCCCTAAGCATGTTTAAATTGGAAGCTTGCTTGCTCTTCCATAACTTGGTTGAAATTTCAGATTAGTGGTAGTTAATGGTTTTGCTATGTCAAGTGGTATCTAGGAAGGCTTTTTGCACACTTTGCCTAGCAAAAAAAAAAACAACTCCATGTTTAATGCTTAATCTTAAAAGGGTTTCATATAGCATTTGATAAGAGCTTCCCATGGTACTTTATGAAAGTTTTATGTTGTATTTTAGGAAGCTTGACATAGCACTTTGTGAAAGACTTAAATGGCATCTCATGAAAGTTTTATGTGGTATTTTATGAAAGCTTCCTATGGCATTTGATGAAAAAAATTCACATGGCATTTTATGAAAGTTTTACATAGCATTTTGTGATGGCTTCACATGTTATTCATAAGGCTCTTTGTTCTTCATGTGTCTGTTGAATATTTATGCTAGGAGGCTTCGAGGTCTAGCTTGTTTTATCATATCTGCTCTAGCCAAAATAAAAAATCTGCACTTGTTAAATTTGCCTTGTTAAGTTATCTTGGATGGTTTATTTGCAAAAATTTGTCTTACCTCTCTTTCTTTACTAACAATATGCCGTGTCGGGAAAGTGCGAGAGGGCTACTTTGCTTGATCGTGAGCTTTCCTTTCTCGTTTATGCACTCGGATTTGGTTTATGAAAAGTTTGGGAGCCTTCCCCATGCTTTACACATGCCTGCAACTTATTTCTGTGCATTTTTGGAAATTTATGTTTTGTAGAAGTTTTTCTCTTACAAGTGTGGGGTTTATTTGCAAGTCCATGATGATGGTCTGATGCTTTTGTCATATTATGTATTATTAGAGATTCTTGCTCATTGCGTCCCTAAGATGTGTATTATTGTAACTTTGCTTGTTTGGTGAAGTCTTTCAATATTTTGGCGTTAAACTTTTAAACATAAAATTTATATTTATTACTTTCAATATTTAAAACATAAAATTTTTTAAAAAAACTCGTATTTGCGAAACTCGTATATCATATAAATAAATCGAAAATTTCAAAACAGCTTTTAATAAACGAGTGCGCTAGGTCATTTTACAGAAAAATTGCCTAATATACTGTTTTCCCATAATTCGCAACCAAACAAACAATGAAGCTTCCATGACTGCTTCCACGCATAATAGCTTCAGAAAGCAATAATGCAATGCAGAATGCGGAACATTCATAATTATGAATGGAATTCATCAATTACACGAAGTGAATACATTCTGAACAAGCTGAACAACATGCAATTGAACCAAACGCAGCCCTAAGTAGACCAGAGACCACGACGATCCGGGATGACGGAACCATATCTTGATTGGATTTCATATTGCTATTATATGTTGAATTTTCAATTTTTAATGACTAGCCTTAATCGAAAGTTTATTCCCGTTATCAGAAGAGGTAATTAACCATAGGGGCTTGCGCCTATGGGAAACCTCAACCCCCAAATAAAAAAATCCTCGCAGAATGAGGGCAAAATCTCTGAGTGGTGTCATATCTACAATCCAATCTACCTTCTGAAAATTCGACCATCCAAAGCTCTCTCAAAAAAACAAAAATAAAAACAAATTGCAGTCTCTCGGAGAGCGGTCGTGAATTTTTGGAGCACACACTAACAGGAAAACCCACTTGCAACATGTAAACCTGAAAAGCCTTACTATGCATAACAATGGACAAGCCAAGTTTGACTAGTGCTGTCTTAAGATGCCTGTTCTTCTGTAATGACAGCCTAATGGCTAAGTAGTGCATCTTTATGTAACAATTCCTGGGTTTAAACTTTGAAGTTGCGCATAATGAATTAGGAAAATAGCTTAAAATTGAGTCCTCGTGAATTAGCTCCTATTATCTGCTATAGAGTCGTATGATAAATCAAAGCTCATAAGTCTGTGAGTATAGCTTTAAAAAAATCATTTTTTTGGTTTTGAGTAGAGTCCAACGAGCATAAAAATACAAAATAAACGAGATGTGAACCAAAAATTAAAGATTATAGCTCAATCCAAATTTAAAGCAGCTTTAACCTGGACCATAGCTCTGCAGAATTAGCTTGCAATCTGCCCAAAAGATAAAATATTGTGCATGTGTGTGTGCGTGAGTATTGGTTCAGTGACATCGTAGGAGTTCTGATTTTGATGGTTTAGGCGGTTCAGTTTTGGTTATTTTTAACTTACTAAAAAATGTAAATATAAATTATATGAGAATTTTAAATTGAATCTAAGATTTTAGATATGGAAACAAACCATACAACCATATTAAAAATATTATTATTTGTTTGTGATGTAAAATATCTTTACATTAAATCATGCATTGTATAAACGGATGTGATCATTCTTGTGCATATAATATATAATTTATAACAGTATTAGTGATAACAATAATATTTTTAATTGTTGGAATTAAGTATATTTACATTATGTACGTTTATTGTTTTGTTGCAAATATTAAGGAATTGTTATAATTTATATCAATAACTTGTTTATTAAAGCGTACTTCATAGGATGATTAACCGCTTGTACAGCTAAAGGCAATTTTGAATGATTACCATATATAACTATTGAACAATCATTCAGTATGGTAGGTAAGGACTGGAATTTCGCATAGGTCAGTAACGCAAATTGAATCTCGCTGAAAAATTTATAGGGAAATTTACATACGTAGCACTCAATTCTTATGGATTTCTGTATCTCACACCTAAACATCCATATTTACTGGCATAGCACTTTACCTATGTATTAAGAGCTGCATTTCGTCATTAAAAAGTATAATTAGCGCAACTTTTGATATGATATGAATGAATTTGGTGCAATGCATGTAAAAATGGAAGTTTTGGAGTGAAAAATTTAAATCCATAAGAATTAAGTGCTATGTATGTAAATGATCCAAATTATAACAAGGTTCATTAACCTACTGATTAACTGACTGGCAGACAAATATTTGTTCGTGCTTGAGATCCAGTTTGCAACCCACACTACATAAATTTTCTTTTTATATCCAAAATCCCCTCAATAAGATCAAACCACACGATTACAAATAAAAAGAAGCATATCAGACAACAATAAAACAAGACTTTCAAATAAAATCTTTCAAAACTTGCAAAAGGAATCGACTTTTATTGATTCTTCAATCCATGGTACATGTATTAATATGCATATACAATATAAAAATAATACAATTGAAATCGAGATGGTATAAATCAAACAGATTTGAGTCAAACCAATGCAAATCACAAGATGATTAAAAACTAATGCTAGATCAGCTCAAAATCCAGCTCCTTATCAGCCTTAAACCCACCAAACCAAAATAAGATCGTAATAAAATTAGCTAAACAGTGTGATTGCAACCTTGACAATTTTCAATACAAATTATTTATAGCAAGTTAAAAAGCTTATTAAGCATGACTGACCAAAAAGACATAATAAGATTATTAAATTATTTCCCATGAAAGCTATTGTTCGAGAAAAGCTGAGAAGAAAGCTCCTACAGATATTAAAGATTTTGAGGATAGCTGAACTATTACGCACTCCAATATTATAATAACAAACACAATATACGATCACCAATCTACAAGAAGCTTCTAATCTTCTACGTGAATCAATTACTTAAGCCGTCCACTGGCTGAGCAAAAATCATCAAACATGTTGTCAACGGGCGGAAGAATAAAACATGTTTCTGAAAATTTATAGAAAATTAGAAATTAACAATAGCCTGAATTCACCTTCAGTTCGAGCATTTGTCTTTTGCGTCTTGGTGAAAACAGATTTCTCAAATGCTAGCTTTGAAGCATGGGTGGGCCAATCATCAGCATAGTACTTAACAGCAACACGCTTCCCCTCAGAGTCCAGAAGAAGAATGTTTTTAACAGAAGGGTAAGACTCCTGCATGCAAAAACAAGTAGACAAACAATCAATTAATCACCAGAAAAAGGGTCCTCCACCAACAAAAAGTTAAAATAAAATAAAATAAAATCCTGCTCGTTTTGAAGGACAACTTCAACAATAGATCTGTAAAATGCAAATAAATTTTCAATATATATATATATTAGAAGTATTAGCCTAATTAATAGGCTACTTGCCGCTATAGTTATTATTAGCTTTTATTTACTTCATTTACTTTCCGTTTCCATATTTATGTATTTCCTAATTGGTCTATTTCTGAATTTATGTCTTTACTTTTATTTAAAGCATGTAATATGAATTTATACCTCTTTTCGTATCAATAAAAGTATCAAGCTCTATTCTCAAACATTAATAAGGTATCAAAGCCATGGTTCTAACCCTAAGAGCTTCTACCCAAGCCGTCGGCCGCCTTCAGGCCCTTCCCTGCAAGAGTTCTGTCACTGGCCAAACAACAAGATTTCCCGCCACGGTCCAAATAGTAGGATTTTCTCTGCCAGATTCAACGCCTCTACCCTGCGATCCTAGAGCTAGATTCAGCACCTTGCGATCCTATTGCCTCTACTGTCGCTATTGAGATCCTAGCGCCTCTACCAGATTCAGCGCAACACTTTTACCATGTTGTTGCCAAAACGGCAGATTTCCAACCAGCCTATTCTTTCTGTTTGGTTTTACCAGGGCTCTTTCCTAGCCGCTAGGTCTTTTTATGTCGAGCCTTCAGAATCCTCCTATGTCTCTACAAACCAACATCATATTTGGCTCAACTGGAATCATGGCGGACTCTTCCACCACCGAGCCTTCTCTCGATGGTGTGCTTGAGTCCACCGGATGGTTGAGAACAATCTCAATTCCTCCGCAGACCGAAGGACCAGAAAACCGTATAACTTCCTAATCACTCACCCATAAACTGAAAGGATCTAATATTCTCCAATTGTTCCAAGTCGAGTCATTGTTTGTCAAGGGATGCCGGAAATTCGAGTATCTCATGGAAATGAATCATGAACCTCCTAATACTGACCCAACTTATGAAACGTGAAAGGTAGAGAATTTCATGGTCATGTCATGGTTGATTTAACTCCTTAGAGACCACGACTGGTCGTTCATTTATGTTTCTTTCTGCAAGTGTCCCTTGGAATGCAATTTGGGATACCTATTTAGATATAGAGAACTCGACCAACTTTATGAGATATCAAAAAAAAAAATCTGCAAGGCGAAATAGGGATCGAGGACCGTGACCCAGTACTTGATTTGGTGGTCTTATGGATGGAATGTGATCTCAACTATGACTACACGTAGGGATTGTTGGCGCACTTTTGCCTCTTTCTAAAGATTGTAGCAAAATATCACATGTTTATTTCATGTAGGCCTTAACAAAAATATCGATAAAGTTTGGGGACATATTCTTGGTCGATAGCCTCTTCCTTCCGCTCGTGTTGCATTTACAGAGAGCCGAAGGCTTGTCATGCTCAACACTTCCACTTCGGTCCAATCATCTGTCTTGGTCACTAACAATACTCAACACTCGTCCATGCCATCTCGAGCTACTGGGTCCACTTGTGATTGTTATCACAAACCTAGCCATATTCAAGGCAAATATTGGAAATTTCATGCAAAGCTAACATACAAACTATTGTCAAATTCCCCTCTACTAAGGGTCTCGCTACGACATCTAAATTTGCTACAATACAACCTGTTCCCACTCGGAATACTCTGGAATCATCTAATGAAGCAATTAATCAAATTGTTTGGATCCAATCAGCTCTCTTCAAGTCCATCAAACGTCCATATTTGTCAAGATATCATTCCTATGACACTCACTTCTTTTGTCTCTTCCAGACCATGAATTATTGATTCAAGTATCACAGACCATATAATTGGATGCTCTCAAACTTTCTCGACATATTATTCATGCTCTGAAAAAGATTAATTAAAATTGTTGATGACTCATGTAACTCTATTGTTGACAAAAATTCAATTGTATTAACATCTGGTCTAACCTTAGAATCTGTGTTACATGTTCCACTGTTGAAATGTAACATGTTATCTATTAGTAAGCTGACTCATAATAGATTGTATTGCCCATTTTTCTCTTGATGTTTGTGTTCTTCAAGATCGTCATTCAGGGAGGATGACTGGAACAGCTAAGCAAGTAACTAAACTCTACTTCCAAGAGAAAGGCACAAAGAATGAGAACATTTCTCTCGGTAGTTACAGTCATTATCGATCAATTAAATGTCATGTTATGTCGTTGCATTATAATATGGGTCATCACAATTTTCAATATTTAAAATAATTTTATTTGTCGATGTTTACTAATAAAAAATTTTGTAAGTTCAAATAAGAGATTAGTCAATTAGCTAGACATCACTGTGTTCCATATTCACCCCACATTACACGCCCTTAGCTACTTTTTCACTTATTCAAAGTAACTTGTGTGGACTCTCTCACAATCCCAGCTACACTAATAAAAGGTGATTCTTTACCCTAATTAATGACTACACTCAAATGACTTGAATCTATATTCTAAAAGATAGATATGAAGATATTGTCACTTTCAAAAATTTTCACTTCTTCATTTTTACCCAATTTAAAACGCTCATTCAAGTCCTTGAACCAACACTGGCTGTGAATTTTTTAACTTTATTTTAGGTGAATTCTTGACGAGTAAAGGCAAGTGCCTATCATAGCTCGTGTACGAAAACTTCTCAACAAAATTGGTAGCTGAGGGGAGAAATTGACACCTTCTCGAAGTAGCTTGCTCCTTATATTTTAATCTAATATCCCGAAAAGATTTTGGAATGATGTACTTAGTATCACCAATCTCATCAATAGAGTCCCTACAAAAGTTCATAAACTTCAGAACCTCTTTAGCCATCTTAATGTCATGTTTCCTTACCCATTGGTTCTTCACCACTCTTGAACTCAAAATTTTTTAGATGCACGATCTGTGTTCGGAATACTACCCCTAATCATAGTAAGCTCGAACCCAAGTCTATAAAATGTGTCTTCCTCGGATATTATGCCACTCAAAAAGGTCATCAGTGTATTGATTCTACCACAAATAAATTCTATGTGAGTGTCGATGTTCCCCTCTTTGAAAGTGTTCCCTACTTCCTTGTCACTGACTCAAGTGAGGGTGAGCTTGATTTCTTGGACGCTATCCCATATCCGACCCCAATGGATATTTCTTCAAACATTATATCCAAAGAGCATTTTTTTCCCTGTGGATCCGCCACCCACCAAACAACTAGAACCTCCCGATATCCTCCATGTTTATACTCAACGCACCAGTCCTGATGTTCCTACTCTAGAGCCTGCTACTTCCTTATATTACCCGTAATCCACTCCGAGTGACATCCCTAGAACTAACCCCACTTCGAATAGGAGGTGAGTTCGATTAAGACATGTAATTAGGCAAGCTCTCTTTAATCCATGGAAAAATATCTCTTTCTATAATGTCATATCAAAACAGAAATCAACAGGGATGTCAATAATGTCATAACTACAAAAGTCTACAAAGAATTGTTTAATCTACTCAAAATTGCTCCTACTTGGATGGATTTTGTCGTTCAATGCTAACAGAAGACTCCAAAGTTTCGTGGCAGTGGTAGCATAATGGGAAACAGTGAGGGCTTTGTCATACCCCATCATGAATGCAAGATATATATATATATATATATATATATATACATCAATGTTAGAAAAAAAGCACTATGCTTAATGCATCAGCGCATGGCATAAGAAAGTAAAAGCTTTACTAACCAGTGCTTCATGACACATCTTGCAATTGCAAATATAATAAAAGAAGGGGCATTTAAATACATACCACCAAATTCTTTTGTATTTACATATATAAAACCTAAACTTTACTTCTTACATTTATACTACCCAAATCACGTCACAATAAAAATAACACTATTTGAACATTTAAAAAGTGAAATACACCTTTTTATGCATATAGCTAATGTTTCATATATGTAAAAATTGAAATTTAGGTGTTAGATATGTAAATACATAAGAATGGAGTGGTATGCATGTAAATCTTCCATTTAAAAAAGAAATAACAAAGGTGCATAACAAAACTACATATGGGTGCATGAAAGGTAAACAAGTTGCCTGCTAATACCCCGTCCTTGCACAAGATATATGATGAAACATTAGAAGATTTTGAGTCAAACTAGGTAAGATAACAGGTGAAGGCCTCAATTAAAAAGTAGGATGGTGTACGAAACAGACTTTGATGAAATGCAGCAATGAACTGATGCAAAAAGATGCAACTTTTATGGAAAAGTGTTAATTTTAAAATAATTATTTACTAATTTCAATTAAATTGAAAATAGTTGAAATATACTTCAAACAAAAAAATAAAAATTTGAACAGAAATTAACTTCAATAACTTGAAGGTCAAAGAAAGTCATATAAATATTTGAAATTTCTTGCATAACAAAAACATATCATGAAAAATCTAATTAAAATTAATTGAGCTTTCAAACAATAAGATAAATAAGGGAAATGGAAAAAAAAATGAAGGGATGGAACAAAAGCTGACTAACAAATAATTCTCATGATTGAATGAGGACATCTCTCTCAAAATATTTCAAGTCTCATACTTTTTTAAGGACTAGTTCACAAAAGAACAAGATATATTTCAACATCCAAAATACTCATTTTACTAAATGATATAACTATTTTTTACATGCCTCAAAAGACTCCTTATGAACATCAATAAACACAAACTAATATCAATAACACAAAGAAGGAAGAGCACCCAGAACCACAGAAGCCCGGCATAGAACCGCAGAAGCCAATGAAAGTCAAAACTAACTGCTCATAATATTCTACAGTCAAGGAATCTATGAATTAGCATTGCTAATCACTCACATAATAGCTCCAATCAAAGGATCCTAAATAGGTATGGTAACTACTCGAAGAATAGCCACACCCAAACAACCCTAATTAGCCATAGTAAATGCCCACACAAGAAACTATTGGAAGTGTCCAAAAAAATTGCCCTCAATAATATAGGAATATATCATGTCATCAACTTTACTCACCTTGAAAATTTCAACTCCAACAAACTATTCATTTAAACACTTCCAACAGATCTTTGATATCCAGCATCATAGTGGAGAATATCTTATTAGCAAAAACAGCTTCAGAAATCATAGCAATAAGAATATTAAAAAAATAAGCTAATGATGCATCGGATGTGAAACTAGAATTAGGTGACAAAGAAGAAGAACAAATGGCATTGATTGATGTTCAAATTTTATAGCAACCTAACTTAAATAGGCAGAAAGGAGAATAAATATTCACGCATCAAACACATTGTAAAATTTCCCTCTAAAAGGCATCCCTCACTTTTATCATCTTCATATTAAGGTCATAACTTATCAAGAAGTTAGCTTTAATATTATCGAAAAAAGTGGAAAAAAAGTTTCTTCTAAGACCATTTGGCATCAAGTCCTACCTTCACCTATCTCTGAAGAAACCCTGTGGAAAAATTTTTTCAATATTCAGCTCATTGACTAGTACCTATAAAATGATCCAATGATTATTATGCCACTCATCCAGTATTCATGCATACTAAATTTTAAGCACCTACTCATAAAAGAAAGTTCTGAAAGCCAGAGCCTCCTTCATTACTGCTGTTCATATCGCACAACTGCAATGCTCTTCTTAATCTATAAAAATTCAATTAAGACACCAGTGCTTCAAAATAAAATTGAAGCAAGTTTATAGATTTTTATAGTGAATGTACATTTTTCCCCCCACATCAACACCACATCATCTGCACCTTCCAACCAACATACTTTCCTAAACTTAAACCACAGTGTACAAGCTATGAACCGTCTCAACCATAGACTTTCATTCTCGACTAGGTTAACAGATTTGGTTTATGTGGCAGCACAAAGAGCTTCAACCGGAAAAAATCAAGCAGATTCACGCGCGAACACCAAATTCAGAATCAGCTAAAACAAAACGTTAAATTAAAACAGGCATTAACCCAGAAAAACAGAAAAGAGCAAGAGCAACATTAATCGAGGGCACCGACTCGATGCCAACTCTTTACAAGATCCATTATAGGATTGAGAAAAGATATAGAGAAAAACTGGGATTAATAAAGCATATAGCTTAAATTAACTGAGGAGAATAGAATGCCGATCTACATCGATCCAGATCGGCAGCTAGAAAGAGAAGATGAAAGAAGAGGTAAGGGTATTACCATCCGTAGAAAAAGATGTTGGAAAGCGGAAGACGCTTGCAGATGAGATCACCGGAGTCCGTAGAGGCGATTGATGTCGGACAGATTCGAGGGACGACGATTCTCACGGATCCGATCAGCAACTCAAAGCTACGATCGATGTTAAGGACCTGTCCGGTAACGGATTTAGAGCAGGATGTAAGCTGGATTTAACCTAAAAAATCTTGACAGAGGGCCATTTTGGACAAAATAGAGCCTCGGATTTGATAAACACGGATTTCACGGGATTTACTGAATCCCGTATATCGGTGGATTTAGTAAATCCTGGACGAACGTTTCGCGCGAAAAAGAAGACGTGAAGTTACCTTCCTCGACGGTTTCGGGAAGGAGCGGAGCGGAGAGCCGAGAAAAATGGGAGTTTTGGGTCTCTGTAAGCCGCGATCCTGCTAGCTCCAACTTGGACTGTCGCGAGGGTTGGGTCACGAAGTACTTTTGGACGAAACAGAGGGAGGGAAATGGAAGGGTTTCAGGTAGGAGGAAATATTGCATCCGGCTCCGTGACTCCAATAAAAAGTTGTAAAGTGGTGGGACCTTTATTTGTCATTTCAAAAAAATAGAAAAGATGTGTTTTTTTTCATTTTCTTATTTCATGAGCTAGGGTTTTCATTTGTGTCTTTGATGTTTAGAATTCCTATTTGAAGTGATTCTCTCTCGAGAGTTTTAGGTTTTCGCTGCCGAACCTCTTCACCGCCGTACATGAAAACGCATTAGAGATTTTAGCTTCTCCGACACTGACACAGAATTTCGACACCTATAATTCGACAGAGGCACTCATGACTTTGCATACGCTTTAAGTATCAACCTTTACTAGGTGATATGTTAGATGAGTTTCAAATTAGTTTTGGTTGTAAAACTGCTAAACTAATGTTGTTGTTTAATATACAATGTTTAGGTTTAACGTTTGTTGTAATGGTTAAAACACGAAAAAAAACATCAAAGAGAAAGAGGAGAAACCAATAAAGTAAACAGAGAGAATAGGTTGGCTTTATTTTGGGAGGTTAACATGTTTAATGTGTTTAGAAAAATAAAAAATATTCTTGTTTAGGATGCAGAGAATAATCAATGTAAATAAATTTACAGGTACCCATACATATCATCGTAAAGCATCGTAATATCATCATATTAACATTATAAAACAATTATAATATTAACACATTACAATCATGCTATGAACAAAATTTCAATGCCAACAACGTAGCCCTGCTAATTGGCATGTCAAATTATGGAGAAACAGTGCACTGGGATAACTATTTGTGTAAATTTCATACAAATCAAGACTGACTTGTTGGAAAATACTTATGGACAGTATGCAGCACCATCTATAGAATTGTTCATAAAATTTCTGCCGGTAAACTTATTTTTTTATCGAGCAATTACAATGTCTCTAACGGCTTGTATAGTTTTGACGACAATGCAAACAGTTTCTCTTTGCTCAATTGGGCAGCTGTCATTTGTGATTTTCTTGCGGAGCAAATTAATATTATAGCTCGGATGTATCAACTCCAATTTCTCCATCAACCCATGATGTATTGATTCCAATTTCTTCCCCTATCACTGTTGAGTTTAACTTACCCCTATTTACTTGGTGGTATTCATACAAGAATTTAAGTGGTATGTATGCCATTTCATGTACAGATAAAGTGATAGGAATTAAGTGATATGTATGTAAATATTTCTATTTTAAAATAAATCTAAAATATTTAAATTAAGTCATATTCAAATATCCTCACATAATTTTTTTCCTCCTTATATATATAGCTTCTAAAGTCTATTCATTTCTTATTGGTACTTTTTATTAGATGATAACACTTGATATTATAAATGGTAAATCAATAATTTAATTAACTCATTTTTAATTTAAAATTTGTATATATAAAAAAAAAGATATTTAAAGTAATTATACATTTTTAAAATTAAATTTTTAAGATATTTATATTTAGATATAGAATTCTGGAAAAGAAAAAAAAAGGATATTTTGAAAATTTTAAAGAGAATATTAAATTTTGAAATCATTTATATAAAGTATGAAGATCCATTATGTTCTAAACAAGTGATTTACATACATTCCCTTTAATTCTTTTGTAATTACATATCTGACATCTAATGATCTAAACATCAATTTTTAAATGCATACCACCTTAATTATGCATGAGAAAGTATAATCCACTTTTCAAAAGTAAGAAATAATGATATTGTTGATATGATATGAAAATTTTGTATGGTATAAATGTAAAAAAGCAAAGTTTAGGTGTGTAAACACATAGGAATTGACTGTCGTGTATGTAGGGTGTAAACGAACCGAAAACGAACGAACAGAGCTTATGTTCGTGTTTGATTCGTCTGAAATTTAGTTTTTTTGAAATAAGCTCGTGTTTGAAATTGTTCGTGAAGTTACTATCATGTTCATTTCTTAACGAACGAATCGAACGCGAGTTGTTTGCTAACGACGAGCCAATTTGACAGCCCTAATATTAATATAATAAATAAAGTATTATATTAATTATATAACTTATATTATATAAATATATAATATCTATATTAGAATATTATTATCATTATTATTAATTTGTTGTATATTATAATTTATAAAATTTAATTTTTTAAAATATCAAAATTTTTTATATATAATTATTTTAAATTATTTTATATTTCGAGCAATAACGATACGAAAACGAACGAACGCATCACTATTCGTGTTTAGTTCGTTTAACTAACATAACGAAAAAAAAAATATCCGTGTACGTCTCGTTTACTTATCGAACGAATCGAACACGAGCTCTTTAACGAACCAAACACGAACTGTTCGTGAACAACGAGCTTTTTTGAGCCCTCCGTGTATGTAAATGTCCCTAATAAAAAAGATAATTATTATTTTTTTTTGGAATTTATACATACGGCATAGCTTATAAGTAATTAAAAATCTAATACTTCAATAAATATTTTGAGATTTTATTGATTTTAGTTTATTAGAAATGTTAAAGCAATATGAATACTTACATGACTCATAAAAAATATAAAAATATGTTATATATACAAATGTGGTACGAAAGAGACAATTAATGTCATTTTATTTGTGTAACGTATTTACGAAGTAAAGCATTATTATAGTAAATAAATATTTTAAGAGTTTATTTATAAAATCCTTACTCTAAGCATTGTGAAATTAACGAAAAAATTCATCTGATCAAACACATGTCGTAAAATTTCAAATCTCAAAGCACTTTAAAGTACTTTAGCCATAAACTTTCATAATTGACTGAGATCAACTTGACTTATGTTCCAAAATTTTAGTTAAGGAGAGTGTCTCAATGAAGCAAAACCCATAATAGTATTGTTAGGTATGACTCATATATCAGATAAGGAAAATATGTTGGAGCAGAACGGAGCGAACCAGTGGAACGAAGTGGAAGCATTTGTCCAATTAGGAAGTTACGTTATGTAAGTTGGGGGTGCGTGGGCAACACCTCCAAAGTACGGTACATGTGGAATTTTGTAATTACATATTGTACATCAGGACTATATATATGTCTATTTGTAACCCTAAGGGGTACTCTTTTTTTTTCTGAAATTGAAAAAAAAAGTCCCTGCTCTGCTCCCGAGGACGTAAGCATCTTTAAAGAACCTCGTTAAATTTATGTGTTATTTTGGATTTGTGTCGATTTGCACTTTATATCCCCTAAATTTCTCAACACTATCAATGTATGATATAAATTTAAGTAGAACTAAATCAAACACTCAAATAGATAAAATTTTAACATAATCATTTAAGATAAGAAACAAAATTTGAATTTTACATATTTATAGTCGAAATGAGTATTTTAACCTAACAAAACTAATGAGCTCAAGGTCCATTGTTCTTGATATGACTAAGATATTAAATGTATATAAAAATATATTGAATGATCAAATGGATCAATGAAGTATTTTAATAGCAACAAAATGATCATAATGCTCTCTTTTAAGAATCTATAAATATACCAATTTTGTACATATTCAAGACAGATCCCATAGAGCAGTAGAAAGACAAGAATTCTTGAACTTAAATATTTAAAGAGTTGTGATCATTAACACTCAATGTTAGTTGTTCACTAATGTCTATGACCACTGTTGGTTAATATTGATACCCATATTCATTGTTGCCTTAAGTTTAATGTCACCTTTCATCATCATTTGGTCCCATAAGAAAAGAATTGATTAAAATTATATCATCTATAAAATTATCCGTTAACAATCACATGATGCATACAAAGGAACCATCTCACGTGTTAGAGGCCAGCCATCGTGTTTATCAGTCATCCTTATATAAGGAGAGCAATTAGATGAACTATCAATCGTCACTTTATGTTTAGTATTATAGGTTTGCTATTGTTTGGGACATGCCAATGTTCAACATTTATTAATTACAAATGCCCAACACACACTTTTTTAGTCATCAATCTCTCTAGTTATAATGAGATTGATTGAACATCATCTCAATTCTTACATTCTTAATGAAAAAACATTTAAGTTTTGCAAATGTTCAATATGCCATCTGCTAACATATAACCCATGTTCGTGGTCATCAAACTCTCGTCTTGTAAGAAGAATGATCAAATAAAATATTAATCTTTGTGTGACATCTAACATTTCTAGATTGTTGCCTAACATCTAATATTTCTCATGAACAAATATATAACTTTTTGTATTGTTTGGTGTTTAACGATTGTTAGTGTTTAAAGCTTGACTAGTAATTGATATTCAGTTAAATAAAAAGAACAATTGAACAAAAAAACACAAATCACTCAACCTTCGATATATCCAACCAGCTACCATGCTAATGTTTAACTTATGTTTGCCATCAACGCTTGATTCCATCATTTTTCCTCATACATTGAATTATCTAGTTTACCATTGAGAATCATCTGATTTCTTAACATTCCTAATTGATCATTGTCTCGTACTCTCATTTTTAAGATTCCTAATTGATTGTTGTGTGATTGTGCCAATTTTTTGTTACCTCCATCAACTGACAATCCGACAATGCTTTATTTTTTGTCAAAAGAGAATAATCATGCATATAATTTATTATCATCGAGCTCAATATTTATTTGATTGACGTTCATTACCTACCAATAGCTAACATATAATATCCTTCAACTACTGATGTCTAATATCCTTTTTCATATTCCCGAACTCCCCTCTTATAGGGAGAGCAACCAACAACTCTCCTCGTTCATTATTTTAAGGTTCCTTCAACTTCCATCACAGAAGATATCTTGAGTTTTATTTATAAAAAAATATATATTTTTTATGTGATTTACTCTTAACTTAATCTCATGTATGTGAGATTTACATTCAATACTAAAACAATAAACTATATCTACCACTACAAAAATATCCAAGCTCGTGTGAGCATATTTGAAGACTATGATTTCATGGCATTATTGCTTAAAACAATGTCTGACATATTATGAGTCTCATCATCTAAAGCATAAGTTAAAGCATTTTGTTTTTCCAAAATATCATAAACTTAAATTACATGTAGTTTCACTTTTTTTTTTCATCCTCACACATGGAGATTATGACAAGTTCAATTTAAGAAAAATATTTTTGAAAACTTACTAATTTATTTCAATTCTGACACAAGATCAAATTCAAATTAATAGCTCTCACCAATCTCATTGTTAATCATACAACTAATGATTGATAGTTTACTTTTATATAAAGAACATAATTGAATTCGTTATACACAAATTTGGTATGGTCCTACTAGCTCTAATTTATCTAGCTAAGTTGACTAGTGTTGATCAATGGCCAAGGAATTCGGCGCCCTAATTGAATAGAAAAGTCTCATATGAGTGATTGATAAGAATGAGCTTCATTTTTAAGTCTCATATCACCATAATTGATCAATTAAGCGATACTAATGGGCGTTTAATTAGGAATACAATCAATTTTTAAGTGGGTGAAACAACTAAAGATTTGGGGAGGCAATCAATATAGTCAAATAAGGGGACTCTAACCCAAATGAAGCAAAACCTTGACAGATATTAGTAAAAAAGAGAGGATCCTAAAAGAATGCTCGTTCGCAGAGTTCATCCAGTCCTTTGAGTGGACACCTTCCTCAATGTGTGAGGACTTTGGGATCATTAAAAATGAACATAACATGCTTAAATTGCTTGGATCATGACATGTGCCATTTGTTACTCTTCTTAATATATATTGTTTTGAGTTAAAGATAATTATATTTATTATTTAAACTCGTTATATTACCTTAAATCCAACCAAACTCCAAAAACTAAACATTAAATCCAAATGTTCCCAGAAATCGAATTTTCTCTTATCCAGTCTATTTTTCTTCATGTTTCGTCTTTTTTCCGGGCGTAAATTAAGATTTATTTAATCTGATTGCGAGGTGGATTTATTCTATCGTCATTTGCAAACTCCGCCGTCGTGGATAAATCTGAATTTATCAGATTTGATAAACCCTACTTAACATAAAACTAAATTGCAGCCAAACAACACCTAATGGTTTTTACACTAGTAGCAATCTTATTTTAAGTAATGGAATTAAACAGAATATGAGACTGAATCAAACCCCTGTGAAATAGCATATACATACATAAACATGAGGGTGCATTTGGTCTCATTGAAGATTCATTGATCTATGGGCTCAACAGGTTGTCCAAAAACACTGGTTAATTGCAAGCCAGATCAATCACCAAGTGTGACCTAAAGTACCACACAATTCTTATATATTTAAATATCCAACACTCCAATCTTTGATATCAAATAAAAAAAAAAATCACTATTAGTAACTTTTAAAAAGTGAAATACACATTTCAAGTTTATGACATTAAAATGTGATAAATGTAAATATCAAACTTTCAATCTGAAATATGTAAATGCATATAAATTGTGTCATGCATGTAAATTTCCCCTTTTTTTTCAAAAGCTGGGCATAATTAAAGGTTAGCTAGTACAATCACAACTTGAACAAAACTCTCAATCATCTCAATCTAGCCAATTGTTTAATTTATTAAGATATTCTTGATACAATTATCAGATGAACATTTATACTAATATAAATAACATTTTCATGCATGCCCATCCAAGCCTAACTCAATTCGATTTCAACTCAAGCTATACCATAGTTCATTAACTTCAACCAGGCCGAACAAATCAATCTGGTTTTGAAAGATTTCTGAGTCAAATGGGCAAGCCACAGGTGAATTAGTTACAACATATCAAAACTAGCTAACTGGAATGCAGGAAGTATAGAGGAAATTATATCATCAAACTGCCATTGAAATCATAGTGTGCCCCCAAGTGATTGGGCTGTTAGCTTGGGGAACCAAGAACATGAGCAAAGATGAAGATTTAGTGAAATGAGAAGTAAGATTAATATAACATAAATTTTCCCAGCACAGAAAACAACAATATCGCACACAAAACTAGCAGGTGTAAAGAATGATCGCATCCGCCAAATTACCAGCAAATCACTAACTATAATTCTTATATTAGTTCAAAATAAGATCGAATACACCAACCAGCCAGAAAGCTTTAAGAACCACAGCAGGCCGATCTCTCTGGAGCTTTGCTGTCGCCGGCAGCCTGATCTGGTTTGTTGATCTTAATTGTCCGCTCCTGCTGATTAAGAAATTGACATATTTAAGAAAATTTTAGATAGACAGCACATAATTCTTATGTATTTTCATATCTCACACCTAAACTGTCATTTTACATACATAGCACTTTGATGTTTTAAACATATGCATGAAAATGAGTATTTTCCTTTTTACAAGGTGATAGCAGTGCTATTTTTTATGTGATATTAAAGATTTGAGTGTTATGAGTGTAAATATGCAAGTTGGTGTGAGATGTGTAAATACATTAGAATTGTGTACCATCAACAAATCATGGAGATAAAGACCTTTGTTGGCCCAATAATGATGAATCATACCTCAGGTTTGCTATCCGACTCTGCAAGCCTTTGCTTGATGTCTCTAGCAATTGAGAAGAAAACTTGCTCCACATTTAGATTTGTTTTTGCGCTCTGCATTCAATCAGCTGTAAGAACGGATGGAAACGTGCATATATATATATATCAGGATATCCTAGTTAAAATGTGATTGAGATGGATCTCAAAACCCTTAAGAATTTTTTTTAAGAAGAGTGCAATATTGATTACACTCATTTCAAAACAGGTCCATTCTTACCAAAATTTGAAGAGGATATCCTGACCAATTTCTTCTAAAAAGACAAATGAATTTATTGATGCTTACAGTTTCAAAGAACTTGATACCATATTCATCTGCGAG
The DNA here is from genome assembly GCA_022702705.1 of Papilionanthe hookeriana x Papilionanthe teres. NCBI lineage: Eukaryota > Viridiplantae > Streptophyta > Magnoliopsida > Asparagales > Orchidaceae > Papilionanthe > Papilionanthe hookeriana x Papilionanthe teres. The sequence goes on from CM040421.1 coordinate 25,069,940, forward strand.
CGCTTGCCCCTTTGAGGTAGGGACAGCCTGAGATATAAAATGTTTTAAGGCGTCAGAATCAAATCTATTTATAAGTTTCACAAATAGTTTCAATAAAAGTAAAATGTTAAAATAGTTTACATCAGGTCATTTTAGTCCTAAGAGTTCACAGAAGGGTCAAATTAATCCTCACACTCTTCAAATTGCGGCCGAAATGGTTCTATGTAGGGATTCTTTCAATCAATATTAAAAGAGTTTGGGGACTAAATCGGTACTTTTATAGAATCTAGGACTACAACAACCCCCTACAAAGAGTTAGGGGAACATTTTAACAATTTTCTCGTTTCAAAAACTGTTAACTTTTTTTTGCATATGCATGATAGTATGCTTTGCATAGACAAAATGTATAAGACAAATAAGTGAGGTAAGTTCACTTCTATGGTCCATGTCGGCCTTCTGGCTGCATAGGGGAAAGAGGGTGTGGGATATGAGTGGTTGATCAAGCAGGAAAGCATACCCTTTTGCTTTCATCCATATCTGCTTTGTTACCAACTAGAATCTTGTTAACATTATCAGATGCATGCTGTTCAATATTCCTAATCCAGTTTCTTATGTCTGCAAGTTGAAAACCAGAACGATGAGAATTTTGTAAAGTAGACCTTAAATTAAATCTAAGGAGAATAAGATAGCAGTTATTACTGTTAAAGGACGACTCGTCGGTTACATCATAAACAAGTAAAATGCCCATGGCCCCTCGATAGTAAGCTACAAAAGAAAAAGAGAGAGAGAAGAGTGTGAGTAGTTCCAAATGTCAAGAAAAAAGGTCAAGATAAAAATTGCAAGCATACCAGTTGTAATAGTTCTAAAGCGTTCCTGGCCAGCTGTGTCCCAAATTTGTAACTTAATTCGCTTGCCATCAAGCTCAATTGTTCTTATTTTGAAATCAATACTTCAAAAGAAACATACAAAATCAGTCAGAAATACAGAAAGTGAAACAAAAGGCTTAAATGTGTGTAAATTTGCTATTAGAAAGCAAATAAAAAATTATGTCCTTGTAGAACCTACCCAATTGTGGTGATAAAACTAGTTGTGAAGGAACCATCTGAGAACCGTAAGAGGAGGCAACTCTTTCCAACCCCTGCAAATAACAGAATAAATGAACATAAAAAAAAAATAGTGACACAAATTTAATCATGATTGTGGTGGTAACGAGAACCAATAGAATCACATTAAGAAAAAAAATGAAAACAAGTTTTAACTGTCGAATGAGTTTATAAACTTTATGTCATGGGCATCACAATAAGGTCACAAAGAAAAAAGGGTTATTTGAGAAATTCTACTCGTAAGGCAAATGACAATCAGAACTTGGTTTCTACAAAAGAAACTTTTTTTCCTTTTTTTTTTTTCTTTTTTTTTTTTTTGAAAAACAAAAGGCTCAGTTGGTTGGATAACTTTTGAAACCACATAAATTTGCACTGTTGCTATTAAATGATGTATTTACAAATCAAAATACTTTTGTTTTATAGCATGCTTGGAGAAGTGGTTAGTCATCAGTATAGTCCAAATGTCTGAAGTTCAAATCATAGAAAAAATGCGTTTGGAAATGCAGGATAGTAGAATTGCATACATCAACACCTCTCAAAAAAGGCATGGTTGTAAGATTGCATCTATCAATATTAACTATCTTAATAGTCCCTGCAACAATGTCATATGATATCAATGTGTTTAGAATGCCCATAAAAATTGAATTTTTCAATAAATATACTATACTTTGATTATGACAAAGAATTGTAATATCTTTCTATCTGAAACCCAAAATCCTCCATAAAACCTTTTAAAAATATTCCTTCCTTGATGGCCTCAATTTCAATGAAGTCATCTTTCGTTGTAGATAATTCCAACACTTGCTACAAGGATGATTTCCAAATGCCTCCACAAAAGGTCAAGACATTACATGAAAATAATATTCTATAATTATGCTTTCAACATAGTCTGAATCCATAAATCTCCAATGACAATTTCATTAGAAACCTCTCCACCTCCAATATGATAAATCCAAATTTATGAGCCCCCAACAAGTTCGAGAGCCTATTTCAATGCATGCAATGTATTCTTCCTATATCAGCCGTGAAATAGCTCAGAACATTGATTGTGTAGGCTAAATGCAGTCTTGTATATACCATTCCATACATTAACTGCCAAAAAACATTGTTGTATACTTGTATGTAACCTCATTCATATAGCTGCTTTAATAATCATCTTGCAGTGTGCTATCAGTTTTTAACCTATTTGTGAAGCCAAAGCTACCTTTACGCCATGCAATCTTGCATTCCAGACATGACACCTTTTCCAAGTATTGCTTTTATGAAAAAAGAACAGTTTTCTTTCTCCTATAGGTCTGGTTATTTGAGTTCCTTGAATTTTACTATCTGCGCCCTCATTCAATTGATCCTTGAGATGACATATTTTGAATTTTCCTTTCAATTAATGTATCATCAACATAGAGAAAAATATACATCAATATATTACCTTCAAATATATTTTGCTCAAACCAAATATACCATCATCTGTCTAACTGCTTCAAACAATAAATGAATATATTACCTTCAAATATGTTTTGCTCAAACCAAATATACCATCATCTGTCTAACTGCTTCAAACAATAACTGGATTTATTCAAGAGATAAACTTAAAATGATTTCCTTTCACAAAACCCTCAGATTTTTATATGTAAACAATCTCCTCCAAGTCTCCATGTAGAAAAAGGGGTTGGCATTTATTTGATCACACCCTAAATCAAATTTAGCAATTATGGATTACATTTTTCTAATAGAAGTTTGTTTTACCATTGGTAAGATTATGTGATTGAACTTGAATCCCTCTTTTTTGGTTAAAACATGTAATAATCAACCTTATCTTTGAGGCCTTTCAATACTAAGAACTTCATCCTTTCACTTGAATACCCAGTTATTTGAATCATTAGCATGTCAAGAAGAATCTTGGCGCATTTTTATATGCAGCGAAATCATTTTCTCATCCATTGCTTGTAGCCAGTAAGCTAAGCTTTAATAATTAAATAAATGATTGATAATAAGCTGCTGGTTCCCATTCTTCTGAAACAAACATCACGTGAAATGCATATGCTATACTATCTGCAAATCAAAATCTTTGTAGAGATCTTAATGTGTGCCTAGTATTGTCACTCGTTAGATTATATATCCTTCTTGATCTCCCTTTCTGTCTAATGGTCATGAGTCACCTTCATTGGCTGAACCCTGCATTACAGCTACCAGTTTGTCATCACTTTCATTGATTTTCCAAACAGCTTTTCGCTCAGTGAATCAATAGTTTCTTGGACGAAAAGAAACTCCCACTCATTGAAAATTAAATCTAATAGTGCACATTTGCAATTCAGGGTCCATGCACAACTATCTACAACCTTTAACGCCATCATGGTAACAAAAAAAAAATGCATTTCAATGTTCATGGTTTCAATTTATCTCATCAAACGTGTAAATGTAGCTTGTACATTCAAATGCTAGCATATTTGCATACACGAGGATGGACAATGTTGGCCTCAATATAAGCTCCACAATTCGACACAATCAAAAACAATGTCGAAAATAAACATTGCACGTAACCAACAGTTGGATCAAGTCTAGATCGCACAGATGGCCATCAAGGTCACTCAAATGACGTCCATTCACAAAATAGACTACACCGACATGCTAAAAACCTCAAAATCACTCTAAATATAGCATTCATATTGTTTGGGTCCTCGCACAGATACAAGGATGATGCCAAGAACTTCGAGACGAGTGAATGATCAATCCAAGCTATATATATATATATATATATATTATCTAAGTTAAATTTTATATAAATTTATTAAATCTTATTTACAAAATGCTTAAATTAAAAAAATTCAATATCCTCCCATATACTTACTCCTGCTATTTCCTTCCTGTACACATGATCTCCATAACCACCTATCTCGTACGCTCTTCTCAATTGGTCTGATCTTCCTCATCCAACTCATAATGGTCTCCCAGTCCTCTACAGCAACCAGGCCAGACCCACTTTCACTCCATTCTCCTCTGCATGACCTGAAAACTGCACGCATGCATCTTCATAGCTCCAACGCACGCACCTTCATAGCTCCAACGAATTCATCACTGCCACCCCAAGCCATCATTTTCCCTCTCGTGCTCCCTCTCCTCCCCAAACTGCTGCCCACGACCCCCTTTATGTCTATCTCAACCCTACTTGGATGCAAACTGATCTAAGCATATTCGCGCAAACGCCTCCCTTCTCCATTCTACCACCTAATTTGAACTCTGCACATGTCGAATACCACACGTGAAGCACAACAATTCTTTTATATGATAAATTGAATATAATTAAGGTGCGTTTGGGACAGACGAGGTTGCATGAAATTTCAGTTAAAAAGTTATTGTGGAAAATCTGTAATATAAAGCTCTTGTTCTAGAAGCAGTTGTTCCTTCAAAAAATTTAATTTTAAAAGTGTTGCCTGTGAATAAATGTCAAAAAGTCACTCTACTCATATTATATAGAATCCATAGTTTTCATAGATATATATAATTTTTATAGATGTGTGAATGCACAATTTGGCTAGCCCTTTCAGCATTTGATACACGTACATCAACATGTGTCTCATCAATACCACGTGTGTGTGCGTGCGCGTGTGCACGTGTGTGCGTTAGAGAGCACGTTTATTTATATTTGGAAGCCTATGTTATTTTTCATATTTTGACTTAATATAACAATTAATCAATAGCACGCTCCATTTATATCCTCGTATTTAATATGATTAGAAGATTGCAAGAATCAAAGATAAAAAAGGTAAACCTCAGAAAAAAAAAAAATTAGAACGTCGAGATGCACTCGTGAACGCAGAACTCGGCAAGAGATCACGATCACAATTTTAATAAAATGTGCAATTGGAGGTTTCTTCTGCGATCACCCAAAAGATACATTCAAACAAGTGATATTCACGTTTAGTTCACAATTCAAGTTGGAAAGCGGAAACAAACACGTCCTTAAGCTAATCAAATCTAGATATCCATCTATCTTCCAAAAAATTTGATTGATAATTGCAAATATCGTTACCACTACAAGAGTTTATCATATATTCAATTTTTACTCTACTAATTTTATACCCTTCATATTTTCAATATTTTCTTTATTTTTCTAAGTTAATTGAACAAAATGTTAACCAATTAGAAAAAAATCATTTTCCAAAGTATATGCCAAGGCATTTTATTTGAACTCTAATTCTTAATGCAATATCCTAGCAAAAAATAAAATAAAATAAAATAAACTATTTAATCATTCACCTTTCTTTATAGTAATAGTCAATGCTCATTTCTATGTATATTTAATAACTTCTATATACTTTCACACACATCATTCTTCTCTAATGCACACTAAATCAATTCTCATAGTATATGAAGTTGAGCCTCCTTAAGTTAAATTAAAATCATATGAATATCATTTCTCAACTATCCATACGTTTTTATCAATTTTTTTAAAATAAAAATAGTTTTTACAACGAAATTATTTGACATGAGGCAAAATTTATTAAAAAAATAACACATTTTTTCATGTTTAATTTCTCTTACTCTTGCCATAATTTCATTATATAACTTGTGTGTTTCATTTCTCTATAGTTATCACAAATTTCAATGTATCTCTTGTTCTTAAATATTGACATCACAATATTTCTTCAAGGATTTGATATCCTCATAATCTATAAAAATTCATAAAAAAGAATTATAATATAAAACATTATACTATCACTCGTAACTCTCCAAATCCAAGTAGAATATCATCTAAATCAAAAGACGTAACATTTTTACATCTTCTTCGAAGCTAGATCTATTCTACTCATAAAAATAAAAGTAAAAAATAATGATAAACCAATTTATTCTATCTGAAAGTAAAATTGAATTGATACCTAAAATAAAACCTTATTTGCTCCTTTCTGACAAAATATAAGGCATGTTAACAAATCACCTATTCATCAACCACATTTTAGTTTTCCAACATTCACATTTTTCAAGTTAATTTTTCTTAAATCTCATATGGATTGAGAAAAATAATAAAAACAAATAAATTATATCTGAAACACTTTTTTTTATTTCTAGTTGAGATAATTTTGATGATGAAAAAAGCTCTTTTTCACTTCACCTTTCAAATATAATGGATCATCCAAGAATCAAAATATATATTTAAAAACAGAATATTTTTGGATAGTTGGGTACTTTAGCAAGTGAGATTCCATAATCCAAAAAATAGCAAACAAGTTCTTCTATTGAGTGAGAATTATTTGTTTTAGAATGACTGAACAGCACCTATTAGAAACTTTCATTCAACTTTTTCAAAGCTCTCTGGTCAAGCTAAGTGTAAACATAACAGATTTTTACCTACTGGTTAATATTTTGAACAGCTAAAGTATATGAGCTTCACTCTACGAGGGTGCCCCTTCTATTTTAGACAACCATAACTCTATAGTCAAGCTAAGTGTAAACATAATAGATTTTACCTATTGGTTAATATTTTGAATGGCGAAATTATGAGCTTTAGTCTGTGAGGGTGCCTTCTATTTGAGACAACCAAAAAGAATAGTAGTATAAATCACTAATTCTTTAAAAAAAATCATCAACATAAATTAGAAAGCTTAAAAAATATAACAAAAAAGTAAGATCCAGAATATAATCAAAGGATTTAAAAGCAAATTCCTTACTCCTGCGAGTAAGAGTAAAGATTGCATTGATAATGTTAATACCAAAAAATCTAATATTGATGAAGATTAATTTTATTTTGCCAGAAGATATAACTAAGTCGATTTTACCATTTAATAACTTATAGACGTTTAGATAGGTCATCATCATTGATGGAAGATATAAAACATCATCTATATGCAAAATAACATATTAAGAATATAAAATGAAATTTTCATTCATAATATTTTAAACTTCTCTTGTGCATTTTTACAATTTAACATATTTAAAATCTATTCAAAATGACCCAATAAAACAATGAAAATGGTCTTGTAAAAATTAACTTAATGGACTTGCATTCTAAAAATACTAATTTTAAATCAAATAATGAAAATAATAATAGCTTTACAAAGTCATTTATAAAATCTTCTTTATCAGGGACTGAATATTTAATCTATTTCAAAATGCAATTAAAAGCATATTAAGCTCTTTTCACATGCGCTCATAGCATAACAAGCTGCACAGGCACACAGCTCCTTCATGAATAAAACGTATAAATAAGACCTCAACTAAGAGATCATTGTGGATTGATCGCATTTTTTTTATCAAGTTTTTGAATTGAATTGAATTTTTTAAATTGAATTTTTATTCCCTTCACTAACAATAAATTTTTATGGTTGATGAACCAAAAAATAATTTATTTTTAAAATTTTCCAAAAATAATTTTCAATATTATTGATTTTGAGTTTTGGCATAATTTCTAATAAAAGGTACCCCAAAGATCATATGTTGAGAAAAATGTACTGAAAGAAAAATTTTTAAATACAAATGTTATCTTTACAGATTATTGCAAACATCAAAGTGCAAATGTTAATAAGTTTGCCATAAAAATAGCTTTCAAAAGAAATATGGCTAGTATAATGATTACAACAACATTGTTATGCCCGATCATCAAATGACTGAGGAAGCCCTGAAAATTGGCAATATAAACAAAAAATTTTATACAGTTAAAATTTGATTGATAAAAACTAGTCAAAGGGTTTAATATAAAGATAATTTAAAAGTTTTCCATGATACATTTTTCATTTACACATTAAATACAAAAAAATATAAATGGTAGCAGCTTGGACAAAGATTCATGTTTATTAGTACTTTACCATTTGTGCAGCTATCATCTTATTCAAGCACTGCTTGTTTATGGATCCAAAACATAAATGGTAATTAGTTGATATATTATTAATAAATATTCTCGTAACTAGTGTTAAGAACTACATAGAGCCATTTGAAAAGAAGAGAAGCTATACAGAATAATGAATATATTTCCCTTTTATCTTTTATTATTAATTTTGGGAACTTGAAAAAGCACAATTTGATTTATTTGGATTGAATATTCCATCTTTGGTGCTCTCATTAAGATCATCGGCATCCATTCACTATCACAAGCCATCACACAATTGCATCAATCATCATCACAGCTTATTCAAGTTCTCAGTGTTGAGTAATTGTATTCATTAAGACTATACAAGCGACATCATCCGATGGACCTAATAATCAAGACATCCCAACACCCAAATGCATCAATCACCAATTTTTCCATCTCCCACAAACCATATAACCCATCTCTAGCCTTTTCATGCATCTTGCCAAAAACTAGCAACATCGTGATCCTAATATTTCTTGATGTTTGGTACAACTTCATTATCCTTGTCAAAATCAAACATATATCCCCACTGATAACCAATGAACTTCCTCTACACAAACTTCAAGAGCAATCTTTGATCTCACTTGAGACCGTCTACGGCTCCAAAGTACTTTAATTCAACCATTGCATTAAGGCATTTGATCGCTTTCAAACCCATGAATTTCGGATCTATGGCGAGGCTTGGATCCTTGCTTCCGTCAAAATGCCACTAAAACACATCAATAGCTCTCTACACTGCTATCTTTGTCGACTCCACCATATGGAGCCTTGACTTCATGCTTTTACCATCCGAACATATACACTCAACATCAAAACTCCAGCATATTTTGCATTACGTCAATGCTAAGCCGAGCTTGCCCAGATCCTCGAAGGTCATCAGAAACAGTAGTGCTCCTCTTTAGATCATTGTTCTTCTCAAGGCAGCTTGCTAAACTAAAATTGATCTAATCTCACCTACCGTTTGCAAAACGTTGTTGACTGCTTGCTAATTGTTTCAATCTTCATCTATGATAGAAGAAATATAAAAATTACCGAGAACAATGACAACTTGTACAAAAAGTGCTAGAAATCTGGAGGAACAACTTTCATCAAACATGAATCTTAAATGATATCTCAAAATATCTAACCCAAACATAGCATATGGAGAAACAATAACTCCTAAATCAATGACGAAAGAGAGATTAATGAGCCATTTAAGAGCATCTATAGGTTGTATTTCGTCTTTATTATTATCCGGTGATCATTTAAGAATTGTTAAAATAGATATTCCTCGATCCAATGGGAAATTCCAAATGAGAAACTTCTTTAAGGTGAGTCAGTTCTTTTATAAAAAAATATGATAAATGTGCATGGTTATAATTTCCTCGATGAATATGGATGGTTCAGGCACTCTATTAGATTATTGGATGTCCTTGAACAAACATTTGGGTTCTCAGAAGTCTTTTCAAACAAAATATCTGCCATGTTTTAGTCCTCCCTTCAAGTATATGAATAAATATAGATCACAACATCACAAGCTAGTTCGTTAAGGAAATGGCAAGGCATGTGAAGAGAATTGTGGTCAGACAAACGACCATCATATTAATAAGCAGTAAGAGATGGACTCGAGGAATTGCTTAAATGCCAAACGGTCAATGTTTTTATTTTTTAACATTTTTGTTGATCTAGTGCACAAAAAGGAAAAAAATAACTGCTTGAGCAATTGTGGCTAATTGGATGACCACCTTCACCACTGAATTGACTTGAAAATCTAGCTTGAGGACAAGGTCATCGTGAGAAAAGGAGTAATATTGAAAATCGACAACAAAAGTGGTAACTGGTAAGAGTTGATTAGTAAACTATTCCAGTGCTTCGCATTAATAAGAATGGCTAATTATTGAGTGAACATGTATTCAATAAATACAACATTTTAGGAGAGGATGGGTCATAAAAAATAATGGATGTGTTTCCCGTCTTATCTTTTAGTCTTTCTTTTGGGAGCTTGAGCAAGCTTGAATTGCTCAATTAGATCCATATCATAAATCAGGAAGAAATCTCTATAATTATAAGTTGGATTCATAGGAACTAGAAGGAAGAGAAGAATAAGCAATCAGAAAATCTATAATTTTAAAAAGGAGAGCAATTTATGCATTCAATCCATGGAGAGGATCGGAGATGTTAACGAAAAGGTCAGTAAATCCCAAACATACATGTAAGAGATTAAACCACAGACAGAACATGGAACAGATTTGAAAAGACCTGCCTATGAGAAATCCAAACTAAACTCCACAGCCCAGTCGCTTCCTGTACGAAACATTAACGAATGCCCTTGCAGAGCGTGCAAATTTTAAAAAAATCGATCAAAAAAATTGGAGATTTCATAACCACTACCCAGTTCAGCATGGACGATCCCTGTTGATCCATAGAAAAAATCTGACGACTTTCCGACCGATCTCCCACATCCCTTCAGCTAAACTATAATCAACCCCAAAAAAAATAACGAAAAAAACAAGATCTAATCGTAGACTCTCACGAACCAAAAATAAAAAAAATACACAGATGAAATGAACGCAACTAAACTCAGAAAAAAAAAACAGAAATATGGAGAAGAAATTATCACCGCTGTCCCCAATCAAAAGGAGCTTGATGAGGTAATCGTAATCTGCGCGAGCCCTAGGAGGAGCAGCAGCCATGTAAAAAAGCGCGGACGAGCTCCTGAAATCCTATTCCCCACGGGGAAACTCGGATCCGCTCGCTAAAGAACGCTGCAATCAAACACTGATCAAGCCAAGGATTCAAGCATCAAAATTTTCTCATGTGATGATCGACAATGGGAAAAATAATACCAGATTGAGAGCGATGAAGAGGGAGATAGAAGAAGGGTTCCTATGGACGCGGGTCGGCCGTTTTTTGTTTTTTATTATTTTTTTCTTCTCTCTCTATATGTATCTCTCCCTTCGTCACATTATCACAATTCTACTTAAGTAACTTCTCTATTTTTTTCTCGACTTTTAAATTAGAAAACTATTAAATCAGGAGTATGCACGTAGAGTTTCGTGTAGAGTCCAATTATTGTGAGTCACGTGAAATCTCTGCCCCATTAGAAAAAAATACATAAAATTATACATGCGCATCTGACCCGACTGACACTGGACCAATATTCTCGGTCGCCCATAACACCGAGAATATTCATGTAACGCTGTCAAATAACACCTGAATAAAGCATAATAATACATGAATATCACTATAATAACATTTGAATAACGAGAAATAACACAGGGAAATATTCTCAGTGTTATAATAACAAAACAACACATTAATAACACTTTAATAAATGTGTAATAACACTGAGGAATATATTCGGTGTTACGGGAAAATTCCCTTGTTGTTTGGGAATATTCTACCACGGTGTTATACCTTCGTGTTAAAGATATTCTCCTGTGTTATTTCACGATGTTACATAAATATTTCTCAAAAAAAAATTAATAATGAATGATATGTTTTTCTCTAAATTTTAAATTAATAGTTAAATTATTTTCAAAATAATTAAGATGTTAAAGTTTAATCTTAATTGTTGCAAATTAATAATTAGTGGGATGTCAAAAGTATGTCTTTGCAATAGGAGCCAAAATATTAATCATGGGAACATAAAACTTTATGCACAAAATCAAATTCTCTCCATTTTTAATAGTCTAATTTAGTTAAACAAGAAAATACACTATAAAAACAAAATTTTATATAAATTAAAATAATATTTGTCTAGATATGTGTGTGTGTGTGTTTGTCTTCCATTAAACTAATAGGGACTTTATTTTCTATCTCTTGAGGTGGGATGTTCAATTGCTCATTCATCTAGTTTATAAATATGAAAGAGAGATAAAGATATCATGAGCCTACAAGTTGAGTTATTTCAATGATATAGCATGATATTTAACCTCCAGAAGATGATAAAGCTAATAACAAAAGAGGATAGGAAGGCGTTATAAATAATATTTAAGTAGTTTGTATCGATCGAACATCTATCAGTATAAGGGAGAGAAAGAATGAACACTATTTGTACTCTTAATGGTCATCCACATTTAGTTTTCGCATGTTACAATAGGATGAGTTTATTCTAAACGAGATTAACGTCTCACAACGGGTGAAAAGATGGTATTATAATTTAAATGTTGGTTTGGGGTGTTACTGAGGTGGAGGCAACATAGAGGATGTGTATGCCCAATTTTGGCAAATGCTAAGAAAATGATTAATATGAAGAGACTAGTGATAATCACAAGCCGGATAATAACATTTGGAAAGTAGGGTAACTTAGTAATGATACGAATCTAAGAATGATTTAGATAAGTGGCATTTGAGGTATAGACCACGTATCCTATCTGAGGACATGACACAATGAAAATAAATGGTAGAAAAAATTTAATAAAATTCCTTAATTTGGATGTTTAGCAGCAGTTAATTGAGATAAAAAGCGAGTGATTCTTCATATTTCCCAAAAAAATATTGATTCCCAAGAACGATGGCACGTATTTGATTGAAAGCCTCAAAATTCAAATTTGTAAATGTCTACACTTTGGTTTATGATCAAGTCAAGAGTCTTAGAGAGGAGAACCAGGTGATATCAAAAATGAGTCGATCAATGTCCATGTGCGCCTAGATAATACACTTAAAGCATAGGTCGAAGCTTTGAAATATATTTCAGGATACTAAATGATATCAAAATTTGATAAACTTAAGTCAAATCGAGTCTCTCGATGAACCAAATCCAACGAGCTTAAGATCACTTAGTTTTGATTCATCTGATTAAATTATCATCTGATTAAAGGGATCGCTTTAGGTCGACAAATTGAATAGTTTGGATTCATGCAGTATTTACAGAAAATGACACTCACAAAATCTATAAAAAGACCTCCACTCTCTTCATGAGGGACCTGGACTTGGAGGAGAAAGCAGAAAGAGCTCCAAGCTCTTGAAGCTTTCTGAGCTCTACCACTGTCGAAACGCCATCGTTGCCACTTATCGGCCGCCTTCGTCAAGCCATTGTCGCTACCAAACCACTATTACCTACTCACCAGCATCTGGCATCCATTGGCTAACGGTCATTGTTGACACGTGACCATCACCAAGACCGCCACTATCTAACCACCATTGTTTGAATGTCGCTACGGCAGGACCACCATTGCCCAGCCATAACCATTGAATTGTTACCGTCATCAGACCACCGTTTCCCAGCCACAGCAGCTAGCTGCTGCCACTGCCTTCTGGTTGTCGGCTTGTTGCTAGAATCAGACCACTGTCATGGCTGTAGTACCACAGGATCATTGTTTCTTAACCATCACCATCATCTTCTCCACCATCGACGTTAGTAGGGTTACACCACTTACCTTATTTATCACTTCTCTAGCGAGAGTTACATTCCACTCATGTAATATTACTTTCAGCTATTCAAGTGCCAATGAAGTTATGTAATATACATCAGCATGGTAGAATCATTTCGATTGGGCCATGTCTCATGGTTTTTACCACTTCGAGTTTTCTACAAAAAAACTTCTAATATTCTCTCTGTCATTCTTCTTTCATTCATGCATGTGCTAGATTTCTATACAATATTAAGACGTTAACATATCATTATACCTCCACAAATTTATCAGCACACAACAATTCCATATGAAAGTGTGGGAATTATTCATATTAGCATGCCTTGAGAGATCTAATATGCTTGGGTTTCTCTAAACATGACCGACCAAAAAAGTTTAAAATACTTAGCTATCCATTAGAACCAAATAGTTCTAAGTGCAAAGTTGGCCTCATCTCTTTTTGAATATGTTTGACCAATAACAACATAACTATTAAATCATAACTTCATTTTTTAAGACACTTTGGCACGCTTCATAGAGCTCGTGAAATATAACATTACATAAAAATTGAATTACAAAAAATAGGGGCATTATGATACATACAACCCAATTATTATGTATTTACATATCTAACATCTAAACTTTACATTTTACACTTATACCCTGTATCGCTCATATCTAGGGAGTTGGAGTTTTCTTGGTGAAGATGTGTATCTTTTCATGTTTTGTGGGTTGGAGGGAGCGAGGGCGAGTTAGTTATTTATCCGTTGGTGTTTATCTATAAATAGATGTGTAATCCTATTGGTATGTTTGAACCGAACTATTGTAACTCCTTTGAAATAATGCATTCGCCGGCTCGCTCCCGAGGACGTAGGCAATTCTTTGTCGAACCTCGTTAAATCTCTGTATTCTTCTTTTGATTTGTGTCGATTCCTGTGTTTCTCACTCCGAATTATCATAACATACCCTTCAAATCTTTCACATCACATCAAAAAATCATCATCTTGGCTTTTAAAAAGTCAAAATAAGTCTTTCCATGAATAGTGACCTAGAAATGGAAGTTTGTGTGCCAGATATGTAAATACATAAAAATTGAGCGGCTTGTTAGTAAAAGGTGTTTCTCTTAAAAAACAATAAAAAAAATTTGAGTGTTCATAAGCAAATATCAAATTTTGGTATTATTGATGTAAATACATGAAAGAATGTGGCCCCTATGTGTGTGTGTGTGTGTGTCTATATATATATATATATATATATATATATATATATATATATATATATATATATATAAATCCTTTGTTAGGTTTGGATTGAATTAACATTACAATGGCATTTTCAATTTTAGAAAGTTAGATAAAAAAAAATTATATAAGTACTTTGTCTACAGTACTTTCCTAAAAGTGCTTTCCACACAACACCGCTTTATAGTTAATTTAGATCGAGAATTTTTGTGTGACTTTGAAAGACAACTTTTTTATAAAAGAGCCATTAAATAAATGTTTAGAAAAACGGTATCTCAGCCAAACAAGGCCTTAATTAGTTTCAACCAACATCTACTTATGTGTCTTGATTGATACATATTATAACACTTTAATTAATTTAAAACATGTCAATTGTACATGATTAATAAAGTGCATAATATTTTTTGACATTACCCAATTCACCGTTACTTGGCATTTTGACCCTATGTCATTTCATTTTCTACCAAATACAACATAACCATTCACCTCAAATACGGTCTAACGACACCTCCCTGAATACAATGAAATGGCATACCCTCAATAAAGAAGTGAATAAAGTTGTGTCAAAGATTCGATAATAACTCTCTGCAATGACTGCTTATAATCATCATATTTTAAATACGATGACTTTTTCTAGACTTTTAAAATTCTCTTCTTGTATTGTATATTCACAAGTGTTATATCTTTTGCAACCACACCTATTGTTGCAGCCCTAACTATGACTTCTGTTACCAACATCTGCTATTACAACTCTCAACTATCTATTAGATGACCTGCTACAATTTATGTAGCTCACTGTTCTTACAGCTTCCAATTACAACATGGAAAAAGATTACATCCGGACGTCGCCGCACGTAGAGCTACGTGCAGCGTCCCCGTCCGGCCGCACATCGCGGCAGCTTCAATTTTTATTTTCTTTTTAAAATAATATAAGTGGGACCGGCTCACATACACGCTTCACGGGGATGTGGGGTTGAGATCGGACGTCGCACGTAGCTCTACGTGCGGCGTCCGGATGTAATATTTTGCCTTACAGCATTGGTGGCTAACTGACGCTAATACAGCTTCCCACCACAGTTTGTGGTCAACTATTGTCATTAAAGTCTCTCGTTACGATCTTTTTGGCCAATTATCACTTCTGAAACTTTCAACTACATCATCTACAACGAGCTAATGCTAATACATCAACCGTTTACTATTTTGCTTATAAACTATTGTCATCATAACAATCGCCTATAACATTTATAACTTGCTATCACTATTATCACTTAAAACTACAGCTCGATTACAACTAATACATTAAACTATTATTGTGCATTTATAATTAGACATTGCAATCTCATCTTCTCTTATTCAAGAGAAACATTAACATTTTTTATTTATCACATAATTACTATGGTGCAAATGATTTTCACTTTCTAAAATTTTTTCACATAAAAAAAATGCCATAATTTTACCTTAATTTTTTCCTCAAGTCATAAAAAATATGAGGAAATTTATCAGTGATCCTAAGTGGCCTTTGACTACAATTTAATTTAACGATAAATAGAACATATAAATTATAATAAATTTGAATCTATCAAATTAACACTGTAATGATAAAGCTCGAGAGCAAGAGCGAAACAAATCCAACTCACAATCAAATTTATTAAATTTAAATTTACATCATAAAAATTATGAAATGAGAAAAAAAAAACAAAAAGAGAACTAAATTTAGAACATTGAATTTTAATTTTCAATGTTCGGCTGCATTTAAGCTAAATTTTTTTATTAAGTTTCCGTTTGGCGGAGCTTATTTCTGCGTTCAGCGTCTGCAAAAAGTCATGGCGTCGTTTGGTTAGACCGTTGAGTCCGGCGTTGATTATACGCGCTTACGAGTTTTCCTTATATCCCGAATGATTTTAACCGCTCACTGCCCCTGCATTCCGCGTTACGTAGCGGCTTATTATTCCTCAGCCCTCCGATCCCGTCTCCGTTCTCCTGCGATCAACCGTTCTCGCATCCTTGCCCCCGCTGCGATCAGATTCCACCCGACTGACGAAGAGCTCATCGTATACTACCTTCGCAACCAGGCCATGACGCAACCCTGCCCTGCTCCCATCAAACCCAAACTCAACATATACAAATTCGATCCATGGGAGCTAACTGGTTTGCCTCCCTCTCATCTATATCGAACTTGCTTGATTTCATCTCCTATTTTGTAGTAGCTTAAAGTAACTTTGATGCCGGGAAATCAGAGCTGGTCGAGAGGGGGTGGTACCTCTTCACCCCTCACAACCGCAAATATCCAAACGGCATGCGGTCAAATCGAGCCACAGCGTCTGGATACTGGAAGGCGACTGGCACCGAGAAGGCCATTTACAGCAGCTCTCGCTATGTTGGGGTGAAGAAAGCTCTGGTTTTCTACGAGGGGCGGCCGCCTAAGGGATCCAAGACTAATCGGATCATGCACGAGTATCATCTCCACAGCCATACCCACAGCCCCTTCAAACCAAACAAATCCATGATAACCTAACAGTAGGTTTTTGGCTGCAGGAAGGATCTAAATCCTGGATTTTCCTAAATTCATTTTCTTCTTAAATCCTGGATTTTCAAAATCCGATCAATAGGTGGATTTAAGGGATTTAAAGAGGAAGTTCTTGCGATGGCCAAATAATGCCAACAAATTTATCTAGATTGATTTAGTGATTTTACTTCATTTAGTTTGATACTCACCAGAGAGTGAGTTGTGTTTTTTATTTATTTTTAATTGATCTGTATCAATATGTTGCTTCTATTATATCTATTTTTCTCCTCACACAATTCTGTTGGAAAAAAAAAAAACACACACACACAAACACAATAAACATAGATAATTTGATCATTTATCCAATAACAGCCGCTAATAAGCTGTTCTAAATAAACTCCCTCAAATAACAAGTCAGGTTGTCAGATAATAATTAATAAATCTTATAAATTGCATCTATCGAGAATATTTAATTCTAGCATTAGTTTTAAATTAAATATATTTAAATGGCATAATTTGCATCATCAATCCATTTTATTTATTAAAGTAATCCTGCAAAATGTGATTTTTAAGTGATGGCGATCTGCCAACAATGATCTTTCAGGGTAATACTGACTCAAATTACAGAGAAATGCATTAAAAAAATGAAAATTACACATCATAAATGCGAATCATAAAAACTAGTCCAAACGAACATTCTTTTCCATTACTAAAAATAGATTTTTTTTATATATATATAAAAGAAAAAACACCTTACAATCCTACCTTCTTCCTGGAAACAACCCTAACACCGCAGAATTAAATACAGATCAACGGAAACCC
Source organism: Papilionanthe hookeriana x Papilionanthe teres (assembly GCA_022702705.1). NCBI lineage: Eukaryota > Viridiplantae > Streptophyta > Magnoliopsida > Asparagales > Orchidaceae > Papilionanthe > Papilionanthe hookeriana x Papilionanthe teres. The sequence goes on from CM040421.1 coordinate 25,087,765, forward strand.
GCAAATTTTCATTCTGCTCCCTTCTTCGCATGTTTAGTCTTCTTTGTAGGAGACTTCGGCTCCTTTGCCTCTTTCGCCGCCGCGGATTTTTTTGGAAGCAACACAGGGTTGATATTGGGCAACACGCCTCCATGAGCGATCGTCACGCCAGAGAGAAGTTTTCCAAGCTCTTCATCGTTCCTCACGGCAAGAAGAACATGCCTCGGGACAATACGATTCTTCTTATTATCCCTTGCTGCGTTTCCAGCCAACTCCAAAACCTAGAACCGTATTACAGATTTTATCTCAAAAGTACCAGATCTGAAGATCAAAAAATTGGAAGAGGAAAGAAACTGACCTCAGCGGCGAGATACTCGAGCACTGCTGCGAGGTAAACGGGAGCGCCGGTGCCGACACGCTTAGAGTAACGGCCTTTTTTAAGGAATCGGCCGATGCGGCCAACGGGGAACTGGAGGCCAGCTTTGACTGACCGGGAGACGGGCTTCTTCTTCGGGCCACCGCCTTTGCGACCACCAGCACCCTTCTTAGCTTTTCCGCCGGCGTCCATGGTATTGTATTGATTGAATTTCTGGAAAGGAAAATGTAGACGAAGTGCGCTTGGAGATGGGTATGGAGGGCCGTCGGGACGAGAAGAGGATTTATTGGAGTGCTGTGGAGAAGGTGCCACGGATCAAGGATTTTGGGCCGTTGATTAGTTGGAGATGGACGGTTGGAGATTGCCGGAGGGCGATCCATGGTTCCGAGTTATTTGGTCTATGCGACTTACAGAGAAGGAAAGTGCAGCATGTTAGAAATGCCAAATTAATATAATTATAAGGGTATTTACATAAATTTCATATTTTTTCGGGATAATTACATGCATACCACGAAATTGATAATTATAAATTAGGTTATGTTTGGGACAGCGGTGGATTATTTATAATCTGCTGATAATCAGATTATTCTGATAATCAGAATAAGGGTCGTTTCGCGCAGCTGCAGATTATCCAGATTATAAGGATAAACAGATTATCAGCAGCTGATCAGGATAATCTGTCTGTCTGTTTGGTTTGAGCGTTTGGAAAATAGCTGATTCTGGATAAATGATCATTCTCGCCTCAAATTTGGGATCTTTTTTTTATTTTTTATTTTATTTATATTTTGATTTAATTTGTTTTATTTTCAATAAAATATGTTATATTCATTTCTTTAATGCGAAATTCACTCCATGAACATGTCTTCTTTGCCTATTTAAAAAATTAAATAAATTAAAAATAATATATTAAAGCTCTCGATCCTGTAGAGCAGAAAAAAAGAAAAAAAAATATGGCGAAGCGAAGGAAGGAAGACGGAGAGGGAGACGGGATGCGCGCAAAGGAAGGAAAATAGATGGCGAAGCCCTGGAATCGCGAGAGCTACGCACGCTGCGACTCGTGAAGGAGTGGTCGCGAGGGAAGACGGGGAGGGAGACGGGATGCGTGCGAAGGAAGAATGAGAGGGAGACGGGATGCGGGATCGGGAAGGAAGATGGAGAGGAGACGGGTGCTGCGAGACGGGATGCGGGATCAGGAAGAAAGACGGAGAGGAAGACGGGGACGCGAGGGTAATTTTCGTCTATGAATCGCGGATCGCGGGGTCCTACCCGCGATCCGCCTGTAATAGAAAAATTGAATCGCGATTTGTGGCGATTCGCAAAACGCCGGCAAAATGGAATTTCCAAACAGCACGGTGGCGTTTTCAAAAACGCCACCGCTGCAAACGCTATATCCAAACGGACCCTAAGTTGGCCTGTTGTTCGGGGAAGCTTGTTCAAAACAGCTTATTTGTAGTTGTTGCTGGATTAATGATCAACCGCCTCGAAAATCATTGGATCGTTTGGGGAGATTATTCGGAATCGGTTTATTTGCAACAAAACTGAATGAGGAGAAAAATAGATAAAGACAGAAGTGACAGATCAAACAGCATAAAAAAATCACTACATATCACATTAAAAATACAAACATGTATGCAATACATACTACTCACACTCTCGTGAATAGCAAAACAATTAAAAAAAGATAAAGAGAAGAACAACGACAATTAAAAATATTAATATATTCAATTTGAAACTCAGGTTACATCTCTTAGGCTAATCTCAATGCCTCAAATGCCTGAGAGATAAAGTAGTTAAAAGAGTGAATTACTTCCCTTAATTTAGCAAAAAGAAAAATTATGCCCTCAATTCAAAGTCGATCCCATCACTTCCACCAATGAAGAATAAGAAACAACACCACAAACATTTCAGATCGGAGTAGTCGTCCAGAAAAGATTAAAAAAAAATGCAACGAAAGAGAAAGATGTGCGGCGTTAGAGAGAGCTTACAGAGAAATGAACAAGGAGTCTGGATGTCGTGAATAGAGCTCGATCGGGAAAGTCGTGAATGGAGCCCCTTGGATGACGAATGGAGACGCTGGATGACGAACGGAGCCGCTGGATCACGAACGGAGCCGGATCGGGAAGGTTTCGGGAGAGGAGAGAACGGGGGGAGAAAGGGCGCGAGAGAGAGGAGATCGGGACGAGGGATGGCTCTGCGGTAATAAAGACGGAGCGAAACACATTGAACATGGTAGAATTATATGCCTAATAAGAATATTGTGTAGTATAGTGAAGAAGATATGGGTGAGAAAATGAAACTTCCTAGAATTACTCTATAACAACAACAACAACAAAGCCTCAATCAAACTAAGTGAGGTCGGCTGCATGAATCTATTTTCTCTATTGTTGTTCTATTCAGTGTCAAATTTTCATCTAATTCTAATAAATTAATATCATTTTTTAAATTGTTCACTCCTTGTATGCTCAAAACAAACGGATTGATGAAAAGACGACCTTGGAATTTCTTCGTGTCCCTTTCTTCCACTCCTTTGTTCGAAGTGAATTACCTTGTCGAACTAACGAAAGTTCTAATGTGAATCCTTGAATTTAGGGTGACTTTATTTGGAGAAATCAATTGTGAATATGAAGTGTTAAGTAATTTGCTTGATGTATTGTGTAAGTGATTTATGTGAGTGTTATGTGTTGTTGTGAATTGTGAGAAGTTGTGTATGTGTGTTTTCTGTATTTTTTGAACCTTATCTTGAAGATCTGAAATGGAATGAAGTAAAATTTGAGTTTTATTGTATCAAATTGTGTTTGGAATGAATCTTAAATTTGGAATCTATTTTGGACATGAATATTCTTTTTAATTTCTGGGAGATGTTTCATAAAGTTTGTGATGTTATTTTAAGTTTTCAGATGTTAGAAACACATAAATTACATAATGTAAAATTTTGGTAATTTTTTGAAATTTTTGGTGAATCTGGCGCTTAGGCGCCGGGTCACGTGAACCAAAAGTTCGGCCATATAATCGAACCCAACACCATTTTTAACGCCTAAGCTTCATCTTCATCCATAAAACCCGCGAAAACAAGTCCTATGACTCCTTATTGTACTTGATTCGTGAAGTTTCGACGTGTAAAAACCCCAGATTCTAACTTCTCGAGGTTAGATCTATATTTTGGCATAGTTATTTTGAGTTTTCACCATGGATTTCTCTACATATGAATAGTGCTTAAAGTTTTGGAGAAATTTTAATTTTTAAGTAGAAAATCCATAGATCTAAGCTTAATATAGTATTTTAAGCTTATATTTTGTGCCATATTTTGGATTTTTAAATTATTTGGAATTATTTTTAAATTACAGTATGGCACAAAAATCGAAGCGAGGAAAGGAGCGGAGCGAATTTGATCAATCCAAGTTCACTAGCGCAAGTGCTCAAGTGTGCTACAATGAATTTGCATCGTCTCGCAAATTCATAGCAGAACGAAGTTTTTATCATCTCGGAGGATCAATCAAAAATATTATTGTTGCTCGACAGTGGGAACAGTTCTGTTATTTCACTGCAGTTGCTATCATTTCAGTGGTTCAAGAATACTATGCAAATTTTTCAGAAACAGCTGACAATGAAGTTTATATTTGGGGAATGGGAGTAGAGCTTACTCCTGAAGTCATCAACATGTTTTATGGTCTACCCTCTGCTACAGATTGGTTTTATGATATTTTTGTTCCTTATAAAAGAGAGCTTGATGAGATTATAGCTTTCCTGACTGACGGAAGAGGGTCATGGAAGATCATAAACAATAAACGGGCAAATTTTTCCTCTTTTATGCTTAATGCTACTTCAAAGGCTTGTCATTACTTTATTTTTGCTCATATTTTTCCATCACATCACCTGAGTGAAGCGACGAAAGAATGACCTATTTTAAATCACTTCATTCAAGAAATGAAGCCTATAGATGTGGGAGCCATAATATATAATGTTATTTAAAAAAGTTTTTAAGTTTCATTATTCTATTTATAAAATAAGCAGTTATAGAAGTCTTAAAGAAAAATTTTCTCCATAGATTATTATTTTTAGTAGTAAAGAGTTAAGAGTTCCTTTAGGACAAGCAACGTTTAAGTTTGTGGGAATTGATCACCCTTAAAATTACCTATTTTTTATATCATTTTTAACTAATATTTTAAGGATATTACGCTTTAATGAAAGATATTTCTTATATTTTTAGTTGCAGATACAACAAAAAACTTTTATGAAGAAAAAGAATAAAAAAGGAGTAAAAGGAGCAAAAATGAGTCAATTGAAGAAAAGAAGAAAAAAGGATCGACTGGTGCCCAAGCGCCAGACTCAGTAAGAAATTCTAGAGAACTTTTGGACGGTTTTGTGACGGTTATTGATGACTTAGAAGTGATCTATAAGCCTCTGGACAATTTCCCATATGTTATAAAGAAAACACAATAAATTTAGAAAGAGATTCAGTTATTCAACGAAGAAATGCGACTAAAAACCTGAAGGGACGCGTCCATTCGTGCAGAAGACTGGCGCCTAGGGGCCACAATTACCTTCTAGAACATTCAATGAATTTGGACGAATTTTGAAAAGATTCCTGAAGCAACCCCTGGTCATTTTCGAAGCTCTATAAAAAGAGGACAATTCTAAAGCAAAGTGGTGGACGTTTGAAGTGTGTAAGTGTTATAAGAGTGAAAGAGGTGCATCATTTCATTTAGTAAAAGAGTGTTTAGTGTTATTTACTTTTCCTTAGTAAGAGTTCAGAGTGTTGTAGTCTTGTAGAAGTCAGTCAAAGTCAGAGAAACTTCAAAGGACTGCTTGGATATCATTCCAGATAAGTATTTATAATTTAGTTCTTAAGTTTTTTACTTTTAATTTGAAGTATATAAATATGGTTTGTGGTGTGAATCCTATGTTTTCTAAGTAGTCTTCTTGTCTTTCTCCCTACAAATATGAAATGATTTATATAAGGATTTAATTTAGTTTTGAGAACTTATTTTTCTTCATCATTAAGTTGTGTTGTTACTTTACCTGATTTTCATTTACACTACAACTTAATCACTTGTAGTGTTAAAATCTGTGAAGAGTTCTTAAGACCTGACCATTGGCTAAGAATTCTTAACCTGTAAGCATCAAATTTATTAGTTTATTTACCGAACCTCACTATCAAGTAATTTGTATATTCTTCGGGATATATGCATGACTTGCAGTGTATGGTTCGTTTATTTAAACTATTAAAGATATGAGATCGATTCGATCTCGTATTTTCAAAAATCAAATAATATTTTTCAAACTATTTAAAACTATATATAATTAAATTAAATTGAATTTAAATTAATTATTTAAATGACCGACAAATATCATCAACATAGACTAATAATAAAACAATTCATTTGTTAGTCTTGCAGAGAAATAAGGATGAATCGTACTGACTTTGAATGAAAGAGAAGCTAAGAAGAGTATTGCGAAACTTTTCAAACCAGACTCGTGGAGCTTGTTTCAAACCGTATAGAGATCATTTGAGCTTACAAACATCATGTGAGGGTGTAGAAAACAAGCTGGGAGGAGGGGTTATATAGACATCTTCTTTGAGGTCTCTAAGCAAAAATACATTCATAACATCCATCTGTCGTAAGAACTAGCCTTTATATGCAACAAAAGACAACATAAGTCGGACAGTCGTCATTTTAGCAACAGGTGCAAAGGTTTCTCAATAATCAATCCCGTATTCTTTTCGATTGTCAAGTGCTACTAATCTTACCTTATGTCTGTCAAGAGAGCCGTCAGATCGGAGCTTAAGAGAATAAACCCATTTACAACCAATGGGTTTAACATCTACATGACATGAAACAACGCCCCAAATGTGATTGTCTTGAAGTGCCTGAAGTTCCTCTTGCATGGCTTTGATCCAGCAAGTCTCTTTAGCAGCCTGAGAATAAGAAGTATGAATAGTAGTATTAGTGAAAATTGCAGAGTACACTTATATATCTGGAGGATGAATGTGCCAAGTTGATCGTCGAAGTCTTGTTGAAGCAGTTTCTGGATCAGGTTCGGGGAAGATTGGAGGTGATGGGGGCAGACATCGTTTGTAGACAATGTTAGGCTTGAACTGTTTATCATAAGAGGAATTATCAAATTGTGGAAGTATAACTTGATCTGGTGTTAAAAGATGATGCTGAAAGGCGTATTCATGCTAAAAAAAATCACATTCCGAGAAATATGTCATCGATTACTAATCGAATCATAACACACAAAGCCTTTGTGATTAAGATTGTAACCCATAAAGGCACATCGTACTGACTCGGCTCCCAAATTATGACGTTCATGAGTAGGTAGATGAACAAAACAAACACATCCAAAAGTATGCAGCATATTGTCGGCACTATTTTTAGGTTGAGTGTTGTATTTTTGAAAAGGAGGTCGCCTACAGAAATTGTCGGCGAAATTTAAATTTTAAATTTAATTTAAATATATATATATAATTTAGAAAGTAGTGTTTGATTTTGAAAATAATTTTAAATTTGAAAATTTTCAGATATGAAATCAGACAGATCTCACATCCCAAATAGTTTATATAAACGAGCAACGCATCACAAACCGTGTATCTATCCCGAAGAATAGACATACTGCTTGATGATAGGGCTCGATTAAATAAACTAAAAGATTTGTGACATCCGTTTGGTCTGCGAACCAATTTTATAAGCCGACAAGTTCCCCTGCTTAATATGAAAGCATTAAACAGGGTTTATATTACTTAGGTTCTTTAAAATTCCCTATAAAGGCAAGCCCCTATAGTTAATTACATCTTAAGTGACGGGAATCACCTAAGAAAACTCTCGATAATAATCAATAATTCTCGCTCTCAAGAATTTCAAAGTTTAAGTTTTCGAAAGGATTGGATTTTAGAATTTCAATAGGGAATGGATCAAGTTTAGAACATTTTTGTTTTGAGAATTCAAAGGAAGAAAGGTAGGAGAAATTACGGATTCGAAGTGAACTTCGGTAATTTCCCGACTATCCTATTGTTTGGCTTGGATTTAGGAAAGTCCTATTGTTTATTTAGTATTTCAATCTTGCCAATTTTAATTAATTAGGGCTTATATTTATATGATAGAATCATATAAATAGCCTGGAAGATATGAGGGTTTATGTCGTATCGGACGACTACCTCAGAATCCTAAGTCCGGTTAGGGCTTAATTTGCAGTGCAAATGCCTAACAAAAGGTTCGAGGATTTATATCGCACTAGGCAAACTACCTCGAAGTCCTATGGCTTTGTTATTTAATTCTAGGAATGTTTTACTGAAGTAGACTCGGGTTTTGCCGATGACGATGGTCGTGTCTGCCCACCATGCTCCAAGCTCCTTGTTGTTCCGCAGTTTTAGTTTTAGAAGTCATAAATCGTGGACGAGAAAAGTGTTTTGGCTTAGAGAAGTCTTAATTTCCAAGTGTTTTTGTGTTTTAATTAAAACAAATCTTAAAGTTGATTATAACGACACCGGTTAAGATCCCACTGGCTCCATCCTTCCGCATCATTATTTTTATCGGATTCACTTAGTTCGCATGAATTTGCTAAACTCAACCGAATGAGTTCCACACTTTCATTTAGACCACGGGAAATCCCGTTAAGCAACACGTAGGTTACATCATCCGAGGTATTCCCGATCATCCAACAGGACGTTTTAATTTAATTGTAATTGTAGTTTTGTGTTATGTTTGTGATTAAATTTTGAGTTGTTTTATATTTTGAAATGTTGTGGCGGTGAATTTTATCTTGCAATGACTTTTAACTTAGTTTTGGTTTCAGTTTTAGGGACTATCCTAAAGGTGTGGGTTTTCATGCAACATTTGTTTATCATGCAAGAAAAGTAGTGCAATGCAGTTAAATAAATTGCAATAATGAAAATTGCAAGAAAATAAATTGTAATAAAATAAAAGCGTACCTGGAGGGTCTTCCCGTCATCCCAAGCTGCACTTAAAACACAATTAGAATATTTAAGCAAGTTCCTAGGTAAAGCTAAGGTAAGGGTTATGGTTTTCTACCAAGTTCCTAATCCTATAGATTAGTCATTTCCTATGACGTCTAGTGTCTTCGTGTTTTGTTTGAGGACGATTTTCTTCATCAAAGAACAATTAAATTCAATTGTTCTTATAAACATCCTATCATATCGAGAAAGTGTTTAAGAAGAATCTTAAACATCTTTTCAATATTTCTATGATTGTTTTGAGTCCAAATGAATTTAATTATATAAATGAATTAATCGTCCGCTGATTCAAGTTTTGTTGTTATTCTTGCTCAAATGAACTGGACATTCGAATATCCTATAGGTGAAGTAACATTTCATTTAATATTTTGTTTAGGAGTTATGATAACTAAAGCTTTTGAGGGTAAAATGGTGTTCAAATGATTTGTGATTTAGTTTAATTTCAATTAATTTGGAATAGTGTTCAAGTTATTTTAGATTTATTTTGAATTCTTTATGTCTTTGGTGATGTTATATTTAATTCAACTTAATTTAATTTAATTTAATTTAATTGAGTTTTTAATTTATTTAATTCAATTTAGTTTGATTTGATGTTAAATTAAATTAATTTGATTTGATTTAGTTTTAATTTAATTTAATTTAATTTAATTTAATTTAATCTAATTTAATTTTAATTCATTTAATTTAATTTTTTAATTCATTTAATTTAACTTTTAATTTGGTTTAACTTAATTTAATTTGGTTTTATTAATTTAATTTAATTTAATTTAATTTGTTTATTTAATTTAATTTAATTCAATTTAATTTAATTCAACTTTTAATTTTAATTTAATTTAATTTAATTTAATTTAATTTTATTTTTTAATTTTAATTGAAATTTTTAAAAGAGTTTAATAATTTAATTTTAGTTTAATGATTAAGTCTTTTAATATTTTGAATTTGAGTTATCATTTTAATTTGAATATTAATGAGATAATTAATTTAGGGATTTTTAAATTAAAGAATAAATCTCTTCCTAATAATATCCCTATTTTAATAATTCCAATTTTATTATTCTTCCAAATTTAATCAATTATTTAATTAAGGTTTAATCATTTTAAATTGCTTAATGGGTTTCTACCCTTTAATTATTTAAATTTCAATCATCCAAATCAGATTAGGATCAAATATTTTACTTGTTAATTTTTTATTAAACCTAAAGTTTTAATTAAGGATTAAAAATTTTAATTACCACTTTACCCTTTAAGCTTAATAATTTCATAACTCACTAAATTGAACTCAAATGAACTTGAAATTTTTATGTGACTTCACTCATATGTCAATAAAGACATGAGAGGAGAAAATGTGATTTTTTCTGTATTTAATTTATTTATATAATTATTTTTGGTAGAAAATAGAGATTTTCAAGGAAAATTTAATAACATGACCAAGGGAAAGTTTCTGTTCTTAAGAAAATTAGGAGACATTCCTAATGACCAGAGGATCACTTGGACCAATTTTGGTGATTTTTTGAATTATATTATTTTTATTATAATTATTTTAAGTTTTGGAGTGTTAATTAATTTAAAAATAAAATAAATGTTGAAAAATGAATTTTATATTTTTCAAAAATCTCTCTGATATCAAGGAAATCAGAGAATCAAATTTTACAATTTTATGATTTTTCTATGATTTATTATAATTATTTTAGTGAAAATGCTAGAAAATACATTTTTTTAATTTTAAAATTACCCTAGAGCTTTAAAATTTAATATCTCACTAAATAGATCTAAGAAAAATATGGGGTTTGTTCCTAAGTGATTAAAATTCAAAATGTGACATTTTGGTGAATTTTATTATTTTTGTGATTTTTATTATTTTTTAATTATTAAAATATTAAAATAATATTAAAAAATCAACTTTTTTAGAAAATTAAAATTTTAATTTTCTTAAATTCCCTAATATCAGAGAGGCTCCAAAACCAATTTGGTGAATTTTTAAAAATATTTTGAAAGTTATGAATTTTTAAAGTTTAAATTGACTAAATGGCTTAATCAACCCATTTAAGTAGGGCTAACCAAGTCCAATCGACCTCAATTTTTATGGTGGGTTCCTCTGATCCTAAAGGTCAGTGGAGATTTGATTTCAAGTCAATTTGATGTATGGTTAGCTCTAATTAATTAGAGATCCATTTTGGGTGTTTAAGCCGATTAGGGTTGTTTTAAATGAACTAACTCAAAACCTATTTTTCCTAGGGTCCTCTGGTCATAAGGAACATCACCAAATTTTTCTAGAATTTATTTCACAACATGCTATTTATTGGAATTAAAATACTCAAAATAGGACTTATATTTATATGATAGAATCATACAAATAGCCTTGAAGATGTGAGGGTTTATGTCGTACCCAAACGACTACCTCGGAATCCTAAGACCGGTTAGGGCTTAATTTGCAATGCAAGTGCCTAACGAAGAGGTTGAGGATTTATGTTGCACTAGGCGAACTACCTCGAAATCCTATGGCTTTGTTATTTAATTCTAGGAAAGTTTTGTCAAGTAGACTCGGAGTTTTTCGATGACGATGGCCGTGCTGCCCACCATGCTCCAAGCTCCTTGTTGTTGCAGAGGTTTAGTTTTAGAAGTCATAAATCGGGGATGAGAAAAGTGTTTTGGTTTAGAGAAAATCTTAATTTCAGGTGTTTTTTTATGTTTTATTTAAAACAAATCTTAAAGTCGATTATAACGACACCGGTTAAGATCCCACGGTTCCATCCTTCCGCATCATTATTTTTATCGGATTCACTTAGTCCAGATGAATTTGCTAAACTCAACCGAATGAGTTCCGCACTTTCATTTAGACACGTGGAAATCCCGTTAGCAACACGTAGGTTACATCCTCCGAGGTATTCCCGATCATCTAACAGGACGTTTTAATTTAGTTATAATTGTAGTTTTGTGTTCTGTTTGTGATTAAATTTTGAGTTGTTTTATATTTTGAAATGTTGTGGCGGTGAATTTTATCTTGCAATGACTTTTAACTTAGTTTTGGTTTCGGCTTTAGGGGCTATCCTAAAGGTGTGAGTTTTCATGCAACGATTGTTTATCATGCAAGAAAAGTAAGTGCAATGCGGTTAAATAAATTGCGAAGGTAAATTGCAAGAAAGTAGATTGCAATAAAATAAAAGCGTACTCGGAGGGTCTTCCCGTCATCCCAAGCCGCACTTAAAACACAATTTGAATATTTAAGTAAGTTCCTAGTAAAGCTAAGGGAAGGGTTATGGTTTTCTACCAAATTCCTAATCCTATAGCTAGTCATTTCCTATGACGTCTAGGTCTTTGTGTTTTGGTTTGAGGACGATCTTCTTCATCAAAGAATAATTAAGTTCAATTGTTCTTATGAACATCCTATCATATCGAGGAAGTGTTTAAGAAGAATCTTAAACATCTTTTCAATATTTCTAGGATTGTTTTAAGTTCAAATGAATTTAATTATACAAATGAATTAATTGTCCGGGAATTTAAGTCTTGTTAACTTGCTCAGTGAACTAGGACATTTGAATATCCTATAAGTGAAGTAACATTTCATTTAATGTTCTGTTTTGGAGTTATGATGACTAAAGCATTTGAGGGTAAATTGGTGTTCAGATGGTTTGTGATTTAGTTTAATTTCAATTAATGGGTTTAAATTTGGAATAATGTTCAAGTTGCTTTATATTTAATTTCTTTCTTTTTTAGGTGATGTTTAATTTAATTTAATTTAATTTAATTTAATTGAGTTTTAATTTAATTTGATGTTACATTAATTAATTAAATGAACTTATGATTTATGGGGCATTTTAAGTGGAATTTGTCATGTGGCTAATATTGGTGGCTTAATCATGTCATGTTAAACTTTGGGAGCCAAAATTGATCAAATGAATTAATGAGATAAATCAATCATGTGGGCTTTTGGGTGGATTTTGGGTTTTTGAAATGAATTAGAGTTTGGGCTTGGATTTGGTCATTTAAATTGGGGTGAACTTGGGCTTGAATTTGGGTTAGTTTTGAATGAAAATTTAGGCTAATTGAATGTTTGTTTGGTGTAGGGAGGTGTTGTGAAGAGTTTAGAAAAGATTTAAGGTGATTCTGAATTGAATTGGATGGTTAATTTGGTGGATTTTTGGGGTAAACTAGGTTAAGTTGGGTTAATGTTGGGCTAAGGTTGGGTCAAGGGACAATTAATGGTTGCAAAAGATTTATGGGGATGTGATAAAGAGTTTTCAATATTAATTGGGTGGAAATTTTTGGGTTCGGTCATTCAATTTGGAGACATTTGGGCACTTGGCTAATTTAAAGCAAAATTAGGGATTTTGGGTTTGGTTGACTTTGGGTGAAGTTTGGGTCCAAATTGAAGGAAATTAAATATTTTATTTGGTTTATGGGAATTTTATAAAGATTTTAGAATTCAATTTGAGGGGAATTTGATTGACATTGGGTTCAATATGGGGAATTGGGCTACATAGTCAATTTTGGGAGATTTAAGTTTTGGGTAAAGTTGGGTCAAAATGGGGGTCGAATTGGGCTTGATTTTGATTGAGATTGGGACTGGTGATATATAATTTTGATTTGGGATTGAAATTGGGCAAAATTGAGGTCAATTAGGCCAATATTGGGCTTGGATTTGGGAAATTGAGTCTTAAGGGTAAATTGGGGATTTTGATAAAATTGGATCAAATTGGTCAAATTGGGTCCATGTGATGATTCCAAACCGAAATTGGGAATATTTAAAGGGTATTGGGAATTTCTTGGTTTTTTTTAATTTTTGGATTTTTTATGATACGGAGGGGCATTTTAGTAATTTGGTCAATTTTGTCAAAGTGATCAAAAGCTTGATTTAAAGGATCAAGATGGTTTAGGAAGATATTTGGAGTCAGATGATAGTGTACGGTGTCATATTTGATAAATGTGGAAGGTTTTATGAACCTCAGAGTGTTGTTTAAGTATCTGTTATTTTGGTACCGATGTGCCAAAAAGCTGTTCGGAGATATGACAAATTTACAGTTAAAATTCTTAGTGTGACACAAGGAATGTTTTGGTGTCATTCCTATGACTTATTGGCGACTCTAGGAAATCTTGAGAAATTCGGGCTAAGGTGGGTAAGTAAGCCATGAAGCCATTTTAAACTCTTAAGAGCCATATGAGGATTCATTTGAGACACTTAACATGTTATTCCTAATCCTCTTAGCCAGGGGATGGGGTTTGGGTGCACCCATGTGAGTCTTTGAAAAGAGTCAGAAGATCAAATCAAGATAGATGCAAGTGGGTTTAGGGTTTGGGGAGTGTGAGAATGTGTAGTGTGTGCAAGCTGACCTAACCAAGACCAGACCACCCAGGGATTAGTCCTAAGGCTTGACCATTCTATGGGGGCTCATCCTTGACCTCCCACACATTGTTCTCAATCTTCCAAGTAGCTTGGAGATTCATGATCATCTATGTAGAATTCCAAGAAGAGCAAAGAAGTGGCTTAGATTTCTTAATGGTGGGTTCCATCTCTAGTCTTCTAGGATGGTCAAAATGGGAGATCCTATGACAAGATCCTAAACACTAAAAGAGAAGAAAGACCTCACCAAAAATGAGGTCAACAATATAATATGAATTAAAGCATATTTTAAGAAAATACTGACATAGTTTATTTACCATATTTTTAATAAAATCTACATCTCATTCCTAACCCTTTCTAAGAGCCTAGAAGCTAGCCTCGACAATTCCTTAACTCTCTTACAAAACTAGTTTGATGGTTTTAATATTTTTACTCACCTTAGTTAAAATTGAACATCATTTGATTCTTAACTCATGATTATTGAAATTGAGTTGATCATTGGTTAGGTCACTAAGAACTAAAGATTGATCACTTTTTCTTAAATGATTTTAGGTGACTTTGAATCTTTGAGACATTGAACTTAGAAAAATAATCCAAGGTCTTACAAGCTAATGAATCTCTTCACTTATCCTTATGGACTAGGTTGATTAGGTTAACTATCAGGGATATATTTTATCCAGGGTATAAAATGTTGGGATCATATACATAGATATGAAAATTTATATATGTGATTGAATGGCCATCAAGAAAAAATATCACCCTAAGGGCAAATACATTGCCATACTTTGCATCCAACTATGAAATATTATTTCACTATTTTGTGGATCTGCATAAAATTTTTTATTTCCTACTTTAAGAAGATAAGATGTGATTTATTTTATTCAGGGCCATGCATCCCTAAAGGGACATGTCAATTATGTCCTAAGGACATTTACCTCTGAAGACAACTCTCCATTTAACTAATGACTATCATTTATACACATCACAAATACTTTAAATTAAGATTATAATTTGAAAATTCAAATGAGACTACCCCAACCTATTCAAGCTGAAATAATTTTTGTTGGAAGCCAAAACAAATTACATGGATCATTAACATTAAGAGACCTAATGGTTCTCCAACCTATTCTATTGTCAAATCGACCTAATTCTAAATTTATTCCAAATAAACTAAGACATGAACTACATTATCTTTGTACTCATTAATATGAAATATATAATTTCTTAAAATCTTAGTAAAAGTATGTGAGATATCTAATTGAAAATATTTGCAGCTCTATATGTCTCTCTTTATATGTATATATACTCTTACTTTTAACGTCTGAATAAAAGATTTATATATATATATATATATAAAATTACCACTAGCCCATATTTTTAATAGTAATTATCCCTATATTTACCTTAAATTCAATCAGATATCAAATAAATATATGTATGTCTTAATTTTTATTAAATATAAATTGAAATTTACTAAATGGGACTCCTAGACAAATTTAAAAAATTCATTGAAGGAATATCCACCAAATCAAAATTTAATAATTCGAATTAAATCCAATTTATTTTAAGTCCGGTTGCAGCCACACATTTCGAGGGACAGTGCAACTCCGACACCACCAAATTCTGTGTCCCGTAAATCTCAGTCGTCGAAATCATCATCCAGCCGACGGCTAGATTTTAAGCCAGCTCATCGATCCCAAACCACCAGTTGAGTCCAACGAGAACGCTCTCGTGCTCCCTATATATAGAATTCCTTCTCATCTCCATCTTCATCTCCATCTATCTCTCTCTCTCTCTTTCTTATACCTCCCAGTCGAGTCCTTTGCCCTCGATCCGAATGGCTCCCAAGGCCGAGAAGAAGCCAGCAGAGAAGAAGCCCGCCGCCGAGAAGCCGGTGGAGGAAAAGGAGAAGAAGACCGAAGCCGAGAAGGCTCCAGCGGGAAAGAAACCTAAGGCCGAGAAGCGCCTGCCGTCCAAGGAGGCTGCTTCCGGCGACAAGAAGAAGAAGAAGAAGATCAAGAAGGGAACCGAGACTTACAAGATCTACATCTTCAAGGTCTTGAAGCAGGTCCATCCTGATATCGGAATCTCTAGCAAGGCGATGAGCATCATGAATTCGTTCATTAATGATATTTTCGAGAAGCTTGCCCAGGAGTCGTCTCGGCTTGCGCGCTACAACAAAAAGCCGACGATCACGTCGAGGGAGATCCAGACTTCTGTGCGTCTCGTGCTTCCTGGGGAGCTCGCTAAGCATGCGGTTTCTGAGGGTACCAAGGCGGTTACCAAGTTTACGAGCTCTTAAGTGATCAGTTGTTTCGTTATCGCGAGTATTTGATTCTGATTGAAGCTTTACCTATGTAATCTGATCGTTTTCTGTTTCTGTTTCCTTGGATTTGATGTAACATATTATTATCTGCAAATTTAACTATGAAACGAACTATTTTCTTCAATGTCTGTCTTATGATTTTTCTTGGATATTAAATTGCGAGATCTGCAGAATGCTGTGTTGCCATGAAGCTACCTCTTTTTATGGGTTATGAAATTTGAATCCTCTTGTTGACGATGAAATAATATGCATAACAACATGCTACTTACATAATTTAAAAACCTTTTTAGGGCTGTCTGCTAATGGACTTAGTAAACCTGTAACTCTGGGATTTCAAGCAAAATAATGTTTAGGATTTGTACACACTAGGATTTTCTTTATTTTCTAAATCTTAGATTTGGAAATTGCATTTTTTTTTCTTATTGGTCAAGTTTTTGATTCAGATTGACATTAAATATACAATAATTAGGGGTTGTTTGATAGCATAATTTTACTTTGAACCTAGCCAAACACCAAAAGAGCTAAACTAAATCCCAAGCTTGATTAAATTAAATTTCATCCCGTTTTCCCTCTTTCTAAATTGGTTTGGCTGTCTTGAATAAATTGTAATCATAAATGGATTTAAAGGATTTTATGCTGTTGCTGCTTGAGATCTTCATACCTGTCTTGAGTTTTCTGGATTTGATAAACCCTATCTAATGTAAACCTGGTGCTGCAGCCAAACACTGCCTTAGAAGTGAAATTTTGTTTGTTAGAGTCTGTGTTGGTCTTAAGAGTGGCTTCTTATTGTAACTATTTCTGCATCAGTATATCATGGAATCTAATCTGTTTTTTTTTTTTTTTTCCTCATCTAACTCTTACAACTTTGTATCTCATTGTGTGTGTGTGTGTGTTTGTTTTTGGATTGGTGGTTGCTTCGTGAAATTTCCATACTTGGTTATATGTTTTAGATTATTGATCTACCAAGAGCGCCTTGTTTGGGAATTAAGGTGGTTGGTGGTTATTGTGGACGCTAAGGAGATTATTAAGAAAAGAAAAATATGTATTTGGCCAAAAATTTCTTCTCTTTTGAGGATTGTTTTTGTTAAGTTGCTATTACAAGTGACGGGCAAGATAAATACATAGCGTTTGAGTTGGTTTTTGTTTTAGGAGCTCTTGGCTGTAGTAAGCGGAAATCAATTAAGCAAACATTATGCAGTGATTAGGGAGTGCATTACTACCTTGGATTTTAGTTTTTTTTGGCCAAGTTGTTTTTATTGCTTTTCTTTTGATTGACTCTGGTCAGTTCGTCATTGGGGATTTGTTAGTTTTTGGACTTGGTCTGACAGGGAGAGTTGTTGATTTCCTTAGCCTTGGCGACCCACATACTTCCTATTAGTGATTTGATGGTAATAAATTTTATTTGATGTCTGTTTTACAAGTAACCCACTTATGAATAGTCACCGTCATTGTGACAATTCAAGCAACCCAATTATGAGTATCCTACTAACATAGGGGTGAAAAAGCATTTGAAGAAATTGCCTTAATCCCACTAAGATGTTTTAGTTTCGACTTATGCTAAGAAATGATCTTAATCAGAGGTAGACCTAGGAAGACTTGGGCTTATTGTATAAAAAATGATCTTAATCTATTAGAATTAGATGAAAATATGACACTAAATAGGACCCAATTGAGAAAAAGGATTCGTGTAGCTGAGCCCACTTAGTGGTATTAAGGCTTTGTTATTGTTGTTGTACTTTATTGTGTTTTTATTATAAGTAATTGATTTAATTTATATTCTATTTAACTTATGGACTTGCTTATTTAAACTTCATCATATAATAACATTTGTTTTAATATTAATTCCATTAAATTATGTTATTTTCATTATTTCCTATGCTTTGGATGAGATTCGTGAAGGTTTTTTGATGGATGGCTTCTGTGGAAGTCTTGTAACTGCTAGTCAAATTACTCATTGAAGAAAATTTACAAACCGTCACAGCTCCATCTTTTTGTGAATCTTTTGTTACTTTTTTGTTTTTGCTTAGAGAATTTTTTTGTCACTTCTTATTTTATATAAAGCTCATAAAATGAGAATAAATTTTCAAGATTATGAGGCTGTTTGATTGCATGTTCTTGAAAATACAAGCAGTTGTTTGATTGGATGTAAATTAAATGCTTCAAAATATTATTTTGGGTGTTTGTTATATTATATTTTATATGAAGTGCAATGTGGAGACTGATTTATTGCATTTTATATATAATCCATTAAAAGTTTACTTCATATATATGTTGCTTTATATGCATTGAAATGAGGTTTCTCTTATTCTGCTTATTTTAAAATTACTTAAATATTATTTTTACACCATCATGCCTATCTTTGTTTTGTTGAGATTTATATGTTGTTTGGCTTTGTTGATTGATGTTTTAATTGACTTATAGCTTGTGTGGTTCAGTTTGTTGACATCATTTTTCATTGAAGTTTTATATCCTTCGCATATATGGCGTATTGTACTATCATTGTATATCTCTTTGGTTACACTTGCTAATTGATCTACATGGATTGCACGCAATTTTCTAAAAATTGGATACTCTTATATTAGCATTACATATTTACATTCTACACTTGCAGGTTTATGTATGATTTAATTCCATATTTTGTTTGTTGTGGTAACTCATTGTTAAGCTTGAATTGATAGAATTTCATCTAAAAATATTTGATGATGTGTCATCGCTGATGGATTACTTGTTTTATCATGTTTTAAAAGATTGATTGTTGGGGGTTGAATTGATAGGATTTCATAAACAAATTTTAAAATGTCGTTGTACACTATCACTTCCCTCTTAACAAATTGATATTTATGATTTTGGTTCGTTTTTGAAAGCTCGTCGTGAAGTTGGCAGAGACTTGTCATTATGCTCATCTTCATTGCTTGTTGGCTGTGGAGTCTCTTGAACACCGAAAACTTGTAAGTTTTTCCAAGTATTTTTTCCTTATTCATTTGATGATTGTTCTACTTTTTTACCTGTTAGAATTAATAAAAGCCTTCTTTTTAAATTTGACGTATTCCTTGTGTTCTTAATTCTTATGTTTTGTAACATTATCAATTAATTAATTATCATTTCAATATTATTATTATTATTTACTTCTGTTTGATTCTTTTATGTTGTGAAATATATATGATAATGCAAGCCACCTTGGCCGGTTGAGAGCTTTGTTTCTGAGCAAAGAGGTCTTAGGTCTAGGTCATGCATATGTGGTGTGCGTGTTTTGCAACTAAATTCGTTCAAATGTAGATGACAAAAGGAATCTCACACTAATGGGATGTTTGGTAATGAATTGAGTAAATTTTGTAAATCCGTATTTACAAAATCCAGCCAACATCAGATTTTAATAAATATGGGATTTAAGACAAATTAAGAAATAAATTGGATTTACTAAATTCTGAATTTAAAAATTGCTATTTTTTCTTCATGAAAAAACTCAAGATAAATCCAACTTAAATGGTTTACTAGACAACCCTAAGTGTGGCACATATAAGGTTTATTATAAATGATAGGCAAAAGGAAATACATAAGATTTGAGTTGGCATTGGTTTAGGAGCTCTTGTCTGTATTGAGTAAATGGAAATCAATTAAGCACACATTCATGGGTTGTTGGTTTATTTGGCGAAGTAGTTTTTGATCTTGCTTTGCTTGCTTGACTCTGGTCAGTTCTTCGTTGGGGTCATGTTAGTTGTTTGGGCTAGGTGTAGCAGGGAGAGTTGTTGATCTTATTAGCCTCGGCGACTTGCATTCACCTTTATAGTGATTTGATGATAATAATTTTTGTGGCGTCATTTAGCAGTTAAATATTTTTACAAATAATTCAATTAGCAATAGTTATAGTGACTGACGAATGCCAATTTGACCAATTTGTCACTTGCAGATGGATTTAGATGGAGAATTTATGACGACTAAAGTGCAAGGATTTATTCAATGTTATCTTAATCATGACTAAAGTGCAAGGATTCATCCAATTTGACAAATTTGTCTCTTGCGAAAAGATTCTATTTTTAAAACTAGGATAAACAATATTTTATCTTTATTTAAGTCAGTAAAAATTTTTGGCCTTGTTTGGCATCACTTCTGTTTTTTACTTTTGCTTTTAATTTTATTTTTGAAAACATGTTTGGTTATTTATATAATATATATATATATATATATATATATATATATATATATATATATATATATATATATATATATATATATATTTATTTATATTCATTTATTTATTTAAAACAAATTACCTTATTTTTAAAATACTCAAAAGTCCTAAAAGATGATTTTGAGTGTTTTTAAAAACAAATATGCTTTGACTCAAATCAAAACCTAGAAAAAAAAAAAGGAATGGCTTTTACTTTGTATTATTTTTTGTCTCCTAAACACACACACACACACGAGTAAAAAAAAAAAAAAAAGAAAAGTCAAAGAAATGAATTGCAATTTCTTACTAATGTATTGATGAAATAGCCTTTGAAGAAGTTTAATATATTTATATCAAGTTGTCTCACTAATGTATTGTGCTAACTGTGTTTTTATGATAGCTAATTGATTATTATATTACATTTGATTGATTTATATTTTATTCGATTCATTGAATTGCTTATTTAAACTTCATCATATATAATATCATTTATTTTGTTATTAATTTCTTTAAATTATATGCCATTCATATTTCCTGTGTTGGCATGAGACTTGTGCAGATCTTTTGGCAGCTGTGAAAGTATTGTAACATCTAGTCAAATTACTCGTTGAAGAAAATTTACTAACCTTTGTCGATCGCTTTTTGGGAGATTTTTTTGTTACTTTTTTGGGTATTGTTCAGAGAAGTTAATGGTTCTCATTTTATATAAAACTCATAAAATAAGAATAAGTTATGAAGATTATGAAACTGTTTGGTTGCATATTTGTTAAAATACGTGCAGTTGCTTGGTTGGTTGGAAATTAAATGTTTCAATATATATATATATATATATATATATATATATATATTATATTTTGGTGTTAGCTATATTACATTTTATATGCATTCAAACGTGGACATTGATTTATTACGTTTTATTTTTAATCTATCAAAAATTTACTTCGTATTTATTTGCTTTATTTGAAACTCAACAACAACAAGAACAATAACAAGTATTTATCCCACTAAGTGACATGAATCCTTTTTCTCCATTGTGTCTTATTGAGTGTCATATTTTCATTTAATTCTAATTGATTAAAATCATTTTTTATACAATATATCTCAGTCTTTATAGGTCTATCTCTGAATTTCATAACAAAAATTGAATCTAAAACATCTATTCTCCTAACTTGTTCATTAGATGTCAACATTTAATATGACCAAACCATATAAGACGACTCTCTCTAGTCATGTTTGCCATTGGAGCTACACAAACCCTATGATAGATATATTCATTTTGCGTTTTGTCTCTAAGTGTTTAGCTCTCATCCACCAAAACATTTTCATCCCAGCAACACTTTACTTTGTTTTATGCTTCTCTTTTAAAGACCAACATTCTGCACCATAGAACAATGTAGGTCTCATGACAATCTTATAAAATTTTCTTTTCAGTCTAAGCGGTACTTTTCTATCACACAAAAGCCCGAGACATTCCTCTCTTCAACCAACCAACTTGAATTCTACTCATAACACCTCTATCTATATCACTATCACTTTGAACAATGGACTTTGAGATATCTAAAACGTTCACACCTTCTAATAATTTGTTCACCCATGATTACAACTTAGTCACAAATGTATCTAGTTTTAGATCCGCTTATACAAAGGCTTTTAGAATCCAATGCAAACCTTCATAATTCGGATTTTTTTTGAACTTTCTCTAGTATCATCCACAATAAGGATATCATCAACGAAAAACATGCCCCAAGATACATCCTCCGGTAAATGTCTAGTAAGGGCATTCATAATTAAAGCAGAAAGATATGTGCTTAAAGCCGATCTCTGATGTAATTCGATTGAAATTAGAAAATTCTTGTTCAATCCTCCTGTTCGAACACAAGTGACAACTCTAGTTTTTATAGCTTTAATGACTTGAATATAAAACATATCAACACCTTTCTTCTATAGAACTCTCCAAAGGACTTCTCTTGGAACCTTATCGTAAGCTTTTTCTAAATCAATGAAAATTGTAAGTAGATTCTTCTTATTCTCTCTGTACTTTTCTATCAAAACTCTCAATAAATGTATAGCTTCCATAGTAGACCTACCCGACATAAAGCCATACTGATTATGAGAAATTTTTGTATCTCGTCTAAACCTATGTTGAATTACCCTCTCCTATAATTTTAAAGTACGACACATCAACTTAATTCCTCTATAATTTACACACTCTTGTGCATCCCCTTTATTCTTAAAAATAAGTACTAAAATACTATTCCCCACTCCTCGGACATCTTTCTGGTTTTTAAAATAATATCAAAGAGTTTAGTAAGCCAAGAAAGTCTCAAATCTCTTTCCACACGTCAATTGGGATACCATCAGGTTCTACTGATTTTTTATTCGCGGTTTTTAAAGTCTCATCAACCTCTTTTTTATTAGTATGATGGTAAAAATAAAATATTTTATTATTATTAATGATATTAAAATCACTAAGAACGGATCATATTTTCAAAAACATTATTGAAAAATTTATCAAAATAACTCACCCAACTATGCGTAATCTCTCTCTAAGAAAAATATCTTTTGATTTTCATGTTTAATGCACTCTACTTATATTTAAACTTTTCTTTTCTCTTTGGTTAATTTATAAATATATTTTTCATCATCTTAAGTATCTAATATATTATAAAAATCACTAAAAGTATAATTTTAGACATCACAAATTATTCTCATAGATTTTCTACAAATCACATTATATTTTTCTCAGTTCTCTAAGCTTTTACATTTAAACTAATTATTATAATACAATTTCTTAATTTTATCTTTTTTTGCATATTATTATTCCACCACCATCTAGTATTATTTATAAAAATATTTCTTTTTGATTTTTCAAGTACATTTTTTAGTCATATGCTTAATAGAGTTTGTTACTTTATCCCCCATAGTGTTTGCTTCTTCATGAATATTCCAAATATTAAAATATTGAATTTTATTTGTCCTTTTAGACGCATTTATCTAATTTTATGATAATATTTTCTTATATTCTTTATCTTACAATTATTCATCCTAAAATCTAGAACTAATAATTGATGTTGGGTGCTTAAATTTTTACCTGGAATAACCTTACAATCTTTACAGTCTCGACGATCTATTTTCTCATAAAAAAATAGTGTTTTATATGATCAATTCTTATAAGTAATAATACGTTCATCTCTTTTCTTAAATAAAATATTAGCAATAACAAAATCATAGTGCAAAACAAAATATAATACAACCCTACCTTTTTCATTAATCATTTTAAAACCATAGCCACCATAAATATTTCTAAAATCTTCAGCGACTACTAAGTTCCCTCTAATAAATTTTCTTTTTCAAGCGGTTTCCTTTGTATTAATTCTAGTTCATTCTAGACTTTTTCTTTTGAACATATATCTAACTTACTTGTGAACCATAAGCATTTATATTATTAAAAATCTTAGTATCAAAAACAAACTTGATGACTATAATTATATCTTTAATTCTATTAATTTTAATAACATTTTCTTCCAAAATCTTATTTATAATTACACCTACTCCATTTCTAGTGCGACTCTTACAATTTAAAACCTAAAATATCAATCTCCTTGGCCTTTTCTCTGATCCATTTAGTTTTTCGAATACACAACATATTTATCTTTCTATGAATCATAATATCAACTAATTCTATTAATTTACTTGTGAGAGTATTTATATTCCAAGATCCATCCTAATAGTAGTTTCATGGAATAATTTTTTTTCAACCATTTTTCCGAAATATAGGAACCATTGTTTATTTGACACTACATTTAGGTGCCGTTGTAGCGGCCCTTGCACACTTTTCATTATATTCAGACCACAACATGTCGCTTCTAGGGGATGCTCTAGTGATTACACATGGATTTAAATGCCTCATGTCATGATTTTTGTGACAAATTTTACGGTTGCTGTCGACTCTCTCATGCAACCCTTCACTTTTCACATCTATTGTTTAGGACCCGACAATAACAGGGTTAAATATATGAAACACTTACAAAATTAAAATATAGGAAAATGGAATACAATGTTTTTTTATTGCAGCTGACTAAATGTCCCTATGAAAATTTGGGTGCTTTTATATGCGATCGTTTTAAGATGTTTTTAAAAGAGCAATTCAAGTGTTTATCAAATTTGCAATCACTTTGATGCTTTCTTTGGGCGATCTCTCTTGTAATCTATTTGAAAAAGCCTTTCAGTAAATTTACTTCAAATATTTTTCTATGAAGTGCATAGCTTTCGTAGATTTAATTTGTTTTTTACCCATCAAATTAGGTGTGCTTGTACTCACCTATTGTACTAGAGTACAGTGGTGTGAAGTTTACTTTTGTGATTAAGGCGGAGAAAGTTTCTCTGCCTCTAGGAGGGAACTTAGTGGAATCTTAAATAACTTTGTGCTGAAGTGTTACGTATATGTAAATTCAATGTTAAATCACATGCAAAAATATTTTTTTGCTTTTTCACTTAAATATACTTCCTTGCAACAGTAGCTTTTTTAGTTTTATTACTTATATGTTTATATAATGATATTTTAAATGAAACATTCTATAGTTGCTTTGCTCAGTAGGTTTCTCTTATTGTGCTCATTTTATCATTACTTTCAATATTATTTTTACACCATCAGCTCTTTGTTTTGTTGAGATTTATATGTTGTGTGGCTTTGTTGATGGATATATTAACTGACTGACAGCTTGTGCGGCTGAGTTTCTAGATGTCATCTTTCATGGAAGTCTTATCATTCACATGTACGGCATAATATTGCACTTAATATCATTATATATCTGTTTGGTTACACTTACAAGTTGATTTGCATAGATTGCATGTAATTTTCTAATATTGAGTAATATTAGTTCCATCGTGCCTAACATTTCAACATTTTTATATTGGCATTAAATATTTTGCACATCTTAACATCCCTACACTGACATGAATATATATTATTTAATTGTCAAATTTGTTTATCATGTCCCAATGACTTGATTGTTAGGTTTGAATTGATAAAATTTCATCAAAAATTATTTGAAGTGTCATCATTGATTGATGGTTTGTTTATCATGTTTCACAAGTTTGATTATTGGGGGTTGAATCAGTTGGATTTCATACACAAATTATATGATATCATCACATGATCAATTGACATCCCTCTTATCAAATTGATGTTTGCGATAAGACTCTTCGAAAGCTCATTGTGAAACCCACCCTTTTTTATGTAATTATCTTAAAGGGGCATTACACAACTCAATTCCTATGTTTTACATATCTAGCACCTAAACAGTGAACTTTATTTTGACATTTATACCGCTAAATTTTTCATATCACTTAAAAATACCACTATTTCAACTTCGAAAAGTGTAATACACCTTTTTCATGCATAGGTACGGTGGCATATATGTAAAAATTGAAGTTTAGTTGGATTTGTAAATACGTAGGAATTAAGTAGCTTGTACGTAAATATTCTTATCTTTAATGGTTTCAGACTCTATCCCAGCTGTGTTGTTGGCAGAGGTTGCGGATGAAGCCTGATACATCTTGTGTCTGGCCTTTATGCTCATATTCTTTGCTTGTTAACCGTGAAGTCTCTTGAGCACTGCAAACTTCGTAAGATTTCTTAAAGACTATTTTACAATCTTATTGTTTTGATTATTGTTCTACTATTGTTCCTTTTATAAATATTTTTTTAATGTTAAATTTTTTTACTTTTTGTTTGTTCCTTTTAGTTAATCAAGCCTTCTTTCTTAATTTTGGCAGATTCCTTGTGTTTTTACTTTTTATGGACTGTAACATTATCAATAAATCAATTTATTGTTTGTTCAATGTTATTATTGTTATTACTTTGTCACTTTTGTCTGATTCATTAATGTGTAGTGAAATGTATATTATAGATTTTTAATCTTGAAAGCGTCCAACGGATCTTTCAGGTATCATTCTTCATGTGTACTGAAATATATATTATAGATTCTTTTGGTTATAGAAAAAGGTATCTTGAAAGCATCCAACCGATCTGTCAGTCATCTTTTTGTGTTCTTTATTATTTTGGGACTACGGATTAATTAGAACAAACCAAAACTTTGGATGCTTTAATTAAGATCTTATATCTTTGATGGTACAATGACCGGACTATTTTTATTGGTTATGTTCTTATTCGTGTTTGCCTTGCTGTATTGTTCCTCTTTAAGTTCCTTCTAGCTTCTTCAGCTATTTGGCTGCTCTACTTTTGTGGTTAGAATCTTTATCCTGAATTTCTTTATAAATATAATCACGAGGCATTTAGGAAAAAAAAAGTCAGAAGTGATTGATTTGAATAGATATTTTTATTGGCGAGTGAAGTTTATTTTTTTAATTTTATAATTTTTAATTTTCTCGGGCATGGTGAGACTTAAGGGCACTAGGTTTTAGTGAGGTTAGTGCAAATGTAACCTGCATGTCTGGATGGAAGACGGTCTGATAACGTAACAAAGTATATATATATATATATATATATATATATATATATATATATATATATATATATAACTGCAGTTCTAAAAAATCAGAAAAGAAGAAAAGTTAGGACCGAAAATTCCAAGGAAAGATTGTATTAATTGAAAAGAAAGATGATTGATCAACTGCCTGAGTGCCACTTTAGGATACTGAATGCAATTCTTAACCCGGAAGGATATGAGAAATGTGATTGCAACCAATCTAAAACTTTCTAGCTCCTTTTAACCTACAAGGCAGACTTATATCGGCAAGCACTCTATAAAATAAAAAAAATTAAGATAATGGACTGAATTACAAGTATGAACATAACAAGTTCAGTTCCTATGTCATTTTTCTGGATTTGGCGGGAGTTCATCCTGAGAAGTAGTTTCATACTTGATTTTTGTAATGTGGAGTCAAATTGATGACGTTGAATGTAGTAGAAATATTGTTGTATTCGGGGAGATCATTTTGATAAGTGTTACCATTTATACGCTTCACAATCCGGGAAAGCCCATCGGCTTTGGCCTTGAGCTTTCCATGTCTTCCGGAAGGAAAATGCTCTGTCCTTATTCGAATCCATACTTTGTCTCCTTTGAAAGTGCCCGCCTTCTACTTTTGTTTGCTTGTTGTTGATATACTTCATTTTGTCTTATGATATTCTCATGAACTAATTTATGTAGCTTTTAGATTTCTTGTAGTCGAAACTCAATGTTCAGTGTCATTGCCTGAATGGGAAAATACAAAATGTAAGATAAGTGAAGATATAAGATTTCTCTCATAAACCATCTCAAAAGGACTGTATTTGGAGGTTTGACTGCGGGATCGGTTATAGGCGAACTCCGCTTGAGATAGAAGATCAATTATGCAATATTCTTTCCCACGTAGCAACGAAGTAGGTTTCCAAGACTTCTATTAACAGCTTCCGTTTGCCATCGGTTTGTGAGTGGGAAGCGGAACTATATTGAAGTTTGGTATCCAATTCATAATTTCTTCCAAAAGTGGCCTAAAAACTTAGCATTTCGATTCGATGTGATAGTACGTGAAATGTCATGTAAACAAACCATGAAATATAAATCAACAATGTGAGAGTTGTTCGAAGAGGTTTTCCATGATACAAATCGAGCAATCTTGGAGAAGCTATCCACCACCACCACCATTATAGAATTCTTGTATCTTTGAGTGCATGGTAATCCAACCACAAAATTCAAGTTAGTAATTGTCCAAGGAAATGCGGGAACGGGTAAAGGAAGGTATGATCTTGAATTTTGAGTCATTGTCTTGGCTAAATCTTTATGCATAAAGGGCCAATATAGCTTGTCTTTAAGAAGAACTAGAGTCTTGTATCTCCCAAAATGACTGGCTAGGCCCCTGTTATGGCCTTCCATCAATATGGCACTCGAATGGAGCACTTATGAATGCATACAAAATTTTCTCTGAAGATGTAGAAGGTTTTGTTGCTGCTATGCCACTTGAAAAGAAGGATTCTCGACATACATTCTTGATATTAGTTCGAACCCACAACTTTAGCTTGCAAAACTGATAGAATAGCTTAAAGCATCAACTACTTGATTATAGAGTCTTGATTTGCACTTGACAGTAAACTGAAAGGCTAAAATATATTCACTCTATGTGGTGTGTCTCCTTTTCAATTTATTTTGATTTTGAAGATATTTGAGGGTTTATTGATCAGTAAATTGGACAAATTCGTTAGCTAAAAGATAACAACTTCATTGTTGTAGTGCCCTCATGATCGAATATAATCTCTTATCATATTTTGAATATTTTCTTCTGGAGTCGTTGAGCTTTTCACTAAAATAGTCTATGGGAAAGTTCTTGTTGACTAAGAATGGCTCCAATATTGTTGCCACATGCATCACATTTCACTTTGAACAAAATATCAAAATCTGAAAGTTTTAAAACTGGAGCGGTAAATAGGACCTATTTCAATGATCAAAATTGACCTGTGCTTGCTCGGTCCAACAAAAAATGGATTGATTTGAGCATTTCGATTAGTGGGGCAATGATGGTACTGGAGTTCTTGACAAACTAGTAATAGAAAAAGGCCAACTCATGGAATTGTCGGATTTCTGTGAAAGAGGAGCTGGCCAATCCCTTATAGCTTCAACTTTGTTAGAATCCACTCCATCCCTGCCGTCAATATCACAAATCCCAAGAAATTGATGCGGCCAACTAGGAATTCACACATTTTCTTTGGCAAAAAACCGGCCATCATAGGATTTCAAAAATACTTTGTAAATGTTGAAAATGTTCAAATTTGTTAGAACTATGTATCAAAATATCATCAAAGTAAATTACCACAAACTCTTTCATAAAAGGTTGGAAAATTTAATTCATGAGGCGCATAAATGTGCTCGGAGCGTTAGAAAGCCTGATCGACATCATCATCCACTCATAAGGCCATCGCGCCTTGGATGTTGTTTTCCACCTATCTCTCATCTTGAATGATGTATATCAAAATATCGCCGAAGTAAATCATCGCAAACGTTCCCATAAAAGGTTGGAAAATCTAATAAATGTGCTCGAAGCGTTAGAAAGCCCGAACGACATCACCATCCACTCGTAAAACTCATCTCTTATCTTGAACGTTGTTTTCCACTCATCCCCATATCACATACGTATTTGGTGTTACCCACTTTTAAGATCTATTTTGGAGAAAACAGTCGACCCTTTTAGTTGATAAAAAAAGTTCATGCAATCGAGGAACGTGAAACCTATATTTGATAGTGATTTTATTTACAGCTTGACTGTCAATGCACATCAGCACATGCGCTCTGACCCACTCTTTTTTGGAATCAAGAGAGTCAGAACCGTACACGAGCTAGCACTACGTCGCACCAAGCATTTGTGGATCAGCTTATCCACTTGACATTGAAGTTCCTCGTGCTAATTTGGAGATCCTATATGCTGATCTTTTTGTGGGTGACCAAACTAGGAACACGATTAATGCATGTACCTCTCTCATAGGAGGCAATCTGGCAGGAATCTTTGTCGGAAATATATCTTCGAACTGTTGTATCAATCCTTGCACTTTGGAAAGAGTTGCCGGGAGTTGTCCGAAACTCTCGGTTGCAATAAAAAGGTAGTCCATAACTATCTCATTAAAATCTTTCAAGAGCAATGAAGGCACAAAAGTGTTGATTTCAGTCACCTTCTGATTCTCTTCATTCGTAGGCACCAAAGTGGTTTGAATTCCCTCTTTGATAAATGAATAAGTGTTAGCATTCCCATCATCAATCGTATTGCAAATTCCAACTAAGCATATACGTGACAAGCGTCCATAGGAATTACAACACGTAAAAACTGCTGTTTAAGTTTCCAACCTATCAAAAACGACATCATGCATTGCTTGTTGACTTTAATTTTATGCCCCTTCTTGAGCCACTTGAGTTGGTAGGGAATGGGGATGAGGTTGAGTAGTTAGCCCAAACTTTTCAACTATAGTTGTTGCAACCACAGTCGATACTTTGGAGGCATGCTATCACTAGTAATTCCCCTTCATCTGCTTGTAGGATTTGTTCCATTGTTGGATTCGTATCTTCTTGTTCCAGCACATTATTTTTCTTTGATCAACCTCATGCACCAATGTAATAATGTGCTAGTTAGGTCAAAGAAGGTTACGTTGCCGAATCCATGACATTTGAAGCATCATATACTAGATGTAGTCCCTTCCGTCTCTGTGTTAGTAGACCTGCGTGCTTAGGACAATTTAAGGTTGTGTGGCTAATTCCATGACTTTTGAAGCATCATATTCTGGATGTAGTCCTTCCCTCTCCTTGGTAGCAGTCCCTCCTGGTTGGAGAACAGTTTGGTGCTGTTTTCAACTTTTCGACCATTGGTTTGTGCTCATAAGTGGACTGAATTGCTGGTATTGCCCAAATCACTGGTAGGAATGTGTATTGGAGTGTTCCTACCCAATTTTTGCTACTTTTCAACCTTCACCATCAAGTTAATCACGTCTCGTAATGTCAAGAACGGTTGAAAGAGTTGAATCACATTAGTGTATGTGGTCTTGTACCCAAATAAACATGCAATAGTGTGTTCTTCGAGTTCATAAAGATTGCACTTCAAGTACAACTGTTTGAATTCAGCGATATATTTCTCCACAAATAATTTTTATTGATGAAGGTTATGAAGCCGGATGAAGTTTTTGTCAGTAATAAAAAAATTTCGTTGCATTTATTTCTTCATTTTGGTCCAATATGTGATTTTGGATTTACATCCATTTGTCGAATCATCTTCAAATTCTCCCACCAAAGTGTGACCTTTAATTTGGTCGCCACCAGTTTGATGAGATATTCTTGTGATATCTCATTAAATTCTAGTATTCATTTAACTAAATATAGCAAATTAATAAATTCATCGAGATCCAATCTTCCATCAAAAACAAGAAAGTCAAATTTGATTCCAACATATGTGGATGTTTCCGTCAATTTTCACACCTTGATGTATGCAGTGGTTGTTCATTTCTACTAGATATCTCTTGATGGAATCGGTCATCTTTCCTCGCTCCTCACCTCATTCTCACCTCATTTTCAAATTCATTTTGATGTTCTTTTGTATCTCACTTTTCAAGAAGCGCCAATCTTTTTTATAGACAACAAATTTCTTGTTACAATTCTTCCACAACCAAATCTCGGGCTAGATGGGCATTATTTTTCCTTGGCGATATGATTGAGAGAAGAAAGAACTACAAATGAACACAACGAAAAAAATTTTTGGGCAATAATTAAAATCAAGGAGTCAAGATGGAGGACTGTTACCTTCCATGATTGTACCGAGGAAACCCACGACTGGACAGAGGAAACCCACGACTTGACAACAGAGAATTATAGTCGCAACAGAGAATCCGAACAACAGAGAAACCCATGACAAGGTTTGATGAAACCCATAGCATGAACACAAATTAAACTCAGGTAGGAATGAATAACTTTCTACAAACCTTCCTAAAGCTTAGGTTGAAGACCCAGAAAACCTGGATTGCAAATCGAAAGACAGTTCTTGCAGCCACCACAATTCAGAAAAATAGAAAGATCTGGATAGAATTCTTGAGAAAGGAGAACTAGAAAATAGATGGAAAGAAAAAAAATGATGAAATGCTCAAGAACTAGGAGAACGAAGATAAAAGATATGCAAGAACCATGCTATGATACCAAGAGGAATACTACCATAACAAGGTATGAATGCAAGAACCATGCTATGATACCAAGAGGAATAATACCATAACAAGGTATGAATGCAAGAACCATGCTATGATACCAAGAGGATACCATAACAAGGTATGAATAGTAATCTGTAATTCGAAATATCCTAAAAAGAATAAAAGCTAGAATTGAAAATCTGAAGGAAGGAAACATTAAAAGAAAGATGACTGATCACCACTTAGGCGTCACTCGAGGATATACCGAGTAAACTTAATCTAGAATGATACGATAAATGTTATTACAACAAATATAGAACTCTCTATCCCCTTCTAACATATGAGGCGACCTTATATAGGCAAGCCCTAAACAAAAACAAAAAACTCAGAAAAATGAATTAATTACAAGTGTTACACCCTACTAAAAACATAATAATTTTAGCTCTTGCATTAGAACCCCCGACCACGGGATTGAAAAAATATTACGTTCCGAGTTTGAACATAAACTCGGTCGTGGAGTATAACATGGTTGTACTTGAGGTTTTTCTTCATGTTGTATTAAGTAAGAAAACATCCAAATAATCATTTCGCTGTGCTGAAGTAAAATGTTTAGTACAATCATATTGTACTCCTCCGCACAGATAGGCCTTAGGCTTCTCGCTTTTTAGACAAGGACGCACATCAAATTTTAGTAGGGGTCCGTATGCCAGTATTTTTTTTCCCACGGGCCAGAGTGTCATTCACATTTGGTGTGAAGTTTCTTCTCCCTATCTATTTTGAGATTGATCAAGTGTGCATGTTCGAACTTATCTGGAGAGGTGATTTTGCTCTAGTTTTGATACTTCTCTATTGGTTGAGTCTTCTCCTGTCTTTCTCCATTTTCTCATCTTCTTTTTCTTGTAATTTGTTTAGAGTGTAATTTTTTTTAAACTATTATGATCTGGGTTCTTTGTTATTAACAAAATCTCAATTGGTCGTAGGTTTCCTTATATGTAATTTTTACGAGCGGTTAGAGTCTTATCATTACTGCCATATTTCATTTATTGTTTTTTTTTTGTGAGAAATTTACATACATGGATTTATATATCTAACATCTAAAATTTGACATTTATATTTATAACACCTTTGTGCTATAGTCTATGAATAAAAATGTATATTTGGTGTTTAAAAACATGGTAAAATTAATATTTTTGATGTGATGTGAAAAATTTGAGTGAATGTTAAAGTTTGGGTGTTAGATAAGTAAATACTTAAGTATTATGGGGTACATAAATAAACCTTATTAGATTTATAGCGATAATTGTAGCTGTTATTAGTTGTTATTAGCTTTTATTTCCTCATTATGTATATTCTATTTGTTTTATTCTATTTTATTTATTTCATTTATTGTGTCTATTGTAAATTGTAATTGAGTTTATATACATGTCCTTCTATCAAGAGTATCATGCTACTTTATTCCAAACTCAGCATGGTATCAAAGCCTAACACTAGATCCAAGACGTTGCCGACTTCCTTTGCAGATGCCGCCTGCAGTTGACTCCAAGCCGCATGTAGTTGCTTCCTTTGGTGGTTCCCTGCAGCCGGTGGACCCCTCTGAAGATTCCTGTAGCATGGTTTCTGCTGAGAAAAATTTCTATAGCGTGGCTTCTTTATGCAGTGTGGATTTTCCTTTCAGTTGTAGGTCTTTCGGTTCCCTGCTTCTCCCTGCAGATTCCCTACGTGTTTTTCTCCGTCTTGGTTTGGTTACTCTACAACCACCGATTTCCTCTGTTTTTCTTCTGCAAGCGCAAGCCGTCGGTTCCAACAGATGTTTCCCTCATCGATCTCACCTGAAACTGTCTGGATTTCTGCAGTTGTATTTGTCTTCTGGTGGGCCTACGAGAATTTTTCAGTGGCTCAAAATCACAATCACATCTCCTTTGGCTCAGTCATAATGATGACGGATTCCTTCAAAGCTGAACCACCTTCAGAATGTGTTTTTGATTCCACCGGAGGATCGACTCCAACCTCCGTTCCCTTGTAGATCGGAGGATCGAAAACGAACATAAATTTCTTGATCACAACCCATAAACTGAATGGGTAACTTTCTCAAATGGTCCCAGGTGGTGTCTTTGTTCATCAAAGGAAGCAGGAAATTTAATCACCTTATACGTAGGATTCATGAGCCTCCAAAGACTGACTCGACATATGAAGCTGAGAAGTGGAGAACTCCATGGTCATGTCGTGGCTGATCAACTCCATGGAGACTTTGATTGGCTATTTATATATGTTCCTCCCTTTAGCTAGTGTCTTCTGAATGGCCATCAGTGATACCTACTCGGATGTAGGAAATTTCGACCAACTCAATGAGGTGTCTAAGAAAATCCGAGAGGTAAAATATAAGTTAAGGACCATGAATCAGTGCTATAATGACCTGCTGCATTGTGGATGGAATGCGACCTGTATTATGACTACACTTGTGATTTTATGGCCTACTATCTCTCTTCTAGAAGATTTTAGTAAAAATCGCATGTTCCAATCCTTGGCTGGCCTAGCGAAGTCTGGGGCCGTATTTTTTTGGTCGGAACCCTCCTTCGTCCGCTCGCGCTGCTTTCACCGAGATTCGTCGGGAAGAGAGCCGGAGACTTGTCATGCGCGACACTTCTACCCCTTCAGTCGAATCATCTGCCTTGATCTCACACAGTGCTCAGCCCTTGTCCATGCCACCTCGGATTAGTCACCCCACTTGTGATCACTGTCACAAACCTAACCACACTTGGGACAAGTGTTGGAAATCTCACAATAAATCGGCATACAAACCTTGGACTAAATCCTTTGCTACCAAGGGTTTCATCGTGATGTCCGATTCTACCACAGCTCCTACTAGAAACATGATCGAATCCTCTGAATCCCTGAAAAACTAGATTGAGCAATTGATCAAGCTTCTTAGGGCCAATTAAGTTTCAGCGGGTCTGTTGATCTCCCACGTCCGAAAAGGTGGTACTCCTATGACTCTCACAGTTTAATTCATCATCTAGTCTGTGGATTATTGATTTTGGTGTCACTAGTTACATGACTGGATGCTCGCAAGCTTTCTTGATTTACCATTCGTGCTCTGCACTTGGCCACTGGCGCCTAGGCGCCATAACCCTCTCAAATTGAGCAATAAAGTCGAGATCTTGGCGCCAAGGCGCCAACCATTAGGAGGCAAAGCACAATTATGGACCCTTAGGTGCCAGATGTGCAGTTCCAAACCGAGAGCTTGACACTTAGGTGCCCCAACTAAAATCAACAGTTGACACAGTTCAGACTTCGAGATCATGGGGGGAAAAATATAAAAACGGTGGAGACGAAGTTTGAAGGGCCTTTTGTTTTGTTTTTTCTATCCTTATAGTGTGAGAAAGTTCCACAGGAGAAGGCCATACATCTAGCAAGGAGGTTATAAGTTTTAAAGCTAGATCAACGGGAGAGTTAAGAAGATTGAGATATTGAGAGTATGCTTGTAATTTATTTGCATTTGCTGGACTTATTGGAGATAAGTATCCTGAATTTTTGTGCTTGTTTCTCTTTAAGAAACGACTATGCAAGAGTGTTACTTTTAATTCAATGTTGATGTTGATGAAATTTGACATGCTTAGTGAGTAGATTTTATTTTGTTCTTCTTTGTTGTGGAATTAAAGGGATAAAGGTTAAGCAAGTGGGTGTGAATTTGTATGAAATTTTTAAATGGTGTTGGAATAAATTTGAAACTCATAGACTAGTAACTCGGCCAGTCAATTTGTTAAAAGTAATTGTGATTATAGAATTGCGGGAGGAATCTATAAAGAACGATTAAGTTATTCACGCAAACTTATTGGAATAGGAATATCTCCTTTGCATTCATGCGATTTGATTTGGGTGCAAGGTTGTCTTGGATCAAACAAACTATTTTAAGTTTTGCAGCATTTGGTGCGTGTCAGACACACCACTCAGTAGTTGTAGTTTATCTCGATGTCCTATTTTGTTGCATTGTCGTTTGTATCATCTTAGTTTCCAACATTTAAAAAATTTGTATCATTTGATGTTTTCTAATAAAAGTCTCTCTAAATTCAATTGTGAGGCATGTCAGTTAGCCAAGCATCATCGTGTTCATTATTGTCCCCACACTTACACACCTTTTGCTACTTTCTCCTTCATTCATAGTGGCATAGTGGGACCCTCTTGCACTTCTAGCTACACCAATGAACGGTGGTTCTTGACTTTAATTGATGATCATAGGCGCGAGTCAAATGTCCACCTTCCAAAACTTCTGCACATTCATTTTAACTCAATTCAAAACTCCAATTTTGGTCCTTTGAACCGATAATGGTCGTGAGTTTTTCAACTATATTTTGGATGAATTTTTGGTAAGGGCATCCTCCAACATAGCTCGTGTATGGACACTCAACAAAATGGGATAACCAAGAGGAAAAAGCATCACCTCCTCGACGCTACCCGCTTTAATATGTTTCAATCTAATGTTCTGAAATGATTTTGAACGATGCCATTCTTATAAATAGTGTTCATTCTAAAATTCACAAGTTTCGAACCCCCTTAGCTTTTCTGATGTCATACTTCCCTGCTAATCGGGTGTTCTCCATATTAGATCCCAATATTTTTTGGGGGCACGACCTTTGTTCGGAACACTGACCCAATTAGAGTAAACTTGATCCCATATTCATAAAATATATCTTCTTAGGGTCCTCCACAACTCAAAAATGGTATCTTTGCCTTGATCCTACCACGAACAAAATATATGTGAGTGTTGATGTCTTCTTTGAAAGTGTTCTCTATTTTTCTAACTATGCCTCAAGTGAGAAGGAACTTGTCTTAAACATTGTCCCTTATCCTACGCCAATGAATGTTCCCCCCATTGTTCCTACCATTGAGGAGTCCCCTATTCCATTGAGTGCATCATCTCTTCCACCACTGTCCGTGTCTAAACTTGGCGCACCCGTTCCAATGCTCCTACTCTGGAGCTTGCTATCTTTTTAAAGGACCTTAACTCCACTCCGGGAAACATCCTCAGCACGACCCCGCCAAATGAGAAGGTGAGTTCTCCGAGTAAGGTACACAATCAACCACGCTCCTTCTATTTTATGGAAATATGTCTCTTTCCGCATTATATCTCTGAACTACAAAGCATTTGCTACTGCCTTGACGGATCATCATATCCCAACCGTTATTGAGGTTGCTTTTTCTGATTCAACCTGAAAATTGAAAAATGACTGTAATGGAGGAGATTGATGCCCTTCAGTGAAACTATATGTGGGACGTCTTTGATATTCCTAAGGGTAGGAAAGTTGTTGGAGGTAATGATGGTTTTTCAGCACCAAGTTTAATTATGATGGATCATTTGAACGCAACAAGACATGATTGATCCTCAAAGCACACTCACAGACCTATGAAGTTGACTATGAAGAGACATTTGCGCTAGTGGCTAAGTTACTATTTTAGTCCTGCTGCCCTTTGCGGTGAATTTGGATCGACCTTTGTTCCTGATAGGTGTCAAGAATGTGTTCTTGAATGGAAAGCTTACAGAAGAGGTGTACATGTCTCTCCCTCCTGGCTTTGACACTACTGCTGCAGACAGCGTGCAAGCTATGAAAGTCCTTCTATAAGTAAAGCCGTCCCTAAGGACCTAGTTTGGTAAGTTCACAAAGGTGGCTGTGAGCCATTTTTTTACCTGGGCTTAATCGGATCACACTTTCTTCTTCCGACATTCCTCCAATGGCAAGGAAACTATCCTTATTGTCTTTGTTCATGATATTATCCTTACAGGTAACGATCAACATTGGAGTCCCCGAAAGTCATTCTTGCTACGTCCTTTGAAATGAAAGACTTGAGATCTCTTGTAATTCTTAGGCATGGAAGTGGCTCGGTCATTTTTGGGGCATCTGCATGTGATTGATCTCTGGACATAGAACAAGCTTCTTCCGTGCAAATCTATGATTGTCCCTATGTATCTCAATGAAAATTATCTGACATTCTCAATGTTGTCCATCAAAAAGACTCATTATAGCGTATTGCGGGAAAACTCTTCTCCCTCGCCTATACTTGCCCCGACATATGTCACGTTGTTTGTATAGTAAATCAATTCATGCATGACCCTTATGAGCACAATCTCCAAGCTGTCCACCAAAATTTTCACTATCTAAAAGGTACGCCGAACTTAGGTTTGTTTTTATCTCGTCACACCTCTCGGTCTATTGTTGTTTACACAGATTTTGATTGAGCCGGGTTGGTTCATAATTGACGTTCCATATCGGGTGTTATTCATTTGTACGAGAAAATTGTCACGTGGAAAAATAAAAAGCAGTATGCGGTAGCCCGAAGCAGTACTGAAGTTGAATTTCGGTCCATGTCCTTATGAATTTGTGAAGCTCTATGGTTACACATCATGCTTTGCGAACTTTGTATGTTAACGTCCGTCCTGCTGCAGCTATTTTGTGATAATAAGACCGCAATCAATATTGCTCACAATCCAGTCCAGCATGATTGTACCAAACATGATGAGATTGACAATCACTTCATTAATTAAAAGATTGAGTCTAAGAAATTGTGTTCCTTTTGTACCCTCCAATGGTCAACTAGCCGATATCCTCTCCAAGAATCTTTCTCGTTATTTATTCGATGAATTTAATTCTAAATTAAACATGACTGACATTTATGCTTCAACTTGAACGAGAGAATTAAATTTATA
The DNA here is from genome assembly GCA_022702705.1 of Papilionanthe hookeriana x Papilionanthe teres. NCBI lineage: Eukaryota > Viridiplantae > Streptophyta > Magnoliopsida > Asparagales > Orchidaceae > Papilionanthe > Papilionanthe hookeriana x Papilionanthe teres. The sequence continues at coordinate 25,126,273 of CM040421.1, forward strand.
ACAGTAATCCCTAACCGTTATTAATTATTATTATTTTTTATTCCCTCATTATGTATTTCTTATTTGTTTTATTATATTATATTTCTTTCTTTTATTGTGTGCATTGTAATTAGGCTTAAATATCTCTCATATCAACAATATGACATTGCCCTTTTCCAAACCTTAACAAAACTATTATCTTTTTAACCCACAAATGCATCCATTGTGTTAGACGTTAAACTTAAGATCTTGTGATTAGTGACAGGATCCAATCATTAAGTGAAACGGTTTATAAATTATGCACCATGAATGATTACATGTGTTGTAGCTGTGCTGATTAAATATCAGGTTTTTGCCTTCAAGTGTTGAAAGCCATGCAACTATAAACTTTGTGCTAAGCTTCAAGTTATCCTGCCGTATTTAATAATTTAATGGGACACGGTTTTTTTTTTTAAATTCTAATATATGCTTGCACAAATAAACAAAATCTCACAATTAATCCTGTACACCATCATTTTGCATGTAAGAAATATGTTTGCTGTGCAAATCTGACGGCAAAAGAAATAAAATGCAAGATTGGCATATCCACCTAAATTTCTATGTATTTACAGATCTAGCAACTAAATTTTATTTTTTACATCTATATCAGCCAAATCTTTCAAATCATAATAAAAATACCACCATTTTAACTTTCCAAAAAAATATATGATAAATGTGTAGTATAGGTGTTAAAGATAGAATGGAGTGGTATGTATGTAAATATTTTAAAATAAAAAGATCCCAAAAGTCAACTTGGCTTAAGAAGCACTAGTTGGGCTTCAGTTGAAGCATAAAACGAACCAGTCTCCAAGCATACCAATCATTTTCCTGATAAACAGATTAGAAAGAAAAAAGCAGAGAGTGGTTGCAGCCAGACTTTTAAACGCACCTCACCACATTCCCACAAATGCAAGAAAAATGCAGCAAAACTCATAAACCCTTATAGAAATACAGAGAGTAACTTCTCTACAATCAAAGTGAGAAAGAGAGAGAGAGAGAGAGAGAGAGAGAGCATTTCTTCTTCATACGAAGATGACAAACAATCAAAGAAAACCCACCCAGCAATTCTCTCTTTTGCACTCTTCTGAACACTCGTCCAGGCTCGCCATTCAAACACACAACTGCTATGCTTTGTGCTGCTTAGAACATCTCCTGGGACCGCCTCACGATGAACCTAACTTTCTTTTTGAATTCGTCCCTACTTTCTCTCCAATCCTTCTGCAAAAGCCCAAAAAATTATGAGATTCAACATCGCACAAACTTTAGATTATTGTTGCCAGTTCTTCTACCACCTTATCTTCATCAAACTGTATTCTAAATTCAAAGTTCCAGGGCAAATTTCAATGCAGATACTATAAAAGAAATCGACAGTGATTAAATCTCGATGATGGATCCCAAAAATGTTAAAAAGACACCAAATGTTTCAAGTGAACCAAAAAGGGCAAGCATAACTACCGATCAAATGAATTGGACATCACCAAGCAAAATACCAATAAAGAAGAAAGGTTCTTTGATGGAAGCATCCGTCAGAATTCTAGCACGGCTTCATTACATGAACAACTGAACAACTTAAAAGATGGCTAGTTTCTATAATGACACTTGCCAAAAAGGTTTTACTTGAACCATGTTTTAGATAAACAAAACAGAAGTCACAGGACAAGAAAATTCGGACAATTGCCATTTTATTAACCAATTTTGGGTTAAATCTCGCATAGACTTAAATCTTTAGTAACAAGTTGTCCAACATGCATAGTTCTGATGATACATCTTTTTGTAATCACGCAACCACATAACCATTCAACGGTATGAAAATTATCAAAATGTATGTTGGGGACTCATGATTAATCTCAAAATGGGAAATTTATGAACATAAGGTGCAAAAGTTTTGGCAAACCATTAAGAAACATTAGAGAATGAACTGATTGTAACACCATTAGCCAAGAACGAAAACAGCAGGAAAAATGGACAAACAGTTTAGACAATCAAACAGAAGTTTTAAAATAGAGCAGAAAATTATAAGATAAAGGCTATAAATTATAAATCATTTCTGCACTCACTGCCGCTTCAACATTTGCCGGGGACTCATCATTGGGGCTTGAAAGCATCGAAATAATACTCAGAACTATGCTCTCAACCTGCACACGGGACCTGGTTTAATCAGTAACAAATAATAAGATGTATATTTCAAAGTGAAATACGCAGTTAATCACAAACAACTTAATAGTATAGCATATCTTGAGGAGCCGTTTAATGTAATGCATAACAATTTGGATAAAGAGCTGTGGAAAAAAAGGAAATTTCCTGTATTTTGACCAACTAAAAAAGACCACGCAACTAAAAAAGTACAGCCCTTCAGCATCTTTCCACAACCCAACGTCCACATACCTGCGCATGGAACCCCTTAACCCCTTTTCCTTTCTAGTTAAACTCTTGCAGTAAACACAAAAGGAAAATTTGAGGTCTAAACTCAAAAAAATTCCATCATGAATGTAATCCCTACAACGAACTTAAAAAAACACCAACCTCATATTAGACAACTCCTTTGCTAAAGTATTCTGCTCCTTTTTGGGCGAGTCCGTGAAACTAAATACAACTTGATTCTTTTCAAGGTTTTTGATTCCCAATCAGCAACTAAGACTAAATCCATTCCAGAAGACAAAACACCTATTAGGTTGTGAATAAAGGCGGAGTCCTAAAAATTCGCCCCAATGAACACCCTGTTTCTTAAAAGTAGTCATTTGCCTTCACAGAAAAACCACAGCTCATTAAAATTGCACGACAAAAGCAAGCTGAACATGCTCGACACAAGAAATTTCTTGCTCAGCTTTGTATTTGAAATGCCAACATCCTTGTGGCTTAAAGAGCCTGAGAAGAAAATGTCATCATAGCATGGCCCATACTTACACCCATGCACTTCATATTAAGAATCAACTTCAAGTAATGTAGCCATATTTCTATGTTATCTGAGTTCTAAATATTTTGTTTTTTGTTGAGGAAAAAGATATTTTATCCTTTTCAATAGAAAATTCCATTATTTATGGTAGAGGAATAAATACAATATCAAAAATACAACAAAATCAACGCACTCCACTTTATATATACCTACATAAAGTACTCACGGTAAAACTAGAGCATATAGAATTACCTCTGGCTTGTTGCATAGCTTAGCAAACTAATGTGGACCCAAAACCTTGGTAAATGTATTTTGTAGCTGTTCTAAGTTAGAAATATGAAAAATAATAATCTTTTTGATGGCACCACATCTCCAATGAAGTAGCAGTTAATCACAATATTTTGGTTTTACATGAAACATGAGATTAATGAAAATTTAATGACAACACAATTTTTACAATTAGATGGCTTTGTTCAGTTTAAATGACCGAGTAACCCATTAAACAACACACCTTGACGGCTGTTCTATATAAAGGATTTCAATGAGATCATCATCACAAAAGACAATACTCTATTCATTTGTATTAATAACTAATCTTGGTTGATGGCAATAAACAAAATAATTAAGATGAAGTTGAAAATAGCAAATAAGATGCGAAGTAGTCCGATTTTGCAGATGTAATAAAATCATTGCGATCAGGCATAATCTTATATTGAATAACAAAGCAAGCCATCAAGCAGAAATTTGATGGTGTAAATTGATTGGCATGAGAGTAATTTAAGGTCATGAAGAGTAACCTGATCTCATGCATTTCAATTTAGAAAGGCATTAATTTCAATATCCATATCTTTTTTTTTTGCTAGAAAACTTGTAGTGCCTTCTAGTATGTTTCAGGCATAGAAATGATATCAAAGACAAGGACAAGTGCTGAAAGTTGGAAGATTGATGACCAAAAGACAACTAAATACAATGGTAAGCACAGTATCATTTATCTTTTGAAGGATAATTGATGCATATTGGTCATAGAATTCTTTGAGACATGTATGCTCAGTTCAGACAAAAATTGTGAATTGAAGTGTTTTAGCAGGAGAAAGAAGAGAAGCCAACGTGTGTACATCTATAAAGGTAGAGGGATAAGTATAATTTCTTTGGGTGGAAAAGAAGCATATGAAGGATAGGTTTAGAAGTTGGAACAAAGTAGGTAGATGACTCGGGAAATGTAGTATTAGTTGAAATACATACACATCTGAGATACAGATCATAAAAACAATAACCATTTTGAGAATAAGAGTATTCCAAAAATTGTAACTGGATTACTTGATTACAAGCTTGAGTGGAGTGCAAACGTAGAAAAAATTGACTAACTTGAATAAACAGTGGATAAGGGGGTGATATTATGAAGAATGGGATGGCTGTGGAATACGATTAGTCAGTTAACATTCAACCAAAATTAAATAACCCCATAATTGATAAGGCACATTCATTCGTAACTTCAAACTTTGGGCTACAGCGAGCATGTGAAGATACTATTATTCAATAATACAATATTGTTGAAATATCAAAGGAGACGGGATTGGTGAAATTCTATTGTTAGCACAAAATAAGGTAAGCTGGATCTATATAAACTCAAGATCATTATGAACACAAAGAGTTTTAATAATAGTAGACGAATACACTTTTAATTTCTTAATTGAAGGTGCAAAATATAGAAAATACTTCAGACTTGCACTTGAGCAAATATACCTATGTGACTTGAGAGTGATCATCAACAATGTAATAAAATATATAGACACTAGGTGGTTAAGAACATGACTCAAACACTTAACATCAAAAATCGCTAAGTCTAAAGAGATCATCGAGATTCGATATGGAATATGAAAACACACCAAATATTATTTACATAGCTTATAGGAATCACATTCAAACTTGAATAGAGAGGACATAAGCAAACTCCTAGCATTTGTGGTGTAGAATAACCCAAACTACCTTAAAAAGATATGGTGAGAGTGAAAGTGCTAATATCAATCATAAAAGGGCTAGAGACAAGCCAGGAAGTGGAATTCAAATTTGGTAACATGTTTTGAAGGATGGTGAAAACAACAATAGTGAGAAGCTGAAAAAAAAGATCCTTCACCAGTAGCAAAACTCAAATTTAGTCCAAATAATAGAACCAAGACCTATACAAGATCAAATTGACTAGAGGCTGGCGGAAATGGAGTTTGAAGCTCAATGAACTCAAGAATTCACGAGAGAGAGAAATTACAATATTAAGGAGTATAAAATTTGCGATCGTTGAGATTGTGCAAAGTCTGAGTGAGAGATGAAGCTCAAATAAAAATTTTGCTACAAAAAACTAATGTATTTCTAATTATTAATTATATATATAATAAATGTTTTCTGCTACAGAAACTGATCTCACTTAACCCATTTTGGATGGTCAGACCATGATACTAAAGAAAAAAAATTTCAAAATTGAGGTTGCAGATGGAGGTTAATGCTTTCCTGAAAAAGAGGTGGAATGAAGAAAATCTTGCATCTTCTTTATACTGACTTAAAACAGAAAATTTAAGGAAATGAATTGTTCAACACTATTAAGTAATTTGATAAAAATGATAGTCAAGTGATTGCCATATTAAAAAACTTAATGGTTTCATGGTGATGCGGAGAAGATACATCCAGTCAAGTGATTGCCATATTAAAAAACTTAATGATTTCATGGTGTTGCGTAGAAGACGCATCAAATTGATGTAGTTTGTCATAAGAACTGACATAAATATGAAAAACACTCAGCCTCACGAGATAGTTAATACCATTAAATTTGACGTGATACCAATGGTGAAATAGGTGTGTGGGTAACTGAGAAAAGAATGAGAGGCCATGTCATCATTCAGTAAGGAGGAGTTTGAAAATCAAAGTATTAAACCATCGAGAACCAGAGATGTAAGTAGGGACAGCTTAAGTAATGAGAAAGTGACAACAAGTACAAAAACTGCAACAATAGGGCACACTGATGCATTCATGATAAATGAGGATCGAGTGAAGAAGCATAATATAGTGTGAGTGTGCTAGCACAAAGGACGGTGCATACAAGCAAGAGGCACAATTGGTTCATTTGCAAGGCAGCGCACGCATGAGGTCATAAAAGATTGGTTCACAAGCTAGTACAAGTGGAATGAACGTCCATGATAAAGTCACAAGAAAGATGGGTTAGTGAGCATGCAACATTGTGAATGAATGAGTGCATTGAGAACATGAGAGACAATAAGATCAAGTCGGCAAATGAGATTGTGAGCAGAGTAGGGCCAATTCACTAGCGATGATGGGGTTAAAAGAGAGAAGAGTAGCTAGGGTTAACTCTATTTTGATATCGTAATTATAGGAAAGAGAATTATATGTATTATATTCAATAAAGAAACACTAGTTATTTATAATAAAATAATTAATACAAGATAATAAAGATAATCCACTAACCATATGTATAATAGATTCCTAAAACAATATTTCCTATGTTAATAGTCCTAAAATGCTATTTTTTTTTATCTAAACTTGGTTCGCAGAGACAATTTTGATGGCATGGTTCATTCAAAAGATTTTAACAAAATATATGTCTGCATGTGTGTATAAATGATGTAAACACCGTTAAAGCCCCCAAAACATACATCACATATTAATTTTTCACAATTTTAAGAAGCTTAAAAATACAAAAACAAAAGAAAATGTTCAAGCAAGAGCTAAAAACCAATATACTAATAAGACTAGTACAAAGACCTTATTTTTCTTTTTTCTGGGCAAGAGCAAGATGAGCGCTGGATCCCGACCGTTTGGGATTCTTCATTTTGTTTCCAACCAATGTGCTATGCATTTGAGCACACCTGTGTTGTTATACCGATAAATTGTATGTAGCACTTATGCCTCTCAAATTTAGGTGTACTTACACTTAACTCCTTAGGATCATGTAATAGTTCAGACAACACCATTCATGATTTCACTTCACCATATAATCATGCTATTATAAACAAACTGTATGATGTGCACCTATGAAACAAACTCTCCTCACAACCACCTTGGCAACTTATTATCTAGTTAATTTCAGCATTTTACATTAGAAATATTGACAAATGACAAGGGCTAAACAAGAAAATAAAGAAGTTAGGTGGTGTATGCATTACATGGCTCCATACTTTTCTTAGTGTGATAAATCCATCAGTTACATTTGTAAGTTTTACAATAATCAAATATTTACAGGCAAAATAAATACTAAAAGTACTCAAGAAGCATATAAGTTACTACTAAAGCCTATAAATAGACAAAAAATTTAAAACAGTGCTCAATATAGAGAAGCTTCAAGATTTACAAGAACTCATAAATATTTTCAATATATTTTATAAGGAAAAAGTAAAAAAGTAAAATAATAAAATTATTTTGGTGGTTCGGGGTGTATGTATTACACAACTCTATACTTGAATATGATATTCTCAATATGATGAATACATTTGTTATATTTGTGAATTTTATAATAATTAACATTTTTATTAGCAAGTCATACCACAAAAACTCAGAGCCATGTAAGTTGCCATTAAAAACTATATATAGAAAAAGAGAATAAAAAAATGCACAAAATATTGAAGCTTCAAGAGGTTTTTATTGGACCAAAAAGAATAATGGCAGAATGATAGTTGAGAAAAAAACATCTAGAAGGGTCAATCTCAATAAAAGTTGTCAAAAGTGCACCTTTGAAGTGAAGGTTTAAGAAGCAGAGCAACACTGCTTCATTCCATTAGATCGAAGAGGGGAGAAGTGAATTGCAAAAATGGGCGCATGTCATAGTGCTTTAGCCTCTAACTCAAGATAAATCATCAAGCACATGAGATTTAGGAATCCAACCAGCTCACAGTTTATATGTAGCAACAGCTCACCCAAAATAGCAATTCAAGTGTTTAATAAAAAGTTAGGTCATGCATGAAAGAAACTCTAAATGCTATCGATCTCTTACTCTCCTCACACCAGCTCTTGGCACATTGCTTCCTTGCCTCCCAAGACAAGCTGTTTAGTTCTTTGCCAGTTCACGCAAGCTCCGCCAACGATCCTTGCTCAATTGTTTGGGGTCAGATCATCAAGAAAATTGTCAATATGAACATCTAACTCAAAGAATTCTACAAGACCTTTTCTCATGTTTAGGGGCATTAGATCGTGGAAAAATCAATGAGATCATATTCATTGTAGTTTTAAATGTTTGATTTCTTTATAAAAATTGCTAATAGTGATGATTCTCAAATCACAAGATTAAGATAAAAGAGGATGTCAACAAAAATCCACATATATTAATGATCAGGTTGACAATCACACATCATAAAAGAGATTATCGTTTTAAAAGATGGGTGTTGGATCAAAATTTATATTACAATAGGATAATGATGAATTTGAATTTTGTTGATAAGAATTTAAATTTAAATTGAATCATTTTAATTGCTGCAGGAATTATAATTTAATTTGAACAGATCTTGTCGATTGTTTCTGGATTTTAATTCATGCAGAAATTATCATCTAGTTAGAATTTATCTAATTGATTATTAGCGGCTAAGGCTTTCCTTCTTTGTCAATTTATTGAGCGGATTAAATCAGAACATTCATTACAATAAGGTTCTTATTAACTGACTAGAAATTATGTAGAAATCAATGAGAAAAGAAAATTTGAAAACTTAATCGAAAAGTCCTTCATTCCCTTATTATTTCTCTCCCAACCAACCTCCCTTGCAGCATTCTCAATCACCAAGATACTGTTGGAAAAAAAAAAAAAGTAAAAACAAAAAACCATTGTTATGGTTCCGGTACAGTCGCAAAACATCATCCAGATAATTGATATTGCAGCCCCTCCTTTAAAACATCCGTTTGCACTGCCACATTTTATTTTTGTTCTGTTTCTGCAGTACAGCTGCTGCTTCCTGGCTATCGTTATTTCTCAGCATAGTTGCTTAGTTGTTTTGAAAAATAGAAGTTGGAATAAACCCAATCGCTTTCTAAGGCTGAAAGCAGCAACCCGTATAATGTTTCCAGCTAACCAGACAAGAAAACCAACAAACCACCATTGGTGTGTTAAAAGGGGAAGTCAATATTAAGGGGAATTTTTGCAATCCAATAAAGAGTCCAAAGCACAGGTTCCTGACCCTTTTAGCAAGAAAGAAGATATGAGAGGAAAACTCATTTATACATACAAAAATGCTTGAGGTACATTTAATTAACTATTATAATAAAAGGGATCATCTAAAAATATCCTAAAACCTTTCCAAATCCAATTTAGCCTCTTATTGTGTATTCACGTCATGACAGTAGGAGGTTGACTATGAATCACCCATCCAAGCATCAACTTCTCACACAGACATGAGTTCTTGACTCTTTGGTCTCATAGCTATCCTTGATATTTAAATATTCTGTCATCACTTTAGTCTTTTATATCATCAATTCATTACTTTTGTGGCTATTTGAATCATTCCACTCCTTTATTTTTGTTATGATTTATGTTTTTCAAATTTTTATAAACTTGATTTTAAATTAAATAATTCCAACTCGAAATGTCAAATCAATTGTGACTTGTCAACCAAAAACTTTTTTGTTGAAGGGAACCACATCCTAGTCCGCTAGAATACCTAGCATGCAAGAGTATTACTCTTCCATAATTATACAAGTAATTGTTTATTTTAAACTCAAGGAGCTTGAAGAAATTCTTTTTATCGGAGATGCTATAACATGCACCATTATATCTGCTAATAATTATTATTTTTCGGCATTCCTTTTTGTGATCGCTCACACATCGATAGTGTGATCATGGTATGCTAATTCACTTTACATTTTGCATGTGTATTATCTAGTTTGTCTTGATGACAAATCGACCTTGTTAGATGAGTGACATGTTGCTAGTCGCGATGCTTTAATGAGCATTGCTTGCGAGGATATCTCAGCAAGAAATACAAATTACCGCATCGAAATCAGCACGTGTATGTTTGTTTTAGGTTTGGTAAATTAAAAAAATTACCATACAAACACACATAATATATGTATAGTTTAGGTTTAGTTAGCAAAAATGTCATTTTATTTTACTCTTTACATATTTTAAGGGGAGGGGATAAACCTGTACATCATATTATGATTTGTGTTTTGAGTATGCAAATCTCAATATCATAATTAAAATTATCAAGGTAAGCTAGAGTGGTAGACTACGATAAAAGATGAAAATAAAACATCTCGAGATATCAACATCCCAAAGCCTAACTTAACATTACAATTAAATGAACTTGTGAACTTGACATATCCTCTAGAATAAACAAATATGGCAAGGTTTATGAAAAATAACATTTTATGATAATCACTAATATTAAGAAAGGACACAAAAAGAATTGCTGTCTTTTAATTTGAAAGGTAAAAACACAAGTATCCATGTTTTCCAAAAAAGATACAAATGTATGTAACCACTAAATGAAGGAAACATATGAAAAAATGAAAGAAAAGGGTATAAACGATGATTTCAAATGCTTGCACAAATCATGTTGTCTTAAAAAAATAAACTAAATGTGGGAAAAGAGATCAACTAAAAAGGAAAAAGGCCTCCATGGTGAAAAGGAAAAAAAAATAAAAGACTGAAATGCAACAATACCAATTGTTAAAGAATGCTTGCGTAACAAAGAAAAATAAAATTAAAACTTAGAAAAGCTTGCATTCTATGTCACAAGAAAATTAAAACCTACTACAAATGTCAAATTATATAATAGGCTAAAATGCAAATTGATGGACCAAAGAGAAATGCCAAATCCTTGCACACAGTGGAAAAAGTGGTCTCTTACAAAAGGGAATAAATGCCTCCACAGCAAAAAGATAAAATTAAAAGATTACATTGCATCAATGCTACTTGTTAATGAACGCTTGGGCCGGGCAAACAAGAAACAAGTTAAAAAACCATCCACTTTACATGGCTTAATTAATCTCCTTTTAAGTACCCAATTAGCCATGATTCAAAAAAAGTTCAAAATAATATTATAAAATAAGGATTATATTCCTATATTTGATGGGAGGAATTCAAAGGTAATTTTCAATTGGAAAGGCAATGCGTAATTCCCAAATATTTGAGCAGATGAAACTTTGCCACAATAAAACTGATGTTTCTTTCTAAATATTTTGAAGAGTTGATGCTGCAACAAAACAACAACAACAACAAAGCCTTAATCCCACTAAGTGGGGTCGGCTACATGAATCTTTTTTCTCCATTGTGTCCTATTTAGTGTCATATTTTTATTTAATTCTAATAAATTAAGATCATTTTTTATAAAAGAAGCCCAAGTCTTTGTAGGTCTACCTCAGCCATTCTTAATACAAGTCGAATCTACAACATCAACTCTCCTAAGTGGATCATCCGATGGTGCAACACTTGCAATTTATTAATTATAACGATCAAATGCCCGATGAATATAAGAATTTCTCAACCTAATATCATTAAAGCCTATGCAAAAATGATAAAAGCCCTCCCTCCCCCCTCCAAAAAAAAAATGTGGTTTTAAAAAAGCATTTTGTGGCCATAACTGTAAATTAAAAAATAATAATAAAAAAAAAAGATCACCTATAAAAGCTTAAGACATAAAACAACTATCTTAATTTAATGAATCCCGGCTTTAAAATTTTCCACAAATATTCACTTTTTTCATATTACTTTCAATGTTAATTTCATTATTAAAACTCAATCTTAAATAAGTTCAATCACTTAATATATCTTCCAAATTCTATATGCTCAAATAATGAAAGCCTATTTTGTTTTCTTCCATAGCGCATAATCACATAAGAACATACTTTAGTAAGAGTTTATTTTTCCAAAAGTATCCATATCTTCATATTAATTTAAATGTTATTTTCCCCACTCAAATTCAATCATAATTAAGTCCAAATGCTTAAGTAATATTCTTCCAAATTCTACATTTTCAAATAATGATAGCCTATTTTATTTTTCTTCATAACACAATCTTTTTAACCATCAGACTTTACATTAGTAAGAGCTTGTTTTTATTTCAACAATTATTCATATGTTCATATTACTTTAGGTCTTACTTTCCATTTAAAATTTAAACATAATGAATTCAAGACAGTAAATTAATATTTCTACATGTTCAAATAATAGCAGCATATTTTGTTTTTTGTTATTTTTTCAAAGTACAATCTTTTTAACCAATACACCCTGCATGGTAGGAGCTAAGTTTTTTTCTCACAAATATTCATGCCTTCATAATAAGTTGAATGTTACTTTCTTGAACTCAATCTTAATTTATGTCCAATCACTTAATTAACATTTCTTCCAAATTCTATATGTTAAAATAATGACACTCTATTTCCTTTTTTTTTTTTCAATTATACAATCATTTTAGCCACCCTAAATTAGTAGAAGCTTCACACATTACATTATCTGGCTAAATGTTCTATGTTTAGGTCAGCCTTCTGCCCCCCATAGATACATGGAAACTAGTTTGCCATTTCTAAGGTATTGATCCCAATACTCAACACAACCAAAGAGAAAAGAGAAACAAAATAAAACCAAAACAAAAGAAAGTAGAAAATGTACGACATAATGCCCAATGCAGCCTTATAGAAGAATGCATCTTAAAAATTGTGAACCAGTAACTTACCGTGTGTACTGGTGTCCAACGTTCACTTGCAAGCTCATAACCATTAGGATCATCCCCAGGGGCATGAAGAATTGATATACAAACACGGCCATCAGGGTAAACTGAAATGCATATATTGTTATCATTCTTAAAGAGAATTTTTCTCGAGCCAAAAGGAAGGTGCAGGAATCTAACCATTTGGGTGCCACATCGCAGATGTAAACCTTACGGTCGGAGGACTATTAGGATAGTTGGCTGGGAAGCTCATAATTGCATTGAAATAACCACCATCACTGCGATAAGAAAATATATAATAAATATGAAGGACGCCTACAACGATACACATCCTATGCTATTGAAAATTACAACTTAATAATAATATAATAAAAAGGTTCAACAATGCTTCACATTACAAAGGCGGGACAAGCCCTAGAACAGTAATTGCACCATTCTGATGGTAAATTTGTTATAACCCCACGTGCCTAAATTAACATTAAAATATTTTGATGATTACAAAAATAATTTAGTTTGAACTATCAAAATTTTAATAAGATTTATGCAGACTTGAGTGCTAACATTTCAAGTACAAACAGGAAGAATAAATTTAAATGTTACGGACACTCAAAAGGATGTACAAGACTTCATGGAAGCTCGTGGCTAAAGATTATCAAGCTATCTCATGATCGCAATACAACACAAGTCAGCCCAAGAACCACGATTTCGAGCTATCTAAGGATATCACAAGATGAGCTTAAAAATTTGAAATATGTATATATATATATTTTTGTATATTCTGAGTCACATATTATTATTTATTTCAAGTGCAAAGACAACTAAGATAACCACAAGTAAAACCAAGTAAAAATTAAATCAAGTAGAAAATCATTAAAATTGATTAACTAATCATCCTATATGGACATAAATCATACGATAAAATCACCCATAAATTGAAAATTCAAAGAGTTCTGATCAAAACATACAATCAAGAATGGTGCTTTGATATTAGGTTTGATTTCAAAATTTTAATTGACGTGACATTTGTTAATTTTAGGAGGCTTAGTAATTAATGAAAACTGATCTTAAAATCATATTGTACAATAAAATGTCTTGGCATAATTTCAATGGAATCAATTCATATTAATTAAAATAATTTAAAATTTAAACTAGTTGCATTATATGATATACATTATATTACACTTAAGCATAACTATCTCCATCTAATTACTAATAGAAGTTGCCTTAACCATATTAACTTGAATTTAGAATTAATCGTATTGTATGATACATATTGTACTATACAATCAACTCTGGTTAGGTTAAAGAATTTACAAACGTTTTGATGCAAATTAGTTTGAGTAGATTGTACTATATGATCACCAACTTTTTATTATCTTTTAAGAATCAAAGTGTTTTAGCAAAGCATTTAATATATATATATATATATATATATATATATTTACAAAAGTTTTAGGATAGGGCCCAGTAGATGAAACCCTACCCATGCGATACAACATGCAGAGAAAGTTCAAACAAAAAGAATATAAAAGACACAAAAGGAAAAATGCAAATAACGGTGTCTAAGGTTGAAGCCGCCTAGCCATTCCTCTTCCTCTGGTTCTTGGAGCGGATCTAGAAAGCAAACTCTTAAGTGATGTTCCATTGTCAGGAGTGACCAATGTATCATCAATTAAGTCTCCAAGCGTACCCTCAGGCTTGTTCTTCCGCCGAGAAGTGTATACTTGTCATTCTTCTTCTGAGGACTGGTCCGTCTGATGCATAAAAAGAAATGTAGGTGCAACGATGGGTTCCAGTGTTTATATATACATAATTTTAATCAAAACCTAAATGCAAGAGACAATGAGAGTGCAAAAAGAATTAGAGTTTCTATGGAGAACTCATTAAACCAACATTGACAAATCCTAAAGAAATAAAGTTTTCTAGGAGAAGAAGTGTTAGAGCATAAAAATTTGGCTGTTTTGAGAGCTCTCGTTTTATATTTGTGAGAGGTTTTGAATGTCAACATCTCTTGTGAAACTTAAAATTTGGCTGTTTTGAGAGCTCTCGTTTTATATTTGTGAGAGGTTTTGAATGTCAACATCTCTTGTGAAACTTGGTGTTAATAGCTAACAAGCAAGATAAACTTGCTTTTGCTTGGAGTAAGAAAGGGTGAGGAGTTTCTTTGTTAACCATGAAGGGGAGAGGCACTCCGTCTTGTGGTAGCAAAATGAGGGAGTAATGAAAATCTCAAGAGGACTTTAAAAGTGGATGTATGCCATTGACACAACAACAAAAACAACAACAACAACAAAAACAACAACAACAACAACAACAACAACAACAACAACAACAACAAGCCTTTATCCCGCTAAAGTGGGATTGGATACATGAATCCTTTCTCTCCATTGTGTCCTATTGAGTGCCATATTTTCATTTAATTCTAACAAATTAATATCAATTTTTATACAACATTCCAAAGCATTATTAGGTCAACCTCTACCTTTCTTAGAGTAAGTGAAATCTAAAACATCTACTCTCCTAATAAGGTCATTAGATTGTCGACATCTAATGTGACCAAACCATCGAAGACAACTCTCCTAAATTTTGCCCGCCACTGGAGCAACTCCAACCCTTTCACGGATATATTAATTTCATATTTTGTATCCAAGTGTAAAGCAACTCATCCACCTGAGCATTCTCGTCTCAGAACACTTAACTAAATACATCCAAATATTATTTAAGGATATTTGGTAAAGCAATTTTCAATGCAATGAACTAGTAGATCAATAAATTGCATATTGCATTGTAGACTATTGTTCTATTGTGCGTTGCTTAAGTTATCACTTATTCCTTCTGCTTTGTTGATTCAAAAATACAAGGGATAGGATTGATCTCAAAACTTTTCTTAGTGGATTAAAGGGATTGGTGTCTGATTTGTAAGTGTATGCCACATACTTATCCTGTAAGGTTGAGTGATGTGTTCTTTCCAACCTAAACTACCAAGAGAAATAAAATGAGATCAGATAAGACATCCCAATATTTATAAGGCGTCCTATCAAGTGGATCCACTAATAAAATGAGAGAGCCGGATATGAGAAATTAAAAAACACATAAAGGACTTTAATATAGTAGGAAACTGTAACCAATGTTAACATAATAACAAAATAACATAATAAGGCTTTGGCTTTCTGATGAACAATCTCTATAACCGAAATGTTCTATTCAACAAAAACTGGCACTTTTTTCTAGCACGTGCTTGTTTTTAACTCTGAGCTTCCTTCGTACTATACCAACATTGAAAAGCTTCTTAGTCGGACATCAAAATCAAGAAGAATAGCAACATAAGTTAGGTTTGGCTCCCTTCTCTAGAAGGTTGCGAACAGCTGCTGCAAATGCATATGGCTAATTGTTATGATGGCTTTTTAGTGGGCTGATCTTTGGATATAAAAAACAAAGAGAGAGAAAGAGAGAGAAAGTGGAAGCCTCTGTTTCTCCTAGAACTGAATGCTTACAGGTATAGAGGAAAGAGAGGATTGGGATCAAGAAAATAAACTTTTCTTACAATTCCCAAATTGTTTTTCATCATGATGACCCATCTTTAATTATAAGGATTCATTAAAAATAGCAGAAATATCAAAAGTTCGAACTAATCTTGAAAATGGAAACTAACACCTCAAAAGTAGCAAACTAAAAAGTCAGAAGATAAGCATAAAAGCAGTAAAATATCCCAATTTACTAGCAATGCATTCAAAATTCTCCTTAAAATCTTTCTAGGTTTTTGGTCCTTAAATTTGCCCGAGGATGGTGTCATGACTTCTTTTAAAATTTGAGATATGAACATTACTGGTAATGGGCGAATCCACGTAAACTAGTTTGGAGCTTTGAACTTGATCAAATTTATTCAAGTCCTCTTTTGAATGTAGTTTAAAATCTGGGAATTGTCCAGGAGCTTCTAAATCAATTTTGAAAACTCTAGAAAATTCACAACTTTAATAATTTTGAGATCTAACAAGATCAAGGTTCCCTCATCTAAGTTCCTTCTGCTGCAGCAAAGATCAAAATTATATCTTCTTACGGGTTGGGCCTGTTCATGAGCTTCAACTTTCCTTTCTTTTTTTCATAAGCTGGCAAGAAAAAAAAAGAATTGAGGTAACATCTTATTGAGAATTGAGGTAACACCCTTTTTTCATAAGACCCCATAGAGCTGAACTTTCCCAGACTTCCCGTTTTTTTACCCTTGGAGCAATAGTGGTGCTCCTGGGACTATTGATCATGCTTATACAGGTACTAGGAGTGCTATGACCATGGACAAAAAAAGAAGAATTCCCTGCACGCTTTTTATTATAACTGAGAAGTGTTTCACAGTCCTTCACAGAGAAATCATTTCAAACTACGAATTTCTTGCCATTCTTGTTTAAGAATATTATTTCTTCCTCCTACAAATCGCAAACCTGTCAAAAAAATAAGGATTTCCGTAAAGTGCATAACAAACATTCAATACAATCACACCACAAAATCTCATCCATGTAAGTCTTAGTTAAAACATTACATTAATATTCCACTATATAACAACATTATCCAGAATTCATCCTAAAGGTAAAGTTTTTAGGCAACATATGACAAGCAGCCCTAAACTCTTAGCCAAAGCAAAATATACAAGGTTCTCGTTGCCGCATATATCAACAAGAGTTTTCCCCACAAGATTTTTAAACAATAATGTTGAGATCTAAGAGCTCATTTCTCAACTAGTTGACTTTAAGTGAAAAGCCGCTGATACGCCTGAGCATTCTCATCTCAGCAGCACCTAATTTTATGCTTCACTTTTATAGGCCAACATTCTATGCCATAAAGCATTGCAAGTCCCACCGCCATCTTATAAATTCTCCTTTAAGTCTAAGCGGTACTTTTTATCACACAAGAGGTATGATGCATTCTTCCACTTCAACCATTCAACTTGAATTCTATTATTAACCTCCCCATCAATATCACCATCACTTTGAACAATAGACTCGAGAAATCTAAATGTTCACCATTTTTTTTGACTTGATCACCCATCATCGTTACAACCCCATCACAAGATCCACTACTATTAAAATTGGCCTTCATAATTTAAGTTTTAGATTTACTCTAAACGAAATCTTTTAGACTCTAAAATTGACCTTCATAATTTAAGTTTTTCCCGAACTCTCACTAATGTTATACACAAGAATGATATCATCAACAAAAAACATACACCAACGTAGAACCTCTTTTAATATCCAGTAAGAACATTCATAACTAAAGCAAAAGTTAAGGGCTTAAAGCCGGTCCTTGACGTAATCCAACTGATATAAGAAAATATTTGGTCAATCCTCCTTGCGTTCAAACACAAATAACAATCTATAATATATATCTTTAATGACTTGAATATAAGCAATATTAATATCTTTCTTTTCTAGAACTTTCCAAAGTATTTCTCTTGGAACCTTATCATAAGCTTGTTCTAATTCAACAAAAATCATATGTCGATCCTCATTACTCTCTTTACTTCTCTATTAAACCTCTAAATAAATCTACAACTTCCATAATAGACTTAACTAACATGCATCCAAATTAATTTTCAGAAATTTTTGCATCACGTCGTAACTTATGTTCAATAACTCTCTCCCATAACTTTAATGTATGACAAATTAAATTAATTTTTCTATAATTCGCAAACTCTTTTGCATCACAATTATTCTTAAAAATAAGAACCAATATAATATTTCTTCACTAATCAAACATCTTTTTAACTTTTAAAATAACATTAAAAAATTTATTTGGCCAAAAAGTTTCCAAATTTCATAAATATTTTCATACTTCTATTACAATATCATTAGGTCCTACTGTTTTACCATACTTTTTGTTAAAGCTTTATCAACTTCTATTTTACTAATGCATTGATAGAAATAAAAACCTTCAACCATAGGATGAACTAGAAAAGTTTTAATTTCCTTGGAAGGCTTTTAATGTAAGTTTACAATAAATTTCATACAAATTGATTTCACATCCAATGAGATTTTTAAGGATAATACCTATCCCTTGTACTTACTGATATATTTTACATTTACTACTCATTTTTCCATCTCACTTGCTCCCAATGTATCCACTTCTCCTCCACATGGATGATGGAATAAAACTGGCCCTTGAAAATCTCTTAAATTGGTCCCATATCATTTGAGATAGGTCAACGTCTAAGGATTTTGATTTCCACCATATAAATACGTGGAATAATAATTTTCATTAGTTCAACATATCTTTTATTTTTTTGCACAAGAGTGTAATTGTAAAGGTTTCTAAGTCTTCCGACCATTTGTCAATCTTATTAGCATCTCTTGTGTCATCAAAGATAAACAACTCTAATTCAATAATCACCTTGGATGAAGTTAGATGTCTAACCAGCAGTTGGTTTGCCTCATTTGCTGATGGTTCTTCCCATTCTTCATCAATGCCCTAAAGAACATGACACCCTTGCCATAACTTTTGGAAACTTTTTTGTTTATAAGAAACTAATACTTAGGGGAATGCATTATTTAGTTAAAACCCTAAAAGCAAAACCGAACTAATCGAATTTGGTTTGTTCGGTTTGGTTTAGAAACAATGATTCAATTTTGTGTTTTAAAATTTTTAATATTTGATTTTTGATATCTGGATTGGTTTTGATTTTCATTAAACCAAATAATTAGAATATCATTTAATATTAAGCCTGAAAAATTAAACTCATTTTGATCAATCGATCCATTATTAGCTCTATGTAGCATATGTCCACCATTTGGTTAAACTTGCACTCCACTAGAGAGAGAACTATATACATATACATATATATAATGAGGAGAATTTCTAAAAAAAAACCTAATTTTTAGTAATTTTAGGCCTAATATTAAATTTGAATTTGCTCAAACTAAACGAATTAAATAAAATTACAATTTAGTTAGGCTTGGAGCAGTTTTAACAAATGTTTAGTCGATTCGATTTTCTCAATTTTGGATTTCAATTTAATTTGATTTAACCAATCCAAATAGGCTGATATTACACCCCTACTAATGCTTACTTAATGCAAATCTAATATTATTCTCCTTAAATGGTGTCTAATTCGTCTACTCTTATGGCCTCACTTTAAATTTCCAAGCCAAGAACGAAGCATTAATACCAATTATGATCAAAAGCCATATTGGATAGAATGAGATTGGCGTCCCTAACTTTCAAATTGGATTGGAAGGACTCTTTGGAAATTTAATAAGGATGTATTACCAATTATATGCATCCTTCCCAACCTAAAACTGCCAAAATCAAACAAACAAAATCAAACAGAATTTCCTAGTTCATAAGTAATCCTATCAAGTTAATCTACAAATGAAATGAAAAAGCTCAATATAAGATAGTGGTGAACAGAAAAATAGATATTAAACTAGTTAGAAAATTGAAAGGATGATACCATAATAACATAATGGGGCTAATAAATTTCTTACGAGCATTTTCCATGATTTCCCCTCCCTTTGGTTGAGAATTCCCTATCTATTTTTCATGCGCGTACTCGCTAGTTTTACCGCTAAACTTCCTTTATACTCTGCCAACTGTGAAAAGATTCACTGTCTGATAGCAAAATCAAGAAGAACAATAATTGTTATGATCCCAATATGCTCCTTTGAAGAACATTTCTGGCGTGGGAGAGGCTCAGTATCCTTACTGTTTTAAATCAGAATTTCCAAAATACAGATAAACAGATTGTTTTTCTTCCCAGTTGTGGGTTTGGATAACAGCTTTCTGGAGCTGTAGAAGTGGAAACATAAAATACAGGGCACTGGTGGCACCAACGTTAGTTGGACTCTAGAAGATTGTGACAACGAGCAACCAGCAGCATCCCTGGAAGAGATCCAGCAGGTGTTTGGGTCCATAAAGGGTTCTATAGGGGAGAGAGTAGAAGAGAGAAAATTTTGGAAGATTTGAAATTGTTTCTAACCTCAGGAAATGGCCTTTTCACAAGTAATAACAGCATAAATTAACTTATATTTGATATTATCTTCTCCTAAAATAAATCGATCAGATAAAGAACAACCTTATCCCTAACTATTAGAGCTCAAGAACAATTTAAACCTTCCCCCCAAAAAAAAAAAAAAAAAAAAAAAAAAATCAAATTCCATACTCATCCAAAACAAGCTCAAAATATAAATACTATCCTTTTATCTTTTTATTCCTATCACCACCCAACGATCTAGTTTTTTTGCCACCAAATATTGATCATTAAGCATCCAATCAACGATCTAGCTTTTCTACCACCAAATCTTCATCATCAAGCATCCAACAATGATCCATTACTCAAAGATATAGATTTGCTTAATCTTTAATCTTAATGGTGTGATATGAAATTACATACTACTAGTAATCTCCAGCAAGAGATAGACAACGAACACACATTTTGATCTCCAATCCCTTTGATCTTTCCACTATTAAACACCTAAATTATGATGAAATTTTTAACTAACCCTTTTATAATTGGATCCCCAGATCAAGGTATGTGTTACCCTCTTCACTATAGCCTACAACTATAAATACAAAATAGTTAATTACTTGATATGGCCAATCTCTATGGACAAGAAATATTGAAAGAGAGAATTATACGTTTCTTTTGAGACTACATACCAACAATAATTAGAGGGAAACATAAAGAGAGTGGAAGAGAGAGAGAGAGATAGGTTTCAAATCAAGTAAATCCTCTTCTCATTCAATTTTCAACTTGTTTTCATTGATTAAATTGATCTCTATTTATAGAAATTCAAATAAAATTTTAGAAACAAGCAAAATTTTTAAGTAATCTTGAAAAAATGAACAAACTTCTCTGTAAGTAAATAACTTAAAGCTAGGAATCTATACGCATTAAAATAAGAAATTATCCTAAAAAAGGAATGCATTTACACTTCTCGAAATTATACTTCAGTGGTTGGTCCTTGCATTTGGACAGGATTAGATAGCTATTCTATTGGTATACTCAATAATGCATGTTTCTTTTTAGGAACTTGAAACTTGAACCCTAATGGAAGCATCCAGCTCCCTCATGGAATATTTTGGAGTTCAAAGCTTGTGTAATTCCATTTACAAACCGTCAGAAAATTTGTAGACAACTTGAGAATTGCCTTGGAGCTCTCACGAATCATTCATGAAAAATGTGGTGATTAGAATATTACTCACTCACACACACACACACACACACACACACACACACACACACACACACACACACACACACACAGCTCAGGTCCATGCTTTATAGACCAGAAGGGTCACACACACACACACACACACACACACACACACACACACAGCTCAGGTCCATGCTTTATAGACCAGAAGGGTCGATGACCAACATATTAAAAGTAATAAAAGGGAAACACTAGTAGGGAAGAACAAACTAAATAACAAGAACAACAACAAAGCCTTAATCCCATTAAGTGGGGTTGGCAAAAACAATGTTGCAAAAGGGAGGGGAGCAACACGAGGACTTCCCAGGAGGTCACCCATCCTAGTACCACTCTCGCCCAAGCACGTTTAACTGCGGAGTTCTGATGGGATCCAGTATACTGGTGCTGGTGTAGTATAGGAAGAACAACCTAAATAACTATATAAAAAAAACCCTCAACAATGTGGCACTTGCTAAGCATCAATGCAATAAATGCATATAAGTTGGGCAAAGATACCACAATCAATTGAAGAAAAGAAAAAAAACAGTCTGCAAAATTTCCCGCAAGATGACTGACCTATTATAATTATATTATCAATGTGGCACTTGCTAAGCATCAATGCAATAAATGCATATAAGTTGGGCAAAGATACCACAATCAACTGAAGAAAAGAAAAGAAAAAGTCCGCAAAATTTCACGCAAGATGACTGACTATTATAGTTATATTATCGGAAGGCACCATCAAACTGCCAAGGACATAAAAAAGATAGGAGCCACTATACTTGCCCTTTTATATAAAACTTTTTTAGAAATTTAATAAAAATTAAGTAATGAAGTATTATTCCTAAAAAATAAAATATAGATACCAAAAAATGAGTCAAAAATTAAACTTAAGATATTCATATTTGGAAACCTATTCGACATTAATCAAGAGCTATGTGAAATTCATTAATAAGAACTATCCAAAAGGCATAGTAAAGAAGAATTAGTACTAGCACTTAAGGACGATACTTTTGTACATTACCTTCCAAGCAAAAACATGTTTAATGATTTATCATGCAATAAAGAATAGTGACAACTCTCAAGATACACACTGAGTGAATCAAAATAAAATTATTAATAATGCACAACATATTCCGAATCAAGCAAGTGGAAATGTAAAACAAGCATAAAAATTTTGAAACTGATACAAATGAAGAAGAATAACAATAAGATAATTTTCTACCTTTTAACTTGGTCTGACAATTTACCAAAATAGAGAAGAAGATTCAACAACAACGACAACAACAACAAAGCCTTAATCCCACTATGTGGGGTCGGCCACATGAATCCATTTTCTCCATTGCGTCCTAATTTAGGGTAAAAGATTCATTTAATTTTAATAAATTAAGATCATTTTTTATGCAATAAGCCCAAGTCTTCCTAGGTCTACCTGTGCCTTCTTAACATAAGTTGAATCTAAAACATCTACTCTCCTAATCGGATCATCAGGTGGTCGACGTTTAATGTGACCAAACTATCTAAGGCGACTCACTCTAATTTTATCTGTCGTTGGTGCAACACTAACCCTATTACAGAAATATTCATTTCGCATTTTGCCTCTAAGTGTAAATCCACTCATCAACCTAATCATTCTCATCTCGGCAACACTTAACTTAGCATTTTAAGATGTTTAAACTAATTAAATTCATCATCATTTTAAAATGTTTAAACATATAAAAAACAAACCAATTTACAAAAAGAAGAATAATCTACAAATAAAGAAGTAAATTTGGCAAACTCTATGGTATTAAAAAGATGCTCACCTTAACAAAGGCATTGTCAAGATGTTATGAAAAATTTCGCGGAGTAAAACAAGAATCGACACAAATCAGAAGAACACACAGAGATTTAACGAGGTTCGACAAAGAATTGCCTACGTCCTCGGGAGCGAGCCGGCGAATTTCACTATTTCATAGGAGTTACATACCCATAGGTTACACATCTATTTATAGAAAAAACCCAAGGATAAATTACAAACACGCCCCGCTCCCCCAACTCACTAACTTCCAAGCAGACACTCCTTTTCACTGGAAGTCACACCTCTTCACCAAGAAACTCCAACTCCCAGATATGAGCCATACTTAACAATTCTCCACCTCGCGAATATCGACGCCTTAGGAGAAATGCTCGACCGGTATATGTGCTCTACCAAACAAATCTCGCACCTTAACAGAATATCCAAATCCTTAGGAGAAATACATCTAACAATCTCCACGCTTTGTGAATATCCGACTCCCTAGGAGAAAATCTCCACCTTGCGAATATCCAGTCCTTTAGGAGAAATAGATCATGGAGTTTCTTACACTAGGTGGGTTAGGCAGCCAAACCATCTAACTGAGCTCGATTAAAGTTACTGCTTGCATTTCCATCATATGTTCCAACGAAGCGATCTCCACTCTATCAATCGTATTCTACGACGGTTTATAGATGTTACTCAGCAGTGATCTTAACTTTCATCACGGTCGAGTGCACCTTAATCAGTCGATGGTTTCCTATCCTTATCTGTCTTAGGAATGAAACCGATCTCGTGTAGAAGTGCCTAGGAAATCAAATTCTTTTCAACTCTGAACATCGCACGACATCACATAATGTTCGACGATGCCATCATACATCTGATTCGACTTTACTGCATGCTAATGATATTGAAATGTCTATTATCACCCAAATAGACTGAGCCAGAATCAGATAACCTGTATGAAGAAAACCACTCCCTGTTTGGTGTTATGTGATGAGAACATCCTGAATCAAGAATCCATC
This sequence comes from Papilionanthe hookeriana x Papilionanthe teres, assembly GCA_022702705.1. NCBI lineage: Eukaryota > Viridiplantae > Streptophyta > Magnoliopsida > Asparagales > Orchidaceae > Papilionanthe > Papilionanthe hookeriana x Papilionanthe teres. The sequence goes on from CM040421.1 coordinate 25,150,812, forward strand.
CATCATTTAACTTAGTTGTTGTAACTGAAAGTGCATCACTATCACTGTAATCTGTATCACTCTGTACCATATTCGCAGCCCTGGAAGATACATTATGAGTCTCCTTAAGCATTGGACAATCTCTCATCATATGTCCCAGTTCCTTGCACTTAAAGCAACAAATATTCTTGCCTTTAGGCTTTGACCTTCCAGAATTCTCCTTCTCCTCCTTACTTTCATGATCTTGATTACCCTTAACATATAAACAATTACCGTTTGAGACTTTCCTCTCGCATTCTAGCTTCCGTTAGTTGTGAGCCAACAATCGTCGCGATGAATCTACATCAATTTTAATTGTTTTCTCCCATATGTAAGAGTAGTCACCGAATGTTCATACAGAGTAGGCAACGAACACAAAAGAATCATTGCTCGGTCTTCATCCTCAATATTCACATCGAGACGTGCCGGATCCGTGATTATTTGATTGAAGACATTCGAGTCTTGTGACAAATCGATGCACTGCCGCATCTTCACATCCATGTCTTTCTTCGGATACGATTTATTCGTCGAAGATTTGGACATAAGCCGAGATTCCAATTTCTTCCATACTTCTCCCGGAGATTTCGGATTCATAACATGATACATAATCTCATCTGCAGACATAAACGTATGGTGCATTCGCTCGTCAAGTTGTAACTCTTCCCAATCTACATCTTCCAGTATTATCGGGTTTCAGTAGCCCGCAAAGCTTCAAAATTCACTGTTGTGCTAACAAATCTTTTACCCTTGTTCTACACAATCCAAAGTTACGGTTTCATCGAACTTCACTATCTCGAATTTTGCTTCCGAACATTGCTATCCGAATTTAATCACTGCACTGATATTTTCCTACCTTGCTTCGAAAAATAAAAGAAAATACTCCGTAAATAAATTCAAAGAAACATGAAATTTTCCCTGTCAAATGCAGCAACTTTCCCGCGATTCTCCCGTGATTCGTGAATCAAATTTTCCACACGAAGCACAAAACCTGTTTGTACCAGTACTGTTGACCTCACTTTTGTCGAGGTTTAGTTTTCCTCCTAGGATTTAGGGTTCCAGCTTTAGGAGCTTCCCCGACGATCTTAGATTCTTAGCAATGGGCCTACCTCGTTTTAGTTTGCTCGAAGCCGCCTCGTCACTCTTTTGGAATCCGAGACGAAATTCCGTACGCGTTAGCTCATACGAGGTTGGAATTAACGTTAGGAGTCCGAATCGAGTTCTCGTAGGATCACCGGACCTTCGAGACGGCCTCGTGCACGTTTCACCGCACCACCGAGCACAAATTCCTCGAGCCATGGCCTCCACGCTTTGAGTTTCTCCGCGACGGACCAGAATCAGAAGTCAGAATGCTAGGACGATCGACGTCGAGTCAGAATTTCATAGAATGTCGGATTTGACGCACTTTCGACGCGACCGTCGACGAGGTTGTCCGAACTACCTCGGATGACGAAACGGACTGCGTCGTTGCGTCTGGAACGTCATTTCTACCTAAAATTGGTATTTGATTTGCGACGATCGCCGCATCGGAGCGGAAATTGCAATTTTGGGCGTGTTGTTAATAAAATTAATATATATATATATATATATATATATATATATATATTAAACCTATTAACTAAACTGAGCCCTAAATCCTTCCCCATTTCTCCCGCTCGGTCCCGCTCTCCTGCTCGCACGCCAGGCCGAGCCAGCGTCTCCTTCTCCCGCGCTCGAGCCGCACGCCTCTCGCCCCATCTCTTGCGGTCCCCTCCTCGAGCCGCACGCGTTCGATCCCATTCCTTATCCCTGGCAGCTCCCGGCTCTCCTCTGCGGCGTCTCCTTCTTGCGGCAATTTGTCGCCAGCTCCACTTGCGCACCTTCCTGTAATGTGAGTAGCGGCACTCCTCTCCCCTCCTTCGCCTATAAAAACCCCATTCTGGGATGATTTAGGGTTGGCCCAAATTTCTTGTGAAGAAGGGGGAGGTGCTGTTGGATTGTTTCCTGAGCTTTTGTCTTGCTTCCCGCGTATTCTACACGAGCTGGTAACTCCCCTCTACTCCTCTCTCATTCTCGGTTTGGCCCCAGGTACCTGTGACCTTGCTGTTGGTTCGGCTCTTCCTGTTTGATTCTTGGGCTGGTTGTTTACATGCCATGGACTGATTTATTTAGCTGCACAAATGATAATTTCTTGCTCCCCCACTCTTTAGTGGCATGCTAGCTTGTTATTATAGTTTCATTTGGGGAAATCTGTTACTTAAGCAGGATAAAGATTTAAATGTGAGCATGTTTTAAAGTATATATTTCATTATTTGCTTAAAGAGGTTGAAGCATGGCTATGGAATAATGTTAGCTCTTCTCTTTTCTTTTGTTCAAAAAGCTTTGAAGTGATTAAAATGTGGCTTTTGGGACGTGATGATTCCTCTTTCAAGCATGTTAGGATGTGTATTGTAAGGCTTCCTATTCACTTTTGCTTGGCATGAATCATAAGGATTTATTTGGCTTTTTCAATATGCATGTGGGGCTTGGTTTTCATTCCTTGTAACCTTTCCTTATCAAAGAGCATGCTAGGAAGAAGCTTAGTTTAAATTGGGAAGCTCTATGTTTGTCCCTATGTGAAGCATGTAATAACTCTATGTCTTGAATATATGGAAGTCTAGCCCTTCATAAAAGTATGTTACGAAGACTTGGGATATTTCTATGTTTGTTCTTGCTTGCAAGCATGTGGTAGTTTTATGTTTTGGTATATATTGGGAATAGGAGGATGTTGTTGCAGCCTAAGTTTGCCCCCTTATTTAATTCATTTCGGGAAGAGCATGATCCATTTTCAGCCTTGTTTGGAGGCTTGGTTTGCTTGCTTTAGCCTTTACCCGAGAGCTTATTTTGATATATTATGTTTGTCCTGGTTTAAAAGCTTTGCAGGAATCGGTTTTATCCTTACTGTGGGCTCGATTTTGCTTTGTTGTGGGCAAGGTTTTGCTTTATATGGCTGCCCTATTTTACTAGAAATGTTTTCAAAAGTCAAAATCATAATTTCCAAAACTTTTCAGGCATGCTTTGGTGACCTGATTTTTCCCCCCTTGTGTTGCGCTGAATTTTTATAAATAATGGATTCAATTTGGGCTTTGTGAGGCCTCGATTTTCAGCCCTATAACGGCTTATGTTTTTTTTGGTTTTGTGCCTGTTTTGATTCCAACTTTGTGTTGGGGCTGTCGTAGCTTTTATGTTGGCTCGGTTCTTGCCTCATGGTGGCTCGGGTTTATGCCTTGTGTTGGCTTGCTTATGAAGTGAGATGATTAGTGATTGTATGTGGGGCATTCTTCCTATGTGAAGCTAAAATTTGGTTTGGGTGGCTTTATAAGAGGTTGTCCATTTATTTTCTTATGTGTTAAAGGCTATATTTAGAGCAGCCCCTCCTTTCCTACTTTGAGTTTACACTTTGGCCATGAGTCTCCTTTACTGTTTGTGCTCCAGCCGTGAATTTTAGCAGAGTAGTTGAGGTGAGGGTGGTTTTGCTTCTTGCTATCCTTGCCTATGGAGTTGATTAAAATAATTTGGAAATACTCCTTGATTCACTTGTGAGAGGAAATGTAATGCCACACTTGGGAGGTTTTATGTGATGGAATTAGAATTGATTTGAAAATTTTTTGAAAAGCTTGTCTATTCACTCTCTCATAAATTTGGAAGCTTGTCCTTTCATTGGAAGTTTAGGGATCTTCTTGTTGTTGTTGACTTGGTCCCGAGCCAGATGGTGGTTTTACTTTTTTAGTCACCTTTGCCCGTGGAATTTATGGTGCTGATATGAAGGTTTAACTCTAGCACGGGTTTGGAAAGGTTAGCAACCAGTGTCTTCCCAAGCCATTTCCTCTTTTTTTGATTTTAAAGGCCTTGAACGATTTTCTCAGATTTCGTTTCTAAACACTCTTTTTGATCTAATTGCACCCAAGCGAGAAATGACACCTCGGGGTCGATTCGAGATCCTCGGGATCCGCTTTCGGCGTTCTAACTTTACATGTGTTAGGGGCGTTTTAGATTAACTCTCCTTCGTTTTGGTTCTTCTTGGATTTAGAGCGGGTTAATCTCCTTTCTTTCCCTTCCCTCGATTTACTTGTTTGATCGTCATTGGAAAACGGTTCACCTCTTTTACTAAAATTGTGTTAGGTGATCGCTTTCCTCTTTCTTTCCTTGCTCCCTCGTCCCTAGTTTTCTCGCTTTGCTTGACTCAACGCCCACACTTACAGGGGACGTGTAAGTGTGCACATATAGCCCTTTAGGCTATATGTGGGGCATCAAGCAAGGCTGTAAGTGCGGTGGGGACACTGATAATACTGCATAGAGAAGGTTACGAGAGAATTATAGAATGGCGTCGCCTGACTCAGAGACTCTGTAGAGAGTAGAGCAGGAATCACGACACCATTCGCCCATCCTTGGGGTTTCTACTGCCGACGGTCTAAAGATGTTAACAATCCTAGTCCGATTAGAGTAGCCAACCTGTGGACTAAAATATTTCAAAACAAAATACATACATTTGAAAAATACAAAATTACCTCCACCACGATACAACCTACTTACCTACAGCTTTTACTTGCATGCAAACCCAAAATGAAACGTGTGAAAATTTACAGAGTCCACGGTCGGCTACTCGAGTCGGATGAGGCCGCCTTCACGTGAAAGTCGGTCGAGTGGTCAGACGCTAGGTGGGACATATAGACGCGCTTCGAGTCCTCTAACACCACCGTGCTTACTGGTCTTCTCTTCTAGATGCCTGCGTAGCTTCCTTACGGTTCGCCGTGAGTTTAGCGGGACATCTGCGAGTTTCTTCCGGTGTTTTGCGGTTTTCTCTACGACTTTGTTTTACTTTTGTTCGTGATTTTCTTCGAGGATTTCTACGGACGCTCTTTTCTTTCTTTCTCGATTTTCTTTGTTTTCTTTCACGATTTTCTTTGCTCTCTTGTCGTCTTTCTTTTGTTCTACCGTCGAGTTTTCGCACTTTGCTTACTGTGCACGTACAGTAGTACCCCTGCTTAGTTAGGCCTTTCCTACTACGTTTACTCTTGTCCTTTTTCTTGTACTAATGCATTTTCTGCAGGAAAACAATAAAATGAAAACAATAAGCAGGTAACGATACACCGCGGGTAATCATCGCCTACGGTACACTTGCGGCATTTTTCTAACTTCTTTTCTTTATCTGTGTAGCATGTTTTACCTTTTCAGCGTACACTCCTGCCTAGTTTAGCATGTTTACTGCTTAGCTTAGCATAACCTGCTTGTGATACCTGTTTCCTGTTGTTCACTATAGCATGTTCCTGCTTGTTTTGCCTGCTTCCTTTTATCATACTCATCATCATCATCTGCACACACTCACTCTTGCAATAACGGTGATAATAAAAATAAAATAAAACAATTTGCATGTTCACTTTAACCAAAACTTTGAACCTAAGTTGCGATCTTGCTACGACGTGGAGCATGGAGTACGGTGGGCAGCAAGGTCATCTTCTTCAGCAAAACATGTTTCGACATCAAGAAACCATTCTTTAGTTTAAATAACAAGCCATAAGACTTCGAGGTAGTCCGCCTAGTGCGACATAAACCCTCACCCGTTCTTTTAGGCTTTTGCACCGCCCTGCTGTGCAATATAAGCCCTAACTCGCTTAGGATTCCGAGGTCGTCGTCCGATACGGCGCAAATCCTCCTATTTTTCAGGTTGTTTGCATAATCGGGTATTATGCAAATGTAATCCCTATAATTATTTGGCAGTATTGAAATCTAACTAATTCGTTTCCAAAATTTAAAGCCCAACCATAGGATAGTCTGGGAAGTCATCGAGATTCTCCTCGAGATCCGTGACGTCCCCTACCTTTCTTTCCTTTGACTTTGGAAACAACTGTTCCTCATTGCACCTTTCACCTATTGGATTTCCTACTATCACACTTCGTTGAAAACCCTACCTTTTGATTTCATGAAGACAGAAACCCCTGATCTAAATCGAGAGTTCTCTCGGGTGATTTCGGTCATTTGAGGGGTAATTGACTATGGGCTGCATACTATAGGGAGCTTTAAAGACCGGATAATATAAACCCTATTTAATTCTTTTTGTATTAAATAGGGAATTTGTTCGGTCCACATAAAGATTCGCGGACTAAAACGGATGTCATGAATTCTGTAATTTATTTGATCGAGCGATGTCGTCAAGTAGGGTGTCTATTCTTCGGGATAGATGCGTTACTTGCGATATTACGCTCGTTCATTCAAACTGCTAAACGAATGAGATCCGTCCACTCTCATTCTCATATTTTAAAATTTAAAACCTTATTTTCAAAATCAACATATATATATATTAAATTAAATCTCAAAAGAAAAGCGCGTTTTCAGCGGCCGACAAGTACCTCGGCCAATTGCTGTTTCCGCGAGTCACGAATCCCTTCGCACCTGTTCGAGGATCACCTCCACGAAACTCCTGTTCATGAAATAATCGTGCCTGCTCGCCACCTGCACCCTGCCGAACTCCACCTCGTCGCAAAATCTCCTGCGGCAAACCGGCGAATTTAACTGGTTGAACACCTCAATTTCCCGCAAAACGAGGCTCCTGTTCGCGGTGGACAGCCTCTGTTTCCCGCGGATTATTGAGCCGGTCGAACTCCTCTGTAGAATTAAAAATTCCCTCCGGACAGCAATTAAAATTTCTCCGTCAGCACCTCTTCCAGAAAAATGTGGCTCACCTTTGGCTGCAGTAAAATGGAAAGGGAATATTCCCTGTAGTGGAAATCCCAGATTCCCTTTACCTGGAATGAATTAATTCTTCCCTGGCTCAAGGAATTTAATCCTCCTTCTCAGCAGTTAGCTGCGCAAGGAATATTCTTCTAGTAGAAATGGAAGATTCTTCTATTCCTTCCACTCCCCGCCCGATCGCTCACAATCCGGCCGCCGCCCTTCCCCGGTGCCGACTAACTTCCGGCGAACTGGACTCTGGTCCTCCGCCTGCTTCGCGCCGCAAACCTCCACGGCCTGCTCCGTGCTGTTGCCACGAACTTCCCTTCGCGCGAACCTTCCTTGCGAACTGTTGCGGATCGTCGCCTGGGTCCGAACTCCGAACTGCCTGCGATTCCCTCTTGCCCGTTGCGCGATTCCCAGACGGTTTCGGGCCAAATGCCGTCTATTCGAACCGCCTGAACTACTGCAAATCGTCTCGCGTCTGCCAACATGAATTCAAAAAAAAATTCCTTTGATTCCCTCTCTTTGGCCGCTAAACTGGAACTAGAACTCCTCTTCTTCTCTGAGATTTCTTCTCCGATCTCCCGCGTTGATCTCCTCCTGTTCCCTCGAACCAAGTTCTGATACCAATTGTTATGAAAAATTGCGCGGAGTAAAACAAGAATCGACACAAATCAGAAGAACACACATAGATTTAACGAGGTTCGGCAAAGAATTGCCTACGTCCTCGGGAGCGAGCCGGCGAATTTCACTATTTCAGAGGAGTTACATACCCATAGGTTACACATCTATTTATAGAAAAAACCCAAGGATAAATTACAAACACGCCCTCGCTCCTCCCAACCCACTTAACTTCCAAGAGACACTCCTTTTCACCAGGAGTCACACCTCTTCACCAAGAAACTTCAACTCCCTAGATATGAGCCATACCTAACACAAGATACATCCCTTTGTAGAGTAAATCACTTGGAAATAGGAAGGAAGCACATGAGGCACTTTATCTCTTTTTTGTTTTGCATGAATGAGGAATCTCACCTTTCGCAAACAACTTATACCATAGGAAAATATTATGTCCGGAGTCTGGACCCAATTTAGTAAATTACAAACTTATACCTACTCCAAACAATTCCTAACACCCTTCTTAAATATCCATGAATCCCATAAGAAATTAACCATTTGGATACCTATAACTCTAAAAAGCATTCACGTTGCAATGCTCTCCTATGCAGTGGACAAGTAACATAAACAACAAGAAAAATAAAAGAACCACTATCTTTATATGGATCCATACAACTCTATGTAAGGATACTAGCAAATCTAACCTCCACATTTAAAAGAGCTTAGTCCTTATCTAATGGCAATTCTACAGGCTAGACCCTCAACCACCTAAATTCCTCTCTATGACACTGTTTTAACCTCTAGAACTACAGGGCCTACAGGCTTAACATCACGATTGCTATCAGTATTGACATCATCGAAGCATGGAGATTTTCATGTTATTTTCACAGTTCTCATGAAACAAAGCTTCAAAATATATATGAAAATATTTTTTAATCCCGCTTGAAAGTGAGCAGCACATGAAGGCAATGGATTATGAGGATTCCCTAAAGTAGACTACCAATAGTTGGGATTAAGATAATGATGATGGTGATTATATTTATGAAGATGAACAAGACCCTCAGAATTTCTAACAGATACTACTAGCAATTGCAATTGTTTCAGAAGAAGAACCCAGCAATCAGATTACAATCCGAGTCAGAACCATATCTAGATAAATATAAGCAACAATTAATAGTAAATAAATTATATTAAAGTCAAGGTATTTAAAACACAAAACATGTCCTGGAAAGAGAAAAAATTACAATAAATTGGAAAAGCTTTATCATTCAAGAAAGCACCACCCATAACAGAGCCTTAGAGAATCACAATATCCGAAGAAATTAGGTCAATTTCAACCATTTCCCTATTACAAATAACAAAAGAAGTCAGATCAAACAATTAAAAAAAAAAAACTGCTTCCAACTGAACGCCCAACATATCCACACAATACCTCGCCCAACCTATCAATGATGAAAACGAAATCGCAGGTACAACCAAAACAATTACTCACTAGAGCGTATCCGGCGGCCCGATGATGGTCACGCTCCATTCAAAGATATTAGAATCATCCACAAGTCCGGCGGAGAATCCGTCCACCGGATTCTTGCTGAGATCTAATCACAGGACAAAAAAAACAAATAGTGAATCATCATATCTCATCTCTTAGTAACCGACGCGTGATGAACTTGCAGTAAACCCTAAAGTTCATAAAGCAAACCTTTCAGCTGTTTCTGAAGGAGCAAACTTGCTTGGCTTGCCGCTGCCATTAGCGACGATCAAGAAATGGGTAAAATACAACAGTGTCAGAGGAAGGAGAGGATGCGAGGAGGCAGTTGGGTGGCTCTGCTTGCAGGCAAGACAACAAAGTAGAAGCGGAGCAGCCTTCGATGCCCCGCCTGCGGTCAGGTTTTATTTATACAAGAGGCTGTAGACTCCGGCGGACGACGGAAAGAGACGGAGAGGTTGCTGTTTTCCGGTTACGGCACAATGTAAGTTCGTCAGATTTTACAGCATCCTTGCTTTCCTTTTATAAAAATATTTTCATAAAAATAAAGATTTACTTAATTTCTAATTTTTTTTTTAATTAATGGGCCGCAGCGTGAAGTCTCCAACCCATCATATTAGTTGAACCTCAACCCGATGCATAAATAATTCGAGTACCACCTAGCTTGAGGTGACACTACACCACTAGGAGATTCGAACCAATGATCTAAGGGGACGCACGACCTTGAAAGATGCTGCTCAACCAACAGGCCACGGAATATGCATTTAATTTCTAACGAATCAATACGCTCAATGAACAACTTGAATTCGACTCGATTAATAGTTATTTGTATATTTAAATTAATAAATGACTAAAGCTGGAACATTTTTTAAAACCTTGAAGGTTAAATGAATTAAATATGAATATGATATAACTTAAGTATTTATGTTCAAAGTTATTTGATTTGTGTAAAATAATTTAATACCTATTCAAAATTTATTCATTTGTTTATTTCTTCCAAAATGATAGTGGTGGACATGGCTTAGGAAAGTCGGTCTGTTGCTCTTCCCATTATAGAAAGACTAGCTGAGAAGTAATGCTGTTTGGATCTTTAATTAAAACAAAAAGATTTGCCTAGCCTTTGTTGGCATTGCTATTGTTGATCCTCTATTGGTATCACCAAACCATCATTGTTCGGTCCTCACCATCATCACCAAACTGTTGTCACTAAGTCATCACCGCCTTCTTTAAACCAGTGTCACTTGGTTGCCATCATTGTTACTTTGTCATTGTCATCATTGTTGGATCAAAATCGGCTAATAACTGTCATTGTCATCATATTGTCATCAATCGACTATCACCCATTACCATACCATTGTCTCCTACTCGGTTTCAACACAATGACTGAACTTTTGTTGGTTTCCACCATCATTATTTGATTGTTATCACTAGGTCGAATCATCGAAAATCTATAATTAGTTCATGATTGTTAACTCTTGACCACCGTTGTCGACAGACCATCATTGTCCAATCATTGCCCAGTTGTTGTACAACAGTTGCTCAACCACCATCATTGTCATCGAACCATCATTAATCGATTGCTGCCTTTGTAGCATCATTATTGTTTGTTAGCTACCTCTACCACCATCATTATTGTCAGATTATTGTCACTTGGTCACCGTCACTATCAAACCATTATTGCTTGATTCCTATATCAGCCTTTGGATAATTGTTAATAATATTGCCATTAGATCTCCATCATTCGGCCTCCCACCGTTTTCTTTCACCGCAACATTCGACATTTTGCCTCTTCTCCAATACTTTCTTTTGCTTCTCTTGAGAAAATCATGCCGATGACAACGACTCTTGTAATTTTACCTTCTCCTACTTAAGAGACATGTAAAGTCTTATAACTTGTATTTTGGGGCTTGAGTGGGGTTTAAGTTTTGATTAAAATAGAATTTGGTTGACTTCTATGAATCTAATAAAAAAAAAGAAATTTTATAAGCTAAACGACGATATAGAATTAGAGTTAAAAGATCAGGAAAAAAAATACATAAGACAACTTAACTACTCGATCATAATATTATTTAGAATAACTATGACCGAGAACTATTGATGTTGAAGATGATTATGATAATGATCATGAACATCAAATATGTCTACACAAAGCTCGAGAAAATCTAACGGGCCTTGTTTGTAAATACCAAAAGATAAGGATAGTCAAATGACATAAACATCAATTGTTGTTTCCTTCGGCCAGAACTATGAGCCGACCGAACGAAAGCGCAACCGAATGTTGAAATAGAAGGAGCACAATCTGAGGGACAGTCGTTCATGATTTGCTTCCTCAGCCAATTACAAAACTTCTCATAAAATGGCCAAAGTGTCCTCGCACGGAACTCCTTTTTAACCTTCTAAGAAGGTGCTTTTTTCAAGGAGAGCTGCCGGTCAGATTACGGTGGTATACCCTTCGCCTGACGATCCAGTTCATCCTAATGATAGGAGGGTCTCTTCTTAGAATTCTTTTATTAGAGGGCCGACAAATGACATTTCTACGAACAAATGTTTGTTGGTTGACCAAATGTTCCCATCCGATCGAGCGATAAGATTATTGAGTCATTAGATGCCCTTCTTCAAGCGGTTATGAATATAAAACTATGCTAAAAACATTTATAAATTCAAAAGAGTATCAAAGTGAGTTATGAATATGAAAATGTATCATAATATCTTGTAATGTCCCCATTAAAACAATGACAAATGTGTAATTTTATACCAGGTAGTTTCAAAATCTATAAATAGAGAGTAATTACTGCTCTCTATCTCTTTCTCTGTTTCTTTCATTTATCACACACTCTATAGCTTGATTGTTATTCACTGGACATATCTAAATTCAACATATTATAAATGCCATATTTAGGCATTTCAAATAATGCGGGTTATGACTTAGTTTTGCATATTTTGAGGCTCATATGAATTGTACTTCTTTGAAAAAGATAGAATAAGGTTGTGGAGATGGAATCAATCCACTGCCCCATGAGTCAAATTTGAGCACTTAAACTCCTGATACCCCACTGAGCACTATATCTCCAATTCACTTTGTTTATCTCTAATCCATTCTAATAGTCTAGAGGCTAATTCTCCACTTAAAAGTGTTGTTTTCCTTATATATATATATATATATATATATATATATATATATATATATATATATATATATATATATATATATATATATATATAATAATCATAATAATAATAATAATAATAATAATAATAATAATAATAATAATAATAATAATAGTAATAATAATTGGATTATGACTCTAAAGTATTACATAAATAAATTTTAAAATTTATTGTAGGATAAGAAATTATATAAGAATGATGTGGTATGTATGGATATTCCCCTTGAAAATATCAGTTTCAAATGATTAAAAATTTATTTAAATAGTTAGTCATCAACATAATCATAGCTATCATTATTGCTATTCTAATTATTTATATTTAATATAATGAATTCCTATTTTTTTATTTATGAGGAGCAAAAGCTAGTTGAGGCCTTCACAATCAACAAAAGTTGTCCTTTTTTTCTATCTTGGGTGCAAATTCTCCTAAATTATTATCATATGTGTAGAAAGTTGGTTGGAGTATTGTAATCATTCATTCCACTTTAGATGATTGAGATTGAATCTTTATACGTACAACTTCTCCAAATTATTATTATTTTAAACTTAGGGCTCGTTTGGGGCAGTTTATTTGGTGCGGCGGCTTTTTGAAAACACACTTCGCCCTTTTGGGTAAAGTACGTTTTGACAGCTTATGCGTTTTCAAAACGTTAAAAACAGTTTTTTCACACCGCACCTATCTTTGTGCGGTGGCAGCTTTTTGTCTACGGTTTGGCTTTTCCAAAAAATTAAAAATTTATAATAGCCATCACACCGAGCTTATCAACAGATTATTTTTAATCAGCTTATCCGTGGATTACTCAATAAGCTGCAGTTGCCCCAAACAGACCCTTAATCCCGACTATTCAAAGTTGATTAGGAGATAATATATTCTTTGATGACATCTTAAAAAGATTTAATACTTGCATTTTCATAATACGTATCTATTAAGTATGGAGTTTAACTTTATTAATTGTTCTAGATAGTATTTTATTTTAAAATTAGTGATTTCCAAAAAGTCATAAATGATGGCTATTACAAAGTCTTAAATGGAGGCTAACATACTATTTTATTTAGTTCCAAAATGATTTCCTTACCACTTATAGACATTATATAGTTGGAAACATTCTTATTTTATTAAAACTATCACCATAATTGTTAAATCCAACATATCAACATGTGAAATTACATTCTGCAACATATAAAATCTACAAATCATATCCAACTTTGAGACAATAAATGCAGCCTTATAGATCATAAGGGCATCAACAACTATAGAGGATCAATATTCTGCAACAATAGAGAATTCTTATATGTACCATACAGACTATAAGAGCATGTGATATTACATTCTACATCATTTGATTATACTTCAAACTGGAATGCATACTTAAATTATGCCAATGATATAGCCGCACCCCCGAGCGTGACCAAAATACGGGATGAATCCGTAGAGTGGCTCGAGCATGACCAAAATACGGGAGGTGCTCACACCCATCTTGTCAAACATCAGCTTGAGGTTGAAGTTCAACGAACTTTCGGTGTCGATGAGTATTCTACAAACATGAAAATTGGCGATTAGGGCAGTCGTGACGATAACATTATTGTAAGGGTTACCTTTGAGGGGCAAGTCTTCATTGGTAAATGAGATAGGAGGGTCTTAGCTGAGTTGCAGTGCTAGGGAAACTTCACACAATTCACCCATTCCAGATCTCTTCAAGCTGGCTCGGCTGGTTGACTCCCTCCATCCTCACTGAAGATAGCAATAAGTATGCTGACTAAGTGTATCAAGTGAGCCCAGATCCCATTAGTAATTTCTCTAACATGAGCTTTTCTTTGTTGTTGGGTGATTGCTACATAGGCAACAAACTCCTGCAGTTTCTGAGCTTCGATTAAATCTTCGATCAGGCTTTAGAGGTGTTGACACTCTTTAGTGTCATAATTGTGGTCACGATGATAAGTAAAGCACTTTTTAAGGTCTTGAAGGTAAGCTCCAACCTTCATTGGATCTTTGAATGACCTCCACTATTTCAACCATTGAGAATCTTAGAGGAGTATGCTTGGGGATCTCATAAGTAAGAGGTAATCACTACACATGTTAAGCAGGTTGTCGTTTGAGGTATCAGTTTTAACCTCTTCAATGATGAGTTTGGTTGTCCACCCGATAATCTGGGGTGGTCGTGATTCTTCAAATCATGCTCGAGTAAGAGGGTGATGATTATGTCTTAGTTTCAAACATTCTCCGTGAGCAGTTCTCTTAGGCAAGTGAAGGTTAGTTTGTTTGATTCTAAATAAACCGCGTGTCTTGAGGGAGGGGGGAGAGGGTGGGGGTGGGAGTGTTGGGTTGTATTCTTCTTTGGATTGTGATTTTATTGGCTAATTCCAACAATTTGGCTAGTGTCTTCAGTTGTTGTAATCCCAACGCATACCGAAAAGTAACTTCATTCAGTCCTTGGGCGAGGGTTGCAGACTATAGATTCTGAACTTCAAGTATCTTCTTTTGGAAACAGATGAAAAATACAAGCATGATTTCTCTCTATCCTTAGCAGAGCTGCAAGAGAGCATGTGAGCTCTCATAGAGTTTCTGAGCACTATTGAACTTTGCAATAATTATTTGCTTGAAATCTATGAACGACATGATTACTTCTTACGATAATACTTTGAACCACCTGAAGGTTGAGTCGCTCGACGTGGTAAAAAAAGCAGCATCTCAGCATGCCAATGATCTTGAGAAGACATACAATTGACTCAAAAGAAGCAATGTGGTCAGTCAGGTCCAAACATATTTTATAAGATTCAAGTGTGTGGATTTTGAATTATTCTGGGGGTTTGACGTCGGAGATTTACTGAGAGAATACATTTTACGGCTGATGTGGCACTTTAGTATGCCGAATCAATTGTTGTGTTAAGCTAGCACTGTCAAGATACTTGGTGTTGTCCTTATTCTCCAATATCAGGGGACTCTTCTATAGTTCGGAGCCAGTGCATCATGTTTAGGTGGTGGATCCCTCACTTGAGTCAGCATCCTTTGATCATTTCCATAATTTGATCCTTCAAATCTTGGATCTACTGGGCTACGAATTTTCAGCTGCACTCCATGTTTTTAATCTCCCTGGTGTGAGGTTCTTCTCATTGGCTTGCTCCTCTTCCTATTTGTGGCATGATTCACTACCATCATATCTTTTATGATGTTGAATCCAAATTTATCTGTGTTTCACTCCACCTCTATTTATAGATGATTTAGTATAGTAGTGATAATACATTTTTACACTTATTGAAAGAGGGTCTATATTGGGATATTCTTGGTATTTTATAACTCATCGTCCCGTCACATTCTAGTTCGACCAACTAAGCTTAGTTAGCTTAGCTCGACTACGTTAGCTCAGTTAGCTAACTCAGGTTGATTTTCTATCTCAACCCCTCACAATTAATCTTTGGCATTTGCTGGATGGTTGAAGATACTTTGTGAAAATAACTCTTCCATCGTGTCGGCTCTACTGCGAGATAGATTATTGCATCGAGTCGGTGTTTCTGTAGTTGTCCTCCTGGACACCCTTTTGATTCATTTCAGATGAATAACTTTCACCTGAATCACTTAATCATTTTCTTGTAAACTTTAAGACTTGGTCGACTAACCGAGTTGACTTGGCTTCTCCGGCTTGAGTCATCCAACTTGGTGGGCCTCACGATCCCTCTGCAGAGGATCTGGCTCCAACATATTCGTCTATTATGGATAGTTAGATCTCTCTAAGATCAACTCAGACACATGTTTGATGTACACTAACTCATAAACTTCAACTTTTACATATATGCCTAATGCAAAGTTTAGATGTTAGATATTTAAATACATGAGAATTGAGTGGTTTGCATGTAAATTCTTCTTTCTTTTAGTTACCGACGATGATGCCGCTAACGAGCATTGCTTAATAAGTCAAACACGCGTAGCCGCGTTGGCAAAAAAATGCCCCAGGCATTCTTCAGACTTCATAGAGATAAAAACAAATTAAATGATTGCTTGGTAGGTTTGATGCATTATATAAGTGTACAGCAATTGAAGAAAAAATTTTTATATATATTTGATTTCAAATAAATAAATAAATATAAATTTTAAAGAAATTTAGAAAATATTAAAAACTCATTTCTAATCAGATTCAAATCACCCAAATCCGACAAAATTAGAATACACAAATATCTTAAGAGCTCAATAAATTTTCATATATTTACATATCTAATACTTGAAAGTCAATTTTTATAGGCATGACATGTTACTCATGTATTAAAATGCATATTTTAGCTTTTATAAGTTAAAATAATAATATATTTGATGTGATATAAAAGTATTTGGGCGGTATAAATGTAAAAAAAAAAAATCAAAATTTAGGTGTTAGATATGTAAACATATAAGTAGTGGGTGGTGTGTAAGTAAATGCCTCTTTTTGTATTAGTAAGAAAAATGGGGCATTTAAATACTCCACCAAATTCTTATGTATTTACATATCTATCACCAAAACTTTACTTGTTAACATTTATACCACTCAAAAACACTACCACATAGAGAAATATTTAGGTACGGAATACACACGCAAAATTGAGTGCATAAGTAAGTTATTCAGAGGGCATTGGGGGGTTATGTCCGTGTTATTTGTAGGCTATTGGGTAGTTATTGTGAGGTTATTGGGGGTGTTAACTCCAATAACACGGACATAATCCCATCATAACCTCTGAATAACCTTCGTACAAACGAAATTCTGCGTGCGTATTTAAAAAGTGAAACCCACATTGTCATGCTTAAATAAGATGGTGTGCGTATAAACATTAAAATTTAAGTGTTAGACATGTAAATACATAGGAGTAGAGTGGTATGTATGAAAATATCCCCCAACAGCATTCTAAACTGATTGAATATATATATATATATATATATATATATATATATATATATATATATATATATATATATATATATATATATATATATATATATATATATTGAGCACAACATTTCAGTTCAATAAGACCAACAGTCTTATTGTGATTGAAAGGTCCACATGCAAAAGACAATGGGGCTAAAAGAGAATATATATATGTGAATTATGAGTTCCACTTGGTTCAATTATTTCATATTGGTGACCACATGATACTCCTGTGGGACAATCTAAGCCGATTCATTTGGTTGCCCTTTTTAAGAACATTTAAGAAAATGTTCATTATTCTGTTTGCCACTGTCTAGAAGCCATTGAGAAGATTGCTAACCTTTCTTTCTAAAATGAGGAAAGAGTCCGGTGAGTTATTTGGGGCACTCGGAATGATGCAGCACAACCCCTGGGCGCAATACAAAGAAGAGAGAGCACCCATCCATCATTGGATGAGTATTACCTTGCCATGGGCATCAATGGCCAAGTTTGTCGAGGCCATAAAAAGTAAAGAAAAAACTCTTGAGGGTAGGTAGTCAATTTGGTGGAAGAGCTACTCAAGTAAGAAAGTCGAAGAAATTTGTCATGTCTCGCTTTGGCAGAAGATTAGGCAAAGTGCCTATGGCGAAACAAATGAATGAGCTACTGCTCACCCAAGCAATCCACATCACTGACGTGGTCCTAGTCATTCTCAGAGGAGCAATAGAAAAATTGTTTTACTATGTAAGCCTCAAACTAGGTAAATTTAACAATCACATTTAGAGAACTTTACACTAGTCATGCCATCCAGCTTCAACAAATGTTAAATAGATTGGATTATAGGAATCCTTTCAATGATGCAGTAGCAGCCACTACTTTGATCGCCAATTTCATATAAAAACATATTGATCAATATTAGAAGCTCTATTTATATCATTTTCAAGAAAGAGGGTTAAGAAATGAAACTTGGAGTCGACTAGTTGTCATTAATTAAATGAGATCACTTTCTGAAGTTTTTTGGAGAAAAGAGTTATTAAAGACTTGGTCACTCTATCTATCACCTAGAGAGAGGTGGAGTGCCATTGCACGGTTATATTTGACTTCATCATACTATCCATGCCCACCACCCATAATGTAATTCTTGGATAACCACGACTAAATACTTACGAAGTAGTGGTCCCTATTTACCATGTCGTCATCAAGCTTCCAACGAAGAAATAGTAGTAAGAGAAAGCTTGATGAAGCGCTTATTATCTCAAGGTTGTCAAAATATGTATAGGAGGAAGTACTGCAGTTTAAAGTTGATAAAGGAGACTCAAAATTGCTAAATTTATTTAAAAAAAAGGTCACTAGCATTAGGAGAGTCTCGATAAAAACTCTTCGGAGCACCATTTTTAGCTTCATAAATACAAAAAGATTGATTCAAATCTTTTGAGATAATAGCAAGGTATTAACCTAAATAATATATTGAGATATCAAGAATAGACATGAATATTGCCTCCAACAGTTGTGAATAAGAAGAGGGATTCCATAACAATCAAGCAAAAGATCATACTTGGTGAGCTTATCGGGTGAGAAATTGAGAAGCTCATTTAAGTCAATTTCATTGGAGGTACAGAAGCAAGGTTAGATTATCAACGTGGTAATAGTGCAAAAGATAAGTGCTCAAATGGAGGATTGTTTTGATTTTATCAACCTGAAATTAGTATGCCCAAATGATGGTTGCCCACATGCTTAATTTGAAGTAAACCTCAAATAGATAAAATAAATATAATATGCTACTCCAAACTATGAAGTGCATATTTAGAACTAGATCAAAAAAGTTCTTGGGATTTCTCATTATCCATAAAGATATACAAGTTAATCTAGATCGATTAAATAATTCTTAAAATGACTTCTCATAGAACAATCAAGATGTGTAATGACTTATTGGGTGAGTAGCTAGGCTTAATCATTTCATCTTAAAGTTATGGGATAGGTAAGAATACTCAAAACGAATTCTATTAGAACAACCAAGGGTGTGTCATGACTTATCAGGTGAGTAGCTAGCTTAATCGCTTCATCTTAATGTTAAGGGATAGGGAATGTATTTTTCAAGACCTTAAGGGTAGCAAATATTTTGCATGGAATAAGGAACGTGAGGTCATTTCCAACAACAAAAGTTGCTAGTGTCTTCACCTCCATTAACACAAAGTTCGTAGTTTGGGGAGGAAGTACTCTAGTACCTTAGGGTAAGCAAAATGCTATAAGCTCCATTGAAGTTCGATAGAGTCTAATTTAAAATGTGAGCATGACTCTTTCAAAACCCAAGTTAAAACATCCTACCATGAAAAGTTTAGCTCGGAAACTAATGATCGCAACCAGACGACTTCATGTCTACTAGGTGCACTTGATCCAAGTCGTCACACACCATTCTCTCAAGATTGTACTTGGTGAATCAAACCATTCATGAAGGTTATTAATATGAGCTATGGAGTTGAGCAGGTCCAAGATTATTTATACACCAAAGACAACAATCAAGGCTCAATTATTCCCTAAGTTCTTGACGGACTTCACTCTCACGGATGTCGAAACGAAGTGATGAATGGAGAAGATCATTTGAACCTTGAATATTGATCTCAAATAAAAAATACAAAGAGTCAGGAGTAGAATGATCCTGAAAAGCTTAGTTAAAATTTTGCTATCATATGTTGGTCAGTAAAAGAGAAGCATAAAATTAAGTTTGAGTGTTGTTAAGATCAGAATGCTCAGGTGGATGAGTGGCTTTATATTTAGAGACAAAATGCGAAGTGAATATACATGTGAAAGGGTTGGAGTTTGGAGTAGCTCCAGTTGCAGACAATACTAGAAAGAGCCGTCTTAGATGGTTTAATCACATTAATTGTCGACCATTTAATGACCCTAGTCAAGAGAGTAGATATTTTAGATTTGATTTATGTTAAGAAAGGTAGAGTTAGACCTAAAAAGACTTGGACATGTATAAATATTTGTCTTAATTTATTAGAATTAAATGAAACTCAGTAGGACATAATGGAGAAAAATGATTCATGTAACCGACCCCACTCAGTGGGATAAAGACTAGTTGTTGTTCTTATTGTTGTATATTGTTAGAATAGGCTATTAGCTAACTCACAATAAGTTTCAGTATAAGACCTTGGCTGTGGGACTGACATTTATCACTATAAATGGGGTGAAACATTTAACTATAATCTCATACTTGTATCTCACGATAAAACAAGTCAATGGGCAACATGAAGTTCAAAAAGAGATTTTACAATATACCACTTTAAAGTGAAAAAAAGGCTAACATGAATACTTCTAGATCGAGCAAATCCTCAAAAAAAGAATCGACTTGTTGTCTTGCAATCCAAAATGAGACACACAGACAATTGAATGGCCTTGAAAATGTCTCATCCTCACATTAAAGAAAGTTAAAGTCATATAACAAATACTTGAAGATAGAAGAAATGTTTTTCTCCAAATAACAAATTGATAGATATTTAAATTCAAAGTAGCCTAATAGTTGCTAATGTGGGATGAGTTGTTTAGAAGGCCTGTAACTTCATTAAATGTTTAGGAAAAAAAGCGAAATAAAATAATTATAATGGAAGTTCACTTAGGAGAATGTGAAAATCATTAGGGAGAATAAATTTTGGCACATGGGCTCCTCACATAGGAATACATTTGGCCGACCCACTGAAACATCTTTTTTTTTTTTCAGTAGTTATATTAATAACCATAAATGATAATTATTAGTTGGTGTAATCAGACAAACAAATAAATAAATAAATAATCCTTTTTTTTCAATTGACAATAATAACTACAAAAAATTTAAATACAACCATAAAATCTACAACATAAAACAAGATAAAAAAAATAGAAAAGAAAGTATCACAATTTAATAATAACTCATCAATTATAACATGATCAAACTTCAAATAAGAAAATATTCCCATCAATTAATTTAGTCTCATCAAATGAATCAATTTAGATTGTCCCACTGATAGGTCAACAACAAAACAATAACAAGCCTTCATCCCACTAATTGTGGTTGGCTATATGTATCATTTTTCTCCATTGTGTAATTTAATTTAATTCTAATAGATTAAGATCATTTTTTATACAATATGCCTAAATCCTTTTTAGGTCCACCTTAGTTTTTTTAACATAAGTCGAATCTAAAACATCAACTCTCCTAACAGGATAATCAGATGGTCGATGTTTAACATGACCAAACCATCAAAGACGACTCTCTCTAGTGTTGTCGACCACTAGAGCTATACCAACCTTATCATGGATATATTCATTTCGCAATTTGTTTCTAAGTGTCAAGTCACTCATCCACCTAAGCATTCTCATCTCAACAACATTTAACATTGTTTAGTGTTTCTCTTTTAAAGGCCAACATTATGCGCCATAGAGCATTGCAGGTCTAACCACCACCTTATAAAATTTTTCTTTTAATTCAAATAGTACTTTTCTATCACACAATATGTTTGTTGCATTCCTCCACTTCAAGCAACCAACTTGAATTCTACTAATAACATCTCCATCTATATCACTGCTACTTTGAACAATATACCTAGGATATCTATAACGATCATAATTTTTAATGATTTAATCACCCAAAGTTACAACTTTTCCACTAGACCTATTAATACTAAAATTACATTTCAAGTATTCAGTTTTAGACCTACTCAAATGAAGAAAACCAATCAACTCCAACCTAGACCTCCATAATCCAAGTTTATCCTGAACTCTTTCTTTAGTCTTGTCCACAAGAAGGATCTCATAAGCGAAAACTATACACCAAGGTACATCCTCTTATAAATGTCCAGTAAGAGCATCCATAACTAAAGTAAAAAGATACAAGCTTAAACCCGATCCTTAATGTAATCTCACTGAAATAGAAAAATACTTGGTCAATCCTCCTATTCGAACACTAGTAACAACTCTATTATACATATCTTTAATGACTTGAATAAAAGTCACATTAAAATTTTTATTTTCTCTAGAAATCTCCAAATGACTTCTCTAGGAACTTTTTCGTAAGCTTTCTCTAAATCAATAAAAATCATATGTAGATTTTCCTTATTCTCTATTTCTCCATCAAATTTCTCAATAAATGTATAGCTTCCATAGTAGACCTACTCGACATAAATCCAAACTGATTATGAGAAATCATTGTATCACGTCTTACCTTATGTTCAATTACCTTCTCCCATAATTTCAATGTATGACGTATCAATTTAATTCATCTATACTTTGCACACTCTTGTACATCCCCAATGATAGGTCCCAAAAATAAAATAATTGATCATTAAAACAATAGGAAATTTCCGTTGACAAAAGATAGGAAAAATCATCGCTCTGCAACCACAACCACCAAGACATTGGGAAAGTGGTGTTGTGAGCCCCTTGAATGTGTTCTTCAGTTCTTAAGAGACTAGAACTAATTTTGCCAACTTGCTCTCCAATTTTACCTCCAAGCCACCTTATTCAAGTCATATCAATTGCATTAACTGAAATGCCAAGAATGAAAACACTTTGCAAAAAAATATCAAATGGAACCTCAACAAGTTGCCACCACAAATTCTTTATCCAAGGATCAGAGTCAAAGACCAAATGTATGAGAGTTGCAAGACCACACGAAGTGGCACAGTTAAAGCTCTTTGAAGTAGATTGAATAGCCTTACCTTTCAAAGAAACTCGTTGCTCGGCTCTCACCAATGGAGGATCCAAAGCACTCATCGATCCCACTGGTAAGTTACATAAGTTGTCATCACTCTCTTACGTTCTTCTACCTATTTACGAAATGGTTACTTGAGTTGAAGCCACTTGAGTCCATCGCCAGACTTGTTGGGAGTATCAGGCGTCAGCGATAATGATTGAGATAAAGATCCTCTTTGCTCAACTCTTGTCGCTCCACACTAAATTTTTTGCTTTCTTTTATGCGGGTCAATTTGACTTCTTTACTTCATCTCTCTCCAATGCTTTTTTTTATTTTTTAAGAAGGATGTTTAGGTGCAACTTGCAGTTCTCAACATCTGCTATTTTTGAGGGAAGTGACAAATATGTAAAAATTGAAGTCCATGTGATATTTATGTAAATATATTTTTTTGTGATATTTATGTAAATACATTTTATGTTTATAGATGGACATGACTAGGCCTGGTCATTGGGTGGGCAGCCTGACAGGCTCACCATAAGCCCACTTAAAATAGGCAGACTTAGCTAGGAAAAAATAAAAAATTTCAGGCTCGACCCAACCCAAGACCTCTTTCACATAGTCAACCCAAATAAACCCGATCCACGACAAGCCCGATCTGCCCATTGGCCCGATCACATGAATATATTTCGTGATTGCTCGAGGTGATTAATTTCCTCGTCCTTTATCTTCTTTATCTAACCATAAATTTTGTATTTTTATATTAATACCAATCAAATCTTTTATAACACATAAAAATTATCACATTTAATTTTTTTATAAAATGAAATGCAACTTTCATGCATATAAAATATAACAAATATGTAAAAATTGAAGTCCATGTGTTAGATATGTAATTAAATAGAAATTGATGAATAGTATGTATGAATTTTTTTTTTTTTTTTTACAATATTTTACGCAACTCTTTTGTATTTACATATCGAGATATTCTCTGTTTAAAATCTTACGTATTTTGTTTGTATATATTTGCTATTAAATTCACTTAAACATATAAGAAAATTTTCGTAAATATAAAATCAATTTAAAAATTTTGTCGCACATCATGTTCATAATACATACATTTTTTTTTTTTTGATATTTTAAATTAACAACATGACTCGAGGGAAAATGTTAAAGATTTTTTTATTATTTTTTTTTAATAAAAAAAGTACTTTTCTTTTAAACCCCATGACAGCCAGCGGGCCGGCCCGACCCATTTAGTGGGTGAGCCAACCTTTGAAATTATAAATAGAATCCGGCCTGACCCAAGCTCGCTTTAACTAGTCAATACCCGCATAAGCCCAACCCAACCCCAAACCCAGCCAGCCCAACACCCAGATGTAGCCAAAACCACAAGGGAGCAAAGAAGTCACAACACCACCATTATTCAAGAAGTAAACGAAGAAATTAACACCACCATTATTCAAGTAGTAAATGAAAAAATTATCTACGACAAAGAATCAAGCATGATAGTAAACTACACCATTCTCCTTTTTGCTAATCCAAAGAACTAATGATAATGATACATGTTTTACTAACTCTTGTTCCCTTTTCCTACTCATTCTCCAAAGAAATCAAGGAATCAGAAACTAATTTAAACTAAAGCCTAGGAGGCTCAATGAACCCGCTAAGGGCTGGTGAAGCCTAGGCTTTGAGTGTCACTAGCTCAAAACGAATGTCAAAATCACTCCACCAAATTAAAAGACTTCTTAACATAAGACCCTTGTCCAGTTAAAAGAAGCTAACTAAACTCAAAGGCAGCACAAAACTGATACATACATTCTAAAAGTAATACTGATCTTGCAAGAAAATAAGGAAAAAATTAAATCTGATCATGATGATCAGATTTATTTTAGAAGAAACACTACGTAACTTATATGTCCATTTCAAAATAAATTAATAACTATAAAACTCATCACAATCAAATTAAAAAATTTCCCCGCACAATGCACCAAAATAATAAAATAATTATTAAGGTTGTGTATGATAAATCAAGCTCACATACAAATCGATTTTTATCATGTTAACGGCACGTAGAAAATAAAAGTATTAAACCTATCAACCACCCACACACATGCTTTACCTAACTTTCTAACATCAACAGAAGTTCAACGGGTCAACAAAAGATGTGGCGGGCGCATGGACACTCTAGCTTCAAGCACTTCAGACGCGGCACGATGCTTCAGCAATCAGCACCATAATCTCAAGAACAGCTTCAGTCTCATCATAATAAGCTTCCAATTTAGCATCTTCAGATGTATGGGTAGCTAAAGGTGTCTGCCTTATAAATTCTCCAGGAGGGCAATGTTCAGGACAAGGATCTGTCAACATAAAGGTCTTCTCATGTCTCTTTATACAAGGCATTCTAGCAGTACTGACACACAGTATCTTAACTATTCCATGAGTAAGGGCGTTCCGCTAAGATACCTTCACCCTTTGTTGGTCAGAAAAAGGTAAACTAACCATTATAAGATACCCTTCATGGTCTTCATATATTGTCTTTCCAGCAGTAACAGGTCCATAAGCACGTCTCATGACGCCAGTGATCTCATTCAGCCATGGAGCATCAACTACATTCATCTCAATATATATAGCTCTATCCGAGTTAGAATTGATAGGAGAGCAGTACTCTTCTTCCATTCGATGAGAAAAATAATCCTTCTTGCGCTTGATGCCAGAAGATGAAAAGTCTATTCCTACAGGAGTTAAATGATTTGATGGCTGGGCAGACAAGTTCAATCCCGAGCTATGAAAGAGTTTCTTCTGATCTGGATTGAGAGTTATGGTTTTCAACAGAGGTGGTGGCCTCTCAGAGCTCGATCTCAGTACTGGTAAGATTCCTCGACGATGAATAATCACTGGCGTCTGATGGAATTGAGAAATTAAGCTTTCTTCCAGTGAGCTCTGCCCATTTCTTACAATCAGGTTCAGGAAGAGCTGAGAGACTGGGGAGAGTCACAATCTCAATCCCATGAACACATCGCGGGTAGAAAGGCCCCTGTACTGCTTCCGTTGCATCCGGTGGGATCGTACAAAACCTTTTTCGACATTGAAAGGGAATTGAGGTTCACCATGACGAGAGTGGCCATTCATGAAGCTCCTCAGCTGCATCTTCCCGAAAGCATTTTATGTTCTATCCTTGAATACCCACATGTACATGTTTTCCATGTCATGCTGGACCAAGAACACATCGAGCCGAATGTCTGATTTCTCGAATCCAGAAAAACTAGATCCATCCCTTATAATCTTTCCTCTGGATTTCTCAGCGATGACAGGCTTGAAATAAAAATTGAAGAAAAACCAGGCACCCCATACGGCATCTCCTCTCTTTCCACACTTTCCAGATCCAGTCTTAGGGATTATGACAGTCGAATCAGCCTCATAGAACTGGGTTCCAAGGCCAACGTCAAGCAATTCGCAGTGGTCGAACTGGGAAGAAGATTGATCGGATGAAAGTGGGAGGTTAATGTCCGGTGGGCCATAAAGTAAAATTTGACGTTGGACCATC
Source organism: Papilionanthe hookeriana x Papilionanthe teres (assembly GCA_022702705.1). Taxonomy (NCBI): domain Eukaryota; kingdom Viridiplantae; phylum Streptophyta; class Magnoliopsida; order Asparagales; family Orchidaceae; genus Papilionanthe; species Papilionanthe hookeriana x Papilionanthe teres. Next base: position 25,176,874 of record CM040421.1, read on the forward strand.
TCACTGTCCAAACCTTCATGGGACGAAGAAGGTGGTGCGGTCAGAAAAGGGCAACCTGCAGTGGGATCCATGGAGAGAAGATTGGAGGGTTCGTGGTTCTCCATGGAGAGAGTGGCGAGCAGGGATTCGCCCATAAAGTTTTCACTCCCGGCGAACTCATCGATAGTCTATTTGATTTATTTCCGAGATGCTCCTGCTCCTCCTCTGATGCCTATCCGTCTGGTGGATTCTGAATTCCGCCGCCATCAAGAAAAGCATCCCACAGAAAAACCTCACAGTTCCATTCCGTAAATAACACCACCCAAATTTTAGCAACCAGAAGAACAAATCAAATAAAATACCTAACCAATCTTAACCGTAAAATCCAGAAAAAATAAAGAAAGAAAAGCCTCTATAATATACATAATGTCAATCGTTCCCACATTTAGCAATTGAAAAGCCCTAGCAGACTAGAAAAACGAATCATGAATAACAGGGAAATATATCAGACGAACCAGAGAAAACCATTTTATTAATTAAGTACATGAAGAAAGAGGCAACCCTAACCCTAGCTGGACTGTGATCGCTTCGAGATGGTTACCTCCGCCAGGACGGAGGACGTAGCAATAGTGTGCATGCCCGAGAGAAGAAATGCTCCGCCGCCGTAACTGGAGTCACGAATTCCTCGTTTACGTTCGGATTCGAGGGGGATAGATACAGAAGGAAGAAGCCGCGGAGAAGAAGAGGAGGGCAAATATTCCCTCCGGATCACGTACCTACAATTGCGTCCAAACACCGCATGCAAAAACAGTGCCACAGCCCAAAATAATAAAATACGTTGCTTTTACACTCCACCAAGCCCGCCCAAGTGTCTTTTCGACGTCATAAATCAGATTTATGACATCTGACGTATTCTTGCTAGATGATGCGAAAGAATCATTACTCCCATTTTAGGGTCTGGACTATCTGAGAGGGTGTAGCTGTGTCAATCAACTCAAGATGGATTTCGAAGATGAATCAAGCGAGAAACCATGGCGTTTAGCAGGACGGAGTTTCAAGCAGCTGAGATGGCCTAGTCTCTCGAAGACATGGGTATGAAAGTAAGTTTATCTCGGAATGTTTTCAATATCTAAAAGCCATTATTATTTTTTACTTATTTTGTATGGTGATGCAGTGAAGTTCCATATTCTCTCATCATGCTGGTTTTATTGAACTCGTACTGTGTTTTAAACTCTTTGCTCTTATTGGTGATTATTCTCTTGGTATTTTGTTCACGTAATTTATGAAGCAGTGTCATTGTTTTTGGTTGTGTATGATTTAGGGTTTTTTTGTGGTATTATTTAGCAAATTTATTCTGGTCGTATTGCGGTGTAATTGTCCGTAATTTATGAAGAAGTGGCAGTGCTGGTGTTTTCAAGTGTTATTGTTGCGGTATAGAACGTTGTTAAAGCAGTGTTATTGCTGTATTTTTTTGGTGTTATTTTGGTGTTATTTTGTATTTTTATGGATTTATTGTGGCGTTATTATAGTGTTATTTCGGATTTACTCTGGTCGTATTACCGTGTTATTATCATTAATTTACCAGTAAGTGGCATTGCTGGTGTTTTCATTTGTTATTGCGGAGGTTTTTGAATGTTGTTATTGCTGTTGTTATTTTCTGTTTTTTCATTGTTGTGTTAGTACAGTGTGTTTGCTTTGGTGTTTCGTCTTTTTTTGAAAAAAAGTTTTACTTTATGCAACATTACACTTTTTTTCCGCGGGGGATGTCTCTAGACTATATTGGTATCAAAGTGAGTTTAGCTGCTCAGAATGTTGTCAATATTGTAAAATCATTGTTATTTTCTTACGTATATTGTGTTGTGATGCAGTGAAGCTCCATATTGGAAGTTAAATTTAGATTTTTTATTTGAAGAAAAAGTAAAAATCATTGCACCTAATGAAATATATCATTATCAAAAGTTGTTGACAGCTATGTATCATAAGTAAACTAGTAAATCAAAATATTTGTAAAAGTTGCATTCCTTAATTGTTGTTTTAATTCTGAGAGGTCATTAATTTTTTTCTTCTTAATGTTGTAGATGATTTTGAACTATTTGATGGAGAAATATTGAGATTTTCGGAGAACGATGATGCATCACTAACAAAAGTGAATAATACAGAAGAAAAAAATATAGATGAAGCGGCCAAAAAGCTAAACGTTGGTGTTACACTTCGAAAGAAAAGATGTCAGGAGCTGAACATAGGACGTTGGCCTTATAGAAAATAAGGAATATGGAAAAATGGATCTAAAACAGCAAGGTTCTCGTGTGATTGGATCTTGATTTACGTTTGGATTCGAGGGGGATAGATACAGATGGAAGAAGACGCGCAGAAGAAGGAAACGGTCCAGACGGCGGACGAGCTTGGCTGTAATACAACCGTGTTCAGATTTAGGGCTGTCAAAACATCTTTTTGTTCTAGGCTGGTTAATGAATTTGCGTTCGATTAGTTCATTAAATTTAATTTTTTATGCTCGTTATATAACCGAGTCGTACACGAATAAAGATAATGTTTGGCTCATTTTAATTCAAAATAATTATATATATACAATTGACTACAAACCTATAAAAATTATAATTCTTTAAAATCATTAATTAAAAATATAATAAAAAATATATTAAATTATATATAAGTGATGATTGAATATAAATAATAAAATTTAAATCTAATCCCAACCCTTAACAGCTTACAACTTTGTGATTAAAGGTGTCAAAACAATCTTTTGTGCGCGAACAACTCGTGTCCGGCTTGTTAAGCAAATGAGTCGAATACTTTTTTTTTGTTCGAAATATAAACAAATAAACACGAACAATAATATTTTCTAATGAGCCGAACGCGAGCTAAGCCCGAGATCGCTCGTGTTCGGCTCGTTTAGACTCCTATCCTGAATTGCCCTCCACCATCACTATCCTGCTGTTTTTGCTTGTAATGGCCACTCCTTTTTTTTTTTTTTTTTGAATTCTATACATAATATTTAAGAAAAAATTACATATATATCATATAATTTTTATGTATTTAAACATTTAATGTATAAAATTTAATATTTATTTTTATATTATTTTGATATTATAAATATATACATGAGAAGCTATATACCAATATATGTAAATATAAAAATTTATATATTAGTTATGTTAATATATAGGAATTCTGTGATAGCTATGTAAATGACCCGTTATTAAAATATTAAATATTTATAAAACTAATCTTTAGCTCATTTTGTTGAACTTTTAAATTCATATTTTTTTCATTTTTTACATTTAAATTAGAAATAAATTAAAAAACATAATTAATCTTAAAATTTACTAAAAAATTAATATTTATTGAGAATTTCAATGATAAAAATATTTTAAGAAGCCCCTATCAAGTCCCCATTGCATAGAACAATCTGCTTATTTTTTTATTCATCCATAAGTAAGTCAACAATAATAATGATATGATAATAAATAAACAATAATAACAACATAATGATAATTACAAGAAAACAAACAAATAAATAAATAAATAAATAAAGGTCATTTTACATGCATACCACACAATTTTTATCTATTTACATATATAACATCTAAAATTGTATTTGTAAAATTATAGCAATTTTGTGTTATAAGCCATTGCATAAAAAGATGTGTTTGACATTTAGAAAGTTCGTAAAAAGTAAATGCCCCTTTGAAAATTTGATTCCATTAGAAACTGATTTCATATTTATTTAGGATCAAATGAATTATTTTTTTCAGTATTATATGAATTAAACTTAATCAAGTACTAAATTTTTGGATCTAAAAACTATGAAATTAAATTTGAAAGTTTAAAAAAAAATTTTGCTTGATTTAAAAATATAATAATAATATTATTATGTCATTGTTTAATTATTTCGATTCAAAATAGTTCGAATATGTTCAAATTAAAGTTTATTTATGTTTGGCTTATTTATATATCAAGTTCAAAAAATGTATTCATGTTTGGCCTATTCGCTTAACGAACAGATGAAGCTCTCACCCCTGAGGCTTTAGGTCATAAATTTCATTTCTTCTTTCCTTAACTAGCCCTCCTGATGTTAAAATCTGAATGTTCCAACTAGGTGGAACTATCGGCTTTTCCTGAGCACTCCGGGCATTCTTCAAACGTGACTGCTCGCCCCACATAAAATTATGTTGGTGATCAATGACAAAGTAAAACTATAAAATAATTATAAGGATACAAATGACTATTTTAATTACATATGACCTTTAAGACTTGACATTGATACAATGTTTGTTTGTCTGATGCTTATTTATCTGACTGTGTAGCGCAACAATAGTGGCCTCTTGTCCAAGTACTTGCTTATGTTAACATATACGAAGGTTAGTAAGCAAAACTTACATATTTCGAATACATTGATTAAATTTTACCATCTTTCTTTTGTACATGGTATGTGGAATCAAGGCTCCATTGTGTGGTAAGTTATCAATACCGCCATAGTCTGATTCCCGACTCTACTCGGCATGCTGCCTCTTCTAAACAAAATTAAGGGAGGCCTAAGTTTTATAGAACTCAACCCAAACATCTTCTTCAATCACGAGAGCCCTCGATCTTTACTTGTGCATGTCCGTAAACATATCATGCAAGTGGGTTACATGTTAATCTCAAATTTTGCTTGATTTGTTGATTAAGATAAGAAAGCATGCATAAAAACATAGTATTTGAAGAACTGTGATACGTGACAAGTAAAAGACACACTTGTAATAAACTTTATTTAGTATTATTATTATTATTATTATTGCTATGTGATTTGAATCTTGGAGTGCCACAAGAAACCTTCTTACAATGATAGTTGTGTGGCATTCAATAGTTCATAGAGCTTTTGTGTTTCGTTGCTTAATCTCCATTTTTATAGCAAAAAAATGAACTCTTATTACTTCAGACATTATTTCTTCGATGGTACTAGTATCATACTCATTTGGAGAAGTAGAGCTTGTTGAAACACCAACCTAAGAATCACTATGTGGTTCATACTCACCATATGAATTCAGAAATAATCATTTACAATATAAATTCAATTTAACTTTTTTGGACATTAACGATGTTTGATTTCTCTTATTTTGTATATGGACATCAAAACCTACCATTTGAAAGACAAGTAAGAAACTAAGTTGTTGCTTGCATGAAATACTCAACACCATTGAAAAACTTGTAAGTATTAACTTTTTTACTCGGACGTAAACTAATAGATATCCATGATTATTACATTCGTTATATTCATAGACAAACTATATATTTGAGAGCAAAATTATGAAAATTAAAGGTCACCACTGATTTGAATAAATATGAAGATAATAATACAATAGGTAGTAAAACTTGTCGATATCAAATGTTATAAAAAATACACCATATTTTTAAATCAATCAGAACTTCTGACTTAGTTAAAATGATTTCACCAGTGTATATCAAATGTTATAAATAATAACCTTCTCTATAGCTAAGAAGTGCATTAAAATAATGAGGTATATATGATTATGTAGAGTGGTTTCTTTGATGAAAAGTTAGGGAAGCCTTAAGATATTAGAGTTACATTATTAGGTTGTGTTCTGATTTCCTTGATTGTTCTCCACTGATAAGAAGAGATAAATGACCAAATAATTCACTGTGCTCCTGGTGTTAACAACAACAATTGAATTTGGTGTTGACAACAACAATTAATTTTATTGATGATTACATGCGTCAATATTGTTATTGAAAAACTTAGTAAGGATTAGTGATAGTGGTTAAAAGATATTTGTTGGATGATGATGTAGTGGTTCAAAGATATTTGTTGGATGATGATGCTCAGAAGATTTTTGTAAGGCAATAACGATCAAGAGATCATAATTGGGCAATGTTGGTCAAGAGATCATAGTAATGTGATGGTGGTTAACAAATTGCAGCTGAGTGATGATGGTTAGAAGAGCATAATTAGGTGATGATGTTCATAATATCATAATCAGATCATAGTTGAGAGATGATTATAAGGAGACAACAATTAAGTAATAGTGGTTGAAAGATTGTTGTCTAGTCATTTTATAAATGGTACTATAAATGGGCAATTGTGATCAGAAGAGTATAATTTGACAGTGGTGAATGGTAGATTTTAGTTGGATTTTGATAGTTACATATTATAGTCAAAACAAGATAATCTAAAAGTATAGTCAGGACAATATTAATTGGGAGACAATGATCAGGAGATCATAGTTGAGTGGACATGATTATGAGAGCATAATTAGGTGATAATGATTAAAATATCATAATTTAGCAACGATAATTGGAGGATCATAGTTGGATAATAATGATCAAGATACTGTAGTTGGTGATAAAGATTAATAATAATTTCCAGGAGGCTAAAATAGAGTAACAACAATTATGAGACTGAAGTTGAGGGATTGTGGTTATACGATAACCGTCTACAGAGTCATAGTTGGATAGTGATAGTTTGATTGTGATGTTTATGTGAAAGATGATCGACGACAGTGGTTCGACGATGAAAGTTGAGTAACGTCTTTATGGCGGTGCTCAGGTAGGGCTGTTCAAACTTTTGAGCTCTAAACCCAAGTCCAGCTAGGACCCCATCATGTATGAAATGCGTCTTTATATATAATTTTAGAGTGTGAGTTTTTTATGGTTGTAGCCAAAATCTCAAAACATATTATTGAACGACGCTAAGTTACCAAGTTAATAACATAGTATTTTTTTAGATATTTGAGTGCTTTAATGTTGCTAGAATGAAATGAACTTGCACTTATATTTGTCTCATTGAGACACATTCTGATCTTAATTAAGCACTCAAAATATTAAAATGGTGATGTTCACTTTAATTATAAATTTATCAAAACTAATTATTACCTCAAGATTTACACCCAATAAAATGAACTTGAGATGACATGCCAACATCCATATACTACAAATGTAAATTTACATACATACCACAAAATTCCTAAGTATTTACATATCTAGCAAATACACTTACATATTTACATGTATAGCACTCAAATCTAACACTACATATTAAAATACCATAATTACTAATTTCTTAACACACCATTTAATAGAAAGTTTCATGACAATAAAGTGTGATAAATGTAAATATGAAAGTTCAGATGGTAGATATATAAAAACATAAGAATTATGGGTTATATATGTAAACTTTTTTCTTATTTTTATCAAATTTTTTGTCCTATGTCCAAATTATCTTCTTCATGTGTGACATAAATTGACAATTTTGCATTATTTTTTTTTTTCAGGCGCATCTCTTAATATATCGATTCCAAGCAAACCAAACATTCTGAAAATTGTAAAGCACGATAAGAACAAAAGCTAGTAATAAAAACAAAATGTTCCTTAATTTCACATTAATAATTTAGAAGATTTCCGTAAATATTTACATTTTTTTATACTTCAATTTTAATTTTTACATACACGCTAATTTGTTTATACATAAGCTTGTAGTTATAGGATATTTTGGTAGTTCACAAGTATAGGTCCTCTGATTCGGCTATCCTATGGCTCAGTCGTCGGAGATCAGGCTGTTCTAGTTTGGCGAGACATGTTCATCCGATTGTGTTGAATTGAGGTTGTTGGTCGGTTCTTGATGGTCTTTGAGCCAGCAATACTTGCTCAATTAACTTGGCTTTGTCAATCGGTTGCTATAGTCTAGTTGCATTCTTTTGATCCTTGGAAAATGAACTCTTGTCTGCGGAGCAAGGCTAAACTATTAGGCAGTGAGTGAAACACCATACTCCGTTATAGCTCACGCCTTGACGAGACGATCTTTCATGATACTCTGCGATTATACCATGGTCAGTTCTCAGCCTCGGACGAGAAATCTCAAGGGTCTTTCTGAGACAGCTAACAAGGCTAATTTCTTACCTTAAGTTGGGTTGTGGCGAAAGACAGTTCAATGCCTCAATTTGGCTAAATTGGCCTTGGTCTTTAGTTTAGATGATCTACATTCAGTTAGTCTCAAACCCCGGTTCAGGGGAGTTGCGTATGGTCAGACGTTTCTTTCGATATTCCATTAACTAACAATCATTGGTCTTCTACTGATGGATCTTTAGACATCTGTTTGTGGGCTCTTATTAACCGTACTTTTTTGTACCTTTTCGTCAATTAAATCTCAAGATTCGTGCCGACGACGCGTATTTAACATATAACCCTAATAAATTTATGCTCCAAAGGTCAAATCCTCCTCAAATAATCAAATCGACAAAACGGCAGATTTCCATGCAATACAAATAAAAAAAATAAATAAAAAATCCTCCGGACGGCACCTTGACGATTAAATAATTCCATATTCATTGCTGTTGAAAAAACAATGCAAACTTCTCCCCAAGTCCTCCCATCTCATGGACAGAGAACAACGCAACTCCCGCTCCACCGTCTACCTTCTCCTCATTAGCTTTTCTCTAACCGCCGCTTTCATCACAGTTTACCACTGCATCTCCAAACTCTATCGCCGGCGGCGAGGCCGTGACATGTCGCCGGAGTTCACCGCCGCCGCAGCAGGCGAAGCCGACATGACTCTGTCCATTGACTTCTCGACTGCTCACTTGATTGCTCCCGCACAAAGTTTTAAGAAAGCAAAGTCAGTCGGCGGTGAAATCGCCTCCGGTGGCTGCGGCGGCGACGGCGGCGGCGGAGAGGAGACGACGTGTCCGGTGTGTTTGTCGGAGTTTGAGGAAGGGGAGGCGGTTCGATATTTGCCGGAGTGCGGACACTGCTTCCACGTGGCCTGTATTGATATGTGGTTTCGGTGGCATTCTACATGTCCGGTGTGTCGATCTCAGACCCTTATGGCTTCAAGATAGTTTAGGGGAGTTGTGGGGATGATGAGGTGTTGTTAATAAAAAAAACATACTGCATCAGGAGGTCTAATCAGGATTCTAATTACTGTCTGTGTCACGCTCTTCATATATTAAATTAATTAATTCTTTTACTGTGGGGATTGTCGATACATTTGACAGATCTTGATTGAAGTTCTTATGTATAACTGTATCAGGACTCGTGATGCCATATTTTTTTCCGAATTTTATTTACTCTCTGCCTTTTTTTTTTTTTGTGAAAGTTTAAAAGTAAAATCTTATAATATTTTGGAAAATAGTTTTATTATCAATAAATTTGATTTTAAAGTAATTGTAATATATTTTTTTTTATTGATTGATTATATAGTTGATTCATTTCAAAATAAGTTAGAGGAATTACAAAAAAATTCATTTTATGTGAATTTGAATGAGCATAAATTACTAGATTTTGTTATTATGTTGTTAATTGGTTTTATTAAGCTTGAAAATTTTTTTATTCTTTTTATTTTTTCGTGTGGGAATATTATATTGATTAATAAGAAAATTTATTGATTTACAACACTGATGGCACACGAGATATAATACAGTACATGTGAAGATGCTCCAACTAAATTGTCATTTATAGATTCGACCAGCGAACTTACTAATGTAGTGAATCAAATTGGGTGGTGCAGAGGGAGTTGATGACATTTAGTTCATAAAATTGAAATAATATTTTCTAAGATCATCGCTTCCATAGGCTACGACCAATCATTTTAATGATTATCATAGTCTACCTTATTTATTTTGAAGGATATTATGAGATCATTTCTCATGTGCTCCATTAGGCACAACCTAAAGGACCCCTTAAACCCTAAAATAACTTCATTTAATGAATCATCATCAATCTTGAGGATGATAACCCATCAAACACTCAACTTTGTATTATTCTCCATATAGTCAAGTTGTTGTCCTTTAGACACTTGTCCCCTTGCTCATATATCCTCCAAATAGCTACTAGACAAAACCCTTTCCACCTAGATTGATATCTATAAATATCTCATTATTCAATATTTTAGTGGATGGCAATGAATCTTGTAATAAATGTTTGGTCATTTATAAATGTAAGAAATACTTAAAATGTATAAAATAAAGGGCTAATGACATACAGGGCACCCAAAATATTGCAATGTACAAATCAAGCAACCTTTTGATTTCTTGAACTATGAAATGCATTTACAAGTGTCACGATCAAATCATTGTGAATTTGATAAAAATGAAAAATATGAGTTGGAATTTTATCATGACCTTTAATATTTCGGTAAGAGAGTGCTTAATTGATTCGTAAATAGTAATGTAATCACCACTGAATTAAATTGTAATCTACTGGAAATTTATTTTCTTATTCAAATTAAGTAAATTTTCTCGCCTCTCCCAATAGCGAATAAAGTTTGTTATATTGAACGGCTTAAAACTCTTACGCCATTTTAAATATTTTCAACTTTGTCTAATTTACCTCTTTTATGCTTTACTTAATTGAAATCCACATGCTATCAAATATAAACCCAATTTAGTTGCTTAGACACACAAATAATTTGAAATAAAGGTGCATTCTCCCTTCTATACATCATGTCTAGTGATTTTTGGTCTTTCCATATAGGTTACAGCCAAATTCATGCATATGTTTTTTTATAATTAAATGGAATGGTTAGAGGCTATCATACGAGCTCCCAATCATCCCTAATGTGTTTAACAATTCGAGCACCACCCTTTATAAAACGACCGTCACTAGAGGGGGATTTGAACCACTGACCTCAGGACACTTACAACTGATTCACGATGCCAACCACCAGGCAGAGTTACACGGCACAACCAAGTTCATGTATGCATGCACGCACACACACATACATATATTTATATACACATACATTCATACATACATATATCCATACATATTAAAAAGAAAAAATAATTAAATCTGTTTTTTTTTTACTATATTATAGCAATACTAAACTGGCTTATATGACACATTTCTTCATAATGAGCCAAATAGCCTTTAAGGCTCACTAAACATAAATGTTCTATGGTTAGAGTACCTATGAGAGATTTGTGTAGCACAAGTTTTATAGGACAATCTAAAGAGAAACGATCTATCTCAAATAAACTAATATTTTAGTGGGCTTCATTTGCATTATATTTGCAAGCTTAGAACTAATGTTTTTAGTAAAAAGTTCATTTTACATCCTCTAAGTTTATCATGCTTCTCATATAGGGGTGTAAACGAGCCTGACACGAGCGAGGCAAGTCTCAGCTCGTGTTCGGCTCGTTTATATTTCGAGCCCAAAAAGTGTATTCGTGTTCAGCTTGTTTGCTTAACAAGCCGAACACGAGCTGTTCACGAACAAAAAATCGTTTTGACAATCCTAATCACGTAAATAAAATCATCATTTGAATCTAATTTAATACTTTTTATTATATTTACTTAATTAATAATTTTAATGGATTACAAAACTTTAAAATTTTTTAAAAATACTACTCATTAATACATACATACATACATACATACATACATACATACATACATACATATATATATATATATATATATATATATATATATATATATATATATATATAGATGTATATATATATATATATAGATGTATATATATATATATATATAGATGTATATATATATATATATATAGATGTATATATATATATATATATGTACACACACACATCAATATAATTGAGGAATAATATTTCGAGCCAAAACAAGCCGAACCCGAACGAACAAATCCTTGTTTGTGTTCGGCTCGTTAAGGCTTGTTAACTTAGCGAACGAGCCAAACACGAGCTTCTTAACGAGCCGTTTTGACAGCCCTATTTTGACAATGGTGTCTTGAAAATGCTTATAAAGAGAGATAAAGAGCATAATATCAATAAAGTTTGAAATTCAAGCTAAATAATCACATCAAATTTCCTCAAAAATGTTAAAAATGGAATTAAATTCATTAAAATGTGATTTGATAAATATATTTTCTTACATAGGAAGTAAATATAATCTCAATATTTGCATAAAGTTTATTGAAGAGAAGATTAATCATATATAAATGCTTTCACATGTGTATGGCTGTACATGAACCAATGCACTCAATGAACAACTTGAACTCGACTCAATTAAGGTTCGATAATGTTCGTTCAAATTAGTAAATAAAAAAGTTTGAACAATTTTTAAAAGTTTGAAGTTTAAATGAACTACACATGAACATATTCAAACTAGTTCGTTTACGTTCACGAACAAACTCGTTTGTCTTTCAATAAGTAACTTGTTAAATACTCGATATTAAGCATAATAATAACTTGTATTATATATATGATGTATTATTTAAATAAAATTTAATTAGTTAGAATTTATTTAATTATATATTAAATAGTAAAATATTATTATATCAATAATATTTTTACTTTAATTATTAATTATATATTAATTTTATTAATAACTAAATTGTAATTTAGAATGAGATGTTTAAAATTAAAGAGTATACCATAAAAGATTTTTCTTGTAGAGTTTTCATAACCATGAATATAAGGAGTTCATTTTTTATGACCATTACTCTGGTATTACAACAACATTAATGTGGATTGTTTTATTGTTATTATTTTCTTATTAATATGATTAAATAAATGTTCATCTCTATCCTTAAGGATCAATTTAATTCTTTCACATATAAAATTTGAATTAGTGTAGTCTTATCAATAAGAATTATATAGCAAATTAGTAAAGTTCAAAGATTTTAGAGTTTAGAATCGACTAACTAGTAGCTACGATTAGAATTGCAAAATTATTTATTAATTTTTTTATATGAAAATCTATACTCTCGTTTAAATTTTTAGCTCTTTTAATAGCTCGTCTATTAGCTTGTTTAAATACCCGTTCACTCGTCATAAACAAATAAAATATAAATCAAGTTCAAACATTGAAAAGGTTAAATAAATCAGGCTTAAACAATGTATGAAAGATTGACTTAAAGCTCAGAACGAATATGAATGATACACTACCAACAAATTTTCATTGTTCAGCACAAATCTTGAGGCATGACACGAATCTCGATGCAATCTTTTGAATAAGAAACATTCAAATCTTGATAAAAAGACATTCATAGCTTTGATTTCAGCAAACTTATAGTTAAACTGACTAGCTCGATGAGACGAACCTAATGATATAAAAACTAGTCCAATCCGAGTCAAATCAAGCTCAGATCAAGTCATTAATCCATTCTTAGAGGATTTCCAGACACATTTGAAAGCTCAAACAAATGACGACACTAGCAAGCTTATACTCGAATCGAGCGTCTCAACAAGACGAATACAAAGAGTCCAAGATCACTCAATTCTGACATCGTTATGGCCATCAAATACCTCTTAAACGTCGTCCAATTGAGGGGAGCCATCTGGACCGTCTGATCAAACTGGTTGCATTAATTGCACCCAAAACACTATAAATAGACCCCCAACCCTCACATGAAAGGGGGCGAAAGCTTAGAGAGAGAGTCTGAAGCCTTGAGGAGAAGCTGTTGCTTAGCACCACTGCCTACCGCCGTCAACCGCCGACCGCTGTTGACCACCGCCAACTTTCGTCGACATCCATCACCGTCAACCTCCGTCACAGTCAACCTCCTTCGACCTCCGTCACCGTGAACCTCCGCCAATCATCGTCAATCACCACCAACCAGACACCGTCAGTTGACATTGTAGTCTGAAACATATAATTACTCTTGCCCGTCTGTGGGACAGGGGATTTTTGTAAACATCAATCAATAGTGGATTTTCTCAACTAGGACAGGTCCCGTTGTTTTTCTCTTTACGGGTTTTCCACGTAAAAACTTATGGAGTCATCACCGCTTATTTGTTTTTCATCTGTGTGTGTGCTGAATTTTCGTACAACGCTAAGACAATAATCCGCTATTCTACAGCCGCGAATTTTCTAGCACGCATCAATGAATAAGTTATAGTTTTATCAAGACAAGTCCGAACAATGATACTCGACTCGACTCGACTTGATTACAGCCCAACACATGCATAACAAATCTTATATAGCTATTTTTTATTCCAAAGACATTATTAAAATCTTTTCCATGAAGCATATAGGTAAATTATTGTGAGAGCTTTCTCTTCCAATAATGCGTTATCATTTTCACTAATAGACATGTTATATTTTAATATGCTTCATATATTATAACATGTCATTGACCTTTTAATCAATCAATGGACTGGTTAATTTTTTTGGCTTTTGTCCAACATTATAGTTTGAACATGTAAACTTTGGGCTTGATATTGTATTAATCTCAGGTTATGCCAAATGGAATGTCATTATGTTATTGATTTGAAATTCTGGTAACCAGGACTTAGCGAGTAGAACCAACTTCAAGTGCTCCTGCAATTTCAATTTTTCTCTTTAATACTCTTCATATAATTTAAGCGACATTTGATTATCATATTATGGGTCAAATTTATTGTTCTTTACGACAAGGGGTACATTTCTATTGGATGCCTTGTGTTAGTTCTTTTGATCATAGACGAATCGTTCTTTCAATATTTAAGTATCTTAATGACATTAAACTTGAGTGACAGGCTTGTTGGACGCACTCTTGTTGTGATTTTGATTATAAAACTATGAAAATTTTAAAAATTATTTCATGCGTTAAATAATGTCACAAGATTGTTAGCTTCGATTATTGTATTTGGGCTTAATTAGGGGAAAAAATTGCGTACGTCAGCCGTATGCAGGAGCTACGTGCGGAATGGGTTACACGGGGGTTACACGGAAGTTACAAGGGAGTTACAAGCGTGCTATAACCCCTTTGTACCCTCCGTGTAACTCCCGTGTAACCTCCATGTAATCTTATAGTCTCTGTAACCTACAACTAGATGAAACAGGAACGCGCATGTTACAAGAGTTACACTGGAGTTACAAGGAGGTTATAGCACGCTTGTAACCCCCTTGTAACCTCGTGTAACCCCCGTGTAACCCACTCCGCAAGCAGCTCCTACGTACGGTTGACGTACCCAATTTTTTTTCCTTAATTAGAGTCTAATAAGATAGTTTCCTGTTGTTTGACCTGTCTCATTGAGAAGTCTAGCTGGGTCTTTACCAAAATTTTGAATGTTCTTAAAAATAGTTGATATGATTTGTTACATGCGCATCATGTGTCAAAATATATCAATAAATATTGTAAAGTTTGTTAAGAGAGTTTGATGATGACACTTACTATAGTATCTGAGTAGGCCTTAAAGTCTTGAAATAGTCCACATATTCCACACACATTGTTCCATGATATTGAAAAGAATCCACTTTCTTAAGCAATATGTGAGTTATTTCAGGCAGTTTCTTTTCTAGAGTGTAGCTTTAAATCCTATAATCTAGACTATACTATTTCAAAATCTTTCAAATGAATCTCTCTTTATCAAAATCGGACTTCATTTTCGTTCAATTCGATAATTTGAACGAAAATGAGCTCAAATCAGGTTAAAACTCAAAATATAATCAAATTGAGCTTAAAATATCAAGATTGGCCAATTTAATGTTCATCCAAGCTCTTACTCAAAATCTCACATTTTGTGGTATGAGACCCACAATTTCCATGTAAAGGGGATTACTTTGTCCAAAAACAACTTCATCAATGGATTCCTCGAGTTTATTTCTTCCAGAGTGAACTGAGGTTATCATTTTAGCCAAAATCTCCGTTTTTGAATCCTGAGAGCACACGAGCGCATCTGTGGCACGCACGTCTGCATACACGCCCGCGCCCGGCGTACATAACACTCAACTCCTATATATTTACATATCTTACGCCTAACAAATATAACTCCAATATGAAAAAGGGAATGACCTTTTTAACAAAGGCTTAAAAATCAAACTGGATCGACTGATTCAACTATGAACCGGCAAATAGGTTCGGTTTCGGTTGTCATCAAAACCCCTACAACAAAGAACCGTCTAAAACCTGATTGAACTGGTGGTTCAACCCTTGAGCCGACAACCATCTCTAGTTCTAAGGAACCGTTCGATTCACAAACATTTACTTACATACCGCCCTATTTTATATAATTTACATATCTAATACCTAAACTCTACTTTTTTACATTTATACCACCCAAATCAAAACCATCATTATTACAAAGATATTCAATTTATGTACATATCACCCGATTTTATTTATTTATATATCTAACACCTAAACTGTATTTTTTATCATTTATCTCACCAAAATTATCCATAAAAAATATCACTATTTTAATTCGTAAAAAGTGAAATAAACATTCTCATAGATAGAACAACATATCTTAAAATTAAATTTTAGGTGTTAGTTATTTAAATATTTCTGAATTGAGTGAGATGTAAATGCTGTACAGTCATTTTTAAATGCATTTATGATTTATTAAGAATAACAATGAGCTAAATGTAAGTAACAGAATAATGCCATTAGAAATAAAGAGTATATTTATTATCTAATAAATAACAGTTATTTATCTCGAAACGACGGATATAATTAACTGTTACATTTTAGAATTGAATTAAAAAAAAAACCTAGTAACACCTTGAGAAACATCCCACACCATACAACAATTAAGCTAATTAATTTAATTAGTTAGGGTCTGTTTGGTGCAGCTGCAGCTTATTGAATAATCTGCTAATAAGCCAAGTGCGGTAGCTATTACAAATTTTTATTTTTTTAGAAAAGCCAGATCGGAGACTGAAAGCTCCCACTGTGCGGTGTGAAAACGCTGTTTTCAGCATTTTGAAAACGCATAAGCTGCGAAAACTCGGTTTACCCAAACAGGTCAGGTGTGTTTTCAAAACGCTGCCGCACCAAATAAGCTGCCCCAAACGGACCCTTATTAAGCTGGATATAGAACTTAACTAATCTTGGTTATCTTATAATACATTCAAATTATCATTAGTATAAAAATATAGGAATTTATTTAAAATTAACAATATTCTAATCCAATATGATTACCAAGCAATAGAGAAGATAATAAATTTAATTGATTTCAGACTGAATAATACAGTTACCACAAAACCAAAAATGGAAGCAATGAGGCGAAAAGGCTTGCACTTGGCCTTGACGACGATGAGTGATTGATGGGTTTCTTGCTAATTCAAAGGAGGAATATGACTGCTAAGAGAAGTTCAGCAGTTGTACGCATTCTGACTTTATTATCGTTATATGTACTTTCAAATGACTGTAATATAAATTTTGATTAATTTATTATATGGCAATTTTAGGATATATATATATATATATAATTTAATTTGGATAAGCATATCTTGAGAGAAATTATGAACTAGATGGAAGTTGGCATCTATTTCTGACATGATATCATGGGACATTTTCGCTGAGTGAACGACAATGTTATTAAGGTGAACTCCATCATAGCAGAGTCCTGAGTCGATCATAGGCCAAGCTAGCATTGTTTCCGGTACCCTTCAGGTTAACATTTGTTCATGTGACATAGGTGTGTGTCCTAATAATATGGACATTCCCGTAGCGCAGGCCGTCTACTAGAGTATCCCGCACTGTGTTCAGACCTTAAGTCTAAGGCCCAAATAGACAAATTTCATGATTGAAACCACTTTGTTGGATGATACGTTGATGGTCGGTCTCAAAACTCTTTTGAGACACATTTAGAGTCTCAAAAGAGGTCCAAAGATCACAGTCTGCTCATGTTCGATCCTCCGAAGGTCCCATGAGACCCGAAACCCTGCTTGGCAAGTATTTCCGGAAGCTCAGATTTTTGTGGTATGGCGTAACCACTTCTGATTAGTGTATGGAAATGCTTAAACAGTGATGCAACCACGCCTAAACCAGCAGTGGTGACGCCAAGACCACCCAAAATAGCCCAGAAAGCTTTATAGATTGCCTGACCACGCTTGCCTCGGGCGTAGTCACGCCGCCAGATAGAGCGCCCGACGTAATTATACGGCGCGGCCACACTGGTCATTGATTTGCGACACTATGAATATTCACGTGACCACGGCCGAGCCCTGCGTGGCCATGCCTCCAGGACCAGTTCGTGAATTTTGACCCTCCGGTCCTCGGATTCCCGCCGGTAAGGCGGCCAAGATCGCTGGTCCTTCTTCTATTGATTGGTTCTTCACCTAAATATGGTACGTGAGATATTTTGGGCTTATTCTAAGTTCAGATAGTGACATAGAATCCTTGGGTAAACTTCCTACAGAAAATAAACCAAGGGGAGGAGCTCATTTGATCCAATCAACCACTATTGGAGGGAGAGGGCTAAGAAAGAAGAGGAGAGCTTGGGAGGAGCATTCATGTAGCTTTTCTTGGGTGATTCACTTCTTGTTTAGCAACGATTACTTGTGTTTATTACAAGACAAAATATAAAAGAGATTATTCTATGAATACCAAATTATATCACTTGATTATTTGAGCATCCATCACCGTAGTTATGAAGGAAAAAAATGCTGGAGTAAAACATGATAAGATTCATTTTCCCGTCTTCATTGCTCAAGAGCTAACAATTCAAAAGTCTTTCTTTGATTCATGCTTTGATTTCTCTTTGATTCATGCTTTGTTTTCTCTTTTGCCTTCATCACTCTGGCATTGGATGCTACAATATCAAACTATAAGCAACTCACATAAATGACTGGTTAGTGAATTTCATTCTAGTAAAGAAAAGACATTGATATTCATATTGTTTACTGCCTATTTCCAAAGGTGTAACCATTTGGTTCACTGATGCATGTCATAGCTATCAATAGGCTAAAATTTGACAAGTGTTAAGATGATCTCGGTGACAGAACTGGGGGCATTGCGCAAATATATTCCACTCAATATACTAGTATATTCTTCATTATCAGAAGTGTGTTAGACCAAGTTGAGTTGAATTCTAGAGTTAGAAAAAATGTGTTGGTCAAGATGGCAATGAATTCTTCTTCATTATTAACATCCAAGTTCATTGATGTTCAGCTTTCACTTTAATGGCTGCCTCATTATGGAATATTATTTTTTGCATTTGTGCTTTTACTTCCAGGTCCAACAACGTACCCTCTTGCTTTGTATTATATGATAGATATCCCTACTGAAAGAGACACACTACTAGAATGCTTTGTTAAAAGGGATGATGCTTTAAGGAATTCAAGATTTAAGCTCATCTCATATATATATATGGTGTGAAGAGTTATACCTTGTCATAAAATCATATGTGCTCATGCACAAAATTCATCATTGTATGTATGTTTCGAAATCGAGCTGGACCGGTCGGTCTGGCAGGTTCAACCCAGAACCTGATACACAACCAGTTTGGTCCATGAAAATGACTTGTCCAAACCAGCCAGTTTGACCTAAAAGCCAAAAAACTGTTTCAATTTCTAAGAACCACAGAAGTCGTCCAACGATAGGGTGACTTTGGTGGAGGCAGAAAGGAGGCGGTCAGGAGCAACAGAGGAGCAGAGCTCAAGCGCATAACACTAAAGAGGGTGGGAAGATGATGGATTTATAAGGGAGCCGATGCAAGCTTACTGGAGAGGACTAGATGGGAAAGAAAGTAGAGAATAGGTGGCATAAAGTGGCATCGTCTACCCATTATGCCGACAGGTTGCTTCAGCAATTGCTTCATGAGAACTTTCGAAGGCCTCCTGCCTTAGTATATCCTAAATTGTGCTCAATCCTGCTCTCATGCCTTTTTTGTCCCCAAGTTTCAATTTTTATTCAGCTTACCACAAAATTAGATGACTTTCTCTATCTTGCAGATCTCAAAAGGATATTTAAGTTTTTATTACTCTCATTCTTTCTTTTATGACTTCTCAAATGGTTGCTCTCAGTTGTGAGGTTTGCTTTGATCTGTTCCTTCTATTTATCAATTGCCTTTGGCGCATTACAATCAAAAAGAGGTAGAGTACAATATATTCAATAAAATATTTTCTCGGGAAATGAAAGTTGGGTCATTGAAACTGTAGCATTCTTAGGTGTTGTCTGACAACGAATGTGATTTAAGTTAATAGAATTTAGTAAATCTTATAAATCCGGATTTACTGAATTCTGATAGATTATGTTGGAATTTAGAATAATTCAGAATACTTGATACTTTCATTAATATAAACGAGGGTATAAATAATCCTTACAAGAATCCTAGAAAAATAATGAAAAGTAAATGATATGAAAGGAAAAATATATCTCTCAATATCTCTAATAATCAATTTATATTAATTATTAGGAGATTTAGGAAATAACATAACATAGAAAAGTAAATAATTCCTAATCGAACGAATAAATATAAAATAAGAAATAAAATATCTTCTTAATCTTAATCCAAGGAAATAATTTATTCTTATTCCTTATAACTTTGTGCAAGAATAAATTATTTCCTAGTATAATTCCTAACAGATTAGATCCTGAAAATTGACATTGCAAACTTAAATCCGTCAGTCCGCCGGATTTAGTAAATCCGGGGTTTACAGCTGAAATCCGGATTTATCATATATGTGGCTTTATTTTATCCAAAATGATCGTATGATAAGATTTATGGGATTTACAACTTAAGTCTAGGGCTAAATCTGTTGCCACACAGCCTCTTAAGGAAAAATTTAAGCTAAAAAGTTTTATGAAACAAGTCATGGCATCTTATCTTTGTTTACAAGGACGGAAATATACATAAATATGCAAGCAACATCTGTTTTTAGATTAGTGGACCTAAAGAATGAGCTTAGTACTATTGCAATTACACTATAATGAATTCAAGCATAAAGTCGAAGGGCACCTTTAAGAAGATTGTCTTTTAAATAATTAAATAACATTTTTTTTATTTAACAAATGTCCCATGACAGTCATGGAATGATTGATACTGTTAGTAATTCTTAATATGTTTTAATATTTTATTTTTTCTTAATGTATTTCATTTTATATTAGAAGTAAATAGACTGCATCTATAGTTTTTTATTTTTATAATTATTACATGCAGCAGTACATCTAATTAAAGTAAAATTTATATTGTAATGCAGTAAATTGCAATGATAAAGCAAAGTATTTCAAACTACAATGTTTTGATTGTTTCTCCTGTTTTTTCAATGTTCTAATTGTTGCTTGCATGTTTACTTGCTAACAAAGATGATGTCAAGTACTGTTTTAGAAAACTTTTTATTGAATTAAAATTTTAAATTTGCTTTAAAAATGCCATAGTTTCAATCATCACCAAACCTTCAATTCATGAGAGGGTGGTTTATCTATGTTTACATATGATTGTTCTAATATCCTTATGGATAATATTAGAAAGAGCTAAGTCTACTTGAAATTAAGCGACTCAGATGAGATTTGTTGTATGTAGTCTATTTTTTTTTTTAATTTTAACTTTATTTGCATGGGGACTGAGACTTGGGGCCTAGTTGCGGTGGCTGCACTTTTGAAAAAAGTGGTTGTAAAGATGTGGTTGAGAAAGCAATTTCATAGAAAGTTGCGATAAGAATTATAAATATATTTTTTTTTTCAAAAAATGAAACAACAACATTCTTATAGCCACGTACTTTAACATGTCAGGTTGAAAAAAGCTGCTTACACAAAAATAAATTGTAAAAAGCAACACGAAAGCAGTTCCCCAAATAGAGATGCGGTGGTAGTCTAAAATTCAAAGCAACCAGAAAACTATCACAAACAAACTGAACCCTTAAAATTACCATTTATTAGTTGGAGAAATAAGATTATTCAATTAGTTGCATCGCTTATTGCTTTTGCTTTTTCTTCTTTCCACACCTATATTTTTATCTTCTTCATTTCTTTTTCACGACATCCTCCCCAACTTGTCACACTCTCATAACACATCAAAAGCCCATCTCAAATCCCACACCGCTTACAACAATGGCAACTCCTCCTCCTTTCCAATTCAACTCTTTTAACAAAATAAACTACTTCACCATCATCATTTCCACCTTCTTCATTATACTCATTGTTAATGTCATTGTACTAGACTCCTATAGATGGCTGCCTATAAAGTCTTCATGGCAATGCTTGACATATTGGATCGATTGAGAAACATTAGTTGTTATAGAATTGATACCCATGAGTCCAAGCCCAGCCAAACAAAAAATATGAATAATAAGTAAAGGTAGGCTTATGGCAACTGATAGTTCTTTGTTGATCCAACATGGGCATTGCCACAAAGACTCTATAGGCAGACATAAACAGGAGTATAGTACAAGGACAATAACAATGAGTATCATGAAGATGGTGGCAATGATGATGGTGAATTGATTGGTAATGTTAAAATATTTAGATTGGGTGGGAGAAGAAGATGTCATTGTTGTGGAAGATGATGCCTTCCCCCTTCTTCAATCATGCAAATCTTAAAATTTCTCCTCATATTTTATTGTATTTGCTCCTGATATAAGAGTGCCAAGAGTAAGGGCTTCATGTGCCCTTCCCAACATCACAACTGACCATCCTTCAGAGCTTTCAAACCTCCCTCTTCGCTCCTCCCTCTATTCTCCTAAAACCCATGCTATCAGCCCTCCTCTTCTCCATGTTAAACCATAAGCTACCAATAGCAAACCCTTCATCTACTTCTTTAACAACAGATAATCTCCCTCATAGTTCCTCCTCTTCTTCTACTTGACTAGAGCCACCAAGATCTATAAGCATTTGCCTCTCTCTTATTTTGTTTCATTTTTTCTAAATATTTTAATTTTTTTATTCATCTGCATTCAAATGTGTAAGATAAATTTGGTTTCATATGTGTGTGTGTGTTGGTGCACACACACACAACACATACACACACACTAAAGTTGTTATTCTTTGTGTTTTCCTTATTTATGTTGGATTTGGTTAGTTGAAGTTATGTTTAGGTGTTATTCATACTGCATTTAATACTAATAATTTAAAATTATAGAAATCATTTGTATAGTGGTATTTAACTTAATTATGTCTTAACCTAGCTTGTTTAGGATTAACTAATAACCTTTAATAGTTTCACTTAAACATGAATGGAGTATGCTCTATCATTATTTGTTGGATTGTTTAATATGGTTTTAGAAATTAAACTATGATTCTTATTTGTAGAAACTTTGAGTTGAGTTTCATTTCACATTGTTGTTAGAATCCTTATTAGAATTGGAGATTTATATCTCATATCTTGTTATAAATAATTGTTATTTATTAAAGTATAAATATATCTTTCTTAATTAGAGGCATTATACTTGATGTTTTATTAGATTTTTGGATATGTATAAGTTACCCATCATGTCATTAGTATTTTAGTTCTTATTATGCATGTGCAAGTTTACCTCCTTTTTGTGTTAATTATAAAATAGTAAGTGGTATTAACATTTTTGCCATAATTTATTGCTAAATAATTTTCTATAGGTTGAATTAATTCATGTAATTGTAATATCCACCTTTCATGCCCATTACCTCTATTAAATGAAATATGATTATTCTTGAAAATCATCATTTGTCATGCAAATACTATTGGTTGTACCGATGATAATACACTTGCTGACTATTTGAGGGTGATAAGTGAAATATCTATATTTTTTATAATAAAAATGCATAATATTAAACTATTTTATAATGGTTAGCCTATTGCAATGGACTAGAAGTTATAGTGCTTTGAGGGGGTTGCTATCCATGTTGCTTTATTCAAATATTATCAAAGAACATATGACTAATGAGTCATATGTAGACATGTAAGTGTTTATCTAATGTGGTGGCATATAATGTTAGCACAAAGAGGCAAGCTTATAATTGTTTGTCCATACAATCATAAGCAGGAAGCTATCGAAGCTTTCTTAAAATATATGTTACCCCCCCAACTCATGCAGTAATACTTCAAATTATATAGTTAAATGACATCAATTATATTAATTGTACACTTACTCATGTTTCTTTTACTTAAAAATTAACCCTAGATTCATGAGCTTAGAAAACCTTTGGCCTAGGTGGTATATTACAGGAACTCCTTCCTCTTACTAGAGCCTAATCCAAAAAATCAGAATCGAGTAAGAAGATGAACAAGAAGTGGATAAAGGCCGGGGTGCAAACGAGCCCGGGCATGCTTGTGTTCGGCTCGTTAAAAGATATTTTTGTTCGCGTTTGGCTTTATTCTTGCTCGACTCGTTTGCTTCACTAGACAAACACAAACTGTTCACGAGTATTTTGCATAGATTTTTATTAAAAGAAATGTCTTGTAAGATAATCTTAATTTTTTCTTGAGCAATTGCTTAATTTTGCAAAATCTTCTCTCCGTTTTAATTATTTAATTTTGCGAATTAGGTTCTCATTATGTATAATAAAATATGTTCGGCTGAATCTCTCAGAGGAATGACCCACAGCCAGGACATCCACAGACCAAATAATCGGACAACCCGTAGCTTGGACGACCCGCAACCAGAACAACTAGCAGTCTCGACGATCCGCAGTCTCGACGACCCGCAGTCTAGATGACCGACTAGGCTTGAATAACAAACCCAGTTCAACCAACCGAACTGACCCTACCGACTCGAAGCCAATTAAGCTTAATCGATCCTGCCAAAAAACAGTTGGAGAGTTAATTCATACATGTAAAATATCATAAATACCCCTGTAACGCCCCATTAAAGTATATGTTTAATGTATATACCCTCTCCCATATAAAGAAAGGATTGTTATGAATAACACAGGTTTGAGAGGCCAAGGAAGACCCTGGTTACCTCAAATTACTGTTCATCACTGCGCACCTCTTTCTCTCACACAAACAGACATCTTGTGCTCTATTCCTTGGATATCATTCACGGACAAATCAGGATCCAACAGATTCATATTAAAATTATATAAACTCTATACTACAGATATATGAGATCCAAATCTGCCTTAGATGATATATTTAAGTCCGAACAAAAACCATAGGTATCAGTTCAGCAACCTGCAAATGCACATCGGCATGACATGCAATTTCTAAGACAGTAGTGAGACAACAAACCAGCAATAATGTGACCTGAAAAGATGCATTGTATGATAACCCAAAGACAAAATTAACACGAAAAGGCATAAACAAAAATGCCAACTACTCAAATTAACTAACTTCGCAGAGAAATTACTAACGAAATGTTGAAATCTTGAAAGGGGCCAAAGATAGGATGGGGAAAACATCTTTTAAGAAACACCAATATGATACTCAATGCAAGTAAGTTTCCTTGGGAATATAATAATTATACTAATTAGCACATTTGCTGATGCCCTGTGTTATTATTGTAGTTAGGTTATCCTACAATGCACACTTCAAAGTCACATTATTGCTTGTTTGCTCTCTCATTGTTCTTTCTTAGAAAAAAAGTGGTATGTCATGTCAACGTACGTTTTGGGATCATTGGATTACCTAATAACAATGGATGTTGCTAGGCCTTATTTAAGAATCATAGGCAACGAGAAATTGGCCCCTTATCTACCGGCACTTCTAAACGCTTCTACATTATTTTTTTTCTTCTTCTTAGTTCTTCTAATACAACGCCCTCCTCAACCAATCAAAGGTTATCATATCCTATCCAAAAATTATCTCCCATCACCACTCAGATAAATGGCATCTCCTCCTCCTCCCACTCCATTCAACTCTTTTAACATTACTTCATCATAGTCATTGTTATTTTCAAGTTGTAAAGATTGTTTTGGTTCAGTTGGCTCGACACCAGAATCACTAGCTTCCACATGTATCATATGTTTACTATCCTATATAATACCATAGCAGCGTATAATATGGTATAGATAAAGAATTTAGACACTTGGTGAATCCAACCACTTCATTAATTTTTTGACATGTAATAGACATCAATCAATGAAAAATGAAATTCTTATCAATCTCATTTAAAGTGAGGGTCACTGAATGAGATAAACAAAAAAATGTTCACACCAAAGTCAAAACCATGTGGATAAATAACAAGTATTTTTAATAATCATACAAACAGTAGAGTAAAGAGTAAGTATTGTTTGAAAAGACATTGTGCATTAGAATATAATACAATCGGCACTCTGTTTCTCATTTCAAACATTACACGTATGTACAAACTTACATTTTCCTCAAATTATCTAACCTTGCCTGTAGCTCACTATCAATTCCGCCATCGTCAGTTGCGGCTGACTCGGCCTGAGCAACTTTAGTGTTTGCTGCTGGTTTGGCCACAGCAGATGTAGGTGCCTTGACAAGCTGCTCATAGACAAAGAAATACATTTTAAGACCTAATATTAGTTTAAAAAAATCGAGAAGCGTAGCAGATTTATGGAGTATGCATGTATAAATATATATATATATATATATATATATATATATGAAGTACCTCAGAATTGATGTCTATTCCAATTTCATCAAGGACTTGGCTGACAAGTTCTTCAGTTTCTTCCTCTTCTTCATCTCCTTCAAGTGCATCATCTATTGCATCACCCATGACCTCAGAGACCATCTCCATCCTCTCATTTTGCTGCTCAAACTCCATCATTATCCTCTGTAGTGCAGGTAAGTTCATTTGCCTGTTCATCTGTCTCATTGCCTTGGTAACACCCTTCATGGCCTCACCCATGGCTTGTGTTGACTTCAAGGTCTATAACAAAATCATAAATTTGTGTCAGCTACTTTTCATTAGAGTAAACACTATTATTAGTTCATAGTTCATACTGTGTGTTGAACAATCAGCTTCAGTACATGAAAAACACACAATCAATAACAATAACTTCAATTAGACAGCTCACAAAGGAACAAGATATGTACTTATGTGCATGCTTGTGTGATGAGGCCCAAAATCAGATACCCCACAGGTGCATCACAAATTTAAGTAAAACATTCTGCCAAAAAAAAAAAAAAAAAAAAAAAAAACTTATATTTGATGCAACCAAATGATGCGCAATGGCTCTGAAGTACGGCCCTTAATTCATATTTGCAAGAAAGATGAAGAGATCATGTAAGAAATTGTTAAAAGAAATAAGTTTTGCAATTGGTTTTGAGAAGAAATATACCCAGTCTTACTCGATGGATAAACCTGGATAATATCATTTATTCCATATTTTATTGAGTAAAGATCTTAATTACAAGAAATATATTTCATAAAACAAAAATCCAAAAAAAAATGATGACTCCAGCCGAATTACAAATATATAGAAATGAAATATGACAGGCTTCACCATAATAATTTGTTGCATCAAAGTGCAAATCAAAGAAAGCTTATACTTAAATCAACCAATTTACTACGCAAGAGATAGACGTTCAAATGAAGCATAAAACTTAGGTCGCACACATAGGAAACATGAATAAGAATATTAGGGAGAAGCGGTGAGATAGTAATTCCTCAAACGTAGGACACAACAGACCTTATGAATATGGCAATACACTCATTAAAAATTTAATAGTATATGAGTCAAAAGAAGTAAAATACTTATGATAATATAATATAAGTATAGCAATAATGTGTAAGTTAGCAAGAACAGCTATTAAGAGCAAGTACTAATTAGAAAAATCAGATAAAGATTCCAAGGGCTCATTTGATTCATGTAAATAAATGTTCTTGGAAATGAACCTTTAGTTTTCAGGCATTTGTATTGGTGACAATAAGACCATTACATTTGAAGGGTCTTCAAGGGTTTTTTGGAGTTTAAAAGCAACATTGATTTCTAACTACATTCAAGCATTGATTGGATTTAGTAAATTTCACAGTTTACAATATGTTTTTGAATCTCAAGCAATCAAATGACCTTTAAAATGCAATTGATCAATGTGACTAAATGTGTTTGTGGGGTATTTTAGACTAATAGGTGTGCAATCATAGATATAAAACTGTGAACATAATTTCATGCACAAAATATTGTGAAAATCAAGTTTAGCAACAATAATATTAACAAGAAATGATAAAGACGAAAAATAAGAGTGTTAGGTTACTGAAAAAAGGAATATTTTGCATACAACTAACTTAACGTGCCATAAGTTGTTCCCAACAAGTGTCTACAACGCTTTGCTACTGCTTTTGTGCAACGACTGATCAAGAAGTGCCAAGAAATTTTTCTAGAAAAGTATTGAAATTAAACACAGTAAATGGGATGTCCAACATGATCCTAAATAGTCAAATGTCTCAGTGCAACAGGGTTTCCAACAAGACAAGCAGACCAAAAAACACATGATAACTACATCAAAAGCAGTGGAGTAAGTCCTAGCAGCAAGTACAAATGCTTATAACTGAAATTTTCAAGAACAAAAAATAATAATAATAAATACCTGAATTCTCAGAGATACTCCTTGAAGCTGAGATTTGAGTGCATAAAACTTTGTGATTTGGTGCCTTGTTCGAATTAGATCTTTTGCCATGACTTTTACAGCTCCCTGTCAACCATTACAAACCAAAATTAGATGCTTGGTTTGGCTGATAATGAAGATATATGCAGATTGTACATTCTCTTCCTTTGCAAAACAAAAACGATAGCAAATAAAAGGTGGTCAGATCTAACAGCTGGCAAGTAAATCAAACAATAATGAAGGCCACATGAAGCGTATGAAGCTCCCACTAATGGATACGCATATTTCATAAAGTAGTTGATGCAAAACTTCTATAAACACAGCAAAAGGGAGAGAAGATTTTTTCTCCTAGTTGGAGAATAACTATTCTCCTCTCAAATTTTCCACTTGATACAAATTCCAAATTCAAGTTCACAACATTGATTGACATCTATAATATATGACTTACATGTGGATTAAATTTCCTCAATTTTTATGATAATTTAACCATTCATCAAGCATATCAAAATACAAAATCAATGGAATTTGCCCTTTTAATGTATTTCACCAATCAAAAGCATCTAGTAGGCGCAAAAATATCATCATCAACCCATGTATATTATTTCAAACCATTTGAAAATATCAACATTTAAATCACAAATTTCTTATCACGCAATCAAGCCATTCATTGTGAAATTTTTTATCATGCATTTGATTGATGATCAAACAATCTTAAACTACCCTGAAATCATGCATGCTACTAGTTTCAATTGTGCTGAAGAGTAAAACATCATATGCCACCTCACACACACAAAAAAGGTGTATTTCACATTTTAAAAATGAAAATAATGATATTATTAATGTGATATTACAGATTTGGTTTATAATTATTATTATTATCATTATTATTCTAATTATTATTATTTATCTCATTAAAACCTTTAATATAAAAAAGGGCAATGGTATTTTCTCCACAAATATACTCTTGGAAAACTTCTGTCAATTTAGAGATTTTCAACTGAATATTTTGAGAATTAAGTTGACTTTTTAGAGTTTTCTCAAAAATATCTTCTTCTAAATAATTAATATGTAAAGATTTATTTTTAATATGATTCATTTCATTAATAATCACTTCTTGAGGATCATTAATAAAATAAACTATAATATTTTTATCAAAAATGGTGCAAATAATGCCATTTTAATCAATTTTTCGAATGAACGTTATTTGTAATAGAAAAGGAGTACTCAATATGATATGCTGGGTTAGATTTTTCACAAGTAAAAATGGAGTAATAATAAAATATCTATTTTTACAGATATTTGAATTTGAAAGTTTATATTTAAATCTGCATTTGGTCATCACTAGGGTTAATCGCTGAATAATTTTTTCAAAATGCTTTGAAGGAATAAATCATTTTTTAATACAATTCATATCAGCACCAGTTTCAATAAAAGTTGATAAGATTGGTAAAATGTATTCTCTATTAATAATTAATTTAATAGAGATATATCATTTATGCATAATAGGATTTTGAATTGCTTGAAAAAACAGTTCTAAGGGAATATTTTCCTCATTCATATTTTCTTGTTGATATTGTTTTCATTCAATATCAATCATTCTTTCATTAATTTTTTTATCACTCTTAATGATCTTAATTTCTTTTTTTGACTAATTAATTTCAACTTTAAGACCATTAATATCGACTTATCTTTATTTTTCAGCAAATTTCTTATATAATTCTTTCAAAGAGTATGTCGGAAAATTGTTGCTTATTGTTTTTTCCTGAAAAAGTTTAAGAATTTTATTTCTGGTAAAAATATCTTTAATTTGAGGAAAACATTTTATAACATCTTCGTAATGTTGATTTGTCTAGGTAAACAACCATAAAAACTTTGATTTTCATCTTTTGATAAAGAAGATAAAGATTCATAAATTACTTCCTAATATGAAATGAACTCTGAGTCGGTTAATAAGGGCTTCAATACAGTTGGACGAAGAGATTCATCAATCTAAAGCTCATTAAGTTTTTTCTTAGTAGTACAACGATTAGAATAGTGATCTAATCGTCCACACTTAAATAATTAATTTCTTTATTATTTTGAGGTTTAGAAGAAGAAAAGTTTACAGGTTTAGAAGATTTCTTCTTTAGCCTTTTTTTTCTTGGGAATAATCTTCTTTTTTCTTTTGAAATGAAGAAATTTTAGAAATATCGGAAACACATTACTCACAGAGCTCTCCTAATTGTTTTTTCTCACTAAGTCTTTCTTTTTTGAATTGATTATTAAGTTTAATATAAACACGAAACTCAAGATCATATTTGACACAGTTATATATTAAATTTCCATATGTAAAGATGTCATGTGGATTATCACCTGTTTGTAGGTTTTCAAAGTTTCTTTTTACCTTTTCTGGAAACAAATTAGGCAATCCTTCCATAAATTTTTGTTTCCAATGAACTGAATTGACATCGGATAACGTCGTAACTCTAGCTAAAAAGATATCATTGTATCATCTAAAGTGAGTGAATGAAGGACATCTGAACTCTTTCTCATTAGTCTGATATATTCCCTGTGAAATGTTCAAGAATTGCAGTTATTAGAGTGAAAATTGCTTATTTAGTTTTGAGGGATCTTCTAAGCTTTTCTCACTTAGAATATCTTTTTTTGATTATCAATCGAAAAGCACACCAACTTTTGAGTATGCATGTGAATCCACTGACGATCATCCCAGCTGTCAGAGGGAAGCATATCGCCTGGCTTGTGTCATTGTAGTATAGACCATTATTTGGTGAATTTCTTCACGAATTTGATTATCACTAACGCCATCTATGTTCCAAGCTCATAGAGGCGTGGCATCACATGTCTTTTGTTGTCCATTAGAAGTTTCACCAAAGTTAACATCCATGGGAGGAGGGCGACTATAATATTATTGTTTCAGGAGACTTTTTGGATAATTAATTTTATAAATTTCCAAAGAATCATTAGTCTTAAGATATTGAAAAACTTCAGCTAAATCATTAGTCTTATGTTAGAGAGTTCATCTTTGGTGGATGATTTTTTTTAATTTTCTTCTAGTTGTTAGAGATTTTTCTTTCCATTTAGACAGAAAGTTCTCTACATCTATATTACTTGGTCATTTATTGAGATCAAGTGTTGGTGGGAGATTGAATATTCAGATTTCTGCTTATAGGGAGAGTATATTTTCCCTTTTCTAAAGTTATTCCTTTTTCAGGAACTTGTCTTTTAGGCTTCTCTAATTTTTTTTCAAAAGTTGATCAAATTTATTTTCAATCTGAAATAAATGTTCAGCAATTGTTTGGAAAGTACTGTTTGTAAAATTTAATCGTTTTATTACAGTAATGAATTCTTTTATTATTTGAGTATTAGTATTTGATTCTTTTGAATGTTGTAAGATCAAGGTTTTCGGATTTATCATTGCTAATGCTAGCTTTCAGGGAGGATATGGTGACTCAATTACCCCTCCTTTATTTTGTCATTATGTACTAATCATAACAAGTTGAGCTTGATTAGTATAATGTTGAGTGAACCAAGAGATAAATAGAATGGCTTATTTCCCTTGCTTATTTCTTTTAAGCATGACATCGAAATATATATCACATATTTTAAGATAAAATTTTTCAGTGGTGTTTTTTTAATGCCCTCGCATTACTTCTTGGAGCGTAATTCATTTAAAAATTAAAACTCATTTCGAAAGATGATGAAGTGAGAGTAGTTTTCTCTCACCGGATAAAAATTTAATTTATACTCATCTAAAAAGTTTCAAGTGGTGCTTCTTTAGTTAAGACAAACCAACTGAATTTTTAGATGGGATGATATTCTAGAAATACTTATCGATCTTCTTAGATTAAAATCTGACTTAAACATGTCCATCAGATGTTTGAATTATCTGATCGACGTTTTGATTTATAATTGGATTTTGAGTCAAGGCTGGTTGAATACATAATTCGGGGAAGGTTAGCCTGTTCCATCTAATAGTTCTATTAGGAGCAACATGGGAGACCAAGAGGTTGGTTTCAATCAAGGTAGTTCTTTCAAGGGATCGTTATCGAACAGAATTTTTAGCTGAGATTGATATTCTAGAAATAGTGATCACTCTTCTAGATTAAATCTGACTTAAACATCTCCATCTAATGTTTAAATTATCTGATCGATGTTTTGGTTTATAATTGGCTTTTGAGTCAAGGCTGGTTGAATACATATCTCGGGGAAGGTTATTCTGTTCTAATAGCTCTATTAGTGGCAACACGGGAGACCATGAGGTTGGTTTCAATCAAGGTAGTTCTTTCAATTGGTTGAAACGCCTTTTTAACATTATGATTCAAATTATTTAGAATTCAAAAGAGAATTCTGAACACCAAAGCTATGGTTTTTGATCTTGGGAGAAAATAATAATCATGTAACTGTAGTTGAAGTTTGAACGCCTCAAAGAGGCTGACATCCGTCAAAAATAAACTTAAATTAGGAAATATGTTGAACTAAACTGGCTCATGGCACAGGCTAGTTTCAATGACACCCATTAGAGACTGAGCCCAGTTGGGGCATCTACCATCTCTCAAACAAGCAAGTAGTGATGCATTTAAATCTTTTAAGGTGAGTGGTTTGAATGCAATTTGAAAAAAATCTATATGAATATATTTAAAATCTCGCATATATCTATGCAGGTTTTAATTTGTTAATAGATAAATTGTTTTATCAACCTAATCTATTGTGACCAACCTGGTTGAATAGCCCATGGCTCGAGGAAGGTTAGCTTGTTCCATCTAATAGTTTTATTAGTGGCAACATGGGAGGCCAAGAGGTTGGTTTCAATCAAGGTAGTTCTTACAATTGGTTCAACTACCTTTTAATATTATTATTCAAAGTATTTAGAGTTCGAAAATGAATTCTAAACACCAAAGTTATGGTTTCTAGTCCTGGGAGAAAATAATAATCATGTAACTGTAGTTGAAGTTTGAAGGCTTCAAAGAAGTTGATGTCCGTCAAAGATAAACTTAAATTATGAAAGGTGTTTAAATAAACTGGCTCGTGGCCCATACTAGAGCCAATGACACCCATGAAAGACTGAGCCCAGTTGAGGCATCTACCATCTCTCAAACAAGCTAGTAGTTAATGCCTTCAAATCTATTAAGATGAGTGGTTTGAATGCAATTTGAAAGATACCTATATGAATATATTTAAAATCTCGCATATATCTATAAAGGTTTTCATCTGTTAATAGATAAATTGTTTTCTCAACCTTATCTATTTTGATCGACTGTTCTACAGTCTTAATAGAGGTTTTTCCTTAGAAATCAAAGGTTCATATTCTGTAGATAAGAAATTTATCTATTTTAAGAATGAACCATCTATTTATGTTTTCCTCATTTAGAGGGTATTCTACCATTTCAATATTCTTAATTAATTGATTATGCCTTATAGAGAAGACTCTAGTCAGAATAGAAGAATTCTTAATTAAATTCAAAGATAAAGTTATATAGAGAGCAGTAGACGACTCTAATGATGAGTTATCATAATTATATTCTACAGCAAAACAAAGTAATACTATAATATATGCAACAAGATTCAAACAATTCTGTATTGAATAGTAATTGTCATTGTCATAGTTGTGAACTAAGGCTTATTTCATCCTCCTTCGAGCTAGTAGCTTCGTGTCATCTGGTTTTCAAACTATATACCACTTTAATAGAACAATCATTCAAATGAGTCTTATCCCAACAATTACTGAGTTTAATCAATATAATATAAGATTTACTGTGCCTCACACATAAGCGAGACTTACATCTAAATACAACGAACAACTCAAGAATTCTGATAAAAGAGAATACAGATGCATACAAGATAACATGACTACTAGAAATATTCTTCTATAATAAAATTACCACCGGTCACGGATTTATAAGAGCATTAAAGCTCTAACCTAAGTATTATCATAATATTATTATTTCAGAATTTGTACAAAATATTATTATTAAAACTTATTTATTATAGCTCTCTCAAACCTTTTAGCCTTCATGACTTTGACACCAAACGAGCCCAAATAAAAAAAAACTAAACATTAAAAATTAGAAATTTATAAAACTAAAAAAATTACACGGTGGAAATTTTTTACACACTCGATAGAGACGATGGAAGAGGAGACAGAAGACAAACTATAACTGAGCACACAAGAAATATAAATGACTTCTACATATAGAGGACTCAAACTCTGAACTTCAAAATAAATACAATATCATTAATTAAATTTCTTTCGGTGCAAGAAAAAATTCAATTATAACTTTACTTTGGAAAAAGAAAAGATATCTTTCTAGCTAAAAAAGAATAAATTTTATAAAATAACTTTATAAAAGTAATTTAATCTGCATTGTTTATTTCAACTAGCTGGCTTGTCCCTTGTGACTATCCTGATCATTATTATTTGTCATTGAATCTTTGTCAAGTGACATTCTCTTTACGTCACTTTCAAGAAAAAATATTGAAGCTTTGAATAATCCTTGAAATTGCTCGACAGATCTTCATGATTGTTCTTTAAATCCATTTCTCATTTTTATGAGTGTATTTTTTACAAATGCCTTCAAAACTTTCTTTAATTGATAATTTATCATTAGCATGAGCTACTGAAGAGGACCGTAAAGTTTGTATATTTGAATTATTGATTTGATTTAATACAGTTTCTCATTAACATTAAATCTAGTCCACCATTTAACATAAATTATCTCTACCTACAAAGATGATTATATATATATTTTCCTTGGCTATAGTCCAGCTCCAAACCCAAAAAATTTGATGATCTGTGAAAAAACAAACCAAATTTTGCTCTAGTAATAATTTTTAGACTACTTCTCATTGTAGACGTTTCAACCCATTCAGTATAAAAGTATTTTAATGGTTCGGTAAAATTTTAAGACTTGCCCCAAAAATATCCTCACCACCAGTAGAACCAAGCTGGAAGTTCTCTGCTTACAGCTTCTTTATTTACAATAATGAACCAATAATATTTTTGAAAATGGTTTAGGAGAAACAAAACTTTTATCATTGTTTAGGCATAAGTCCAGTAATTCACTGTAACTTTATAAGTGGGTGGAGGCTTTCCCAAAATGAGAAGTATTAGTCCAAGAAAATTATTACAAGAATACAATTTAATTTATTTCTTTACAGATTGTCAAATTCCTTGGGTTTGGGCTTGAACTACAACCTTAGAAAAAAATATTTTTAATCACTTTTGTACACACATAAAATTTTATTTAAATGGTGGACACAATTTAATATTGATGAGAAATTTTATCAAATTAAATCAATAATTCAAACATACAAAACTACACAATCCTCACGAGCACCTCATGCCAATGATGAATTATCCATTAAAGAAATTTATGAGGGCATTCAGAAAAAATACCCTCGTAAAAATGAAAATTTAAGTTAAAGAAGAAACATGAAGATCTACCAGAAGCAATTTCAAGAATTGTTCAAAACTCCAAAAAAATTTCTTGAAATTGACGAAGAGGGAATACCACTTGATGGAGAATCAGTAACAGACAATGATGATCGAGATAGCCGCAAAAGACAAACCAGCTAACAGAAATAAATAATGCAGGTGTGGAAGCACAAACATTTATAAAGTTACTTTATAAAAGTTATTCTCAATATTAAGATTCTTTCTTGAAAAAAAAAAGAAATCTTTTCTTTTCTATAAAATAAAATCACATTATTAGGTTCTCTCTTGCACCGACTCAAATCTAATTATTTATATTATATTTTGTGTGAAGTCTGGAGTCTTGAGTCCTCTACTACATAAAAGGCTCATTTGTTATGTTTTAGTGCGTTCAGTTATAATTTTAGTTTCACTTTTCAGTGTATTCTTCCATCTCTTTTATGGAGTTTGTACTAAGCCTTCACCGTGTAAGTTTTATATTTCTAGTTTTTAATACCTGCTTTTATTCACTTAGGTATATCTGGCATCAGAGTCATGTCAGGCTAAAAGGCCCGAAATAGCTCTAACGAATAAGTTTTTATAATAATATTTTGCACAAATTTTGAAGTAATAATGTTATGATAATAGTCAGGTTAGAGCTTCAGTGCTCCTATAAACCCTTGACTGGTAACAAAGTTATTATAAAAAAATATTTCTGATAGTCATGTTATCTTGTATGAACCTATTTTTGCTTTTCCAGAATTTTCAAGTATTTCGTCACAATAGGTGTATGTCGCACTTATGTGTGAAGGATAGTAAATCGTATATTATGTTGACTAAACTCACTAATCGTTGGAATAAGACCCATTTGAATAATTATTCTACTCAGGTGGCATTTAAATGTGTTTATTGAGTTAAATAAAAATGACCTATGAAAACACAAAAACTATTGTGTTATTAAAAATTAAAATTTATTTTAATTTCAGTTTTGAAGTTGAATTTGCACACATGATAATTTAAGAATAAAAATTTTAAAATTTTTTATTCAGTTAAATTTAAAATTAAATTTAATATCTAAAAAGAAAAACAATAAAAAATCGCTGCAAAAACCCCCACCCTCTCTCTCCAACCCCTCTATGCTAAGAGATTGTTATCATTATCTTTTTTGAAATGATTGTACTTTTTCTCTGCATTTTTTTGTAATTAAAAGCATTTGTT
This sequence comes from Papilionanthe hookeriana x Papilionanthe teres, assembly GCA_022702705.1. Taxonomy (NCBI): domain Eukaryota; kingdom Viridiplantae; phylum Streptophyta; class Magnoliopsida; order Asparagales; family Orchidaceae; genus Papilionanthe; species Papilionanthe hookeriana x Papilionanthe teres. The sequence goes on from CM040421.1 coordinate 25,213,564, forward strand.
TTTTCAATTTTTTTCCTGCAAACTAAAACAGAGGTTTCATGCCTCACGGAAGTTTGTATCCTTCTGATTCACTTATTGATAAAGCCACTTGTCATATGGTTATAGATCTTACCATATGTGTGATATGATAAGATTAGATGCCCATTTGTGACGCTTGAGCCTCCATGGACTTTGCATATGTTACGTACTGACTCTATGTTTGTTATCAATCATTGCTTTAAAAATAATATTAAGATAGGAACTTAGAATATAAATACGCACACAAGTAAATTAATAGAATCGGTAGATATTATGATTCATAGAATGATAAATATCTTATGTATTAAGAAACAAAATAGGTGGGAGAAAATACTGAGAAGATTGGTAGTTTAGGTTTATACTTTGATATGCATGTAGAAGTCTTACTGGAAATAATGTAGGTGTAATTATATATATAAATTTGAAAAATGATATTCTGAAAAGTAATAAACTTTGAGATATAATTATAGCATTAAATATTATTGTTGATACTAAGATTCTTAATATTATAAGTATTTATGCTCTTCAAGTAGGTTTGGATATATGTTCCAAAAAAAAAAAATTTGGAATATCTATGAAGAATTAATTAGAAAAAGTCTTGAAGAAATAATATTATTAGAGAAAATTTAAATGAACATGTTGGTAGAATGCTAAAAGATTTTAGAAATATTCATTGTAGCTAGTTTTTTGCAATGATTAATAAAGAAAATAATCATATTAAATTTTGTTTTAGCTAATACATTATTTAAAAAAAGAAATGAACATATTATCACCCATAAAATAAATTTAATCAAATACAAATTGAGTATTTTTTTATGAGAAGTATAAATCATCGAAATTATGAATTGTAAGGTCATTCCAAATAAAAATTTAAGTGTCCAACAATAATTATCGGTTTTGGATTTTAGGATGAAGAATTGAAACTATTAATCGTCAATGAAATGTTATCAAAGAATTATATGGAAATACTAAAAAGACATAAATAAAATTATTTTTATGAGTAAACTTCAAAATTATAATAACTGAGTTGTTAATGAAGAAACTATTATTGTGTGGAATAAAGTCACCAGTATTATTAAACAAGTAGCAGAACATGTGCTTGAAAAATCAAAAGAAAAATCTATAATTAATAAAAATAGGTGGTAGAATAATAATATACAAGAAGATATAAAAAATAAAATATTTTTAATAAAAATTAGTTTAAATATAAAAGCTTGAGGAATTGAGAAAAATATAAGGTAGCCCGTAGGGATAAAGAGAACAATTTATGATACTAAAAATTTTATTTTTAATGATCTTTATAATAAATTAGAAATTAAAAAGAGATGAAGGACATGTATAAACTAGCCAAGTAAAATAACAAGTAAAATAAAGATTTATTTATTAAGAACAAAAGTTTTAAAAAAAATACCGTTTTTAGATGAGGATATTTAACATAAATGTGGGAGATATTTTAATAAATTTTTTAACAATGATTGTGAAAATACGATTAGCTTTAGTGATCTTAATATTATAGATGATAACAAAAGTTTTTATTTTCACTTTTGCATTAATAAAAATAGGACATGATGGGTCAAAAATTTTTTACTTACTAAACCTTTTAACATTTTTTTAAAAACCAAAAGATGTTTGATGATTGAAGAAAGTGTCTATTGATTCTTATTTCCAAGAATAAAAGGAATATATAGGTGTGCGCAAATTATCGAAAAATTAAGCTAATGTGTTATACAACAAAGTTATGAGAGAGAGAGTAATTGAACATATGTTATGGCTTGATACAAAAATATCATAAAATCAGTTTGGATTCATGTCCGGGAAGTCTACTATGGAATATATACATTTATTGAGGTTTGATGGAGAATTTTAGAGAGAGTAAGAAGGATCTACATATGATTTTTGGTCATTTAGAAAAAACAGTTTTTAATCGATCTTTGCTCTTGAAATTTAATTCAAAAGTTGAGATCAACTCTTACATCACACCTCTCATTGATATAATGTCGCCTTCCAGATCCAGGATGTGACAATTAATGATTTATTTGTTGCCAATACTAGGAACCATGTCTCATTACTAGTCAAACTAAAATTTAAAACTTCATGATACCCTTGCCCTATAATACTCCTAAGGCATTATTCATTTAAAAAACAAACTTTAACACTATAAATCATGTACTCATTCAAACCTTTTGACATAGCCATGTTAACTGCATACTTATTCAAATATGTCCTAATATCAATCATAAAATGTTATCTGACTAAATTGCAAACTGGACATTCCTTAGAGACGGATGAGACACATATTACTCTACTCACATGCCACACAAAGATATTGCAGCATGATCTAAATCCATTCATGGCAAGTTTGTTATATCAAAACCAAAAAAAAAGGTATGATATCAAGTCTGCAAATCCATCAAACAGATGAATATGGAGCTATTAAATTTTAAGACCCTAATTTCAATAGCACTCCAGAACAAAGGCATAAATCCAAAAACAGTGCACAGCACAAATATTGAGAAAATAAGTTAAACGGTGGTAGAATCCTTTATAATTCTCTATGACATATAGATGAAAGAAAAAAAATACAGTGGTAGAACCAACTTCCTCCTTAAAAGCGTAAATACATTAATATGAAAAAGAGAATAAAACAAACTCCTTATTATAAGAATTAAGTCGAACACTTCTTTCTTACTGCTTTTAATTCTTTCTTAAACATTCGCCTAAATCTAATTGGAGTTGCCAGGGTTATTAATAATTACTTGTTTATTTTGCAATAATATAAAGAAAATTTTCAAGATTACCAATTTCCTGCCTAGGTCCAACCCTTAATATCTATGAAAATAGAAATGAAAAAAAAAAAAAAAAAAACGATTCAAGCAAATACTCCTCAATCACTTAAAGGCATCTTAAAGGCATGAATTATGAAAAAGCAACATCTATCACATGTATTATATCACAAGTTAATAGCAAGTTCGTCATAATCATAACTGGCTTCAAATGCTATGATACATCAAAAGTATAAATAGCATATAATATCAAATCTATAACGGCACCCTCAATTAAAAAGGTCAGATTAAAAATTACCATCTGCCCTTGCTTGGCAGCCTTCTTGATCTCAGTAATAAGCTTTTTCTCCTGATTTTGCAGCCCTTGCCTCTCCCTCTCGATCTCTCTAATAGACCTATCAAGCATTCTCTTGTTCTCCCGCAGCAACTCTGCATCAAGTAATCTATAAGAAAACGGCAGAAAACACGCAAAACAACCCGAAACCTAAAATTCCCTTGAGCAAACATGGCGAATATCTATAATAAAGAAGATAAACAATCAAGAAGAGAGGATCGATCATCCATATTACGACAAATTCGATTCAAAAAGAAATTAATCAAGGGAGTTTCTAATTTGGATGCGAGAAATATTACCTGCGGGAGTTTTTTTCTTGCCAAAGAGAAAACTCATCTCTGTCGTCGGCGATCGGAGCACAACCGTCGCTGCAGCCTTCTCCTTCCTCTTGCTTTAGTCCTCGGATCTGTTGTGGATCGATTGCAATAAAAATTTGCGACGACGATCCCTCAATTTCAATCTCAACGTTATTTGCCGAATTTGCGATGACAATCCCTCAATTATAATACTCCCAAGGCATTATTTGATCAAAATCTACAAATTCAACTATTTTAATCTTTACTTGGTGGAATAAATCCGAAAATTTGAAAAATAATTATACTTCATGAGTGCTAGAAAATTCGCAGTGATAGAGTAACAAATTATCATCTTAGTATTGTACGAAAATTCAGCACACACACAAATGAAAAAGAAATAAACGGTAATGACTCCAGAAGTTTTTACGTGAAAAACTCGTAAAGGGAAAACCACCGGGCCTGGCCCAGATGTAAAAATCCACTATTGATTGATGATTACAGAAATCTCATTGTCCCACAAAGGGGAGAGAGTAATTATATTTTTCAGACAACAATGTCGACGGTTGGAGTCTGGTTTGTGGTGATTGACGATAACTGATGGAGGTCGACGGTGACGGAGGTCGACAAAGTCGGTCGATGATCAGCAGCGTAAGCTGATAGTCGACGATGATGAGGTCGACGGTGACGAAGGTTGACGGTAACGGAGGTCAACGATGACGGAGGTCGACAGTAGTCGACGGAGGTCAGCGGTGGTCGACAGTGATCGGTAGTGACAGAGGTCGACGGTGACGGAGGTCGACGATGACGGAAGTCGACAGTAGTCGACGGAGGTCAGCGGCGATCAACGACGATCGACAGTGTTGCTAAGCTGCAGCTTCTCCTCAAGGTCTCAAGCTCTTTGTAGGCTTAGGCCCCCCTTCATGTGAGGGTTGGGGGTCTATTTATAGTGTTTTTGGTGCAATTAATGCAGTCATGTTGATCAGACAGTCCAAAGGGCTTCCCTTGATAGATGGCGTTTAAGGGGCATTTGATGACCTTAATAATGTCGGAATTGAGTGATCTTGGGCTCGTTGGATTCGTCTTGTCGAGACACTCGATTTGAGTATAAGCTTACTAGTGTCGACATTTGTTTAATCTTCCATATATGTCCGGAAATCTTATAATAATATATTAATGACTTGATATAATCTTGATTTGACTCAGATTGTACTAGGTTTTATGTCATGAGATTCGTCTCATTGAGCCGGTCAGTTTGACTATAAGTTTGCTGAAATCAGAGCTCTGGATGACCCTTAATTGATGTTTGAATGTTTTTTTCTCAAAAACTTATCTCGAGATTCGTGTCATGCTTTGAGATTCTTGCCGGATGATGAAATTTGTTGGTGCCGTATCAATACTTATAATTTAATTTCATTTCAAATAAATCAAATTTTTTTTAAATTTTTAGTATATGAAATATTTAATTGAAGTAAACTTATGATTCATGAATATAAATCAGTATTATACATAAAGACATGTAAGTTATAAGATTTATTCATAGCGAAACTCATAAATAAATTAAATTTTAGTTTGTTCATAAACAAACTGGTTTGACCAAATTAAGTTTTAGTTCGGTCAATTAGATTTAATCAAAATTTTGATTAGTTTGACTTTCAGATTATAGATTTCGACTGCTATCAGTTCGACCAATTCGAAAATCGATCTATCCAAATTGGACTTTCATTTTAGAGCCAAATTGATGGGCACTATCGGATTTGTGGACTTCTTCTTTCCTCCATACAAAATACTATTCATTAATGTATATGACAATATTTTCTTCTTAACTTGATATGCAATATTACTCTCATAAGCTAACATGTCATCTTGAATATATTTAATGGATGGCTTCCAATAATTCATCTCTTAATTGTTTATAAAGAGAGAGGCCCTATCTAAAGTACAATTTAATTCATCAAATGCAACACATTAGGAGGAAGCACATGTTATTCATTTAATGCAACATATTAGGTGACTTATACAAAATTACACTATATATTTAGTAATGTTGGCACCACACAATAATATGATATTACAAAAAAATATTAATTAAAGAAAGAAAAAGACAACAATAACAAATATGATTAGTCCTTAATTGTCAACAATCAAATTAATTACTCATAAAACTTTTAATGATGAAACTATACTCATTTAAAAATGATTTAATAGTGTTTTTCTATTAAATTTTGATGGAGAAACATTTGGTCATGCCAAAATTCAAATTCATTATATGAAACTACTTCAAAGATTGATAGAGATCTATCGATGGAGAATTGATAATATTTCTAGTGATCTTTTAAGATTACGGCTCTTATGTATTAACATTTTTTAATCAAGATCTTAATTTTAATGTTTTTAATTGCGAAGATTTACATGATACCCCTTCAATTCTTTTGTATCTACTACCTAAACTTCAATTTGTACATATGTGTCACCTTATCTATGCATGCAAAAATGTATTTCACATTTATATGTACTTCCTGGCATAGAAATGAAACGCAAAGAGCACAAGCGAATACAGATCGTTTACGTGGTTTGATCCAACTGGATCTACATCCACGGGTGGGAATCAATCAAATAGTTCACTAAGGCAAAAGAAATGGAGAATACATAACTTATACATAGAGATGAGCCCTCATGTTCCTTTTATAGCCTCCCTTTCAAGCGACACTTTGATACAAATTCTCAAGATGCTCTCCTCCTCTTTAGCTCTCTAGCTATTTTCTCCTCATTTGTGGTAGCTTAAGACATCTTCCCTTGCTCTCCTAAGCCTCACACCCTCTCTATTTATACAAAGTAAGAGAGTGACAGGTAAGAAGTGGGTGAGCGACAGTAGTTAAAATAATAGTATTTTTTAAATGTTACATATATAAATACATAGAAATTGAGTGCTCTCATTTTAATGTTAAGCCATTAAATGCAAAATAAATTGATGGGTGGGGTTAGACAGCCAAAGTGGAATAACATAATAGTGATGGTCCAAAGTAGTGAGGGGACATGCACTTGATGTCCCCATCCTAACTCAACCCATGAAACTAACTAATCACCTTTTAAAGCATTCAATTTTCTAAATTAATGAATGGATATCATTATTTTCCTCTCATGCAGATCCACTGTCATGTGGACCACATGATGCCAAAAAATGGAGAACATGGATTTCCAATTTCATTTCAAGCCAATCCATGGCACATATATATTAATTGCAAGGCTTGTCTTGTTCAATTTTATTTTAGAAATGTTTGAACGAATTTAATGGTAATTTTACACATCACATATACAAGATCTTGAACACATAACATCTTCGTTAAAAACAGATCTCAAATGTGAAGTTTTTTGTTAAATTTTAAAATTAATATCATATTGTAAGATTACGTGTTGAGAAATTAGAGCGAAGAAAAACACAAGAATCGATATAAATTCAAAAAAAAACACAGAGATTTAAAGAGGTTCGACAAAGATGCCTACGTCATCGGTAGCAGAGCGGCGGCTTTTCCTTTTGATTCAGAAAAAAAGTACAAAATTCTTAGAGTTACAAACAAGACTTGTGTGTGTGTGTGTGTGTAACCCTGACATACAATATGTAACTACAAAAATGCCCTTGTACCGTACTACTAGAACGTTACCCCCACACCCCCAACCCACATAACAAAATTCCCCCCAATTAGATAGATGGTTCCGCTCCACTCCGCTCGCTCCGCTCTGCTGGCTCGCTCCATTCCGCTCCAGCATATGTCCCTTATTTGGTATACGAGTCATACCTAACATTAATTGAAGGCAATTAACATATGGTTCTTTGTGGGAAATTTTAGATGGCACAACTAGAAAACAATAAGATGAGACTTTATAAGGATATGGTGGTAACCAAACATAAGCAAGACAATTAATCTTGTAAAGTAGAACATAAAATGCCATGAAAGAGAAAGCAAGTTCATGCAGGATGGCCATTGTGGACGGCTGAAATGGTCTTCCTTATGAAGATGAAGGTAAAAGAAGAAAAATGTAGGGGACGAGGCAGAGCAAAGACAAGTCATAGAACATATTGTAGATATAGAGTTGTACAACTTAAAGGTAGAAGATGTTGTGACACATGATTGTTGTGGAGGCGATTGAATGCCTTAAAAAACAGTAGATTTTGAAGTGTTAAGCTTGTCGACAAAAAAAAATTGTATTTCACTTTTTAAAAATTATCATAGCGGTATTTTTGAAGTGACATTAAAGATTTAAGAGCTATTTGTGTTATGTATAGAAAAGCCTCAAAATTAAATTAAGATTTTCACTAAAAGCTCGAATAAAATTTTAAGAAAATAATAAAAAATTGTTCATTTGCTAACTACTTTACGATTTTAAAGAAGTTAGCAATGTGTTTGTTGAATGGATTCATCACACGCTGGTGCAAAAGGCAATTTGCATTTTATTAGCCTAAGAGTAATCTAGTCTTAATTAGTCTAAGGGAAATTTATTCATTTATCATTTATTATTGTTTAGTATAAATAAGACTAATATGATTAGTGTTAGAATTATGCATGACATTGTTGTCTTTGAGTCTTAAGTTAGGGTTTGGGATAGATTCTTGCATCTTGAATTGTAGGATTTGGGAGAGATCGCATATCACTCGAATTGTAGGTGCTTATCTTTATGTATTCATGTTGTATACTTAGTATTGCTTTGGTTTGATATTCGTGTAATAAATATGTGTTGGCCCTAACTTCTATGGGAAAAATCTATCTCAAATCCTATAGAAAAACTCTTCATAGATTAACTCAATTTTATAACCAAACGATTAATGAAGAAATAACTAATAAGTGAAAAAATTATACTATAATAAAACTAACACAAACCTGAGTTGTCACAAAGACATTAAATATAGATGAAAGTGTTATACCTGATTTAAGGGAAAAAAAACAGATGGACATAAATTTTGCACAATTGATCAACAATAAGCTTGGGTTGAACATCCCACACTAGCGAAGACGGAACTATACTCTCAATGTTCCCCTTTAAACATGAGCATATATGTAATTTCCTCGCACGCAAGCCCCCCAACACACTATTTATGTCTTTTTTAATGGATATCACTCGTTTGAGGCTGTTGGTTTTGGGAAAATATTTGCGTAATAAGAGGCGGCCACATATCTATAACATTGTTGTAACCTGCTGTAACCTACAAATATATAGAAGTTACAAGAAAGTTACACGTAAGTTACATGAATGTTACAAAATGTAGAACACGGAAATACCCAACCAATACTCTCTGAATAATTTCCCCGTAACCTTCAGACATACGCAGCGTTGAGTACGTTTTAATACGCAAATTTTTTCTGTTGGTTTTGAGACTATTTTCAAAATCAAACTGTAGATGAAATACTTAGATTAATTTATCTATTTATTTCGATCCCCAAGGAAATGGAAAAAAATATTACATATGGCTAATTGTATGTAGATCAATGATTGTGATGTGCGTAGAAAATAAAAATGACCTCCCACACCTGAATCTCTGGATGTATGCCTTAAGCACGTAATATTTTCTCCTGAATTGTGATATTTTCTCCTGAATTGAGTTTGAGTTGGGTCAAGTATTCAACTACATCTTCTTTTTGGTTTCTTATAACTTCTGAAAAAAGCTTGCATTTAAAAAAAAAAATTGATTTAGTGAAAATGACAAGGTTTTAACCAACTTTTAGAAAAGCTTGCTGGTAGAGATAACTGCAACAAATTAAATATTTGAAGAGAACATAGTAATTACTGACATAAAAATTCGATTTTTAAATTTAACAATTTTCTTAGAGGAAACGACAACGGCTCTGTCTGCCGCTTCCCATGTGAGCTGCTCTCCTCTCTTTGAGCGCTACCATTAGCAGAATAAAAATTGAGCAACGAGGAAAGTATCCCAAAAGGGCTTCTCTCTTCTCCGGCGAGTTTAGCGGCAGAGTCGGCGCGAGTTAAATTGCAAGGCGATTCCCCAGTGGGTGGCGGCTGTTTTAAGTAATTTTTTTGCCCTCTCGTCTTCGGTTTCTGTCTTTTCTTTGATATATAGCTTTATGGAGCGAAAGTTTGGGGTTTTGGGTTTGGGTTTGAGTGAGGTGCAGGAGAGTTAAATCTGACTGAAGATTTTGATTTTTGAAGAGGATATAGTTGAGGGAGTCGTCCTCGTGTGCAAAGATGAGAGCTTTGAGCAGTTTGGGAATAGGGCTCAGCCTTGTATCTGGTTTCCTGCTACTGGCTTTAGTGGCGGAGCTCTACTACTTGTTCTTGTGGAAGAAGAGAGTTCCAAACAGAGAGTTGGAAAATGACTGCCAGAGCCCAATAAGAGAGCTCCTCTACATTTTCTGCTGGAAAAAGCCTTCCTTTTTGAGATCAACTGCTCTCAATCCTCGAGAAGTATGCACCTCTGTGCACATACCTAATGGATCTGATGATGCCCACATAGATTCCGGCTCTAGCAAAGATTTCCTTATTCCGTTTGGAGATGGAGAAGAAACTATGGAGGCTGAGCTAATGAGGCTTCACAGTCTGTCCGGTCCTCCAAGATTTCTTTTCACCATAAAGGAGGAGACAAAGGAGGACCTGGAATCTGAGAGTGGAAGGAGTGGGAAAGGGTCAAGAGGGGGCAGCTTAAGTGATTTGCTTCTCCCTGCCGAGACTCCATTTTTAACCCCTCTCTCATCTCCTCCGTTCTTCACTCCACCCTTAACCCCAATGGATTGTTACAGACATCTTGGATTCAATCCCCTGTTTGAGTCCTCAAGAAACGATGATTTGAGCGCTAAGGTCAGGTCCTCACCTCCTCCCAAGTTCAAATTTTTAAAAGATGCGGAGGAGAAGCTTTATAGGAAGACACTCATGGAGGAAGCTCTCAAGGCTCAAAGAGCTAACTATGGGCTTGTTGAAGATGTACCAAAGGCAAACCAAAGCTCTTCTGTCACTTCTGCAGGGATTGACGCTTCTTATTCTCCTTCAGAAGAGGAAGATGGGTCTTTTATCACTATTGTCATTGGGAAGAACAGAGAGAAAGGTCATCATCTTCATTATTTAGGCTCCTCACAAGTAAATCCATTACCTTCACCATCTCCTATCACCAGACAAGCTCATGGGAGGCATGCATAATACTGGACTTCTAAGTGGTGGCAACAAAAATCGAAGTTCTAATGTTTGCTGCCATGTTGCTCACTCACCATTTCATATGTAGACTGAATTTAACAATTTTTTGTTTGTTTTTTGGTCTCTTTTTCTTCAGTAAGCTTGATTTCTCTTTCCCATTTTAGCTCATGATTTGTGTGAAGTAGTATGTCCTCTTCATACATAGGATGTAGCTGATATGTGAACTATATTTAGTCATCATTCCGAGATGATAAATGATGTATATGTGAATTGTTAATGAGATAAATATTCTGCAGAAAATCTGAATAGATTTTTGGTACAAGTTGCTCTCTTCTCTCGCCTCACTAAGCGTTCGTGCTTGTCCTCTTTGTGATAAGTAATCATGGATGCCTCCTCCTTTTTCAAAAGAAGGGTTAGTGGCCTTCTTCTACTAGTAAGGCCCTCCCTCCACTTTGTATTACTTTGAAACTGCAAATCAAACATTCTTTATATGGTTTATGTAGCTTCTAAGCTATGTAAAACTTTGTTCATACTTCTACTGCAAAAAAACTAGTGCTAATTAGGTGTTGTCAAGCATAAGTAATTTGATTCGAAGCAAAACATGTTTGTCATGTTACAATAAATTAACTTGTTTTTTAAAATATTTGGAAGAATTTTAAATTGAGTGTTCTTAAAAATAGTTGGTTTGTTCTCATAAATATCAAATGAAAACAAATGAAAATTCATCAAATAATTATATTTTTTAGAAATAAAAGTAAAAACAAAAATTAATCACAAATAAGGGCGCACTTGGGGCAGCGGTGCGGCGTCACACCATACTTTTTTTATTTGACAAAACTATATTTTGTCTGTTTTTTCAAAAAGTTGATGCTGAAAACTGTGTTTTATAATCGGATTTTGCTAAGTTTGGGGGCTTCTATAAATCTACTGTTTGACTTAAAAAAAAAAAATCTAATAATCACTTCAACTTTTTGAATAACATTTTCTTCTGCAGCAGTTTCACAGTTGCTTCTTCAAACAGCTGTAGTTGTCCCAAACAGATCCTAAGTCTCTAATTTGCTTTCTGAAAGTAGGGGCATATAATCAATTTAGTTTTAGACTCAAAGCCTAATCTTCTTGAGTTTGCTTAGAAGATATTGAAGTCATTTTCTCTTCAAGCAACTTTGGTCGTCAAAAATTTTTAATTTTTTTTTTAAACAATTTTTATTTAAACTTAAATGCTTCCCGAGAGCAATTTAGTTTTTTAAGCTCATGTTTAATTGTTATTTGAGCTTTATTTATCATGCTATTTTCCTTTTCTCATTAATTATTATCTAAGCCACCAATTTTCTCAAACAAAGTTTAATTGAGCTTTCTTTATCATGATATCTTCAACATACCATTGAATTCTTATTTATATATCGAACACTTAAATTGTACTTTCTATATTTTGTGCACCAAAAAATAGTCTATACGGATCTTGAGACAATCTAACGGTCGAGATAAGAAGTATAAAAAATCCTGAACACCTTCCTAAAGCAAGAGTTATTATATGATATTATATTCTCTCTTTTTTATCATTTATAAATATTAGAACCATGACATGTATTAGGGGCTCTTGGGCTCTCCTCTCTCAACCCTCATGTAAGGAGAACTCTCTCTCATTCCCCTCTCTTGTAATCATCACTTTTAGTGAAATAAAAGGGACAAAAGAGCCCAAAAATACACATCTTCTTCCCTATGGGTCAAACTTCTCTCTCTCTTTTTCTTTTGTCCCCTTCGATCGCTATACTATATCTCTTAGGCATGATCGGACACATTTGGATTCAACATATTTATATCATCGAAGTTATTTATATGACATCAGATACATATTATTCTAATTTTAAAAAAGAATGAATGCCCCTTCTCATGCAATGGTAGACTGATATGAATGTAAAAATTAATGTTAAATGTCAATGCGTTAGGACTGAGCGGTCTATATTTAAGTCTGCCTTTCTCATTCGGTGTATAGCTGAACACATTAAACAATAATTATGAATTTACAAAATAACTGTGTCAGCAGCAACTCAGAATAGTACGTCAAAAATAAAGTACATTTACTCAAAACAACAGAGCATCAATAAGAACAGTTCTGGGCGTTATTTTTTGCATTTTTCTATAAATATCTTATAGTTTTTTATATAATATTATTTTTTTTTTCCTTAAAACTTATATTTGGCAATATTAATTGATTCAGTCCTAATGTTAAGTTTCTGTTGGACCAACATTACTCTTCCAAGTTCCCCAAAACAATTCATCTGACCCAAAACTTTATGAGCACATAATTGTTTCAGCCTTTTTTTACTTATATGTCACATAATATATACATGAAAAATGTGTATTTGCTTCTTAAAAAGTTAAAATAGTAATATTTTTGATATGATATAAAATGTTTTGGTAGTATAAATGTACAAACTTAAGATTAGTTATTGCATATGTAAATACATAGGAATTGGATGTATGTAAATGCATAATTTTTTATACATATTCATAAGGACTTGAGCTACCTATTGGCCAACGGCTAACTTTAAGTATTATTATTTAATTGCACCAAAACTCATACTTCTATGTTACTTCTTCCCTTTCCCCCATTACTTTCTTCTTGAAAGAAGACATTTCTATATCCATCCCTACTTCTCCATGAAATTCTTCCTTCCCCAACCAACTTTGTTATTTCTTATTTGAGATATTATTTTGTTGAGATTTTAGGATTAGACTTACTAACAAAAGGGCTTGAGATATGTTTAGTTACATATTTTATGTTTACTTGTTGGTTTAGTTTCACTTAGTATTCATCTTTGAATAAAAATTACTTTTTGGTTAGGTTCTATCTCTTTTCATGAGTGAGATAGTATACTAAGGGTTTTTATTGTCATTTAAAACTTGAATACAATGATTTCTTAAATACAATTAATGCTCATCATGTTTTCAATGTTATTACATTAATTAGGTTTATATTTCAAAATTATAAATGAATTCACAATAAATGTGATTTGTTGAGTGCTACTAATTAATTGTATATATGCTCGTTAGATTTATTTCATTGATGTAAGTTCATATTATGTTAAAACATTTTCTCTTTTAAATCCATCCATATAACATGCCAGTTCAAGAGAATAGTTCAATGAGATATTCGGTCGCCAATTTGTTCAATGAGATATTCAGTCATCAATTTGTATTATGGGAAATTAATTGTTGATAATATTTATCACCTATTTACGCTGGTAGAAGAAATTATCCCATATAAATTCAAAGGCAGATAATTTTCAACCAAGTTTAAAATAAGAATTTTAAAGTCACTAAATTATGATATAATTAGATTCATAGTGAATTTTGTTTGTGGTTTCCCTGGTGATAAAAGATTTACTGTATCACCCCTAAATGATGTTAGGGTTATATGAGAAATTGTGTCAATTCATAATATTGTATGTCAAAATAATTTGTATTTATAATAAATACAAACATATGAATAATATTGCACCCAAACCACTAATTCGACTTAAGATGAGCTAGTCATGGAAATATGTTAAATTTCCATGGCACAATAAACAAGGGACACATCAATATCCAAGTAAGTATTAAAGAACTCAATTTTCTTTCAAGTCAAATATTCTTGATTTCCCTTAAAAGTGAAATTTATTTATAACAACATGCTATGCTTATCCATACTCAAACCAGAGTCTCACACAATCTTCTCATTAAGATATATGTTCTTCCAATGTTTCAAGTTTATATTTAGTAGATGTTGATAAGCGATTTGAAAGATGAAAAGGGTCTGATCGGCAAGTCCAATGGTAGTGGTGATGAACATGGATCATCTTATGAGGAAGTGAACTCTAGTGTCAACAATTTATGGCACAATCATATAAGTGCTTATATGGAGAACCGCATGATTTTCAACTATAAATCGGTGCATGGTTGTCACATGATAAGAGATAGAATGAAGAAACCAACTTCAATAGTCTATCTAATGATACCCCACTTTCATCACATGAAGATAAAAATTTTATGAAGATACAAATTTTATCTTTTCTTTACATATTGTTCCACCACCAACTATTTGTATTTATAATATATATATATATTTTGGGTTTTCTAAGTACATTATTTGTCACTTGTTTGATAATGCTTATTACTTTATCACACATAGAATTAACTTCTTCATGAATATCCCAAACTTTGAAAGCTTAAAGTTTACTCATAAAAATAATTTTATTTGTATCGTTTAGGCGCCCCTATCTAATTTTATGACAATATTTCAATATACTTTTATCTTCAAACTCATCTTAAAATTCAGAACTAATAATCGATGTTGGCAACTTAAATTTTCACTTGGAATAACTTTATAATCTTTATATTCTCGAAGTTCACTTTTTCTCATAAGAATCAGTTTGTGTCTTATTAGATCAATTCTTATAAGTAATGATATGCTCATTTTTTTCTTAAAAAAGTATTAGCAATGATAAAATCATAAGCTAAAGTAAAATATAATATGGTTCTATCTTCTTCTTTAATCATTTCAAAACTATAGTCACCATAAATATTTCTAAAATTTTTTATCCATCTACAAGTAGGGTCATTTAAATCTTCTCCAATAAAAATTCTTTTCTCAAGAGGTATCTTTTGTATTAATTCTTCTGCGTAATTCTTTTTAGCATCTTCACAAAAAAGGGGAAAAAATGTAATATTTAGCATGAAAGATATCCACTATAAGGGTTTAGTGGTATCAAAACCGGTCATATTATGAGAAATATAGATGTGCACAAATGTCATAAGGTTGTATAAGTGTAACTACAATATAAATTTATGTTGAAGTCGGTCAATTCTTCTTATTAACAAATTGATGATTTGACTTAAATTTATTAAAATTGATAGATTTTTAAAAAAAGGCATAAAATTTTATAGGATAACTCACAAAAATAAGGTCCATGTACAACACATTAAGCTCACTAGCAAATGAGATAACTTAAATTTGAAAGCTGTCAACAACTTGTGAAGTAGCATTGAAATCAGTCAAGCAAACTTAAAAAATTGTATTCAAATAAACTAAAATGTATTTTTTATCTCACTAACGATATTCTTAATACAATAAAACTTTTGCTTAAAAATTATAACTTAAGATTAATGTTCAAACATTTTTTTTTAATAAATTCAGATAATTCTGATGCTAGAAATAAGTAGAGAGAGAGAGAGAGAGAGAGAGAGAGAGAGAAAGAGAGAGAGAGATTTTCAAATATGAAGGATTGACCAAAAGGCTGACAACATGTTACCTAACTAAAAGCATAAGATTAAAGTATAATATAACTATATAGATGATAGCTTGTAGCCCAGCTAGCAATATTTTCTTTATTTCCTTTTGTACAACTGGTAAGTATATCCCCCTAATGATCTCTAATGAGACAAAGAAGCTAAATAGATTATATTGAGCTGAGGCAGCAGAGTACACTGGACTATATATCCCATTCAGGGAAGAAAAAATGAGCAGATGCAAAGCAATCATGGAGGGCTGTTAATTTTTACTTATATATCTAAAATCTAAACTTAGATTTTATATTTATGCACCCAAACATTTCATATCACATCAGAAAAGGCCATCATTTTAATTTATAGAACGTGAAATGCACATTTTCAAGCATAGGTAAGTGCTCTGTATGTAAAAATTAAAGATTAGGTGTTGGATGTGGATGTAATTCTTCCTATATTTTATTAGGACATTGTTTTTAAGGATCTTGATTTCTTTCAGACAATTTTTTTTTTAAGAATTTGTTTTTTAATCATAAAAACTAAATGGATCAGATAATGTTATTTGCTACAGGTAATGGGAAATTTATATGTGTTTGGAGCATTCTTTCTATGAAAACACGTTAAGTGTTATAGTGTGTGTGTGCCGAGTATCCCGACCCGTTGGCTGACATCCACGGTATAAAACCCCTCAGGTCGAGGGTTCAAATCCCCTCTGACACAGTTGGCCTTAAGAATATGGTACTCAAATTGTTAGACACATTAAAAGTAGATGGAGGCTCGTTTAATAACATCTTACTGTTCCTTTACTATATATATATATATATATATATACATGTGTCTATATATATATATATACACGTGCGCGCGTGCGTGTTTGTGTTTGTGTGTGTGTGTGTGTGTGTGTGTGTTTTTAGGAGATAGGTAGATAGAAGATCTGCGGATTAATTCTTGTGCTTGCATGTCCTTCATGTATATTTTTCTCCAATGTGAAAACATTACAATTAGTGTAGTCAAGGTTCTTTTGGCCTAAGTTGAGGAAAGATGTCTGTAGGTTTATGGAGATGTATTCAGTCTGCTAACAATTGAAGGGGAATAGTAAAAAATTGACCTTTATACGTCGTTGATCATTCCGGACTCTATTTAAGAAAACCTTAGCATCAACTTTGTGCTTGGATTGCCACTCACTAGTTATCTTGGTTATTGACTAATTTTCTATAATGATAAATTTTGTGGCTTGTAAAAAGACTTTTGATGCCTTGAATATAGCTAAACTCTTCTTTAGAGAAATTATTCTTTTGCATTACATTCCGTGGAGTATAACCTCAAAAAGAAATGTCAAATTCATAAGCCACTTTTGGATGAATTGTGGAAGCAATTTCAGAAATACATTCACTTGAGTTTAGCCTACCACCATCAAACCGATGGGCAAACTAAGGTGGTAAATCTCACTCTGGGGAAGACGATCTATCGCATGGCGAGAAATAAACCAGAATGATGGGATCAGTTCTTGGATCAAGCTGAATTTATATTCAATTCAATGCTTAATCACTCTACTAGTTGTTCTTCAAATTCAATAATGTATACTAAAACACCCAACCATATAGTGGACCTAACTATTATCCCTAAACCCAAAAGCAACAGTGCAACGAACAGTGTCACTAATTTTGATGAGATGTTCCAAGAAGTTAAAAAAAAAATTACTATATCTCTCAATGATAGAAATTACAAAAATATTTGCAGTAGAGGATTTAGTTACGATAAGGCTCTGCAATGAATGATTTATACTTGGTATCTACAGTAAGCTTGGTTTTGCAAATCTGGACCTTTACTTATTTACAAAGTGCAATAATGATAATGCTTATGTGCCGGAGTTGCCACTTGATCTGATTATATCATCTAAATTTAACATCTCAGACTTGTACGCTTATGACCCATTATAGGATGGCCAAACTCAAGCTGCTGAACACGAGTTGAGTTCCTTTAAGCCAAAAGTGACTAGATGCAGCTCTTCCACATGGAGAATTATAAACTACCTTTTGGAGCTCATTCATCTGGAGAACTCCACTTAACCTTCTTATTGAAGTTACCTAGTTTACTTTATTGAATGTCTGTTTTATAGTATCTTAACGAGCTTATTAGTAGGTTATGTACAGGTGACCACATGATTAGTTGATTGTGGTGTCATTTTCCCTTACCAAAAGGTTGGTGGAAAAAGGGAAATAGACACTTTTCTATTTTCTATAACCATTTCCATTTACTGTATCATTATCATTTTTTAATATAAATTTATTTCCTTTTATTACTATTTTATCTTTTAAAATAGAAATATATGAGACAAGAAACAAAAATAGTTGATGGTGGAATAATAATGTGTAAGAAAATATAAAATGTAAGAAGTTGTGTTATAAAAATTGGTCCAAATGTAAAAGATTACTGAAGTGGGAAAAATATAAAATGATATAAAGGGAGTCCGAGATACCAATCCGTGATGCTAATAATTCTACTTTTAGTGATCTTTATAATAGATTAGATACTAAAAAAGTGAAAAATATATGTATAAACTAGTCAAACAAAGAGAACATAAAAGTAAAGATTTAACTCAAGTAAAGTGTAATAAAGATAAAAGTCAAAAAGTTCTTTTCTTAGAAAAAAATATTCAACATAGGTGGGCGGTTGTTTTAATAAAATTTTTAATGAAATTTCTGAAAATACAACCGATCTTAGCAATCTTAATATCGTTAATAATAATAAAATGTTTCATTTTTGTCGTCATATTAGTAAAAAAGAAGTTTATGAGGCTTTAAAGAAAACCAAGAGTAGAAAGTCTGTTGGACCTGATGATATCCCAATTGAAGTGTGGAAATATATAGGAGATTTGAGAGTTTCATGGTTTTATAAACTCTTTATTATTATTTCTACAACACAAAAAAAAAAAAAAATCTGAGGAGTGGAGGACGACTATTTTGGTCCCCATTTTTAAGAAAAATGGGGGTGCACAAAAGTGTGCAAATTATAGAGAAATTAAGTTGATGTGTCATACTTTAAAATCATGGGAGAGAGTAATTGAACATGGGTTAGATGTAATACAAAGATTTCTCATGATCAATTTGGATTTATGTGAGGCAGGTCTATCATGGAAGTTATACATTTATTGAGAGGTTTGATGGATAAGTTTAGAGAGAATAAAGAGGATTAACATATGATTTTTATTGATCTAGAAAAAACTTACGATGTGGTTCCAAAAGATATACTTTCGAGAGTTCTTAAGAAGAAACATGTTGATATGACTTATATCCAAGTCATTAAAAATATGTATACTATAGTTGTTACTTGTGTTCGAACAAAAGGAGGATTGATAAAATATTTTTCTAGTCAGTTGGATTACATCAAGTATAGTCTTTAAGCTCATATATTTTTTGCTTTAGTTATGGATGCTCTTTGAGGACATTTACAGGAGGATGTACCTTGGTGTATGCTTTCCGTTGATAATATCTTTCTCCTGGATAAGGCTTGAGAGAAAGTTTAGAAAAAACTTGAATTATGGAGGTTTATATTGGAGTATAAAGGCCTTCATTTTAGTAGAGCTAAAACTTAATGCATGGAATATAATTTTAGTACTAGTAGCTCTTGTGACAGAGTTGTAACGATTGGTGATCCAATGATTAAAATGTGTGTGCTTTGGATATCTCGTGTCTATTGTTCAAAGTGATGGTGATATATGTGGGGATGTTATTAGTAGAATTCAAGTTGGTTGGTTGAAGTGAATGAATGCTTTGGGCCTATTGTGTGATAGAAAAGTGCCAATTAGACTGAAGAGAAAATTTAAAAGATGGTGGTGAGATCCACAAGGCTCTAAGGCACTGAATGCTGGCCTTTAAAAGAGAAGCATAAAACTAAGTTAAGTGTTACCGAGATGAGAATGATTAGGTGGATGAGTGGTTTTAAACGTAGAGATAAAATGTGAAATGAGTATATCCGTGATAGGGTTGGTGGAGCCCCAATGGTGGACAAATCTAGAGAGTCGTCTAAGATGGTTTGGTCACATTAAACGTCGACCATATGATGATCTGATTAGGAGAATAGATGTCTTAGATTTGACTTATGTTAAGAAAGGCATAGGTTGACATAGAAACACCTCGACATATTATATAAAAAATGATCTTCATTTATTAAAATTAAATGAAAATATGACACTCAATATGACAATGAATAAAAAGGATTCATGTAAACCCCACTTAATGGGATAAATGTTTGTTGTTGCCATGGTTATATATTATAGTTTCAGTGAATGATTAAATTAAATTTTTTTTTCTCTCAAAGGACTTCAAAAACAATGATGTGGCTAAAATAGCACAAATTTTATTTATATTCATTCGTACATTCGACTCTTGTCTGATCAACTCACCTTACTGTGAAGGTAGGATTTTTAGAAATGTTCAGAACTTTTGTTCATTTTACTTTATTTTCTATGTTTATATTTATTTATGTAATTTTTATTTTTTGTAAAATTTTGATGTGTAATGAATATTATAATTTATTATCGTCATTCTCTTAATAAAAAATTTATTGTTTTACTTGTTATTTTTATTTAAAATTGTTTGTTATAAATTTATATTTAGAAAAAAATCAACGAATAGAGTATTTTTTTATAAAAATTTCAAGCTTATTTCGAGCTGATTCACGAGCTAAGCTTGAGTTGATTCTAGCTGAAGTCGAACCAACAAACAAACAACTTATTTTATAGCCAATTACAATCCTTCTCGAATAATATCGAATAATTTCAAGCCGAACACGAACAAACTAATTTAGAACTAATTTTGAACATGAACTATTTTAAACAGGTATCATAACAAACGTGCCCAACACAAATGCAGCCTCAACTGGTTCAGTTTTTCGATCACAGGCTGTTGTGAAAAATGACGAAAATAAAGCGAAAAAATCGGATCGAGAAAAATTTGCAATCATAAAAGAACACAAAGCGTCACACAGATTTACATGGTTCGTCTGATTTGACTAGGTCCACAGAGCTGCAGAGGATTTTATTACTTTGAGGAATTACACCGTCGAGCGCGTCGACGCTTACAAGAAAATCTTTATTTTCTTCTCCCTCTCTCTCTTGCCTCATATTAGAGGGCTTATCTTGGCCCTGTTTTGGCTTCATCTTTAAGCCAAAAGAAGCTATTTATAGAAACTAGGAGAGCGATAAGTGGGAGGTAGGTGGGAAGGTAGGTGAGCGGTAGGTGGGAAGCTATGTGAGCGGTTGTTGCGATTCTTAATTAGGGGGCTAATTAACAGCATTTAATTAAATTGCGGTGGACCGGGTCTCCACATTACCCAACAATTCTTCCACTTGGAGATTGGGACACTCACTGCACCATCTACAGGCTGCATCATGTGCTGGCGGTACCGACCTTTTCGTCAAACATGATATCCTCCCCCTCTGCAACTCAAAGCTCATATCTTAATGCCAGAAGACCAGTTGAAGTCCCTCAGTTAACATTTCACAGTCAACGTAGTCTTGTACCATCAAACACTTTCACATTACTCATGTATCTACTTACAACTCTCACTGCATGAGTAGGGCTGGCAATTTGGCTCGTTATTTAAGCCTAACGAGCCGAACACGAACAAATTTTTAAGCTCGAAATGTAAACGAGCCGAACACGAAGAACTGTTTGTTCGCTCGTGTTCGGCTCGAAATAAAAAAATAATCATATAATTATTTATATAATAATTTATTATATATATTATTTATATATTAATATATTATATATATTTATATTTAAGTTTAAATCATAATTGCTTGGGTGGTAGCGCGGTTATGCTTCTTGTTTCCATTCATTTGGTCCAAGTTCGAATCAGGCACTAGACATATATTTTTTCCAATTAATTTTAACAAGCCAATTTCGAGCCGAACACGAGCCGAACACGAGCCCAGCCTGAGCTCGCTCAAGCTCGGCTCGTTTACAGCCCTATGCATGAGCACTATCATGCCCCTGCTGAAAGCACTTTTCAACAAGTCTAGCCTTGTACCTCTTACTGCCACCAAGCGCAGTCTTCACCCGGTATACACACTTATTGTGCAATGCATTCTTCCTTGGTGGAAGTTCTGCCAGCTCTCAAGTCTGATTCCCTGGAAGGCAATCCATCTCCTCTTTCTTGGTCAGCTCCCACTTGCTCGAATTCTCATCTTGCAAAATTTCTTCATAGCTATGTGGTTCGTCATTTGTCTGTACAAGGTCTGGTTTTCCTGTCTTTAGGGCTCTGCACACTTTCTAAGAAATTGATCTTCTTCTGCTTCCCCATAATGCACCTTTCACTCATGTGTCGCAGATCTCTCGTGCTATTTACAACTATTGTAACAACAGTGTTAAGTAAACCAGTAGTCATATATACTGTATCAGTTTTCTTACCTTGAGCCAGTACTAATACTCCTTTGGTAACCTTTTAAGTGCTACATGAGAACACTACCGAATGACCACCCTCATTGAGCTGCCCAACAAAGATGAGGTTTTTCTTCAGCTCAAAAACTTGTCTGATCTTTTGCAAAGTCCATTTGCTCTTGTTAGGGAGTGCAATATCAATATCTTCCATCCCCACCACATCCGAAGCTTTTCCATCAGCCATATGTACCTTCCAAAAGTCGTCTGCAACATAATTTCGCATCAACTCCCTGTGGGAAGAGGTATGGAAGGAAGCCCCTGAATCCAGTATCTACTCATCAACAGAACTATGAACTGTCAGCAATAGCGCATCCTATATTTCTTCAGTTACAACATTAGCGCTATCATTCTCCTTTTTCTTAGGATTTCTGCAGTTCTTTTTTATGTGGCCAGCCTTGCAATAATTCCAACAAGTTACCTACTGACAAGACTTTGAATTTGATCTTCCTCTGTTTGAATTCATGTCTTGTGATCTACCTCTGGAATCAACAATCAGTGTCGACTAGAACCCGAGGTCTCGCCAGAATTTTCCTGCGCACCTCTTCAGCCAAAATCAAATCACGAATATCATCATATTTCAGTTTAGATTTACCTGCATAATTGCTAATTGTCATCCTCATGGCTCTATTTGGCAATGAAGCCAACAATATCGGCGTACTTATCTCATTATCAAAATCAATTTTAAAAGACGACAATTGATTTGTGATAGTGTTGAAATCATTCAGGTGTTGAGCAGCAGACACAACTTACGCCATCATCAAGTTGAATAACTTTTTCATCAAGTGCACCTTGTTATTCGCTGATGAATGTTCATACACACCTGATAAAGCCGCCATGAGATCTGCAGTAGTCTTTTCCTTGATGACGTTGTGGGCAACCGATCTTGACAGGGTTAATCGTATAACCCCCAGAACTTGTCGATCCAACAGTTTCATTCTACCTCGTCCATCTTTTCTGGTTGCTTTCTCAGTAATGAAAGAGGAAGTTTCTTCCCATAGAGGTAGTCCTCTATCTGCATCTCCAGTAACCAAAATCTGTGTCATTGAACTTCTCAATCTCCATTACCATCACTTCGTCTCCGCCCATCGTTCTTCCTTAGATCCGAACCACGGCTCTGATACCAGTTGTTGTTAAAAACGAAGATCATAAAGCGAAAAAATCGGATCGATAAAAATTTGCAATCATAAAAGAACACAGAACGACAGACATAGTTACGTGGTTCGACAAATTTGTCTACGTCCACGGAGCTGCAGAGGATTTTATTACTTCAAGGAATTACATCGTCGAGCACCTCGACATTTACAAGAAATCTCTATTTTCTTCTCTCCCTCTCTCTCTTGCCCTCATATGAGAGGGCTTGGCTTGGCTTTATCTTTAAGCCAAAAGAGACTATTTATAGAAACCAGGAGAGCGATAGGTGAGAGGTAGGTGAGCGGTAGGTGAGAAGGTAGATAAGCGGTAGGTGAGAAGATATGTGAGCGGTAGTTGAGATTTTTAATTAGGAAGCTAATTAACAACAGTTAATTAAATTGAGGTGGACCGGGTCCCCACTTTACCCAACACATGCCCACCATGGCAAAGTCCCAGCTCGTTTCTACGACCCTCCATGACCCTTGATGTGGTGCACTGCTTGCCTGCGTAACCTTCCTCTATACATTCCGCTACAAGCACCAAAAGGAGCTCTTCGTCGTTGTTGAGGGCATGAACACCGGTCAATTCGTGTAACGCGGTAGCAAAGTGTCTCTCATGGTCGGAATGTTCTTCCTCTTCGCTCCATCCCTGAGGGCGCTATGCACCGTTGAGCACCATATTGGAGATCGTGGAATGCTCGCGAGGGAGTCTGGGGACTACGATATTGTAATCAGCCATAACTCTACAAACGACACCAGTAGGACTAAACTCCCATCTCGAGCAGAAAAAAAATCATCCCAAGTGGTTGCTGCGCCATGATCGGGCAAGTCGTCAACGGGGGTCCAACTAAAAAGCCTCTTTTGAAGGAAGAAATATTAAAATGACTCACGCGGCTTGATAGAAAAATAAAAAAAACTGCGCGGTAACATGAGAGAATATTTTCCCCGTGTTATTCTGCATTATTAAGTGTTATTATGATCGTTTTGATATGTTATTGTGCTATAAGAACATTCTCGGTGTTATAATAACACAATAATACATCAATAACACTTGAATAACACATAATAACACCTGAATAACGCGGAATAATACGGAGAGAATATTTCATGTGTTACTGGGCCGACATGGGAATATTCCTCCTGTGTTATACAGATGTTATTGTATGTTATTCATGTATTATTGTGTATTATTGTGTTATGAGAATATTCTCTGTGTTATAATAACATAATAAAATGTTAATAACACATCAAAATCATCACAATAACACTTAATAATGCAGAATAACACGTCAGGAATATTCTCTCGTGTTACTCACGTGTTACCGCACCGTTTTTTTATTTTCTATTATATAATGTTGAGTCATTTTATTAGAATCTACGTGAATTAGAATCTACGTGCGGAGTCCTTATGTAATATTTATTACTTTTGAATAAAGTGCAGCTCCTTTTTGTTTTACTTCCCGCTGTCTTTTTTCAACCTAATTTCCGCCGGTTCCCTCTTCCCTAACGGTTTTCTAAAGGTTCATGCTGCCGATCCTTCCGAAATGTAGTTCCAGCTGCCCGGCCTCCGTCTGCTGAAGAGTCGATCCCTGGATTCCAGGCTCGGACCCATTTATCGCGAGACAAGAGCGTACCTAGAGTGACGACGTCCTTGAGAACTTCATCGAGAGCATATTGCGTGGGCAACCAACTGTGGATTACTGCTGTCCTCTCACTAGCGGCATGTCCCGGCAAGATTTATATTGGACCTCCGTCTGTCGGCTCTCTCTGTCACCTGCGATGGGCGGTGTCCCGATGGCTTCCCTCTTGTCCATCCCAGCAGCAGGACTTTCCCTCTGTTCATCCCCGTAGGACCTGTCCATTATTCTTACCCAAAGGACTTTCCCATAGGAAACAAAGCAGTTTTTCTACTATTCTTCCCAGTCGGAGGAATTAACGCATATTTCTCCCTGAAATCTGACTGTTGATTCCTGTCATTTATTATTGTTCTTCCAAAAAAATTAAAAGTTGGTTCCTGAAACTTAATCCGTCGCCAGCCCTTTGTCATGCATTATTTCCCTTCACTGTGCAGGCGTCAGGCGGAGCTGCGTTTCAGCAGGCACTCCTTCGGAATTTTTTCACATACCAGCCCTTCTCCTAGTAAAAAAATTTGCGTCCGGTGACGCAGAGCTGCGTCCGGTGACGCAGAGAGCACTCCTCATGTACCCCCCATGTACACCCAACTTGCAGAGGAGTTACATGGGAGGTATCCCCGTTGTCCGGACGCAGAACTGCGTCCAGGCGCAAATTTTTCTCCTTCTCCAGAGCATTTCCTTACAGCTGGCCTTCCTCCAAAGCTTTTCCCAGCATAGGGGAAATTATTGCATACGGAGCACTTACTCAGTCGATGGGTGCGGAATAACCTTCCAATACTCTCATTTTGAGGGTATTGGGAGGGTATGGAAGGGTATTGGTTATTATGGTATTTACAGGATATTGGTTATTAGGTATTTATATGTTATTATAACAGTATTGGATGAGTATCGAGGAACTGTGTGCGGATTGCATACGTGCACCGTATGCAATAATTTCCCCAGCAGTAGGCCCTCTTCCGAAATCTATCATGCAACAAATCCTCATTTTAAAAGTTTTTCCTATAGGAAGCCCTCATCAGAAGCATTTTTCTGCATCAGACCCTCCTTCGAAGCTTTTCCTTTTTCTACAGGCTATACCTTGTAATTTTTCCTGTTTATTGTTTACTTCTCTGCAGAATCCCTGCAACATTACCTGTATGAGATTTCCGTTTACCTACAGACAGTGCATGAGCTACAGTCAAAGGCAACTGCACTGAACTAAATGTCAATTTTTTCTTGCAGATTGTCTACTCTCCTGCAAACTCCCTACACCGTTACCTTTAGGAGTTTTTGCCCACCTACTGACATTACAGAAACTGCAGTCAATTAGAAGTCAATTTTTTTATGTAAGTTATCTACTTCCCTGCAAACTCCCTTTTAAAATTATCTATAAGAGTCTTTCGTCGACCTATAGACATTGCAGGAACAGCAGGTAAATACAACCGTAGTACATGACGAAGACTTCAAATTCTACTTCACAAGATCTTCCTCGCATATTATTTGATATTTTCAAATCTAAATTGAAGATGATTTTTAACCATATTTCAGCTTCAATAAAGGTATTATAAGTTATATTAAAAATAATTTATTTGTATTAAATGTTACGAAGATTGAATTTATTTTTAAAATATAATTTTATTTCATTTCCTATTTTAAATTTATTTCATTGAATTGAATTTATTTCTCTTCCTATTTGAAACTTTCTTATTTTAAATAATTTATATCATCTCCAAATAATTAATATATATTAATTAATTTAAAATATTAGATATTATACCTTTCTTTTCCTATTATTTCTTTTTTATTGTATTTTCTATTCTATGATTTAAATAAAGATTTATTTATACTCCATTCGTATTAATAAAAATATTTTATATTATTCTGAATTTTAACTATATATATATATATATATCACATTAAAATTTGAATAAGTTCATTCAAATGCTTCTACAAAAGGAAAAAAAAAAAGGAACTTGATTTCCATCATCAGCAGCAGAAAGTGGCAGAATGCCGTAAAAATACCAAACAATTATCAATGACAACACAACGCTTCCCTGGTTTAAAAAAAAATACACTAAGGGAAAAAGTTCTCACCCTACAAAGTGCCACAAAGCTTCAATGCACATTTTCTCTTCGGCTGCTTCAAAGCTTCTTAGTTCGAAATAACACAAACCACAACATAAGAATAAAAAATCAAAAAAAGGCAGGCTGGCTATCATTCTCTGCCCAATCATTTACCTACAATGACAAAAAAAAAGAACTATCACGCATCAGAAACTGCCATGGAGGATTGATCTCTTTTAACCTGGGCCTCAACAAGAGCCTGTGCTTGGCTCTGCTGCTTCAAGAACCTCGACATTCTGTCGAGCAGCTGCATTGCCTTTCTCTTCCCTCTATCAGTTCCACTCGATGCCAATTCCACCAATGCTCCCATAACATTTTGCTCCTGCGCCTCCGCGAGATGCTGCTGCTGCAGTTCCCCCGTGCAGAGATGCAGCAGAACAGCAGCCGCATTCTCCTTATTCCTCGGCGAACCACTTCTGATAACCTCTACCAACACCGGAACCGCTTCGAGTGCCCCAATAGCCGCTTTGCACTCCGCGTGGCTGGACAGTATCGCCAGTATTGCAAGCGCCTCGTCCACCATTAATCTAGCAGGCTCCGTCAAGAGCATCATTAGTGTCGGCACTACTCCAGCCCTCACCGCCTGACCCTTATTCCCATGGAATATACAAAGGTTAAACAGAGCGGTCGCCGCATCCTTTTTCCCCCTCTGACTCCCTTCATTCAGTAGCGAAACAAGAGCTGGTATTGCTCCTGATGCACCTATGCTTATCTTGTTCTCATCAACAACCGATAGGCTGAAGAGCGTAGCAGCAGCGTTTTCCCGGGCTTCCATGCTTCCACTTCTCAGCACATGGACAATTCCAGGCACAGCACCGGAGGACGACATGATGATCCCCTTGTTATCCTCATAGATGGAAAGATTTAGGAGAGCCGTGACAGCGTGCTCCTGGGTGCGCGGGTCAGTGGTGGACAGTAGATTCACGAGGACTGGAATAGCGCCGGCCTCAGCGATACAGATGCGGTTGTCCGCATTGCGTTTGGCGAGCAGACGGATCTCGCAGGCGGCTAATCTTTGATCTTCGATGCTGGGAGAGGATAGTTTATGGATAAGCGCATCTATGTTCGCGCGTTCTGCAGGTGAACAGGCTGAGGATTGCTTGGTTGGATTGGAAGGACGCTGCGGTGGATTGATGCCATTGGCTTCACACCATTGGGCGATAAGGCTTCGGAGGACAAAGTTGGGAGTTAGAGTTGTGTTGGGGAGCTTCTGCTGTGTTTTTGGACACGTGTCATGGCCTGCATCTAACCATTTCTTAATGCAGGCTCTCTCATAAGTCTGTTAAGAACAATGATAGTTGTTAGAAATAATTGTAATTATAAAAAATATGCAGGGGCAAAAATCTTACCTGCAGTTACAGTGATTAGAGTTGAGATGAACAGGAAGAGATTTGAAGTCCATCCAAGCAAATTATCAACAATGAAATGATGGAATCACCCGAGACTTTTAATTACTTATTTTTTCAGATATATTATCTTCTCCAATCAAGAATATATCTATATATTTATTTATTTATTTAAAGGAATGACCAGAGGCTATTATTCGAGCCTTCAGCTACTCCTTAATGTGTCTAACAATTCAAGTACCACCTCCTTAAGGCCAACTATGCCAGAGGGGATTCGAACCCCCGACCTAAGAGGTGTTGTACCGTCGATGCCAACCAACAGGCCGGGGTACGCAGCACACATACACACTCTCTCCGGAGACATCTGATAAAATTGGAATGATACAGAGAAGATTAGCATGACCCCTGTGCAAAGATGACACGCATAATTCGAGAAATGGTCCAAATTTATATATATATATATATTGCAAGCACATTTTGGATTATAAATCACTTTGTTTCCTCAAATGAGTCGATGTTTTGGATGAATTACCATTACAACCTTTTCATAAATTTAAAGATAAAAAAATTAAAATAATATAATAGTTATCTTTTAAATAGGCCACTTAATCATAAATTTATTCAATGATATTAGATGTTTCGTTTCTCATTTTCTAACATTTCCTAATTGACATGTCAATTTTAATTTCAAACTAATTATTATATGACCAAAGTATCTTTCTTGATTTTAAAACTTAAACAGGAGAAAAAAACTAATGACATATAGCAATAAAACCTCTAAATATAGTATTACTATTATGTATTAAATTAAAACCTTCACTTCTATTTGAGCATCATAAGTAGTACAAGCATTTTTGAATGAACGACCAATTGTTCATTCAGCATCTTTATTTAATGAAATCATAAAAATTTTATGTTAAAAGACAATTTGATTATTAGTTTTAGTAGCAAATATTGTATTAAAATGGGAAAAGGTATATGAATTACATACTTGCATGATAGAACTGACACTCACTTGTGTTGCATATGGTCCATAAATAATTTTGGTGGCAGTGCTTTTGTAAGGGTATCTACAATCCACATAGAGCTAATATACTCAATTGCTATCATGTTTGCTTAAACATGTTCTCTGATGCTTAAAACATTATTGATGTGTTTACTTCGACTCTCATTTTTATTATTCTTAGCTAGAAGTTCTACAACAAGAGTATCAAAATATAACCATAGTGGCCTATATAAAATCAATAATTTCATGCCCAGAAATAAAACTCCCAAGCAAAAGAGCCCACGACGTTGCTTCAAAACATGATATAAGCTTTTATAAAGTGGAAATCAATATTGTTTTTGTTGTATTAGAGGCTTTGTTTGCATAAGGGTAAATTAGTCATCTCTCTTATCTCTTATACATGGCAGGGAGGGATTATGGCTGGTTTTAGTATGTGGAGTGGTAACTCTATTTCAGCCGTCTTTTATTTCTCCCCACATGTTAATACTAGAATAATACGGATTACAACAAATCACATAAATCGCACTGTGTTTAATTGTTAGTTTGTCGTGTGATTTTATTTTCCGCGTTGTTTTGCACAACAATTGGTATCAGACCCGGATCGATGCAATTCTAGTGACATGTGGCTGTGATTGTGACATAGTCACGAACCCAACGCAAAATGATCGGAGCAGGTTGGGCTATGAGATCTAGTGGAGCCATGGATAATGATAAGTCGTCGGGTACTTAACATCCACCGATGCGGTGGAAAAGACATCAATTCATCAGTTGGTTACGCATGTTGGGATGGAAACTAGGACTTCGATCGATTTACAATCAAGATCATTCCGCAGATCACACCGATTCAAAAAATCTGAAATAATAATATCGAACAAAAAACGCACAACAAAGTAATCCCAGAAAAAACATACTGAAATTTAATATGGAAAGCCCTGAGAACGGGAAAAAAAAACGCAGAGCCACAACACGCCAAAAAATTCACTATAAATCAAGCAATGCACATAAATTCTCACCACTCATATCTTCTCTACTCCATTAAAACTTATAATAATTTCAAATCCTCTCTTTATCTTACTAGAGAACTCACACGCCAAAATGCACGGCTCTCAATATACTGTGCCTTCTATGCAGCATCGAAAAAGAAAACCTTGCAAGACTGCCACGAGAGAGATAATAATTTGTTGCTCCGAATGGAGGGCTCAAAAATGGATCAAGAGACAAACCACACCAAGCGTAGGTACTTCGCTCCTCAGCATAATTGCATTGCCCTCTCTGTTTCGAAGCATAAAATAAAAGAAACCGCAACATAGGTATGCCGCTACCTGGCATGGTTATGCCTTCCTGAGAACTTCTGGATTGGCGTAGTTGCGTCGGTTTGGCATAGAAATGCCACGCAAAATTTCTGTTGTGCTACTTCAAACCCACATCTCAGCAATCTATCACTTGGAAACTAATAGCACCAAACACCTCTCCACCAAATCTGCATCTCCATCTGTATCATTTACATAATCATATATCGTAGTGTGGCTCACCTCCCGTCTCAACCTTCCTGGATTCTAATTGAAGCCACATATAGCTCCAGTTTCTCAATAGTCACCTTGCAAGATTATGAGTTGTATATATCTTCTCTAAGAGAAACTGCCCAGCTAGCGAATAAAGTGGTAACTCAGCTAAATATGTTTTGACTTGGCACAAAAAATAGTTTTCTTAGCAAAATGAATAAAACTCATATTGTCACCATGAAGTTTTCCAATCTCCTGCTCCTTGCCAATTTATGTCTTAAAGCCCTATAGCCAAATCATCCCATTACTAATCCAAGTGATAGCAACGTATTCGACTTCCGTAGTTGAAAGTGTAATTATCTTCTACATGTTGTGAAAAAATGATGAAGAGCCTCCAAGAGATGTCACTGGGAAAGATCCCCACACGTGTGTACAAGATCCTGCCTTTGGCGTCCTGCCACTTTTCAAGAAACTAACCTTCCTCTGTTTCCCCGTAATGCAACTCTCACATATGCCAAGATCAACTGACTTCATTTCTGGTAGCTTGCCTCTGGACTGAAGTTCCTTCATACTTCTCTGACTCATGTGGCCAAGTCTATAATGCCATAACTACAGTGGCTTTCTACAACAAGATAGATCAACACCGTTAATTAAACCAAGTAATCATATATGACTACCCATTTTCTTACCCCGAGTCGCAAGATGTTTCCTTTAGTAACCTTCCGAGTGTCATCCGAGAATACTACCGAACGTCCACACTCATCGTTCGCCCAACATAAATGAGGTTCTTTTGGCTTCGTGAACGTGTCCGACCTTTGCAGTGTCAACCCGTTATTGTTTGGAAGTGCAATGTCGATATATCCCATTCCAACAACATTCAAAGCTTCTCCATCTGCAAGATATACTTTCCCAAAGTCACCTGCAACATAGTTTTGCATTAACTCTCTATGGGAAGATGTATGTAAAGAAGTCCCAGAGTCCAGTATCCAGTCAATGGAGTTGTGAACTGCAGACGACGATGCATCCCGAGCTTCTTCGACATAAAGATTAGACCGATGTTCTCCGTCTTTTTAGACTTCGCAGTTCTTCTTTATGTGGCCAATTTTGCCACGGTTCAATGAAGTTGCTTGTTGACTGAGCTTCGACTTGCTCCTCGCCTCCGTACTTCGATTTCGATCTTCCTTTGTTTGAGTTCCTCGTCCTGTGATTTCCCCGAAATCAACATTCGATCTCGAACTCGAACACGAAGTCTCGCTGAATCTTTTCGCGCACCTCCTCAACCAAAATTAAATCACGAATATCATCATATTTTACTTAGATTTACCTGTGACCGTCGTGTCTGCCATCCTCATAAATCTCCTAGCTATTCGACAACGGCCCAATAATATCGTGCTCATATCTCATCATCAAATTCAATTTCGACAGACGACAATCGATTTCATGATAAGATTAAAGTCATTCGGATGTTGTATAACAAACGTACATTCCAGTCATCTTCAAATCGAATAACTTTTTCATCGGATACACCTCGTTATTCTGCCGACGGCTTTTACATACATACCCGACAAAGCCTCCATGAGATCTGCAATGGTCCTCTCCTTGATAACGTTGTGTGCAATCGATCTCGATAGGGTCAATCGAATAACCCCCAGAACCTCGTCGATCCAACAGATTCCAATCGGCCTCGTCCATCTTCTCTGCAGTCGCTTTAGACAAGAACGAAGATTAAGTTTCTTCCCATAGAGGTAGTTCTCATCTCGCATTCTCCAAGAACTAAAATCCGTGCCGTCGAATTTCTCGATCCCCGAAATCTTCACTTCGTCTCCCGTCATCATTCTTCCTCGGATCCGTACTCGGAGCTCGATACTCAATTATCGTGAAAAAACGACGACAATAAAGTAAAATCGAAACAAAATGCACGCGGAAAATAAACACTAGAGCGACACACAGATTTACGTGGTTCGGCAAAATTGCCTACGTCCACGGAGTTGCAGAGGATTTTATTTCTTCGAGGAATTACACCGTCGAACGCCTAGACCTTTACAAGAAAAACTCTATTTTCTTCTCTCCCTTCCTCTCTTTCTCTCTTCCTCTCTTTCTCTCTTGGAGAACTTGGGTTGTACTTTATCCAATAGCCAAAAAAGGCTATTTATAGAATCAAGGAGAGTGGTAGGTGGGAGGTAGGTGGGAGGTAGGTGGGAGGTAGGTGGGAGGTAGGTGGGAGGTGGGTGAGCGGTAGGTGGGATAAGGTAAGTGCGCGGTAGGTAGCCCTCTTAATTAGGAAACTAATTCACATGTGGTGGACCGGGTCTTCACATTACCCAACACTACAGCCCAAAATTCTAACTCATTGCTATGTTCCCTAAAGTGAAGATAATATATCTTATTGTACTTTTTATACCATCCAAATCTTCTGTGAGATCTGAATCTATAAATTTATGCAAACTAATCTTTGTACTTCCAAAGCAAAGTGTTTTGTTGATTGTTCTCCTCAAATACCTGAGAATCCACTTTATCGCCTCCCAATGATGTTTGGCTAGATTATTCATGTACATGCTGACCACTCATATTGCATATGCAATATCTAGTCTAGAAAAAAATCACAATATACATCAAACTTCCAACTGCTAATTCATACAGAATTCTCGCCATCTCTGCTAATGCTGCTCAGACTTAAGCGATAGTTTCTTAAATAATTTGAATTAACTACTTGTGAGGGTGCAAATTGATTTTGCCTCACTATTGTTAAACCTCTATAGAATCTTCTCATCATACTCTGAATGAGACAACTTCACTGTACCTACATTATTGTCTCTGCTGATTCTCATCCCCAGGCTCTTCTTGATTGGACCTAAATTCTTAATCTTAAATTCTTTTTAATAATTGCTCCATCAAGTCTATGATTCTCTCCATATTTTCTCTCGTAACAAACAAGTCATCAACATACAAAAAGAGCAAAAATATAACAATTACTAAAATTTTTTATGAAGCAACAGTGGTCTGTTTGGCACTTCATGTACACACTGTCTGATATGAACCTGTCAATCCACATGTACCACTGTCTTGAGGACTGCTTTAAACCATAAAGGTTTTTCATCAACTTGCACAACAACTCTTCTTTCCTTGGAACCTTATAGCCCTACGGTTATACCAAAATAATTCCTCTTCCAGATCTCCATATAAAAAATTTATTTTTACAATCATCTGCTCGAGAGATAGATCTTTCTCTACTACCAAGCTCACCACAACTCTGACAATCATCACACCATAAGAGAAAAAATCTTAGCGAAGTTCACTCCTTGCTTCTATTGAACCCTCTTTACAAGAAGCATTGTCTTGTAGTGTTTGCTACTATTTGACTCCTCTTTCAGCTAATAGACTCACTTGTTGTGTAGTGCACTTTTTCATTTAGTAATACTGCATCTCATCATTCATGGCAAACTCCCGCTCCTTTGAATCTTCAACCTGAGTAGCCTCCTCATAGCATTCTAGTTCACCACAACTCTGACAATCTTCACACCATAAGAGAAAATCTCAGTGAAGTTCACTCCTTCCTTCTATTAAAGAATCATCACAACAAGCATTGTCTGTAGTGTTTGCTACTATTTGACTCATCTTTCAGCTAATAGACTCACTTGTTGTGTAGTGCATTTTTTCATTTAGTAATACTGCATCTCATCATTCATGGCAAACTCCTGCTCCTTTGAATCTTCAACCGAGTGGCCTCCTCACAGCATTCTAATTCACCACTATCAGTTAGCAACAAATAGTGAAAAGAAGAACACCTCTGTGTCAATCTCGAGATTTTTTTGAATCTCTTGACATCGAAAGTAGGTGACCGAAGAACTCATTGTGCTTCATCTGATTGAGTACTTATAACTTTATTATCCTGGTCATCAATGTCTTCTATCTTAACATATTTAAACAATTCAGAAATAACTAGTGGGCAAGTCTGAGTTATGCTCCCATCCTTGTAGATCTTCATTTCATTAAAAATAATATACATGCTCCAAATGTACTTCTGATTTTCATAATTCAAGAATTTATACTCAAATTCATCTTAATCATACTCAGTGAAAGTGCACTTACATATTTTGAATTAAGTTTATTCCTAGAACTTGCATTAACATTAACATATGCAAAAACCTTGAACTTCTTCAAGTGAGAGTTACCTATTTGTCACTCGAGCCTTCTTGAAGTAAGAATTTCCTCAAAGGTAGTGCCGTGCACGATTTATCACATAAACTATAGTGTCCACTGCTTCTGCCCATAAATTTCTTGGCAAGGTTGCAATCTCATACTTGTCGTACACTCTGTAATAGTTCTAGTCATGCGCTCAATCACACTGTTTTGTTATGTGTCCTTGGAATAGTGAACCCATGTCTAATCCTATCTGCACGATACTCGTATTATCTGATCTAAGACACTTCAGCCTTAAGTTTGTCTCATTTTGTAACAGTCTTCTACTTCTTAAAGACTTCAAATACATCAAATTTATACTTTACAAATTGAAGTCATACATTACGAGTGTAATTGTCAATGAAAGTGACGAAGTTGTGGGAAAATCTAATAAACTAAAGCAGAGTAGGAATCATATGTCGGTATGCACTGGCTACATCTTCTTTGAGTTCATCATTGCCCCTCATTTGGAGAAAGAAATTTTCGTATGCTTGTCATATACATAATTTTCATAAAACTCTAAATTCATATAGTTCAAATCCAAAATTTTGTTCTTTGAAAGTAAAAACTACATATATTTCTCACTCATATGACCAAGCATGTGATATCAAAGACTTGCATCAACCTTGGTTTCTGCCACATCAATGGATTATGTAATATCATTGATTAGGTAAATAGTGCATTTACTGTTGCATTGAGTCATCACCATTGCCCCAAAGTCACATTCCACGAATCACCTGTGAAAGTAATCAAGTGTTTTGACTTTGTCAGCTGGCTCACTGAGATTATATTTCTCTTTTGACTTAAAAAATGTTTTGTTTCACTAAGCTTTCAGACTATTACATTAGACAACTTGATATCAAGATCACATTTTCTGTGATACTGCAGGTTTTATTGTCTCCCAAATAAACGTTCCCTAGATCACTTTGAGAGTAATTTTTAAATGTTTTTGTTTGGACAAGCATGAAAAGAGGCAAGTGAATCTACTATATAAGACACAGTACTGACAAAGGACAAAATTAGGAAGCCACATTAGATTTTGTCTGTAGAGATATTAATAGATAGATTCCTCCTGCCTTGGCCTCTACTACCAGCCTTCCTTTGAACTATGTAATCATTCTTGAAATGACATTTTTTCTCGCAGTTCCAGCATTCTCCTCCATCACTTCCTTTGCCTGGCCTAGATTTTCCTCTATTTTGACTTGAACTTATCTCTGAATGTATTACTGTCAAGATTTTTTTCCTATGTTTAACGCAAAACCTGAAAAAAGTTCACAATTCATCGTCTTTTTTGCTAACTTCTACGTTCAACGCAAAACCTGAACACTTGAACAATAACTATTTTCAACATTGAAATCGTTCAAGTGTTCAACTGCCGAACTGTCTTCCACCATTTTTATATTGAATAATCTCTTCATTGGAAAAAGTATATTTGAAGTAGAAGGTTTTTCATACATTTTTGTGAGTTTCGTCATAAGATTCACCATAATTTTTTCATTCACTATATTGAGTGCAACAGACAAGAAATGAGAAAGATGGAACAAACGTCAGGTCATTCGATCCAGCTGTTCAAATTATTCCAAAGTCGTAATTTCGGGATTCTTTGTGATTCCTTGTAATGACAAATAAAGTAATCTTTCTACTTGCATTTTCCAGAACACAGTTCAATTCATTGAACTTCTTCACTTTAAATATTGCTTTGTCGGTCATTGCTCTCACTCGAATAAGAAGTCTTCAATAAAGAAACATTGAGTCAGATACCACTTGTTGGGATAGAAACTTGGGATTCGATTATTTTACAATCAAAACCATATATATCTATATATCTATATATATATAGAGCACAGATTCAAGAAATCTAGAACAATAATATCGAATAGAAACAAGCACCAATAATCCCCACTTAACATCAAGATTTAACATGAAAAGAATCTGAGAACAAGAAAAAATCACGAAACCACACCACACTGCACCCAAATTTTCGCTATGAAATGAGAAATGTGAAGAAATTTTCACCACTCAGATCTTCTCTATTCCACTGAAATATATAACAAATTCGCTTCAAATCAGATGCCAAAATCCACCTCTCAACACACCACACATTCTATGCATCGTCGAAAAGAGAAGCTTTCGTCGCATCGAATCGAGTGCTTAAAACTAAATAAGGAGACAAACCCCACATGGCATAGGTACGCCGCTCCTCGACATAATTACGTCGCTCTCTCTATTCTGAAGCGTTGAAAGGAAGGAACCGCGGTGTAGGTACGCTGCTACTTGGTGTGGTTAGGCCAGCCAAGGAAATTTTTGATTGGCATAGAAATCTCAACAAAACATACCATCAAGAACGAAGTGATGAGATTTGATGGCAAAAAGAACTTTGATATGTGACAATGTGAGATAATGAATGTATTGAATTTTTAAATCTAGAGGAAATACTAAATAATAATAAATGTCATGCAATGCGTTTTTAAAATCCGAAGGAAATACTAAATAATAATAGACTCCTTGAAGAGATATCAGAAAGATATTGATTAAAGATGAATATAAGTGCCTGTAGCTTGATCCAAAATTGCTTATCTCAGTAGATCAAACATAGGGTGATGATGGAAATTGCTACAGGAAAATTGTGGAGAATCATATTAATCTTATGAAGAGCACGGAGAATCGTCTCCATATGAAGCGTCGACTCAATAGGCTTTAAATGAGACGTGAGGTTGTTACAATTGATGAGCACTTAATGATTTTACAAAATTTTGGTTGATCTATTATATCTGGATTAGGAGTTGAATATGAATACAAGACACTTTTGTTGAATTCACTCCTGGATGAGTACGAAAACTTCACGATTACACTCATTCAAGGAAATGTCTTGAATAATGGCGATGTGACCGGCGTTATTGAACCATGAGATGCATCGAAGCGACAAGGAATTTGCAAAGATGAAGTTGAATAAAGCACTTACAATACAACATAACAAATCTGAGAAGAATAAGAATTGGACAAAAAAAAGAGTGACTACAACGATACTTCTCAAGAGTGAGATAAGCCTTGTTAGCATAGCCTTGCGTAAAATCAATGTATTTTATGTTTAGAGGCCAGTTATTAAAAGAAAGATTATCTGAAGTTGAAGGATAAGAGAAAGAGAGTTTCTTCTGAGGTGAAAGACAATCTTATTATGGTGAGGTGTAATAAGGCAGATTCATATATATATCGTTATCTGCAATTTGTATCCAGATTATTTGTATTTAATTTTGAAAGTAAGTGTTACCTATCACATCTGTCCCCATTATAGAGTGGTTATGTACGTGCAAGAAGTTTGATAGCAGTGTAGTGACTAGAAGTAATCAAAATTATCATATTATTAGCGTTGAGAGCATCTTTATCAGAATGAATGATGGTACTGTGATGAAGTTGATTGATATTAGATATATTCTGAATATCATGAAGAATTTGCTGTCAGTTGGAGTCTTAAAGGCACTGAGCTACAAGAAAGTTATTAGGCAGGAGTTTCGAGGAAATATCATGGAGAACTGATTTTTATGAAGAGAGATCATCATCACAACATTTACTATCATCAAGGTAGTACAGTAACTGAAACAACTGTTGTTGCTAATATTTCTTCTAACAACACTACATTGTGGCATCTATGACTAACTCATGGTGGAGAAGCTTTACTTTGTTGAAGCAAGAATTGATCAAATGAGCAAGCACAAACAAGCTTGAGTTCTGTGAATATTGTGTTTGACAAGAAAATGCGGGTAACATTTGATGTCATCTGGAATACAAAAAAATATTTTAGAGCATATTCACATAAATTTTTGGGGTCAAATAAAGATGACATCATTTAGCAAGCAAAGATATTGTCTTATAATCGATGATTACTCCAAATATGTTTGAATGTACATCATGAAGCAAAAGAGTAAATAGCTGAAGATTTTCATGACTTCAAAAAAGCGGATTGAGACTCATAGTGGTTAAAAAATATGGCATATGAGATCACACAACCATGTGAATATGCATCAGATATGTTCTTGCAAGAGTGACAAAAAACTAAGATAGCTCACCGCTTCATTGTTCAAGAGATGCCACAACAGAATGGGGTGGTGGAGATAACCGACTGAACTGTAGTGTAGAAAGTTAAGTGTATGTTGTCCAATGCTGTATTGGATAGAGCGTATCGAGTCGAGGCCATAGACTATACTTGTCACCTAGTAAACTAATTTTCTTTTGCAACAACTGAGAAGAAGACCCTAAAAGAGATGTGGTTGGGGTATCTTGCTAGAGATTATGAGCACAAGAGTGTTTGGATGTTCTACTTACAATCACATGCAAAACGAAAAATTAGAATCACGAGCAAAGAAGGCAATTTTCATTGGCTTCAAGCATGAAGTCAAGAGTTTCAAACTTTATGATAAGACGGAGAAAGATTGTCAATAGCAGGAATGAAACTTTGACGAGGCGAGCTTGTTGAAGCCTTGGAAGTCCAAGCATAATGAGACTGCTTTTGGGATCACAAATATGCAGCAAAAATTGGACTTTGAAGCAACTTCATTTCTTTAATAGAGTTTGTCCACTCCTACTCGTATACATGATTAAGTTGCATCTCATAAGTTGCATATTGAAAGTGCTTAGGAGAATGTGAAAGATGTCGAGGATGGGGCCCCTTATCAAGAATCTATTGTTAAGAGTGGAACCAGACGCCAGAATATCTCAAAACCAACTTAGTTGAGGATCAAACTGCATTTGCACTTTTGACCAAATAGGCTGAAATTCTTTGTCACTACAAGGCAGTCGTTAAGAGCTCAAAGGATGACCTTTGGAGAGCGCTAATGGATGAAGAAATGTCTAATGGATGAAGAAATGTGGTCTCCCCATAAGAATGCTACCTGGAGGTTGATGAAGCTTCCTCCAGAAAGGGAAGTCATTGGATGCAAATGAGTGTAAGCAAAGAATGAAAGATCTCACGGAGCTGATTTACACCATAAGAAAAGATTAATGGTAAAAAGCTTTGCACAATGAGAAAGGACTGACTATAACGAATTGTAATCCCAAGTGGTTAAGCATCCATTGATGTGTATTTTCTAAATTTTTATAGCATTATATAGTCTGATTTTGAAGCAGCTTGATGGGAAGATTGTGTTCCTATACGGGAAATTACAAGAGAACTACATGTTGTCATCATCTGGATATGAAGCTTAAAAAAAATTAGTTTGTAGACTTGATAAATTTTTATGTGTTGAAAGTCACAAAGGCAGTGATATAAGATGTTTGATTAGTTCATGATGAAGCTGGAGTACACAATGAGCCAATAAGATCATTGTACATATTTTAAGAGGTTGACCAATGATGAGTTCATCAACTTGTTACTGTATATTGATGACATGTTTATGCATCTGCAATCGAACTGAGGTTGACAGGATAAAGAGGCAATTGTCTAAATATTTAGAGATGAGTAAAGTGAAACTCGTAAAACTTGGCATGGAGATTTTTAGGGACGAGACAGTTAGAAAGGATTGGCTTTTGTAAGAAGCATATGTTCAAAAGCTGCTAAAAAATTTTAAGGTTGATGATTCAAGCAAGACGGTGAGTCTACCCACTGCATCTTCTATTGAGTTCAAATAAGTGTCCTAAAAATGATTATAAGAAAAAAGATATGTGATCGATTCTACATGCTAATGTACTGGACAGTCTAATGTATGTCATGATTTATACAAAATCACATATTGTACAAGTGGTAATATTGTGAGAAGGTTTATGCTTGATCTAGGATGGAGTCATTGGTAGACTCTTAAAAATAATATAAAATATCTAAATGGTACAATTGATGTCAACTTGCAGTTTGAGATAAAAATCATTTATTGTTGATTTTTGTGTAGGTTATACTGATTTAGATTCTGCATGTGACATGACAAGTCTACGACTGCTATTTATTCACATTGATAAGAGGTCAAATTAGTTGGAGATCAATTCTTCAGCCTACTGATATTTTATTAGTATGAATGTTGAGTTTATGACAGTCACGAAGGCGATAAAGAAAGTGATGCGGATGCAGGGCCTACTGGATATCTTGGAAGTTGATCAGAAGTCTCTGACAGTATTTCCTAATAGTCAGAATGTGATATTCTTGGC
Organism: Papilionanthe hookeriana x Papilionanthe teres; assembly: GCA_022702705.1. Lineage (NCBI taxonomy): Eukaryota > Viridiplantae > Streptophyta > Magnoliopsida > Asparagales > Orchidaceae > Papilionanthe > Papilionanthe hookeriana x Papilionanthe teres. Next base: position 25,254,866 of record CM040421.1, read on the forward strand.
CAAGAATCTAGTTCATGCTCGTATCAAGCAATTGATGTGAGGTATCACTTTGTTCGAGACTTAATTGATGACAAAAATATTATGCTGAAGAAGACGGATACAAAGAAGAATTCAGTGAACATGCTAACAAAATTACTATCAGTCCAAAAATTCACCTACTATAGAAATTTGGTGAACATCCGAGCTGATGATTGATCGCCCATTCAAAAAACTATGCAAGTCTTATCCTTTTGGGAGTTGGGACACGTTGGCAACCATCTTGGTGCAATCATTTTAGTGTTAAAGCTCTGTGATCAACCACTTATCTAAAAATGAGAGATGATGTGGGATTGTTATATTAGAGGTTTTGTTTGGATGGTAAATTGGTTTTTTTTTATTAGTTTGCCCTAATCTACTCTTATTTATAGGAGGGGTTAGAGCAGATTTTAGTGTGTTGAGTTGTAACTTTATCCCAGACGTCTTTCTTTCTCTAAACCTATTAGTAGTGGAATAACCCCTCTCTGTGAATGTAGGCAGATTTGCATCAAACCACGTAATCACACCGTATTTTTTTGTTTATTTGTTGTGTGATTTTGTTTTCCACATTGTTTTGCACTTCTCTAATAACTAGCTTCTTCTAATAAAACGACATGAATATCAATTCTCTGGTGCCAAGGCTACCGCAAAATCAGAATCTTAACACCCAATCACTACAAGATGATCAAACTTCATGCAAACAAGTATGTAGCCTTTTGACCTTTAAAGATGCCTCGTGATTTTTTTTTAATGCTCCAAATTAAGATTACCGTAATATCTACCCAACATCCCTACTACATATGGAATGTTAGATTTCAAGTAAATAAGTATGCAGTCTTTTGTTCCTTATACAGGCTTGCACATAGATTAAGCTTCAAATTGATGAAGCATAAAGAATATTTTTCATTTGTTCCTTTTTCAAATCATCTCTCGAGCACTGTTTAAACTGATTTTATCACCATTTAAAATACATTATTTATGCTTCATCAATTCTTTAGCACTGAGAAAAAGAATTCTTGATGCTTCATCAATTAGTGAAACCATTTTTCTTACATAATTTTGATAGTAATGGAGAAAACCCGATCAATAGAAGCTAGAAAATATCATCCACGTATAAAACTAAGAAAATTATTTTACTCCCACTAAACTTATATTGCATACATTCATTCATAACATTCTCTATAAAATCAAGTGAAGATATAACATAATGACACTTGAAAAACCATGGCGAGAGCCATGTTTTAAGCTATATATAGATTTGTTAAGTTTGCAAACAAGCAGCTCATTTTCATTTGAGATAAAACCCTACTAGTTGCTTCATATAAACTACTTCATCTAAAGCTCTATTAAAGGAGACTATTTTTAGATCAATTTTATGTAACTAGATATCAAATTCATCTACTAATGTTTTGTTTATCCAAAAAGAATCCTTAAAATTTAAAGATAGTATTTCAATATAATAGATTTCTATTTGTTAAGTAAGCATCCTAACTAAAAGTCTTGTTTTATATCTTCTAATATTGCCCAAATTTTTTACTTCAGCTTTGATGACCTATTTATTCCCAATGACTCAAAAATCTAAATCCCCAAAGGTTTAAATTGTGCAGCAACATCCCTTATTTCCATCTAGTTTGTGTACAGCTATAGTGCCATTAAAATTCTTGAAAAAAAAAAATTATCATCAAAGTGCTTACAAAAGTTTCATTTGATATCTCAAATTGTTGCTCGATAGATTTGAAATAATTTTTTATTAATAGCACATCTAGATATTGACCCACAAATACACTTCCCAAATTAAGACTTAATAAGCATGTTTAAGAAATTAGCAGCTCCCAATATTCATACAATGCAATCTAAGATTAAATAATTGATTTCGTAAGTTATAGAGAGCCCCTAACACAGTGCTAAATAAATATCCATGGAACCTATGGCAACGAAAACTTTCTCCTTCTAATTTAGAATAAAAAAAAAATAACTATAAGCAAATTTTTAGCATGTTTAATAAATTTTATTTGAAATTAAAAAAAAATGAAAAATCTAAAAATAAAAATATGGGTATCAGTAAAATCATCTTGTGGGAAAAAATTACACTATGCAAATGCAATTGATTTTATAAATGCTTTGTAATAAGATTAGTAATTCTTTTACATAGAGTATTCTAGGCTTGTGAGCAAACACCTCATCAATTTATTTAAATAATTACCTCATTATAATTAGGCTAAAACATAAAATTTTCCTTATAGGATTAAAACATTTAATTTTATGTCCAATTATGCATAGTGATGTCATTAATAAATATTTTCTGTGACTAATTTCATATCTTCTAAATATGACATCAAAATCATATTTTAACTAAACTTTGGGTAAATTAAAATTATAGTGGTAAGTACTCTGCATAAAAAAATATTCTGAAATCTAAAATGAATATATTTATACATCTCAAAATAATAGTAGATTCACATGAATATGATAAAAAAAGCCATCTCTTAACACGATGAATTGAAAGAAGTATAAATCAAATTTCAATTAAAATTCATCAAAGGAAGATAAATTTTAAAACCTAGATAGTCTGATACAACTTGTTTGCTCTAATTATAATCACAAAGTCACAAAGGAAAGCAAGAATCTTATGTTCAGCAATACTAATTTGACTTCAGATGAACACCAAGATATTTGCTCGTCTCCCATAAAATGATGGATCACAAAGGCTTATCTTGTTAGAACAAACAACCTTTGGATTCACAAAAAAGAGATATTAATTAACCAAAATAATATTATAATTATCTTAATTTAATAGGTTGCTTAATTATAGAATTTAATTGTTTCATTTCTCGTTTCTATTAATAGTTTCAGCAGCTTAGTTAAGTTAGAAAATGCTTATGAACCATACATGTTCTATAGATCTTAAGAAGTACCTGTCCAGTAGCCACTATGACAGGATCTCTCATCAGCTCTAGGGAAATAGGACAGCGGAAGTCATCAGGAATAAGAGGAGCATGGTGATTTCCATCAGTAAACAGAATCCTTGGATTTGATGGAGTGCCCATCTCAGGATTCTGAGTTTGCACGTAATCCTTGATTTTCTTTAGGAGCATCGACATTTTCTCGATACTCCGCTCCGGATCTCCGCTGGAAGCTACCATCTCAAGCAATGCTAGCGACTCTTGTGTGAGATCAGAAATTGTGCTTAACTGCAACTTTGCCGCTAATCTGCCAAGAATTTCAGGATCTACATAAGTGTCGCTGGCCTTATCATATAGAAAAGCAATGTCACCATATAACTCAGAATCAGGCATATCAACTCTCTCTTTAGCCCTTTTAAATTGAGTGTGAACAAGCTCAACCTGCGAGATAAATATTTGAATTATAAACACAGATACTGTTCAATAGTTAGTAATGCAAATAAAGCTATTTTCCAAATAGTAAATCTATTAGGATAACCCGAAATCCTACTGGAAAAAGTTTACATATATAGAAAAATATAATGTAAATGGCCACAATCTATGCTTTCATATTAAAACACAAATACTTACAAAAGGTGTCACATACCTGTTCTCTAACTTCATCAGATATGTCGAGTTTATCAAAAGAAATTGCATCCAGTGCTTTTTCTAATTGAGCAGTTACATCTTGGAACCATTTTGTGATTTTATCCCTCTCCAGTACCTGCAATGTACAGCAAGTTACAACTTAAGAGGGATTGCAGAAAATGCAATATAGATAAAAAAGGATACCAAAGGTGTATGAAAGCTCATTCTTTTCCACATCACTACAGTGATACTAACCAAAAAGCAAATAACAGGCAGTTATATTTATCCCACTAGCTGAGGAATCCAATAAATAGCACACAATTCTTATGTATTTACATATCTCACACCTAAACTTTCATATTGACACACTTAGCGCTCAAATGTTTAATATCTCATCAAAAACAGAACTATCATCACTACTTAAGAGTGAAATACATCTTTTCATGTATAGGTTTAAAGGACCAAAGGGACATAAAAGTAAATATGAAGGTGTGAGATAAGTAAATACACAAGAATGGTGTGCTTCATACATAAAATTCCAAATAAATCAATAATGCAATTGTACTAGCACTATTGGTAGTATGTAGAAAAGTTGTAAGCATCTTAGTCTCATTAGCAACTTCATCTAAAGTACTCATTACCAAATTCAACATATGTTGGCGATGCAATGCAAAAACACAGAATAGCACATAGTTAAAAATGGACCTAGAAGAATAAATTTGACGCAAACACTATCTTTATCCTTAGGAAGGGCAAATATAACACTGACCATCTGAATGATGAACAAACAAGCAACCTGGAGAAAAAGCGTTGCAGTCTAGATCTAAGAAATATTATTTGAGTCCTGACAGATAGATCTTTTAAGGTTTAAATCTTCAGAGAAGAGAAAGAGAAAGAGAGGTGTAGCAAGTAACAGTCTTTCCAAATTTTTTACTATTTGCTGCAAGAGCCATTCAGTACATTTAACCCACAGCGGATAAAAAAAATTTACTAAAAAACACATACTGATCAAGCAGAAGGTTATGATTTCGCAATATATTATAGATGTCAGAACTTTATTTCGTCTGACTTGCTTCAGCATGCATGATAAAAGCGTCCAGTGGTATGTCCCCCTAAAGGGGTGTTAATCACCGGAGAATATAACAAGGCATACTGGACAATGTATACTGTAAAATCAAAATTCAGTCTAACAAACTAATACTGGCTTTAGTCCCATGGCAATCAACGTGATTTGCTATTACAACAGTCAGCTACATTAGTTTCCAGAGGGAAAAGAAAGGAATTACTACATAAGGAAAGTAAAAGCAAAATGCAGGAATAAAAATCAATTCAAATGTACAGCAGAACCAGAATTACAAGTTTCTACTTTATATGTTTAGGGTTTATAAGAATAGGAAGATTTACAAGTATACCACTAAATTCGGGTGAATTTACATATCTAACACCTAAATTTACATTTTTACATACATACCACATACTTACACATTAAAAGGTTTATTTGGCTTTTTAAAAGTTAAAAATAGTTGTATTTATAATGTGATGTAAAAGATATGTGGTATGAATGCAAAAAGTAAAATTTAAAAGTTGATATATGGAAAAGTAGGAATTGGGAGGTATATATGTACATGCCTGTCGGCCAGCATTTTTTGCTTTGAAAGAATTTAAAAAAATTTGGTGATTTAGTTTAATATAAAAGGCATATGATTTTTGAAAGTAGTTTTGAAAGTAGTGTATTTTAATTTTGAAAAATGAGACCGTTCGGATCTCATTTGTCCAGTAATTTGTATAATCGTGTTCGATGTCACAAACGATACAGCCTCTCGAAAGAGTAATGTATCTTCGCGACAGTAGACCCAATCATACGAATCTAAAGCGACTCGTGACATCCGTTTGATCTCGCGAACATTGTATGTGCGACCAACAAGCTTCCCTACCTAATAGAAAACTAAATAGAGTTTATTTTACTCGGATTCAAGCTCCCTATAGCAATGCCTCTATAGTTAATTACATCCCAAATGACTGGTGTCACTCGAGAAACTTCTCGATAATGATCGGTGGTTTGTCTTCGAGATCGAGGTTTAGGTTTCGCGGTAGGACGTGGAAAGCAGTGGGAGTGACTCAAATGGGAACAGTTATTTCTAGAGTCAAAGGAAGAAAAGTAGGGGATGTCACGGATCCGAGTAAGACCCAGCTGACTTCCAACTATCACTATGGTGCGATTGCGTTTTGGAGAAGATATTATTTAATTGTTTAATCCTCGCCAATTTTATTATTTGGAACTTACACTCGCATAATACCCAATCATACAAATAGCATGCAGAGATATGATGGTTTACGTCGTCACCGTACTGACAACCTCGAACACTAAAGCGAGTTAGAACTTCTATCTGCAACACTGGTTACACGTGAGCACTAAGAGAAGAGTGAGGGTTCTACGCCGCGAGTAATGAACTACTCAAGTCCTATATGTTGTTATTTAAACCAGAGAGTTTCATTGAAGAAGATCCTCTTGCTTCTCGATCCAAGCTCATCGTTGTCTTGCTCACTGAGTCGACTTCCAAGCTTCTATTGAAGTAATAATCCCAATGCTACAGCGTTCAGTGGTTTCTACGAATGTGTTTTAATGTTTCGGGTTTTGTTGTTGTTTTCGGTTTTGCATACAGAGTAAAGTAAATTCTTGACGAATAAAAGTCATTGGAAAGTAAAGTCGCAAGTAAAGTAGACAAACGAAATCGCAGATACTTAAAATGTAAATGTGTACGCAGGCATCTGCTACCGTCGTATGATTTGTATTGCAAGCATGTATGATTTGTAGTGGATTTAAATAAACTTGCAGAGGAAGTAAGCAGAGCAAGAAAACCCGACACGAAAGTCAGAAAATAAAGAAAACAGTCGTAGAAATCGTGAAGCAAAACTCGTAATCACATATGAAAGATCGGAATTGGGTATAAGACATCGAGTAGAGGTGGGGGCTCGAAGCCTAGATCATGTCTTATCCGACCTTGGATAAGAGTTACCAACCCGACGATCTAAGGAGGGTAGTCCTTAACCCAATCCAAGTGACTAACCATGGACCTTTACATATTTTATAAGAAAAATTCTCTGATTTTCATGCAAAAGTTGTTGTTTAAGTTTTTTTTATGCAGAGTTCTTTTTTTAACAAGCAAAAGAGATTTTTGTTTTATTATTTTTTTTTTTTAAATAATAGTCACATGTGCTACTCACTCCAATCGTGTTGAGATTACCGACGACCTAAGATCGTCGGAAACGATCTCACCAGGGTCGGCGAATAGTATCATCGGTCCTTTCCTCTCCCTTATCAAGGTCCTTGAGGTAAGGGATACTTATCCTAATTATCCCACATCGTATCCCTCGTATAGCACACATAAGCATTATCATCATCGCCTCGCCACCTGGACCTCGACTTACACTCAGTCCGATGATCCATATGTGACGAACAAATGTCCCCGATCGCAGGGAGGATTTGAGCGTAAGGTTCGAGCTCGAATCCGTGCAGTCGGGTTTCATTATTGGTTAAGTCATTTTAAGGAATTCGCAGTTGATTTAATTAAGGAAGGGTGAACTAAGCTCCGGTGCGTCCCCGTGTCTCAGTGTCTCGAACAGTTTGTGAATTAAGGTCAGGTGCCTAGTTTCACTGTGATTCGAAGATTAGGTGGATGGGCTCTCACCTATGGTGTGCTCCTAAGGTATATGTAGTCTGCAGTGAAGATTAGGTGGGTAACTCTCACCTAAGGTGTGCTCCTAACTCTAGGAAGCATATGTTGTGGATTAGGTGGATGGGCTCTCACCTAAGGGTGTGCTCCTAACTCTAGGAAGCCTATGCTGAGGATTAGGTGGGTGACTCTCACCTAGGGTGTCTACCTAAGACCCAGGGAGCCTACACTGTGGGTTAGGTAAATGGGGTTCACCTAAGGTGTATACCGAAGACCCAGGGAGCCTACACTCTAACTTGTGCTTGAAGTGACTAAGAGTGATTTACCCTTCCCCAAGTTAAATCAGAAATTCCCTTTTTTTTTATGACTTAACCATTTTTTTAAAAGAAAATAAAATAAAAGACCAAAAGGGGCCGATACACTCCAAAAAAAAAAAAACTAGTAAGCCAAAAGGGGAAAGATAAGTGGACCGGCCTAAAAAAAACGACGGTTAAAACGACTCCAAACCGGTGCATAAAATCGACCCAAATCGATCAACGAAAACACCTCAAAGCAGTGGGCAAAAGGGCTCCTACAACTCCGAGCAGCGGCTAGGGACAGCGGACAACGGCCCTAAGGCTTCCTACAGCACCTCCAAACCACTAGACAGCAAATCTACCCTTCCTACAGCGTTCCCAAACATAAAACAGCGCTTTCTACCCTTCCAATATCATCCTACAGCTTCCAACAGCTCCAAATAGCAAATCTAAGCTTCTCCCAACTTCCAACAGCTCTCAAGTGATCCAAACAGCAATTTTAAACACTAGACAGCACTTCCAATGCCCTCACAGCACTCACACGTCAATTCCAAACAGCAGACAGCTATTCTACAGCAATTCAGCAGCCAAAGCAGCTTACTACAGCAATTCAGCAGCCAAAGCATCTTACTACAGCAAATAACAGCAGCTTTTAAAATCCCAAACAGCACTCACAACAGCTTAGCAGCCACCCCAAACGCTGGACAACACTTATCAGCAATTTCTCACAGCAGATTTCTGCACTTAACAGTCACCCCAAACGCTAGACAGCACATAATTGGCCCAAACAGCACTTACAGCACTTCTGCAGTTTTTAACGATTCCAAACAGCAATTTTAAAAGGCTCAAACAGCACCTTTGGAAGCCCAAAAGAATAAATTTAAAGGCTCCAAACAATAGACAATTAGCCAAGAGATCAGCCCAAAAATTTCTTCAGAAATAACACGTACGAAGATCACACATCAGCACCAAAAAAAAAAAAAAATGCACTTAAAGCTGTCATAAATCAGTCTTAAAACCGCACCCAAATCGACACTTGCAATGACTCCAAAAACTATTGGAATATTGGATGGTAGGTATGTGATTCCATTAAATAAACATCAATCAAATTATGCCAAACACATGCGAATGGAAGTTTAATAGCAGTTCGCAATAATAAATCCAGTTTTGAATATCCCTATTTTAAAATATTCATGCAATAACTCTCATACAAGTTGGAATTCAGAACACTCCTGATGATCTTTAATGTATAAAAGTCACATGGCATGTATATAAATTCCAGATGTAAAAAAAAAAGAAAACATCAAGAATGAAAACCAAATAACGATCAAAATATCTTTTTGGCATGAATTATAACATCTCGTGTCAACATAGGGTTTAAATTTAGGTGCTAGATATATAAAAAAAAAATTCTCTAAGCAAGAATGCTGCACAACCAGATAAGAAAATCGGCGGCGAAAATAAGTAGTAGATTTTCGAATGTCATACATGTAATCATCTGCGAAATAATGAAAGCCGAGCAACATCCAAGAATCGAACTACAAAGCAAAAAAGGAATCCATAACAGAGCCTCAAGTTGGCCTTTGACGCTGTAGAAAAGGGTTTCCAGACAAAACTTACCAATAGGGACTTACGTTAGGACTGCAACAGACGATGTCGGAGGCGCTTCGGCGTCGGGTGGTTTAGCCGTGAGGGGAGGACGTGAGGGCTTCGGTGCGGGGAGATGGCAGTGAGCGGGAGCGGGATCCAGAGGCGGGATCGAGCGAGGAAGTTGTGCGGACGAGGGAGCTAATGTATGAATCCTTTCTGCGTGAAGGAGGCGTCTGGGGGTTCGAATCAGGGCGAGCGGCTAGGGCTGCAATCGAGAGAGGAAGGAGGAGCTGGGTTCGGCCAATAGGAAGGAGGCGGAATCGAGAGCTTCGGTGCAGAGGAGGTGCAGGTGGGATTTATGTCGCAGAGAGGAGGCGCGGGAACTGTCGCAGAGAGGAGCAGGGGAGGTCGAGAGGCCTGCTGGGTCGAGCGGGAGAGAAGGCGAGGCGAGCAGGCGTCGAGCGTGAGGAATCAGCGAGCAGGTTAAGGTTTCGATTCGCAGGGGAGATGAGCCGAGCGAGGGTTTCTGCGTGAGCGTGAGGGAGAGCTTCGGGATCCCGAGGCGTCGAGCAGAGGGAGCCGGCAGAACACAAACTACGGCGAATTCCAGTTGAGCGGGATTTCTATCTCGCGCCTCTCCAAAAGCCGTTGCACATGCTTTGGGCGGGAAGTAATTAGCTGCCTTTTGTGGATGGACCTTAATTGGAAAATAAAACCCTCTAATTAAGCCTAATTAAAATGATATTAAAGAGCTGATTTGAATTTTAAAATTTTGAAATTTGAAATAGCCCTGGCTCGTGTTCAGCTTGTGTCGGGCTCAAATTGAACCCGGGTTGAGTCCGAACCGGTGCCCCGCTAATTAAAAAAATTGCGCATCAATTTTCGTGCTAACAGCTCGCGCACGGAACCATAGTAATATGGGTATCCTTCCTAGCTAAATTCGACGTCCCGGGCGCATCCGTGTGGTCCGTTTCGTCATCCGGGGTCGTCCGGACAAGTTCGCCGACGGTCGGGTCAAAAGGTCGAATTGTGGTGTGTGCGGATCGAAGCATCGTTGGGGTTCGCCTAGGCGCGTTCGATCCATGGGAACTCGTTTTTCGAGCCCTCTACATGGTAGTCTTTAGCCGCTGCAACTGGGAGTCGAGTGCTTGGGACTTTCATGCGAGGTTTCACAAAACGAGTTTAGAAGTGGTTCGAAGCTCTATGGGAGGTGGGTTCCGTGACTAGTCCGCTAGGATGGTCAATAAGGAACTCCTAAAGCTAGATCCTAGGGTCTAAGAGAAATATCCTAAGACCTCACTAAAATGAGGTCAACAATGCCCCAATCGAATAAAACAATTGGGAGGTATATTATTAAATTATGTTTAAGAATCTGTAAGAATGACCCACTCAAAAACCCAAAGAAACATAACATCAATCTAAAAAACTGAGTAGGTACAAAAAATAAAAAACAGACAGCACTAAAGCTCACTTCAATAAAGCAACTCTAAAGAGCTGCAAACACTTGCATTGAAATAAACTGATTCCAAAATATAAGTGAGTCAATCATCAACCATTTCACCATTTCACAGCAAAAATGCCTGTGAAGCATTTTAATTATTCCTTTTGAATCAACAACAACAACAACAAAGCCTTAATCCCACTAAGTGGGGTCGGCTACATGAATCCTTTTCTCCATCGAGTACTATTTAGTGTCCTATTTTCATTTAATTCTAATAAATTAAGATAATTTTTTTTACAATAAGCACAATTCTACCAAGGTCTACCTCTGCCTTACTTAACATAAGTCGAATCTAAAACAACTAATCCTAATTGGATCATTCGATGGTCGACTTTTAATGTGACCAAACAACTTAGGCGACTCTCTCTAATTTTGTCCGTCACTGGAGCTACACCAACCCTATCACGGAAATATTCATCTCGCATTGGTCAATCCTCCTTCACTTTGAACACAAGTAGCAGCTCTAGTATACATTTCTGTAATAACTTGAATATAAGTCATATCAACACATTTCTTCTTAAGGACTCTCAAAAGGATATCTCTTGAAACCTTATTGTAAGCTATTTATAAATCAATAAAAATGACATGTATATCCTCCTTATTATATATGTACTTCTCCATCAAACCTCTCAATAAATATATAGCTTCCATAGTAGACCATCCCAGCATAAATCTAAATTGATTATGAGAAATCTTGATAACGTCTTAACATATGTTCAATTACCCTCTCACATAATTTTAAAATATAAAATATCAACTTAATTCCTCTATAATTTGCAAACTTTTTAGCATCCCCTTTATTATTAAAAATGGGGACCAAAATACTCTTCTTCCGCTCCTCAGGTATCTTTTTAGTTTTAAAAATAATATTAAAAAGTTTAGTAACCCAAGAAACTTCCAACTATCCTAAGTAAAAACTCTTCCTCCACTCCTCTGGCATCTTTATAATTTCCACACTTCATCATTATGTCCTACAAAATTTCCACCTTTGGTTTTCTTTAAAGCCTCCTCAACTTTTTTTACTAATGTGACGGCAAAAATGAAAAATTTTGTTATTATTGACGATATTAAGATTACTAAGGTCGATCGTATTTTTAGAAACTTCATTAAAAAGTTTATCAAAATAATTCACTCACCTATGTTGAATATTTTTTTTCTAAGAAAATCACATTTTTATTTTAATCTTTAATACATTTCATTTGAGTTAAATCTTTACTTTTTTTTCCTCTTTGTTTGACTAGTTTATACATATATTTTTCACCCTTTTTAGTATCTAATCTATTATAAATATCACTAAAAGCAAAATTTTTAGCGTCACAAATTGTTCTTTTAGATTCCCTGCAGGTCATTTTATGTTTTTCCCAGTTCTCTAAGCTTTTACATTTAAACTAATTTTTATAACATAACTTCTTATATTTTATCTTTTTTTTGCATTATTATTCCACCAACAACTATTTTTATTTATAGAAACATTTTCTTTTGATTCTCCAAGTACATCTTTTGCTACTTGTTTAATAATATTTGTTACTTTTTCCCGCATAACATTTATTTCTTCGTGAGCATTCAAAATTTTTAAATATTGATTTTTACTCATAAAAATAATTTTATTTGTGTCTTTTAGGTACCTCCATCTGATTTTACGATCATGAATTCTAGTATTTTTTATTTTACAACTCTTCATCTTAAAATCTAAAACTAATAATTAATGTTGGGGGCATTTAAATCATCACTTGGAATGACCTTACAATCCTTACAATCTCGACGATCTCTTATTCTCATAAGAAAATAATCAATTTGTGTTTATTAGATTTATTCTTATAAGTAATAAGATGCTCATCTCTCTTCCTAAATAAAGAATTAGTAAAAATCAGATAATACGCTAAAGAAAAATCTAATATGGCTCTACCTTCTTCATTAATCACTCCATAACCATAGTCACCATGAATATTTCTGAAATTTTCTACCACTCTACCGACATGTCAATTTAAATCTCCTCCAATAAAAATTTTTTCTTCAAGAGATATCAAGTGTATTAAGTCTTATAGTTCATTCCAAAATTTATTTTTAGAACATATATCAAAACCTACTTGAGGAGCATAAGCACTTATAATATTAAAAATCTTAGTATCAATAATAATCTTAATTACTATAATTCTATCTTCAACTCTCAATTTTTACAATATTATCTTTCAAACTCTTATCTACGATTAACCTACACCATTTCTAGTGCTACTCTTAACATAATATTAAAGTTTAAAACTTAAGTTATCAATCTCCTTAGCTTTTTTCTCGAAGTCATTTACATAAGATATTTATCTTACCACGAATCATAATATAAACAAAATCTATTAATTTACCATTGAGAGTACCTATATTACAAGATCTTATCTGAATACTAGTATCATAGACTAACTTCTTTACCCGCATTCGTCTGTAATGTGAGAACCATTGCTTATTTGACACTACACCCAGGCACCGGTGTAGCGGCCCTTGCACACTTTCCACTGTATTCGGGCCATACAACGTGTCGCTTCCAGAGGACGCCCTTGCACTTACACAATGATCAAAAGGATTCATGTCATGATTTTTTCAACAATTTTTATGCTGGCCGTCTACTACCTAACGCAACCCTCCACTTTTCACATCCAGGCTTGGGACCGACAATGAGAGTGTTTCTTTTGAAAATCAAATGTCATGCCTAACTTTACTTTAATATGTAAAACTTCAGTAGATTTTAAGTAAGAAGATAAAAAAATGTCATGTTCCACTATCGCTCCTTTCATTAACAAGCATCAGTTTGATCAAAATTTATTTTGATTCTCACATAATTCAAATGGTTAGATGAGATATGTACTCTTTATTTACATTTTGATTGATCGAACATCCACATATATTGAAAAATAATGGATAGAAAATGCGGAGCTTTCCTTTCAAATAAATGAGATCTTAACCTGCCATCGGCCATAAATATCCGCAGAGCAAATCCAAAATCCACTCTTGTTGTAAGCATGCCCATCATTAAAATATTCAGAAAAGAGAAAATATTCACAGGATTACCATCGAAAACACTATGTGTACCCCTAAACTGAAAGTAAGGCAATACCAAGATAGCATGCTCGTGAATACTTTTTCATCGAGTAAAGCAACTATTCCAATATAGTAATCACAAAAAGAGCAATAGAAAGGCGTAATTTATTGAAACAAGTTTAGAATTAATGGCTGAAAACTAAAAGCAAAAATCAGATCGTTGCAAACACATAAGAAATCGTTAAAGCATCCTTTGTATTAAGGAAATTAAAAAAAAATCATGCATATTATGCTAGAAACATCTCCTAAGCATTCTTTGTAAAACAAAATCGAAAATCTACAATCACAAATCCATCAGGCTACTCAGATAAACACAGTCAAACCGTCACTATTCAGGAATCAGAATCATATATCTACCAATTTAAAGAAAATCTTAGTTAACGATTATAGAATTAAAAATAGAAAGAGCACTAAAACAACACGACACATTCGACAAAAGTCAAAAAAATTGAAGTCAAACGTATACCAAAAGCATCGTATGCAGCAAAATAAAGTAATAATCACTAGAAATTCCAAACCGAATACCACCAAAACGAAATAACAACAGCCATATGCAAATCAAACAGATTTCAAACAAGCCCTAACAATTCATTCACTAAAAGATCATCCATTCGAAAAGTAAAATCGCCACGAGCTCACAATAGTGAGAGGGTCGTCTATAAAGCTGGCAGAGAAGCCATCACCCTACTTCCGAAGCTTAACCTACCAGGAAGATCTTGCTCCCATCACTCCCGAACCGGAGAAGTATCCTCGCCGCATCAAGAGCATCCCGGAGCTCCACGAGGCCCCGCACCGCCTCGTTCGGGATCGGCTCGCCGCTTTCCTTCAGCTCCTCGAACATCGGCGCCAGGAGCTTGACCCGCCTCGAGAGATTCCCGAACTGCTTCTTGTACGCGTTCCGGTAGTCCGATATCGCAGCGATCTCCTCCACCGCCTCCATCAGTCTCTCCACCGCCGCCTCCCCGTCACCCGACGCCTTAGCCGTCGTAGGTTTCACCTCCTCCTCCTCCTCCATTTCCACCACTGTACCTCCAAAGCTCCGTCCTCCTCTCTCCTCCTGCTCCTCGTCAGGATATTTTATATACTGTGGTCCGAATGCTTGCTCAGGAGTGGGCAGATCATCGCCGGTGCACGCATCTTAAAGCTTGATGAACAAAAGGAGAAGCCAGCTGGCAAATGGTGGGCATGAAGGATAGAAAGGCTTCAGCTGGAAAGCTCAATGATTGGTCAACCTAAGTAATTTCTTTTTAGTATTATTTATTATTATTATTATTTTAGAGTATTTGACTGAAAAGTCATTAATTATATATATTAATTTTTTTTCATTCTACTGCTGTGAATAAATTTTTTTATTTTTTTTAATTAAGAAATTATGTGGGTAATAGATTTGACCATAGTTTAGTAGATATGATTACACGTTCAAATTAAATTAACATTTAATAATTATAAAAGTTTACCAATTTTTTAATATCATTTTCTAATATAGAGAGAAAATAGGAAAAATATTCTGTTCGGACAGCTAACTGCTGGCCGTTAGGCAATGAGGTGTGTGATGACGTGGTGGCTGGTAGTTGGGCGTCCAGATAGAATATTTTCTCATTAATGAGAGGGACCGAGAGGTAGAGTTTCATCTTCCTATTATCCCAATTCTCTGTGTATTTATACATCAAGCACCTAAATTTTACATTTATATTTATATCGCCTGAATCTTTCATGCAACATTAAAAACACCTCTATTTTAACTTTTACAAAATCGGAATATACATTTCGTGCATAAGTTGATGAATACGTAAAAATTTAAGTTTAAGTGTTAGATGTGTGAATACATAAGAAATGAAACATTTGCAAAGATAGAGGTCAAGTCATATGCATTTATATATCTAACACTGAAACTTTAACTTATGCTTATCTGTGCATGAAAATGTGTATTTCACTCTTAAAAGTTGAAATAAATGATGATATTTTTTATGTGATATACTCAGATAATTTAGCAAAATAAATTAATTTGTCCAAATTAGTTTTCTTATCGATTATATTATACTAGAATAATATAAATAAAGTTTTATTATTTTTTAGGAAAAATTTATACGATTTAAATTATGGGATTTGCCTAAAAATAAGAAGTATTTAACAAAAAATCAAACATGATCATGCAAATATGTGTAAAATAATTGGAACAATAATCAAAATTACCATATTCTTTTTTTTTTAATATGGAGATATGAGTTTTTATGTAACTTATCACCAAATTAAAATTTTGAGAAAATAGACATGTAATATTGGTGAAAAAAGATGTAGCATAATTCTAGCGAATCTTTAGTGAGCATTTTTCACAACTAGTTAGAATGACAAAATCAACTCAAAGATTTTTGTTTTCAATTTTTTACGGGAAAAGAATCCGACAGTAAAACACATCAACATATGAAATTCAAATACACTGAAAATATTTCAAGGAAAAACCCGCACTAAAAACACAGAAAAATAACACTTACATCATAGGAGTATGAAAATAGAATTTGCTAAGCGAGACGACGTAGTAAATTAGTGGAAATTTCATTGAAAACATTGAATATACAAGTATGGAAAAATACAAACTAACAATAAAGCAAAGTTCTCTCTGCGTAGTACCAAGTTTCCGTCGTTGAATGAGAAACTAACCTTCCTCACACATGACACTCGATTTCTCTCTCATACACAACCTTTCAAATTTCAAAGGAAAACTAACCTCAGGAGTTTCTCCATAATGAAGGAGGAAGAGAAAGCCTTGGGTTTGACAAAGAAACCCTAACACTTACTGAAAGAAACCTCCAAAGTGCTGCAAAGCTCTTCCAGGGTGTTCAGAGCATTTTTTTTATATATCACTTGCCAATTTTGTCATACAAAAAGATGCCAAATCAAGACTTTGGTTGGCGTCGGTGTAGTTATGCTTGTGCCTAGCATAACTACGATGGCAACAAAGCTAAGCTCGTGCTTGGCGTAACTACACCGCATGCCGGCATAGATATGTCCAGCACTGGCGTAATTACACCAGACACGTAAATAGTGGTGTAATTATGACAGAAAGTGGCGTAATTACACTTGCCCAACATTTCTGTATGTTTTGTATTTTGGCTCCACAATGCGTTGTCCACCTTTATAACCTGCAAAATACCACCAAGAAACCTTTTGCAGCATAAACTTATGTTAAATTCGGGGAAAATGTGGTTTTTTAAAGCAGCAAAATTACATAAATTTACATTATATCAATTTCCCCAAACTTACATATTATTTACCTTTAAGTAGTATTATATCTAACTATAACTCAAATGATATCCGTAACTCTCATGCGAGACTTCATGATTTTTTAACCATATTATAAAAGTGTAATGAGAAAAATTGCAAATATCTTTTCAGCATTAAATTATTTTTCGTCTTTAGAAAGAGCTAACCCTCTCTCAGTTTCCCTTCCTCTTTCTGAGGAGTCATTATTCCATACGGAGAACGTACGCATCCGCACGCATCTCCCGCTAATACCCATCCAATACCCTCTAATACCCATCCAATACCCTCTAATACACATCCAGTACTCTCCAATACCTATCAATACTCACCTAACAGCCAATACCCAATATCCAATACACATCCATACCCATCCATACCCTCCAGTACCCAAAAAATCCGCACCCAGTGCCTGGGTACGTACTCCGCATGGAATAATTTATCCTTTCTGAGACGAGACAACTCTCAACATTATTAATCTGGTGTGATCATAATATTTTGTTTTCCAAGGATATTTTTAAGTCGACGAACTCTCAATCAAACAACGTTTAAACCCTTAACTTTTTTTAATACAATGTTTAAGAATTATATTAAAAAGGTTTTAAATCTCATTAATTAGAAAATGAATTAGAAGTTGCTTTTGATTTTTCATTTTGAACCTCAAGCTTCTTCTCAAATATTAAAGGCATTTCTTTTTCTCTTGATTTTTTTTTTAATTTAGTGCCTTGAAAAGTTTTTTATTTTTCTTTTTCTTATTCTTTTTAGGCCCAAAATTATCTCTACATTCGTTGAGAATTACCATATCAAGTTGAGCATATTTCTTTTAAAGATTTTAAATTCTTAAAGATTCCTTAACACAAGTTTTAAAATATTAAAATTCATTTAAAAGTTAAGATCAATGAAATTGTTTGAGGTAAAAATTCACTAGCTTAATTATAAAGCCAATTACTTTTATCTAGCTACGCCCTTCTAATTGTTCTAAGAATTTTTAGGGTTTAGATAGAAGTTAGTAGAGTTAATGATTCATTTATTAGGAAATTAATTTTAGCCCCCTCTTAATGAATAATTACATTTCAAATGAAAGTTTTATCTAATATAGTCAAATTACTAGCTTCCCGTCATGAGTGACTATTCTACAATATAATCAACTACCTAAATATGAAAATTAATCTCAACTAAGTGTACATGTATAAGTCGAACTTATTTTCTATTATACTCATGTCATATGAAAAAATGCAAGCATGAAAGGAAGTTAGCATGTGACAATAGAGAATAATATCACAACAAAATAAAATCACATAAAGATCTATGGAGTACACTGAAACCCTACTCTTGTAAGGTCTCTAAACAACACTAATATTACAATCTTCAAAGAAAAAGCACACATAAAGCAAATTCGAATTAAATTTAAAGCAAATAACACAAACACACTCAAATCAACGAACAACGCATGGATTCCCTCCAAAGATAGCACCTAGTTTAACATCCTCAGCCATATTATACCAAATCAAATAAGCCTAAAAGGGTTCTCTATGATGAAATTGCTTTCTGAGTAATCCTTGATTAATCATCCCTAATTTTAACTGTTGTTATGGATTTCCTAAACCATCATCATTTCTAATATAGGAACTTTCTGAGAATATGCTTTCCTACACACGTGTTCAAACTTTTTAGTAGTTTCTTAATATCAATTATGCAGTAATCTTCCAAAAGGTATGTCGAAGGTCGACCTGGGTGATAAACCCTAAAAAAAAATTTTAGTCCAAAGCTCTCAGCATCTCCCCTTCTTGTAACTCACTTAACTCAGCATAACTCATGAATTCATTGTGGAGGATTCTTCTAAAAAGCCACACTCTCTCAGCTCTTGACTTTTCCAATCCTATCACTAGGGCACCTTCTAAGTGTTTTTCTACAGGCTTATTATGGGTAGTATTGTCCACAAGTTCTTTTATCTTGCTAACAACTCTTAAGGTTTGTCTAACATAGAAGAGCAAATTATTCTTAAATAATTTCATCCAAAACTCATCCACTGCAACTTGCTCTTCGTGTTCCAATTCCACAAATTCAAATACTTGGCTGTCAACTGCCCCTGTCACCACATCTACACCATGACATTGATCTTCCCTAGAGTTTTGAAAAAAATACATAGATATCTGAATATAAAAGTCACTTCATGATCATTCACTCTCATGATAAGTTCCTCCTTTTGTACATCAACCATTTCTCGTCTAGTGTCTAAAAAGGATGTACTAAGTATAATAGGGGCGTCCTTATCTTCATATATATGTCCAAGAGAACAAAATCAACATTGAAGGTAATATTGTCAACTTCAACTAAAACATCATTGATTATCCCCCTAGAATAGACCATGGAGCGATCACCTAACTGCAGCATCACATTGATGGGCTAAACATCTCCTAATCTTAATTTTTTGAAAATGGTCAGAGGCATAAGGTTGATGTTAGCTCTTAAGGCACGTAAATTCATTACATTAAATCTTTTTCTTATAGTGCAAAGAACGGCAAAACCACTTGGTCCTTCCGTTATTTGGATAACTTCTTCTGCAAGATAACACTACACTCTTCAGTTAGAGCAACAATCTCACCAACTCCCGATTTTCTTTTCTTGTCCAGACTATCCTTCATGAACCCCACATCACTCGACATCCGTTTTAGGGCTTTAGCATGAGGAATATTAATGGTGATTTTATTAACAATCTCTAGAATCTCAGATATATGTTGGTCCCTCATATGCTTTTGAAGTCTCTAGAGAAAGCGTGGTCATGCTCTCTCTTGCTTCTTCCTAGAAAATGAGGCTATTTTTTCCTAAATTTGGTGTAAGTTTTTCAAGGAGGCTTGGATGCTAGGGCTTTTCCTCTACCAGTTCACTCTCTTACCAGAGGGTATTATTTCTCCTCCCAATCTTTATTATGATGGCTTTACACTGCTCTACCTTCTGATATATTGGATTCACCTTGATGTTTTGGGGAGCGTACCTTGGGATATATTATTTATATATTATTCTCTAAGTTTCTCATGGCTACAACTTAGCTTGGTAGTTGGTTCCTTGTTTGTAACAACATCTCCTATAAAGATGATCACTTTTTCTTATGCTGAATCATTGAAAGTTAATCTAGGTGGGTAAGTCTATCTCAAGTTTCTATTGTCTTTATGGTTTTAATTTTTTATAGGGTTTGCTTTGGTGTTCCCCCAAGATTGATCACTTGGCCTTGGGTTGTTATAGCTTCACTTAAAAATTGTTTGTTTATTCAAACTGGGGGTTGTAGGTATTTGAATATTTGTTGTTGAATTTGTTTTTTATGACAAAGTCTCTAAGGCATCAGTGTTCGGATCTTTTACTAGTCCTTAGATCATCCCATCACTTGGTATGGATCCTTGCATCAAATTATGCATGAATTTCTCTAATTTTCTAGATTTGGCTGCCATATGTAATGTTAGGATAGTCAGAATATCAGTCTCATGCACATTATCTATATTATTCTATGTTTTTTTTAATCTAATTTTATGATAATTATACACTTTTGGTATTTGTTTTTTATCTATTTTTTAGGATTCTGAAGAAAAAGTTTATGTGAGCTTAAAAAATGAAGATATGTGCTAAGTTTAGGAGCTGCGCCTAGGCACCAGCAAAAGGGCGTCTAGATGCCCAACGAGTGGCTTTGAACCAACAAATCCTAGAAAGCCAAAAAGTAGGTGCCCATTTGGTGGCACTTAGGCATTACAAACTGGAGCCCAAATAGTTAGCATGAATATCGAATGAGTGGAAAAGAGACACCGAACCTGCAATGCTCAAGCACAACAAACTAATGCTAAGGTGTCGTAGACCGGCGTCAAGGCACCAGTTCACTCTTTTTGTGGTTTTGACGGTTCAAATGTATCGATTTGTGAAGTTTGATACATATATGATTTACACAAAGCATTGGGGAGGTGCCCAGAAAGGCACAACATTCAAGGATTGAAGCTCACAATTGATTACATAGTTGAACTTAGGTTCTTAAAGTACCAATTCAAGGAAGAATTCTTTTAGGTTAGAGAACCTCACAACATTTTCACTTAGTGTACGTATATTATACTTTTCGTAAAATTAGGAATATAAACATTAAAATCAACTAGGGTTAAATCTTCGAGCTAGATTCAAAAACAGTACATTGAACTTTTTCCAGACTTTGAGACTTCACTTGTTTTATATGGGATTGATACATTAACTCAATTTTGAATACTACTTGGACGATAAATATACATGTGTATCATCGTGCTTCACGACACTTGGTTTGTATCAGTTATCATCGACAGTGAAAACGATGACATAACCAAAAGACCATGAATCACCCATGACAACTCAAATATTCACAAAATAATAAGTTTGAAACTCCAAAAATTATGTTTCTTCAAAACTAACTAAGTCAACATTACCTAAAACTAAGAGGACAACGATGTGTCTTTAATAATTTTTTTTTTGCCAAACACAAATCTCAATGCATTTTTTGATAAAAAAATCTTTCAAATTCAAATTCAAGATCATTCGGACTTCGATCTTAACAAATTTATATTGATATCCACCATCTCGATAAGATAAACCCCATGATACTAAATTAGTTCAATTTGGGTTCAATCAAGCCAATATTAGCCATTATAACACATTTGAAGGCTTTGGATTGCCAATCAAATGGTCAAATGAACTTCAAATTTGACATATTTATAATCAAATTAAGCTTTTCGATGAGAGAAATCCAACGATCCTGTGATCGCTAAATTCTGAGATTATTAAAGCACTCAAATCATTAAAAAAAAAAAAACTATTTATTTTTGAGATCCTAAAGTGCTAAAGTCGGGCGACATTGAATGATTTATGCATTAATTGAGTAGAGGCAACAACAAATGGCTCTTGAGTGTGTGTGAGAGAGAGAGAGGGCTCGAGTGTGGGTTTTTGAGTGAAGACTAGGAGTTTGGACTATTAAGTTAAGTTATATATATGGATCGGCTTATAACTAGCCTCAGTGTCTTTAGTTTTTAAATGATGGTTAGAAATTTGAAGTCTTGCACAAAAAAAGTTTAAATTTAAATAAAATCCTCCTCAAACTCTCATTCAACAAAGTTTGAACTATGTAGCCACACTTGTCATTGCCACATGATTGCCTTTTAATGTTTAACATATTTGTCAGAATAAAATCATGCAATTTTAACATCACCCTTTTAGTAACCCTCTTACTGGCCATGATATCTTTAGGAGTTGTATAATAACGGTTTTAATAGATTTAGTAAATTATATAAGTGCAAAATTTTATGACAATAATAGGATTCAATAAATCCAGGATTTAAGACAATTTTGAGAAGAAATTTAAAAGGAAATCAGATTTAGTAAATTTGGGATTTAAAATTACCATTTTTCTATTGATAATATTTAACTTCAATCAGTTAACATACATAGGGCTGTTAAAAAAACTCGTTGTTTTTGAACAGTTCGTGTTCGGTTCGCCAAGAAGTTTGTGTTCGATTCGTTTGATAAGCAAACGAGACGAGACGAACACGAATAATTTTTTTTCGTTTGGTTTGTTAAACGAACCAAACACGAACAGTGATTTGTTCGTTCGTGTTCGGTTCGTTATTGTTCGAAATATAAAATAATTTAAAATAATTATATATAAAAAATTTATGATATTTTAAAATAATTAAACTTCTATAAACTATAATATATTATAAATTATTAATAACAATAATAATATTATATTATTAATTATATTAATATAAATATTATAATATTATAATTAATATACTATATTATATATTAAAATAAAATCCTAAAAAAAACCTTAAACGTCTTATTCGGTTTCGTTTCATTTTGAGGAAGTATGTATTACCTGATGTGTACGGAATACCTGATCAATTTGCTTCATTTTGAGGAAGTATGCTATCAAAGCTAGGGCTGTCAAAAAAGCTCGTTGTTTACGATAAGTTCGTGTTCGGTTCGCTAGAAAATTCATGTTCAATTCATTCGATAAGCAAACGAGACAAACACGAACAATTTTTTTTTTCGTTCGGTTTGTTAAACAAACCAAACACGAATAGTCATGTGTTTGAACATTTCGAACACGAACACTAGTTCTGTTCGTTCGTGTTTGATTCGTTTACACCCCAAAACATACAGTCCCTTGGTTATATTTATTGATCTCGAGTTAGAATATGAGATTTTAATATTGGTTGGAGTTGATTTGAATTAACCTAAAAATAATCAATTTTAAATGTAAGAATATAAACGAAGGAAAGTAGCTCAGCAGAACAGAGAGATATATAGAAAGAGAGAGAGAGAGTCTAAATAAGAATCATTATAGAAAATTTTCAAAAAACAAAAAGGATAATTCCATAGAGACTCTCCATAACATCGACATTTATAAATTAATCGTCCAAGTAATTTTTTGAACTAAGAAACTGATGTATTTACAAGTGCCACCATCAAATCATTGAGAATTGGTTAAAAATGAAAAATATTGGTTGGAGTATTACCATAGATTTGTTAGGTATGACTCATATACCAGAAGTTGGAGTTTCTTGGTGATGAGATGTGTCTCTTTATATTTAGTGGGTTGGGGAGAGCGAGGGCGAGTTAGTAATTTATCCGTAAGTTTTATCTATAAATTGATGTGTAACTCCTCTGAAATAGTGAAATTTGTCGCTCTGCTCCCGATGATGTAGACATCTTTGTCGAACCTCATTAAATCTCTGTGTTCTTCTTCTAAATTTGCGTTTTGTTCGCCCTGAATTTTCATAACAAGATTTTGATATTTTAGTGAGACTTTGAAAAATATATAAAAAGATGGTCCATTTACCCCACCCTCCCAAAAAAATAAAAAAATAATTAAAAAAAAAAAATCAAAGTTCCCATCCATTCCACAATAATTTCATGGTCATCCTCTCTCAAGACTTTAAACAAACCCTTAAAAATAATAATAATAGAATGAAAACCGAACTGATCAATGTCTCAACGACTAACTAGTCCTCCAATGCATTCAAATATGAGTGGCAGTCCATGACCGTTAGCATGGCAAAGACTAGACTGAACTCTCGGCCATCCATGAAAATAGCAAGCTTTCCTTTCCATCTCAAGAAACTGGCCAAGAGAAGCAGAACCATCTCCTTTCTCGGACTCCATCTGAGGCTTCCTACAGAACGAAAACCAAGCCTTGTTCTTCCCTTTCTTCTCTGCCATACTAACTTGTCTTCTGCCTGATCTTCTCATCGCTTCCAATGCGCTTCCCCTGAGTCCCATGAAGCTGCCAAGCGCAACGTTTCTCTCCTGGGATAGAGACCCAAATGACTGCAAAATATAAAATGACATGAAGTTAATGTGATTTTTTATTAAGGGAGCGTTGAGTTTCTCTGACCTCTGAGTCAAAATCTGATGAAGTGAGTGAAGTTGATGTTGACGAGCCAGTGCTTGCAGTGCTGAAGGACACGGAGTCAAGAAAATCAGAGTTTCTTATCAGACCAAGCCTCAAACTCAGAGGCTGAAGACCTAGAGGCCACCCCTCCTGCAATATTGCAATGTTTATCACCAAATCACACAAGTTAATGAAACTTTCTTATAAACTATTAAGAGATCTTAAATGTTCATCACCTGTTGATCCATTTGACTGATCTTTACTGGTCATAAATCTAATTCAGCAATATTTAAGCATTCCACGCTTCCTCTGAATCATCAGCCAAACTTTAAAGAAGAAGAATGGCAGGCTGTAGAGGAGAGAGGCAGGCAGAGAGACAGAAAAAGAGGAGAAAGGAAAAGAAATCAATAGACTGGGGAGAGGAGACCAGTCATCCTAAAGAGAAAAAGGGGAGAGGAAGAGGAAGAGGAAGAAGATGAGAGCCAAAGTGAGTACATTAAATGTTGTGCAAGTCCTTGTGACTCTCCTTATTTCAATGTCCTGTCTGATTTTTCATGATGATAAGCAGGCTGCAACAGTGAGTATCCAACACTGACATATGGTAGCTGGTACAAGTGATTATAGCGGTCAAAGTTTAGAGTTTGGACCAGAAAACATATATAGTCTTAAATAAATGGAAAAAAAAAGTTTTCCTTGATGAGTCCAGAGTAAAATTGTATGGGAAGAAGAACAAATTATTATTGTATTTAAACTGAAATTCATATTTTATTGATTAAATATCAGAACTCACTTGCACAACAACATTCATTATAATATGCAATCTAAGACAGTGTTTGCCTCCAAGTTAGATGGAAGAGCTCCCAAGTGATTAAATATCCAGTGTTTGATTGGATTAGAGCTCAATTCATGAATAAATCTTATAAACAGTATGCTACTAAACACCATCTAAATGATATTTTAGAATTCATACCAATTTTGCTCAAGAGATTATATGGAAATGTCTTCCAAAAAAAAAAAAAAACACAAATATGGCGCAATATTTCAACTATTTTAGAATGATCTGAGAGGGAAAAGGATAGGACAGGAGCATGGAAGGCATGAGCCTGTTTATATGGTGAAAAGATGAAAGTGATCTGCAATCGTAGAATTATAGCTGGCTATTGGTACTGCGGTCCCTTGCTTGTCTAATGATGGCGAAGAATGGAAGGGTCCGATAAAGGTTAGCAATAGCAGTAGTGTTGGCTTTCCTTCTGTGAAAGAGAGAGCGCCTGCTGGGTTGTCTTTATGACTTCGAACAGCTTTTGGGGTGGTCCAATTCTATGCTTATGTGAATGGCAAAATATAGGGGTGTATGTGAGGAGCCGCAGGACTAGCAGAAATATTAGCATACCTAAATAACCTCGATTTCAGGGTTATTGAGGGGTTATAGAGAGGTTATTGAGGTATTAATTTTAATAACCCAATAACCTCAATAACCTCACAATAACCTGTGGGAGTTCTATTTCAATATTATTAATAAGTTATAATGGGGGTATGACAGGATTATTAGGACTACGCACGCAACACTGCGTGCATTATCCGTACGCAAATATTTCTCTAGGACTAGCCTGCTTGAATTTTTTAATATGGAAACCGGTAGGAGATGATAAAATTTAAGGTTTTATGTTCTTCTTCTGAGTTTAATAATTAATGGTCTAAAGCAATTGAAAGTGTCAATACAAAAAAGAAATTAAACGATTACATTTATTAATTTATTTATTTTTCTTGATGTCTTGTCATCTATACAAATTTTTTCTTCTTTTACTCATCTTTTAATCAAAAAATTGAACTTGAAAATGTTAAGTAGAAAAAATGTAATTCATTAATAATTTGTGAATATTCATACTTTTAAACTATAATAATATAACGAAAGAAAAACAAATGCATGTTAGTTAAATATGTTTAATCAATATAAAAGAAGCAGTCAACATTTTAAAATTCAATTATGATCATTTAATAATATTTGAACATTAAGCAACACGACTGGCAAATCTGTGTGTACTCTCCTCTCTCTAATCTCTATTTTTATATATAAAATTAGTCACAGAGCATCAGAATACTCCAGTTCGCTCTGACTGGCA
Organism: Papilionanthe hookeriana x Papilionanthe teres; assembly: GCA_022702705.1. Classification (NCBI taxonomy): domain Eukaryota; kingdom Viridiplantae; phylum Streptophyta; class Magnoliopsida; order Asparagales; family Orchidaceae; genus Papilionanthe; species Papilionanthe hookeriana x Papilionanthe teres. Next base: position 25,281,333 of record CM040421.1, read on the forward strand.
AGTCTGTGCGTACTCTTCATCCCTCTTTTTCTTTCTATCTCTCCCCTCAAGCTCCTACCGCTCCGATTCTTAGGCATTCCTCACAGGATAGATTTAGATTCAAATATATATATATATATATATATATATATATATATATATATATATATATATATATATATATATATATATATTATGGTTATGAAGTTACATCAAATTGAATATCATTTTTCAAGTATGTGTTTAAGCACGTGCCTTAATGTCACCAACTAGTATCATAATGGGTGAATTTCATTGCACTTAACAAGTACTTACAATCAATCTATGTTGTCAATTACATACATTACTATTTTCATAAAATTCAATATATAATATAATAATTAGAATACATGGTTATGGAAATATGTTGAGATCGATAACACATACAAGTCAATTTGATCAATTGGCTTAAATAACATATAAACCACAATTAATAATGCAGTATAACATTTATCTAAATTAATGACAAAAAAGTATTTTGGTTTAGAAGAAGCCTAATAACACTATTGTTTAAAGCATGAGTAGTCAATTCAAATAATTGTTATTATCTTTGATGCTTTTTACTTCCTTAAATTATACTTGTTATTTCATAGCTAAATGAAATAGAAAATTTCTTTTTATTAATTAAATTAAACTTTTTAATTATCCCTAATTATATATTTATCTCTTTGTTTAAATTTTCATTGTATTTAATGAATGATTATAATAATTTTTAAATTAAATTAACACATTATTCTAATTAGATTATTAGTCTTATAATTTCTACACTAATTTTATTTTCTTTATTTAATCTAAATTCTATGCAGTATATTTGATTTTAATTGAAATTCTTAATTCGTAATTAATATTCACTGACTATATTTTTAAATTTTAATAAGTCGTTACAATAATTTATTTACTACAAATTTTACAATTATTATTGTTATGTGCCAGAAATTTGTGGTGGCAAATTTCACAAATATCCATCATACGCACAGATAAAGAGAGGAGATGCAAACTATTTTATGTAGAAAAACGTTAAAAATGATAAAAATCGGCATTGACCATGTGTTTGTAAGTGCAAGGGTATGTCCAGAGAGAAGGGGTTTACCATCTTGCATAAAAAAATTATACTTGTTTTTATACAACACAGAGAAAATATAAGTCGTAGAAACAATTGTTGCATTTTGATTGCAAGGGTTGTAAGCAATGGATTGTGGTGGCCGGTGGTTGATGATGATGGTGTCAGTGCGTGGTGGTCGTTGGTGGCTGGCAAGCAGTACTCAATGGTGGTCGATGACTATGGAGGTCCATGATTATTCAGTGGATGTTCTTCAGAACGGGTTATCAAATTTCACTTCTTCATGTTTTCCCCTCATTTGTCAAGCGAAGAGGAAGTCTATTTATAGCCTTTTGAGGAGGAGCTTATTGATTTTTTGACACGTAATTTCTCTAAACACCTGTCCGAACGATTTATCTTAACCACCATCAATCATATATGATTTTTTAATGATGTGAGTGTCTTAATGACATCAAAATTTTGTGATATTCGGCTTATCAGATTTCTCATCAAAAAACCCAATTAAACTATAAATATGTCAAATTTTGAATCAATTTGATCATTCAATTGACGATCTAAAGCATCTAATCGTGCTTCAACGACTTAATCCAGGTATGATTGGACTCACATTTAACTAATTTTAATATCATTGGGTTCGTCCTATCTAGACGACCAGTTGAACTATGAACTTGTCAAAATAAAAGCCCATGTAACCTTGCAATTGAATTTATAATAAAAGAACATGAATTAAGGTTCCTGTGCGAGATGATATACTTTCTTGACGACTTATCAATCATGACTATATATTAAATTCTCCCATTTTTTATTATAATGTCTCTCTAATTTATTAATTATTACTGTTATTCAAACACAATATTTAATAACATATAGATTTAAACTCATACAAAATGTTAGATCAAATATACTGAAAATAAAAAAACTTTTCACAATTTCAAGCCCAAAGTTCACTGCTTGCAGTTGCATGGTAGAACGTCGATCTGCTGCTCGCTTAGCAAGCATCTCATGTCTTAGACACGCCCGCCCTAATCTAGAGAAATACTTAGGTACGGAATATGCACGCGTAATTGGGTGTGTAAGAAGATTATTCAAAGCGTATTTGGTGGTTATGTCTATGTTATTGGGGTTAATATCCCCCCATAACCTCACAATAACCCCCTCAGTAACCTAAAATATATGAAAACAGAACCGTGAAACTTTTTTGTAGGTTATTGGGGGTTATTGTGAGGTTATTAGGGGTATTAACCCCAATAACACAGACATAACCTTCATAACCTTTGAATAGCATTCGTACACATGCAATTCTGCGTGTGTATTCCGTACCTAAATATTTCTCCCTCATCTTCATTCAAATCCACACACAAAGAAACAATTATCTCAAAAAACTTAATAGTTTATTCTTCATTTTTCTTATATTAACAGTAAAACTTAATTCCTTTTGGGGAAATTAAGGGGCATACATGAATGCTTATGATTGCAATATGAGATGGGATCGACAAAATTTTGACTCAAATAGTTTTAAAAAAAATGTTCAGTTGCTTGAGAAAAATATCATCATATAAATTTAGTCAAGCATCAAGACTTATACCTCATCTTTGCCTATTATTAGGAAGTATGTGGCCGTAGGTTCAAAGCCTTGCAAGTGTGCACAATTTTATTGAATTTATTGAAAAATTAATAAAATTGATAAAACTAAAAATGTTATATAGAACTCACTAAGGACATTTTGATCAGCCTCAATTTAAGCTTGAGCTTGATAAGTAGTCTAGGACGGTGTCAAAATGGAAAAAAAAAAATATTACATTCGGAGTGCAATTTGTGTTCGGAGTCCAATGGTTGGGCGCTACATATCAAGTGGGTATCACCGTAATATATTAACATTAAGCAGGTGTAAAACTTAATACGTGACACCTCACCAATATACTCTCTATGCATTCGGAATTGGACGGTGAGGAAGATGCTGAAACCTCTGATCCATGCGGAGGCATAGAAGCTTATTAGCAGCGCCAAAACTTATATGATTTTGAAAACTCTAAACATTCTTCAGAAACTTAAGAATCGCAGACTATAACTCTAAAACTTGAGAAAATATTACATCAGGACTCTCGCACGTAGAGCTACGTGCGGAGTCCAGTAAAATCGTGCCACATAGCGTGTGGCAAAATTTTTTTAAAAAAAAATTGTCCGGTAATGCATTCTCTTCGTGTTATTCCGTGTTATTCAGGCGTTATTGTGTATTATTCAGGCGTTATTGTGTGTTATTCATGTGTTATTTTATTCTGAGAATATTCCCGGTGTTATAATAGCACAATAACACATCAATAACACATGAAGAACACACAATAATACATGAATAATGTGAAATAACACTGGAGGAATATTCACTGTGTTACTGAGAGATTTTTTTTTCTGTCACACATCACGTGGCATGATTTTACTAAACTCCACATGTAACTCTATGTGCAGACTCCTGATGTAATATTTCTTCCTAAACCTTAGAATCATAGGACCATATTGTTATTATTATTATTATTATTTTTCGGAGGTATTCTGATGGTGTTGGGAGGGGGCGCTACGGAAACATGCACTTTTAAGGTGACGAAAATGAGCTCCACCGCTGACTGTTCGGACCTGAAGAGAAGAGGAGTGAGCGGGATGAATGAAAATCGTGTGGAAGAAGAAGGAAGAAAGTGGAATGAAGAGGCCTCTATCCAATTTGATATCGTCAAAACATAATCTCCCGTTCGAATCCGCAAAGGAGGAAGCCGGGCCTCTGAATCATCATAGTACAGATACTCCAGCTTCAGACCCCGATTCCAAGCAGCTCGCCGATTCCTTTGAGTCCGAGGGCATCTAGCTTGCCGAGGTTCATATGAATAGAAGTAATTTTCTTGTCTTTTGTTTTTTTTTTTTTTTTGTTTAATCATTCTTTCTATGAGAGCCTGTATTATTTCTTCGTTCTTTTTTTATTTGATTGAAGAGTGGAAGATATCGTGAAGCTCTTACAAAGTGGGAGACCGCCATTGTTCTAATGCCCGAGAAGGCAAAGTTGCACGAGCAGAAGGCACAAATATTACTTGAGATAGGGGATACGTGGAATGCTTTAAAGGCTGCAGCTCGTATGTAAATGCTTACTTTGGTTTAGGGTGATTATTTCCATATATTTTTATGATAATAAAATGGATGGAGATGAAGTTGGTTTTGATTATGTTGTTTCCTTGAGGTGGAAGTGTGGTAAGAACATGTATATTTTTATTACTTAATTGGTATAATTTGGCATCAATGTTCACAAAGGTCATGATTTACCTACTTGAAGGGAAAGTTCATGAGATGAAAACAACATAGAACCTTTCACTATACAGAAAATAGTGAGATGCACAATTCTTCTATCTAAGCTAAGGCTTACAAGTGAGCTAAAAACATTGAAGAAACCCAATTTAAAGTAAAAACAAAGCAATACCTAACAATCAATCCGATCAATTTGTTAGGTATGGCTCATATATAGGGAGTTGAAGTCTCTTGAATGAAGAGATGTGTCTCCTGGAATGGAGAGGAGTGTCTCTTGGAAGTTAGTGGGTTGGGGGGAGCGAGGGAGTGTTTGTAATTTCTTCGTGAGTTTTTTCTATAAATAGATGTGTAAACCTATGGGTATGTAACTCCTCTGAAATAGTGCATTCACCGGCTCGCTCTCGAGGACGTAGGCAATTCTTTGCCGAACCTCGTTAAATCTTTGTGTTCTTCTTCTGGATTTGCGTTTTGTTCGCCCTGAATTTTCAAAACAATTAGTATCAGAGCCTCGTTTGAAGGCACAGGAGGAGATCAATGCAGGAAAATCGAAGAAAAAAAGAAGATTTCAGTTGGATGTTCGAGAAATTGTGGTGTTCTCGAGAAGTTCGTTCGTCGGTTTGATTTGCGAGAAGACTGCGAGCAATCCGGGCGAATCAAGAGTTCGGGAGGGCTTCAGGAGGATCTTTTCCGGTAGAGGGAGATTCGCAATTCAGAAGTTCGAGCGACTTCGGGAGTTCGCAGTTGCTGCAGTTCGAGCAGGTTTTGCGGTTCGCAAGAGCGAGGGAGTTCGCGGGCACGGGGCTGGTTCGTGCAAGGCGGTTTCTCGGTCCGGTAGGGCTTGCGTAATCAGCAATGAAGGAAGTCTGGAAGGTCGACGTCGGGCAACGTGGGCCTGGAAAAGTTCACGCATGAACGGGCAGTAGTTCGGAGCGATTCCCTGCATGCGTTCGCGGTTTGTCCCAGACCAGAAACCTTTCGTTGCAATCAAGGCGGAGCGGTTGGCAGACCGCTGTAGGTTCGCGGATCGTGGCCAGGGAAGCAGTAGTTGGGCGTTCGACGAGGCTGCGACAAGGATTCCCTCGCGAAGAGGCGCGACCAGGCGGGGACGAATTTGTGGTTCGCGGGGCTTGTGTTCGCAGGGAGAGGCTCGCAGGTGTTTGTTCGGTAAGAGGTTTTCACGCGAAGGGTTTCGTGCGAAACACTCGCCGGATTTCGCGAACGGTAGTTTGAAGGTGTGTTTGGCGATCTGCGATCGGGGTCGGCTTCGACAGGTAGGGTTCAGCGTGGGAACTGCCAGGAAGAATATTTCCTGAGAAAGGGAAAGGTACCTTCGGTTCCAGGAGAGGAGAGAAGTTCTCAGGTGCGCGCAGGCAGTTGGGAGTTCGGCAGTTCCCAGATCGTGTGTGACACTTTTTTCGTGCAGGCAAGGCGTGAAGGAGAGCAGGCAGGGGTGTTATTGATAATCGGAGAAACACAGCGCAAATCGACACAAAACCAGAAGAACACAGAGATTTAACGAGGTTCGGTAAAGAATTGCCTACGTCCTCGGGAGCGAGCCGGCGAATGCACTATTTTAGAGGAGTTACATACCCATAGATTTACACATATATTTATAGATAAAACCCAAGGATAAATTACAAACACGCCCTCGCTCCCCCCAACCCACTAACTTCCAAGAGACACTCCTTTTCACCAGGAGTCACACCTCTTCACCAAGAAACTCCAACTCCCTAGATATGAGCGATACCTAACAATTCTCCACCTTGACGAATATCAAGCACCTTAGGAGAAATGCTTCACCCGGTATATGTGTCTACCAAACAAATCTCCATCTTAGCAAATATCCAACCCCTTAGGAGAAATACATCTAACAATCTCCGCTTTTGTGAATATTCAGCCCCTTAGGAGAAAATCTTCACCTTGCAAATATCCAGCCATTTAGGAGAAATAGATCATGTAGTTTCTTACACCAGTGGGTTGGGCAACCAAACCATCTAACCTGGCTTGGTTAAAGATCCTGCTACATTTCCATCATATGTTCCAACAGAGCAATCTCTACCTGCAACTGTACTCCCCAACAGTTTATAGATGTTACCTGCAGTGATCTTCCCTTTCATCACAGTTAGTGCACCCTTAACAATTCTGATGGTTTACCTATCTCATCTGCCTTAGGAATGAAACTATTTCTGTGTAGAGTGCCTAAGAAAATCAAATTCTTTTTCAACTCAGGAACATGCCTGACAACACATAATGTTCTGACAGTGCCATCATACATCTGAATTCTGACTTTACCAGTACCAGTGATATTGCACCGTCTATAATCACCCAAATAGACTGAACCAGAATTAGAAATGGTTTCACCGCAATATATTAACATTAAGCAGGTGTTAAACTTGATACGTAACACCTCACCAATATACTCTCTATGCATTTGGAATCGGACGGTGAGGAAGATGTTGAAACCTCTGATCCATGCAGAGGCAAAGAAGCTTATTAGCAGCGCCAAAACTAATCTGATTTTGAAAACCCTAAACACTCTTCAGAAATTTGAGAATCGCATACTATAACTCTAAACCTTGAGAATATATTACATCAGGACTCCGCACGTAGAGCTACGTGCGGAGTCCAGTAAAATCGTGCCACATGGTGCGTGGCAAAATAAAAAAAAAATTGTCCGGTAATGCAAGGAATATTCTCTCAGTGTTATTCCTTGTTATTCAAGCGTTATTGTGTATTATTCAGGCATTATTGTGTGTTATTCAGGTGTTATTCTGTTCTGAGAATATTCTCTGTGTTATAATAGCACAATAACACATCAATAACACATGAAGAACACACAATAATACATGAATAATGCGAAATAATACGGGAGGAATATTCACTGTGTTAGTGGGCGATATTTTTTTTCTATCATGCACCACGTGGCACGATTTTACTAGACTCCACACGTAACTCTATGTGCGAACTCCAGACGTAATGTTTCTTCCTAAACCTTAGAATCACAGGACCATAGTGTTATTATTATTATTATTTTTTTCCCGGAGGTATTCTGATGGTGTTGGGAGGGGGCGCTACGGAAACATGCATTTTTAAGGTGACGAAAATGAGCTCCACCGCTGACTGTCCGGACCTGAAGGGAAGAGGAGTGAACGGGATGATTGAAGATCGTGTGGAAGAAGAAGGAAGAAAGTGGAAAGAAGAGGCCTCTATCCAATTTGATATCGTCAAAACATAATCTCCCGTTCGAATCCGCAAAGGAGGAAGCCGGGCCTCTGAATCATCATAGTACAGATACGCCAGCTTCAGACCCCGATTCCAAGCAGCTCGCCGAGTCCTTCGAGTACGAGGGCATCCAGCTTGCCGAGGTTCATATGAATAGAAGCAATTTTCTTGTCTTTTTTTTTGTTTAATTATTGTTTCTATGAGAGCCTGTATTATTTCCTCGTTCTTTTTTTATTTGATTGAAGAGTGGAAGATATCGTGAATCTCTTACAAAGTGATAGACCGCCATTGTTCTGATGCCCGAGAAGGCAAAGTTGCACGAGCAGAAGGCACAAGTATTTCTTGAGATAGGGGATACATGGAATGCTTTAATGGCTGCAGCTCGTATGTAAATGCTTACTTTGGTTTAGTGTGATTATTTTCATATTTTTTTATGACAATAAAATGGATGGAGTTGAAGTTGGTTTTGATTATGCTGTTTCCTTGAGGTGGAAGTGTGGTAAGAACATGTATATTTTTATTACTTAATTGGTGTAATTTGGCATCAATGTTCACAAAGGTCATGATTTTACCTACTTGAAGGGACAGTTCATGAGATGAAAACCACATAGAACCTTTCACTATACAGAAAATAGTGAGATGCACAATTCTTCTATCTAAGCTAAGGCTTACAAGTGAGCTAAAAACATTGAAGAAACCCAATTTGGAGTAAAAACAAAGCGATACCTAACAATCAATCCGATCAATTTATATCCATATATTCCGAAGAGATACTATTATAGATTCCAAAACATTCCATATCTAACATCATTGCATTTGGAGCTATTGTTAAATGTAGAATTCTTATGGAGGTTGTTGGATCCTGATTTGCCCACGAATCTATACCACCAAGGAAAAAGTCTAAATAATAAAAACTCTGAATTAAGGAACAGGGAATGAAAAAATATGAAAAAAGATGGGCTTTCTTGATATTAGGGGGAATCTCCTCAAATTACAAGTCACCCCTATTTATGTGGGAGTTAATTTATGCATTATAAATCACGTACTCATTACAATCGGGTATTGAGATATCTTCAATCCATCTCTCTTGTTTTCTTTTGGCATGTTTGTTATTTTTAATCTTTTCATTATTCCTCAGAGTAAATAACTGTTTTTTGAAATACATGTTTCCTCAAGCGCAACGTACTTGTGATGTGCCTATTAGTCAACTCGGCCACATGGCAAGCTGATCTGCTTATGTGAATAGGTCTCATTGAGAGACTTGCCAACTTGGTCGTGAGGCGATTGTGCTTCATTGACACCGGGTTACCTTAGTTTGAGGGGATGTTTATGAGCAGATCACCATAGGCGAGTTGTTGGTCGTAGCTACCTGGTTGGGCTGATTGATTGGTCGAGTTATTATGGTTGATTGTCTATTCCGCTTTGTGAGCTATTTTCTTTGATAACTTGGATCCGTTATGAACTCAGTCCATGGACTTTTGGCCATACAGAGATAAATCATACTTTTCGTATCACAATAAATTATATATTTTTCTTTTATCAATCTCAATTTATGTAAGAAAATTTTCATCCGCTATATTTTATTACTTGTTTTTTTGACAACTGTGTATCAACATTTGTATTTGAGAATGCCATACACTTTTGTAACTTACACTATCGTGAAATAATTACAAAGTAGCATAAAGTAGAACTTTTTGAATCTATATTTCCAACCTACTAAGTATTAATGTAACTAAATAGCATAAGTTTATTTGCACCAAAACCAAAAAGTAGCTTGGAGGCCTTTCAGATGCTTAAAAAGAAATCCATTATAATCACGAGTTTATCAATACTGAAGCATAAAGGTATTTGAAAGCCTTTCAAATGCCTGAAGTTCATGTTTACAATTGCTTGATGTTCAAGCTTCATGCTAATCATAACGTACGTCAAATTGCCACCATCTGAAGTATAAGGAATATTTTTCATGTTTTTTCTTTCTTCCTTGCTTTCAGTATACATTTGAATTCAATTTAAAGCATTGAGTAGAGCTCACTATTAATTTGGTTCATATTTACAGTTATCCCATAAGAACAATCACTTTCCATGTTTTTTGCTTCGAGAGATTCCATAACAATGATATTGGATGTCAACCCTTCTCTTTCATTACAAATGATACTTTCATCTCTTTCTTCAACTTATCAATTTTGTTAGCATCACGACCAACATCAAGCTAACATCCACATAAAATAGAAGAATAATGTCACTATTATCAAATATCTTTTGATGAAAATATACGAAGTGGTTTTCTTATACCCATGCACCATCATGATACGTTTTAAAAATATAGACTCTTTCTTCACTTGCATAATCTTTGATTGAGGCAATGTGATAGTTCGATATAAACCCCCTCCTCCAAGTCACCATAAAGTAGAGTAGTCTTTACATTAAGTTATTCAAACTCCAAGCACAGACTTGCAAGTAAACAATTATAACTTTTAGGGACATTTACATGCATATCACATAATTCTTATATATTTACATATCTAAGACTAAACATTGATATTTATACCACTCAAATTTTTAATATCACATAAAAATGCCACTATTATTTACTTTTAAAGGAGAAATAAACATTTCCATACATAGATTTATAATACCAAAGTGTTGTAAATATAAATATCAAACTTTAGGTGTTGATATGTAAGTACATAAGAATTATGTGGTGTATATGTTAATCTTCCTAACTTGCATCAGAAAACATTTAATCAGAATCTTACTTTTGAGCAAAACTTTTCACAATAAATCTTATTTTATGCATTGGATTCAAGTTATTTTCGTCGGTTTTCAATCTATACACTCACCTCCATCAAGGCTTATCTTCTCTTTAAACCTTACCAACTCAATGGTTTGATTCGCATGAAGTAATTGCATTTTCTTCCTTATGGTTCTATCACTTTTTTTTTTCTCTGGCTTATCTCCATCATTTAGAGATTATTTTTTTAAGAGAAAGTGTCAAAATAATCCTCCAACTCTTTGTATGGTGTCATTTTAGTCCCAAAGTTTATGAAAGTTCGATATAGCCTCAATACCCTTTAAATAATCCTCACGGATGACTATTTCAGCATCAATTTAAAGAGTCTATGAATTAATTTAACACTTTTATAGTCTTTGAGACTAAAATGACACCATGTAATTAGTTAGAGGACTATTTTAGCACTATGCTCTTCATTTTAAAATTAATGCTCTATAGTGGATTCTTAAACGTGACTAGTGCACCAATCTAAATCAGTAAAACCATCTTTGACCAAAATAATTAATTTTCATACATACCACTTAATTCTCATGTATTTACATATCTAACATCTGAACTTTTAAGTTTTATATAAACGCCACCTTGCCTATGCATGAAAAGTTGTATTTCACTTTTTAAAAGTTAAAATAATGGCTTTTTTTTTTGTGATACGAATGATTTGGGTTCGATAACTGTAAAAAGTAAAGTTTAGGCATTAGATATGTAAATACATATGAATTTAGCGGTATGTACTTAATAATTTATTGTTAAGAAGGTCTCAAAGTTTATATGTATCTAATTTTTTCTTGATTATAGTCTAATGAGTAATGAATCTAGATCATTATCATTTGGTTTGTTTGTTGTCTTGCTTTTCAGGGGCTACAGAAGTGGAACCTGCTTGGTCTGAGGTTGGTTAACAAGTCACATCTCTATGCAATTCAATTTGTATCTAATTTATAATAGAAAATCTAGTGGTTTATTGGTGAATTTTTAGTTATATTTAAATGAGTTTATTTAACAGGTATTTAATCTCCTCTTTGGTTCAGTTTGCTCAGGCTTGGATCACACCTGGTAGGGCACAGTCAAACTTTGGAGAACCTGGTATGGCAATTGAAAGCTTTGACAAAGCTGTGTTGATTCAGGTACAAGCTTAAATAGTTTAAAATTATAAAAAGAAGGGAAATTTACATACATACCACACAATTCTTTATGTATTTACATATCTAACTTCTAAAAGGATATATGTTTTAGACGGAAAATTATTCCATAGGCAGCGCTGCGTGCAGATGCGAATAACCACCGAATAATCAGCGAATAACCTTTGATATCGTATATTACAGGATTATCAGGAGGATATTAAGAGGTTATTGCGGTAGTATTCCGAATAACCTCCTAATAATGCCCCAATAATTTCCGCGGTTTCACTTTTATATTTTTTATCTTTTATTCGGGTTATGGTGTGGTTATTGGGAGGTTATTGCTCAAATAACACTTCAATAACTTCCTAATAACCTGCCAATAACCCCTGCAGTTCCATTTTAATGTTATTCACGGAGTTATTATGAGTTATTCATTGGTTATTCGGTGGTTATTTGCGAATTCCATACGCTGTGCTTAGTACATTGTTCTTATGGAATAATTTTCCGTTTTAGTTAAAAGTTCCTTTTCATAATTTTTTTTTAATATATAAATTAAATATAAATTAATAGCCATACTTCTACCCCCCAACCCCCCACTCATAAAAATTCTAGAAATATTTTTTCAGACAAGTGTCAAAATAGTCTCTTAACTGTTTATATGAGATCATTTTATTCCCCGAGTCTATAAGACTGTCAAATTAGTCCTCGGGTCAAAGCTTGAAATGATCCCATGGAGGACCGTTCAAATCTCTATTAAAAGAATTTGAGAACTAATTAAACATTATTATGGACTCTAGGCCTAAAATAACTCCTTGCAAAAATTCAAAGGACTATTTTGACACCTTTTCTCTTTTGTGCAACCAGTCTAAATGAGTTTTTGAGTACACTAATCTAATTTCATAGTTTTCAAGAATTTATGTAGCCTTTTAATGAGGAAGCTCAGAGCGACTGCCCTACTGCTTATCGTCTTGTAAGGAGGTAGAAACAACTGTATTCGGAAAGTCGATAAAAGGTTGGAGATAATGTTGGCTCTATCATACCTCATAAGCCTTTGGTTTCAGAACCAGATGGCGAACATCAATAGTAAAATTCCTAGACTTTGTTTGTATTGAAAGAAAGTTGAGAAAACCACACATACTCCTAATAATTTATTTGTGGGTATAATTCCTAAACATCTATTTAAGGTTTTTCAGCCTTTTTTTGTTTCATTGATCTCATTTCTCATAGCAAAGAAGCAAATATTCTTTGGGAGAACTTTCAACTTCCCATAAGTTGCGGAAAACACAAAATTGAGAGACCTGAAATAAACAAATAGAACAAAAACACACATAAAAGAAATCCTAGAAAAGAACATAAAGATTTGACATGAAAAAATCCGAGAATTGATAAAACTCATGAAGCCACATTACACTAAGGCATGCACTATGAAATAAGGAGATATGTACATATTACACAACACTTACCTACTTTCTATAATCCTGAAATTCACGAAATAAAATGTCTGGTTGATCGTTCCTCTCAATTATCTGAAAATTCAATTCATCGCCTCCCAATGATACTTCCATCGATTACTCATGTACTTACTGAGCTCTCCTATTGCATGTGCAATATCAGATCTCGTGCATATCATTGCATATATTAAACTTCCAACAACCAAAACATAAGGATTTTTTTCATTTTTTGCTTGCTCAGCTTCAAACTTAGGCGATAGAAAATTAAATAGCTTGAAGTGATTTAGGGAGTGCAAACTAATTTTGTGTCACTTATGTTGAATCTTTATAGAACTTTCTCAACATATTATGTATGAGATAACTTCAAAGTATCTGCACTCATTCGCTACTGATTCTTGTATTGAGGATCTTCTTGGTTGGACCTAAATCCTTCGCCTCAAACTCCTTTGATAATTGCTCATTCAAGTCTCTGATTATTTCCATATTTGTTTCTACAATCAACATTTCATAGACATACAATATAAGCACAATATAATAATTAAAAAAATATTTGATGAAGCAACAGTAGTCTGCTTGACACTTAAAGTATCTACCCTCTAACATAAATCTATAAAACTTTCTATACCACTATCTTATGATCCACTTCAAACCATAAAAACTCTTCTTTAGTCTATAGATCATGTCTTTTTTTTTTTTAACTTCATGTCCTTGTAGTTACACCATATACAGTTCCTTTTCTAATTCGATATCTAGGATGTTCTTACATCCATCTACTCTAGATGTAGATCTTTCTCTGCTACTAAGCTTAACACAACTCTGATAGTCCTAATTTTAATATAGAAAAAATATGTTTGAGTATTCCATTCCTTTCTGCTAAAATCTTTTCACAACAACCACTGCCTTCTAGCGCCTGCTACTATCCGACTCTTCTTTCAGTCTGTAAATCCTCATGTTGTGCAGTGCCTTTTTGCCATCTGTTGATTCGACCAAATTTCAAGTTTAATTTGACCTCAGCGATTGCATCGTATTCCATGAAAAAATCCTATTCCTTCGAGTATTTAACATGAGTGGTCTCTCTGTAGTACCCTCGTTCAACACTATCAGTTAGCATGAGATAGTACAAAGAAGGAAAATACATATGTATTGTTCATGTGACTCTACTAGATTTTTCTACTTTAGTAGCAGGTAATAGAGGAACTTAATGTTCTTCATCAGATTGAACACTTCTCAATCATCCCAATCATCCCAATCATCATTATCTTTCTATTTCAAAATTTTGGAGGACGCTTCATAGGCAACTGATGAACATGTTGAATTATGCTCTTGCCTTTGTATATTTTTATTTCATTAAAACTCATATCCCTATTTATGATGAACTTCTGATTCTGATAGTTCTATAATTTATATTCAAATTCATCCAAGTTATATTCAATGAAAGTGCAATTCACATTTTTCAATTAATCTTAGATCATGCATCAACATGAACATATGCTTAACTCTCAAATATTCTCAAGTGATATGGATTTACCTCTTTGTCACGCCAAACATTTTTAGATAAGCTTTCATTGAAAGATACTAACATACCACTATTTATTAGAGAAACTGTATTGTTAACTGCTTTTGCTCATAACTACTTTGGTAAGCATGCATGTAATCTCATACTCCTAACACGTTTGTGTTGATTCTATTCATGCGCTTAGCTACATCATTTTTTTGTGGTGTTCGTGGAATAATGAAATCTTGTTTGATTTCTTCTAAAGCACAATAGCTCTCGAACCTCTGATCACGATACCCTTCACCATTATTTGATAAGTCACTTCAACCTCAAAAACTCTCACTCTAAATCATGGTCTACCACTTCTTAATCACATCTAATACATCAGCTTTATTCTTTAAGAAAAATATCTACACCTTTTTGGTCTGATCATCATTGAAATTAACAAAATAATGGGAACCTATAATAAATTTATTTGGAGTAGAATCACATACATCAGTATACACTAACTCAAAATCTAACTCTATTGACTTTAAATCCTTATGCTCATTTTTTAAAAATATGGATTTGATATATTTCACACTCGCATGCTAAGCATTCAATGCTAAAGACCTGCATCTATCTTATTTCCAGCTACATTAATAAATCCAATAATCTCATTAGTCAAGTAAAGAATGCCTTCAATGTTGTCATGAATCATCACCTTGCCTCTTTGGTCACCTTTCACGAATCGCCTACGAGTGTAACACATATCATGACCTTGCAAGCATTCTTAATGAGAACAAATTTCTCTTTTAAACATGACATATTTTACTTCGGTGAGCTTCCAAATTGATCTATTTGACAACCTAATATCAACATTATCCTTTCCAACAATACTACAAGCCTTATTATCTCCTAAATGCGCCTTATTTAAATCACTATGAATGTAATTTTTAAACACATTTGTTGAGGTAAGCATGAAAAAGATACTTGATTATACTATTCAAGATTTTATACTATCTATGGACAAAAAAGAGGAGTCACCTTGGATTTCATTTGTGGAGATATTCGTAGAGAGCTTTCTGTCTTGATCTTCACCACCAACCTTTTTCTGAGCTTTGCAATATTTCTTGAAATGACATGCAGTTGTAGCATTCACCTTTGTTATTTCCTCACCCTTACCTTAAATTTTCTCTTATATATTTGAATGTCTCTACCCGTGTTTCTATTAATATTCTTTCTTTATTTTGTTTTCAACAAAGCAGAATTTGAAGTTTCATCGCTCACCTTCTTGTGGACTTCTTCATTCAGCACTAACACTATAATGCCATCAAAGTCTATCTTCCTATTACCTCGCTTACCACTTTGACTAATCTATCTCGAATATTTGACAATGCAGATAGGATTAATAGTGCTCTGGCATTGTGATCAAACTTGAAGATCACATAATATTGTTGATTTGTTACAATATTGAAATTATTTAAATGTTTTGCTACCGAACTACCTTCCACCATCATCATATTAAACAATGTCTTCATTAGAAAAAAAATTATTTAAAGCTTAGGGTTTCTTATACATCCGTGTTAGTGAAGCCATGAAATTCAATGTAGTTATATCATTCATAATATTGAAAGCAACAAATGAGAAAAACAAATGACAGATCAAACCTAGTGTTGTTTGATCAAGAACTTCTCACTCTTTCAGATTCATCGATTCAGGCATTTTAGTGATTCATTCCAGTGATAAATATAATTTCTTTTGATATAAAAAATCTTCAATTTTCATTTTTCAAAACTCAAACTTCGATCTATTGAACTTCTCAATCTTATAGCTTGCTGCGCCAGCCATTGATCATATTCTAATCAAAGATCTTCAAAAAAATTCTAACTCTGATACCACTTGTTAGGAAGATTTTCAACTTCCTAGAGCTTGCGGGAAACATAGACTCGAGAGATTTTGAACAAACAAATTCAAGAGAAGCACACAAACAAAAAATCTAATAAAAAAAAAAACAAAATTTTAATGTGGAAATACCCAAGAAAGGGAAAAAACCATGAAACAATACCATACTAAGAAATTATAAAATGAGAAAAAAATGTACATATTACACTACATTCAAATTCTCTCTAAAATCCTAGAACTCACTAATGTTTCTTCGTCGATCACATGAGAGAAAAATGCAAAGATCCACTCACAATTCACATGCACCACTTTTCACTACTTTGTTCATGATTTGTCAAGAGGGTAATCCAAATTCTTCATCAAGGACTTAAATGCCTAAACCAGTCGAACTGTTTCTGGTGTTGTATCACCCGTGCAATCGCATTTTCAGACGCTTTGTTTCCGGAATGCTAAAAACGTGCTTCTAGGCACCGCTGTGCTCCTCATAGGTGTTGCCTTTCCAAATGCTTAGTTTCTCGAGCATTTGGGTGGGCTCCCGTATAGGCGTTGGAGTGCCCAACTTCTGCCCTTCTGAGTCCCTTCCATTGGTTCTCATGAGCTCCTTACAGTGTTGCTCCAAAGCTTTGAGTGAACTTTGAACAACACAATCAGGCTTACAC
Organism: Papilionanthe hookeriana x Papilionanthe teres; assembly: GCA_022702705.1. Taxonomy (NCBI): domain Eukaryota; kingdom Viridiplantae; phylum Streptophyta; class Magnoliopsida; order Asparagales; family Orchidaceae; genus Papilionanthe; species Papilionanthe hookeriana x Papilionanthe teres. The sequence goes on from CM040421.1 coordinate 25,298,316, forward strand.
ACAATAACAATATGGCTAATCAAGGGCAGGTAGAAGAAGGTATGGGTTCCTTTATTTATTTATTTTTTTGATGATTTACATGCATATCAATTAATTCTTATGTACTTAGATATATATATATATATATATATATATATATATTCTGATGAGTAGTATTTTAAAAAATTTGATTGACTTCAATACTACAATGATTTATAATCAATTAAAAGTACTAATTAAGAAAATATAATACAAATTTTTAAATTAGATTCAAATGATGTTTTAATATTAAAAATAAAATAAAATCTTGTCCCAATCTTTAACATCTTATGAATACATGATTAGGGTTGTCAAAACAATTCTTTGTTCATGAACGACTCGTGTTCAGCTCGCTAAGCAAACGAGCCGAACATGAACACACTTTTCGAGCTCGAAATATAAATGAGTCGAACACGAACTGAACCTGGCTCGCTCGTTTTCAGCTCGTTTACACCCCTAATTACGGTCAGTAAGGTTTATCATATTTTCTGAAACTTCATTAAAAAATTTATCAAAATAACTCACTCACATATGCTGAATATTTTTTTTCAAAGAAAAAACATTTTTTGATTTTCAACTTTAAAACACTTTACTTGAGTTAAATCGTTACTTTTATTTTTTCTTTCTTTGACTAGTTTATACATATATTTTTCACCCTGTTCAATATCTAATATATTATAAGATCCCTAAAAACAGAATTTTAGCAACACAGATCGTGCTCTTGGACTTCCTATAGGCTATTTTATATTTTTTCCAATCTCTCTGAACTTTTACATTTAAACCAATTTTTATAACATAACTTATTATATTTTATTTTTTCTTGCACATTATTATTCCACCACCAACTATTTTTATTTATAACAACTTTTCTTTTTTATTTTTATAGTACATCTTCTGTCACTTGTTTAATAACGATTGTTACTTTATCTCATATATACTTTGTTTCTTCACGAACATTCCAAGTCTTGAAATCTTGAAGTTTACTCATAAAAATAATTTTATTTGTGTCTTTTATGTGTCATCATCTAATGTTATGACAATAATTCCTAATAGTCTTTATTTTAACACTCTTCATCTTAAAATATACAACTATTTATTTAAAATATGCAGACATGTCTGGTCTTCTCATTTTCCTAGAGGCTAATCGTAGAAAGACGAATGAGATGAAAAGATAAGAAGTGCTAAGATCTATAGCTATTGATGACAAGTCCAGCTCCAATTTAGCTGTTGCTGCTGCTGCAGAGATGGCTAATTCCTAATTTTGGTGTTGCTTTGGTTCTCTGTGAATGCTTCATAGCTGATCTTTTTGGGTCTAGTTTCACTGCTAAGTTTGCTTTTTGGTGGCTTTTCTCTTCTTTCTGCTGATTTTACTTGTAATTAAGGCACGTTTTTTTGTGATATAGATGCTGTATTATTAGTATTATTATTATTTTAATGACATTTATCAAACCAAAAATTTTTATATAATTTTCTTGGTAGGTGATCATTTGAACTTTGGGTTTTGAGAATTTTTTATTTATTTTGATCAATTTTTTTTGGATATTCAAGTAAATTTAATAATTACAATCCTAGGCTAATAACAGAATATTTCTTGTAATTTCATAATTTCATAGCTCTGTCAAGATGTTGAGGTACAAAAAATGACCTGAATTTATGCCTTAATTACAGATCTTGGTGTGGGCTCTATGTATTAGGGGGAAAATTTTTCCATCGAAGGTAGCGAAATGACCGTCGGAATTCCAAAGAAGATGAAAGGTAAAATGGCGGACAGCGTTACGGGAGAGATGAAAAGCTTTTTTTTTTGAAATGTGAATGTCGGAAGGCGTTACGACAGTCGGTCCGGGTTTCGGGCCGGGTCGAATTTAATTTCATTTAATTTAATTTTCTCTCCTGAGCGGGACCCACAGCGCCACGCGACATCATGCGTGGCGGCGTATAATTGGACTCCACACGTAGAGGTACGTGCGGAGTCCTGATGAAAAAAATTTTCGTATCAGGGAGGGATGTTGTTCTAAGAAAAACAAATATTATTATTATTATTATTATTAAATTTAAAATATAACAAATATTACAAATTAGCTAAAAGTTAGATGATTAAAAAGGCGGTCTGTAAAATCACTAAAACATCAAAGAATTACAGAATCGAAAGAACATAAACTCAAGTACGGTAAAAAAAACAGCTAAAACCAATTGCTCTCACACTTTTGCGATTGATTTCAGATGGGTCCAAAACTAAACTGCATGGCCTTTTCAATTTCTGGCAACACAAAAAATAATTTCTCTCTTTTACATGTGTTGTCTAGGGGACTCAAAACAAGTCCCCAATGCAATTTAAGCAAACCATCTACCACCAAGCCAAATAGATAACTCCTGCAAGAAGGTTGATAATTTATCCTAAATAAAAAATAATAATAATAAAAAATGAATTTCAAATCAACATATCTTGACCATGTCTTCGCTTGCAATGTTTTAAGCTGAAGAGTAGGGGTGTAAACAAACCGAACACGAACGAACAGAGCTAGTGTTCGTGTTCGAAATGTTCGAACACATCAATGTTCGTTTTTGGTTCGTTTGCTTATCGAACGAACACGAACTTCCTGGCGAACCGAACACGAACTGTTCGCGAACAATGAGCCTTTTTACGACCCTAACTTTCGATAGGATACTTCCTCAAAATGAAGCAAATTGATCGAGTATTCCGTACACATCGGATAACCCATACTTCCTCAAAATGAAACAAACTGAATAAGCGCATTTAGGGTTTTGATTAGGGTTTTATTTTAATATATAAGTATAAGTATATTAATTATAATATTATAATATTTATATTAATATAATTAATACTATATTATTATTATTATTATTATTAATTTACCGTATATTATAATTTATAGAAGTTTAATTATTTAAAATATGATAATTTTTAATAATATATAATTATTTTTAAAATATCATAAAATTTTTATATATAATTATTTTAAATTATTTTATATTTCGAACAATAACGAACCGAACACGAACGAACACATCACTGTTCGTGTTTGGTCCGTTTAACAAACCGAATGAAAAAATTTGTTCATGTTTGTCTCATTTCGCTATCGAACGAATCGAACACGAACTTTTCGGCGAACCGAAAACGAACTCGTTCGCGAACAACGAGCTTTTTTGACAGCCCTACTAAAGAGTCCTAATTTCATTGTATTTTAGTGATTCATTACCTAAGCAACCTTATTATAATTTAAATATAAACAAAAGATGATAAATTTATCTTACTCGTTACTTTTTATTCTATTTTAAAATATACATTTCCAACCAGTAGAAATCAAAACAAAGCAACCTCTAAAACAAAGAAAAATTTGCTAACACCGGACGCAGCTCTGCGTCCGGACAACGGAGATACCTCCCATATACCATCCATGCAACTCCTCTGCAAGTTGGGTGTACATGGGGGGTGCTCTCACAGACACCGGACGCAGCTCTGCGTCCGGACACCGGACGCAAATTTTTTTCCTCTAAAACAATGTAAAATTGAAATTGAAACTTCAGCAAATTGATTCAACATACAACTAGAAGAAAGACAAAAATCAAAAATAAGAAAAACAGAATCCGAAAATACGACAAGAAAAAATGCCTGCCAGAAAATTTCTGCAACTTGATAGATAAAGATCGCCATCCTCTTCCGAGTCTTGAGCTACTCGGCAATAAAATTTAGCTGTCTTCCATACTTTCAGAACTTGTTTCAATATGTTTGTCTTCCATCTACCCAGGAAATCCTTTAGAAACCTCATTTTTAACGGTATTGGTTTCTGAAATGGAGATATTCTGAGATGAAGCTGCTTCTATGTCCTCAACGTTGTTTAGTTGGATAAGCTGCGGGATTTCATTACTGGGCTACTTATGCAAAACTTTCGCATCATTAACAGAAGCAGAAATTTCATGAACAGGATACAGACGCTCATCCAGACAAGCTACATATTAAGAAATAAATGCCGGGATCAGTAGACAACATTATGCAAAATATGGCATGAAAACTACAAAAATAGAATTATGAAATCAATGTTACAAGGAAAAGAAGATGTTCATCTTAGTGCACACTTGCCCGAGGAAAGACATTTGCAACCATTACCTCGTCTTGAAATGGATTGATCGATCCATTTGCGGCTAACAATATGTATGTGACCCCATCTTTGCGCAACCACATACTTGTCACCAGCTGCAGCTTTTGGAATGTCAAGGTCAGAATTTGTTATCTAATAAGTTCTCTAAAATAAGGGCATTAAAACAAAATTTTGCTATGTTGCACTTACTAATTCGACAAAAGAATGGATGAATTCCAGAAATGAATGGCAGCAAAAAATGACTTGAAGAAGCACCAGAAATAAGTATGTTATTGACTAATGAAAGAAGAGATGCGTTATTGACCAATGAAAGAATAAAGTAATGGGAAAAGTCTTTAGTACTATGGATGAAAAACTTTCCAACTATGACAGAATATCAAAATTTCAAACATCAAATAAGCTCCATTTCTCAACTTAACAACAAGTCATTTAGCACTATGCGACTTGATCATAGGTAGCCTTTTTTGTATTCGAGAAATCGGAGTAGTCCTTCTCCACAATCAAAACATAATGAAATATGCAGCAATGGCAATATAACGTTGACATCAATTGGGAAAACCTGATTCAACTATGAATTTCTGTGCACTAATCATTTTGATTTCATATACGTTTGCACTTAAAGCTTGAGTTAGATTTTTCCTATTTCGCAACAGCTTCATTTCTGTGTGAATTTGTACATAAGAAATGACCGAAAAAACTAATAAAAAAGAGCTATTTCGGCTAGATCGTTTAAATTAACTCTGTTGGGCATCTGAAACATGAATTTCAACCAAAACGATAAAAAATTAAAAAATTTAACTTCTCCCCTTAGGTTTAAATAGTTATTGTGCAGGCATTATACTAGTCCAAACTAATAGCTTATTGGTAATAAGAACAACAGAACTAAGGAACTCCCAATATTTCGCAACAGTGAAGAGATTAAAAAAACAATGCAGGCATCAATGAGAAGGATATATCTGAAACAAGATGGATTCAGCATACCCTTCCATGTAGTTGAGTCACTAATCTTCTTTCTAACCTGAGTAGGATGTTGTGCAGAACAATACTTATGATTCATGAACTTAGCCCAAAGAGAGCCATGGCTCTAAATCTCACCCATAGCTTCAGCATTTTGATATCAGCAAGAGAAAACCCTCCAGTAATTGCTTTTCTGCGTACCAGACCACAATATTGAAAGTCATCTCCAAATCTTGTTGTGTGCTTCTACTCATTCTGATAACTTGTAAGGTAAAAAGAGGGATGGAGTTGTGTACGGTCTTAAGAAGAGTAATCCTTCCCCCATGGGTAAGGAAAGAAGTGGACCAATTAGGAATTTGTGTTTTAATTTTATCCGCCAAATCCTAGATTTGAGACAAGTTTCCATTACTTGTGCTCAATTTGATTCTCATATATTTGGGAGGAAGGTAAGCATAATTTACTTCAGTGTTTCTCGCGATCCATGATTTTCATCAAAGAAACTCCTTTACTAATGGAAAAATTAGCATTTGGATCTGTTAAATTTCATCTTGGAGATTTTTTCCAAATATGGTAAGCAATGCAAAAAACCATCTTCATAGAATTCTAGTTGATTGGTGAGAAACAATGACATCATCTGCATGGGCTAAGTGAGACACCAAAACTGAAGATCAATGATGATTTTGGGTAATTTTTCTTGCTTGGAGTTCATTGAGCTTTCTAGATAAGTATTGAAAAGCTAAAATAAAAATGATAGGAGATAAAAGATCACCCTGCTTAACACCTTTCTCGCCCAAAAAGTGCCCATAAGCTTGACCATTGATGAGAAGAGAGTAATAATTATTGTCAAGCCACCTCTAAATAAGTCTACACAAGTTAGCCTTAAAGCCTCTAGCTTCCATGAGCAAAGATGAAATTACAATCAAGAGTCATATGCCCTTTTGGGATCCAACTTGATGACGAGATTACATCCTCTACATTTTTTAAGACATGTAAACAACTCCTTACCCACTAGAATGTTATCTACAATGCTCTTGGTAAAAATATGTATTTGCCCATCAAGAAAATAATTTGAACTATTTTTCTCTTCTTTCATTTTTATTATGTGATAACCGTAATTAATTTTGAAACTTTTATGTATATAGCCAACCATTTCAAGATTTTAAAGTTTAAAACGTCCTATCTGCATTTCCTAAATACATGACCCCAACATATTTTCACAAATAAAAGCATCAGAAAATTTTATAATAATACATGCATCGCACTAATGTAAAAATAACAACTTATAAGCAAAAATTATAACATTTTTATCTTCATATTTTATTTGATTCTGATAGATATATACCTACAAAATGTAAATTTATAACAATATTAAACTACAATTTTAAAACTCCCTTATGTTATAAACATGTAGTGATCTGTTTATATTGAGCATAACTTCACTGCATTTTCTCTAACAGAGGTTGATAACTAAATGAGCCATTCCAAGTCCTTCATTGCATTCTGTGCCAGGCAATAATTGATTTTTGCAGATTTAATTTAATCTATAGCTGTGATTTACAACCTTTGCAAAGTCTATATTTGTTGCTAATAACAAGAAACTTTATATTTGTTGTAAAGTACTAAAGCGATTCAGCTCACATTCACACAACCCACAAAAGTGGGCATGAGATAATCCATTTAAAGCATGCAATTAACCTAGTTATCAACTAACTCACATTTACACAAACCACATAAATGGGCATAAGATAATCCATTTTAAGGCCTGCAATGAACTGGATATCAAGCAAAAAACCAAGACAGTACTTGTTAGAACAAAGGACATCTCAAAAGTAATATAAACTTGCACTAAGCAAAGTCCTGTGTTTAGCTTCTACTAACGCATGGCTCGTGAACATGGAAAGTAAACCCCGTAGCTGAAATGCAAGAGTGAGCACTGAAAATTTTGGAAAAACTTGAACCAGCCATTGAAAAGGTCCGATGCATTACATTACTGGCAAATAGAGGCTTGGTGAGGTTAACTTCAGTCGCAATAAAACAAACGGTTTAAGGGAGTCATTTAAAAAGTATCTGCGTGATTAGATTCAAACCAAAACCGAAAAAATAACCAGTTTGTTCATAAAGAAAAAAACTCATCAAAATATCCAACAAAATACAAACAGAAACGACTGAAAAACTGCATAAAAAAAGCACGTAGTGTTTTTACTGCCAGAGATAAAATGTTTGATTTCAAATTCAGCAACTGAAAAAGTTGAACAAGCTCAGACTCTGAAACCTCGGTGCCTTCTCAAATTTTCTTCCCTTCGAAAGAACATAAGGTTTTGTGTGGCTGTGCGGAACAGGAACACCAGGTGAAGGCCCAAAGTGTTTCACAGCTTCCCTAGCATTCTTAGGGGCCCGTAAAAGATCTTGTGAACCGTATAACGATGTTTATAATGTCAGTAATTAAGTATAAATATGTAACACATCATCAACATTAATATAGATCCAAAATTAAATCAAGGCCAACTTAGATGCAACTGATAAAACAAAGGATTCCATAGAAACATAATGCATTGCGCTACACACTTGCCAGATTTGACTCTTAGAAGGGCTGGAGGGTTCTTTAGTTCTGTTTAAGAACCACATTTGTAAACATAAAATATTATCCGTTAAAGATATTTAGGTGAATTAATATTAATCATTATTAAAAATATCGCATTTCGGACAGGAATGATGATAATCTAAATGAGAAAAATATACTGTTAAAATTATTTTAATCAAGATATGAGAACTGCTAATTCAAAACAGCAGCTTCATTATTTTTTGATCTTTTTAAAAATTTTGGCCTACAATAGCTTCAAATTATCTCAAGAGTAATCTAACACCACTCGTCCCTGAATAAATCTGAATCCCAGTCATCATCCCTCCAAACACCTTCCCATAACACCAGCCCAACCGGTAACACCCTCTTTCAAAACTATAAATCCAAACTACCCCACCTTCTCAAAAAAAAAATTTCCGCCAATGTCATTATCTCACTCCCAGTGTCATAATATTTCCAAGTCACATCCCTCACACCCAACCCTTCAAGGAAAGATTCCACCTCCCCAACATCCATATCTACCCCATTCTTTCCCAACATCCATAAGATCTCTCCCTACCGCTATCCCCAGCCATCCTTCACACTCTACTAGTCATACCACAAAAAACATCAGCGACGATGGCTTCAACCAAGGTTTCTATGGTGCAATGTGGGTGCACAAAAAGTAGGATGTCTTGGAAATGTCTCAAATGGAAATAATGAAGATGGTTGACTGAGGGATGGCATCAACTTCTAGGGATGACAAAAAGGCAGCTTCAATAGTGGAGAAAAGAAATTAGCTTCAAAGTTCACTAACAATGGTTTTCGAGCATATGACTCAGACGGTGATCTTTCAATATATCTCAAATGGTAATGAGGATGTGTCTCATGTGCCAAGAGAGGACAATGTGATATCCAAGATTATTGTAGCAATTTCACTAAAGAAATCGTTGAAAGGACAATGCTCCCACCATCATCTTTTCAAACCATCATCTTTCAATATCCACCACACTACTATCTATGGCAATCTCACCCTCATGGTCAACTTTGAGATTAGCATTGGAAATTTCTTACCTTTTACTTTCACTTGATATTTAAGTTTTTATTTTCATTCATAGTGAGCAGAAAATATAAGCGTGTATTTATAAGGAAACAACAGCGATAAAGGAATCCATAAAAGACGATGAGCATTAATGATCATGATCTTCGAATGACATGGGGAACATCAAAATAAATGGGGAATTTTACATACATACCACCAATTCATATGCATTTACATATCTAACCCCTAAACTTTAATTTTTACATTAACACCACCCAAATCATTCATTTGACATCATAAATATCACTATTTTACTTTTTAAAAAGTGAAATACACCATTTCATTCATAGGTAAAGTGACATATATGTAAGAAATAGATATTTAGGTTTAGATATGTAATAAATAGGAAACGAGTGTTGTGTATGTAAATTTTCCAAATAAATATGTGCAAGGCAGTAAAATACCTGTTTTTATCAATAAATAAAGAATATACTGCTTTTAGTAGATTGAGCTTTGTTTTCTATAACATTAGCATAAAACAGCTTGTTAACAATTTAGAGATGTGTACTAAGATCGAAAATGATGAGAATCATGCAACAATAATAATGTCAAAAAAGTGTGCTTCACAAGATATCTTCATACAATAGGTTTTACATTTCCTATTCAGAAATGTATTCGTCCTATTATTGGTATATTTTGAGATCAAAATGAACAAACAAAATTTAATTTAAATATTTTTTAGTAATTATTAGTTAACATCAACACCCACATATCATTAACAAATCCAAGTCCCTCATAAGAATCATGCTTCAGGGCCACAAAAATATTAAAGAGCACAAACAGAAAGTATTACTTATAGCTAATAAGACTGCTAGTTAGGACAAATAACAATTCAGAAATTGAAATCAAGAACACTAGCTGCATCAAAGTTCTTCATTATCTTCTCATCTTAAAATCTTACTCCTAGAATAAAATTTAGTGATGATAACATGATCATTTGATTGAGGATGAACTTAACATTTTAAAATTTATTTTGAGATTTGTTGTGAGAAAAACACTTTCTTTCCTCAATCTTGGTAAGAGAACAAACCGCAAATCACAACAAAGAAGATGCAAACACAAGAGCACAAGCAAACAAGAGGATTTACGTGGTTCGGTCTTTTTGACCTACGTCCACGGGAGGAATCGAAATAATTCAGCTGAGACAAAACAGAATGACTTAGCATTTACATGAGATGAGCCCTCATCTTCCATAGCCTCCTTCACATCCAAGGCCTCCAAGATGCTCTCCTCACCCTATAATAGCCTATCACTCGCTCGAGTTCTTTTTCACTCTTACAAAACCGCACACTAAAGTCTCACTCATCTCATCTATTTATAGTAGATTAGATTACATTATAATATTCTATAAATAGATGAGGTCTGACCTTCGAGGATCGCATTGACTCACACGTCCACCCTTGTAAGTCCTCCATCGCATAGTCTCACATGTCCTCCTTCCACCGCATGTGCCTCCACATGTCCTCTTCAGGGTCTTACATAACGAGTGCGCACGTTTCTAAAGTCAACGATGGAGCGATAAAGTAAGTAGAAATTCTACAGAGTGTCACTTACCTTAATGAGTAATTGGGGTCAAAACAACAAATCTCCACCTCGACCCTCAATTATGCTTCGGAGTAGTGATTCCTCCACGTGGCCCGAGGGCCCTCGACCGATGGAAAAATTCACTAAGTTCGGACGAGTGTACGAACTTACGTATGAGCAATGCCTTGGTAAGCATATCAATGAGGTTCTCTTCAGTTAGTATCTTCTCTACCACTATTGAGTCTTTAACGACGACGTCGCTTTACGATATGAAGCTTCACATCTATGTGCTTGGATCTTTCATGAAATATCGATTCTCGGTTAGGTGGATGGTGCTTTGGTTGTCGCAAAACACGATTATCACCTTTTGATGTATCCCAAGCTCTTGATCATGCGCTTTAGCCACATAGCTTCCTTGATTGCTTCGATCACGACGATGTATTCGACCTACTGTTGTTGAGAGGTCACAGCCGATCGAAGGTTAGACTTCAACCGACTGCAGATCAGAAGACAAGTGAAGATGAATCCGTCGGTGACTTCACAGGTGTCGATGCTTCATGCGTAATCGAAACTACGTAACCGACTACTTTTTCTTGCTTGTCTTCCTGCCTTTTGAAGAGTAGCCCGAATCGGTGGTGTGCTCTTAAGTATCTCGGGATCCATTTTAGAGCTTCCGAGTGAGCCTGTCCCAGGCTCTGCAGTGAACATCGCTTACAATATCGACGGCGTAGAGCTAAATGCGGTCTCGCTACTAAACCATACCATACATGATGCTACCAACCCCATCGGCGTAGGGGACACCCTCCATGTACCTTTTCTCCTCTTCGATCTCCGGTGCTTGAGAGTTCGATAGTCGAAGTGTTGGCGATAGATGTTGCAACCTGCTTAGCCTCGTGCATATTGAACCTCGTTAGAACCTTCCGAATATATGACTTTTGAGACAAGAATAAACTACCCTTTTTCTTGTCTGCTGGTAATCTCCATACCTGTGATCTTTGTAGTCTGGTCCTAGGTCCTTCATGTCAAATTCGGAATCGAGCATACCTTTAATCTTCTGGACTTCCTCCGTGCTCCTGCTGGCTACTAACATATCATCCACATAAAGGAGCAAGTACGTACCGATTTCACCGTCTTGTCACTTCATGTACACACAACTGTCGTAGCTGCTTCTGACAAAACCGATCTTTAGCATGAAATCATCAAATCGTTTGTACCATTGTCTTTGGCTTTGTTTCAGCCTCATACAATGCTTTCTTCAAGCAATAAACTTTGTCCTTTGTCTCGGGTGTGTTGTACCCATCCGTGCTGGTCCATGTAGATGGTTTCTTCGAAGCTCTCCATGCAGAGACGCGATCTTAACATCTAGCCGTTCTAATTCCAAGTTGAATTGAACTGCCTAGTGCTAAGACTATCCTAATCGAGCGATGCTTCACCACGGGTGAGAAGATTTCGTTAAGTCGATTCCTTCAACTCGTGTGAATCCCTTTGCAACGAGTCCGGCTTGTATCCGATCCTCTCAATACCCGGCATGCCTTCCTTCTTCTTAAAGGTCCACTGCAGACCGACTACGCGTTTGTTCGTTGGTCGATCCACGAGTTCCTGTGCTTTGTTCTTCATCGTAGAAGCCATTTCCTCATCCATTGCATCTTCCCACTTGTGTCTTTCTCTGCTCTTCGGGGCTTCCTTGTAGTCTGTTTGGTTATGCTTCTTCTATCACTTCGACAGACACTCGGAGCAAAGGAGATCATATCCGCATGGCCATATCTCTCCGGCGGTCCGATAGTTCTCCTTTGTCCGTCCCTTACCAGTTGTAGTCGTCGGATCTTCTTTCTGGTTCGATCACTTGCTTGGTCTTCTGTCACTTCGTCTCGATCGTTCACAATTGTCCTTTGATCGATCGAAGTTTGTCGTTGTTGCGGCTCCACCTCAATTGACGAATCCTCGCCTAGTGACACTCGTTCTCAGTAACATAGCTTTGCATATTTCCCATTTCGGACTCATCGAATGTCACATCCCTACCGATGATGTATTTTTGTTGATCTAGGCACCAAAGTTTGTAACCTTTGGTTCCAGGGTGGGTATCCGATGAAGATGCACTCGAAGCCCTCGCTTCAGAACTTATCTCGTCCAACGTGAGCGTATGCAATACATCCAAAGACTTTAAGATTATCATAGTTACTCGGTTTTCGTACTACATCTCCGAATGAGTCTTCGTATCAATGGTCGTCGATGGACATTTGTTGATAAGGTAGCGGGCGGTTGACACGAACTTCGCCCAGAAACTTTGGTAGGCACTCGCATTTAACGGCGATGCACCGCACTCTCTGCAGGAGAGTCCTGTTCATCCTCTCGGCTAGGCGGATTCGGTGAGGAGTGTTCCGAACCGTCTTGTGCCTTGTGATGCCATTCCTCCTGCACGGCTCCTCAACTGCTGCCGAACGATACTCCAAGTCATTGTCGGTTCTCGAGTGCTTCGAGCTTTGCTCCCATCTTGTTTTCGGTGAGAGTTAACTGGTCCCTCGAATCGTTGAAAAGCTTCATCTTTTGTTTTTAGGATAAAGACCATACCTTCACTGGTGTAGCCATCGATGATGGACATGAAGAGTGTTTTTCCCACGACGGCGCCAGTCGTTGTGGGAAAAACAACTTTCTTCCTCAATCTTGGTAAGAGAACAAACCGTAAATCACAACGAAGAAGATGCAAACACAAGAGCACGACGAAACAAGAGGATTTACGTGGTTCGGTCTTTTGGACCTACATCCACGGGAGGGAATCGAAATAATTCACCGAGACGAAAACAGAAGTACTTGGCACTTTACATAGATGAGCCCTCATCTTGCATGACCTCCCTTCACATCCAAGGCCTCCAAGATGCTCTCACTCACCCTTAACAAGCTAACCCACACTCCTCGAGTTCTTTTTCACTCTAACAAAACCCACACTTCAGCCTCTCTCTCATTTCATCTATTTATAGTAGATTAGATTACGTTATAATATTCTATAAATAGATGAGGTGAACCTCCGAGGATCGCATGGCTTACATGTCCACCCTTTAGAGTCCTCCATCGCACTGGTCTCCACATGTCCTTTCACATGTCCTCCTTCCACCGCATGGCCTCCACATGTCCTCTTCTGTGTCTTCCATAATGAGGCTAGCACATTTCTAAAGTCAACAATGGAGGCTAAAGTAAGTAGAAATTTACAAGAGTCACTTACCTTATCGACTAATCGGGAGTCAAAACAACAAATCTCCACCTTGACCCTCGATTATGCTTCGGAGTAGTGATTCACTCCACGTGGCCCCGAGGGCCCTCGGCCAATGGAAAAATTCACTAAGTTCGAACAGTCGTTCGAACTTCAGCTATAGGCGACGCGCAGTGAGCATATCGACGGGGTTCTCTCGGTTGAGTATCTTCTCTACCACTATCGAGCGCTTTAGCGACGACGTCCCTTACTGAGATGAAGCTTCACATCTATGTGCTTGGATCTTTCATGAAATATCCGATTCCTGGTTAGGTGGATGGTGCTTTGGTTGTCGCAAAACACGATTATCACCTTTTGATGTATCCCAAGCTCTTCGGTCATGCCCTTTAGCCACATAGCTTCCTCGATTGCTTCGGTCAGCGACGATGTATTCGGCCTCGTTGTTGAGAGGGTCACAGCCGATTGGAGGTTAGACTTCGAATCGACCGATGCATCGAAGACAAGTGAAGATGAATCCAGTCGATGACTTGCGGTGACAATGCTTCCGCGTAATCGGAATCTACGTAACCGACTACTTTTTCTTCTTTGTCTTCCCGCTTTTGAAGAGTAGCCCCGAATCGGTGGTGCCTCTTAAGTATCTCGGGATCCATTTTAGTGCTTCCGGTGAGCACTGTCTTGGGCTCGCCATGAACTCGCTTTACAATGCGACGGCGTAGAGTTAAATGCGATGCAGCTACAAACCATACCATACATGATGCTACCAACCCCACCTGGCGTAGGGGACACCCTCCATGTACCTTTCTCCTCTTCGATCTACGGTGCTTGAGAGTTCGATAGTACGAAGTCGTTAGCCGATAGATGTTGCAACCTGCTAGCCTCGTGCATGTTGAACGCTTGTTAGAACCTTCCGAATATATGACTTTTGAGAACGAATAAACTACGCTTTTTCTTGTCTCCGGTAATCTCCATACCTAGGATCTTTGTAGTCGGTCCTGAGTCCTTCATGTCAAGTCGAATCGAGCATACCTTCGATCTTCCGGATTTCCTCCGTGCTCCTGCTCGGCTACTAACATATCATCCACATAAAGGAGCAAGTACGTACCGATTTCACCGTATTGCCACTTACGTATACACATCAATGTCGTAATCGCTTCGACAAAACCGATCTTTAGCGTGAAATCATCGAATCGTTTGTACCATTGTCTTGGGCTTTGTTTCGGCCATCATACAATGCTTTCTTCAAGAAGTAAGCTTTGTCCTTTGTCTCGAGTGTGTTGTACCCATCCTAGTTGGTCCATGTAGATGGTTTCTTCGAGCTCTCCATGCGGGAACGCAGTCTTAACATCTAGACGTTCTAATTCCAAGTTGAATTGAACTGCTAGTGCTAAGACTATCCTAATTGAGCGTTGCTTCACCACGGTGAGAAGATTTCGTTGAAGTCAATTCCTTCAACTCGTGTGAATCCCTTCGCAACGAGTCACTGCTGTACTCGATCCTCTCGATACTCAGCATGCCTTCCTTCTTCTTAAAGGTCCACTCGCAACCGACTACGCGTTTGTTCGTTGGTCGATCCACAAGTTCTCGGGCTTTGTTCTTCATCGGAGAAGTCATTTCCTCATCCATTGCCTCTTCCCACTCGTGTCTTTCCTTCGCTCTTCGGGGCTTCCTTATACCGCTTGGTTCGCTTCTCTATCACTTGACGAACACTCGCAGCAAAGGAGATCATATTCGCATGGCCATATCTCTCCGGCGGTCCGATGGTTCTCCTTTGTCCGTCTCTTACCAAGCCTGTAGTCGTCAAATCTTCTTCTGGTTCGATCACTCGTCGGTCTTCTCGCCACTTCGTCTCGATCGTTCACAATTGTCCTTTGATCGATCAAAGTTTGTCGTTGTTGCAGCCTCCACCTCAATCGACGAATCCTCCTAGTGACATCGTTCCCGGTAACATAGCTTTGTATATTTCCCATTTTGGACTCATCGAATGTCACATCCCTACCGATGATGCATTTTTGTTGATCTAGGCACCAAAGTTTGTAACCTTTGGTTCCAGTGAGTATCCGATGAAGATGCACTTCGAAGCCCTCGCTTCCAGACTTATCCCTGTCTAACGTGAGCGTATGCAATACATCCAAAGACTTTAAGATTATCATAGTTACCCGGTTTTCCGTACTCACATCTCCAGAAGGAGTCTTCATATCAATGACTCGTCGATGGACGTTTGTTGATAAGGTAGCGAGCGGTTGACACGAGCTCGCCCAGAAACTTTTGGTAGACCCGCATTTAACGAAGATGCACCGCACTCTCTCCAGGAGAGTCCTGTTCATCCTCTCGACTACAGCCGTTCGGTGAGGAGTGTTCCGAACCGTCTTGTGCCTTGTGATGTCATTCCTCCTTCACGGCCTCCTCAAGCCGCTCCGAACGATACTCGAAGCCATTGTCGGTTCTCAAGTCTTCGCTTTGCTCCCATCTTGTTTTCGGTGAGAGTTAACCAGTCCCTGAATCGTTGAAAAGCTTCATCTTTTGTTTTTAGGATAAAGACCCATACCTTCCTGGTGTAGTCATCGATGATGGACATGAAGAGTGTTTTTCCCACAGACGGCGCCAATTGTTGTGGGAAAAACACTTTCTTTCCTCAATCTTGGTAAGAGAACAAACCGCAAATCACAACAAAGAAGATGCTGAACACAAGAACGACAAGCAACAAGAGGATTTACGTGGTTCCGTCTTTTCGACCTACGTCCACGGGAGGGAATCGAAATAATTCACCGAGACAGAAACGAAGTACTTAGCTTTACATAGATGAGCCCTCATCTTCCATGGCCTCCTTCACATCCAAGGTCTCCAAGATGCTCTCCTCACTCCTTAACAAGTTTAACACTTGCACTCCTCGAGATTCTTTTTCACTCTTACAAAACCCACACTAAAGCCTCTCTCATCTCATCTATTTATAGTAGATTAGATTACATTATAATATTCTATAAATAGATGAGGTGTAACGCTTCGAGGATCGCATTAGACTCACATGTCCACACCTTAGCAGTCCTCCATCGCATTGTCTCCACGTACGTCCTCTCACGTGCCTCCTTCCACCGCATAGCCTCCACATGTTCTTCCACATGTCCTCTTCTAGGGTCTTCCATAATGAGGTGACACATTTCTAAAGTCAACAATGGAGGCTTAAAGTAAGTAGAAATTTACAAGAGTGTCACTTACCTTAATGACTAATTGGGGGTCAAAACAACAAGATTACTAAGAAATTCAAATATTACATTCATCTGAAAAGAAATTTAAAATTTTGAATCCATATCAAATAAAGTTTCATTGGTATATACCAAAATTCTCCTACTTGATCTTCCCTGAGGAAGACAAATCATGAGATGAGACTGGGATAAAAATACAGAAATTAATGGGGCATTTACATGCATCTCACACAATTCTTATGAATTTACATATCCAAAACCAGAAAATTACTTTTTTTACATTCATACTGCTCAAATCTTCCCATACCACAACAAAAATATCAACTTCAAAAAGATTGAAATACATCTTTGGTTAAAGGTGATGTGTATGTAAAAATTAAAGTTTGAGGTATTGGACATGTAAATTGATAGGAATTGAGTCGATGGATGTAAATCTTCGAATTAAATGTGTTCAATCAATCGGACATCCATAAATAATTATACAAAATAATGATATATCAACTCCTGATTGATGAAGTTCACAATACCTTCATCTTCTTCATCAGCACCAAATGATTTCTGCTTCCACACCCCACAACTGAAATCAATCAATGGTAACCTCTAGAAGTTCTAGATTGATAAAGTTCCAACCTTCCCTTAGCCTCTGGTAAAATAAGCTCCAATTCAGGATCTTGAATTGCAGAACACTGCTTTGAAGCCCATTCCAGCACAGTGAGGACCTCCTCCATGGCCAACTCCTCGCTTTCGGGAACATGGAGAGCAATGTAGCTCAGCAGCACGAGAGCCGCAATTTGCACCATCTGTTCACCAAAATAGACGAGTTGGACTAGGTGTTTGACTCCTCCAGCATTGATAATGGCTTTGGAATGGTCCACGTGGAGGTAATTATCAGTGCAGGCAAACTTGGCGAGAGCAATGGCTGCTTCGCGCATTACAACACCTTCTTTCTCATCCAGCAGCCGCACTAATGGCCCGATGATGCGCTTCTCGGTGGCTCTGAATGTTCTCGACAAGCAACCAATGGCGGTGATGCAGGGTACTAGAAGGTCATCGTATTCCGCCTTCTCGATGACGCGGAGCAGCTGGTCAACGATGGAACGAGCAGTGGGGGAGGTGGGTTTGAAGGCGGAATGGCGGAGAACAGCATCCCCTTCGGCCACGCGGGCAATTTCCATGAGAGCCATGGCGGAATTGTATCGTACATCATCTTCCCCTTTCTCGAGAAGAACGGCAAAGCAGAGAAGGGCTTTTGATTCAGTTATGATTTTACAGATGGCGGAATTTCCCCTTGCGAGGTGCCACAATGCTCGGGCGGCCATGGCTTTCATATAGGATTTGGTCCCCGAGCCCTCAAATTCTCTCCCCCCGGTATTGGACCCGGTGTGGTGGGTATGAGGCTGCCGGACATTGACGGAATGGTGTTCAGAGGTGTTTCCCTTGACGCCCTGCATCTGGTTCTTTCTGACCTTGCTGTCCATCGGATGGCGAACTAGGGCTTGCTCCGACGACACCTTGGACGGATCGGCAGCGATATTAGCCATGACGACAGAGTGAATTGAGGTGACTTTTGGAGGAATCGTGTACTTGGAGTGCTCTTCGACTGTCTCAAAGGCGAGATGGCCAACGAGGAGGCGGACGACGTTGTTCTGTGCGAAGACATCCTGACATTTCGGGTGATTAGCGGCGAGCTCGGAGACGGCCCATGCGACCATGGCCTGAACCCTCATAGGGCTCTCCTTAAGCACCTTTGCGAACACAGAACAAACTCCGGCGAGAATCATCTGCTCCACGCTCTCCGGATCTCGGCCGAGAAGACCGATAGCACGAGCTGCGTTCTCCTGCCCCTCAACCCGGCCCTCTTTCACGAGGCGGAGAAGATGGCTGACACCATCTTCTTCGATAATAAGCCTCCCGAACCTTTCGTTGTCTCGCGCAAGTGAAACAAGGCTCGCTGCAGCGTCGGCGCGGGCTTCCAGGTTACCGGTATGCAGGGTTGCGATCTGCTCCCATATTAAGAACAGGATTGGTTCGTTCTGAGCGATGGGAGGAAGCCCCAGGTGCATATCGCCGTCCTCATCGCCGGCGGCGGATACCCTAAGGAGCCAAGATACGTCGCCGATGGAGTTATCGAGGCCGATCAACATCTTTCGGAAGGCGCCGGCGGGTATTAGGGTGAACATTCTTTTCATGATCCCGTTGTCGCGGCATTTGGCGATGAGAGAGAGGGCTTTATCGAGGACCAGTTCGGTGTCATCCATGATCCGACGAGCGGGACGCTCGTACAGCTCCGCTCTCGCGGCTTGCCGGAGAAGAGCGGCGAGGCGTTCTGTCCTGGACTTCAGTTCCTGGCACTCGGTTCTGAATGAATGGGCATCGTCGGCTAGTTTCGTTACCTGGTCGGCGAGCTGGATCGGCTTCGCTAGAATCTGCATGACTCCATCGCCCATCATCTTGCCGGATGCACTGCTGGTTGCTTCGGATGAAGAGAAAGGAGGGTGAGGAGGAGGAGGACGATCGTAGGTATTGTCGGGCTATGTCTGGAAGAAAGGAGTCCTTTTTTGTCATTATCGATTTTTGCCATTCAGCGACGACATTTGAGCTTTTACATGCATACCACCCAATTCGTAGTATTTGCATATAAAATCAAAATGTGATATTTTTATAATTTAGTATTTGCATCTGTTATACCATGTAAAAAATACTCATCAAAAGTGTTAAGAATGTGTGTCGTCCAAATGTAATTACCACGGAATATCTAAATTGTTTGCTAGAAGGGCGGACAAAACATAGCAATGGTGTGTTTTGTCGACCATCTAGACTGACAAACACATTGACATTATCGCTCGGGGGCATAATAGTAATATCAAAAATAGAACAAAAATTGAAATATAAACTTGTCAAGCCAATTTAATATTTTCAAAACAAAACTCATTTGATGTTTTAATAAATATTGTTAAATGCTTCATATTAGATGAAAATTTAGAATGCTTGAGTTATGTAGATAATGATGTTTGATTAATTATAACTTATTTATAATTTAGAATGCATTGACAATCATCAAGTATCTCCGATCACAACCATGTTAGGTATTACTCATATCTAGGGAGTTGGAGTCTCTTGAATGAAAAGGTGTGTCTCCTGGTGAAAATGGGTGTCTCTTGGAATAAAGAGGGTTGGGGGGAGCGAGGATGTGTTTGTAATTTATTCATGGGTTTTTTCTATAAATAGATTTGTAAACTTATGAGTATGTAACTCCTCTGAAATAGTGCATTCGTCGGCTTGCTCCGGAGAACGTAGGCAATTCTTTGTCGAACCTCGTTAAATCTCTGTGTTCTTCTTTTGATTTGTGTTGATTCTTGTTCTACTCTTCGAATTTGTATAACAATTGGTATCAGAGCCAGATTAGTTGGTTTGGTTGCTCAACCCACTTTGATGTAAGAAACTCCATGATGTATTTCTCCTAAGGGGCTGGATATTCGCTAAGGTGGAGATTTGTTTGGTAGACACATATACCAGGTGATGCATATCTCATAAGGTGTTGGATATTCGCCAAGGTGGAGAATTGTTAGGTCTGGCTCATATATAGGGAGTTAGAGTCTCTTGAATGAAAATGTGTGTCTTCTGGTGAAAAAGAGCGTCTCTTTGAATAAAGGGGGTTGGGAGGAGCGAAGGCGTGTTTGTAATTTATTTGTGGGTTTTTTCTATAAATAGATGTGTAAACTTATGGGTATGTAACTCCTTCGAAATAGTGCATTCGCCGGCTCGCTCCCGAGGATGTAGGCAATTCTTTGGCGAACCTCGTTAAATTTCTGTGTTATTCTTTTGATTTGTGTCGATTCCTGTTCTACTCTCCGAATTTGCATAACAAACCAATACTCACAAAACATCACTTCTAAGAGTTGTTATTTAATTATTACATTGCGATTCTTATAAGGGATGTTGTTATTACCCGATCTTTGTAAATCATAAGTAATAATGATGATGAAACGCATGAAGTCAAAATTGACAAAACTCATCATATCTTTTAATAGTATATATTATTTAGAGTTATTCAGAGTACAGCTGATTGGATTATGTTGTTGGTTGTTGTTCTGCATAAAACAGCCCAATCTTAAACAAGTTGACGGCAACACGAGAGTAGCAACGTGGATCAGGCAACAAAATTGTGTGTTGTGTTTGTAGGACGAGGGACAATATATGTAATATCCAATTTATAGTGGAACTCTTCGGTTGTGTTAGGCCCTGTAGTTTTTCCCCTTTCTAGGTTTTCCACGTAAAAACTTATGGTATCGCCGCTGGTTTTTTTCTCTTTTTCGAGTGTGTGTGAAGTATTAGTACCGCTATATGACGATAATCCATCAATCTACCGCTGCAAATTTTCTAGCACACATCATTAACCATGAAAGTTCTTTAGATCTTCTTGCAGTCTCAAACTTTTTTTTTAAGAATTTTTTTTCATTTTTAAATTTTACTCTGTAATAAGGACGAAATTGTAGGTTGTGCACTAATAACTGGTTTAGGGGCTCTCAATTTCAATTCACTGTAAAAAATTACTAGCATCATGTTGCCACTCTACTATTGTGGTGAAACATAAAAGGAAAAATAGATCTTTGATCCAATTTCTAAGCTATAAGAAAATCATTCCGAACATGAAAGATTTAAACCGTCTGTATCAATTTTTTGATAGGAGGCATGGTTACACATCCAACTTTTTGTCAGTAACTCGTTAATCAAGAAGGAGATAAACATGAAACATAGATTTAGGTTGCTTCTTCCATTGTTGTTTGCTATTATCTTCAAGTGATATTGCTTTTATCAATATCAAATTCCCTCAGTTGAAAGCTCATGGTATTGACTGGAGCAGGATTAAGCACTTAATCTGGAATTCCTAATTACACAAGGTATACACTTTATATATTATGGGCATTATTATACATAATACAGATTTCTTATGTATTTACGTATGTCCGATCTAAAATTCCATGTTTACACGCACATCACTCAAATCCTTAGTATCATATAAAAATAGTATTATTGCCACCTTTTAAAAGAGAAATGGCATTTCAAACGTAGGTTTAAAACACGGTGCTATGTATGTGATGTAAGTTTAGGTGTGGTATATGTAAATACATAAGAATTGTGTGTTATGTTTGTAAATTTCCTTGTATAATATTGTAGATTTAACCATTTTGTATTGGCAAGATTGACAGAAATTTTGTTCTTTTATGTGCTCACATGAATAAAAAGCTCTATTTCAGCCCAAATGGAGCCTATAGCTCTGGTTTTAAACCAATTACTCATCAGGCAAGTGTTAGATATGGCTCATATCTAGGGAGGGAGTTTCTTGGTGAAGGGATGTGTCTCCTGGAATGGAGAGGTGTATCTCTTGGAAGTTAGTGAGTTGGGGGAAGCGAGGGCGTGTTTATAATTTATTCATGGGTTTTTTCTATGAATAGATGTGTAAACCTATGGGTATATAACTCCTCTGAAATAGTGCATTCGCCGGCTCACTCCCGAGGACGCAAGCAATTTTTTGCCGAACCTCGTTAAATCTCTGTGTTCTTCTTTTGGTTTTGTGTCGATTCCTGTTTTACGCTCCAAATTTTCATAACAATTGGTATCAGAGCCTCGTTCGAGGGAGTATGAGGAGATCGACGCAGGAGATCGAAGAAGTTAAGAATATTTGGTTTCGAGATTCGAAGATATGAGGTGTTGTTGCAGCAGGCGAGTCCAGGAGTTCGCGAGTAGTTGCAGGAGGAGGCGAGGAACAGCGAACGGGTATTTCTTCTGGGCTTCGGTGACGATTGCAAAGGAAATTCGGAGGATTGCAGCCACCAGACGAAGCAAAGGCAGAAGTTTCAGGCTCCACGAGACGCAGAAGAGTTCGGCAGGTGCAGGCGGAGCGGTTTCGTTTGCTGGTTCCAAGCATCGCGACATGCTCCACGCGCGACTCGTGACTCACGACAAATTTCGCGGCAGTAGGAGGAGTTCGCGAAAGCTTGGATCGCGACAGCGGTTCGCGGTCTTGCGCGCGAACGTGGAGGAGCGTCGGTTCCGACGATTTGTCAGCCAAGAGTCGCAACAGGCAGAAAGACGTGCGACGATTCGTGCGGTTGCGCCAATTCCAGGTGGCAGGTTGCGAAGTCGCGACAGGCAGGAAGACGTCCGACGGTTCGCGCGGTTACGCCAGTTCCAGGCGACAGGTTGCAGAGTCGCGGAGGAAGCGTCGGTCCTCGGCAGTTCGGGAGCAGATGCGACGACGGGCGGGAACAGTTGCGACTGTTCAGGCAGGGAAGGAAGAGGAAGGAATAAAGGAATCTTCCATTTCTAATAGAAGAATATTCCCTCAACCTTTACCTGGGCTGATAATCGTGGAAAGGGAATCCGAGATTAAAGAATTCTTAATTGCTATGGAAGTAAGGAATTACTATGCGGAAGGACTACGGAAGCAATTTAAATAAATTTCTGAAAGGAATCATTAATCCCTGGAAGGTGCGGAGTGAATTTTTTAATTCCAAGCGGAGAGGATTTCTGCAAGCAGAAGAGTTGCGCAGGAAACAAAGTTTCATAAACAGAGGAGTTTGGCCGGTTCGAAAATCCGTGGGAAACAGAGGTCGTCCACCGCGAATAGGAGACTCGTTTTGCAGGAAATTGAGGTGTTCAGCTAGTTAAATTCGTCAGTTTGTTGGAGGAGATTTTGTGACATGTGGAGTTTGGCAGGGTGCAGATGGCGAGCAGACACGATTATTTCGTGAACAGGAGTTTCGTGGAGGTATTCCTCGAACAAGTGTGAAGGGATTCATTGCTCGCGGAAACAGCAATTGGCCGAGGTATTGGTACGAACAGGAAGTGTGTTTCGTGTAGGAAAATTTGATTCACGAATCACAGGAGAATCGCGGGATAGTTGCTGCATTTGACAGAGAAAATTTCAGGTTTTTTTGAATTTATTTGCAGAGTATTTTCTTTTATTATTCTAAGTAAGGTAGGAAAATACGGTGCAAGATTATATTTGAATGACAATGTCTGGTGCAAAATTTGAGATAGTGAAGTTCGATGGAACCGGGAACTTTGGATTATGACAAACAAGGGTAAAAGATTTGTTGGCACAATAGGGAATTATGAAGACTTTGCGGGCTACAAAACCTGATAATATGGAAGATGAAGATTGAGAAGAGTTACAACTTCGAGCGGCAGGTACCATATGTTTATGTCTGGCAGATGAGATTATGTATCATGTTATGAATGCGAAATCTCCGGGAGAAGTATGGAAGAAATTGGAATCTCGGTTTATGTCCAAATCTACGACGAATAAATTGTATACGAAGCGAAAGTTTGTATGGGCTGAAGATGCAGGCATACACTGATTTGGTTCGACACTTGAATGTCTTCAATCAAATAATCACGGATCTGGCACGGCTTGATGTGAATATTGAGGATGAAGACCGAGCAATGATTCTTTTATGTTCCTTGCCTATTTCTTATGAACATCTGGTGACTACTCTTACATATGGGAAAGAAACATTTAAAATTGATGAGATTACTGCAGCATTGTTGGCTCACGACCGGCGGAAGCGAATGCGAAGGAAAGCTCTCAATGATATTTTTATATGTTAAGGGTAATCAGGATCGTGAAAGTAAGGAGGAGAAGGAGAATTCTTGAAGGCAAAATTCCAAGTCAAAGCCTAAATGCAAGAAGATTTGTTGCTTTAAGTGCAAGGAACAGGGACATACGAGGAGAGATTGTCCAATGCTCAAGAAGAAGACTCGTGATCTATCTTCCAGGGCTGTGAATATGGTGCAGAGTGATATAGATTACAGTGATAGTGATGTGCTTTCAGTTACGACAACTTAGTTAAAGGATGGATGGATTCTTGATTTAAGATGTTCTCATCACGTAACACCGAACAGATAGTGGTTTTCTTCATACATGTTATCTGATTTTGGTTCAGTCTCTCTGGTGATAATAAATGTTATAATATTGCCGGTATAGGTAATGTCAGAATTAAGATGTATGTTGGCATTGTTAGAACATTATGTGATGTCAGGCATGTTCCAGAGTTGAAGAATAATTTGATTTCCTTGGACACTATAAACAGAAATTGTTTCATTCCTAAGGCAGATGAGGATAGGGAAACCATCAGAATTGTTAAGGGTGCACTGACTGTGATGAAAGGGAAGATCACTACAGGTAACATCTATAAAGTGTTGGGGAGTACAGTTGCAGGTGGAGATCGCTCTGTTGGAAAATATGATGGAAATGCAGCAGGAACTTTGACCAAGCCAGGTTAGATGGTTTGGTTGCCCAACCCACTTTGGTGTAAGAAACTCTATGTAGTATTTCTCATAAGGAGCTGAATATTCGCAAGGTGGAGATGTTTTCCTAAGGGCTGAATATTTGCAAAGGTGGACATTTAATAGATGTAATTCTTCTAAGGGGCGAGATATTCGCTAAGGTGGAGATTTGTTTGGTAGACACATATACCAGGTGAAACATATCTTTTAAGGTGTTGGATATTCGCCAAGGTGGAGAATCGTTAGATATGGCTCATATCTAGGGAGGGAGTTTCTTGGTGAATGAATGTGTCTCCTTGAATGGAGAGGTGTGTCTATTGGAAGTTAGTGGGTTGGGGGGAGCGAGGGCGTGTTTGTAATTTATTCATGGGTTTTTTCTATAAATAGATGTGTAAACCTATGGGTATGTAACTCCTCTGAAATAGTGCATTCGCCGGCTCGCTCCCGAGGACGTAGGCAATTCTTTGCCGAACCTCGTTAAATCTCTGTGTTCTTCTTTTGGTTTTGTGTCGGTTCCTGTTTTACGCTCCGAATTTTCATAACAGCAAGCATCTTACTTGCATATGCTATTTATGAATGTCAAACTATGTTTCAGTGTAACTCCTTGAAGAAACAAAGAGCAAATGCTTGTTTTATATTATGCATTATATTCATTTTTTTCATAAAATGATTCAAGTCCTTTTGGAAAGATACACAAAATACAAAATAGGTGATCGTGGCTGGCATGAGAACTCCTTCCACATAATTGTTCTCCATGCATAGGCATTAGAGGGCATGTTCTCCTAAAGTTAACATGAGAACAAAATTGCAATAATCAGCATGTTGTGAGAATATTTAAATTTGTGTTGATCAACAACTGGCTACTGTAATCTACATGAGTTTTAAAAAGTTTTCGTTATTGAATATGGGGTGGCTCTTCTTTTGTTAAATAGGAGTTTGTCTGCTCCAGTCATGCTTGCAAGCGATACTCTACGCTAACTACATTGGAAAAAAGTTGGTCAAGTCAATTTTATGGTCACCCAAAATGTTGACAGGCTGAACTGTTGTTCTTATAGCAAAATCTTTCATATATAAAAAAGACTTTTTGATTATTATCATCAAACTCATCGTCGCGCTGGCAGCGAACCTCTTGAGCTCCACGGTACAGTTTATACTGCAGTGTGTTTAGATTACGACATTTACTTTGATCGAAATTCTTTTCAAGATCAAGTGAAGGTCCTAAACCTAAAGGTATGAACTTTGATGTGTGTCGTGATTGCCTGAAATTCTGAAATTTCATGCTATTCTCATAATCTTGAGACTGGTAGCAATACGATGTGACTTGTCAATTCACTTATATAGTCGATGCATCCAATTTTTTTTAGAAATTGAATTTTCATATTTAATAACAAATGTGTTATTGCGTGCATATGTATGTGATCTCTTTGTTAGGTTTGAGGTTGTTTTTGTTTGCCTTATAGTGTGACGCAGGATTGCAGGTATAGTAATTTTCAGAAAATAAGATGAGCAAAAGAAAAGACGAAAAAAATTTGTGTGAAAGTCTCCCTGAGAAGAAGCTTAAGGCTAACTTAAAATAAAAAAAATTGGTGTTTGAATTTAGATAATCAAAATCCTTCAAATATGTTTCTCCATATATAGTAGTTCTCCGTAAAAAAAAAATAAATAAATAAAATAAAAATTAAAGAATTGTGTCAAAGACTTGATTCAAAAACAAAAAAAAGAGAAATGAATCTCCATGAGAATAAACTTGAGGTGAGCCTAAAATAAAAAATTAGTGTCAGAATCATCTCCTACTTAATAAAACTCGAAAAACTTCTTAAGAAAATTTTTTTCGATATTATATCCAGAAAATAATTAAGTGATATTGTGTCTTTTGGTTGGCTATTAATGGGCTTTAAAATATCATTGGGAAATGAAAAATGTTTTGGTCACATGATTAAATGTCATGAAATCTGCTCGGACCCAGAAAGAAATAATTAAATAAAAGTGTTATGTTGTTAGCAATTAATAAAATTCGGGCCTGAAATCATACCTTCTGACGACTATAAAATCCAACTCCAACATCAAGCCGAAGACTTTAATATTTTCTCAAAGACAGCAAGAATAATATTTACGAAATCGTCAACAAAGAAACGAAGATTGCTGCAAATGAGCTACAAAGTGATAGCCTTTCGAGCTGTGATGTCCATAGAAATGTCACATCTTTATGTGTACTTGAAAGTACATAGTTCCTATAGTACCTTAAAAAATAGTTATTTTTTCATATGCTCCTAGTTGATGGACAATATTTCAAGGAGTATTGCTCATCATGACGTTTCAAATAGAATGTCTCGTCTTTGAGAGCACCGATAGTGTTTTTTTCTCGAAATTGGGTTCAAATCATAAAAAAGGGAAAAATTAAAATAAAAAAAAATCAAATCACAACAACAGTCACATCAAACCAAAACAAAAATAAACTCAAGCATCAACTCAAATAAAATCAAAACAATAAAAAATCAAAATTTTGACTTCAATTTCGACTTGGCTTGGCTGAGCATTCACAATCCATTTATAGCGTCATTTCTTTCATGGGGTTAGCGTCTCATTCGGCGAAAGCTCTGGGCCCTCTATTTCCTGTGAAAGAAGTTTGGTTGGTATTATTGATATGAAACCTCATTTCTTTCCACATGGACATTTACTGATTAGTAATTGGGTTGGATATGACTCCATTGACATCCCTCTCAATCTGATTCCTTCAACAGATATTTTTCATAACTTCATAAATCAAATATTCATAAAATTTTCAAATTTTCACATCTTTAAAAAATCTCCACAAATTCTATAATTCCACACAAACTAAAAAAATGTTCATAAATTCCACAAATTTCATAATTGCATCAAATTTTCACAAATTTATCAAAAATTCAAATTCCTCACAAATCTATAAGTTTCTACGAATTCATAAATTTCCACAAGCTTCAAAAAAGTTCCCCATAAGCTCTGGGTCCTGCATCTTGCATGGAGGAGGCTAGTTGGTTCTATCTACATATAACCACACTCTTTTTAATCCCTAGTGTTTCATCAATTCCTTATAGTTTCCACCAATCAACAAAGAATTTGCAGATTCCTAAAGTTTCCACTAATTCATAAAGAAACTGCAAACTCCTAAAGTTTCCATCAATTTCCTAAAGTTTCCACCAATCCATAAATATTTCGCAAATCCTTAAAAGATTCCATCAATTCCCTAAAGTTTCCACCAATTTGTAAAGATTTTGAAATCCCTAAAGTTTCCATTATTTCCCCAAAGTCTCCATTAATCCATAAAGTTTTCGCAAGTCCCTAAAATTCACACAAATTCCCTAACAGCTCCACAATCCCAAAAGTATTTCTGTTTTCGCTTAGGTTGGAGTAGTTGCTTCAACTCCGTAACGGCTCATAAGATAACATGCAATATTTTCTCGAATAGTACCAACTTGGATGTAACTTTCCTAGCAATATTTCATGATGGTTTAGTCTTGTTGTTTCGCTTAGGTTGGAGGAGAAGTTTGCTTCAACTCCGTAATGGCGCCTAAGACAATTGACGATGTTTCCTCGACCAGTTCGAGCTCGAATGTAACTTCCCAAGTTGTATTCTGAGTTGATCTAGTCTTTCTGTTTCACTTAGGTTTGAGGTGAAGCTTCTTCAACTCCGCAATGGCTCGAAAGTCAACAAACAATATTTTTTCGATTAGTTCCAGCCTGGATGCAACTGTCCCAGCGGTATTCCAGGTTCAGTCTAATATTTATGTTTCACTTAGGTTGAAGGTGAAGCTTCTTCAACTCCGTAATAGCTCGTAAGATAATAGTAAAAAAAATTCACGATTAGTTTGAGCTCGGATGTAACTCTCCAGCAATATTCCGAGTTGGTCTAGTATTTATGTTTCGCTTAGGTTGGAGATAAAGCTTCTTCAACTCCGTAATAGCTCCTAAGACAACCAACAATATTTTTTTGATTAGTTCCTGCTCAAATGTAATTTCCCCAACAACATTCCGTGTTGGGCTTGTCTCTCTGTTTCACTTAGGTTTGAGTGAAGCTTCTTCAACTCTGTAATGATTCGTAAAAAAAACAATCAATATTTTTTTGATTAGTTCAAACTCGGATGTAATGTCCCCAACGACATTCCGGGTTGGTCCAGTCTTTCTGTTTCCCTTAGGTTGGTGGTAAAGTTTCTTTATAACCCGTAACGACTCATAAGAAAGTAGATTTTCAAAATTTTCCTAAATTCATCAATAAAATCTACAATAAAAACTTTTTAATATAAAAAAATTGATACTTCGAAATCATAAGTTGATAGTTGCATTCAACTCGTTTCATTAAACACCTCTAATCCTCACGGAATTCATTGACCAGTATTTAACAATTGTCATGTTAAAAAATCAATATTAAGCTTGATATCTTGAATTAACTGCTACAAATGAAAATACACATGCTAATCCTCTGCGAGAGTTATAAAAGTTTAAAATCAAAGTCTGCTCGATCTCTAGTGTGTCTTGAGTATCATTGCTTAGACCATTTAGATTATGTTGATCGTTTCAGTCAATACCAATATGCACGGTGTGTTTGTTTAACACACAACACCTATTATGAGTTTATTTGTTGACTTCATTTTCGGTGAAGATCAATCGACATTTCACTCGTTGAACAACTCTAATTAGACCGACATATCGCTTTCACATATATAAACGTCGACAAATTTGTTCGAACGATCCCGAATGACGAACACACCACTCAAATACATTCGGAATGTTAATTTTATATGGAAAAGACACCCAATTTGCTATAATTTTGTGTATGAACTAGAAATAAAAAAAATGGATGCAAATGAAATTAAAATAAAAAAAAATACTCTTTAACCTAAACGCATGCGTATAATCCTTTTTATGTCCGGACTCCAAATGCAAGGACGCTGCTTGCATCCGGAGTCCAGTGACGAGGTGCCAGGTGCTCTAACTTTGTTCAGTATTAATCATGAGTCCCACTTACCACTCATGGCCCCCGCCAGTGGACTCTAGTTGCATTGAGTCCGCACTTAAAAATTTTGCACCTCTCTCATTTTCGCGAATTTTTATTCGGTCCGGACAGCGTACGCAGCGCTGCGTCCGGTAGCCAATAAAAACGCGTCACGTGGATTTCTGGACCCCACCATGGCACGTTTGAAAAAAAGGCTTTTTTATCTCGGCTCGCCGACCCGACCCGACCCGAGCAGTAATTTGCGAAATTTTTGCCGCTTTATTTTCCCGCTGAATCATAAAGGCATTTTTTGTCTCCATTATATTTAGGATGCCGACATTTAGGGTTTTTGTCGACCTACCTTGTCGTAGAGTTGCGGAGCTGAAATTTGATTTTTGGAGGGACGACGCGATAATGAGGTGGATTTTTTATTCATGGAGGTGCTTGAGATTCCTGGATGAGGGTAGAAGCGAGTGAAGATGGATTTAGAAGATGATTATATAAATTATTGTTTACGTTACGCATTCGTAAAATTTAGGTTTTATTGTCTTATAAGTTACGTTTTATTTAGAGAATTTTGTTTTTGGTATTATTAGAGTTTTATTTAAGTTGTAATTCGGTATTATTAGAGTAACATCGAAAGCGACACTTGTAAAAGTTTTCTACGGTTTTAATTTAATGTAGGAGTTGGCAATGTTTTGGTTTGATTTTAATAACATTTTGGCTTGTATTGCTTGATTATATTTACGTTCGCTTTGTAACATCTAGGTTTTATTTTCTTATAATATTTGTTTTATCACGGAGTTATGTTTTACGCGAAAAAATACGGTATAAAACACTTATAATATTTCTCAAATACAACGTACGTGAAGAAATACGGACTTTAAACGTGTTGTATTGTAGTTTATTTTGCTCGTGCGGTATATTGGATGATTTTTTACCGTGTTTATGACAATTTATTCCAAATTACCCCGGCGAGGTTTAACGATCGAATCGGAAATGCTTACAGAGTGTTTTTCCAGTTTATTCGACATCGGAAAATGCTTTATTACGGTTTATTTGAAAATCAAATATTGTCATTAACAGATTATGAAGGCAAAAATACAACTCTAGAATAAAAAGATAATAATACAAAAATATAACAAAAATAAAATTGAATCATGCGTGAAAATACGACTCCGAAAATACAAGAATACATCAACGATACAATCGGAGATATCTAATACGTCCATCTTTACGATTTAACTTTATTGTATTTGAACAATATCTATGTTGTTTTACGGTCGTATTCGGTAACGTTCCGCCCACTTGTTGGAATAAAACGCGGAATATTCTAATACAGCCAGCGCGGTAGTATTAGAGATATTCCGCACTCCTATACAATACAACGAGTGCGACTTAACTGCATGTTGTATTTGAACGATACCATGTTATTTTAGGGTTGTATTTAGTCATATGACGCCGAGTGGTATTTTTTTCGTTGTATCAACGGCGATATACTCGGAACTCGAACACGATTAAATCGTAGATGGATGTATCATAGATCTCTACTTGCATTGTGGAAATATCATGGTATTTTTTTAGTTGTATCAATAAACATTTTCGAATAAATAGTCCAGCATATTCAGTGTTGTTTTGTTAATGAAAATAGTTATATATTAATGTAATACTTAAAAATTTATATTAGAGAAAATAATAATTTCCAAAAATTGCATTATTAATCAACGCTTCTTGTTGTTAGATCGTGGGATGATGGACGACTTGCTTTTTAATGAGTTTATCGGTAATGATCATGTCGATGCCCTCGCCGCCATCTTGTACCAAATGAAGAGGATGCATCCCACCAAGTACCAGAAATACCTTTATGTTACCCCATTATTTTGGGTAATGCCCTTAGTTTAGTTTGTTTGACATATTAATGAATGACATTAAAATTTTAACTAAATATCGTTTCCTACAGAGTTATCATAAAATGGATGGCGACCCTTATCAATTTCCATCACACATCACTCCCACGGCGGTATCTAACTCGGATTTTATATTTTTTCCTATTGTGCATAATTCTCATTGGGTGTTGTTGGTTTGCGATCTAAAAAATAAAAAGTGGCGAATATACGATTCTCTACCCAACGACATACACGAGGATATTTGCAAAGACTTTGTGAGTATATGGTGGACGATAATTTAATTTCCTTGACTTGTGTAGATTAAATAGTAAGCTGTTATATTGCACTTTGTAGATCAAACTATTTACGAGGCTTAACCGGCGAATGCTTCGAGAATAGGAAACCCGCGTCATGGGGTGTGGCTCGCGTCGAAGGTATTCCCGGACGGACGAACGGCGTTGATTGCGGCATGTTTGTCTGCAAATATATTGAAAGACTAACCCGTGCTTACCCGATCGGCCGGAAGCGAGAGCGGAGTGGCAAGCTGAAATGCCGGATTCCGCGCTCAACTAGCATATGACCTCGCATGTGGTTTCCTTACGTTATTAAATACAATCGAAAAGAATTTGACAGTGATTGAAATTGGTTTATTGCTTTAAGTCTATTGTTGGTTGTCAGATACTATGTATGGTGGTTGTTTTGATGGAAAATTCCAATGCTTCATTTATTTTGTCATTTTTTTGGTGTATTGGAGAAATTATATCAATGTTCATTGTGCCTTGACTTGGATTTGCGGTTTATTTGCGAGTTTATTACGGTGTATCGGATGAATCTTTACGGTATTTATTACGGTTTCTTCGAATGAAGACCAACTCGGAATAAAACCAGAATAATACAAAAATACAACTAAAATAAAACGATAGAGAGACGGGACTTTTAATGGTTCACAAGATACAACTGCGAAAATACTACGATACATCTACAGATCTTCTTATTTATTTACAGTGTATAGGGATGATATCGGCGTCGTATTCGGGTTGTAGTGCCGGATGAGTTGGAGGAACACGCGGAAAATTCCAATACAACCGGCGTTGTCCAGGAATAAAATAAAGAATATTCCAATACGACCGCTTTACCTCCAATCATGGCAGAGCGCGGTTGTATCTAAGTAATATTCCCATCGTTTTTAGAGTGTATTATGTGTTATTAAATTTAAGTCGATTGCAATATTAAAATTTTAATAATTATGCAATCTTATCTAAAAATTATTTCGTTTCTTATAAACTCTTAAGTATTACGTATGTAAATTTTATATATTACAAAAAACACTGAATACGGTGGACAGTATCTTCGAAACATTTTGTCGAATACGGTCGAGCGTAAATTTAATAACACATAATACACTCTAAAAACGATCGAATACTACTTAGATACAACCGTGTTCCGCCATGTTTGGAGTTAAAGCGATTTTATTGGAATATTCCTTGTTTTATTCATGGACAACGCCGGTTGTATTGGAATATTCGTCGTATTCCTCCAACTCGTCTTGCTTTGTTATTGAATAAGATCCGAAAAAGAGTTTTTTTATATTAAATATTTATAATACATTTTTTTTATTAAATATACTCTTTTGCATAAAAAAAAAGTATATTTTTAAATTAACTTCCGCGCCACTGCCGAGGAAAGCTACGCACCTAATACTGCTCCAATGTCGACGAAATACAACTGGAAATGA
Organism: Papilionanthe hookeriana x Papilionanthe teres; assembly: GCA_022702705.1. Taxonomy (NCBI): domain Eukaryota; kingdom Viridiplantae; phylum Streptophyta; class Magnoliopsida; order Asparagales; family Orchidaceae; genus Papilionanthe; species Papilionanthe hookeriana x Papilionanthe teres. Next base: position 25,331,882 of record CM040421.1, read on the forward strand.
AACGTCTCGAGTACTTTGCCCGGATGAAAGCTACGCATTTATATCGCTCCGATGCACTAGGAAATACAACTGGAGACGAAACGTCTCGAGTACTTTGCCCGCTACGCATTTAATAGCCCTCAAAAAATTTAAATTTTGAGGTTTTCAGAGTATTGCGTTTTCTAATCGAGTAGAAAAGAACATTAGAAGATACGATGGAATCAGAAGACCAAAAAAGAAGAAGGGGACTAGCGACGAAAATGGTCACGGCGACGGTTCGTCGAGGTAATAGTCTTAATCTACATTCGTTTTTTATTAGGAGATAGCATTCTTATACTTAAACTCCGAACGATGCTTGAAGTACAATACTGGATAAGCCGCCATACAATCTTTCCTCTTTTAGAAATAAACTCTTAATTTATTGCAATCTTTCCTCTTTTAGAAGCATACTCTATAAGAAAGCTTTCCTCTTTTGGGTGATATCTGGATAAGCCGCCCTACAATTCAACGGCTATATATTACATTGTTATTTTGTTGCAATTCTACATTAACCTTATAATTTTTGTCTTCATTTTCTAAACAACAAGGAGCCGCGCATTTATTCACTTCCACTGACCTTTTGGAGGATATATTCATCGAAAATGATCTCTGTCTCTCCATCACCTATAAGAGATATTAGAAATTTTCGGAAAACGTGAGTATAATTTATTATGGAATTATCATTTTTACTAATTTGCCATACCTCTTTCAATCGTGTAACTATGATATAATCAATCAAAATATTGGTCTCTTTTTAGGTGCAAAAAATTTCATGCAACATCTTCATCAAAAAGGGTAGGAAAATACATGGTCTTTGAAGATTGGGGCATAAACTGGCACGACAAGCAAGGATATTTAAGATTTCTTCAGAGTTGTGCTGATAGCGAAAATAGTAATGCTCTCTTCTTGCTTGGATTGGTAAGCGATAAATATTTTTAAAATTTTAATAATACAATTCTCAATATTCATTTATACTTTATATATGTATTATAAAGCAATGTTCATCGGCATAAATATCTCGATATTTTAGGAGGAGATGTGGATTCAGAAAGAATTGAGATTGGTTTACATTATCTCCGATAGGCTGCAAGTCGAGGGCATCTTTTTTCCAAATATACCGCGGGCTTAGTGTTGCTTACGTGAAGAGACATCTCGCGCGCATGGGATCGATCTTTTGAACGAGATATCGAATAAAGTACATCGGTGTCGGGAAAAGGTTTCAAGAATCTTCCATACGATGAGTTGGAAAAAATGGTACGTTATACCATTTATTCATTGCAACAATTTGTTATGTGGACGACCAACTTTGGAAGGCTGAAAATAGATGGCTAAGTGAAGACCTCGTGGAAAGAAGATTCTGCGGTGATCTTTGCAAATGGATGCATGAATATGTAATGTTTTTCAATATGAGTTTTTTATCGATATGATGTAAGCGAGAGTTGAAATTGTAAACTTTTGATCTAATCTAATCATGCTCTATCGTGGTTGTGTCTAGTAATATTCCCATCGTTTTTAGAGTGCACTATACTAAGTATTAGAATTACGCGATTCGTAATATTAAAATTTTGATAATTATGCAATTTTATCTAAATATTATTTCCCTTATTGTAAACTTTTAAGTATTAGGTTAGTGTATAAATCGTTTCGATTACAAAAGAAGATCGAACATGTTGGACTTCTTCTTCGAAACCGTTCTCTGAATACGACTCAAAATATTCCACGATATATCCAAGATAAAGCGAGATCAATGATAAATCGACGTGCGATTTTTACGTGGTGTATTGGGATTATATCGCCGTTGTATTTCGGTCGTAGTGCTAGACGAGTTGGAGTAAAACGCGGAATATTCCAATACAACCGGCGTTGTTCGGGAATAAAACAAGGAATATTCCAATACAACGGCTTTACCTCCGATCATGAACGAGCGTGGTAGTATCCTAGTAATATTCCCATCGTTTTGAGAGTGTCTTATCCGGTATTAGAATTACACGATTCGTAATATTAAAATTTTGACAATTATGCAATTTTATCTAAATATTATTTCCCTTATTGTAAACTTTTAAGTATTACGTTAGTGAATAAATCGTTTCGATTACAAAAGAAGGCTGAACATGTTGGACTTCTTCTTCCAAACCGTTCTTCGAATACAACTCAAAATATTCCCGATATATCCAAGATAAAGCTGGGATCGATGATAAATCGACGTGCGATTTTTACGTAATATCTAAGTAATATTCCGATCGTTTTTATAGTGTATTATATGTTATTAAATTTAAGTCGATTGTGATTTTAAAATTATAACAATTGTTTAACTTTATCTAAAAATTATTTCCTTGATTATAAACTTTTAAGTATTACGTAAGTATGTAAATTTTTTCAATTACAAAAAAAAGACTCAACACGTTGGATTCGTTTCTTCGAAACGATTTGCGAATACGACTCGAAAAATTCCACGATATTTTCACGATGTAGCTGGAGATCAACTGATAGATCTTTGTGCGAGTTATCTCTGCCGTATTGGGATGATATCGGCGTTGTATTCGGGTCGTAGTGTCGACGAGTTGGAGTAAAACGCGGAATATTCCAATACGACGGCGTTGTCCACGAATAAAACGAGGAATATTCCAATACGACGGCTTTCTACCAAATCATGCCTCGAGCGCGGTTGTATCTAAGTAATATTCAGATCGTTTTTAGAGTGTATTATATGTTATTAAATTTAAGTCGATTGTGATTTTAAAATTATAACAATTGTTTAACTTTATCTAAAAATTATTTCCTTGATTATAAACTTTTAAGTATTACGTAAGTATGTAAATTTTTTCAATTACAAAAAAAAGACTCGACACGTTGAGTCATTTCTTCGAAACGGTTTGCGAAATACTGACTCGAAAAATTCCACGATATTTTCACGATATAGCGGAGATCAGCGATAGATCTTTGTGCGAGTTATCTCTGCCGTATTGGGATGATATCGGCGTTGTATTCGGGTCGTAGTGCTTGACGAGTTGGAGTAAAACGCGGAATATTCCAATACAGCCGGCGTTGTCCGCGAATAAAACAAGGAATATTCCAATACAACGGCTTTCTACCAAATCATGCCTCGGCGCGGTTGTATCTAAGTAATATTCGATCGTTTTTAGAGTGTATTATATGTTATTAAATTTAAGGCTGATTGTGATTTTAAAATTATAACAATTGTTTAACTTTATCTAAAAATTATTTCCTTGATTATAAACTTTTAAGTATTACGTAAGTATGTAAATTTTTTCAATTACAAAAAAAGACTCGACACGTTGAATTGTTTCTTCGAAACGGTTTGCGAATACGGCTCGAAAAATTCACGATATTTTCACGATGTAAGCTGGAGATCAGCGATAGATCTTTGTGCGAGTTATCTCTGTCGTATTGGGATGATATCGGCGTTGTATTCGGGTCGTAGTGTCGACGAGTTGGAGTAAAACGCGGAATATTCCAATACGACCGGCGTTGTCCACGAATAAAACAAGGAATATTCCAATACGACGGCTTTCTACCAAATCATGCCTCGGCGCGGTTGTATCTAAGTAATATTCGATCGTTTTTAGAGTGTATTATATGTTATTAAATTTAAGGTTGATTGTGATTTTAAAATTATAACAATTGTTTAACTTTATCTAAAAATTATTTCCTTGATTATAAACTTTTAAGTATTACGTAAGTATGTAAATTTTTTTCAATTACAAAAAAAAGACTCAACACGTTGAATTGTTTCTTCGAAACGGTTTGCGAAATACTGACTCGAAAAATTCCACGATATTTTCACAATGTAACTGGAGATCAGTGATAGATCTTTGTGCGAGTTATCTCTGCCGTATTGGGATGATATCGGCGTTGTATTCGGGTCGTAGTGTTGACGAGTTGGAGTAAAACGCGGAATATTCCAATACAACCGGCGTTGTCCACGAATAAAACAAGGAATATTCCAATACAACGGCTTTCTACGAAATCATGCCTCGGCGCGGTTGTATCTAAGTAATATTACGATCGTTTTTAGAGTGTATTATATGTTATTAAATTTAAAGTGATTGTGATTTTAAAATTATAACAATTGTTTAACTTTATCTAAAAATTATTTCCTTGATTATAAACTTTTAAGTATTACGTAAGTATGTAAATTTTTTCGATTACAAAAAAAGACTCGACACGTTGGATCATTTCTTCGAAACGGTTTGCGAATACTGACTCGAAAAATTCCACGATATTTTCACGATATAGCTGGAGATCAGTGATAGATCTTTGTGCGAGTTATCTCTGCCGTATTGGGATGATATCGGCGTTGTATTCGGGTCGTAGTGTTGACGAGTTGGAGTAAAACGCGGAATATTCCAATACGACCGGCGTTGTCCACGAATAAAACGAGGAATATTCCAATACAACGGCTTTCTACCCGATCATGCCTCGGCGCGGTTGTATCTAAGTAATATTACGGTGGTTTTTCGTTGTATTATGCGTGATTAATACGATACAACGAATTGGGGATAAAAAACACAACTTAAAGGGTAAAACACAAGGAGACCAAAAAAGGTAGCTGAATAAATCAACCATAGCGATACGTACATGCATTCGATAAAATCAAAAACTATGTTCGAACAAATTATCCTATATGTTCATTAGCATCGGTAGAACAATTCTTTAGCGATCTAGAATTCATCGTCCGGATTCATTAGCATGCTTGTGTATGTCTACTGTACATTTGTGATGGAGGCGGTTCTGAGTAATATGAATAAAAAAATTGTAAACATCACGGATTGAATAGTAAATAAATAGCCTCGTCCACATTATAATTTACACGACTTAAGGGAGCCGAGCGTTCCAAACCGGTTGCCTCGTTTTGGAAAATTGTAGCATCACTTGGACCGGCATCTTTATCCGTTCCTACATAAAATTTGACACTTTATGACGGAGACGAGTATAAGTTTTAGAAATAAAAAATATTTCAACAAACTAAACTTACTTTTTCTTTTCATATTTTTTTCCCAATATCCTTTTAATCTTGAATTAGATATCCCTTTAGGACGCACCTTTCTTTGGGTCATTCGGATTTCTCTCTTTACATGGGGTCTTCTTCTTAGTTGTTTTTGCCTTTTGTTGGGGTTCTCTCCCATGTAATATTTCATTGGCGTCGAGTGTTAGTTTGTTTAGTGTATCTAGCACAAACTTCTCGGCAACTTCATGGCCTTGCGTTCTTGTACTTATACGGTACGCTAATTTATGAACATGTGTGCGATATATAAGACCACTTGAGACGATTGGCAACATTTGAGACCCCTTAAGATGTTGATATTCCAAACTTTTGCATATGTCCCTTTTTGCATGTGTACACCATCGAAGTAATATGTGTTTCTCAGAAATTTTGTACACGTTATCATCTTTGAAGAACCCTTAGAGCGTGAGCACACGGTAACCCATCATTTCAAATTTTTTACAAGCGCACGCGATATCCAGATTAGCTGCTGTCTAGTTTCACGATCCGGTATTTGTACGTGTCTACGTTATCGAAGGTTCTTATGTGAAATTCGAATCATTGTTGGCAAATCCTTCCAAAGCAAGTCCACGAACCATGAAGAAACTCGACTCGAACTTCGAGTATAAATTTCGCGTGTAAAGTAAAGCGACACTGCCTCGAACGGGCTGCATTTTCTTGCGGGGACAATAGCGGATTGCTCGCATCGGAAATCCTCATCCTTCTCATTTCTTCGCCGAGTTTTAGCAATATGTTCGAGGGCCGGAAAACATTCGATTACACGTGCTTGTTGGCTTGCGAAGCTATGACGGATGTTATTAGTCGACTCACTCCTGCGTAGATAGGATCCCAGATTCCGAAAATGTCTTTATTGAATGCTGTTGACCAACGATGCCTTATATTATACAATTCATCCAACCATACATTTTCCTGAAGTTCTCCTATCTCGATCATTTCGGCCGAGTTTCTTCGAATTCGGCTTACGAGTCACATCTACGCATGCATTTAAAAAAGAGATCGTGTACTATCTTGTTTTTCCCAGAACCACAATGCACTTTTGAAGATAATTTTTTGTATATATGCCATTGACATAATCTATGTCTAGTGTGTGGCAAGCACTCTTGGATTGCTCTACTCATTGCTTGATCTTGGTCAGTGAATATTGTGATTGGGTGCTTGTTATTCATTATACGGATAAGGGCTTTGAATAACCACTTGAAGGACTCGATCGTTTCATCAGACAAAAGCCAGTTGCAAAAAGCACATTCGCCGATGGTGGTTCACACGAACGATCGGCGCACGACATAGGTTGTATTTATTCGATCTATAGCTTGTGTCGAATATTATGACATCACCGAAGCGATCATAATCGAGTACGGACATCCCATCACTCCATAAGAAATTCAACAATGCCGACTCATCGATTTGGACGTCCCACGCAAACATTGGATCCTCGGCTTGCCGTGCGGTGAATAGTTGTAGTAAGGAATTAGCATCCCCAGAGTTCGATGTGTAATCTTCTCTCTCTTTGTAAGAGATTATATGCATCCCTCTTCGTACGATCCTAGGTTCTCCGCTCCACCAACCTCGTGGCTAGGAAGGCTAAACGCATCGGTGGTTCTAATCCTTGCTTTTGACATTGATGCGAGGACATCGCAGCGATGTCACTCATCTTCTGCTCGAACGCAATAGGTGAGTGTCGCCGACATTCGCCGACGGATGGTTATGACTTTCCATGAATTTCTTTACCGAGCCGGTTCCCTTGGACATCAACGGCATATCGGATCATGGCGGGACGACCGGTCCTTGTATCCAGCTCGCTTGTACCTCACCGATACATTGTCCTTCAATTCTCTCTTCATACCGGCCTTACCACAAACAAACTCCCTTGTCTTGATCCTCCTTGAATTCGACCGATAACTTGATGTGGTCCTTTCGCACGATAAATCCAACAATGTGTGCATAGGCACGATATTTTTCATGTGCTCGCCTTCTCATCATTGATACCGGCTTGAAGCAATATGTTTACCGGTGGATCATTGGAAGCAGCATCTCTCTCGGGTATCACGCGATTGAATCGGGATTTGAATGTCGGTATCAACTATACTTAACAACCAATAATACGAAAATCATATCATGATAGCACACGTGATACTACCATAATAATAAATATAAAAGCATTGGTGTTTTTCGGGTTTATCACTAATAATACACCCAGACTAGTAAATCTTGCACTTAGATTACTAAATAAAACACAGTGAAATACGAAGCAAAGTTACTTCTTAAGATCTTGCTGAATACTACCACAAATTACTGAATTAACACGCATCTGCATTGAAAAAATACTTAACAAGTATACTTTTACGAGACTACATGAATACACCTATAATATTACCAAAATACCACTATGTCTCACTATAAAAGAAAAATTGACATTACTCTTTTGAAAATACGGGCATCTAGCGTAATAAAACGAGTAAATAGAAACAAATGAAACGCATCCTCCACCAAACTACTTAGAATGCTATCTTAAATTGCAGAAATCGAAGCAAACTTAAGTTACTCTTAAGAAGCTGTCCGAATACTGCGACAAAATTACAAAATAACACCACATACTGTGAAGAAGACTTAACAAATATACTTTCACGACCACTACTGAATACACTTATAATATTACCGAAAAATACCAGTGGTTCTTTAAGAAAAATAACTTGACGTTGCTTCTTACGAATCTACGAGGCATACTACCTTAATAAAACTTAAAAACGATGAAGCTGTAACTAAACATTGCATACGATAAAATTTATCAACACGAGGATTTGTTCATCGTAGCTAAATGTAAAGTGAGAATCTTGTTCGATCCGATATATTTTGAGATTCGAACTCGATATCGAACTGATCGGTGGTTTTTAGTGCGAACGGTAGCGTTCTTTAGGCTTTAGGTTAGAATCGAATTCGATCTCCTCAGTTCACGACGAGTATGTCGAGGAAAAACCTGAAGTCTCCGCATCACAAAGATAATGGAGACAAAAAATACGCTTTATCGCTTTGGCGGGGAAAAAAGCGGTAAAAATTTCATGCTTTCTACTTTCGGGTCGGGTCGGGTCGGCGGAATGAAGATAAATAAGCGCTTTTTTTCGAAGCGTCTGCGTGGTGGGGTCAGAAATCCGCGTGTGCGCGTTTTTACAGTTTCTGGACGACGTCATTAGCAGTCGCCGATCCGGACCGAATAAAAATTCCATTTTCGCGAGGCGCGCCTGATAGCCCTCGCTCCGCTTCTTTTCGTTCGGCCTAAATACCGAACTCCCGTGCCCCAGGCGACGTCGCGCGCGGCCCGCCTCGTCTCCGGCCTCCCTCTTCACGTCGGCGTCTCTTCCTCACGCCGTCGAGCCCGTCGTCGTCCGATCCTGCCTCTCGAGCGTGCGGCGTGCCCTTGTTTTCGCGAAACCCCTTTCGCGAAACAGCGCCTCTTTGGCTCGGAGATCGCCGTCGGGCGTTCCTCGCTGGCCTACGCCTTACCGCCGGTGTTCCCTCTCCCGGAGCTCCTACCCGATAGCCTTTGCTCGCCTCAGCTGTCCTCCTCTCCGCCGACCGCACGTTCGGCTATTAGCCCTCGCCGGCGGCGTTTTCTCCAGCCGTCCTCAACGCCGGAGACCCTAACCACCTGCTACTCCTCCCTCTTCTCCTCTCCCAACCAAGTAACCTCACCTCCTCACACTTCAACCGTGAAAAAAAAGAACAAAAGAAAATCTTCCCTCTCTCCACTATTCATTCCCCTTGGACAAAATTCTCTCTCGCGCCGTATCTCTGCCGCCAGTGAGGTCCTCCACTAAAACTCCCTCGTCGGTGCCTTCCCTAACACTCCCCGACTCCTTCTTGCCGTGAGCCACCCGAGCAGCCCTCTTTCATCGGCTTCCTCTCCACCGGTAAAGTCACCTCGCTAGCGCAACTTCTTGGTCCAAGAGCTTCCTGTTGTGAGCCCTCTACCTCGGCGGGTCAGCGTTTTGGTTCGAGAGCCCTCCTACCGCAAGCCTCCTCCATCTAGGCGGCGTAGCTTATTGGTCCAAGAGTTTCCTGCAGAGAGCTTTCTCTACCTCGGCGACACAGCTTTTTGGTCTGAGGGCTTCTTCTCGAGAGCATCCTCTACCTTGGAGGCGCAGTTTTTGGTCCGAGAGTTTCTTGCCACAAGCCTACACCACCTCGGCGGTGTGGCTTCTTGGTCCGAGAGCTGCCAGCCGCGAGCTTCCTCCACCTTGTCAAACAGCGACAAAACTGCAAAGTGGAAAAGTGTGGACGCCTTTCCTCTTTCTGGAGGAAAGCTTATTCCCAGATTTTGTTTGTCGTCTGCAACCTACGCGGTGGTGAGATTATTTTCCCTGACATTTTTGTTTCTAGCTAGCGCTAGGGTTTAGTGTCGCTACACATGTGGGTTCGATCGCCCGCTCGGGTTGCGTTTGACGGCGCGAGTCGGCGCGACCACATGCCTATGTGATAAATCGTTTGCTTTTTTAGATTGAGTCTTTAGGTGATGATTTTTCGTGTGTGGCCAAACACTCTTCGTAGAGCTGAGTGTTTTTCTCTTGTTGTGAGCCCTAGCGCAAATCCCTAAGGCTTGGAGTACCTTTACCCATTGCTTTGGTTTTCCCAACATTCCTTGGAGAAGTTGGGATGTTAGATTTTGCAAAGTGAGAAAGCTTTGCAGCTACTCACTTTGCAAAGTCCTGAGGAGTTGTGAAATGAGAAAAGCTTTGTAGCTAGCCCATTTCACAACGTTGTGGAGATCTTTCCCCTCGAAATCCTCGAGGTGAAACTCCTCACATGCCTCACCCAAGTAGGAGACGGTTACGTCACACTTCCAAATGTCCAAACTTTTAGGTACCTGAGGGCGCTAGCACGAACCTGGTTTACTATCGAGCGCGTTTGTTTGCATTGGATTGCATCACATATCTTGCTTGAAGCATGTTGCATGTCACTTGTGCCACGACCAGCAGCTTCGGCCCGGTCGCCATATCACTTTGGATTCGACCGGCTGCCCGGCCCGGTCGATACTTTGCTTTGGTTCAACCGGCAGCCTTGACCAAGTAGACATTTCACTTTGCCCCGACCGGCCGCACCGGCCGGTCAACGTCTCACTTTGCCTTGATTGCTCGCCTCGTCCTGGTCGGTACTTTACTTCACATCAACCGGTCACCCCGACTCAGTCGGTATAGCACCTTGGTTTGGCTGGCCGATCGACCACTTTGGTTTGGCCGACCTCTTCGACCCGGTCAACCGTGCACTTTGATTCGACTGGCCACAACGACCCGGTCAACCGTGCACTTTGTTTTGACCGACCAAAACGGTCCGACCAACCGATCACTTGGATGCTTTTATGTTTTTTGCATTATTTTGCATGTTTATTTGCATGTGTCTGTTTGCCTACTTGTATGGTGCATTGCATCTTGTATGTGTTCGGTTGCATTATCACTATCACTTGTTAGTGCTGTACCTCTTCAGGTCACTGCCCCAATGACATATATAGTTGTCGGGTCCCTGCCTCCACGACATGCCCATCTTCGGGTCACTGCCTCTACGACACACCCATTCCTCGGATCATTTGTCTCCACGAGACGCCCATTTGTCGGGCTCCTACCTCTAAGGCATGCATATTCTTCGGGCTCCTGCCTCCACGGCAAGCCCATTCGTCTGGCCCCTGCCTCCACGGTACGCCCATTTTCGGGTCACTACCTTCACGACACACCCAACTTCACCGCACACCCATCCGTCAATCCCGTCTTCATGACAACCTCACCTTTTATGAGTTACTGCATTCACGACATGCTCTTCGTCACCAATTATGGGCATTGACTGCTGCATTTACATTTGCATCATTGCATGGATAGCGAGTCAAATTCGATAAAAGAGTGACTCTCGTGTCGGTCGTGGTGCCTTAACAAACATTGCTTGCCGGGCCAATCCCGATGAGTAATGCGAGTTAAGTCTTCGAGATTGACACAAGTATAACTCTGCTAAGAATCCAACGATCTAACTCGTGTCACACTGGATATTACGGGCTCACATTTACTAACCCTTATTTTAAATTTAAAAGAAAAATATAATTTTTTACATATATCCACTATTTTTTAAAATTTATGCATATAACGAATCAGGCCATATGTTACTCCTCTTTCAAAATCCACTTTAGGTGCCACCCTTTGGATCCCTTGGATCCCTTGGATCTTTAGGGCGGGGTCGACAAGGAGACCCTGCCAATGTCATACTTTGTCTGGTGACTTTACCCTTTGCACTTAGATGTTGGTTATGACACTTTTTCGTTAGATGGTGTGCTAGGATAGAATCTAGGATGTGAGGTAGTAATTTTTCTACGCCTCTGGCTATTGTCATATGTGTTCTTGTTCTTGCGCTAGCCACGCCTCACATTTTTTGCGATTTTTGGTTGTATCTGCATGTTGCATATGCATAGTAGTGTGTTAGGGCACTTTTCTGCAGTGAGCCGTGCGTAATTATATGCACACACCCATGTACCGCTATTGGGGAGCATGTAATGATTTATGAACATTTTGCTTACATGTGTTATTTAGCTCTCCCACTTATAAGACACGACTCATTATATACGTTGCATGACTTTCTCCTCTAACGCTTGTTTTTATGCAGATCAAATCTTTTTTTTTACTTATGTATTTTTTAGAGTCTTAGAAGAGTCCTGTAGCAGAAATAATATACATACACGAGTTCTGAGGCGTTTGATGCAGGAACCACGTGGACGAGATCAGGAGCATGTATATGGGTTTCTTGTTATGGGTAAGTTACACAGGTATTTTTTCATGAATGTTGGTTCAAAGTGCCTCCGCCTGATATTGTTCGGGCGGACATACTTGACATATCTTTACGAGGTTTATCGCACGTAGGCTCTTCACGTTTTTATTTTTTTCTTTGTATGTCTTCTTTGTTGTATATTCGTCTTTTCCGGTTCTTCTCTTCTCCGGGCTATTCATATGACTCGGAAGAGAGATTTATTCGGAGAAGAGAAACATACGATGATCGACAGACTGACGTCTCTTTCAGAAAATAAAAAAAAGAAAGAACATGACAAACATATAACAAACATCAAACCTTACTTTTGCACCTTTATACCACACAAATCTTTCATATCAAATAAAAATTAACACAATTTTGACTTTTAAAAGTGAAATACACCTTTTCATGCATAATTAAATTGACATACATGTAAAATGTTATGTTTAGGTGTTAGATATGTAAATACATGAGAATTGAATTAAGTAGTTGTCGGCCGCTTAAAATGCCCGTGCGTCTTTGAGATTTAATTTAATGTATATGTATATATATTAGTTTTGAAAATAAGATTTTTAAATTTTAAAATATGAGAATGAGAGTGGACGGATCTCATTCGTTTAACAGTTTAAATGAACGAGCGTAATATCGCAAGTAACGCATCTAACCCGAAGAATAGACATCCTACTTGACGATATCGGCTCGATCGAATAAGCTACGGAATTCATGACATCCAGTTCAGTACGCGAACGCTTTATGTGGATCGACGAGTTCACTATTTAATACGAAAAGAATTAAATAGGGTTTATATTATCGAAGTGCTTTAAAGCTCACCATAGAGGCGAGCCCTATAGTTAATTACCATCGAATGATCGAAGTCGCTGAGAGAAGCTCTCGATTTAGATCGGGGTTTCGATCTTCGTGAATTCGAAAGGTAGGGTTTTCGACGAAGTGTGGTAGTAAGAAATCTAACGAGTGAAAGGCGCGATGAGGAACGGTTATTTCCGAGTCGAAGGAAACGAGTAGGTAGGGACGTCGCGGATGCTCGAGGAGAACCTCGATGACGTCTGAGGCCTATCATAGGTTGAACTTTAAATTTTGGAAAATGAATTTATTTAGTTTTGATCATAGCCGATTAATTATAGGAATTACATTTACGTAATCGCTCGATTACGTAAACGACACGAAAGATAGGAGGATTCTACACGTATCGGATGACGACGCTCGGAATCACAAGCGAGGTTAGAGGCATATTGTACGACGAAGTTGCCTGAGCTTAAAAGAACAGGTGAGGATTTATGTCGCGATAGGCGGATCTACTCGAATCACATGGGCTTGTTATTTCAGCTAAGGAATGATTTCTGTGATGTCGACACGTATTTCTTTGTTGAAGTTGGTCGTCTTTGCCTCCAGTGCTCCAGTTCAACGTCATCAGTAATCGCTGATTTAGATTTAAGTTTAGGTTAAAGTGAACATGCAAATTGTTTTATTTCGTTTTTATTATCAGCTTTTATTGCGAGTGTGTCTGACGATGACGAAGGGTAACGATAAAGGAAGCGTACGAAAGCAGTAAGAACATCTTTATCTTAAACGGGAGTAGACACGAAGAAAAGTAAAGCATCTTCTGTCGAGTATATACTGTGAAAAAGTAAAGCATCTTTATCTTAGCGAGGAGTAGATCTTAGAAAAGTAAAACATCTTTATGCGATAAAGAAAAGAAGTAGAAAAATCGCTGTGAGTGTACAGTAGGCGATGATTACCGCGATGTATCGTTACCGTTTGCTTTTTTCGTTTTATTGTTTTTACACGGAAAATACATTAGTGCGAAAGAACAGAGTAAACGTAGTAGGGCGGACACTAACTCAGCGGAGAGTGCTAACGTACATGCACGATAAACGAAGTGTGAAAGCCAGACGGTAAAAAAAAGAAAGACGACGAGAGAGCGAAAATCGTGAAAGAAAACAAAGAAAATCGAGAAAGAAAGAAAAGAACACATGGAAGACTCGAATAAAGCACGAATGAAAAAAAAACAAAGTCGTAGCGAAAGCATAAGCACGAAAGAAGCTCGCGAATGTCACGTAAACTCACGGTGAACCGTAGGAAAGCCATGGGGCATGCGCGAAAAGAACTCGTAAGCACGGTGGTGTTAAGGACTCGGAGACATCTGTATATGTCGCACCTCAGGTCTTGATCTACAGACCGAGCTTCTGAGAAGGCTGGCCCTACTCGACTCGAGTAGCAAGCTATGGGCCTTTGTAAATTTTCACACATTTCATTTTAGGTTTGCATGCAAGTAAAAGCTGTAGGTAAGTAGACTGTGTTGTGGTGAAGGTAATTTTGTATTTTTCAAATGTATGTATTTTGTTTTAAAATATTTTTAGTCACGAGTCATTACTTACACTAATAGAGTTAGGATTCTAACGTCTTTAAGCAGTCGGCGGTAGAAACTCCGATGACGGGCGAATAGTGTCGTGATTCTAGCTCTCTTCTCTAGAGTACGAGTCGGTGTGACACTGTTCTATGATTCTCTCCTGCGCTTCCGCATGCGGTATTATCGGTGTCACACGCACTTACAGATCTTGTTTGATGGCCGCCTATAACCAAAGGGGTTATATGTGCGCACTACACGTCCACCTGTAGGTCGCAGACGTTGAGCGAAACGGGGGAGAAAAACGAGGACGAGGGACGAGGAAAGAAGAGGAAAGCGGTCCACTCTAACATGATTTTCGTAAAAAGAGGTGAACCGTTTTCCGATGACTGTCAAAGCAGTAAGTCGCGCAGACTCCGGCCGTCCTCGCATGACCACAAAAAGGACCTAAGGAACGTCGGCGCTCTCAAACGGGATGAGGACCGGACGCAGGGAACACGCCCTTCCCCGACAACGATGTCGCAAAGCGTGAAAACGAGACATAAGAATGCGGCCAAGTGCTCGGACTGCGGACCATTGCTTGTGATTCCTCAGGAATATCGTATTCGAATCACAAGCCTACTTAGAATCGAAGCATCTTCTTTTACAAATTTGAAAATCGATGACATATCATACTAGAATTGTAACCTCTTGATGCCACGGAATCGGGCCCGAACAAATATTGGACACTGGATCAAATATATCATCGATAACATCCCAAGTGAATGCCACAATTTAAAGCCGTATAACGTCGTAATCGAGCCCGAAACATATGTCCAGAACACCACTAAAGCATGGGTCCAACACAAGGAACCCGAGCCCACCAAAAAGGCCAAAACCGAGAAGTAACAAGAGGGAAACCAGCCCAGCAGGTGGGGCAAACTTAGAGACAACAAACCACGAAACAGCTCCAGCAAGGGGCAAAACCGAAAGGTAACAAACCACAAAAAACGCTGCCCGACAAGAGGGCAAAACTGAGAAACGAACAACCATAAAAATGCAACCCAACAAGGGGCAAAACTGAGAAACAAAAGCCACCAAAACAGCCCCATAATTCTCAAAACCGAGAGACAGCCAATACCAAAACCGAGTAGCACAACGGTGCCGAAACCGCCCTAACTCCTCCACATGCATATAAAAGAACAAGAGACCCTTCAACAATTCATAACAATAGGAGCAAGTGAAGAACTCTGTTCAAAGTATTGGTTAGAAAAGCTAATAGTTTGCCATGATAACCAAACCTATAACATGCTTGCAAGACTCAAATGAGTTCTCCAATTTTTCATGCTAGATAAGCCCAAATGTAAAACCACAATTTTTATTTTTTTATTTTGAACTTCACCTTAAGCATAAAAGGAGAAATAAGATAGTAACATGTCGATCTTTCACCATTTTAAGCAAATAATCAAATCCAACTTTAAAACATGCTCGCATTTAAATCTTTATCCTGCTTAAGTAATAGGTTTCCCACGAATGAAACTATAATAGCAAGCTAGCATGCCACTAAAGAGGGGGAGCAAGAAATTATCATTTGTGCGGCTAAATAAATCAGTCCATGGCATGTAAACAACCAGCCTAAGCATCAAATAGGAAGAGCCGAACCAACAGCAAGGTTACGGGTACCTGGGGCCAAACCGAGAATGAGAGAGGAGTAGAGGAAGGCATACCAGGTAGTGTAGAGCACACAAGAAACAACAAAGACAACCAAGCTCCACTCCAACACTAATTTCTCAAGAGGAAGCAGTCAACCAACCAACCAACCCTAAATTCATCATAAAACGGGGCCTTTATAGGCAGGAGAGTGAAAGGAAGGTCGCTCCTTACCTGTAGAGCTGGGCACAAGTGGGGAAGGGTCAGGAAGATGGCGACAAAGTGTCGCAGCTAGGGGCCGAAGCTCGGCAGCAGGAGATCACGCGAGGTGACCCTCGCGCAGGATAACACTCGAGAAGGTATGGGGAGAACCACGCGTGGCTCGAGAGGGCAACGGCTACAAAGAAGAGGCACGCTCGAGCGCGGGAGAGCGAGGGAACCGAGCCCCCGTCGAACGAGCGAGAGAGACAGCCAGCCGATCGAACGGGTAGGGATTAGGGCTCAGGATAGATTAAATAGGTTTAAAAATATATATATATATATATTATTAATTTTATTAAAAACACGCCCAAAATCGCAATTTTCGCTCCGGCAGGTGATCGTCGCAAATCAAATATCAATTTTAGGCGAAACGACGTTCGGGCACGCAACGGCGCAGTCCGTTTCGTCACCCGAGGTCGTTGGGACAACCTCGTCGACGGTCGCGTCGAAAGCGCGTCAAATCCGGCGTTTTCTAAAATTCTGACTCGACGTCGCTCGTCCTAGCATTTTGACTTCTGATTCTGGTCCGTCGCGGAGAATTTCAAAGCGTCTAGGCCGTGACTCGAGGAATTTGTGCTCGGTGGTGCAGGAAACGTGCACGAGGCTGTCCTAAGGTCCGGTGGTTCCATAGGAGCTCAATTTGGATTCCTAACGTCGATTCCGACATGCTATGAAGCTAGCGGTACGGAATTTCGTGCGAGATTCCAAAAGAATAAAGAGGTGGTTTTGAGCATTTTAAAATGAGGTAGGCCCATTGCTAGGAGTCTAAGATCGTCGGGGAAGCTCCTAAAGCTAGAACCCTAAATCATAGGAGGAAAACTAAACCTCGACAAAAGTGAGGTCAACAGTAGTATGTATGTAAATCTTCGGAAATTTTATTTTAGGTTAATGTGTCCATCCGCCTGATGGTCAATCTTTACTATTCTAAATGAAGATGTAATTCTGGAATGTCACTTTGTAGGATTCCATATATATACCACATTGTATTAGGGTGTGCTAGCTGACCTTACTGACCTACATTGTACTTGTTCTTTTACTAAATTCATGTCTCTTTAATTAATTTAAATTATCTATGATATATGAACTCCTTATTTCTTTTGAATGAAATGGTAGGTTCAATTGGTATTTATGTGCCACTAGCTCAACAACGGGATGCTACCATTTTCTAGAGAAATCTTTGCTAGGAAGTTGTTCAGCGCTCCTTCATTGGATTCTCATCCTCTTCCATGTCCAAGGCAATTAATCTTTTTTTCCTCAAACATTCTCTTTCATATGATTTCCTTCATTTTGTTTTTCAATGCTCTCATTCATATTAATCTTTCTTATTTATTTTGTGTAATTTTGTTCAGTTCTATGTTAACAATGAAAACTAGCAATGAGGGGCTGCAGTTTGCTTTATTAACGAACTGTTATTTTCATGTCAATCTTAAGACTGAATTTTGCGCGAAGTATGAGAAGCACCATCCTACGATGCACCCAAAACCCATGGATGAAGTTCCTTGAAAATGTGAAATTGCGTTTAAAAGACATGGCATCTGTAAGCATACTTAAGTAAGATTAAGGGTCTCAGTGTCTTTAGAAAAAGTTGTTTAATTTATAAAAAATAAGGATAATTTCTTTTATGCTTGTTTGAATGCATTTTATTATCTTATTTTATAATAATTAGATTGATCAAACACAATGACGCATTTTTTGGGTCAAATTTCAAATGTTTAAATTAACACATCAGGCAATCTGCTATTTATTTACTTTGAAAAGCCGGTTTTGACAATATGAATGTTATATGAAATGCATCCTGTGGTTCTATTGGTTAAATGTTGGCATGTCACAGTCCGTTCCTGGTTTTAATGTGCAGAAACCCTTAGATTGGTCTGTAAACTGTTTCTGCTCTGAGGATGTAGAACTCACTCGAATGTTTCATGCAGAGTTTATATATATATATATATATATATATGTAGCATTATATTCATTAAATGCAATTTCCATTGGTTCTCTGAGTACTAAAAAGAAAGAATGTCTTGGATTGAAGGTACTCGTTATAGTATTACATCTTTATAGAATTACAAGCTATTTTAGAGCTTAAGCGATTGAATTGGTGCTCTTGCTCATTGCCAGGGAAGCTCATTTTTGGTATGTAGTGCCTGATGAAGTGAAGTGTGAGTCCCTACTAAAGCAATATTTAAAGATCCTGTCTCCATGTGAAAGACAAGCTGTTTTACGCATAAATGGAGCCAAACTACAGAAGGGTGCACTATTAGCGCGTACCCTGGCGCGCACCACCCTCTCAAGATGTATGTTAAAGTATACTTATCTTTTTTGTCACTCGACTGTTATCCCTTCTGATCAGTGATGCTCCGTCAATACCTTTAGTTACTACCATTTAATAATGTTTTTCACTTATCCATTCGAATGCCTTATGATTTGTGATGTTTTCTAACAACCCAATATCTTTATTCACTATTATTTAAGACTGGTTTTTATTCTTATCCATTCAAAATCATTTAAAATGAAAGTAGGGAGTAGAAGCTTTTATTTATCTTGTTGCAGTGATTTATTTTGTTGCATTCAATGTGACATCCTTATATTGTTAACATTGTTGTTCCACTTTCCTCGTATATCCAATGCTTGTGTATTTCACTATTGCATTTTGTATTTTTTTTGTTCTTGTTTTTGTGTGGTGATGTTTGGAAGATTTACCCCAGTAAATAAGTTCCATGTTACCATTCGGAGATGGACGAGTTTACTTTTATTTAACAATGGTTGAAAACACACAGGCTTAATTAGATGGATAATTCTCAGCTTTGTTGAAGTATGCTTCACTTGTTGAACGTGTTAGGAAAGAGTGTATATCTTAACACAAGGTTAAGTATGATGAACCAAGTTAACATCTAAAGCGGCCAATTGCAACAAATAAGAACACCAAAATTTACATGATTCTGCTTAGGTTAGCATGCGTCCATGAACACAATAGTGTTCAAGTAATCTATTAAACTTTAAATGAGATACGTGAAGAAGATAGAATCCTATAAAGTTTGAGATATGAATAAAGATATTTTTTCTAGTTGAGAGAAAATGCATTCATGAAGATGAGGTTTTAGATGTTGAGACTGAGATGCTATTATTGCTCTAGTTGCTCTCCTTCCTCTCTATTGTAACAGTTCAAATGAGAACTTTTTTTATGACCACTGATTCTTCTTTTTCTAGAACAAAAAATTTTAACACCTCTTCATTTTTGAGAAGCTAAAAAACTCGCACTGCAAAACCTCCCAGAAAATTCCCTTTTTTTCTCCTTAGATTATTCCTCACCCTCTTCACCCCCCTCCTCATATTTTCCTTCTTATTTCGGGATTCTTCAACACAATACAAACATCTCTTTGTATTGTGCTTAAGCATGAGGGTTAGCAAGCTTGGATTTAATGAAAATTATGTTTGGTAGCCACTATCTTTGAAAATTAGCCAAATTTAACATTATCTGCATCAAGCTGACGTAAATAATGCCCTCTTGAATGGAGATTTTGAAGAAGTGTATATGAAGATAATACCAGGACTAGAGAATGATTCTAATAAATACCTAGTATACAAACTTAGGAAGTCTCTCTATGGTCTTAAACAATCACCAAGGGTATGGTTTGAAAGGTTTGCTAAAACTATGAGATCCAATGGATATTCTTAAGGTCTAGCAAATCATTCATTGTCGATAAAACACACTCACGAAGATAAGATTACTGCACCGATAATATATGTGGATAATTTGATTCTTACTGCTGATGATGAAAGGAATATTCTTAAAATCAATGAAGTGCTTGTCATTGAGTTTGAAATTAAGGTCCTACGATTCTTACTGGTGATGATGAAAGGAATATTTTTAAAATCGATGAAGTGCTTTTCATTGAGTTTGAAATCAAGGTCTTAGGAACCATGAGATATTTCATAGATATGGAGGTATAAAGGTCTAAGAAGGGCATTGTTATATCACAAAAGAAATACATCCTAGATTTGCTAAAGAAGATAGAGGTGATTGGATGCAAATCTTCTGAGACTCAATGTAACCAACAAGAAGTCTAATAGGAGAGAAGAAAGTATATCCGTGGATCAGGGAAGATGTCAAACATTGGTAAGAAAATTCATATACCTGTCACATATTAGGCCATATATTGTATACTTTATTTGTATTATGAGCTAACATATGAATAACACAAATGAAGAGCATTTGGAGATGGTATATAGGATCCTGAGGCTTCTCAAGAAGACCTCTTGTTATGGATTAATTTTTGTGAGGACTAGAATAGAGATGTAGAAATCTACATTGGTGCAAGTTGGACTAGGAAACTCACTGACAGAAGGTCCACCACAGGTTATTATTCCTATGTTTGGGGGAATCTAGTCACATGTAGAAGTAAGAAACAGGTATTTATCTCTAGAATCAGAGCTTAGGGCACTTGCCTTAGGAATTTGTGAAGGGATATAGATTCAAAAATTATTGAGGGAATTGGGTTGTATCTCTAATAGGCCTATTTAAATATTTTGTGATGGTTAAACTACCATAAGTATTGACAAGAATCCTATGCATCATGATATGATCTAAAATTAATAGACGCTTTATCTATAAAAAAGTGAATGGTGAAATTATACAACTAAGGTATATCCTGACACACCAAGAAATTACTGATGTCTTCACCAAAGCTCTTCTTTTAAACAATTTCTCAGAGTTTAATACCAAGCTTGGTCTCTGCAACGTCAATGACCCAGCTCGAGAGGGAGTGAGGAAATCTAAGAGGATCGACCTCCTTTCCATGGTGGCCCTAGGCCGACCATGCACGCAAATATGGATGGGTTATTTGTAGACAATTTGGGAAAGTTCTTGATTAATTTTTATACTCTTCTTATTTATGTTTATTTCGGAATGATTTCCTTTGCATGTTTAGACTATATATATTTGGTAAGATTGTAAATAAGGAGAGACTGATTTCCACATATATGTAGCCTTATGGTTGAAGATTGGTAATATGTATCCAAGCTCACCCAAAGCCATCGTCACTCACCTGGAGTCAACAGCTACAAAGGGACGGGTCGCAC
Source organism: Papilionanthe hookeriana x Papilionanthe teres (assembly GCA_022702705.1). NCBI lineage: Eukaryota > Viridiplantae > Streptophyta > Magnoliopsida > Asparagales > Orchidaceae > Papilionanthe > Papilionanthe hookeriana x Papilionanthe teres. Next base: position 25,353,031 of record CM040421.1, read on the forward strand.
CTGTCACCAGAACCCACGCACGCAGGAGAGGATTGAGAGGAGGAGGAAGAGGCATTGGGAAGTAGAGAAGAACTTCCCCGATTATGCTAAGGAGGCGGCTCGGCGGGGCCGATGCTCGAAGAGGAAAGCCCCGGTATCGAGGAGGAGCTCGAGCGGGCGTCCCGCAACGTCACCTCCCATGGCGTGAAGAGGAGAAGGCTTCGTACAACGGGACGAGACTAGGCGAGGAGAAGAAGCCCAGTCAAACCAAGCTAGGGCACGAGGCGAGTATGCCCACGGGAAAGAAATGAGAATGGCGCCAGGCGAGTGCGGGGAGGGTAGGAAAATAGGGTTTTAGGGTTTTAAAAGGGTTTAAAAGAAAAAAAAGAATTTATTTTAGTAAATAACGTCAAATTTCGCGTCACGAGTCCGTGCCCAAAACATAGCAAGTTATATGTCTTTCCCAAGCAAATTCGACGTCCCGGACGCAACGGCGCATTCCGTTTCGCGATTCGAGTTCGTTCGGAGAATCTCGTCGTCGGTCGAGTCGAAAGTGCGTCAAATTTGATCTCGTCAAAATTCTGTCCTTGATGTCGCTCGTTCTGGCATTCTGACCCTGATCTTGACCCGTCGCGGAGAATTTGATGACGTTGAAGGCGTGGCTCGAGGAATTTGTGCTCAGTAGTGCATAAAATGTGCACGAGGCCATCCTAAGGTTCAGTGATCCTATAGGAACTCAATTTGGAGTCCTAACGCTAATTCCAACCTACCTGCTGTGAGCTAGAGGTCAGGAATTCCGTCCGGGACTCCAAAAGAGTGTCGAAGTGGTTTCGAGCATTCTAAAAACGAGGTGGGCCCATTGCTTAAGAATCTAAGATCGTCGGGGAAGCTCCTAAAGCTAGAACCCTAAATCCTAGGAGGAAAACTAAACCTCGACAAAAACGAGGTCGACGGATGGACCCCGATAGGTGTGGTGCGCCGGACGGGCACCGCGCGTATTAGTGTTGACCGAAGAAGATCAACAAACAAACACAAAGCCGCCTAAGTAAAATACTTAGGACAGGCCGCGAGGAACGAAAAAAAAAAAGAGAGAGTGAGTAGTTTCCGCTGGGGAAAAAGAGGGGGAACTCTCAATTAAGAGAGCCGCGACTTAAAGTTCAGGTTTTCAAATTTCAAACATAGATTTGATTTCGATTCCAGAGTAAAATTCGAGTTTTTGGAAAAGTGAAGAGACTGGATTGAGATGGAAAGCGCAAGGACTCACATCCAACTCAAAGACCGAACAACAAAAACATGACTAGAATCATTATGACGGGAAAGAATCCCAAAGTAATGCGGAATCAGATGCCTTGATTCAATCGAAGGGCTTACTCCTCAACCTCTAAAACAGACAGGAGAACATTGCGAAGCAATGCGGTATCGGATGCTGGGATCCTCAACCCCTAAAACTTGAAAGGAGACCATTGCTAAGCAATGCGGTATCGGATGTTGGGATCCTCTACCTCTAAAATTGACGGAGATCATTGCAGAGCAATGGGGTATCGGATGCTGTGATCCTCTACCTCTAAAATTTCAAAGGAGACCATTGCCGAGCAATGTGGTATCGGATACTGGGATCCTCAACCTCTAAAATTTCGAAGGAGACCATTGCTGAGCAATGCGGTATCGGATGCTGTGATCCTCAACTCTAAAAATTGACGGAGACCATTGCTGAGCAATGCAGTATCGGATGCTGGGATCCTCAACCTCTAAAATTTCGAAGGAGACCATTGCAAAACAATGCGTTATCGGATGCTGGGATCCTCAACCTCTAAAATAGGCAGGAGAACATTGCAAAACAATGCGGTGTCAGATACTGGAATCCTCCACCTCTAAAATTTCGAAGGAGATCATTGCAATGCAATGTGGTATCGGATGCTGGGATCAACCTCTAAAATTTCGAAGGAGCTCATTGCAAAGCAATGCGGTATCGGATGCTGGGATCCTCAACCTCTAAAAATTTCGAAGGCGATCATTGCAATGCAATACGGTATCGGATGCTGGGATCCTCCACCTCTAAAAATTGACGGAGACCATTCTGTGAGCAATGTGGTATCGGATACTGGTATCCTCAACCTCTAAAACAGACATGAGACCATTGTTGAACAATGCGGTATCAGATGCTGTGATCCTCAACCTCTAAAATTGACGGAGACCATTGCTGAGCAATGCGGTATCGGATACTGGGATCCTCTACCTCTAAAATATCGTAGGAGATCATTGCAAAGCAATGCGGTATCGGATGCTGGGATCCTCTACCTCTAAAATTTCGGAGGAGACCATTGCAAAGCAATGCGGTATCGGATGCTGGGATCCTCAACCTCTAAAATTTCGGAGGAGACCATTGCAAAGCAATGCGGTATCGGATGCTGGGATCCTCTACCTCTAAAACTGACGGAGACCATTGCTGAGCAATGCGGTATCGGATGCTGGGATCCTCAACCTCTAAAATAGGCAGGAGATCATTGCAAAACAATGCGGTATCGGATGCTTGGGATCCTCTGCCTCTAAAATTGACGGAGACCATTGCTGAGCAATGCGGTATCGGATGCTGGGATCCTCAACCTCTAAAATTTCGAAGGAGACCATTGCAAAGCAATGCGGTATCGGATGCTGGGATCCTCAACCTCTAAAATAGACAGGAGAACATTGCAAAGCAATGCGGTGTCGGATGCTGGGATCCTCAACCTCTAAAATTTCGAAGGAGATCATTGCAATGCAATGCGGTATCGGATGCTGGGATCCTCAACCTCTAAAATTGACAGGAGAGGGAATATGAGGGTGTTTCATATCCCACACGAAGAGTCGATCGACACGGACCTTGTTTGGGAAAGGATGTGATTCCACGCCAACAGAACCCATCGAAACTCGCGGCTGTGTGTCAATAGAATCAGCTGATCCTTTCTCAAACAAGCGAGAGAATTGAAGGGATAACAATCACAGTCTCAGACTGGAGAAAATCAGATTCGGAATTTGACATTTAAATTTGGGAGGAATTCGTGCAACCTGTGCAGTGCAGAAGTTTGCTGAAAAGCCGGTGTAGAGGTTTCTGAAAATTCACAAGGTGCAGAGTTTTATTTGGCGTTGACTTTTATTCTGGGATTTGGACCCAGTTTAAGACAAGTGCAGCATCGGTGCTTCGTAGAACAAGACGACCTTTGAAACATCACAATGCGCGACATTTCTTGAGGTATCGTCCACTGACTGAAGGTGCGTGTAGAGAATAACTCCCTTTAAGGTGCTATCAGAATCACATTCTTTCAAGTACCTATAAAGGTGTTTTATCTCTACGGATGTCATCGCTGAAGAGGACAAAACTCTGTAGCTTCGTTTGTAGTAGTCACCATTTGATCTGTTGTAGATTCTGTAAAGGTTGTTGAAGTTGATTCTGAGAAGTATTTCTGGCGTTTTTTGAGTTGAAGTCGGAGTTGTATCTGAGAAATCTTTCTGACATTCTTAGAGTTGAAGTTGAAGTTGTATTTCTGGGCGCTGAAAGACACGACTTCAGGGTCGAATTTCCATTAATTGCTAATAACGTCGTCGTTTCTTTAATTCTTTCTTTCACGGGCCTAAGCGGATCCCAAAATTTCGGTTCATGTGATCGAAAATATTTTCATCTGTCGAAGATATTTACGAGCGAATTAATGACCGACCAAAAGGCATACAATCAACTTGACTCTCTCAAAGCATAATATCGGAGGAAGCTTCTAAGGTTGCCTTTCGAGTTTCGTTAATCGGGGGAAGATTAAGACACCGATTTTTGGTTATATGCTTGCCTCGAAGCTTCTTCTCGGGGAGCATTCTTTTTTTATCTTGAGCTTTTCGCTCTCCTTTTTTATTGAGGATTACTATATCCAGTGAAGCACGGATTAAAGATTTTGAATGTACTGGATTGTGACACCGATTTTTGATTGTGTGCTCACCTCGAAGCTTCTCCTCGGGAACCTTTTTTTTCTTTCCTTTTGTTTTACGAGAATTCTTGTATACGGTAAGACGTATTTACATTAAAGATTTTGAATGTCAAAAGCTCCACCGAATAATAATTAGAAATGTCCCTTAATATGAATCACGGGATATTATAACTTTTCGAAAGTACGGACCCGACCGCATGACGAGAAAATTAAAAGGCTCGTGATATCCCAAGTCAATTACTCGTATTTCAAACACTGCTTCATTTTGAAATCCACTTAGGACCCAGTTCGAATTCCTTAAAGAAAACAATTCAGTTATTAGGGCATTAATTTGATTCTTTCTGAAGATGTAGTCTTAGCAGAATATCCATTTTGAGATTTCCAAATATCGAGCAATTCTTGACAAAAACAAACTCCTTTTCTTCATTGCGGTAGGAAAAACGGTACAGACCATCACTGATCATACTAAGCAACAAAAGTAGTACCATAATAACCAAAGAAGTGTCTGTCAGATTTGTCGGTGCGTAGATATCGATTGAAGCGAAACACATTGCCCGAAATCGTATTGATGGAACTTATTTCGAGTTCCATTCAAATATTCATCGGGGATCGTTGCGCTTCCATTTCGAAGTTCTCCTCAAGCCAGTCTTTGAAGGCTGCTGGCATTCGTCGCATGGTATGTCCGACGAACATGTGGTATGGACGATATCTCGGATGTCCTTTCACGTTGACCTCCTGCGGTCTCTTTGCTACGGACGACACTGAATTCGGGATTCTTAATCGGACTTGCGGAACATCTTCCTTGCTTGCTTCATCTTTAAAAGAGTATATCCTGCTTGATCGATCAGTTGTGGTTGGAACTTGCCTCTCATCGTATCTGGTAAGACGTCTGCTGAAGTGATCGTTGTGCATTCTGACGAGGACGTTGGAAGGTTTGCTGAGGTTGTTCGGCCTGTATTTGCAACTGTCGCTTTCTCCTGTTAACCACCGCAACTGTTCCAGATTTCCTTTCATGTCTTGGTCGTCCTGAACTTCTCGACATTCTCGTATGAATCCATATGCTTGATTTCTTCTACCGGATTGCTAGCCTTGCTGAGTAACTTCTCGAAAGACAGCTGATGGTGAGTCCCTTAAGCATGAAAGCATATTGCCATGGATGCTTTTGAGTAGGATCTCGATCGCATGATGTTACATGTGCGAGGTTCGCACTTCATGCTTAAGGTTTCTCCACAGTAGGATGTATTCCACGAAGTTTCATCGGCTTCAGCTTCTGCTTCCACAAGACTGCCTATAGTGACGTGGTGTTGAACCCTGACAAACGCTTGACAAAAAGATTCTCCATTTCTGCGAAAATCTTCAGCTGAACGCGTTCGATAAGTACGCGTACCGAGTCGAAGCGATTACGAAAGACTACTCACAGCTGTCGGAGCGATGGCGCATCACTACCCCCAGCGTTGCGACGAAGCCTGCTCGAAAGTGTACAACGTCTTGTCGAGGGTTTCCAGTCCCGTCGAAAGTCCTGAACAAAGGAGGTACGAAACCCTTGGGGTATGGGACGACATCGAACTCCTCCGGGTAGGGTCTATCCTTTGAAATTGACGCGTCCGCTTTCAATTGGGCTAAGCCTTCTTTTACCTGTTGTTCGATCGTTGCGTAATGTCTTTTCGGCATCGTATTACGAGTTGAATCTTTCTTTGGCGGCACATCTCGGCTTGCAGAAGCGACTTCCCTTCTTTCGTCGGTAACATGACCAATCTTTGGCTAGTTCATATCTGGAGATGCCACTTGCTGTGAGTGTGACTGTCTCTGCGCTGCCATCATGGCGGCCGTAATTTCTTCGATCTTCTTCTCGAGGCGGTTAATAATTTCGTCTTTCTGCTGGGAGGCCCTTTGCCACTCATCCGCTGCGTCCTCCTCACGAAGAGGAGTGTCGCTTGCGGCTAACATGGCTCGGGTCTCGATGACGTTGATTTCTGCGAATTCGTCCTCCTTGTAGCTTGTTAGGTTGTAATCTTCATCTTCAAAGTCTTCTTCCGATCTTCGAGACGGTCGTGCAATGTCAGCTCGAAGCTTTTCCATAGCGGACTCAAGTGACTTTCCTTTGATAGCTTTAAGATCAGTTGGAGGCCTTTGAGAAACATCATTTGTTTTCTCGAGCATCGGCGTCGTGCAGGAGCTAATCGAATCACACAAAATCATATTTATAGAACCCTTTTCAGTTTCTTTTAAATAGTCATTCGGGATTGTTAAGTTTCCGCTTCTGAAATTCTTCTCAGCCCGATCCTTGAAGGCGAAGCAGGTTTTCTATAGTGTGGCCGAGCAACCGGTGGTATGGACAGTACTGAGGATGATCTTTCTTGCCGGCCTCCTCTGGCTTCTTTGGCTCCGGTAGTGTGAATTCTGGCCTCTTTATCAAGTAACGGAACATCTGCGACACTGACTCCTCTTTGAACGAGTACACCTTGCTTAATCGTTGATTCATCGTCGGACCCTGTCTCCCATCTATCTGGTATGGTCTCAACTGAAACGACTGCTCATCAGACCGTTGCGGTTGCTGTCGCGGCTGATTGATCTTCAGAATTCCCTGATTGCGTTTCCATTCCTGTGCCTTTGTCATCTGCACGGACTTTGAATCAGACTCAATTCTGAACTTAGGAGACGGTAGAACACAAGCCTCGACTGACTCTTCCTCATGTAGAATACCCTTTCCTTTGGTTAGCGGAGCGACTGGTACAGCGGTAGCGAATCCGACAGTAGGAGCAGAAACAGTCTCAGGAGTAGTCCCAACAACATCTGAGTTCTTTTCAATCCATTCCTTCTTTAGCATGGGGAGTTTCTCAACAGTCTTCAGGTTGAACATTACAATAGGTTTAACAGACTTGCTCATTTCAGGCTTCGTCATCTCAACAGCCACATCTCCGAACTTAGCTTCAACATCGTCGAACCCTTGCCCAAACTTAATGACTGACAGATCAGACAGCTCATCTCTATTGACGGCGAACTCTACTCCGGAGGCAAAAGAAAATATCAACTTTGGCGAAGACATCGCTCCTGGCATTTAAAGAATTTCTAGAAGTCAGTAATGTCCCGGTGTCTTGCAGTTTCAACGGAAGTACTCAGCTCTGCACTTGTCTTTGCAAGCTGGGCAATTCCCTCATTACGTTTGGTGTTTTCACCTTATTTTATTTTTATTGTTCATTTAATTTCGGGATTTAAACGGAAGGTACAAGAGCGAGAGATTTCGTTTAATTTGCGATAGCAAATCGAACCGGGAAACACGAAGTGAAAGGGAAATTCGAGGACCCGATCTGAGCCGAGGTCGCGGCGCACCTCGAGCACTGACACACCTGATGGGGGTCCGAGCCCGCAAAATCAAAATAAAACCTAAGGATTCCCGAACCACTGCTGTTTAAAGGTGATTAAACGGACGGTTCGAAATCCGAGAGAGTTGATTGTGTTTGCCCAGAAAGAAATGAGCGAAGCGAGCCGACGGAAGAATAACAATACTGGACTATGAGGGACATGGACACATTGTCGATGTGCGAAGATAGAAACCTTTGATTTAATGGAGAGTAGAGTTATTCCCCAGCGGAGTCGCCAGAAGTTGTCGGCCGCTTAAGAGCTGCGTCTTTTTTTTTAGATTTAATTTAATGGATATATGTATATTAGTTTTGAAAATAAGATTTTTAAATTTTAAAATATTAGAATGAGAAAGGACGGATCTCATTCGTTTAGCGGTTTGAATGAGCGAGCGTAATATCGCGAAGTAACGCATCTATTCGAAGAATAGACACCTACTTGATGATATCGCTCGATCGAATAAGCCATGAAATTGCGTGACATCAGTTACGGTGCAGCGAACGCTTTATGTGGGCCAACAAATTCACTATTTAATACGAAAGAATTAAATAGGGTTTATATTATACGGGGTCTTTAAAACTCACTATAGAATGAGCCACTATAGTTAATTACCTCTCAAATGACCAAAGTCGCTTGAGAGAAGCTTTCGATTTAGATCTCGGGTTCTATCTTCACGAAGTCGAAGGTAGGGTTTTCGACGAAATTGTGATAAAAGGAGATTCGATAGGTGAAAGGCGCGATGTGGAACGATTATTTACGGAGTCGAAGAAGAAGGGTAGGGGATGTCGCGAGATCTCGAGGAGGACCTCGAGGACGTCTCGACTATCTATGGTTGAGGCTTTAAATTTTGGAAAGAGATTTATTTTAATTTCAATCCTGCAAATTAATTATAGGAATTACGTTTGCATAATGTCCGATTATGCTGAACTACACGAAAGACGGGAGGGCTTACGTCGTATCGGACGACAACCTCGAAGCTTCAAGCGAGTTAGGGCTTATATCGCGCGGGAGGCTGTCATAGCTAAAAGAACATGTGAGGGTTTATGTCGCACTGCGACGAATCTACCTCGAAGTCCTAGGAGCTTATTATTTAAAGCTAAAGTATGATTTCTGTGATGTCGACACGGAGTTTCTTTGAAGAAGATGGCCGTCTTGCCCACCGTGCTCCGAGCTCCACGTCGTAGCAGGAATCGCGATTTAGGTTTAAAGTCTTAAGTTAAAGTGAGCGTACGAGTCGTTTATTATTTTTATTGCGAGTGAGTGTGTCGATCGTGACATGAGTAGCAAAAGAAACGATCATAAGAACGTGTTATAGCAATTAAACGATAGACGTGTCATGCTAAACAGGAGTATACTTAATTTATGCAGGAAATACGTCTTATAACGAGTAAAACATCTTGAGCAGGAGAAAGTACTGAAATGTAAAGCATCTTAAGCAAGTATATATGCTTGAAAGTATAAAGCATCTTAATGAAATATATGTCTTGAAAGTGTAAAAGCATCTAAGTAGATATAACGATAAGGAAAGTAAAAGCTATCATGAAATCTAGTATCTTTCTTTATCATCAGTGTATTATTACTTGTTTATTGTTATTTTATTTTTATTTTTCTTATTTCATGCAACAGATTTATTAATACTGAAAGAACGGGAGTAGAAGTAGTAAATTGAAAGCAATCCTAAGCTTAAACGGAGTACTATACGATATGCAAAGTAGTAAAGTCGAAAACTCAATGATAAAAACGAAAGAAAGACAATGAAGAGCGAATAAAATCATGAGGAAAACCAGAAAATCGAGAAAGAAAGAAAAGAAACGTCAGTAGAAAAGCTCCAGAAAAGTCACGACGAACAAAACAAAATCGCATGAAAACGCATGAAAATACGGAAGAAACGCACGGACGACCGCTAAACTCATGACGAAGCATAAGAAAGCCATGAGGCATCTGAAAGAAAGACCCGTAAGCACGGTGGTGTTTCGGACTCGAAGCTATGCTTAATATCCGGAGCTTGAGTCTTGATACTAGGCACGACTTCTGCAGAAGGCGATCTTAATCCGACTCGAATAACTAGCCAGTGGACCTTTATAAATTTTCATACATTTCATCTTTGGTTTGCATACAAGTAAAGTCGTAGGTAAGTAAGTGCTGTGTAGTAGTGGAGGTAGTTTTATATTTTTCGAACATATGTATTTTTTGTTTTAAAACATTTCAGTCACGGGTTATTATCACAATAGGACTAGGTCTCGAACGATTAGATCTGTCGGTAGTAGAAACCCCGAGGACGGTCGAACGGTTCCGTGATTCTGCTCTACTCTTCTGCAGTCTACCGAGTCGGCGGCCCCGTTCCATGATTCTCGTAATTTTCATCGTTTTGCGGTCTCGTCAGTGTCCACCGCACTTACGGCACTGCACGATGGCCCATATATAACCGAGGAGTTATATATGCACACCTACACGTCCCTTGTAGGTGTGTCTTTGAGCAGAAACGAGAGTGAAGCTAGGGACGAGAGGTCGAGGAAAGGAGGACGAAAGCGGCTCGCTTAACACGATTTCGAAAAGAAGTGAGTCGATTTCCGATAATCGGAAAACACGTAAGTCGCCTGGACTCCGGCCGACCTCGCATGTCTCGTAAAAGGACCTAAAGGCACCTCGACGCTCTCGGAGAGGTAAGGACTAGACTCACAGGAACGCACTCCCTTTCCCGAATAGCTGTAAAATCATAAGCGAAAAGAAAGAAAGAGAAAGCCATTGCTCGGGTCCTAGACCCGGACTACTAAAGCTAGAAGTGCTACCCCAAAAACCCCCAAGACCTTGCCGCTTTAAATCAAAATCCAACTTCGATTCATACCACAAAAATGGGCGTCAAGCAAGTGTTGAAACTAAGGCCACACACATCAACATTAATCCATCAAGTAATTGCCATAGCTCATGCTCACATACTTTTCTTAATCGAGCCTTAACATTTAAATTTCAGGAACTAATTAAAACAGATAAGAAATACTTCCAAATTCCCTTAATCGATTTCATAAGCAAGTATAGCAAGAGCGAAATAACATCACCATATCCATCAAATCTCATCTCGAGGCTCGGCCAAGGCAAGAACAAGAAGAAGGCCCACGACGAGTCCCGACGGAGGCAACGAGGAGCAGCACAGCAAGTACATTCTAAATTGCCACAAGTGTAGCTCACGGCCGAGCTTTAGCCGTACGTCCACATCAATTCCAGCTCCTCGCTAAATACACGAAAGGATAAATTCCATTGAGATCCAAACAAAGGTGCGGCGGGCCCCCTAAATAAACAAACAAGGTGCAGCCGAGCCACCACGAGGCTCGAAAAATAGCCACGAACACTGGCTAGGACGACCCTAACACACGACCCGGCTGAGAGAGTCCCAAAGGCCAAAACCGAGCGACGGCGAGGGTTCGACTCGACCGAAAACCAAGAAAACGACGGGGCTCGAATAGCCACGACAATTTGAATCAAAACGATCCCGACACGGAGCTGAAAACCGGGGATATTAAAGAGCCAAAACCAACTACGGTAAAACAAAAATAAATCCGATTTTAAATCACAACGGCTCCCGATATTGAAGCCGAGGCTAGGGAAAATAGAAGAAATCGACCCGAAACCACCACAAGTCGGAAAAATAAACGAGCCTGAACTTCGATTCAAAGCGACCTCCGACACGAGCGGGCTCGAAAGCTCCGGTGGACGAAACCGAACAACAGATGGACTCACGAAGCCCAAAACCGAGAAGCGAGCGGGGGAGGGCAGGACCGAGAATACAAAGCCACCAAGACGGCCCCCAAAGCTCTCTTTAAAATGAAATAGAATTTACTTTTAAACAAGATCACAATGAGCCAAGAACGGCTAAAAACTCGACTAAACATAAAGCTGAACAAGCATTTCCATACATCCTACATATCCGAAGCATAAGCCTTAATGTATTTCAAATGAAAATAAGTGTGGGGTTCCTTTAAACCAACCTAAACTTTCTACTAATATGCCTTTAATGAAGAAGAAGCCAAAAGGAGCAAAGGACAAGCTCCACATGCATATAAAAGCTAAATAAACTACTCCATATTCCACATTAAAGCTTATCACAAATGAAGTAGATAGAGGAGCCATAGCATGCCATTTTAGACTATGAAACTAAGCCCATCTTAAGGAAAACAACATATGTGTAACCTCGAATATAAAAGCTAGAGCTAGAGGAGCCGATACCTCGGTGAAAACTCGAGTGAACCCACACCACGATCTAACGACGGTAAACAAACGGCGCAACCAGGGCTCGAAACCGAGCGACGAAGCTCCACGGGTTTCGAGAGAGCAAGACAACGGCACCCCTCACCTCACTCGCACACAAGCTTAAGAAGAACCGTGAGCGAGCGGGGAAGAAGAAAAGAGAAAGGAGAGAAAGGAGTCTTCAAAACCGGGGTATCCGACCTCGAGCTCTCCCCGAATGGGGCTTAAATAGCCGGAGAAACCGGAGAGAGAGGGCGAGCCAGAGCTCACCCCAAGCTCGAATTCGTCACGCTCACCCGGAGTCGACGGCTACTAAGGGACGAGTCGCACTGTCACCGAGACCCGCGCACGCGGGAGAGGATTGAGAGAATGGAGGAGGAAGAGGCATTGGGAAGTAGAGAAGAACTTCCCGATTATGTTGAGGCGCGGCTCGGCGGGGCCGATGCTCGAAGAGGAAAGCCCGCGTATCGAGAAGGAGGAGCTCGAGCGAGGCGTCCGCAACGTCACCTCCCATGGCGTGAAGAGGAGAAGAGCTTCGTACAACGGGACGAGACTAGGCGAGGAGAAGAAGCCCGGTCAGAACCAAGCTAGGGCACGAGGCGAGTATGCCCGCGGGAAAGAAATGAGAATGGCGCGCGGGCGAAGTGCGAGGAGGGTAGGAAAATAGGGTTTTAGGGTTTTTAAAAGGGTTTAAAGAAAAATAAAATTTATTTTAGTAAATAACGTCAAATTTCGCGTCACAAGTCCGCGCCCAAAACATAGCAAGTTATATGTCTTTCCCAAGCAAATTCGACGTCCCAGACGCAACGGCGCAGTCCGTTTCGCGATTCGAGGTCGTTCGGAGAATCTCGTCGTCGGTCGAGTCGAAAGTGCGTCAAATTTGATCTTGTCAAAATTCTGACCTTGATGTCGCTCGTTCTGGCATTCTGACCCTGATCTTGACCCGTCGTGGAGAATTTGAAGACGTCGAGGCCGTGGCTCGAGGAATTTGTGCTCAGTAGTGCAGAAAATGTGCACGAGGCCATCCTAAGGTCCAGTGGTCCTATATGAACTCAATTTGGAGTCCTAACGCTAATTCCATCTACTGCTCTGTGAGCTAGAGGTCGGGAATTCCGTCGGGACTCAAAAGAGTGTCGAAGTGGTTTCGAGCATTCTAAAAACGAGGTGGGCCCATTGCTAAGAATCTAAGATTGTCGGGGAAGCTCCTAAAGCTAGAACCCTAAATCCTAGGAGGAAAACTAAACCTCGACAAAAACGAGGTCAACAGCGTCGAGCGAGAAGGAAGGCTGGTCGGCTTGGTTCTTGTAGCAAGGCCGAAAGCGAAGGAGGTGCGCCCGAGAAAGAGGATAAGTTGAGTGCTCTGGTGCGGGGGAGGGGCGGGATCTTGCAGAGGAGGCGAGGGCTTCGGTCTTCGGTCGAGGAAACGGGGCTTCGGATGAGAGAGGTTGGGAGCGGGATCTTTGGGCGAGCGTCTGAGGGAGAGGTGAGTGAGCAGGTTAGGGGTTTTGGCGCAGTGTGGTTCTTCGGCACAGGGAAGTGGCGAGCGACGAAGCAGGCATCGAGCGTGGGGAGCGGACGGGCTTCGGCGTCGAGCACGAGGAGCAGATGAGCTTCGACGTCGAGCGTCTGAGAGAGGCAGGGCCTCAGTTCGCAGAGAGGACTTCTGTGTGAGGGAGAGGTGAGCGGCTCGAGCAGGCGCGAGAGAGTGCAGGCGGGGCGAGCGGCTTAGTGCAGGGGAGAAGGCAAGCAAGCGAGCGGCTTTGGTCTCGAGGAGAAGAGGCGGTGCAGGCTTCGGTGTTGTGCGTAGAGAAGGAGGCGGGCTGAGCAGGGAGAAGATACCGAGCCTTTGATCGAGCGGGGGGAGCTAATCTATAGCCACGCTTTCAAAAATGTCTGTTACAGGGTATTAGGCGGGCTATTAATTAGCTTCCAAGCAGGGGTAGTTTTATTAGGTAAATATTAACCCTTAATTAAATCTAATTAAGATGAAATTAGGCGATTAAATTTAAATTTTAAAAGTTTGAAATTTGAAATAGCCTGGCTCGTGTTCAGCCCACGTCGTGCTCGAATTGAACCCGGGCTGAGCCTGAACCCGTGCCCCCGCTAATTAAAAAAATGTGCTTCAACGCGTAGATCCATGTCAATATGGGTGTCCTTTCTAGCTAAAGTCGAATTCCCGTATGCATCCGTGTTGTCTGTCTCGTCATCCGGGGTCGTCCAGACAGGTTCGTCGATGGTCGACCCGATTTAAGCCAAAATTGCGTGCGGTGCGGTCGATGCGGGAAATGTGGTGTCCGCGAGTGCTCGAGGTACTGGTGGTTCCCCTAGGGGCTTCCCCTATTCATGTAGGAGCTCGACTTTGAGTTTCACGCGTCGGTCCTAATAAACTTAGCGCAATGCCGAGGATTTGGGACCGTCCATGCGAGGCTGAAGGAGTGAAGGATTGACTCGGATTTTCTAAGTGGTGTGGGTCTCGTACTAGTCCTCTAAGAAAGTCAAACAGGGGAAGCCTAAAGCTTGAACCTAGACTCTAAGAAGAGACACAAAGACCTCATCCAGAAATGAGGTCAACAACCATGTCTTATCCTAAACAATAATAAAATTTTGACTTCACACTTAATAAGGTATGCAAATATATCCTCAATTTACCTCTGGTGTTCTGTTTATGATTAAAGATGTATATGTATTGTCATCGACTTCAGGAAATTGATTGTATTGGACAATTCCAGAGTACTCTTCGGGATTTGCATATATTTATGTTTAAATTAATTAATAATGGTATGATATTTGTAATACATTTTATTATGCTTATTCTTAGATCAGATACGCAGAGTAAAATAAAGCCTCAATCACTAAGGTTCAGCAAGAATACATATGGGAAGCCGCAGGTACTCTCTTTCCTTTCTTCCTTTACTGTTTGTATTGTTTTTTATTTGGAATAAGGGAGGGGTAGATAGGGTGTTTTCTTTGATGTAAATACTTACATTTCCTGGTCATGTATCTTTACGGACGCATGATGATTAAACTGGAGTTGGTTTCCGTATTTCACTTTTACTTGTCTTTACAGCTAGTCTGGCAGGACGAGGATGGCTGGGTTCCACCTTCCTTGCATTTCAATATTTCACATACTTCCTCCCTAGTTGCATGTGCTGTGACTGTTGACGTGCAGGTAATTGAGAATAATTACAGCCACATTCAAGTAGTTGTTCTACATTGATTTCAAATATACCACACAAGTTGAAGTGATGTGATCCTCAATTTGTGTTGCATCAATTTTCTATCTTTATGATAGGTTGGCATTGATGTTGAAGATAAACGACGTAGATTGAGGAACGAGTTATTATCTTTTGCTCGTAGATTTTTCTCCCCAAACGAAGTAGAATTCTTGCATGGCCTGACAGACCCTGCAACGCAGCAGCAAGAATTTATCAAACTGTGGACTCTAAAAGTAAGCTAAATTTTGATTGCTGAAACTTATTTAATCTTTTTGTTTTGATGCTCATGCATGCATGTTTTTTTGATGATGTCTTTCTGATGGACTTGGTACATGTGAATAGCTGCGATTTTCTAAAGGGCGACTATATACAAATCTGTATGGTCTCCTCTTATCACACCCGATTCTGTTTCCAATTGCTTATGCTCTGTGAATGATTGTACTTTGGGCTTGAGGCTTTCTGCTAATGTGGTTCTTCTTCGGAGGGATTTATGCACCTAATCTCATCCTTGCATTGAAGAGAGGTTATTTCCTTTATTTGATAAATTTGCCATCTAATCATTACATTTGGCTTGATCACCTAATGCTAAATATGTAACAATCCGAACTTTCATTCATTGAGATATTGTATGCTTTAGCCAAATGATCTTAGTCTCACCTAGGAGATTACCCATTTTGAGAGTGATCTCATGTGAACACACTTAACTTTGTAGTTTTAGATGAAATTTCAATTGTTACACCAAAATGTGCATCAATGTTTAAGAGCTTAATTTTATACTACTTGTGGGGTTTTATAATCCCACTCACTTAGGTAATGCGACATCCTCTTCATTATTCTTTTCCAAGAATCATCCACTATATATATGATTTTAAAGATGCCCATGGATTCAAGAACTGGCTCCCACTGTGTATAACTTTATCTCATAACGTAACACTTTGTTTTGTATGACATTTAACTCTCATTTTCAGGCTGGTGAAATACTTTGATTCCATTTTTTGTTTGGACATGAACTGAGAGATTGTAATTACCAAGACCGAAATAGATGATCAGATGATAGTCGTACCGAATTAACATTTACAACAATATAAAATTTCATCCGAACAATTAAGAGACACTAAATATCAATATTTCTAAATCACATTCAATTCACAAATAAATATAAAATAAAATCAAGTTCATACAATTGTATACACAAAAACGAGTATACGAGAATTTTGGTTAAAATTTCTCGGCCGAATTGGGCTCACCTGGCAAAGTGGCACAATCGAGCCCACTTGGCAAAGTGGTCGATCCGAGCATGATCCTCAAAAAGTTAACCTGGCCTGCCTATATGAGGGTGGCAATTCGAGGAAGCCATCATGAATAACAAAGACATCTGTCAATCACTCATTAAAAATGCCACCCGATATTGGGGAGTTAGTCCTTTCGATTAGATATCGTAAATGACCGCCATACCAACAAAACCTGACATTGGTTGGCGATATTTGACATCTATATCGATGATTTATATCAAGCCATCAGAGTGAGGGAACGATACAGTGTTGAATATACAATTTAGATTAATATATAGTTTTCTTTTATGTATAAAAGGGGAGATCAGAGGAGAGAGAAGAGGTCTTCTTCCACTGTTTCGAAAAGGCCCTAGATCACGGTTCCTTCTCCCCCCTTCCCCCCCTCCCCCCTAGCACTTCTTCCATAAGGCAAGGACTTTATTCTCGTTGTATGTACTCACGACAATACGAGATCTTGCGTTCTAAATAGATTCAACAACAATTGTTTTTTTAATTGGAAATTATAAGGTAATCTACAATTCATTTTTTCTATTTTTAGTTGCTCATCTTCTTTTGTAAATAAATTGACTATTGTCTATAGTTTAGTTTAATCAAGCTTATTCTGTAATAAATAAAACAATAGCTAAGTTATATGATAATTTAGTATATAATTACAATTCTACTATGTATTAAAATTTTATGCATATGCTCTAACTTACATGTTGTTTAAAAATCTTTTCATATTAACATTTTATTCTATAAGTATTTATATTTTATTTAAGAAATCTTTATAGGAGTACTGTTTAATTAAATATTGTACTAATTATGGTATATCAATTTTTTTAAGTTTTTCATATTTTTTTTCTAAGCCATGTACATTTCTATTTGTTGTCTGAATAATAATATCCTGAACTAGTACCATAAGGAGGCAACTCATGTGATTGACTTATACATTTTTTTCATTTAATTTTATTTAATTTCTTTCAATCAATGAAGCTTATATTAAATTTTTAGTGCGAATACTATATATGATAACTTTTTTAAGCATTAAATATTCATTCACATTTTGCTTATACTATTGACATGATTGTATTTAAAAAATAAATGAATTGAATCTAGAATAATTAGAAAAATAATTGCTCACCTCAATTTTTGAAGATATATGTCGTAATCTAATCCGTAATCACCACCTTTAGTTTAACACCTATAAACATAAATTTTTGATTTAATATCTTTACAGATTTCTAAATAAATTTTTTTTCTATTGACTTTCTCATTATATATTCTTATAATTCTTCATTCTAACTTCACCAAGACATAAATTTTCAAATTAATTATTATATCACGCTGGTATTAATAACAATAATTTAGCTTTTTAATCTACTTAATTAAATTTCTAAAATTTTAATTCCAACTTAAATGTTTATTTTATAAAAATTCTTACTATTCTCTTCTTTCTATATTACTTATTCAATTACAATGCTGATAACATTTCTATGTAATCACATCGATTATAGTGTCTAGAAAAGTATCTCAAGCAGACATATTTCTTACTCAATTCTTTATCCTTCTTTTAAATCTACTCACAAATCAAAACTGTTTGAAATTTAACGTATTTAAAATACTTTAGAATTATTTGGTTAGATGTAAAATAAATGAAAGAGATTATTTTTGTGTTTATAAAGTTCAATGAAATCAATGTAAAAACCACTTACAACTATGGCTAGCGGCCAACTGGGTTGATCAGCGATAGGCAACAACAATTGGCTGTGGCAGCTGATATCGAGTGACGACGTGTAGTGTTAGCGGCGGTGTGTAGCTGGTGGCTGGTGATGGGCGACGACGATGTTTGTAGCTTGCAGTGTATTCGGTACTAGGCCAAATTTTTTAAGTTTTCAATACACCAGAATTAAACTAAAGAGTGTTATGAATACATCCGAATTTTACTCTATATTCCATTTTTATTTAAGGTGAACACCAAATTTCTTGAAACCCATACATTCCGATTGTAACATGCTCCTTTTTCATTGAATCAAAAGGCCTCTAGGTAAATACTGTCTTATTTGGTCCTCTAGGCTCTAATGATTGGCAAAGATGTTTAAAGCTGTCCTTATTAATTCAAACTCAATTTTCATCCTTTAGGTTATCCTTTGATTCTTGTCAAGCTTAGTTTGAAATTCTACTTCAACTTTTAATCTAAACTGTGACTTGTGACTTGACTTTAAGATGATTATAGAATTTCATTGGCCTTAGAGAAGGCCATAGGAGGAGCCAAATAGTCATTAAATTTCAAATCATATTAAATCTCAATTATATGTTTAACCTCAGTAGCTCTAAGGTAGATCTATTCTAGACTTGACCCTAATTTTATCCAAGTCGGTCTAGTTGGTGGAACAAGCATTGTTTTTGTTCCTCATCATTTCAATAACATGTTTATGAATTGTAATTAACTATGAGGTTTTTTTGAGCTCGACATGTAGGCCTAAATTTGATCTATGGTCAAACTAGCCTCATTGCTTCATAGGTTCTGGACTCATTTTGCAATTTTCAACCAAATATTTCAAATAATTGGCGAAAACTCTTCCATAGGTTTTAGTTCACCAAATTAGAAGTGTGAGTTGATGAGGTTTTTTGGGCTTGACATGTAGACCTAAGTTTGGCCTCTGGTCTAACTAGCCCCAATGCCTCGTAGGTTCTGGACTGATTTGGCGAGTTTCAGCCAAGTGGTTAAAATAATTGGCAAAACTTCTTCTATAGGGTTTAGTTCATCAAATTAGAAGTGAGTTGACCATATTTGATTAATAAACTAGGCTAAATTCCCTTGAACCATAACCTAATAGGATCTATTTATGCCAATTCAATTAAACTCTAGAAATTAGACAAGTTGGTCTTGGTCAAACCTTTTAATTTATTCTTATAGGTTAGTAATAGAGCCATATAGACCTTTGGTGTAACTTTTATTGGTTCCCTTGACTTAATCTAACCCAAATGAGCTTATTTGATCCTATATGACCAACTTTGTCAAATTGATTCAATTGATTGCTCTCAAGGCCTTAAAAAAGTTTTGTAAGTCAACTTGATGACTTGGCCAGAATTGCCCTTTGATTGGGCTGATCGGTTCATTTGATCATGTTTAACCATATTTAGCTCATGAGACTAATTTGATCAACTTGACCAAACTTAGCTGTGCTAACTTCTGGAAACTTTTTCGGTTAATAAACTATATTTGACTTGAGAGCGCAATTCACTCTTGAACAGGACCAATTTAGTATTTATAAAAATGTTCTTTTTAAAAAATTAATTCAATTAATTAATTTGCTCGTTTGAAAAAATTGAGCCTTATTGAGTCGAGCTTGTTGAGCTTAAATGCAAAATTTTAATTTGACACTTATTAAATGAACCTTACCTTATCGAGTTGAGCTTGTTTACATGCCGCTTCCTTGATAGATGCCTTCTCCATAATCAAGTCTTTAATTGGGTCTCATTCGAGTTTTTAGTTGAGTTTTAATTGAGTTCCTTAATAAGCTTGTTTAGGAACTTTAAATGATATTGTTTATAATTATAAATGAATCAAGCAATAAGTTACTTGAGTTTGTTTACTTAACAATTAAGTGTTTATAAAAATGTTTTAACTTTTCTGATTATTTAATTAAATAATTATGAACACGCTTTAAATGAGTTGAGCTATAAGTAGTTTGTCAAATAAGAGATTCATTTGCAACCTACACATGTTCTATGGTTTTGAGCATAATATTCAACATTTCAAGTATTAATTCTAGGAAAGTTCCTCAATAATTGTGTTAAACTCAAATGGTACTTTTCTGTTTTTTAAGCAAAAATACCTATTTCCTTAAATTTCTATGAAAATAGGAATAATTAGAAAAATTAAATTTTATGCTTATTGTTTATGTTCACGTATGATTTATGACTTTGAAATTATATTGAATTAATTTGAACTTTCAATAATTTTTTTTTCTTTCAAGTTTTTAAATATTTTTAATGATTAATGCAAAAATGGCATTAATCATTAAAATATTAAATATTTTCAAAGTAATTTAAGATTAATTACTTGGTAGTGATCTTTACATGTGGATGAGCATGTGCTTAAAGTTTCACAAGCATTGGATATGTGATTAAAATTATATATTTTCAAATATTAATAATTCACTTATTTTAATTTACCAACATTTAATTTGAGTTTTTCATATTTTGGGAATATTTTATGTTATTTGTCATTTTTAAATTTTCATCATTTTTAGTTTTTAAATATTTTTAATGATTAATGCAAAAATGGCATTAATATTTCAAAGTAATTTAAGATTAATTACTTGGTAGTGATCTTTACATGTGGATGAGCATGTGCTTAAAGTTTCACAAGCATTGCATATGTGATTAAAATTATATATTTTCAAATATTAATAATTCACTTATTTTAATACCATGGAAGCTATACATTTATTGAGAGGTTTGATGGAGAAGTACGAGAGATAATAAGGAGGATCTACATTTGATTTTTATTGATTTAGAAAAAGCTTACGATAAGGTTTCAGAGATGTTCTTTGGAGAGTCCTCGAGAAGAAAAGTGTTGATATGACTTATATTCAAGTCATTAAAGATATGTATGCTGTAGGCTGTTACATGTGTTCGAACTCGAGGAGGATTGACCAAGTATTTTACTATTTACGTTGGTTTACATCGAAGGATCGGCTTTAGGCCTATATCTATTTGCTTTATTTATGGATGGTCTTCTTGGGCATTTACGAGAGGATGTATCTTGGTGTATGCTTTTTTCTTGACGATATCCTCCTTGTGGATAAGACAAGAGAAAAAGTCCGAGAAAAACTTGAATTATGGAGGTCTACATCAGAGTCTAAAGGTCTTCGTTTCAGTAGAACTAAAACTAAATACATGGAATGTAATTTTAGTAATAGTGAGGTCAGTGACGAGCGTAACTTTGGGTGATCAATTTATTAAAAGGTGTGAACGATTTAGATATCTCGGTCCATTGTTCAAAAGCGATAGTGATATAGATGGGGATGTTAATAGTAGAATCTCGAGTTGGTTGGTTGAAGTGGAGGAATGCGTCCGACCTATCAGTGTGATAGAAAAGTATCGTTTAGGATCGAAAGGAAAATTTTATAAGATGGTGGTGAGACCTTCAATGCTCTATTGCTTGAATGTTGGCCTTTAAAAGAGAAGCATAATGTTAAGTTAAGTGTCGCTCGAGATGAGAATGATTAGGTGGATGAGCGGCTTTACACTGTGAGACAAATTGCGAAATGAATATATCCGTAATAGGGTTGAGTTGCACCAAGGTGACTGGATAAAATTGAGAGAGTCGCCTTGGATGGTTTGGTCACATTAAACGTCGACCAATTCGATGATCCGATTAGTGAGAGTAGATATTTTAAATACAACTTATGTTAAGAAAGGCAGAGCGCAGAACCTGGAAAATCCTTGGGCTTATTGCATAAAAAATGATCTTAATTTATTAGAATTAAACGAAAATTTAACACTAAATAGAGATGCGACCCGAGAAACACGGGATTCGTGTAGCCGACCCTGTCACACAGCGTTTTGTGCGTCGAGGCTGCCGTAAGAAAGCAGTTCGGTCAGCCGGAATCCGAATCCCGTCGCCCGCTTCGGACGCATCACTTCAACGAAAAGAAAGCAGGTTTCAATCGACTCTCATATTTTTCATAATTTAACGAAAGAGCAATACCCTGTTCAAGTCGTCATGACTTATCCCGAAAGATAAACATAAGAACTTAAGGTGTGAGCCGATCAAATAAACGTAAGAATATATGACGTCCGTTTTGGCTCGTGAAACCAATTTATTCTGCTGACAATTCCCTCTATTTAATATGAAGAATTAAATAGGGTTTATTTTATGTTGAAGTTCGGAAAATGCTTCCTATAAGCGCAAACCCCTATAGTTAATTATATCTTAAATGACCGAAATCATCTAAGAATACTCTTGATAAAAATCAGGAAATATTATCTTCGAGGAGGTTGAAAGGATAGGACTTTTCAACGAAATAAGATGTTGAGGCGTGCAAAAGGAGTTGGCTCGATTTGAATGCGGAATCCAAAGGGAGAGGACCAGTGGATGTCGAGGTCCGAAGCGAGCTCCCAATAACTTCCCGAGCTATCCTATGGTTTTCTTGACGACGACCAGCTCCTTTGTTGCAAGACGACCGTGCTGCCCACTATACTAAGCTCCAGATCTCCTTCGTTGTGAGCTGAGTTCTCGGCGCTGGCAGGTCAAAATGTTCGATCGGAGTAGCCATTGGTGAAGTTCTTCTAAACATCCCATGCGAATATGTTTAAGTGTTATGACGAGTTTATAACGGGATATGTATATAACACAGAGAGAATGATGTAAGCACGCAACGAAGTATATAACGTAACGTGCTTTAAACGTGATAAATACGCAAGAATGTGCATTATGAAAAATGACGGCTTAAACATTATAACATGCAGGTAAGAGGTACGACAGCAAGGTAACACGTCGCAAACGTAAACATACCTTTATACCCAGGAGGCTCGTTATTTTCTTTTGTCTAGCCGGCTAAGTGTGCCACATGAAATGCCAAGCAAACAAAAGAAAAGGTCATCGAAGCTCGAGAAAACAAAGTTGACTGACTCGCAGCAGAAAAGCTCGGAAAAAAAAGTCGCTAAAAACTCCGATGAAATCCTAAAAAGGACCACGAGTGCTCTATCGAAAATCAAATGAAAACCCGCAGAAACGCAAGACACTCGGGTCGGGAGCCAGAATTCAGAGCGTAGATCGCTCGAAGGCTACTCTCGGTCACACGAGTCGTATAAAGCCCCGCCACTCGACAATGAAGGCGCGTCCAACTAAACTCGACTCGAGAGAGTGTTCCTACCCAAGACCGATAATCAACGAGCTGGACAATATAGTTTGAAATTTATATTTTAGCATGCACATGGATTTCGAGACATGCGAAAGAAAGTTTTATCAATTTTTAATTGTGGTGAAAATATAATTTTTTTTGTTGCGAGATGTAAGTATCGTATTTTTATCGTATTTTAAAAAATATAATTGTCCACTAGTCGATCATTTCGTAGAGTAAAAGATCACTAACAATCTATAGAAGGTACGGTGCCTCGCTTGTCTTGCGGACGGCGTAACGATACTCGTCATACTACTGGCTCATCGTGGCCCCTGGCGAGTCCCCGACGTCGTAGGATGGGATATCGTTCTACTCTATCACCAGCGTGCACGCTTGCATCATCGCCGCCATCGCCCCAAAACAAAACAAAACCAAAACCGACTCCGAGTGAAGCTGGGAAAACGTGCTCGGCAACGAACGGCGGAAAGGAAAATTAACCCAACCCCGAACTCGGAGGGAGTAGGACGACAGTGCGAGTTAATTTAAAATTCCCTAACACACGTAATGACGAGTGCGTTTAAAAAACGAAATCCGAGTTCCCCGAATCGACCCGAGGTGTCATTTTCTCGCTCAAGACAATTATATCAAAAGCGAAACTTAAAAGAAAATCGTGAGAGAAAACGATCAAAGCCTCTTTAAAATCAAGTAAAAAGAGAAAAAAAGCGCTCGAGACAAACACCTGCTGCGAACATTTCCAAACCCATAAGAAAGTCGAATGCGACAAGCCTTTCCGAGAACATCAATTTAACTCCAATTCATCAAATGAGGCACCTGAAGTTTGACCAAGCACAATGCTCAATATCTCCCTCTCAAACGAGCAAGCAAGCTAACTATGTGCTCATCTTTATCAATTCCCACTCAGCCCATACATCGATAAACAAGCGCCGCCAACACATTAATTACTAAGATAAGGCTCTCGCCGCAGTCCAAAACAAAAGGGTAGTAAAGCCTCCAACTCCAAAATTCACAACTCAAAGCAACAAAAGGCCACCACCATAAGAATCCCCTCGCATAGCGCTCTCGACCAAGCCCCTTAAATCAAACCCGAGCCAACAACAAGCAAAGAAGGCTGAGCTCAATCTCCAAACCGGTATCAGCTTCTCAAAGAAAGTCAAACCGAGCGAAGATAGAGCCAAGACGACAGAGAATCCGAACAACCTCAAGCCACAACAACGAAGTCCTAAATTAACTCGAGGCCGGCCGATCAAGCAGCTCAACCCGAGCCAACACAACGAGTCCCAAAGAACAAAACCAAAAGACGAACCTAACATATAATCAAAAAAATAATTCCATCACAAAGCCTAAAGCTAAATCGCTGATATTAAGCATTCAAATTAAACCAACAACATCGTTCCAAAATCTCGCGGATACCACACACCCCGCTCAAAGCCGAAACGAAAGAGAAGCCAAAAGAGCCAACCCGAGCCCATATAAGGCCGAACCCGAGCCAACCTCAATTCGAGAAACAAGGATACAATAATGCCAACCGAAACCGAGCCACATAAGGCCAAAATCCGGCTAGAATCAAGCTTAAAACAAAGAAAGTATGAAGAAACCTCAACTAAGCCCCAATATAAGAGTAAATCCGAATACCAAAGCAGCTCTCAACCGAAATAAACTCAAGCCAACCAAGCTCCCAAACAGGGCCAAAACAAGCCTCTTAAAGCATCGAAATAAGAAAGTAAGCAAAGATCCGTACGTTGAATCAGCCTTCAAGTAAGAGTTAAGCCAGAGCCAATCCGAGCTTCAAGACGAGCTTATAATAAAGTTAAAACCACACCTATCATGAAGCTAAAACGAATGTTTCCATATACTCTAGCAGATTAAAATGCGGAGCCTCAATACATTTATCATGAAAGCGAACATAGTAGTCTCCTTCAAGCCGAATCAAAACTTCACTTTTAACACGCTTATTTTTAGTAAATGAAAGCTACAAGAGAGCAAGAAATGAACCCCGCATGTATACATGTAATTCAAATAAATACTTCCATGCCTCATGTCAAGCTAAAGTACACGGGAGCCCTATAACATTCATCTCAAGATACAATTAACACATTCCAGGGATATAAGCCTTCACCGAAACCATAAACAGGAAAGAATCGCTCCAATCAACGGTGGCTACGCGTAGGCCCTGGGGCCAAATCGAAGAGGAGAAAGGGAGTCGGTGAAGAGTTACCGGAGCGCGTAAAGCACATTGCGGAGCAGAACCGCAACGCAAAGACAGCAGCCTCCTCCTCCTCTTCAGCGAAATTTCGGGCCAAAAATCCCACCCCAACGGGGTTTAAATAGCGTGGAGGGGAGTGTTCGTCAAGAGATCAACCCATGGCGATCGAACGCAAGCCGAACTGCGGCAAATCGCGCGTAACAGGAGCGAGAGACCGGTAAGGGGCGCACGCAGGGGCAAGTTGCTCGCACAGGATAAGGATAGGATCGCGAGCGCTCGAGGAGCAAACGGGTCGACAAGGAGCACGCTCGAGCGCGGGAAGACAACTCACGGAGCTCGCGGGAGAGACGAAGCCCAACCTAGGCCGAGCGTGAGGAGAGTTAGGGCGATTTTGTTTGATCGGTGCTTTTTAAAGAAGTTTTAAAATATATATTTTTTTTATTTTAAAAAAAAACTTAAATTACGAGCTTTGCTCCCGACGGGCTATCGTCGCAAGCTTAACGTCGATTTTAAGTGAAATCGACGTTCGAACGTATCGGCGCGATCCGTTTCAGTTGTCCAAGGTCGTCTGGGCAACCTCGTCGGACGACGCATCAAAATTGCGTCGAAATTTGGTATCGTCGCAAGATTCTAACGCGAGCGCGATCGAAGCGAGGTCAGCAAAAGGACCCCCGATAGGTGTGGTGTGCGGGACATGCACACCGCGCGTACTGGCGTTGACCGAACAAGATCGACCAAGCCGACACGGACATCCACGAGTCGACACACTCGAACGAAACGAGGAAAGAGTGGCGAAGGTTTCACGCAGGGAGTGACGGGCAAATCTCCAAGACGAAGATTCCGGAACTCTCGGCCGGGAAACAAGGAAGCGGGTATCGGAAGCGGAATCAAAGACCGGGAACTCTCGCCGAGGATTGGAGAGTGGACTTTGAATCGCGAAATTTCAAAATATGCGAGGGAGAACGAGAAATCGATATGTGGGTGCCGGCCTCGGAAAATTAGGACTTGAATATCGCGTACTAGCCCCGAAGGTGAGGTCGGAAAACGAGAATCGGAATTTAGAGTGCCGATCTCGAAAAGCGTTCGAGAATCGGGATTTAGTGATCGATCTCGGATGAGAATCGGAACGAGAATCGGAATTTAGGTACCGATCTCGAAGGAGTAGAGAATCGGACCAAGATGCGATCTCGAGGATGAGAATCGGACGATGATCGGGATCTCGAAGGATGAGGACCGGAATTTAGGTGATCGATCTCGAAAGTGAAGCGAGAATCGGGATACGAAATCGTCTCGGGGATGAGAATCGGAGCTCGATGCTCGATCTCGAAAGGGTGAGAATCGGGGCTGACGTACTGATCTCGGGGATGAGAATCGGGATGTAGGTGCCGATCTCGAAAGGAGTGAGAATCGGGAATTTAGGTACTGATCTCGGGAGGGTAACAGGGAAAGTGCAGAAAAGGTCATCACGTCAGAACGTGCAGGGAGTGTACAGTGGCACTCTCGAAAGGACATGTCATAAGACAAGTACGATATCGGTGAGAAAGATGTGTGGGATCTCGTGCAGAATGTAAAAATTCTGAGAGAATGTGTAGAACATCGGTGCAGACTGGAATAGTCGCGCTATGCAAGCAGAGAGCGAGAAATCTCGAGATTGAGATAAACACACTCAACAAATTCATTTCATTTTGTTATATCATATATATATCAAAACACATTTTTCAAAATTTGATTTTAGTTGGTTGATTTTCAAAAGAGTATTTTATTTGAATTTCATTTTTTTATTACGTATATTTTTTTGTTTTGTTCTTCGTTCGTCGTAGCTCGAAACCAACGTATGGTTCGGTGGCTTTATCTATCGCACACTGAGGGCAACAAGACAAACGGACAAGATTACGAAAAAGATTTCATTAATCGACTTCGAACGGAGGTTACAAAGCTGACTATATGCTGAAAACATCAAAAGTACAATTATGCTTGGACGCATCAAAAGTACAAGCTGGAAAACATCATAAGGCGAAGACACATCACAATCGAGCATCTGCGGTATGAGCATCATCCATATACGGCGTGTCGAACGCGGTGCGAGGAGTATCCTCCGAAAATGCTGTCTCCGGTAAGGCGAGCTTTTGGTCGAGCGGCCTGCGTCGAGCCATGCTCCGGGACAAGAGTCCCTTTGCATGAACTCGAAAGGTCCGGCCCTATCACGGCCGTAGGGTAGCGGTTCCTCCCGACTGCGGGTACCGGACGGAATCCATATGGCATCTTGGTGGTATCCATTCTTCGAAGGTCACGAAACTCCGCGGTGTCGCACTCCTGGAATGCGGTGCTTGGCAATATACGCTCCGTTGCCCTTGAGAACAAGTGCCGAGCCCCTGGTAGCGGAATCTCCACGGATCCTACCGAACTCGCCGGGGCCAACAATATCAATTTCTTTTCCGAACAGGTATATTGCTCCTGCTCTCAGAAAGAGACCGTAGAAAAAGGTCGACGAAATCGTGGTGATGCTATGTGAGGGGGATACGGTCGCCCTTCTCGTAGATGTTGATAATACGAGTTACATTGGGAATGCGGTCGAGCTGGAAGTATGCTCCATCGAACCATTCTCTTTATCATCCACTTGATCGTAGGAGGTATCGGATCCACCGATCATGTCTCGGAATCCACGGGGATTTCCTCGTCTGTCTGTAGTGAAGTTGTAGCGACGGCCGCACTTGAATAGTGATTACGCCCTTTCCACGCATCCATCTTTACGGTTCGAATAAGTCCTCCTTCTCAAAAGACACTGCTCGACCTCTGAGTTGCAAATCCTTTATGCAGTCAAGGATGCTTCTCTCGTCGCTTTCAGAGAAGACTCTGGTATGCAGTTCCAGTCCTTCAAGTATGTTAATGCATCTTCCTTGAACTTCTTCATAAAATTCAAATTCCTGCTTCTTCACTTTAACCATCTCGTCAAGCTCTGCTAAAGTGATCATCGGCAACTGTCGAGGGTACTCCCTCATCTCAGTATCAGTGGGAACCCAAGCTGATGTATCTGTATCCAGTGGGGTATATGATTCCCCCGTCGGGTACTCGGCGGTACGAAAGCTGTCATCCGTAGACATGTACTCCTCCGAGTGCTTGTAATGCCTCGAGTGTAGGACGTTGCGGTCCGGGCATTCCACAAATGCCATTGCGAGCTGAAGAACGTCTTGGAATCTCGCGTTGCACGTTGGGCAACCCTGGACAAAGTTCATCTGGAATCTCTGGAATCCCTGGAACCTCCGGAACAAACTCGGACTCATCCTCCGTAGCAGGCAGGCTGGAAGAAGTCTCTCTCATCTCTGGATCGTAGATCCTCCCCTCTGGGATAGAGTTGAGTAATTCCTCTGTCTTTTGAAGATATCTCTTGTCTTCGCGTCGGAATGCTCTGCGCTTTCGTCGATTGGCATTCCTGCGTATTGTGCTCTGTAATGCATCTGGTAGTCTGGCATTGTCGGCAGCGACTAGGCCTCCGGCTGGTGCAGTTATCATGGATGGCAGGCGACTAGTCCCTTCCATCGGATCTTGTAACACTTTCTTCCCCTTCCGCGAGGTATCTTTTCGTTCTTGATCTTTATTAACGACGGTAGTCCTTCGATTTCCGGTGGCTAGCTTGCGTCCATCGGGGGACTCTCGTAGTCTACATTGATCGGCGAAGTCCATATCAAAGTTTATAATGCCACCTTGCGGTGCCCATTCTTCGCTAGGTGCGAGATTCGAAGCCATCCTTAAAAGCCAAAATCAACCTCTGTCACGACATTTTCTCTGCGGACAACGGGAGAAACATCGGTGGTCGAAATCGACGGGAACGAAGAACAAAACAAAACGCCTACGAGAGGCTTTAGTTTATGTTGTTAATTATGTGTATGTGTATTAAATTTGAAAGTGGAAAAGAAAAGAAAGCCAAAACATGCACTCTCAAAAATTTTCATTTTATTGATGTTAATTTTATTACAAAATTTTAAACCCGGTCACAGGCATTTGACCAAATACATAATCACAGAATAATCGAGATTTTGAAATTTCAACTCAAGCGACGTCAAGTTGCGTAATATGTCTTCAAGTATCGTCCGTTGATCGGCAACAAGGTTTCCCGCCTGGGAATCCACAAGTTAGTAGAGCTCCTCCGGAGTAGACTTTATCTATGACAAATGGTCCCTCCAAGTTGGCTCAAATTTTCCGCCTATCTTGCGACGTGCGAGAATAGGTCTCTTGAGAACAAGAACAAGGTCACCAATTTTGAACGTCCTCGGGCGGACCAATTTGTCATGGGCTCGTACCATCTTCGCTTGGTAAAGCTCCAAATGCTGTTGCGCTTCCAGTCGTTTTCCTTCAAGACTTTCCAATTCTTCAAGTCTGAGTTTTGCATTTTCTTCCGCTGTAAGCTGATTGGCGACGACAACTCTGAGAGACGGCGTCTGAACTTCTAACGGTAGCACGGCCTCTGATCCGTAGACGAGTGCGTACGGTGTACATCGGGTGGGAGTCCTGAATGTTGTCCGGTATGCCCACAAAGCTTCTAACAATTTGTTATGCCAATCTCTTTTATTCTCATCGAGAGTTTTCTTCAAAATCTGTACCAGTGTTTTGTTGAAAGCCTCTGCTAAACCATTTGCCTTGGGGTAGTAGATCGTCGAGTACCTCCAATCTATCTCGTGTCGTCTGACGAAGTTATTGATCTTGGTGCTTTTAAAGGCTGTTCCATTGTCGGAGATTATTCTGCGCGGAATTCCAAAACGGTAGACTATCTGACTCTTGAAAAAGAGAAGAACGTGGTGTGTTGTAACATTTCGTAACGGCACTGCCTCTGCCCATTTGGAGAAGTAATCCGTAGCTGCGAGAATGAACCTGTGTCCCTTAGAGGATGGAGGGTCTATCGGACCTATTATGTCCGTGCCCCAACACTCGAATGGCCACGAAGCAACAGTTGGGTGTAGCACATTCGGAGGTTGGTGTAAGACCACCCCATGCACTTGACACTGGTGACATTTTCCGCTTGTATCCATGCAATCGAACATCATTCTTGTCAATAATATCCGAGTCTCTTAATCTTCATTTTCATCTTCGGTCTCGGCTGGTGAGCTCCGCACAATCCGGCGTGTACTTCTTCGACAATATTCCGCGCTTCGGTTCCGCAGGCATCGCAACCACATCTGATCGAACGATCTCCTGTAGAGGACATCACCTACTAAAGCGTAGGACATAGCCCTCTTCGTAATATGATACGCTGCTGACTTGTCCTCTGGTAATTTTCCAGTTTGCAAATATTCTATCAATGGCTTACGCCAATCTTCGTTGATATCAGCCACAACAACTGTCGCTTCTTCTTCGAACTTCTGTAGATCTTCGAGGTTGATTCGGGACAAAACCTGCCTTCCTTGTACCGTAACGTCAATAGAATCCTGCGGGGAACACGCCAATTCTTTTGCAAGTTTTGCCAAAGCATCAGCATGGGCGTTATCCAACCGAGGAATTCTATAGAGCGTTACACTAGGAATCTGCTCTAGCAACTTTATCGCGTATCTGTGATATTCTGCTAATCTTGGTTTCAAAATCTTATACTGTCCGGCAACTTGCTGAATTATAAGTTGAGAGTCACCGTAGACGACGATGTCTGTTATATCCATTGAAATTGCTAATTCCAGTCCGGTGATTAAGGCTTCGTATTCGCTTCATTGTTTGTACACGGCTCCGTCGGGTGGTAGGAGAATCCGAGCATACCCTTATCCGGTGTGATGAAAATCAAACCGATTCCCGCTTTGCCTGGGATAACTGTTCCTGATCCTTTATCTTTTCTGGCTGAAGAAGCTCCGTCGAAGTACATCTCCCAGCGTTGTGCACTTGGAGGATTCCATCTGTAATATCTGTTCATCTGGTAACTCGTCACTAAGAGATGACCCAGCTGGAAGTGGGTGCGCGGCGAGAAAGTCTGCTAAAATGCGTCCCTTGATAGCGCGGAGGGGAACAAAAGTTATATCAAATTGCAATAAAATCATCGACCACCTTGCTAAGCATCCGGAATGTGTTTGTCAAGTCATCAGATATTCAAAGGATTAACTTTCGAAATCAGGGTTACTCTATGAGAAAGCATGTAATGTCTGAGCTTTTGGGCGGCGAAAATTAAAGCTAGACAATGCTTCTCAATAGGCGGATACTTTACCTCCGTCGGGATTAGACGCCTACTCAAGTAGTATAGTGCATTTTCTTTACCCTCGTCATTGACTTGAGCTAGTAGTGCTCCGAGAGAGTCGTCTAAAGCCGCGGTATAAAGTATCAAAGGTCTTCCCGGGATAGGGGCTGCCAAAACAGGAGGTGTCATCAAGTATTTCTTAACGTCCTCGAAGGCCCGCTGGCATTTCTCTTCCCAAATAAATTTGGCGTCCTTTTTAATTAATGCCGAGAAGGGCTGACACCTACCTGAGAGATTAGAAATAAAGCGTCTCAGATATGCCAACTTCCCTTGGAAGGAACGTAGTTGTTTCAATGTTTTGGGAGGTGGCATTTCTAAGATAGCTTTAATCTTCTCCGGATCGATTTCGATTCCCCGATGACGGACAACGAATCCTAGAAATTTCCGGAGGTAACGCCAAAGCGCACTTTAAGGGATTCATCTTGAGATTATATCGTCGTAATCGTTCGAACACTATCCTCGAATCGTGCAAATGGTGCTATTTTCCGTTTACTTTTGATAACCAAGTCGTCCACGTAGCATTCCACTTGATTGTGAATGAGATTATCGAAAATCTTCGTCATTGCTCGTTGATAAGTTGCTCGGCATTCTTCGATCCGAAAGGCATCATCTGTATAGCAGAAAATTCCAATAGGTGTTACGAAGGGTCATGAGGGCCGCATCTTCTGGAGCCATTCTGATCTGGTTGTATCCCGACGATCCATCCATGAAAGAGAAAACTTCATGTGTTGAGGCAATATCCACCATCATTTCTGGTATTGGTAACGGAAACTCGTCCTTTGGACATGCTTTGTTTAAATCCCTGAAGTCGACACATACACGGATCTGTCCATTCTTCTTCTTAACTGGCACAATGTTAGCTAACCATGTAGGGTACTGCTCTTCTCTTACAAAGTTAGCGTTTATCAGTTTCTTTACCTCGACAATCACCTGCTGCTCTATTTCGAGGCGCATTCTTCTTGGAGCCTGCTTTACCGGCGGTATATCTCTGTCGATTCCAAGTTTATGGACCGCAACCTCTCGTCGACGATCCCGGCATTTCGTCGTAACTCCATGCGAAGCAATCTTTAAACTCCGACAATAACCGTATTAGCTTTCGGATTCTTCTTTATCGAGTAGAGAACTTATGAAGCGTCGGGCGAGAGCTGTTCTCATCGTCCCGAGGTCGATTTCTTCAATTCATCGATCGGTCGACTTAATTTCTTCTTCGAATTCTACGTGAAGCATCTTCTAATAACATCAAGCAAAGCCATCCTCCACATCGAGTAATCCTCTTTCGACTCACCGGTAACAACCACGCAAAATTCCGAATCATCCACTCTGGCCCGACCGTACCAAATTCGAGACTTTCTAGTAGTTAGACGTCGATTCCTTACATTCCATAATTCTTCAAAGAAATGTTGCACTTATCTTTTCGCATATATTCGGCAACGTCCCCGTCGAATTAATTTTTCGTACGTAAGCGCGAGAAATAACCAAAAGTGCAATTCCATTAATTCATGAAGATCCTCATCCAAATTTACATGATTTTCAAGACGAGTAGTTAGAAGACAAAGAAACTCGATCGGCTTATAACCAAGACACGGACGTCCCCGACCTTTAAGCTCTCGACCTTTTGGGGAGGACAGCGAGTAAGTGTCATAAGCTGCTCACATACGCTGCTTATACGATCATACATCGTCTCGTATTCGCTTTTCTTCGTATCTTCCAACCAGTATCTCGTACCGAGGTTTCTTCCGTCGTATCATTACTATTTCTTCTTCGTCGATGCCGATCAGTTCGCCCAGTCCGTCCAACAACCACATTGGCTCTTCTTCGTCCACGTCCCCGCCTCGATCTCGGGGTGCATGAACTAGAAAGAATCCTTTATCATTTCGTTGCGAGAAATGACAAGAGATCGTCGGCTGAGTCGAACGACCTTCGTAATCTTTTCGAATCTTTCACCGCAATCAGCAATCACTTCACGAGAGAAATAGTTTTCTTCGTAGGCGAGTAGTAAGTTCGCATCTTTACGAATGCACAACTTTACGAACCGAAACGGTCAGAGATCTCCTTTCGATGCAATATTCTCGTCCTTTTTTGTTATATTTCGATGCATCGACTTGTAGGAAGACTGAACTACGTCACGTTCATGAATCCACTAGCCGACTAAGCAGAGCATCGAAAGAGGTATTAGCGTCGATAATACTGGACTTAGCTGCCGTTACTTACCCTCCAACCTTCATCAACAAAGCAATCGATCCAAGCGGCTCTCTCTCCCTTTCGCCAATCCTCTTAACATCATTTTATCGTACACAAGCTTTACGAGCTTCAATATCCAAATATGCCAATGTCCGTAGACTCATAAGGCCGAGGGATGCCCCAGATCAACCAAAACTCCGGACAACACAACCGCCAACACCGACGAAGATATAAAGCGGACGTTGCAGGGCTCTGCCGGCACGAGCAAGCAAGTCTTCATTTGTAAAAGTAACCTCAGATCGTTCCTTCAACGAGCAAACTACATCCGAGGATGTGCATGACCCGCAAGCAAATATCCTGATCAAGTGAAGTCTGAAACCGAGATTCCCTTATTTCTTTCGACAAGATTGAAGCGTCGTAGATGCCATCGCTTAGCCTGCTTCCTAAGATGTAGCTAAGACGTTATAATCCACTTCGTTCGAATTTCCGATTTCCTCCGGGCACACGTTTCTTTCGTCGTCGGCGTGCTTTTCAGTAATCGTTTCATTTCCTTTATCACGGAGTCGTCCTCGAGGGTATCACTTTTCCTCTTCTTAATTAGACCTCCGTTATCTCTTCCGATACCGTAGCTGATCGTTCCAAGGTCGAATCCGAATAAGACAAATCCAAGCTGATGACGACGTGTTCCTTTACATTCAAGGACCTGCTCATCACTTTCCGAAGCATCGTAGCGTAGCGTCGATGGTTTCTTCGCTTCGATTGACGGTTCATCTGACTTAAGCACAATTTCGAGGATAGTGTTCGAGAATCGAAATCGAAACTAGAGTTGACCGTGATCGGCTCACACTATCAGCAGAATACAATGAAAACGTAGCTCGAAATCATTATCATTACATTTAAAATACCTGCAGAGCAAAAAGATAATCGTATAAGCTCAGAGGTTCGAGGATTTTCTCCCCCGAATCCGAGAAAACAAGTCTAACAGAGGCAACCCCTATCCTACCGCCCGCGCTATCAGTCTTCGCGATGTCGTTCATTCCTTTCCTTGAAGAAACTTCTATTTCTCGTCGAACAAGTCATGGACTCCGAACGTCCTCCCGAACCGAAGCAACTCGAATCCGATTCAACATCTTTCCGGATGACTTGCTCCAAACCGTAGCCCATTCGTCTCTCTTTCGAGCACGAATCAATCGGAGTAATCGATTCCAATCGAAATCATATTTATGCATCCTCTTTCAGCTCTTTCAAAGCATTCTTTCTAGATCGTTGATAGCTCATTCTTTAAGATTCCTCTCGAGCGACTCCTAAGCATTGAAACAATCTTTCTAGGTGTGTCCGAAGCATCCCCATGATACTGCACATCACTAAAATGATCCTTCTTATCGACCTCTTCTGCTTCCTGATTCGGTAATTCAACTCGCATTTCTTCATCGACTCCCGAACATCTTCGGCATCGCTTCATCTTTAAAAGAGTACACCCTCCTCTTTTCCGTTCCTCATCGTACATCCGCCTACTTCGGGTCGGTATGATCCCTGTCGAGGTAGCTGTTGCTTAGCCGAGCATACCGTCAGTATCTCCGCCGTCGCCAGCTATGCCGCGACGGTTGTCGGAATTCGACGAGAATCCTCTCGCATAAATCTTCATCGATCGTTTTCCTTTATCGACTATCGCTACCGTCCCGTACTTCTTCTCGAACACCCCGTCGTCCCGGCTTTCGCCTTTCGCGAGAATCCATACGCTCGATTTCTTCGCAAATCGCTCGGCTTTACTCGTAGCTATCCAAAAGACTGATAGCGGAGTCCTCGAGTACGAAAGCTCATCTGTCCATTGACGCTTGAATAAGATCTCAATCGCACTGACGTTCCCCGTACTCGAGGCTCACATTTCATGCTGAGCGTTTCTCCACTCAGCATATAATCTACTGTAGTCTCACAGCTTTCGTCTTTCTATCACGAGATCTCCAATAGAAACACAGTGCCGCGCTCCAAGAATCTTTTCACGAACAACCGCTCTAACTCGAGAATGTCTTCACCGATCCGTTGGGCACTCAAAGATACGAGTCAAACGCTATTCCCGACAAACCGCTCGACAACCGACGCGCAAAGAACGCTTCGTTACCTCCAAGTAGCCGCCACAACCGCTCTGAAACGTGCTATGTGCCGTCTCGAGGCTTTCGCTCCGTCAACATCTTCAAGCTCGACGACACATAACCCTGTAGTAAGCGCACGACATCAAACTCTTCTCGGTAAGCGTCTACCTTTTAAAATCAACGCACCACTTGGGACCCAGGCATGGCCTCCCGAACTTGTTCGACCATTCGTCGAACTCTTTTCCCAGCATGACGCTTCGAGCAGAATCATTCTTCGTCGATCATCTCCGTCAATGGCGCGACTTCTCTCTTTCATCTATGATCCGTATATTTTCTCGTCGATCGACTTCGAGAAGCCTACTTGTCGAGACCGAGACAATCCCCGAGCCGCAACCAAGCGCGGCCACGGCAGGAGCGCATTTCTTCCATTCTTTTCTCCATTCGACTTATTTGCGTCGTCCCTTATCGAGACGGTATCGTGCGCTCATCTACGCGCGTTCCCTTCCGCAGGGGTCGGCTTCGCGCGCAGTATGAAGCGGCTCGGTTTCAATAACATCGATATCCATGCCATCCTCTTCGAGGTAATCTCCGAAGTCTTCATTCTCATTATCAGCGTGAATTCCCCGTCCCCGAGCTAACTCCGAAATCTCGCTGAGCCTTTCGATCTTATCTTCAATTATCGAACCTTGTATCACTTTAAGATCTCGAGATTGTCATGAACATTTTCTTCACTTGCGAATGCCGTGGCCTTATCTGACATTTCAAACTTTCGCTTTATCTCATAGCCGTGTCTTCCAGTGCTCGCCGGATCGTATCGGCACGACGACTCCAGTATCCACACCCCTTCTTCGACGAAGGATGCTTCGAGACGAGGTGTCTCAATGAAGCATCGAAACGTCGAAGAGAGGTATGCTCCCGCGGTGAAGACTCGCATACAACACTAAGCAATCCTTTCATCCTTTTCTTTCAAGCTTTAGAAACATTTGTATGGTCGAGTAATCGGCGTAACTCCTAGACTCGCATCGCGACTTAACCTGGCCGACGCGCCCATCGATCTAAGAGCAAGAAGATCAATAAGAGCGGTAAAGAATGTCAACTTTATCTCCCAAACTAATCGACGGAATGCGAGCAGGTGGAGCTTCAACATCCTTTACCATTTCTTTCTTCATGCGGAGGATACCGCACATCCCATTCGCTCGAGCAATTCACCGACCGACAACCTTCTTCGCGGCTGCCTCTCGGAACACCGTACCGACTCGGTGACAAGAGCAGTACTTCTTCTCCTCCCTACCACATCCATGAGGTGTCGGCAAGGCAACCGGCAATCTTTCTGATACTTTCATGTCCATCGTGTCCGTTATGGATGCTAACCTACCCTCGTGTAGCTCGAGAGATATCCACCGACCTTAATTCTTCAGACAAAGCAGTTTCATTAACATTCACTTCGAAACTGAGCCTTTAGTAATCTCGCGAACCCTTCGACCGCGATTCCTCCTCTGCGACCGAGTTAATGGCACAACTTTCGAACTCGATCCAATCTCAAACACCGACGGCGTAGGCAAACCAATCCTTCACTCAAATTTTCAAAGAATCATAACTTCCTTCCTTCGTTAAACGATTCAAGCAGATGCTATGGTAGCCGTAGCTTTTTCCCTCTCGGTAAGAAGGAAAATCTCGTAGGCAATTCAGTCGAATCTGCAGACGGCTTCGAACTTCGTGAGCGCCGACTTTCACTACAACGTACCGGAGCTTTCCCAAGTAAAATCTCAAATTCATCGAATCCCGTTCCAAACACGATAACAGGAGCAACATCATGGCATCGCGGCTCGTCTACATGTGTCGCAGAAAAAGTAAGCGCTCGGAATGCCATCGCGTAAACTTCAAAAACGGAAAATTTCGTATTAATTATTCGACAAAGCTCGTAGACCGGTAAGTTCTTTATTTAATCGATTAAAGATTTAAAAGTTTTTTTTTAGCTGAAATCACAAGATTTAATTATGTGTCTGTAAGCAAAGATAACATGATACTACTCGATTTCGATTCGCAACATACAGAAACCAAAAATAAAAAGATACAGATAATAGAAAGTAAAGTCCAAGACCCAAGGCGAGACAAACTCTACAACAAGATAACACCTGAAAAGCGAAACTAGCCCACCAACACACCTATATGTGGTCCGACCCCAAACGGAAATCGAAGAAAGTCTTAAGTGGCTTCGAACTCTCCCTGCTCAGAGTCTACCGAACAAGTGGCTCAAGCTCAAGCAAGCTGATCGTGCTATCCCAATGAGAAACGGCAAAATACGTCAACAGTAGGGCAACCCGGTCCAAAAGCGGATATTGACACATCACCGATATACGAAGATAAGATTTCGATTCAACGAAGAGAGAAGACGTCTCCCGACGGAGTCGCCTAAAAGTTGGCTATGCTGTTGCTATGCGCGCGAAGTGCCCAGTAAGTTCGGTTCTGCCGCCGGACCGAATCCCGTCGCCCGCTTCCGACGGATCCTTCAACGAAAAGAAAGGACTCAAACCGACCTCATATTTTTCATAATAACGAAAGAATACACACCTCGTTACGCACTTATCCCGAAAGACAAACACAAGATTTATGCGATGATGCTTCGATCAAATAAACTAAGAATATATGACGTCCGTTTGGTCATAAACCAATTTATTTCGTTGATAAATTCCCTATTTAATACGATAATTAAATAGGATTATTTTAAATGTTCTGGCCGAATGTCCTATAGTGGCAAGTCTCTATATGCATCACATCTTAAATGACCGAAATCATCTAAGAATACTTCGATAAAAATCGTGAAATATTATCTTCAAGGAGTGTTAAAAGGATATGACTTTTCAACGAAATAAGATGCGAGGCTACAGCAAGCAGCATGACCAAATTCGAATGCTGAATCCAAAGCGAGAGAACCAGTGGATGTCAGTAGGTCCGGAGCCGAGCCTCAATAACTTCCCGAGCTATCCTATTGGTTTTGTTGACGACGACAGTGTCTCCATCGTTGAAGACGACCGCGTCGCCCACTATACTACATTCCGAGCCTCATTGCGAAGAGGCCGAGTTTTCATGGCGTACAGGTCAAACGTTCAATCAGCTACTCTCCATTGTCGAAGCTCTTCTAAACATCCTACGCAAATATGTGCTTAAGTTATTAGACAGCTTTATATCATGATACGTATATAAAGACAGAGAGAAAGAAAGAGAAGACGCAACAAAGATATAACGTAATCGCATAAATATGATAATACGTAAGAAGATATGATTTAAAGTGACTCGCTAAACAAGATAACACGCAAGAAGGATAGATTAAAGCTGTAACACGCCGCAAACGTAAACATACCGTATACTCCGGATGTCTCATTATTCTTCGTCTACCTACAGAGACAAGGCGCTACACGAAAGTCTAAGCTAAGCAAAAGTAATGGCCATCGAGATGCTCGAGAAAACAAAGTCGACTCGACTCACAAACGCAAGTTCCTCGAAAAAAAGCTTCGCTAAAAATTTCGAGGAATCCTAAAAGTGACCACTGAGCGCTCTATCAAAAATCAAACGAAAACCCGAAGAAACCGCAAGACTCGGCCGGCGAGCCAGGACTCGCAGTAAGATCGCCGGAGCGCTACTCTGACACACGAGCAGTATAGTGCCTCGTCACTCAGCTAGGCAGCTGCGTCCAACTAAACCCGACTCGCAGAGCGTTCCCCTACCCAAGATCGATAATCAACGAGCGCACAATATAGCTTTGAAATTTATATTTTAAGATGACACGTGATTTCTGTACACGCAAAAGAAAGTTTTTAATTTTTAATCGTGTGAAAATATAATTTTTTTTCGTCATGACAGTAAGATCGTATTTTTATCGATTTTAAAAATATAATCGTCCACTACCGATCATTTCAGAGTAAGACGATCACTAACAATCCTAGGCAGTGCACGGTGCCCCGCTCGCTCAGAATGCGGAACGATACCGTCATCCCACGGCTCATCGGCCCCGGCGAGTCCCGATCGTCGTAGGATGCGGATATCATTCTACTCTATCACCGGCGTGCCTGCGCATCATCGCCGTCATCGCCCCAAAACAAAAACAAAACCAAAACCGACTCCGAGCGAAGTCGTAAAACGCTGTCATAGCAACGAAAAGCGGAAGGAAATTAACCCAACCCCGAACTTGGAGGTGTAGGACGACAAAAGGAGTGAATTTAAAATCTCCTAACACACGTGAATGACGCGTTTAAAAACGAAATCCGAAGTTCCCGTAATCGACCTCGAGGCTGTCATTTTCTCGCTCAAGACAATTATATCAAAAGGAACTTAAAAGAAAAATCATGAGAGAAAACGATCAAAGCCTTTTAAAATCAAGTAAAAAGAGAAAAAAAAGGCCGAGACAAACACCGTCATGAACATTTCCAAACCCATAAGAAATGCGAACTGGACAAGTCTTCCCAATGAACATCAATTTAACTCCAATTCATCAAACGAGGCACCTAAGAAGTGGCCCAAGCACAATGCTCAATATCTCCCTCTCAAACAAGCAATGGAGCAACTATAAGTGCTCATCTTTATCAATTCCCTAATTCAACCATAGCGATAAACAAGGGCCGCCAACACATTAATTACTAAAGATAAGCGCCTTCGCCAGTGGCCAAAACAAAACGGCAGAAAGCCTCCAACTCCAAAATTCACAACTCAAAGAACAAAAGCGCCACCACCATAAGAATCCCCGCATAAGCGCTCTCGCCAAGCCCCTAAATCAAACCCGAGCCAACAACAGCCAGCAAGCGCAGCTCAATCTCAAACCTAATAGCTCTCAAAGAAAGTCAAACCCGAACCAAGACAAGTGCCAAGAGAACCACTCAACCTCAAGCCACAACAAGAAGTTCTAAATTAACTCAAGACTCGGCAATCAACAGGCTAACCCGAGCTAACACAACAGTGTCCCAAAGAAACAAAACCAGAAAGATAAATTCTCAACATATAATCAAAAAATAATTCCATCACAAAGCTAAAGCTGAAACCGCTATATTAAAGATTCAACAAAACCAACAACATCACCTCAAAATTCAGGATACCATACACCCCGCTCAAAGCCGAAACCGAAAGAGGCTAAAAGAGCCAACCCGAGCCCATATAAGGCCGAACCCGAGCCAACCTCAATTCGAAAACAAGGATACAATAATGCCAACCGGAAACCGAGCCACATAAGCGCCAAAATCCGCTAGAATCAAGCTTAAAACAAAGAGGATAAGCAAAACCTCAACCAAGCCCAATATAAGAGTAAATCCGAATACCAAAGAGCTTCTCAAATCGAAATAAATCAAGCCAACCAAGCTCCCAAACAGGCCAAAACAAGCCTCTTAAAGCATCGAAATAAGAGTAGCAAGTATCCGTATGTTAGAATAGCCTTTCAAGTAAGAGTTAAGCCAAGCCAACCGAGCTTCAAGATGAGCTATAATAAAGTTAAAACCACACCTATCATGAAGCTAAAACGAATGTTTCCATATACTTAGCAGATTAAAATGCAGAGCCTCAATACATTTATCATGAAAGTGAACATAGGGCTCCTTCAAGTCGAATCAAAACTTCACTTTAACATGCTATTTTTGTAAAGGAAAGCTTACAAGTGAGCAAGAAACGAACCCCGCATGTATATAGAATTAAATAAATACTTCCATGCCTCATGTCAAGCTAAAGTACACAGTGAGCCCTATAACATTCATCTCAAGCATGCAATTAACACATTCCAGGATATAAGCCTTCACCGAAACCATAAGCAGGAAAGAACCGCGCCAATCAACAAGGCTACGGTAGCACTGGGCCAAATCGAAGAGGAGAAAGGGGAGTCGTGAAGAAGTTACCGGAGTGCGTAAAACACACAGGAGCAAACCGCAACGCAAAGACAACAACGACCTCCCCTCCTCTTCACGTAAATTTCGGGCCAAAAAAAATCCCACCCCAAATGCGGGTTTAAATAAAGAGAGGAGGGGAAGCAGAAGTCAGAGATCAACCTATGTGATCGAACGCAAGTTGGACCGGCGGCAATTGCGCGAGAACAAGAGCGAGAGAGATCGGTAAGGGGCGTACGCGAGGCAAGTTGCTCGCACGGGGATAAGGATAGGATCGCGAGCGGCTCGAGGAGCAAACGGCCGCCAGGGAGCACGCTCGAGCGCGGGAGGACGAAGCTTCCATGGAACTCGCGCGGAGAGACGAAGCCCAACCTGTCGAGCGCGAGGAGAGTTAGGGCGCATTTAGTTTAATTAGGGTTTTTTTTTTTTTTTTAAAGAAGTTTTAAAATATATATTTTTTATTTAAAAAAAAAACTTAAATTACGAGTTTTGCCTCCGACATGCTATCGTCGCAAGCTTAACGTCGATTCTAAGTGAAATCGACGTTTCGGACGCATCGGCGCTAGCATCCGCTTCGTCGTCCGAGGTCGTCTCGGCAACCTCGTCGACGAGCTGCCATGTCAAAATTGCGTCGAAATTTGGTATCGTCGCAAAATTTTGACGCGAGCGCGATCGAAAGCGAGGTCAACACCCACTTAGTGGGATTAAGGCTTTGTTGTTGTTGTTGTTTGGTGATAATTATGAAATGTACTATATAAATTTTAAAATTATCTTAAATATTTGAGGATGCATCTTTAACTTAATTGGCAACATTTGAAATGTTGGCCAACTCTTTCTTTCTTACGAGTTGATGAAATACCTAAAATTTCTTAATTAATTTTTATTGTTTTAATTATTATCTTTCTTAATTCAATTGGAAAGTTTGTAGGACCTGGTGATATTCCAATTGAATTGTGAAAATATTTAGGAGATTTGGGAGTTTCATGGCTTACAAAACTCTTTAATATTATTTTAAAAACTAAAAAGATGTCTGAGGAGTGGAGGAAGAGTATTTTGGTCCTCATTTTTAAGAATAAAGGGGTTGCACAAGTGTGTGTAAATTATAAAGGAATTAAGTTGATGTGTCATTCTTTAAAGTTATGGGAGAGGGTAATTGAACATAGGTTAAAACATATTACAAAGATTTCTCATAATCAATTTGGTTTTATGCTGGTTAGGTCTACTATGGAGGCTATACATTTATTAAGAGGTTTGATGGAGATGTTCAGAGATAATAAGGAGGATCTTCGTTTGATTTTTATTGATTTAGAAAAGCTTGTGATACAGTTCTAAGAGATATCCTTTGAAGGGTTCTTGAGAAGAAAGGTGTTGATAGGACTTATATTCAAGTTATTAAAGATATGTATACTAGAGTTGTTACTTGTGTTTTAACCGAGGAGGATTGACCAAATATTTTCCTATTTCTATTGGATTACATTAGCGATTCGCTTTAAGCCCATATATATTTGCTTTAGTTATGGATGGTCTTACTGGACATTTACAGGAGGATGTACCTTGATGTATGTTTTTTGCTGATGATATACTTCTCGTGGATAAGATGAGAGAAAAAGCCTTGGGAAAACTTGAATTATGGAGGTCTACGTTGGAGTCTATTGGCCTTTTTAGTAGTAGTGGCTCTCGCGACAGAAGTGTAACTTTGGGTGATCAAATTATTAAAAGGTGTGAACGATT
The DNA here is from genome assembly GCA_022702705.1 of Papilionanthe hookeriana x Papilionanthe teres. Classification (NCBI taxonomy): domain Eukaryota; kingdom Viridiplantae; phylum Streptophyta; class Magnoliopsida; order Asparagales; family Orchidaceae; genus Papilionanthe; species Papilionanthe hookeriana x Papilionanthe teres. The sequence continues at coordinate 25,396,200 of CM040421.1, forward strand.
TAGATATCTCGGGTCTATTATTCAAAGTGATTGTGATATCGATTGGGATGTTAATAGTAGAATTTAAGTTTGTTGGTTGAAATGGAGTGCTTTGGGCCTATTGTGTTATAGAAAAGTATCGCTTAGACTGAAAGGAAAATTTTATAAGATGGTGGAGAGACTTGCAATGCTCTATGGTGTTGAATGTTGACCTTTAAAAGAGAAGCATAATACTAGGTTAAGTGTTGCCGAGATGAGAATGATTAGGTGGATGAGTGGCTTTACACTTAGAGACAAAATGCGAAATGAATATATCTGTGATAGCGTTGTTGTAGCTCCAGTGAAGGACAATTGGAGAGAGTCGTCTTAGATGGTTTGTTTATATTAAACTTTGACCATCTGATGATCCGATTAGGAGAGTAGATGTTTTAGATTCTACTTATGTTAAGAAAGGCAAAAGTATAGCTAGGAAGACTTGGGCTTATTGTATAAAAAATGATCTTAATTTAATTAAATTGAATGAAAATATGACACTAAATAGGACACAATGGAGAAAAAAGATTCTTGTAGCGGACCCCACTTGGTGGGATTAAGGCTTTGTTGTTGTTGAATTCTAAAAACTAGATAAATTATGATATACTTTTAAAGCCCTTTTAACCCTATCAAATCATATTTTCAAAATTAACTTAAAAATTCAACATAAGGTGAAAGGCCCTAGTTTGATTAGAGCTTTGAGACAAATTTTCTTGGTAACTTGTCACAACTATATATGTTGACTTTTGCTATATTGAGATTTTTATGCACACTTTGGTGATATGATAGATTGCATCCCCTTGTTTAACATTGGGCTAAGCTGTTGCTTGGTCAATGTTCTATTGGAGAATCCTTTTAGTGCACATCTATGGATTTGTAGGACTAGTTAGGATACATATGTTTTGCACATGACTATTTTGGTTACTTTTATGTATCAAAGAGGATGATATTCATTTTGCAAATGTAAACATATGAACGTTCACACTTCTGTTTTCACAGGGGCGTCAAACATTTTCAAATTTTGAATTAGGTAATACTGACATGATAGTGTGATTTTATTCTTGTCCCCTTATATAAAATACGTGTTTACTCTCCAACGCTTTGATCATACATATATTTTTTTAGTTAGGAAAGTCCTGTATGTATAATAAGCTAATTAATTGGTAGGGTATTTCCGATCGAGTGCTACTACATTATTTTATGTTTGGAAATCTACTGGATCAAGTTGACTAGAGGTACTCCGGATGAATCAAATAGCAATGATCGGGAGCAGAGGGAATTTAGGCTTGAATATTATTGCTATTTAACTGGCATAATGATCTAAGACTATATTCATTCTGTACTGCTCAAATGCCTTTTTCATTTTCTAGGGGTATTTAGTAGACTTAGTTGTATTGATTTGTTTATTTATTTCTTTTAGCTTCGATGGCATCTCGATTTTGTGTACTTTTCTTATTATATACCGTTTACAGGTTGTCTACATTTTTACTTTTTTCTGTTGTGTGTGGTAAGTCCAAGTCCAAAAATCCCATGTTTGTGACAATTTTTCTAGAGAAACAAATTTTCTTCTAACCTTCATAAATTGATTAATCAACCTAGAAAAATATTTTATTGAAAATTTACTGTATGATTTTGTGCCAACTTTTTGAACAAAAACTCTTCATATCTCTTGGACAGGCATAGTGCGGAACTTACCATTGATCAAAACCCTTGAGTGTTAGTTCACATTCATAACATGGCTAGTCTTCTTGGATATAGTTGAATTATCACACTTTAACCAATATGCATATCATGTTCATTAAGATAGAGCTTTAGCTTAGTCATGAGATTAGTTTATATGTTTAGGAGTTTAGTATGTTAGGTAGTGGTTGTTTTGAATAGGATTGTAAGTTCAATTAAGTAGCTCTGTTTATAATTGTGTTATTTTATTCTCTTCTTTTCTTAGGTTTTTCTTGTACCGCAATAGACTGTATGCCTTATATCTTTTCAGACCGATTACCTATAAATCATCTGTCTAGAAATCCTACTTTTTTAATCTAGCTTGAGATCATGTGATTCATGGTTATTGACGTTACATATCACAGTTGGGCTAGTTGACTACATTTACTTCTAAATGATTTTGAGCTCGATGACTTGGGCTAACGGATCCATTAAATCTTGTTTAGATTAATTCTACATTTTCTTAGATTCATTACCCATATCTGTTCTACTTTGAGAGAGAGTTATCCCACTTGGTTACGATGATTAGCTCTCTGCCTTAAAACATCAATTGCTCTATTTGGGTAACATTCGTTGAATCATAATATATCTTGATATCAACTCAGGCAAATTAATTTAAGTTTATTTTTTATATTAAGAGTGTCTTCTGGCGGTTTTTTAGAGTGTGATTAATTTTAGGTAGGTTAGTCTCTTTGGTAGATTGATATTTCAAGATTTTCTGTTTGACTTGACCTGATGCTAATGTTATGACTTCTTGTTTGCATTTTATACATGTTTAGGTAAGATTTGTTGATCCTACCTCAATGGTTCTCTCATTGTGTCCTTTCTTATGGGATCTTTTATATTAAAAATTCACTCTTTCGTCTTCATCTTTTTCCACTCAACACGGTTCTGTGTCTATATTTGCTGCATACACGATAAAAGCTACTGTTTTCTATCAAGCCGAAATATTTTGAGTCAAGTGAAAGCTTTGGTGATAACTCAGGTCAAAATTTCAGGAAGCATATGTTAAAGCTCTTGGTAGGGGATTCTCAGCTGCACCTTTCAGAAACTTTACAGTACGGTGTCAGGTAAAAGTTGGCTTGCAAATTGAAAAACCCAGTTTCAATATAGGCTATCACCTCAGCTCCCTCAACAAAAGCCTTTGATTATTCTTGAATTCCAAACCAAATTAACCTTATTTACGGTTTCTAGGCATCCAAAATTGCAGTTGAAGTTCACCGCGATTCTGAAAACCTCACTGAAAATTGGCAATTTGCCCTCCTTGAATTAGCTCCTCATTACGCTGCCATTTGCACAGAAAAGAAAGGTGAAACGGAAGGTTTGTGTATCCCGTCAATTTTTATTTTAAGTCATAAGTTTCTTCTCTACATTTTTGTGACCCACATATTTTTTAGGTGATGGAAATGAATCAATAAAGTTGAAAGTATTGAAGACTATTCCTTTTGTAGAAGATGAGTGTATTTTAGAAAATGATACAATTGAGCCTGTCACTGGTGCCGTTTGGTCTCGGCTATACTGATAATATTTTTTCTCCAAATTTTACAGTTTCAAATAAATAAAATAAAATTTTTGAAGGTATCCTTTCTCAGTTGTCATATGCGGGTTACTAAAGTGACATTAGAATGATAATATATGTCAGTTTTTTGTACTAGGCTGTTATATATCAGAAAAATCATAGATTACCTTTCAAAATCTTCAGTTGCATCTGTCAACCAAACACCTAGCCATTCCAAAGTTTTCCTCCTAATATTTTGTATTTTATAAAGCAGAATAAACTTCTATGATGTAAATTGGGTTATTCAATGTTTCTGTTCCAATCTATTCTTTGACCAATCTAATTGGTTCTCTATTATAAAAATAGACCACCGTACAATTTAGCTACAAGTAGGAAGCCAGCTGAAATGCTTTCGGTCCTTATAATTTTCAAGATAGACTTGCCCGTCACTATCCACTGAATTCCAGCGGTGACAAAGAAATGTGAGTTTATAGGCTTTGTTAAACCGTTGAGAGTTTCTCAGACATGGATTTCTTCAATAATGGTTTTTAAGGTTTAATATCTTTTAATTCATATTGAAGTATTTTCCTTACACTAAATGATGAATTTGGTGCATTGCAACTGTGTTTGATTTTCTTCCATTAATGTCTGGGCTGAGATTAGTGTTTTATGCGTGTTAAATGGGTTGAGAAGTGCTCCAGCATCATCTAGGCGGCAAATCTAACCTGATACATTGATTCACATCTGTTGAACCGAGAGCTACAGAAGTGGCCCTATCAACTTACATTTTTTGACATATTAAGGTTTAAATGTAAATCTAGGATGTGATGCATAAGATCACGCACAGCCTAAATTAGTCAAAATTTCAGCTCTTTTGATGAAAACTTGGAAAGATGCAAATTTGAATGGAGTTATAATTTAATGATGGTCTAAATTAAAGGGATTAAATGAGATTTTAAAACCAGCAAACATCATAATTCTATTGAAATCACACAACAGTTAGAAAGTCAATTGTAGATTAATGCCAATAATGCTCGCAAACTAATATTGAATTATGCAGAAAAAATGTTAAACAAGGTAAGAGGCTTCTAGTGGATATAATCATCTATTTCCTTCTCAAAGTAGGACAATATTTTTGGTCACTTATCGTAGCTTAAATCTTACTAGGAAGGTTTATATAGTTAAGGCTTCAAGTGATTTAGCTACAAGAATGCTACCACCTGGATGGAGTGCTGCTAAATAAAACAAAGGGATCCTGTCTTAATTTGCCTTCATGAAAGTATCGAGTTCTGGCAAATTGAGCTTATAATATTCATCAAGCAAATCTATGCATAATGATTGTGTTTCTTGTAAAGTTTTCTATGAATCATCGCATAAATATTTGCCATGCCAACAAAACAAAGTACCATCAATATTATATACAATTTCATTGTCTAATATAGTTTCTAGGACAAAATGTGTAGAACTATATGGTGGAGAGTTGGATATAAATTCACAAGAAGATGGAAAGAGAGAGTAATTCAAGATATTGATTGTAAGTTTGTGAAGGAAGTCAAATTAGATACATCTAACACTAGACTACTTGAGCTTCCCTAAGTTTTTAATTTAAACATTTATCCCAATGTATTGGATGATTTTAAATGTTCTCGTCTTTCTCGTGTTTATTTTTTGAAAGGCTTATGCAGGAAAACATTCATGATTCTAATCTCTTATTATCTTATACCTTATTTATATTCTAAATATATCTTTTCACATTAGTAGTGAACTTATAATTGCCAGAACTAATGGTCAATTTCTTTTGCTGATATGGTCATGCAAATTAAGCAAATTATGCTCTTAAATGAGTGATATGAGAATAGACGATAGTGAGAAGGCGGAAATTCTAATGCGTTTTAAGTGATTCTTATTATGTGATATATAATTAGTGCCTTGAGGTAGAGTGATGGGAAAAAAAAAACTAAAAAGCAGGCAACACACAAATATAATATATTATATGGTTGAACAAAGCCTTCAAAGAAGTAACTTCAATGACCTGAATTTCATTTGTTATAAATGTTTAACTTTTATATTTAATAAGGTAGGCTGGGTTAATTATTATATTTTTATGGCATTCACTACTAACACTTTTTTTAAAATATTGGCCTATTTTATCCCCCCAAGGCTTATTATGATCAAGAAACATTTACAAATTGTTATCAGTTTTATTCGTAGACTTAGTAGGAAATTCTATAGATACTTCATGAGAAATTGTTTTCAAATTGTTCGATTGATTCTTTGGTTACAATTGATATGATTTGTTTTAGTTTTATATTCATGAATTGACTTTTTTATTATATGTTATTCTTTGTATATTATTTTATGCTTAATTTCAATTTCACATTTAAAGTTTGCAGTTGCTCGAATATAAATTTAGGTTTTATAAAGGCGCTCTAATCTAAGTCTAGATTTTGATTCAACCACAGCTTTGGTAGGTCCTTATTGTGAACAAACATTGCCCTTTGCATCTAAAGATGCACTCAAAGAAAATTCAGAGAGTTAGAATACTTTAATAAGATTAGATTCAGCTTGGTTCGTATCTTGATTTTTATATGGCTACTTATAGGAGATGACATTAATTACTTCAGGGTTATTTATCATAGATGAGATAGTCATCATTGAATGTTTGCAATATTTCTCAATATTTTAATATCTGAAGAAAGACCCATCTGGTGATTTTGTTATCGGAATTAAATCAATTCCTATTAGCTTACTTAAATAACTGATTATGTGAAAATATTACAGTCTTACATGACTATTTTGGAAGATTTTCATAAATACCACTCAATTCTTATGTATTTACATATCTAACAGTGAAACTTAAATTTTTACATATACACCATTTTACTTGTGCATGGAAAGGTGTATTTCAATTTTGAAAAGTTAAAATGGTGGTACTTTTGATGTGATGTGAAGGATCTGGGTGGTATAAATGTAAAAAGCAAAGCTTAGTTGTTATATATATAAATACATAGGAACTGTGTGGTTGTATGTAAATGCCCCTGACTATTTTATGGTCTCATGTAGAGTTTCTATTACCTGTATGATTTGATGCTATAATTATCTGCTCCTTTACACGCTTTAAAATTTATCTTTATTACATTTGTTTCCTTCTCAGTTGACATTTTCTGAACTTATCAATTGTAACTTGAAAAAAATCGTTGTGGACCAAGATGATTAATTGTGTGCTCAGAATTCTAAGTTTAGGTTAAGTCATTTGGAACCCAGAGTCCTCTGTCTTGGGACAAGATCTCAATTTCCTGTGTGTTAATCTTTTTCTCGTACTCTTAAATGGGCTTATCCTTAAGCTCAACCACTGGTTTAAACCCTTTTCTTGTTCTTTGGTGGTTGTTATCATCCTTCTCAAAATATGCACTGGTAGGAAGGGTTATTCGTTAGCGGAGTTTATTGAACTAAGGCGATGTTTGGTAGAATAATTCAAATAGGATTTTATCATGAATTTAGTTTAAATCCAGTCAAATAATAATAAAAAAAATGAAAATTAAACCCAACGCTATGTTAAATCGAGTTTTTGCGTTCCTGTCTTTAATTCCCGCATTTCGTCTCTTTCACAATGTAAATCCGGATTACTAAAGTCGATTGTGAGGTAGATTTATTGAATTTGATAAGTCCTATTTAATGTTAATTCAAGTTGAAGCCAAACATCGTATAAATGAGTAGTTTATGGGTGTGAGGACATTAACGCGGTAAGTGGAGCGAAATGTGTCATCTATATATATATATCGTGCTTGTGCTGATAGTCATTAAATTATTATCCACACTTTTTGAGGTTTGTGGCCTTATGGATTGGTGTGGGAAGCACGAGGAAACTTTGATTTTTCTCCAATAACATAGGTTCAATTGGATTGAATCAAAAGACACGTCCTGAGGTTGCAATATTTAAAGGTTAACCCACTTAGATGTCTTGAGGTAAGGGTTCACACAAATTTATCTTCCCATGGTTGGAGTCTATTGAGTGAATTTGGTTCATAGGATTGGCAAGTCTTTAAATTGCATAAGCTCCCTAAAATTTTCTTTTTGTTGGTCAAGTGGATCTATGCGGTGATGTTGTCTGATTCAACAACAATAACAAGCCTTTATCCCACTAAGTGGGGTCAGTTACATGAATTTTTTCTCCAATGTGTCCAATTGAGTGCCATATTTTCATTTAATTCTAATAAATTAAGATCATTTTTATACAATAAGCTCATTTTACGTCTACCTCTATCTTTTTTAACAAAACTTGAATCTAAAACATCTAGTCTCCTAACTGAATCATCAGATGGTTAACGTTTAATGTGACTAAACCATCTAAGATGACTCTCTCGAATCTTATCTGCCATTGAAGCTACACCAACCCTTTCACGTATACTTTTATTTTGCGTTGTCTTTATGTGTCAAGCCTCTCATCCACCCAAGTATTCTCGTCTCAGCAACACTTAACTATAATTACTCCAGTGTGCAAAATTGGGGATTGCACATGATCACAAAACCTAGAATGAACTTTTAGTAAACTTCATAGCTTCGCTTCGCTACATAGCAATTAAAAGATCCACCAAGACTGAAGCAAAGGGGATCTGTAACAGTTTATACAATAGATACAATGGCTTAGTGATGCCACTATGAGAAGTGCAGCGATCAAATAAACAAAGGGTAATAGAGCCTGTCTCTAAATTGAATCTTAAAAACTTCCCAATAGACGTGTATATGTGGATGTCTAGAAGAAGATCCAAATGCTATCAATGATTTTAGCTTTTCTATTTAATAAATAAATAAGTTTATTGTTTTACTAATTATATATTAATTATGATTCATTTATCGTATTATAATAATATAACATTTATATTTAGTTCATCCAGAAAAAGGCATGAAAGTAGAACGTAACTGAAAGAAGATTTGAAAGTAGAAACAGCAGTACATCAACACTGATTTTTACAAGAGAGAAATCAAAACTGTTATTTGCTAATCTTCATGGATATCTTTTGTTTGCTTGTAAATGGAAAGCCTCTTTTAAGAAAATTTAACTTCATTTTGGCTCATTTAGGTGTAAAATGGAATTCATTACATTTGAAGGTATCTTGAAAATGTTTTTTGAGATTAAATTATTGTTGATTTCTAGCAACATACAACCAAAGTATAAAATTAGAAAACTTTATCATTGTATGAATAAATTATTTGTTACTTCAAGCATCCAAATGGGGTCCTTGATACAATTGTTTGACTTCATAGAAGAAAAGAGGCATCTACCAATAGTAGAAGAAATATATATTATTCTGCTCGTGCTTGTTTCAACTGATCTAACATAGAAGATAATTTCGGTAGTAATAGATCTGCTGGCAGGGAATGCACTTTTCTCTAAAGGAATCCACCATAGTTGTAGCGAAAAGGAGTTTTAATGGGGTGAGTGTCACTGCTTATGGCCCAAAACCTGGGTGATCTATCCATGACGAGGATGAAGCATGGGTGAAATTTAGTGGAGGTGTGAACTAACTAATGTTGAAGAATCAGCAGATGAGTTGTGATTATGATTGAAATGCCATTCGAAACTATAGCTAGCTAGTTCTACTTGAAATGCGTTGAGGTCAACTAGTGTAATGATGGGTGATAAGCTTAATTTAGTAAGGGAAACAAACTCAGGTCATCGGTGAATGATAAAAGAGGTGGGGGTGTAGAGAAAACTAAGAGGTTTGCTTAGAAGCACCAATCGTTGAAGCATGCATAATAACTCATTGATCGAGCGCTATTACGCCGAAGATTAACTAGGCTAAGCAATTTACCGAAGCTTTGAGTTATAAAAATGCTTCAATAGGAGAGTGTTTCGCCTTAGATGGAAGCAACCGTACAAGCAGGTGTGGTCGAAGCAAAAGTAAGAATGTTGGCTTGAGTAATGCAAACATTGGTGAGTCCAATGCCTTGAAAACCTAAGGATTCCTCCACAAAGTTCGTCCATGGACGACAGGTGAATATTTCTGTATTAACCCTGTGAACAACGGTCAGAGGAGGCGAGGTTAGCCAAATGATGATTATCGATTCAAGGACCCAATGTGACATTGATTTTTCAGAAGAAGAAAAGAAGGGGCAGTGAAAATGCCTCGAGCTAATGTCTGATTACCAGGTGCTATGACGTTGAAGTAACTTATGTCATGCTCTTAGGAAGAGCTTGAACGTCATTCAACAAGAGGGTACATGTACTCGAAATTGACACAGGTGGACAGGTACATAATATCTAGCGGCATGAGATAACTTTCTTTAAGGAACTCAATAATAAAAAAAAAAACCAACAAATTTTGGAGAAGAGGTGCCTCCTCAAAAGGGGGTCGCAGTGACCAGGGCCAGTCGATTATTTACCAAAAACATGTCTTTGTAAAGTTGTACGAAAATGTATCGGGGCTAACACTTGAAGGTCAAGGAAGTTGTTGATCTGATGATAAAAGAGCCGATGATCGAAGCTCTCGTGAATGTCATTCATAACTATAATGATCTTAAGATAGCAAAATTCCTTGTGAGGTATATTTTGACCGACATGGAAGGCACAACGATCTGGACATTATCTCGAAGAAAGGCTCAATATTATAGGCAGGTCCGTAAAGATGGACTACCTGCACCTATACAGAATGACCTTATGAAGATTTATTGTTCCTTGGGATTGGCTTTGGGCCTTTCCTGTGCAGCTTGGGTGGAGTGAGATACAACTCTGGAAGAGCTAAAATTCTAATCTTGTATCAGACCTTATGACCAAGGGACAGTCTTAAGTAGATAGTTTCTTTGGGGTGCGGGCCTCTCAAAAGGTAACAGAGGCGCACAAAGTTTCCTCAGGCTAGATGTAGATTGGCCCTCAAGTGCAAGGGCATAAGGGAGCTTGACTGTAAGACCTACACATTGAGCAAGGATGAAAGTCGACCTTAGTGATCCGACAATTTTGAATGTAAGGTTTGTCACTCAACTGATAAAACTTATTCCAAGGATAACACTGATAAAAGTTATTCCAGGGTTAACATACCGATCTTCCTCAAGATTTTGCATGGACGGGAAGGTTTGGCGCCTCAATGTTGGTTCTTCATTACCCGAGACTGTAGTATGTTCCAAGGGTTGGGATGTTCACTCATTAAAGCAGTACGTGAGCTGGGTATACAACGTTGTGAGAAAGTTCAGTCATATTAATTCTCTTATGTATTCATTAAATTTTTTATGTACTGTTCATGTGGGTTTTTTTTTTAAAAAAAAAATTTAAAATTACATATTCATTGGAATGAGTCATAACAATGGAACACGATTCTTAATAGATTGATTCCAAAATAGCTTAACCAAATCAGGAGAATCCTACATAAGCTACAACTGCAAAATTTATGCATTGATCTTGCAATTTTGAGTTTTTTCTAATATGTTAATAAATTGCAAATATGATCAAAAATAATAAATGCCCTGGTTTCCTTAGGGTCCCAATTCCAATATGAACCACATGCTCCATTAGGCCATACTGCTCCAAAAAATGCCTATGATTAAAAAAGCCCCTAAAATAATGACACGATAACTCCAAAAATCTAAATGTTGAAGTGATATCTGTAAAATTATTGAAATGAAAGAATATGAGTCTTTTTTAAAGTTTTTTTTTGTCAAATATTTCATATCACCAAAGGAAACTGACTACATGCAGCTTAAAAAAATTGTTGTTAAAAAAAACATTTTTTCTAATGTAATTACTATAAGAGCTAATGATAATAACAATCCATATAAAAAAGCCGCATAGTTCAATATGCATCATTAACCATTGAGATCGTAGAGCAGGTACTAATATTGTGGTTTGATCCATTTTAGTTGAAAGAACTGATATGACAAACCATAGGTGATTAATTATCTAGAACGACCGAATGTTTTAGATATCTTAGGTCTATTGTTCAAAGTGATGCTCATATGCATGGGGATGCTATTACTAGAATTCAAGTTGGATGGTTGAAGTGGAGGAATGCTTTGGGGTGTGATAGAAAAGCACCGCTTAGATTTAAAGGAAATTTTTATAAAATAATGGTGAGACTTGCAATGCTTTATGGTGCAGAATGTTGTTTTATAATAGCGAAACATAAAACTAAGTATTGCAGTGATGAGAAAGCTTAACTGGATGAGTGGCTTTGCAGTTGGAGAGAAAATGCGAAATGATCTTATCCGTGAAAGGGTTGGTGCAACTCTAGTGATAAACAAGCTTAGAGAGTCATCTTGGATAGTTTGGCCTAAGTTAAACATCAACCATCTAATGATCCAGTTAGGAGAATAGATATTTTAGATTTGACTTATGTTAATGTAGAGGTAGTACTAAGAAGAATTGGGCTAATATAATAATAAGGGGACTAACTTGATTCTATTATTGATATTTCAATCATATTTATTATGGAATTATATTCTTTTGTATAGTATAGCTAACTTCTCAGCCCTACTGTGTGAGTTTCATGTTGATTTCTTGACAAAAGGATATAAATGACCTGAACAAACTGATATTTGCACAGCAATGTCTGCCCAGTAACAGTTCCATGCTATCTAGTTGCACCTGCCAAAGAATGCCAATTTATCCATGTAAAACTGTGGTTTGATGCAATAAAAAATTTGCCAAGCTGACAACATTACTTGAAAGATTAAACATGCAATTAACAAGAAGTGACTGAGATGGATCTCTAATTTCTAGATTTATTTGAGAAGTTCAGATAATATGTGGCTCTCCATAATATTAGTTTTGGTACCATGATTGATCAAAATATTGGAGCGAATGGCTTTCACATACATGTACAAATTATAAAAGAATAATAATAGCATGTTGAAAGCAACTTAAAGAGTTCAAATAAGAGCTGATATTGAGTTGGGTTGGGTTAATACATGACTAACAAGCTGGCTAAGTTCAATCAATATGTTAAAAGTATTCAAAATTTTCAAGCACCAAGCCATCTAAATTTAAACAAAATTTTTTGATTCATCATCTTCAGCCAAATTTTAAACGCACTCAAAAGTGTGCTTGAATTCATTTTGTGTTTCAAGTTAATTTGAATGAATATTTATTAGTTTTATTAAATTTTTTCTAGACTTTAATAGGGGTGTAAACGAGCTGAGCTGAGCTGAGCTTGAGTGAACTCAAGCTCAAGCTCAACTCATTAAAAATACCACAGTTCGTGTTTGACTCATATATATATCGAGCTCAAAATACTTGTTTCTGCTCGGCTCGTTTGCTTAACGAGCCGAAAAAGAGCTGTTTGCAAACGAGCCGTTTTGACAGCCATAATCACATAGCTGTAGGATGTTAAGGTGAGAGGTTAAATCTTTATTATTTATATTAGAATATTTATTTAAGTAAAATTTAAAATATTTTTATTCTATTTTTTAATATATAATTTCAATTAATTATAAATTTTTATAGCCTTTGTAGTCAAATAAATTATTTAAAAATCGCAATTAATAATTATATATATATATATATATATATATATATATATATATATATATATCGAGCCAAAATGAGGTGAACACGAACGAACAAATCTTTATTTGTGTTCGGCTCATTTATATATCAAGTGTAAAATAAATTATTCATGTTCGGTTCGTTTATCTAGCGAACGAATCAAACACGAACTACTTGACGAGACGAACACAAGTTGTTCACCAATAACGAGCTGCATTGATAGTCCTAAACATTAATAATAGTATTATTTATTTAAAAATTTTAAAAAAAGTTATTGATAAAATGTTCAAAATATCAACATTTTAATTTCAATTCAGAACCCATCAGAAAATCTTTTAGACCTTTCGAAGTTTATCAAAACCATATTTTCAAACAAGTCTCAATTAGCCGGTCCAATTGTTCATGATGAAGCTAAGCCTAAGATCGTTTAACGGTTGAACGAGTCGGTCCGATCTGATTTTTCAAAATTTTAATTCTGATTAAATAATTTCATTATATTCAACAAATATAATAATTAGTTTATCTCATAAAAAAATGCACTTTGATCAAACATTAAAACATAAATCTCATAAATAATCACCAAATTAAAAAAAAAAAATCAAATAGATCTTTAATTAAATTCATAAATTAATTCATAAATTATTGAATTTAATTATATAATCCCCAACCCTCCCATGCGGGAGGAGGATTATGAGTCCCTCCCCTCAGTTGGCAATAACAATCCAACCCCCATCATCTTCCCCAGTCCCCATCCGCGCCACCGAGCAACAATGCCTCTCCCTCCTCCATTCCACCTCCTCCCTCACCAAACTCCTCCAAGCCCTCACCTTTCTCCTCAAATCCGGCCTCCACTCCAACATCCTCGTCCTCACACGTTTCGCCGCCGCAGCTTCTTTTCTCGGCCCGTCCGCCACCGCCGCCGCCTCCGCCCTCCTCTTCTCCCCTTCTCATTCCCCACTCCACCTCTACGACTCCTTTCTCTTCAACACCGCCCTCCAGTCTCTTTCCCCTTCCCCTCTCCATCCTCTCCCACTCTTCTCCCTAATGCTTCGCCTCCACCTCCCTCCCAATCACTTCACCTTCCCCTTCCTCCTCAAAGCCATTGCCTCCCTCCCCTCTCCCCTCCCCGCCGCTTCCCAAGCCCATGCCTCCGCCCTCCGCTTCGGCCTCGCCGGCGACTCCTTCGTCCACAACACCCTCATCCACGCCTACGCTGCGGCTCGCTGCGTAGCCGCCCTCGAGTCTGCCCGCAAGGTTTTTGACGAAGTGCCTAAACCATGTCCCGTCACCTTCAGCGCCATGATTGGAGGCTACATCCTGTCGGGCCGTTCCAATGAAGCGGTGGTGCTGTTTCGCCAGATGCAGCTTACCAACATCCTGCCAGACGATGTCACCATCATGACCGTCCTCTCGGCATGCGTCGACCTAGGAGCGCTCGAACTCACGCATTGGATTAAATTCTATGTGGAAAGGATGAAGATGCCGAAAACCTTATTTCTTTGCAACGCATTGGTGGACGCACTTGCCAAGTGCGGGGACGTCGAAGGCGCCATGCAGCTGTTCGACAGAATGCCTGAGAAGAACATTGTATCGTGGACTTCGGTAATCCAGGGACTTGCGATGCATGGCCATGGGGTCGAGGCTGTGCGGGCATTTGAGGCCATGAAAAATGCTGGTTTTGAGCCAGATGCTGTTTCATTCATCGGCGTGCTCAAAGCTTGCAGCCATGCCGGGCTGGTCAGTGAGGGCCGTTGCTACTTTGATTCAATGAATAGGGACTTTGGGATCCAGCCGAGGATTGAGCATTATGGTTGCATGGTGGACTTATTCAGTCGAGCAGGAATGGTGGAAGAAGCAATGGAGTTTGTGGGAGCAATGCCCATCAAGCCAAACCCTGTTATTTGGAGGACTCTCATCGCAGCTTGCAGAGTTCATGGACGACTGGAGCTCGGGGAGAGGGTCACAAAGCAATTGATCAACGAGGAGCCATTATATGGCTCCAACTATGTCCTGCTATCAAATTTCTATGCTTTAAACAAGAGGTGGGAGAAGAAGTGGGATATCAGACAGTCAATGGACCAGCAAGGAATGCGCAAGGCTCCAGGATTCAGTTCATTTGAGCTGAATGGGGAGATTCACGAGTTTGTTGCAGGAGGGGAGAAGCTTCCACAGTACCAGGAGATCTATGAGATGGTAGAAGAGATTTCTAAGAAGCTGAAGAGTGCAGGGTTCATGGCCGCCACATCGGAGATATTGCTGGACATCGATGAAGAAGATAAGGAGGATGCGTTGCACTGGCACAGTGAGAAACTGGCCATAGCTTTTGCTTTGCTTAGAACTCCTCCAGGAACAAGAATCAGGATTGTGAAGAATCTGAGGGTCTGTGGGGATTGCCATTCTGCAACCAAGTTCATATCTAAGGTTTACCACAGAGAGATTGTTGTGAGAGATCGGAGTCGTTTCCATTGTTTCAGAGATGGTTTCTGTTCTTGCAAAGACTTTTGGTGAGGAAATGCTCATATAATACTAACTCAGGTTTGTGATTTGATGATTGTATCAGACTGAAATGTGTGC
Source organism: Papilionanthe hookeriana x Papilionanthe teres (assembly GCA_022702705.1). Classification (NCBI taxonomy): domain Eukaryota; kingdom Viridiplantae; phylum Streptophyta; class Magnoliopsida; order Asparagales; family Orchidaceae; genus Papilionanthe; species Papilionanthe hookeriana x Papilionanthe teres. The sequence continues at coordinate 25,411,478 of CM040421.1, forward strand.
TCAGAGGAGGCATGAATGCATTTACACATTTTTAATTGTATTTGTATTAATGTCTTATTCATGTTTGATTAAAATTGTGCCATGGGAGATTGAAATAAGCAAATGGTTTGATCGAATTAAGATCAATTGAACCAACTCTAGTAGTCAAACTTGACTTTGAGCTTAGGTTAGAGTAGCTCAAGATGGAATTGTTAACAACAATAGTTCAAGGAGATTCCTTGAACTCCAATCAGAGTCTGTCATATGTACAAATATGCACATCCATGTATTAAATTGTGGTCTGCTTTATACACGACGAATCATGATCGAATTTACGCAAAACTACTTCGACTCTCACGCAATAGCTTCTCACGTCGCTAATCATGGGGGCGGGTTGATGATGATACAAATCTAAATGCTTTTAAACTATCAAACAACATAAAATCTCTTGAATAATTAAAATAAGATTTTTTTTTTTCAATTTTATCTCCATGCTATACATATGATTACTTCCTAATTAATTAATAAAAATAATATTGAATGAAATTTCAAATACTATGTCCCTGTTTAGGGATAGGGCTGTAAACGAGCCGAGCCTGAGCGAGCTCAAGGTTGGCTCGTGTTCGGCTCATGCGATACTGGCTCGAGCTTGAAATCAGCTCGTGTTCGAAATGGCTCGTGAAAGGTGTGTTCGTGTCTGACTCGAATTAAATATTCTTCTTCGTGTTCGGCTCGTGTTCGGTTCGAAATTGACTCGTTAAAATTAATTGAAAAAAATATATGCATAATGCTAAATTCGAGTCTGGACCAAATGACTGGAAACAAGACACATAACCACGTTACCACACAAACAATTATGATTTAAACTTAAATATATATATATATATATATATATATATATATATATATAATATTAATATATAAATAATATATATAATAAATAATTATATAAATAATTATACGATTATTTTTTATTTCGACTAAAACTAACTGAACACGAAATAACAAAGAATTGAGTTATAGTAGCCATTTCAGTAATTCGAGACTTAAAAATTTGTTCGTTTTCATTCGTTTACTTAACGAACTAAATTGAACATGAGCTACATCATGAGCTGAACACGAGCTGGAGTTTTTTTGACAGCCCTATTTAGGCATATATGAAGAATAATATGAAAAAATTACTTTTGGATAAAATTATCCCAAATGAGGGATGTTGATGTCATTTTTTGCTCATTTTGAGGGTCCCACGCCATCCCGAAATGTCCTAAACTCCCGCTGACTCCCTGCTCCGGTTAAAAAAGATAAATTTGCTGTTTCCTGTTCTATGTTTCGTACCATTCTCGATCCCTCCCGTCAGAGGTACGGACACCTCACGAGAAGCAACCGTTCATTAACGCAGCCTCCGGTTACCACCCCACGTGGGCTCCGCTGACCGCATCTCCCACCATCAATTTCAATGCAGCAGCTACAGCCGACAACTGGAACACGGAGGTGACCTCACTCCAGGTAACTTCACCGCCACCCACTGAAGAAGATATTATTATATGATAATATTCTCCACCACCGTCTTCCTCCCGCATCTTTCCACTCTCAGCTCACACCTTTCTGCAACTGTGAACCCCCTCCTTTTTCTCTCTCAACTCTTCTGTGCAGATCAATGGAGGTGGCACGCTCGCATTTATGTACTCCCCATTTTACCCCTATACTTCTCCTTATTTCCCTTCTCTTACCCTCCGCCGCACTTCCGGCGGCTTCCGCCTTCAACATCACCGAAGTTCTCGCCGGACACCCTGATATCTCCTCCTTCGCCAAGCTTCTTATTTCAAGCTCCGTCACCGGTGACCTCATCGGTCGTTCGTCCCTCACCCTTCTCGCCGTCCCCAACGCCTTTCTCTTCCGATCTGATGTCCTCCACTCCGCCGGCGGCGACATCGCCGACGTGCTTCGTTACCATGTTCTCCTCGAATACCTCTCCTGGACGGATCTCCACCGGATTCCGCTCACCGGCAAGATGGTGACTACGCTTTACCAAACTACCGGCCGCGCCCCTAATAACCTCGGCGCCGTCAATCTCACGCGGGATCCCATGAATGGCGTCATCACCGCTCGCTCGCCCGTCCCCTTTTTCGCCTCGAACGCCACCATCATCTCACTCGTCACGACAGTGCCGTACAACATTTCCGTCTTCACGGTTAATGCTTTGCTAATGCCCTACGGATTCGATCTCGCCGCATCGGAAACGCGTCCTCCGGCGGCGCTGAACATCACTCGAGTGCTCCTCGACGGCCGGGATTTCAACGTCGCGGCGTCGATGATGGAGGCGTCGGGAGTCGTGGAGGAGTTCGAGAACGACGAGCATGGGGCGGGGATCACCCTCTTCGTGCCGACAGATGAGGCGTTTGCCGGATTACCGGCGACGGAGAGGCTGCAGTCCTTAACGGCGGAGAGTAAAGCAGCGGTTCTCAAATTTCACGTGCTTCATTCTTATTACCCTCTTGGATCGCTGGAATCGATCGTGAATCCGGTTCAGCCGACGATCGCGACGGAGGATTCGCAGGCTGGGTGGTTCACGCTCAATATCTCTAGAGTGAACGGATCGGTGGCGATTGATACTGGATTAGTGCAGGCGACGATTACGAGAACGGTTTACGATCAAAATCCGGTTGCGGTGTTCGCCGTCTCGAATGTTCTGCTTCCCCGGCAGGTTTTTGGGAAGGGAGAGCAGAACCAGCAGGGGGTGGGTTTGGAAACTGCGACGCCATCGCCGGAGGCGGCGCCTCCGGAGGAGGGGATGGCGCCGCGGGGAAGCTTGATGTCGCCGTCGGGGAGTGGGGAGAAGTTTTCTGTGGCGGGAAGATTAGGGTTTGGGGAATGTGGGATTTGCATGGGATTGATGTTTCTTCTATTGATGATGGGGGATCTGTGTATCTAGGGCTGAGTCCTTTGCTGAATTTTGATTTTTAATTTTTTTTTGGCGATTTTGTATACGAGAAATTATATTGGATTTGTAGCTGCAAAGCAGCGATTTTTTTTGTTTATCTTTGGTTTAGGGGAATTGATTTAGGGTTTAATGTTTTTTATTTTTTTTATTTTGGTTGGAATAATGTGGAGTATGAAATCATTGTTTTGAAATTTAAATCGGCAATTGATGATTTGTTTAGTGAGTAATGAATTGATTTGTTGAATCATAGGGCGGAATCCATCTTTTTTTCGGGGAAAAATTTAGGTCCTTCAAGCGTATGCTTTCATTACGTGAAGTCAGGTTATAAGTAGGGTACAACAGGTTATAAAGAGATATTTTCAGTATTTATCTCATGTAACTTCCTTACAATTTTCCTGTAACTTCTGTGTAATCTCCATGCCAGATTATAATGAATGTAAGGATTTACACAGAAGTTACATAAATGTTACAAAGAGGTTATATGAGGTAAAATACTGAAAATACCTACTTATAACTTGTTGTAATATGCTTGTAATCGGGCTTACCGGATGCAGTGTTGCGTACGCTTGCCGGATGCAAATTTTTTCCTTTTTTTTGATAGAGGGTAGGGGGCAAACTGTCCTCTCAGACTTGATGTGGGAGATGCTAAGGCAACGAAGGGTAAAATGATATTTTAAGAGAAATAAAATTGATATTTCCGGAGGAATAAAAAGTCAAAAAGCTCTTTCATATAATTAAAAATTTGATTTTGAGGGGGGGGGGGGGGGTCCTTGAGGAATAAAAAAATTATTATGTGCGGACGTTTAGATGTACGTACAACAACGATGAATGGAGAGGTCTTGCTACCACAAATTCATGTATATGTGATGTAGTCTTCCTATGGCCCATACATAGGGCGAATTATTCCATCCGGAGCACGTACACAGCGTTGGGTGTGGATTTTTTTTGGGTACTGATGGGTATGGATGGGTATGAATGGGTATGGATGTGTATTGGATGTTTGGTATTGGCTATTAGGTGAGTATCGGTGCGATATTGGAGGTACTTGGACTGAGTATTAGGAGGAGATGCATGCGGATGCGTGCGTTCTCCGCATGGAATAATGGCTCCATACATAGGGTGAGCTGAGATAGAAGTATTTGGCTCCACATAATTTTTATTTATTTACATATCTAACTTCTAAACATTTATATTATAAGGCTACTATTTTAATCTTTAACATCACTTCAAAGAAATAAAAATATTTTTATTCTTTTCATGTATCAAATGTAAAATAGGTTAGAATTGTGTGGTATCTTTGTTGGAGGCCTTTATGGGCATTGAGAAAATCTTGTGGTGTTCGGATGATCAATATTGGGTGCTATATTATTATACATGTCAGTGGCGAGCGACGGACAATGGGAAGAACGGAAAATTCTTACATTTAATGAATGACTACTTTTGTGCTACGGATGTTGGCCCGCTCTTTGAGGTGGATGTTGTGATATCCAATCAATATTATAGTTATCTTAGCAATTGATTTATTCTCTCTGTGTATGAATTTATTGGTATATTCATTCTAGATGATGCCTCAAAAAATGTATCAATTATTAGGAATTGATAGCTACCTTATAATCGTGTTTTACCTTTACAACTCACCATAGTCTATTGTTGTTTGGGAGCTTAGTGTCACGCTCCCAAAAGAGCTCTTCAGGAGGTGGGCAGCCCAGGATCTTTATGTACTGCTTTTCGGCCCTACACCTAGCCGATGTGGGACTAAATGTCCGTGACATTCTCCTCCACCCAATCACGTGACGCCTCGTCACGGACGGCTCCACCGAGGGCCCTACACCGCGAGAGTCCCCACAACCGGCAGGCAGACTCCGCTCCGATACCACTCGTCACGCTCCCAAAAGCAGCTCTTCGTGAGGTGGGCAGCCCAGGATCTTTATGTACTGCTTTTCGGCCCTACACCTAGCCGATGTGGGACTAAATGTCCGTGACATTAGGCTGCATTCAAGAAGTTTTGGATTTGAAGGATTGCATAAATGTTTGTGCGGAGGGGTGTAAATAAGCTGAGCTTGAGTAAGTTCAAATTCATCTCATGTTCAGCTCGTTAAAAAATACTACTGTTAATGTCTGACTTGTTTATATATCGAGCGTAGAAAATTTATTCGTGTTTGGTTTTTTATATATCGTGTGTAAAATTTTTGCTCATGTTCAACTAGTTGGCTTAGTGAGACGGACATGAGCTGCTCAACAACAACGTGCTGTTTTGATAGCTTAACACATAGCCGTAAATTGTTAAGCGTAGTGGAAAAGTTTAAATATTATTATTTATATTAAAATATTCATTCAAATAAAATTTAATATATTTTTAATCTATTTTTTAATTAGTAATTTTAATTTATTATCAATCCCTGTAACCTTGTAGTCAATTAGATTATTCATAAATAATACTCAATATATATAAATATATATCGAAATCAAAACTAGTCGAACAAGAAATTTTTTTTGCTCGATGTATAAACTAGCCGAATTCAAATAGTAATATTTTTTAACGAGCCGAACACGAGACAAACCTGAACTCGCTCAAGCTCAGCTCGTTTACACCCCCTACGCACAACGGATATACAAACTCCCAAACCGAAAACTTCTTGATTATAGCCTAAGCTCCCACACATTATCTTGGATGAATATACTAATAAATTCATAAAAATAGAAGAACAAATCAAATTTTTAAGATAGCAATAATATTGGTTGCAAACCACAACATCTATATTAAGGAGTGGGCCAACTTAAGCATAGCATGAAAGTAGCCATTCATTAAATGCCTTAGAATGGGGTTATTCCCATAGAGGCATCCAACAATGATACCACACATTCTCACCTATTTATATCATCTAACCCCTAACATTTGATATCTACATTTATAACGGTTTGCCATCTCAATTTCATACAATTATGCATGGAAATATATGATTCACTTTAATAAATATAATGACGTTGTATCTCTGATGAAATGTTAAAGATTGAAATAGTAGACATGTAATTATAAATGTTTTGATGTTGGATATGCTTTGTTTGGCTCATTTGCTTAGTGAACGAATCGAACATGAGCTACTTAATGAGCTGATAATGAGCATGTTTGATATCCCATGTTGTGAGAAAATTTGTGTTAAATTCACTCTTAATTTCTAATAAATTAAGACAACATATAAGTCTAATTAATTTAATCATGGTCTTAAGTAATCAGCACAATGGTTGCTGAAGTAGTGCTGATTGATTAATGATTAAGAATTATAATGCCTAATAAATTATATTAATTGTGAATTATTAGGCCAATTAGTTGCATGTTCACTAATGATTGATGTAAAATATAGTATAATTAGTCATTTGCTAATTAAAATATCGATTAAGTTGGCTTCCCACTTTAAAAATAATTGATGATGGACAATAAGTAGCCCAAAGTTTGACATAACCCCAACCTTTTTCTGACAAATAAATATCGATTAGATGCTATTACACATTAATTAAATAATAAACATATTATTCAAACTAACTACGAATCCTTTGATTCGTATGGAATTTATTATGCCTAAGAAAATAGGTGAAATAAGATTCGACACGCCATCAACAAATTCTCATCATCTAACATGAATCTCGAGGCATGACATGATTCTCGAGATAATCTTTTGGGGAACTTTTAAATGGGATTAATTTTAAATCACAAATTCAAACACACATAATGTGTAATACCAATCAAATGATCCCTTGCTTGACAATTCAAACTTGATGGAAGGTTTTGATTACATGAACTAGAGTCTCGTTGATTCAGATCTATTTTCTAAGGTGTACAACAACAATTCATCTCACATCTAATCCAACTCTATTTTTGCAATTACTGAGTACTTTTCTATTGCTTAGTGCATTGTTTGAGCTGTCTCGATCAAGATTTTTCATAGGATTGGCTTAGCTCTCTCTAATTGCTTTTAGCCAACGCCAAAAGCATACTGTAACATGGGACATTCTTTCTTTGATGAGACCCGTGACCTCTAGGCATGATGTATTTTATTTTTCATCTTCTCTCAGAAACTTTAGTAATTTTATTAAAAAAATAATTATAAAATAAAAATATTCAAAAAATTAGAAAAAAAAAATCACCTTTATATTTAATATGATTGATACACTATTCATAAATTCTCATCATCAGACACGAATCTCAAAGAATAACACGAATCTCTGGATGATTTTTTAAGTGAGGCATATTCAAAATTCAATTAAAAGTCTTCTGGAACTGTGATTTCAGCAAAATTTTATAGTTAAACTGAGTGGTTCAACGAGACGGATGCAATGATACCTAATTTGTTCAATCCAAGTCAAATCAAGCTCGGATGAAAACATGAAACTGTTTTAAAAGCTTTTCGGGCATATTTGGAATATCAAATGAATTGGTGAGATCAAAGTTGTTTCGAGCACCTTGACATGATGAATCCAACAAGCCTAAGATTGCTCAATTTCGACATTGTTAAGACACTCAAATATATATCGGATGTCGTCTAATCTATGGAATCTCTCTGGGCCGTCCAATCAGAATGATTCATATTCTTTCATTAATTGCAACTGAGACTCTATAAATTGAACCTATCTCTTTCTTAAAAAGAGGAGAAGTTTTGAAGCCTAAAAAAGAATTTGAAGCTTGGCGAACGAGCTTTAAGTCTAACATCTCTCTAGTAATCGACAACCGGTCGCCACCCACCGTCGACCATAACTTACCGACCTCCATCGATCACTATCAACGACACATTCCTTGCAATAATTTCATCTGTGCACCAACATTGTTACTTCAGAGACTGTGAAATTCTGTCCCGCCTGTGGGATAGGATGTTGTAACTGTAATCATCAATTTCTAGTGGATCTCTTCAACTGCATGTAATTCGTTCCCTTGAGACTTGAGTAAAAACTTAAAACTTTGAGAATAAACTTAAGTTCAACACCACACTTGCGACTGATGACCACGGTCAACCATCGTCGGCCACCACTGACCACCATCGACCATCATTGAAGGTCGTCGACCTCCCGCAACCACGCTCGACAATCGTCAAACACTTTTGCCGCCGTCGACCATCATTGATCACCACCAATCTCCATCGACCATAGCCAAACCCCTTTGATCATTGCCGACCGCAAACGCCATCGACCACCGCCAACGACCCTCAACCTCGGCAAATACCATTGACAATTGCCGAAAGACGACTCATACTCATGCCGTTGTCGATCGCCGCTGATTGTAGTCGACCACCACCGACCACCATCAGTCACCATCATCAATCTCCGCCGACCACAGCCGAACCCCTTCAATCACCATCGACCACTGTTGACCACTGACGACAGAAAGCCTACAACGCTATCGATCGCTTCCAATCGACGTTGTAACTCGAGAAACATAATAAATCTTTCACGCCTGTAAAACAAAGAGATGTAACTGTAATCATCTTTTTATAATGAAACTCTTCAGCTGAGTCAAAACCCGTGATTTCTCCATTTCCGAGTTTTCCAAGTAAAAATTTACAATCTAATTACTAGTTGTTTTTTCTTTTCCGAGTGTGTTGAATCTCAGTACACGCTAAGACAATTTACTACTCAACTACGGCAAATCTTCTAATCCACATCAATAATCATCCCAACTTTCTAAAAAATTAATTTCTTTATCATTGTCTTATAACTATCTTTTAAAAACAAACAGCCATCACAAACAGATCCTATGTATTTAATTTTAGATGTGAACTATTAAACAAAGTATGTAATCTTAATAATCTACAAATATGCACTTTACGTTTTAAAACTAAAAAATTATCACATGCGTTTTAAAATATAGGGAGTGCATGTTGAACTTAATTTTTTTATGTTAAATTAATTACAAATTTACCAAAATATTTAGAACTGTAAAATCGAGTTTTATATATATGAAAAAAAGGTTTAAACGTGGAATTTTCCAAAAAGTCGGGGTCCTTCAAGCAAGCGAGGTAACCCGTTAACCTTACCCGCGGTGACTCCAACTGGAATGCGCTGGCGCTCTGCGCATTTGTCTTTTGCAGCTTTCGAAAATGTGGGCCCAATGGGCCTACGCTTGGCTGAATTTGTAAGGGCCTTCGTCCGTAGCACCCACTTGCGACTCATCCCCGACTTCTCTTGCACGCAATGATGATGGGCCCCATTCGTAGGTCATATATGTTGCCGAAGGGAGAATTCTAAGTACTTGGCGAGGTGGGACTAAAATTTTTGCAGAAATTTTATTATTGCCGTGGTAAGGGAAGAAGATTTAGAGTCTGTTTGGGCAGTTGCAGCTTATTGAATAATTTACTGATAATCTGATAACAAGTTTGGTGTGGTGACTACTAAAAATTTTTATTTTTTTGGAAAAGTCAGACAACAACTAGAAAGTTATCACCGCACCAAGATATGTGTGTTCAGAAAAAGTAGTTTTCAGCATATTGAAAACACATAAGCTGTTAAAATGTATTTTACCCAAACAGGTCAGATGCATTTTCAAAACGCCACTGCACCAAATAAGCTGTCCCAAACAAGCCCTTATAGAGGGTAAGATGGTGTGAGATTTTTGGGCATGTGGGCAATCTTGTGATGATTGAGATGGGGATGGGGTGGCCAAGCTATTTCTGGCTTGGATTGAAGATGTCTCTCTTTGATTCAGGTTTTTGGGTGTTTGATTTTCTTTTTTTTTTATTTGTTGATTCTTAAGTGACAATTCATAGGGTTTTATTTGTAATATGTTTAGATGGTAGGATATGAGAATTCCTAGTTGAGTAGATTCATTTCTTTTTTCCTTTACACAAAAGAGTGATCCTTAGGCACATTAGAGTTTGATTGATCTTATTTCATTTAATCAAGTTGTATTTGAGCACAAATTGTTATAATTAACCTCTAAATACATTTTGAATGGTTGCGTTGAGATTGTGGATGCTTGAATGGGTTGAATGGAAGCCAAGTAGGTTTAAATTGGTTTTGACTTCATCGAATCGATGAACCTCATCATGTGAATGATCGCTTGGATGTTGTTGGTGGTGGTTGTCAGTACCACTATTTGTCGGATTGAGTGAAATAATTACATAATAAATTTTAGAAGTATTTGTTCACATTTAACATAATTACAATCACAATATCACTACGAACACGTTAATTTTGAACCATTAATAAAAGATGATGTTTAGGAGGGCCGCCACTAATTAGTTAGACAGGTCAAGCTCAAGCATGTTGACCTATAGATGGGACTCTTTTGATTAAAGGTTGTGCAATTTTTTATAATGGAATATATGTGATAGATTTTATGTCTTGAATAAGCAAGAAATTTATAACAACATAGCCAAGGCAGTCTTTTTTAATCTTATAATTCATTTTATTAATAGTGAAATTCTCTTTATTCTTTGAACACTATAATAATTTTGGTCCTTCACAGATTAATAGTGCCTTACAATTCCATGATGACACCTAATACAACTCATTCATGATTTATGCTTATAACTTGCTATTTAAGCTTGATGTTGCTTATCATAGATGATTTAGCTCTTGTTGTTGATGCGTGTTGCTATCTTTTGATGAAGTATTACTAATCTTTGTTGCCACCTATAGGTGTCACTATCGATATACCACAACTAGTTAGTGTCACTTAAGATGCACCACTATTCTTGTTGGTAATGCCTAGAAAATGTCATTATTTGGCTAATACAACCCAAAAGGCCTCCTCATGCCAATATTGCTTGTATGAGACGCTTCTCATATTTTATGAGTTTGTCATTAAATTCATATTCATGACCCATTTAGCTATTATTTGTAAGTTAGGTATCATAATAGCCACAATGTCTAATCAATGGTGATCATTTCCTTTGGACTTAGTATAGTCATCATTTTAAGTTCTCTACTTATTCTTTAGGTTTAATGTCTTCACTAACTTGGGCTCATTATTATCATTGCCTTCAAGCTTACCAAAACTCTAATATTTTATGATATACACTATCTATAATAGCCACATATGTCTATTGTAATTACATCATTTGAATTTATATATTTACATCCTATATGTTTATTATTCTCATTATATTTGACCTTATCACAAATGTTGCTACCACTACATAAGTCACTAGATACATCCAACCATTGTCTTTAAGGTATATGTAGCAATAGTCTCTAAGTCCATCATGTTGGTAGTAGTCATTAGATCTATGATAATTGATCAGTGCACCATCATCAAGTTGTCCATCATTACCACCCTCACATCTTTCAACGCATTACACAAGCCTCAAAACTTGTGTGTGCTACTTGGATGAATAATGACTGAAATATGTAATTACATTCATGTTAGATCATTTTGTCTTCATAACTTAGTTCTACCTTTATAAACTTCGTTACATTCAAATATAAAAAAACAAAGGTATTATAAATTACATTCATGTACTAAGGAAGGAGGAGCTGAAGTTGTTGTTATTGCATACAGGCCATACAATTCTTATGCATTTACATATTTAAATCCTATATTTTAATATTTGCATGTATACTATTTTACTATTTGCATGAAATTTTTGAGTGTTATAAATATAAAAATCAAAATTTGAGGGTTCGATAAGTAAATTTATAAGTATTGTGTGGTGGGTGAGGATGCAAAATTACTTGTCCACCATAGGATATGCCTAAATCCACTTGTGCTTGGAGCTAAATATATTAATGTGTAGCCCTAAATGTTGTGACCATGCATGATTGACAATGATCTTTAGGGGGCCACACTGATGCAATTTATGGAAGAGCGACTGCAAAATGTTCAAAATTTAATTACGTAATTAACCTTTTTTTGTTACAGAAAAATAAATATTAGAACATCTTGTAAATTTGAATATTTCATCAGATGTCTTGATGAAATTTTTACGTTAAAGTTTGGTATGTGAAAACATCATATGTCCCAGCAGCACAATGCACGCCCAGATAGCGAGTTCTATGTTATAATTTAATTTAAATAAAATGTGATTAGAATGAATTTAATATTAAATTAATTTTTTATATTAGTTAATATTTGAAAATTAAAATGCTTTTAATGTATAGGTAAGGTTGTATGTATGTGAAAATTAAAGTTTAGATCTTAGATATGAGTGATATGTATGAAAATTTACCAAAAATAATGTCCAAGAGCAAGAGCAGAAAGCGGCTTGCTCGTGTCTCATGGAAAGTTTTAATCCCACATCGGATTAGGAATTCATCTTGTCGCTCTATAAAATTAAAAGCTCTTGTTAATTAATATTTCTACAAATTGTTCGACTCTTTTGAACTCGGAATGAGGAAATTATGTTTATATAATAATTTATTATATATATATATATATATATATATATATATATATATATATATATATATATATATATTTAAGTTTAAATAATCACAGTTTGCTCGTTGTGATCATGTGGTTCTGCTATTGCAAAGGAATTGTGCAGTTACATCTATTTTTCTAATTAATTTAAATGAATCAATTTCAAATTGAGTATGAATCAGACTATGTAAATTGAGTTGAACATGAACCTATGCTTCACAAGTGATTGTGAACACGAGCTAATTTTGAATGAGTCAAACACGAACCAAACCTGAGCTCAAGCTCAACTCTTTTACAACTCTAGTTTGAGCCAGGCTTGATTTATCATGATCCTGTGCTTATATAGGTAAAGTATGAGAGTGAGAGTGAAAGAGACCCTATATAAATTTGAATGAGGAATTGAGGATAACTTCATTAAATGAACCATTTTACATGATGATGTCTCCTTCATATGTAAATGAAACTCACCTTCTCTTTTCTTTGTTGTTGCCTTTTTTTTCTCCTTGTTGTTCTTCTTCAATTTGGACATGCTCTTTATAAAATAGAATTTAAAGCTATAAACAAGCTCTTAAGTGCTCTTAAATCCTCAAACCTAAACAATACTGAGAAAATATCCACTTTAGTAGACCAAACTAAAAATATCCCATTAAATAGGGCCGGCTAATTATTTCTCTCTCCCGTGTCCTATTGATTGACACGATGATTTAAATAATTCACGTCATAATCTTTCGACAAAATTTTTAGGCTGCTTGTCAACTACCAAATTCATTCTTTCATTTTTCATATCTGAGACTTCAGACCTGACAATAAGAGTATTTAAAATCAAAGTCTATGAGAAAAGTACAATGCATGATACTTCGAATCTATTGAAAAATAAAAGGATTGAATATCAGATCTGAAAGAAGATGTTATTCTTATCTCCTTTCTAAAAAAGCAATTTTTAAAAGGAATGGAAGGTAGAAGCTTAGGCCCCACCACTCTCATAAATAATACAATTTCACGGTCTGAGTTCATTAATGGAAGGAAAGCAAGAGCTAGCGGTGGCCACATATAACTAGTTTTATGAAGGCAACTGTTGCTGAGAAGCAAAAAGATGGAGAAATATGAGCCTTTCAACTGTTACTCACCCAATTTATTCAGCTTTAGGCTATGGATGAAAGTCTCTTTTTATGCAACTTTCAAATTTTTAGTAACTCAATTTTGTTCTATGCTAACAAAAAGGCAACCAAGTTTGTCTAAGTGCATGTGCTCTCTCAACTTTTGATTAATTTCTCTTTTGTTAATCTTTCTCTCTATCTATATATATATACATATATGCGTGCATGACGTTAATGCGACTCATTCTGAGATGCTAACCTCTTTGAAGCGCCGTAAGTCCCTCAACCACCTGGTTCGAATCTCCCTCTCGACCACTCGTTGGCAGCGAGACCTGGCCTCGAATAGCAAAGACATACGAAAGCTGACTAGTGCTAAGATAATAGTCTCCTCCCATTATTTTGATATATGTAAGGCCTTGAACCGAGAACGTCTTAGTTGAAAGGCAAAATTTTATGATGATAAGAGGCTTGCATAAATTTATTATATGTTGATAGGAGGATGAGAATAATTAAAAGTAATTTATGCTTCTTTTTTAAAAGTCATTCCATGAATAGGATGGACAGAACAAAATTAATTATGCAGAGCGTCCGTAGAGGGAAAAAATTGACTCAGAATATCTTTCAACTAAAACATGGTCCTGATTGATTTTAAAGTTGTTACATCTATTGTGATATTTGAGTAATTAATCATTTAAAATTTATACTGCACATATATTTAAATAAATTCAATAATTTTGGGTTAAAAATCAAATTTTGATTAAAATATTTGAATTTATTATTATTTCTTCAATTAGGATAAAGTTTAGAACAAGATTTCTATGGTGGTGGACTAATAATCCAATGCTCCACATTTCTTCAATTTTATGTTTAACAATTATAAAATACTTCATATTAAACATTGCCATGATATGATGTAGCGTGGGATGAGATCGAGAGTCAAATGAAAGTGGTTTAGTGACGATAGTCAAATGATGATAATTGAGCGATAATGACCAGATAAAGTAACATGGTGACGGAGTTTCAGATGATAGTTGAGTGATGATGGTAGGATGATAACTATTAGACGATGATAGTTGAACAACAACAATTATCCAATAGCGGTTGTTTGTGGTCATCGACATTGATCATCAAGCAGAGCTTCAAAGTTCTTCATGTCTAAAGGTTATCTCCAAACTCTACTTTGTACTTTCCTCTTCATGTGAAGAACGTGAATTGCTTTATATTTTTTTAAGATTTGTATTTTGGTAAATCTAAATCAAAATCTCAAAATACTCCATCAGACGCTCATATTAATATCTTTAATCATAGATTAATCTTCTAGCATTCCGTTGAGAAGTTGAATTTGACTAAATAAGTAAAATTTAGAGAACATTTAATCTTTTATTTAATATCCAAAAAATCTCAATAATATTTCAAATGCTTAATTGGAGCTCATTTAGGCTCATATTAAATCGTCTGTTATGTCATTTGGTTCGTCTCGTCGAGAGGTTCAATTTGATCTATACTTTATTCAGATTGGAGTAAAATATTCAAGTTAAAATAATATATAATTTGCAGATGCAATATTAGGAAATTCCTAAAAAACCCCCACATTATTTTCATAATGACATTGATAATTTTTTATAATTGTAGTCATCAGTAAAAGATTAATAAAAGGAGCAATTTGTCAAAAGTGGACAAATTTGTGTAGCAGCGTTGCTGAATATTATTGGCCTCATTTGCCTCATTAATGAAATTTAGTTGTTTTTTTTGCTGTAGTTAGCTGCATTAAATATTCATGATAGAGTTAATTATTTGATTAAATTATGGGTTGTCTTATTAATGATTTCAAAATAAAGAAAAGAAATTTATATTAGATCTATATGAAGATAGAGAAGACAAATTTAAGCTGTTTTCAACATAGACTGGTTAAATATAATGATCCAAAACTATAAATAATTTATTTAACACTGCCAAAATTGTAAACGTACCTAACGTCATCGAGCTTAGTGTTTGTTCGTGTTTGGCTCATTTAGAAATTTATTAGTTCAAAATCTCGATATCTTTATGATAAGGATTTATAGTCCTTATATAGAAGATATGCAATGCACTAGTTTGTTAGAGTTTGTCACTAGTTTATGGCTGAGTTCTCAGAAAATTGTGCTTTATATGTTTAATGTGTAGTAGGGTTATGTTACACCATGTAATAAGGACAGTCAATGGGTTGCTGAGATGTACAATTGGGCTTTGTTGTGGAGAAGGGATAATTAAAAAGGGTTTTACTGTCAGCCAAACCATCTCTATGAAGAAAAGCAACATATGTGTTTGGGAAAGAATTAGAGTATTAGTGGTGTGATGAATATTAATCCGAAGGAGGGTAGAAACTAGTCCTAGAGTTTTCATGGTTAAGTGGTTATGTATATCATTCAGTAGCTGTTGAATAAGTTTGTTGTTATTTATAATGGGTAAACTATCATCCACATAGAGTAGAAGATAGATTGAAGTGGATAGTTGTTGATAGAGTAGCAATCAGGGATCAACTTGGTTGTGTTTGAACAACTTGGTTGTGTTTGAACAACTTGGTTGTGTTTGAAATCAAATTTGATGAGATGATTTGTAAATGTGTTGAATCATTGCCTCAGAGCTTGTTTGATGCCATATATAGCTTTTTCTAGTAGGAAAACATGGTTGGGATGTTGAGGATCACTATGCCCAGAGATTGTTTCATATATACAGTTTCCTTAAGATGTCCATGAAGAAAACATCTAAAACATCCACTTGGAGGGTCTGCCACTAGCGATGGAGAATAATTGTAATTAATATTCTTATAGTGAGAAGTTTCACAACTGAGTTCAACATTTCTAAATAATTGAGCCCAAATTTATGTTGAAAGCCTTGAGCAACTAGACTGGCTTTATATTTGACAATGGAACCATTAGCCTGGTGTTTTCTATTATAAGTCCACTTACCTCCAAGAACTAGATGAGGTGAAGGTGCAAGACAAAAGATTCACATTCGTTGATTTTGTAGTGCCTAAAGTTATGTGATGGCTTGTCTCTAGTGATTGTATTTTGCAGCATGTGCACATGTACAAGGTTAAATTTTAGTACCTGATGTGCGTTGTAAATTGAAGATACATTTTGGTGGTAAACAACCTGTTTTGGACCTATTGGTCATGTAAGGTCGAGTTGGACGAGGTTTTGTAGTTAGGAGGTTGAGTGATTGATTGGAGAATAATGGGTGTTGGATTTTTGGAAGTATGTTTGATGAGGTTGTAGGAAATAGAAGACCGACTGGTAGAGGATAATGGAGTGTTGAGATTAACCGAGGTGGGTAGTGTGAGTGGTGGAGGTTTATGAGAGGAATTGATTTTAGTTATTTTAGTGGGTTTTTGTTTGTATGGAAAGAGGCCTTCATTGAATAACACATGTCCAAATAAGAAAATTCTACCTATAGTATGGTAAAAATATTTGTAGCATTTTTTAATATCTAAATAGCCCATGAAAGTATAAGGCATAGCTCTTTGCTCAAGTTTATTTCTATGAGTTGGTGGCAGACATTGAAAACATGCACAATACTAAACTTTGTTGTGCAGATATTCAGTTATTCAATTGAAAACATGCACCATATAAAAGAAGTCATGAGGATTTACAATTGGTTGTGCATGAAGTTATTCAATTTAAAGGTACACAACAATGTTGATGTTATCCTCACTTTTGGTTAAATCCTCATTCACTTCATAAATAGAAAATAAATTTGAAATAGGAAACACAAAATGAAAATCAAACATAATTAACTTAAATCAAATCCTAAAATCTGACCATAATATAAATTCACTTCTAAATTGAAAACAATAAATTTTAAACTCAAAATATTATTAAATTAAGTTGAAAACATACAAATTTACCAATTTGAAGTACATTTGAGTCTCCTTAAAAATCTAAATTTTTGTGGGTAGGATGGGACCCACACTTTGACCTAAATTTTCTCACCATGGAGTCCACTTTGACTAAACTAGTTCTGCTGTTGGATTCCATGCATTTTTCTCTTTCGAGTGGGCTAGAGTTGTCATTTTGGACAGAACCCCCAATTTCAGTACTTAGGTGCACCCGCGTCTCGAGGGGGCACACAAACGCTGAGACCATGACATAAGGAGATGCTCCTTGTAGCAGGGCTCGAACTGCGAGGAGGCGCACCCGCTCCTCCTAGGACTACTATAGCGCACCCATGCCCCCACACCATTGCGGCGTTCCCTCACTGTAAAAGTGACCAGCATGGATGCAGCGTGATCGCGATGCCCCCACACTAATTGCCTTGATCACCCCCAAGACAACAAATAGTTCAGTCGCACCGATGGCGATCCTTGGGACTCCCATTCGATTTCAGGAGCCAAGCATCACGTCCCTTCTCGACGGTGATATTTTGGAGCTCCAACTGTTCCAACTCCAACCAACGACAATCTGAGGATCAATCCTCAAAATGTCCAACCGTTCTTGCTCTAGCAAACGACAATATGAGAATCTTATAAATTATAGATGATTTTTAATGATTTGAATGCCTAAATGACTTCAGAATTTAGCAATCATAAGCTCATTGGATTCACCTTATCGAGAAGCTTGATTTGTCTATAAATATGTCAAATTTATAATTTATTCGGCCATTTAATAAACAATCCAGGCTTGATTGACCTTGATTGAACTAATTTTGATATCACTGGTTTCGTTTTGTCAAGACGGTCAGTTTGACTAGAAGCTTGCTAAAATTTGGGCCCATATGATCTAAAATTTGAATTTATAAAATCTTTCATATATAAAAAACATCAAAGTTCGTGCTTGATAAAAAAAAGTTGTTGACAACACATCGAGTATATATGTATGCATGTGTGCATGTATGTCTGTAGATATATGTATATTCTAATTTGTTAATGAATCACAACTAAGAAATTGAGCCTAAGACAGGAGCAACAGAGAGACAGAGAGGGAAGTGCACAATAATGAATAGTAATTTGAAATGTTGTTTAGTCTTTTCTGAGGAAATGATCCACCTATTTATAGATAAATGGATACAATATATGAAGATTTATTTTTGCCACAACCTTAATGCGGGCGTTACGAGAGATTTTGGATATTTAAATGTATAAGCAATCTTGGCTACCCTCTGGCTCGGTAAGCTAAAATCAATGGGCCTTGGTTCGACAAGACCTGCTCGTTTGATTGTGCTGGATCAGGATCGTCGGTCGGCCTTTATTTAGTTTGGGTCGACATGACTTGACTCAATCGGTTGGTTTTGTTGGTTGGCTATTCTAGTTTGTCTGCTAATTATTGATCTCTAGATGAAAAACTCATGTCAATAAAGTAAGGCTAGGCTATCGGCAGAGGATGAATAACTATAATCCGATAGATAGCTCACTCATCAATGAGGCAATCCTTTGGGGATGCTCCATGTGGTTATGTGATAGCTAGTTCTTAGCCCTAGATGAGAAATCTAAGGGGCGTCTAGGAGATAGTTGACAATGCTAAATTCTTCTCTTCAGAAGAGTTATAATGAGAGGCAGGCTAATGCAACTGCTCTTGTCGATAGACATAATTAATTGATTATTTATTTATTTACTTTATTATTATTATTTTTTTCGGGACTGCCTTCGTCCCGTCCGGCTTTAACCTGGCATAGAGGGTTGCACTTGGTCAGATTGATTTTTCATTATTCTACTGCTGTTGATGGACATTTATTTCTTCATCTTTTCATTTGCCTTTAGTTTTTTTGTATGTGGGCTCTTAATTTTCCATTCGTGTTCCTTTTTTTAATTTTATCTGTTATATTTGTTCGAGATTTTTTTAATTTATTTATCTATAATAATAATATATATATATATATATATATTATCCCATTTAAATTTCCTCGAATCAAAGCAGACGGCATTCAATGCAGCCGAAGAACAGTGCCCGAGATAAGACGCAGGCAAGAAAGTTACGTCCGGAAATATATATTCTACTCCCAAGAATTGACGCAACCACATTCGCACACTTGGACGGTCGATATCCAATCCCGTCCTCCCCTCCCTTCTATAAATGGAGAAATCTCCTCTCTTCCTCCTCCCCACATCCCATCGAAAACCCTAAGCTCAGAAATCCCATCCCCATCGTTCCCTTCAGAAAAAAAACTCATAAAAAACATGTCTTGCTGCGGTGGAAATTGTGGCTGCGGCTCCAGCTGCAAGTGTGGCAGCAGCTGCAACGGGTATTACTTATTTATTTCATTCTATTATCTTTGTTTACCTGTGTTCTTAAAATCTTGTTAACTACTTCTCAGGTGCAACATGTACCCTGGTCTGCCTGAGGAGAAGATCAGCTCTGCTGAAACCATGATCCTTGGTTTTGCCCCTCTCAAAGGGTATTTATCTGATTTACAGACCAGTTTTGTAACTTTTTTTTTAAATAAAGTTCCTCTTTTGATTAGGATTAGCACATCACTAATCCACTTTTAATCATATTTAAAACCAAAGTAATCTGATTATTTGGTGTATTTAATTAATTTTCAGAGGAATGGAGGGGTTTGAGATGGCTGGGGGATCTGAGAATGGGTGCAAGTGTGGGTCGAACTGCACCTGTGACCCATGCAACTGCAAGTGAACTGAGGAGGGCTGTGCTTTGTTGCTATTATAACTGTGTGGTGTGCTATATGTTTGTGGAGAATAAGAAGCTTAGATGGTTCCATGAATTGATTTCATGGTCTGTTTGTTTGATGTTGTTGGCAGTTTGCGTTTGCTGTGCTTTTTGTTTCAGTATGCTTCTGACTGATTATGAAAAAGGAGTTGGAGCTCTTAAAGTTTATTATGAACTTGTTTTATCAGTGATTATATATATATATATATGTATGTATATAAATCAAAATCAAGAACAGCTATTTATAAATAAAAAATAATTCAAAAATAATTTAGTAAAAACATAAACAAAACAATGAATAAAAATAGAAAATAAAATTCAAAAGTGATCCCAAACAATAAATAAAAATAGAAGATAAAATTCAAAAGTGATCCCAAACGGTCTCTGAGGATTCAGCTGTTCTTACATCTTCATTCCAATCTATGATCTTCGTATCTTCACATCCTACAAATTTACCGAACCAAACAGCGCATCAAATTTAAATTCACTTAAAATTTGGAGCCCCCCACGAGCTAAATATGTGTAATAATAATAATAATAATATTGATCATGCATGCATGTATGTATGTATGTATGTATGTATGTATTACCTCAGTTATAATTGACACTCTCATAAGAGAAAATAATTAGTAATAATATCAGAAGTTTTCACTTGAAAAGCTCGTAAAGGGAAAAATCACAGGGTCTATCTCAGTTGAAGAGTTTCAGTAGAAATTGATGATTACAGATACTCCTTATCTCACAAGCAAGAAAGAGTTATAAAGTCTTCCGAATTACAACGTCGATATAAGGATGAGGGTGTGACTTTATTTATATAGTTTCAAATGGAATTAATACAGGGATATAAATTACTTTGTTCAAACGGCTCTGATGGCATTTTTCAATTAGACGATGTTCGATGGATAGTTAAGTACCTTAATGATGTCGGAATTGAGCAATATTGGACTCATTAGATTCGTCTTGCCAAGACGCTCGGTTCGACTATAAGCTCATCGGATTCGACACTAATTTATCCTTTCAAAAGCATTCATAAAACTTTCAAAAGAAATTAATGGCTTCATCTAAGCCTGATTTGACTCGGATTGGACTAACTTTGGTATCAATGAGTCTTTCTCGTCAAGACTCATCAAGTCGGTCAATTTTACTAAAAGTTTGCTGAAATCGAAATAATAGGTTACTTTTTATCAAGATTTGAACATTTCTTGATCGAAAGATTGCCTCGGTCATGCCTCAAAATTTATGCCAAATGATATCAATAATATGTAAGAAATAGAAACAATATACTTTAAGAAGACCAGAGGTAGAGGGTTAAGTCAAAATTCTCACTGTTTATTGACATGGACATGAATAGATGAATTCCAAATAAGTAGCTGACAGGACTAAGAAATTTGTTACATTCATCCAAAAACTTACATGAAAATAAAAAGGAGCCAGAAATTTTGATCAATGGGTAGATATTTTGCTTTCATTATTATGGCCAATATCTTTATTGAACTTGGAAGCCAGTAAGGATGACCTATATTCATTGACTATCTAAGTGGTTTACCCATCTTGGGCTTTCCTCCTATATTCTCAAGAATCTCTAATATTTGATTTATTGGCTTTTACAAAAATTTAGGAATATGACTAAATGCAATGACACTAAAATTTATGGGTGAGGTATAATAGATATAATTTTCAAAGAGATTGAATTCATAAAAGCTAAGATATTAAACATTAGAAATCTATTAAAGACATTCAAAATTTTGCGAATTACATTGGGGGTCTGTCTTCTAGAGCAAGGCATTGTGTTAATAATATTGCTAAGTGGACTACTAACTCTTCTTAGTCCTTCAAACTCAATATTAATGATTTTTATAAAGATCCCAAGTGGGAAGAAGCTTTGTGGTTGCATTGTGAGAGATTACTTGGGCAAAGTCTTGTTCTTCTTTTATAAATACACGAGCCATATTTATGCTATTGATGATGAATTGGTGGGGGGTTTTTGTGGGATTAAAATTTTGTTCTGCTACTATCATTATTAACAATAACATTGAAGTTGATATTAGCATCATTGTTCAACATGTTTAAGCATAAAACATAGGGTTAAGGACTTTCTTGCCTATGTCGATTATAATTTTTCTCATATCCAAAAGAAAGTCAATGAAGACACAATTTGTTTGTTTTTTTGTTTCTTGTTTTATTTATTTATTTATTTATTCTGGGAAAAGGATAAAGATTTATGGCTTATGTTGTGGCATCCTTGTGGAAGATTTTTTTATGGTGAAACAAAATTAGACAATTGGCATTACCATCATTGTAGAGTGTGGATAGCAAGGAACATGTTGTCTCTTCTCCTACGCTAAAGGAGAGCTTCATCCTAGGTTGGGGAAGATTCGTCGGATCTTCGCTGGAGCCAGGAACCTCGTCGGAGATTTGTATTCTATTAGGAGAGCTTCATCCCAGTAGAAGAAATATATCCACAACCTTCGTGTTGGTGAGATTCTCTAAAACCCTTATGTTTCCTTTCTTAGCTAGCATTAGGATTTGATTTTGTTATTTGTTTGTAGGTTCGGTAGCCCAAATGAGGCTGGTCTGACCGACCAACCGATGTTGTCCGACTTAATCGATCGCCCAATATCGAACGGTCCAATTGGCCAAATGATACCGGTCAACCAACCATACACCCTTTGATTGGCCAACTTCGTGGTATCATCGTGGGTTCGATAGCCCACGCTAGGCAAGTGGGCCAGCTGACACTAGTCGGCACAACCATACGTCTATTGATTGTTCGTTTATTTCCTAGAGGAAGTTAAAGCTTTTGTGATCACCATGTGATTCCCGTGAGAAAAACCTACCTTTTTTCCTTTCTAGCACAAAGTCCCAATGCTCGACAACTTTGCTACCACGACGGAGGGGATTGAAATTTGGCGTTTGGGTGTATAGACCAAAAATTCCCATGAATTTGATGTTCCCTACACTACGAAGACTTTCCCCTTGGAATTTTTTCGGGCTGGGCAAATGAAGGCGACCATCGTTGCTTTGTAGCGACACTCGCTTCTCTCCATCAACAACTCTTAGGGTGACATGTGAGATCGTTGGGACGAATTGGCTTTGTAGCCAACGAAGATTAAATCTCATTTTCATGTGTATGTTGCTCGAAATACGCATAAAATAATTGATTTTTTATGTGTTCCGCCAGTTCACCCGATCGGCCCCATCGGCCGATTGACAGTGCTGAAATACTTTTGACAACTCACCCGATCGGCCACACCGGCTCGATCAGATTGATTGATGTGTTCTGTTGGCATGCCCGATCGGCCATACCAGCCATATCAACGTGACCGACAACCTTTTGTCAGTTCTTTCAATCGATCCCTTCGACCGTGTCGTATCGATTGATATGTTTCGTCAACTTGACTTACTTAAGCATCATACTTGTGTCGGCCATAATTTTGGGTCGTCGCTTTTGAAAATAATTTAAATTATATATATATATATATATATATATATATATATATATATATATATATATATATATATATATATATATATATAATTTTTGAAAATAGTATTTTAATTTTGAAATAAATGAGACAAAATAGATCTCATATATTTGATAATTTAAGTAACCAGCACAACATCACAAGTGATACTTTACCATGAAAAGTAAGTGTATCACTTGAAAGCTAGCTTTTTATACAAACTAATAATCTATGACATTCATTTAGTTTGTGAAACCTTTTTAAGTATGACCGACAATTTTTTGTCATGATATAAAAATTAGATATGGTTTATTTTACCTGAGTTCTTAAGTTTCTTATAAGGGCAACCCCTTAGTTAATTACAACTTAAATGACCGCAGTCACTTAAGAAAACTCTCGATTAAGATCAGTGGTTCTGTCTTCAAGAATTCAAAGTTTAGGTTTTCAAGGTAGGACACGGGAAAGTCAGAAGGGAATGACTCAAGTATGAATAGTTATTTTAGCAGTCTGAAGGAGCGAAAAATTATGAGATGTCACGAATTTGAGGAAAACCCTGGTGACTTCTCAGACTAGCCTAATGTTTGATTCGATGTCTTTGAAATGATATTATTTAGTATATCAATCCTGCAACTTATTTTAGAATTTAGGGCTTATATGTGCACAATATCCGAGAGTGCAAATAGCCTAGGTTGATATGAGGATTTACGCCGTACCGAACGACAATCTCGGAATCCTAAAGTTAGGACTTATGATGCACAACATGGTTGTGCAAAAGCCTAAAGATAATGTACCTCGAAATCTTATGGGTTTGTTGTTGTTTAAACTAAGGAAAAATTTAGTTGATGTAGATTTGTTTCACGTTTGGTCATGCTGAAGTTGATTTGCTTCTTGTGGTCTCTTGATCGTCGCCCTCTATCTGCTTGCTTCCTCGTTCCGCTTTTGAAAAGTTTGCTCCAAGGTCCTTAACGCAGCGCTTCAAGTTTAGGGTTCGGTTATATGTGTGAACATGCAATTGTTGGGTCTGAGGGTCTGTCGTAGGGTGCTTCCTAACCAGGTGTTCTACTGTTCTCTATCATAGGGGACCAGCAGGTTATGTAAGTAAATGCATAAACAAAATAATACTATAAGAGTAGTAAAGAAAAGCAGTATAAAGAACAATAAAAGGTGCAGTAAAAACGGTAAAATGCAGTAAATATAAAATTAACCTGAGTATCTGGCGTGTCTGCTGCTATTGCAAAAGAAATTAGTATCACATGAAAAATAAACAAGTATTGCAGAGAATTTAACTAGCATGATGAACATGTGTATATATGTAAGTTCAAGAATCAATTGATAAGTAAAAGAACATGTGACCTATGAAAGACCGAAGTGAACCACAAGAATTAAGGTTCGAGGTAGGCTCAGAAGTGTCTCCTGAAGGACTCCATATGTAACCAACGATCATCCACGTACATAAAGCCTGACATTCAATTATAAATTTCCAACAAGACAATTGCAGGATGATAATTCTTAACCCAGTACAAGCAACCGACAAATGGACATTCAGATTGTATCATCCAAAATTTATGGTTTGTCACACACACACACAGATATATATATATATATATATATATATATATATATATATATATATTTTTTATGTTATTTAGCAATCAAAATTATTTATATGGTAAGGAATGTGTTTAACAATCAAAAGTATGTATGTGATAAGGAATGTATTTTGAAGAAACAGGTTGTCCACAAGTCGATTACACTATCGAGCTAGGACTACATGTAGCTTAAAAAACAAGGATCATCGCTAATCTAGTGTCGGTGAAAAATATTATCATCCTAAATTCTCACCAGGTCCTTGGGTCAGGTTATGATGTCATAGGGTGCAATATTATCCTACTTTATTCGCAAATGCCTTTATCATCACCAACCTTCAACCCTGCTACCATCCAATTTATAGCCTTGCTTGATGGTTCATATATAGCCAAAGCTATAAATGTGCACTTATGTTTAAACATAAGCACATAAACTGAACCATTAAGCAAGGAAACGAAAACAACTTGTAAAATCTATTTTGAAACTACTTGCATACTTAGCTTAGACCGTACATGAGATCAAATTTTTCAAAAGCTTTTACAAAAGCTGCTTATAGTGGCACCTCTTAAAATCCTTGGATCTTTAGGATGAGACAGGTGGTGACGACTCCATCAAAATATACGCTAGCCTGCAGACATAACACTGCACTCACTTAGATGTTGGTGAGGACACTATGTTAGATAGTGTGGTAAACTAAGCACTGGGATGCTAGGTAATCTTTTTCGTTGCCCTAGCTATAGTTCTCTACTGGTTTGGCTGCCCTAACCTGGCATCACCTTTTGTGCTCCTTGTGTGCTTGCATGCTTATTGTTTTGATATGCATGGTAGTACACTAAGTTGGCCTTCTTGCATGGAGCCATACCAAAATATGCACCTCACATGTAACAGAGAGGAGCAAAATAATGATTATGATTAACTCTCTTTTATGCAGGCACTTCTTAGCTCCTCACGTCATGCATGACTCATATATATTGCATGTTTGTTGGCTTTCTCGCTTACGTTGTCTACATGCTGGTTGATTCCTTTTGTTATTTTTTCTATGTACTTTTAGTGTCCCTAGGAGAGTCATGTATTAAAAATAAGGTATGAGCACATGTTTCAAGATGGAGACAGATGAAACCACATGACGGGGACCTGGAGCTGCTTGCTCGTGTCCCATACCTTAATTCTAAATTTCATTTATTTATAGAATTAGGACCAAGCGTGTATTTATGTGTTAGCCTAACCGCTTTTTTCTTTTCTAGGATATGTCGTCGACTCATTGACATCGGCCATTTATTATTTCATATTTAGCTTGTTTCCTTGCTTTTCTTGCATGTTTGCATGCTTGCATTATTTTCTCTGCTTCTTTCTGGTTTATCTCGAATGCTGCAAATAATATTATTTAGGCTCATTAGGACTGTAAAATTGTAAATTTTTCTATTAAAAAATCTTAATCATGAAAGATTGAGATAATCTAAAATTTAAGATTAAAATTGTCACAATTTTTCAAAACTTGCTTTTTCTCTCTTGCATTGCCTCCAAGCCTAATTTTAAAATGGGTTGCATAGCATGAGTTTCACCCAAGCCACATGAATTAGCCCTCTACATTCAAAATTGAACAGATAACTACATCGTTTGCATGTCCTGAGAAGATGTCCTCTGCTTTCCAACATGATTGGCCCAAAAAATATTTCTACTTTGGTGGTTGTCTAGTGTGCATGGGTCATTAGTAGCCTCCCCAACTCAGATGAGGTGTAAGTCCATTTGTTAGAGAGTTTCCACTTTCTGAACCTCTCATTCTCTTCTTCCAACAACTTTCTGTCCGCTTCAGAGAGTAAACCCCACCCCTTGAAGTTCCACTTGTTAGAGTTTTGTTTATTTGACTTTAGGGCTATCAAGGTTTCCGCGGACGACACAATTCATAGATTGTTGACCGGGTATCTCTGAACATGTTGGGTCGACTACCTTTACGACCATGTAAATATGGTCCTAGCAGCTTGGGATGATGGATCAATAATAACCTGACCGACTACCTCTATCTTCTAAGGATTACTCCTCCCTTACTTTGATTACCTTTGTTAAGCCCTGTTGCTCCTTTTAACTTTGTAGGTATCATCTCGACACCCTGATTATTGATGAGCTAACACCCATTTGGGATACAACGACTTGTCTTCTACTCTTATGGCCTAGTGTCCCCCCATCCATCAGGATGATTTTATTATTTCACAAGCTCCATATGTTAATGAGTATGTTATCCATGTGGGACCGTGAGAGACTCACTCTTTGCCCCGTAGCTTAACGAGAGCTTTGAAAGCATTGGAACATTCTCATGCAAAATAACTATTCTTTGATATCTTTGTGCTAGTTGGCACTTTTAATGCAAGCAAAACTCCCTGGATCAAGAGTATTATTGGGCAACTCCAAGATGTAATTAACCAAGTTGGATATTTCCCCTTCGGAGTAATTTAGATCCCTAGAACAAGCAAAAACATATGAATTTCTGATTGTGAGTAGTCTACGTAGGTATTACTTTGTGGATATTGGTTCAAGGTGCTTCTGTCGATCTTATTTGAGCGGACATACTCCACCCATCCTTGCGAGGTTTATTGCTTGTAGGTTCTCCACGTTTTCTTTCTCTTGTTTGTTGTCTTTGGCGTATATCAAATTTTTCAGTTCCTCTCTTCTCCTGATCATTCACATAATCTGAAAAAGAGAGTTATTCAGAAATGAGAAGCATACGACAATAGACAACCTGGCGAGTCCTTCAAAAATAAAAAGAGAAATGAATGAAAACACGTGATATTTTACTTGTATTGAATTATCCTTTTTTTATCATTATTGGTTAAATCAAACTAGTTCTTTTTAAGCCAAAAACAATGTAAACTCCATGTGGTTAAGTTCTTGGAGGTTCATTATATGATAATACAATACAATGATCATATATTAAGCAAATTAATAAACGATGGTAAAGACCAAATACATAAGACTTAATTTATTAATATGAACAATAGAAAAAAAAACTAAAATTAAGTATATGTATATAATGTAAGGATAAAGCACCATCTCATGTTTTCATGGTTATTATCCTTCAGAATGCACATTGGTGAGGATAAAAATCAATCGTGACAATACTACTCAAATGGTAAAATGTCAAGGGCCATCCCCTCCCATCAAAATTTCACCAAGTGCTAGTTCAAGGAACTATTCCACTTTTCTGGCAAATCATGGCAAACCCCTTCATGATGAAGTATCTTGTAATGAATGAAACCACTCTCCATCCAAAACAATAGCTTTGGCTAAAATTAGCATTATTGTATTTCATTATTTTTTAATGTTAATCTCACTCTCTTTCCATATTTGTAATTAGTCAACCACCTTAAGAGTTCATGAGATGTATTTTGAGTAGTCTAAAATGAGCTCAATTATGTATATTTATCCTATTGCGCTCATTTGGCCTAAGTTACTTTTGATATAAGCAAATTATATAGCCAAGAATTATAACTATGTATGAAATAAAACTATCTTTTCTTTAGTGCAATACCTTGAAGACAGTTTGGCAATCATCACAACTTTTTAATTTTTATAGTGAATGCTTTATACTCATTTATTACTATTTATAGTTCTTCAGTGAGGTTACACACAACTACAAGAATCCTTTACTTTTGTCTTAACATTTGCATTCCTCCTCTCTTATCTCTCTTACAAGTTATTTCTAAGTCAAACCTAGTGTTTTGGCTTTAGCTTGCCACTTAAATTTCCTTTTAATCTTATAATGCACCTAAGAACTTGACATGATCATCTCTTAAGCAAAATATAGAGAAATTTATCAAAAATTCACCACTCTTAAGCCATTCAAATATGTCAAAATTAGCTTTGTTCAAGTTTATAATCAAACCCCAAATTCAATTTTTATGGGAAAGATCCTGAAAACTATAAAGATTTAGAGAAATTTTTCAGCCTCTATTCATTTTTAATGCTACTCGTTGTAAGTTATTATTGTCCCCCAAAGGTGATTTTAAAGACGTGCATTCACTCATATGTCATCTAAAGTTTAAAATAACGAGTTACTACTCATTCATCTATCCAAAGACACTTGTTATGTTAATGTTGTTAAAGGAAGTTATTCATTCCAATTTCAATTTCAACCTCTAAACATTGCACTCTAAAGATCTAATTATTCACACCGAGAATACTTATAATACTCATCATACACAATACTTGCATCAATTCATTAATTTTTTAAAATTATCATTGCAATTATGATATTGTAATTATCATTTAACCAATAGTTATCATTTTTTAAGATTCATTGTCATCCCAACCATCAATTATAAGTCTATCAATATTATTACATTTGTCTCTAGCATGACTATTAAGCTAAACTTTAAGCTTTAAGCTAATATCAAATTTCGTTATATCATTATATTCACATTTGAACCTTCTAGAGTTATCACTATAAAATATCTTAACAAAAACATTAAAGTTTGCTATTCTAACAACTGTAGAATTGATGTAAAATATTATTTACCATTAAGCTAGATGTGAATATCAAGCCTAACATTACTATTATTGTGATCCTTGAGCTTTGGAGATGCAACTTCTGGACTTATCATTTTTTCTACACCAGGCCATGTTATAGACAGCACCCTTAGGTTCAATGCACTCACCACCTTTAGGAGTATGGTGTTGCTATAGCCAATGCTCTTTGATCAATCATAGTTGCTACTTTTAAGATTGTTGTAACCCTTGCCTTTATCTTATCACAATCACCACTTTAGTTTTGTTATTCCTGCCCCCCTTATGATATCCACCACAAATAATTCAGATATACTTTGGATTTGCATTTACTAAATTTGATATTGTGTCTGTGATGACATAACTATCAGTAATGACTGGTACATAAAATTATGACCACCTCCTCCATAGATTCAATCACCCTCAATCCATCATCAAACAAATGCCTCTCCAACTAATTGGAAGGAGGCATGATTATGCACTCAATATTCACCCATAACTAAGTTTCCATCTTAACAAAACCTGCGGTTGATTACCTTCCAAGATTTCACAATAAAAAAATGTCTATTTTCATGTTTATGCTTAATATCCTCAAGCCACAACAAATATAAATCTCTCATTTAATTAAAAAAAGATTATTCAAACCACAATAATCTCTATAATAAGATTTCAATCATCCGTGTGCTCACATACATATGACAATATCGCTAACCTATATCAATAAATTTGTTCCAACAATTTGAGGCCAGCTTATCATACTTACATAACCATCATTATTATAATAAATTTTAAGCATTGGGTACTCATTTCTTACTTGTTCTTGCTCCGCTACAATACGTCGAATTTGCAAAACATATACTCAAACCAACAAACCATAGCTTGCAAGTAAAAAACTAACCAATTGGACTAATAAAATAGGAGATTAAACTAATGATGATGACATGCCAAATAACTTAAATATCAATTCCCAAACAAACTTTGATGTTGACGCCTCCAACTACTCCATAGTGGTGATATGATTTTGGCCACAATTAGCAGATAATATCAACATCTAGAAAGCCTTTAATATTAAAGATTTATGTGGCCTCTCAGCTAAGGAAATCTTTGCTTTGGGGAGATGTGTAAATCATGCTGATGAGATGTATGATTTCATCATTTTGGTGACTTTATTAATTTAAGTATATATTTTAATCAGAAGTGATGGCACATTGAAAGCTTTCAAAGAAAACGCTGAGGAAGAAGACCAATTTGTCAAATTTTTTAGCTGTTTATTGACAGTGATATGAAGGGCTGCAATCAAAAGGTTAAGTTTGCAATAAATAAAAAAATAATTGATTGAGTGAAGATGTTTACATGCATTCCATAAAATTCTATTTATTTGTATGTCTAATATCTTAATATTTGCATTTACTTTGATAATATTTTAGATAAATATAAAATTTTAAGTGTTAGATATAGAATTAAATATAAAATTTTCTATCACACGAGCTGTTACTTGGGGTAGAACATAAGGAGGATTGATCAAATATTTTCTTATTTCTGTTGGTTTACATGAGGGATCGGTTTTAAGCTCATAGCCTTTTGCTCTAGTTATGGATTGTCTTACTGTGCACTTATAGGAGGATGATTCTGGGTGTATGTTTTTTTGTTGATGATATCCTTCCCGTGGATAAGATGAGAGGAAAAGCTCATGAAAAACTTGAATTATGGAGGTATACCTTGGAGTCTAAAGGCCTTCGTTTGAGTAGAACTAAAATTGAATACGTAGAATGTAATTTTAGTAGTTTTGGCTCTAGTGCAGAAATGTAACTATGGTTGGTGGTGCGAACGCTTTAGGTATCTCGGGTCAATTGTTCAAAGTGATGGTGATATTGATGGAGATGTTATTAGTAGAATTAAAGTGGAGTAATGCTTCGAGCCTGCTGTGTGATAGAAAAGTACCACTCATACTGAAAAGAAAATTTTATAAGATGGTGGTGAGATCTGCAATGTTCTATGGTGTTGAATGTTAGCTTTCAAAAGAAAAGCATAAAATAAAGAGTTGCCAAGATGAGAGTGATTAGGTGAATAAGTGGCTTAACACTTAAAAATAAAATGTGAATTGAATATATCCATGACAGGGTTGGTGACGCTCCAATAACGGACAAAATTAAAGAAAATCGTCTTAGATTGTTTAGTCACATTAAACGTCGTCCATCTAAAGATCAGATTAGAAGAGTAGATGTTTTAAATTCAACTTATATTAAAAACAACTAAGGTGGAGCTAGGAAGATTTGAGCATATTGTATAAAAAATTAACTTAATTTATTAAAATTAAATGAAAATATGACACTAAATAGGACGCAACGGAAAAAAAGGATTAATATAGCCGACCCCACTCAGCGGGATAAAGGTTTTGTTTGTTATTGTTGTTGTAGATATAGAATTACATCAAAATTTTGTAGCATGTATGTAGATCCCTCAATTGAAAGCTTTTTTTATTATTTTAAAATAGAAACTCATTTTATTAATGTTGTTAACTAAAAATAAGACATGATTAATAGAAGTGATACACTTTCAAATTAAAAAAAAAAAGGCAAATCAGTTGTAAATTGAATTCCCCGTACTAAACAGACAAAGTAATAATCTTTTTTTATTAAAATAAATTACAATTTAGAATATTTTTTTTTATTTTCGAAAGCATAATCTGTAATTTTAAAGAACCAGAAACTGCATCCAGACACTAATTTTATCATCAATAGCATAATCAATGAATAACAGCTTGCTAAACACACAATTTAAAACCACTAAACATGGTCACTCATCAGCTTCAAGAACACAGCACTTTTGGCTGATAAAATATAAGTTTCAAATCATCCAAACATTTAGTTCAGCAGTAAGTACAAAAATCAAGATTTATACTTATGCAAAGCAAACATTAAGCCTATTCAAGGACAGCATGAATGGTTTGAATGGTTTGAACGGTTCGCTCTTTCGGGTTCGGTTGGTTCGACTTATGATTTGATTGGTTCAACTTTGCCTATAATTTGATTTCGTTTACTTGATTTAACAAATCTGTTAAACGATCCAATTGCTCATACATATTGATCCTTGCGAACCAGAGATTGAGAATGAGCATTCAACATTCCTTTACTACAAGATCCTGCTGAGGGACTTGATGAGCATCTTGATGTTCTGCCTTGTGGCCTCATCGCTGGTGAATACTGAGATGTCTGAACTAATACTCTGCAAGCATACAAATCAAATAAAGTCAACTGCACCAAGTTTTTGGTTTGCATGAGACCACCAGAAGAGGGAAGGCATATATTTTACCTCGAGGTTTTTTAAGGTGTATATGAGGGTGAAGATGGACCGACGAAAAATCTCGACGTTCTCTGGAGTTAGAATTGAAGAGCGCAATCTTCTAACAAATAAGTAGAGAGAAAAAAAATAAGATGATCTCATTTGTATATTGTAAATGTTGTTTAAAAATGGAAAAGTTTTTATTTTAGTTTATTTTATGTTGTGTTAAAAAATGGAAACAAGTTCAAAAACTAGTTGAATTATATCATAATTAATGGATGAATTTAAGGAATTTAGGCTGTTTTCTCAATGGCTAGTTTGACATTTGAGAAGGATTTTGGGATTAAGGGGATCCAGGTAAGAGCAATCTTACCTAGTAGCAAATCTCCTCTAAAGGCTTCTAGTCTTCATTTTCAAAGAACTCAAGCTTTAAATGCCTGCTTACTTGAGTTTACTCCAAAAGCTTGCTTTATTTTCATTAATGCATTATAAAGAGTTTTGTTTTACTTCATATTTGTTTAAAATTTTGGAGGTGTCCTTACCTATGAGTAATATATTATAAGCATCATAAGTAGGTCACATGAAATTTTGTTTTTATATAAACCTTTTTGAATCTAAAGAAGAAGATGAAGGATCTAAGCGCTCTGTCAATTGCTCTTTAAGGTCTTGCAAGAGCAATTTATCTTCGCCCAAATGTTAGATGCCAAAAAACAATCACTTTACGCTCACAAACTCATGAAGTCCACTAAAGACATTGGGTCGATGGGAATCTAGGTCACGAAGATGTTATCGCGCTCTAGCATAATATAACGAAGAAGGTTTACAAAAAGATGTCCCGAGCAGGAAACCATATTCAAAGAATATAATATTTGGGGCAGCGAACGGTCAGCAGCTAGCGGGAGGTTTGCAGCGGCAACGATGGGCATCAACAGGCAATGACTGGCAAATGACAGCAATAGCCATAATTTGCTAAGTATTCGAACGTCACCCAAATCTGGGTAAGTTTAGAATGCATTGAGAATGAAATAAATGTGAGTTTAGAATTCTCTGAAATTTTACCTGCATTCTCTTTTCCTCAAAACTGACTTTTTGTTAAACTTGATAAAACACAATTTTCATCCATGATAAATTAATCTAGAGAATAGAAAATAGGTTATTGCTCTAGATATCATTATGATTTGATCTTCTAATTTGTAATATATTTTTTCTTCATTTATATTTTTGTAAGGGAGTGGGGCTACATTTGACATCCATTATTGGCAAGAGCTCAGTGTTTTTTCTTCAAAATTAAAGAGAATTTTTGTGACAAAGCCACTTCAATTAAGATATTTTAATAAAAAAGTCTGTCATCGAGGAATAATTTTAGATATTTTGCTTGATTCATTGTGAGACACATATATTTGTTGGAAACTCCTGTTATATTTGTGATGGTTATGCCAGCACAGTGATGCAACAACTTGAAACCTTTGTAGGATATTATAGTTTGAAGATTATTATGTCATTTGATGGCATTAAGCAGTCATGACCTTCACACAAAAATAAACCAAAGAAAAAGCTTATTCTTTATTTCCAAATAGAAATTACTGTTACCTTTATTATTTATTCATAGCGAATCAAGATTAGAATATTACCAAATTATGGGCCAGAACATATAGCGTTTGTACTCAATTTCCCCACTTTTAGATCATAAAATATATTGCAATGAGTAAAGGTACTTCAAACAGAAGGTCCATGGTTAAAACATACAACTTACCATATAGGCAGAGTAGCCCATTGAAATTTCCTTTTAAATGAGTTTTCATTGAAAAATCTTGAAGAACTTATACAAATGCACGACAAGAAATTTTAGCAAGCCATTTGCTTCTAATTAATATTTTTCTGCTAAAGCAATTATCAAAATGTGGACATTTTCTATTATGTAAAGGAACAAGTATTGGAAAATTAATAGGTTACAGATCCGGTCAACTCTACCCCAAAATGTAGAAGATCAAACCTATGAATTTTATATTGCAGGCACTATCTATCCTGCCCTATTATGTAAAGCATCTGGCCCAAAGATTGGACCTTGGCCTTGCCCTGTAGATAAGGTGGCCCACTGAACTTTTGTCATAGAAATCCTTGACAGCCTCAAGCACATATGATGTCTAAAGCGTTGGTAACACTTAAAGCGAAACATTTAATCCCCAGTCTACAGTGAGATGGATTTGTTTGATTCTATAGAGGCAATTGATTTAAAACCTTTCTTCTACTCCCTAACATGTGGAAGTTCGAATTTATGAATTGGGACATCTAATCCTACCATATGGGCAGCAGCACCCATGCAGTCTACTTTTAAAGCTTATGCAATTTAGACAATCTTCGAGATGGGCTTTGACTCCACCCTTGACGCATGGAAAATCGAGCTATAATGAATCCTATATTTACCAGTGTTTGCATTCTCTTTTATCATTTATCAAGAATTTTAATAGGTTAATTGGATCTAAATGAGTTTTAAGAAAACTCAAGGAATCTCAAAATATTTTTGAAATTTTTATCCAACACTCTTGTATAATTGTCAAGTTTTTTATTGAATTCTTTTTCCTTATAATTTTCCTTTCGTGTTGCCATTTTTAGTTCAAGAATATCTTGACATAACTGAAACATTATTCTTCCTATTGTGCCAATAAACCACATATGTACACAATATAGTTGAAATATTTAAGTTTGAGAGTGACATGCATGTTTGAGTGATTTGCATGCTTATTGGAATGAGCATGTTCATTGAGATGAGTGAAGTTTTGTTTTCTAGCTAGTTAGCATGCTTTTCAAAGTTTTAATTTACATGCTAGTTTCCATTATATCCTTGTATCACGTGACATTACAAAAGACATCCATTTTAACCACTTAGTGTTCATTTTAGAAGTTATAATATTTGTATTATTTTGTATAATATATTTAAGAATCTTAAATTTATCACGCATATGTGTCCCTTTATCTTTAAATAATACAAGCAGCCTTTATCCCACTAAGTGAGGTTGGCTGTATGAATCCATTCTCTCGATTGTGTCATATGAGTGTCATATTTTCATTTAATTCTAATAAATTAATATTATTTTTTCCCAAGTCTTTTTTTGGTCCGCCTCTACTGTTCTTAATTCTTATCACAAGTCGAATCTAAAACCTCTACTGTCCTAACCGTATCATTAGATGGTCGATATTTAATGAGATAAAACCATCTAAGATGACACTCTCTAATCTTGTTCGCCACTAGCACTACACCAACACATTCATGGATACATTTGATTCACATTTTGCCTCAAAGTGCCAAGCAACTCATCCACCTATGCATTCTCATCTCAGCAACACTTCACTTAGATTTATGTTTCTCCTTTATAGGCCAATATTTTGTGCCATAAAACATCGTAGGTTCCACCATTGTCTTATAAAATTTTCCTTTTAAGTCTAAACGGTACTTTTCTATCACGCAATAGGCCAGATGATTCCTCCACTTCAATCATCCGACTTGAACTCTATTAATAATATCCCCATCTACATCACCATCACTTTGAACAATAGATCTGAAACTCGTTCACTCCTTTTAATGATTTGATCACCCATTGCTACAACTCTGTCAGATATCTACTACTACTAAAATTACATTCAATGTATTCAATTTTATCCATACTCAAATGAAGGCATTTAGACTCTAATGTAGACCTTCATAATTCAAGTTATTCCTCAACTCTTTCTCTAGTTTTATCCACCAAAAAGATATCATCAACAAAAAGCATACGCCAAGGTACATTGTCCTGTAAATGCCCTGTAAGAACATCCATAACTAAAGCAAAAAAAATATTGACACGCGAGCTAGAGTTTTATTTTAGTTTAAATGTTTTGGTATGTGTTTTTTAATTTATTGTTGTCTCTATGTTTAGGGATGACATAATTGTAATTAGGGAATATAGCCTCTATAAATAGGGGTTATTTTGTGTGCATTGAGGATGAAGAGTATTTTGATTGATTGTAAGAACCTTTCTCGTATCCTTCCGGGTTAAGAAGTATATTTAGTATCCTGGAATGGTGCCCAGGTGGTGATCAACCATCATGCATTACAGTTTATGCATTGTTCCCTTTCTTGGGATTTTCGATCCAAACATTTTTTTTTTGTTTTCTAGATTTTATAAAATACAGATTTATGTTTTACCTTATTTCTGGCATTATCTTGGTATATGAGCCAGGTTCTTTTACATTTTTTCTCTTCCTTCTCCGAGTTCTTATGCATTTCATCCTTCGTCTTTTCATTTATTTTGAATTTCTCCTTTCTCAAGAATTCTGTAGATTCTTTTCCTTATTTTTCTGAACTCCAGTGGCAGCAAGAACTAAGTTGCGGTCTTTTGTCCAGATTTTCTTAGGTTTGCAATCCAGGTTTTACACGGTTTTGCAATCCATATTTGCTAATTTTTGTCTGGATTCCAGTTCCTGCAATTTTGTAGTTCAAGTTTTCCAAAAATTTGGGTTTCTGGTTTTTCCAACTGGTTCCTGCGAGTCTGGCCGCAATTCTCTGTTGTCCAGCCGTAGAATTACTCTGCCAAGTTGAGTGTTTCCTCTGCTATAGGGATTCCCTGCTTTTTTCTCTGTCCAATCATGGGTATCCTTTGTACAGCTCGTGGAA
Organism: Papilionanthe hookeriana x Papilionanthe teres; assembly: GCA_022702705.1. NCBI lineage: Eukaryota > Viridiplantae > Streptophyta > Magnoliopsida > Asparagales > Orchidaceae > Papilionanthe > Papilionanthe hookeriana x Papilionanthe teres. The sequence goes on from CM040421.1 coordinate 25,448,966, forward strand.
GATTGCTATTGGGTATCTGCAGCTCTATCTTTAGTTTGCAGACTACTCATATTATCCTTGTTACCGTGAAGATTGTTTTATTACAAATTTGGCTTCAGAATTCTTGGTTTGCAAGAATTGTTACCGTGAATTCCAAATTTACAGATCAATTTCAGTTTTGTCGTGAATTCCAATTCTATAAATGGGCTCAAAGATTTTCCTAGTATGTTGCTGTGGTTATTTCTGTTCCCATGCATGCCACGAAGAAGGAACAATATCCATTTGGCCCGAGATTTGGTTGTAGAAGAAATGCAACAACAAATTTATCGTCTACAAATAATATTGGAGCTTCTTGAACAATGAGATCTAGAAAAACGTTCAAATTAATCTGAAAAAGAGGTGACCGGCGAGGAAGAAGATAACCTATTTCATCAAGAGACATCTAGTGGTAATGAACAGCAATATATATTGAGGCTTCAAAGACGGAAACCTCCAGATTTCGGAATCAAAATCGACATTCATGATTTTGATGGAAGATTGGATCTCAATGAATTCATCTTTCATCAATTGACTACATGTAGTTAAACGAATTCTAGAATTCAAGGAGGTGTCATAAGAACATATCGTCAAACTAGTGGCGATCAAATTAAAAAAACCTCAATTTGGTGGGAAACTTGAAGTGGATTCGACAAAAAGAGGAAAGATTCAAGACCAAAATGGAGAAAGAAATGCAAAGAAGTCTTCATCCAATTTTATAACCTTTAACAACAAGAATTATCAGTGGAGGAATATATCGCTGAGTTCGAGTGGTTGTGACCGAAGAGCACATTATTGCACATTTGTTGGGAGGTCTACGACCATCTATCGTTAATATGGTACAACACCAACCATTTTGGACATTAAAGGACGTGATTAACCTGTCGTTGAAGGTTGAAAAATAGTGGTAATTAGGCAGGAACACTCCAATATGCATTCCTACCAATGATTTGGGTAGTTCCAGCAAATCAGTACACTTTCGGGCACAAGCTAGTGGTCGAATGTTGAAACAACAACAAAAATGTTGTCCAGCAAGTGACTAATACCACAACGAGAAGGAATTATATCCAGTATATGATGCTTCAAATATCTTGGGATCAACCACATAGCCTTGATTTATTCTAATCGATGCATTATTTCATTGATGGAGTGAAGCCGAAACTAGTTGGGATGTGGTGTAATTCAAAAGATAAACTTTCATTAATATAAAAATAGTGGTACAACACGACTCAACAAAAGTGAAATATAATAATAGACGAATCCCTAGCTAGCGCTATAGGAAGAGATTCGAAGGCGATAGCGACGTTAGCAGGGTGAGCAGCCGTTGGGTAGATAGGGGAATTTTGTGTAGTTAGTTGTAGGTGGATTGGAAGGCGAGATCGAGGAGGAAGTAGGGGTGATGGTTGAGTGATGAAGGAATGTGGGGGTAGTAGGTGGCTAGTGGAGTGGTAGGGAAAAGGGATTAGTGAGAAGTAGTGAAGAAGTTTGAAGTTTACAACACCGCCTCGAAGCAAAATACAGCAAAAGCACCACCTGTCATCGGTTACAGCACTAACAAGAGGGAAGAGATTCCACATAGAAGATTAGAAGACAACTTTCGTAGAACTGCCTCCCACGCAACCAGGGGGGAGCTATTCATAACCTCCGACCCAAGGAAAAATTGTTAAAATTTTCATGCCTATTTTATACTGATTTTGATGATATTGCACTTTAAATAAAGATATTTTTGGTGTTTTTCTGCAGGTATGAAGATTTAAGGACAAATGAGCGAAAATATGTAAAAATGAGCGAATTTGGAGCAAAAAGGACCAAATTATGCAAAATTGACCTAGGGCGCCGACGGCGTGATTTTCCCGATAGTTCAGAATTAATTGCAATGGAGGCCGCCGACGGCAGAGCTTGTTTAAAGCACTGTTTATAGAAGGCCGCCGACGGCGCGCTCGAGGCCGCTGACGGCAGGATCGACGGTTCTTTCCAGAAATACGTCGAATGTGAACGATTTTCAAAGGGGTGCCTGCAAAACCCTTAGAGACTCTTCTACAACTTAAAAAAAAACCATTTTAGGCCGAAAAAGCGGTTTCCTACGTGTTTACTAGAGAGTTCAAAGAGTCAATTAGTGTTGTTATTTAGTGAGTAGTGAGTTCAAATAGAGATTTTGTGAGCAATTCTTCGAGGGATTGTAAGAGTGGAAGGGAAGTGAGAGATCTCTTCTGCAGTACCGTTTCGAAGGAGAATTCGTGTGCTGTAAGAAATGAAGAAATCCAGAGGAACTTAATGGAGTTTGTTTGGGGAGGAATTTGAGATAAGTTGTGTTTATTTATTATAGTTTGTAGAACTTTACTTTATTCTATGAAATCCAAGTTTTATTGAATCCTCTTCATGAATTCTGAGTAGTTGTTCTGTTTTTTTCCTTGTTTTGATGTTTTAGTGAAATGATTATATGAATTAGTGTATCAAATCTATTATAAAGAAGTTGTGATGATAATATACCTAAACTTACTTTATTATACGAATTGGTCATTTGTATTGTTAAAATCTGTGAATAATTCTTAAGATTCGATCGTGAGCAAGGATTCATAACTAGTATGTATCACATTTCTCTTTGAAAGGTAGACGGGTAAATCCTTGAAAGAAGTGCAAATAAATAGGGAAATAATATTAATCGGGCGTAGAATTGAAGATTTTAGAGTGACAGGCTAAAATCCTCAATTCGGTCATATTGTTTGGTGTCTGAGGTGTAGATTGTTAGCTCTCAAGCGAGGGAAACGTGGGAGCTCCGAGTGAGAGTCAGTATCCTCCTGCTTCACTGCAGATTCAGTAACCAAGCATAAGATTAGTCAATGTTCTTTATGCCTGGACCAAAGGGTAAAGAATAGGTATGCTCTTATTTAACACAACACATATAAAACTAATTCTAATTATCACTTCACTTAAATATCTTAACAAAAGAGAAAGATTCTTGCTATTATATATTTGAACTTAACTTTAGTAGTATTAGTAATCTGTTAGTAGAACTAGTTTAGATATAAAAGCTTTATTATCGATCGCGTATTAGTGACGTGATAAGAGAAATTCGATTTAGTTGTAATTCTAACTTGGTTTATATAATCCGTACCGTAGAGCTTTAATATATTTCCCAGTGGGATCGATAACCGAGACTCCATCTAGAAGATCAGTATTACTTGAGCGATACGTATACTTACGTTTAAAGATAACTCAGCGATTAAAAGATAATAATATTTTATTGATAATAAATTTAAAATTACGCTCCAAGACAAGTTTTTTGCGTCGTTGCTAAAAATTTATATCTTTTAGTAGTGGTGTTGAATTCTTATATTTATAAGTATATTTAAAATCGCGGGATCAAGTTTTTGACGTCATTGCGGACATATAATTAAAGTAATGTGCAATTTAGGATCGTTAGAAAACCTCAATAGAATTGCAACTTATTTAGTTAATTGTTTTATTGTGTACTGATTTCGATTGTATGCGCAAATTTGATTCTGAAAATCATATACCCTATGATTCGGAATTAGAACGCACTGTTAAGAGAATTAGAAAACTGAGAAAAAAATCTATAAATTCTGAAACAACGGAAAACAACATAAATAACCAAAGAATAGAAAATGAACATCAATCTAGAACATTAAGAGCTTACGTTAACCCTACATTAGATGAAATTCACTTAACTATCCAAAATCCAGATGTAGCCGCTAATTCATTCGAAGCAAACTCGCAATTATCCAAATCGTACAAAACAATCAATTTAGTGGAACTTCAAACGAAGATCCTAATTTACATCTCTGCAAGTTCTTGAACTTTGTATTACTTTTAAGTAAGACGAGTGTCCGATGATGTTGTCGAACTTAACTATTTCCTTTTCGTTAAGCGGATAAGGCTAAGGCGTAGTTAAATCTATTGAAGATCTGGATCTATTGAACTTGGGGAGAACTTTCACAAAATTCTTATCAAAATATTTTTTACCATCTAAGACTCGTTAAGCTTAGAAACGATATCACATCTTTCGATCGAGTATGAGGAAGAATCGATATATAAATTTTGGGAAAGATTTAAAGTAACTTAGTAAATGTCCACATCAATGCTTTACTGACGATTAGTTAATTATTCAAATATTTTATAATGGACTAGTAGGATCTCTTAGATCTATAAGTAGACGTTCATTCTTGGTGGATCACTAATTTCTAAACCTTTTGAAGAAGCTTATGCTTTAATAGAAGAAATGACTACCAATAATTTTCAATGGTCTGCTGAAAGGATAAATCCTAAAAGAGTAGCCAATATTCATGATTCTGATGCTTTAATAATGATAGTTTCTCAAATTGCTGCTCTTTCAAAGAAAATAGATCAATACGGAATGAATCATTCTCAAACACCTCCATTGTTAGAAGAAAATTTATTAGGACAAATCGTAAATGCTCAATCTTCAAATGAAACCATAAATGTAATAAATAATAGACAAAACAATTCTTATTCCAACTATTATAATCCAGGTTGAAAGAATCATTCAAACTTTAATTGGAATAATCAAAATAATAATCCTCAGTAGGGGAACAATCTTGTAAACTCATTAGGAGATATAAACAATCAAAGTAATTCCAAGTTATCTATGGAAGAATTAGTTTTGAATATGGGTAATCAATTACAAAATCAAGGAAATGCTATTAAAACATAGAAAACCAATTAAGGCAAATTGCTTCTACATTAAGCAAAAGACCTGTTGGAACTTTACCTATTAATGTTGAAGTAAATCCTCAAGATCAAGGAAAAGAACAAATCAAAGCTATTCAATTAAGGAGTGGAAAAGAGTTGAAAACAAGAGCTCAAAAAGAAGCTGTAATTGAAAAGGAAAAAGAAGAAACTGAAGAAGAAAATGAAAGTTTATATCCTGATTTTCCTCTGAAACCTACGAAAATTACTGTTGAAAAACCACCTCCACCATTTCCTCAAAGATTAAAGCAACGAGATAAAGGAAAAAGATTTGCTAAATTCTTAGACATTTTGAAAAAAGTGTCAATAAATATTCCTTTTGTTGAAGCTTTAAAACAAATGTCTAATTATGTTAAATTTATGAAGGATATACTCAACAAAAAGAAGTTACTAGATCATGAGATTGTTCATGACTCAGTGAAGAGTGTAGTGTTATAATTCGAGAAAACTTCCGAAAACTTAAAAATCCTTGTAGTTTCACTATCTCGTGTGCTATTAGTGAAAAATTTTATGGGCGAGCATTATGTGATTTGGGAGCTAGCATAAATTTGATGTCTCTATCAACTTTTAAAAGGTTAGAAATTAGAGAGATTGCACCAACTTCTGTAACTTTACAGTTAACTGATCGATCTATTACACATCCTAAAGGAGTTGTAGAAGATGTTTTGGTTAAGGTTGATAAGTTTATTTTTCCTGTAGACTTTATCATTCTAGATATAGAAGAAGATAAAAAAATTTCAATTATTTTTAAGAAGACTATTCCTAGCTATAGGAAGAGTCATGATAGAAGTAAATGATCAAGAAGTAACCTTTAACATCTCAAAGTCAATGAAATATCCATCAATAGAAAAAGATGATAAATGTTTTAGAATAGATATATGTGACTATCTAAGAAAAGAATATTTCAAGGAAAATTTTGAAGAAAAAGGAGATATGGAAAAAGATAATTATGATAATATTCAAAGCGAAGAAGCTGATTATATTCCGGAAAGATTTGAAATGCTCAATTCAACAGCACCAAAAAATGAAATATTAATTTCATCTGTTGTAAAACCCTCTGAACTGGAATTAAAGAATCTTCCAATTATTTGAAGTATGTATTTTTAGGAGAGTTTTCAACATTACCAGTAATTGTATCCTCAGACTTAAATGAAATTCAAGAATAAAAAATATGGATACATTAAAAAAATATAAAAGAGCTTTTGGTTGGACTCTAGCTGATATTAAAGGAATTAGTCATTTGATTTGTATGCACAGAATTTTATTAAATGAAGAACATAAACCAAGAATTGAACCTCAAAGGAGGCTAAACCCTATAATGAAAGAAGTAGTTAAAAATGAGATTTTGAAATGGTTAGATGCTGGAATTATATATCCTATTTTAGATAGTACTTGGGTAAGTTCAATTCATTGTGTTCCTAAGAAAGGAGGAGTAACAGTTGAAGCAAATGAAAATAATGAATTAATATCTATTAGACAAGTTTCTGGATGACGTATTTGTATTGATTATAGAAAATTAAATACTGCCACCCGAAAAGATTATTTTTCTCTTTCTTTTCTAGACCAAATGTTAGATAGACTTGCTGAACACAAGTACTACCGCTTTCTTGATGGATATACTGGTTACCATCGTATACATATCGCTCTCCGGGATCAAGAGAAAACAACTTTTACTTAGTCTTTATGAACTTTTGCTTTCGAAAAATATCTTTCCGACTACGTAACGCACCTGCAACATTCCAGTAGATGTATGATGTCTATTTTTAGTAAATTAATAGACAATGGAATAGAAGTATTTATGAATGATTTCTCTGTGTTTGGAACATCGTTTGACGCGTGCTTAAATCATCTTGAAAAAGTTTTGGAGTTATTCAAAAGAACTTAGTTCTAAATTGGGAGAAATGTCAATTTATGGTTGCAGGAGGAATTGTATTAGGACATAAAATTTCAGAAAATGACATGGAATTAGACCCTGCAAAAATTCAAGTAATAGTTAAATTACTACCTCCTACTACAGTGAGAGGGGTAAGAAGTTTTTTTGGACACACTGGTTTCTACAGACGCTATATTAAAGATTTTTCAAAAATTACAAAACCTCTATGACAACTTTTAGAAAAAGACAAAAAATTTGAATTTACTGAAAACTGCTCAGATGTCTTTGAGTTATTAAAGGAAAAACTAATCACAGCACCTGTAATAGTTTCACCTGACTAGGAGAAGTCATTCGAACTAATGTGTGATGCTAGTAATTATGTTATTGGAGCTGTTCTTATTCAAAGATATGACAAAATTTTTAAAGTTATATACTATGCTAGTAGAACTTTTAATGATGCTCAAATTAACCATACGGTTACTGAAAAAGAGTTACTGGTTTATTGTGTATGCTTTTGATAAATTTAGATCATATTTAATTGGAACTAACTGTATTATGCATACTGATCAATCAGTTATTAAATATTTGATGCAAAAGAAGGATACTAAACCTAGATTAATTAGATGGGTACTTTTAATGCAAGAATTCGATTTTGTGGTGATTGATAGAAACGAATCGAAAATCAAATTATCGATCATTTGTCGAGACTAGAATATAATGAATTATCCGACACCGACGTAAATAATAAACGAGCTTCACGATGAAAAACTTTATAATATTAATGAGTGGAAAATACTCTGGTATGCTGATATATTAAATTATTTGATAAGCGATATTTTGCCACCTACGCTAATATTGCAGCAACAGAAAAAATTTGTTCATGATTCAAAATCATATTTTTGAGATGAACCATATTTATATAAACAATGTAATGACCTTATTATTAGGAGATGTGTGCCTTATGAAGAAATTGAACAGATTATTCAAAAATATCATGATTCTGATTTTGGATGACATTTTAGGATTGATAAAACTGCATATAAAATTTTACAAACTGCATTTTATTGGCCTACTCTTTTTAGAAATGTTTACAGATATATCAAAACATGTGATAGATGCCAACGATTAGATAATATATCTAGAAGAAACGAAATGCCTCTTAATTTCATATTGGAAGTTGAGATTTTTTATGTTTGGAGATTAAATTTCATGGACCATTTATTCCTTCATTTGGGAACTTATATATTTTAATTGCGGTTGATTATGTATCAAGTGGATTGAAGCACACGTTTTACCTAGTTGTGATGCTAAAAGTGTTTCAAAATTCTTAATGAAAAATATTTTCACAAGATACGGTATGTCGAGAGTGATTATCACTGACGGAGGATCCCATTTTAGGAATAAATATATTCAAAAATTGGCAGAAAAGTTTAGTATTGCCTATCATCCTCAAACCAGTGATTTAGCTAAAGTTTCTAATCGTGAGATCAAACAGATTCTAGAAAAGACTGTAAATCCTAATAGAGTAGATTGGTATATGAGACTGGATACTGCATTATGGGCATACAGGACTGCTTATAAAACTCCTATTGGCATGACTCCTTACAGACTTATATATGAAAAAACTTATCACTAACCAGTAGAATTGGAGCATAAAGCATATTAGGCGATTAAAGGATTCAATTATAATTTAAAAAAATGTTGGTGATAAAAGAATGTTGCAATTGAATGAATTAGAAGAATTGAGAAATGAATCTTACAATAACAACAGAATTTATAAGGAAAAACTGAAGTTAAGACATGATCGGAAGATTAACCGAAAGAACTTTGAACCAGGGCAAGAAGTTTTGCTTTACAATACAAGGTTAAATTATTTTCTGGGAAATTGAAGTCTCGTTGTTAGGACCCTTTACTGTGACTCAAGTTTATACTTATGAAGCAGTTGAAATTGAAGATCCTAAGACTGGGAATAGATTTAAAGTAAATGGACGTAGATTAAAACCATATTTTGAAGATAAAAAATCAAATTTTAAAGAGGTTTTAATGTTCAATCAACCTGAATAACACCTGAATAGGTTGGGCTGACGACGTTAAACCAAGCACTTTATGGGAGACAACCCATAGTTATCTTTAATAGTTGTGTTTGTTTGAAATTATTGTTAGTTTGTAGTAATATTAAGTCTTACTACTCATATTTATCCTTTGATTATCATAGAATTTGAATCCATAGAGAAAATTTGGAACATATTGGACCATGGTGTTTTTATGCAAATTTTTGCCTAGGGCGCCGACAGCGCGCTCGACGCCGCCGACGGCGGGCTTTCCCGAGAGCTCTGGTATTTAATTGCATAAGGCTCGCCGACGGCGCCTTCGAGGCCGCCGACAGCTGGTTTGGCGAGTGGGCTGTTTTTCGCGTTCAAAATGACGGTTTTTGGCGGTTTTTAGCGAATTTGATTTATATAAACTCCTATGGACGGTTCCTAAACACTCCAAACTCCCAAAAACGAATGGATACTCTCTCGAATCCTTCTCAAATGGCTTTCAATTCGATTGATAACCCAAGATTTCGAGTTTACAACCGGAGAAAGTTCGTCAGTGCGGATGCGCAGCGACTTTTCAACAAAGTAATCTCGAAGAGAAGATTGATTAAAGAAAGAGGATTTGTCAATAGAGGACAAAGTAATTCTTCGTAGCCAATTGAAGAAATGATCGTGCGGAAAAGATGGGAAGTGTTTTGCTGCACTACTGCAGCAGTAGTCGTTCCAGTGGTTAAAGAATTCTACGTCAATTTACATGGAATCAACCAAGGAAGCGTTTATGTGCGAGGTAGGTGGATTACATTCAATTATGGAAGAATTAAAGAGTTATATATGCTTGAGAATGTTCCAGTCTGTTATTATTCGAATTTCGTGCCGACAAAGAAATGATGGATGAAATATACCAATATTTGACGGACGAAACTGATGACTGGAAAGTTAGAGAGAACGGGTATATTAGTTTCTCTACGACACTTTTAAATCCTATTTTGAAACATTGACACTTTTTCATCTCTGCGAAGTTATTGCCGACGATGAAAATTGGCAAAGTCACGAAAGAAAGCGCAATTTTGAACTACTGCATTCAAATGGGATGACTCATTGATATTGGATCGATTATTGTGAAATCTGTTTATGACCTGATCGTTCAAGGATCATCCCAAGGGCTTGGACATCCTTCGACAATTTTCTCGATTTGCAGTTTGTTTCAAGTTTCGTACGAGATTTGGAGAAGATACTGCTACCCTGGAAACCCTTAGACCCAACTCAGATATTCCCAGCCAATGAGGGAGAGAATGATGTAGGCTTGATTATGGATCAAGCATCACAGAATTATGTTCCAGTTCAATCATTAGTAGCAGATAAGACACCGATGCTCTTGCATAAAATCAAGAATCTGGAGAATCATGTACAAAACTTAACGAGTACAGTTAACAACATGTCTGATTTCTTTGATCACATCGATTGAAGAATGAAAGAACATTTTGATCATACTGGACAATTCAAAGCGAGTTTGGTGCGTTTAATGAGAAGGATGGGATTGATCGATGAAGATTCAACTGAAGAATTTTCATTCCGAACTTTTTACAACCTGTTCGTCCATTTTCAAGCAATGGGAGATATCAGATGAGAGACTGGCACTAGTTCTGAAGAGTAGTAGATTTGATTATGTTGTCTTTGATTTGAACAATGTTTGAATGTTTGTGTTTGATTTCTTTAGTTTGCTTTTTAATCTCATTATAGTTGAGATTAAGTTTGAAATGTTTGTTTTCAGCATTTTGAATGTTGTGGTTTGGATTGCGACGCTGATTATATGGATTTAGATTGAAAGAATACCTACTTATGTGTGTTATGTATTGTGTGTTGCAAACACTTGGATTCAATATATAAATATGAAGTTTGTTGTGTGTATATTTATTTGTGTTAATACATCACTTAATCACTTAAAATAAATGATAAAAAGGATTGAACGGATGACGACGAGACTTAAAATTGATCAAAATCGCAAAAATTTGAAAAATGATCAATTTTTGAAAATCTAGCCGACGGCGCGATTTTCCTGAGAAGAATAGGAAATTAATTTAATAGAGCCCACCGACACCGCGAACTAAGCCGCCGACATCGCGATCACTAAAACTACCTATTTACCTCAATTTTGACCGGTCAAATGCCACTATTCATCATCTTCTTCCCCTTTTTACCCAAAAAGTCGACCTAGGCTTGAGAGATCTTGGATTTGGAGCGATTTCGACAAAATCTAACACCGGATTTCATCTTTCCTTGGTAAGAGCTTCACTCCTATGTAAAAATTTTTTATTTTCACCATGAAATTCTTCCACATTAAGAAATTTTAGAAAAATTGAAAATGTGGAGAAAAAACTTGGAAGGAATTCATGGAAATTGATTTAGATTGTTTTAAACCCCCTTTAGAAATTATTGTATAATTATTTTGGAGATTAGTTTGGAATTTTTGTGATTTGATAGATCGGACTATGGCTCCAAGACAAAAGAGAAGACTCGATTTTGACGGGACTCGATTCGTCAATGCGAAAACACAATCGAGGTACAATTCAGTCTATCAAAGTAAGAAGTGTATACAAGAAAGAGTTTTCGAAAATCCTGGAGGAGTTATCAAAGAGAGAGAGAATGGGAGAACTTCTGCTACATCACAAACAAGGCTGTTATATAAGTTGTGAGGGAGTTCTACTCCAATCTTTCTCAACTTGAGGATGAACCAATCTAAGTAAGAGGATTCTCTGTTGACTTTAGTGCTAATCGCATTAATACTTTTTACGAGCTTCAAGACTATTTTTCTAGCGAGTTTGAAACTTTTGGAACAATGGAAGGTTCGTTGAACGATGTTATCGACTTTCTCACTGATGGGAAAGGAGTTTGGAAAATTAAAAATCGCGAACGGATTAACTTTTCATTGTCCATGATGAATGTCACTGCTAAGGCATGACATTATTTCATCTGTTCGACTCTGCTACCCACTTACCATCATAGTGAAGTCTCTAGAGAGAGAGCTGTTCTGAATTTTTGTATTCAGAACAACAGAAGTATTAATGTGGGAAGAATAATCTATAAGAATATTATGGCCACTACGAAGAGTAAGATAAGTGCATATCTAGGGCATCCTGACCTCATTTATGCACTTTGTCAACTATCTGGAGTTGAAGCAAGAGATGATGAGGAATGTATTTATCCTATGAGACTCATTAGTAAAGAAAATATAAAGACTTATGAATCTCATGAGGAATGGAGATCAGGGAGTAGGAGTAAAGGACCTTCTACTAGTAGAGACATTCATTCTACTAGCTATGACCCTCCTGCCTCTAGTCCCCTACCTTATATGATCTGATGAATGTCATGACCCTGCAGAGGAAAAGTTTTGAACAGTTGGATAAAAAGCTGGAAAGAATTGATCACAGGATTGAAGGGCTAGAGAGAAGACACGATCATGATAGTATCTTCAGAGGCACTCTGATTTTGAGATGGCATATTATGATGCTCAGGCCAGGTACTACAGGGGAGAGCCTGATGTTACTTTTCCAGAATACCCCAGGTATACTCAGTATCAGCCTAATCATCCTGCTGACCGGGGTGATGAGGACGTTGTATGGGAATTTGATGATTGAGATTTTAGGTGGGATGTGATGTATTTGTTTGTTTTTAATTTTGTTTGATGTACTTTGATTTGTATTGTATTCTGTGGACTATGTTTTAATTTTTGTGATATGTGATAGTTTGGTAGTTTGCATTTTTATTTTTGGATGTTTGTGATATTTGTGATAGTAATTGTAATTGTGAACCGAATAGTTTTAAATTAGTAACTGTTTGTTCTGTGTTGTGAAATGCATATGTCATGTGTAGTGTAGTTAGTTGTTTTTGTTTAATGTTTAGTTTTACATATTTATTTTAAAATTTCATTACCCCCAACAAATTATATAAACTATTATGTGTGTAGAAAGGTTTTTAATATTAAAGGTCACTTGAAGTTAGAAATTTTGAAAAGAACCTGCAAATTTCAAAAAGACAAAAATGTCTAAAGTGCAAAGGTATGAATTTTATATTTAGAATTTTTCTTTTCAGCATGTATTATTTCTATTTATAGAAAACTTTAAGTTTGGGGGCGGGAAGAAAAATCTTAACTATTATATGTTCTCAAATAACATATTTTCAAAAATTATTACTATGATTTTTGTGATAAAATTTAATTTCGATAACTATATTTAGATTTTATCTAAATATTGTAAAAGATTCAAAGAAATATTTTTTATAATGAAAATTAATCTTGTAGATTAAGATATTTAGTATAAAATGATAAGACTATAGTTAACTATTTAAAGTAAGAAAAACTATATTTTGAATTATTAAGAATCTTAAGAATTCAATTGAGAAAGAAAATATTGAGATTCAATAAAGTAAAAACTATGAAGTACATATAAGGTAAAGAATGTTGAAAGTTTCAAATTTAGGAAAAGAAGAGTGAAGTTCAAAATTATTAATGTATATCCAGATATAGTAATCCTCACTTGAAAAAGAAAAAAAAAAGAAAATGAAAATGATTGAAAGACAATCCCTGAAAAGAAAAGAAAAATAAAAGAAAATAAGTGAGGAGAAACTTGAGGAAATGTCTTATCAAAAATTGGCTTCATTGGATTAACCTAAAATGAAAGCTAAAAGCATTTCTGAACTTATATTTATGACTAGTTTCTTTACTTTATAGTTTCCTCGTGAATCTCCTATCTTCTGAATAATTTGAATGAATTAATATTGCAACATATAGTCATTCTTGAAATGAATAGAAGATTAGAACTCTTAGACTTGATGACTAGATAGCCTTATACCTGCAGAATTAATCTAATTATTTGAAAATCCTTCTAAGAATTCTTACTACAATATTTATTTAAATCGAAATTATAGTATTTCTGAATTAAAACTTTACCACAATGAATCATAACTTTTATGTAGTATTAACGATTACTTGAGGATAAGTAATAGTTAATTTTGGGGGATTTTGACCTAAGGAAAAGGTTAAGATTTTCATGTTTATTTTATACTGATTTTAATGATATTGTACTTAAAAAAAGATATTTTTGGTGTTTTTCTACAGGTATGAAGATTTAAGGACAAAAGAGTGAAAATATGCAAAAAGGAGTGAATTTAGAGCAAAAATGACCAAATTATGCAAAATTGATATAGGGCGCCGACGGCGTGATTTTCCCAAGAGTTTAGAATTAATTGCAAGGGATGCCGCCGACGGTGGAGATCGAGGTCGCCGACGGCGGAACCTGTTTAAAGCACTGTTTCTAGAAGGCCGCCGACGGCGCGCTCGAGGCCGCCGACGGCAGGATCGACGGTTTTTTCCAGAAATACGTCGAATGTGGACGATTTTTGAAGGGGTGCCTGCAAAACCCTTAGAGACTCTTGTACAACTTTAAAAAGAACCATTTTAGGCTAAAAAGCGGTCTCCTACGTGTTTACTAGAGATTCCAAAGTGTCAATTAGTGTTATTATTTAGTGAGTTATGAGTTCAAATAGATTTTGTGAGGAATTCTTCGAGGGATTATAAGAGTGGAAGGGAAGTAAGAGATCTCTTCTGCATTACCGTTTCGAAGGAGAATTTCGTGTGCTGTAAGAAAGGAAGAAATCCAGAGGAACTTCAAGGAGTTTGTTTGGGGGGAATTTGAAATAAGTTGTGTTTATTTACTATAGTTTGTATAACTTTACTTTATTATATGAAATCTAAGTTTTATTGCATCTTCTTCATGAATTCTGAGTAGTTGTTCTGTCTTTCTCCTTGTTTTGATGTTTTAGTGAAATGATTATATGAATTAGTGTATCAAACCTATTATAAAGAAGTTGTGATGATACTATACATAAACTTACTTTATTATACGAATTGGTCACTTGTATTGTTAAAATCTGTGAAGAATTCTTAAGATCTGACTGTGGGCTAGGGATTCTTAACTAGTATGTATCATATTTCTCTTTGAAAGGTAGACGGGTAAATCTTTGAAAGGAGAAGTGCAAATAAATAGGGAAATAATATTAATCGAGCGTAGAATTGGAGATTTTAGAGTGACAGACTAAAATCCTCAATTCGGTCCTATTGTTTGGGTGTTGAGGTGTAGATTGTTAGCCCTCATGTGAGGGGAATATGGGAGCTCCGAAGTGAGAGCCGGTATCCTCCCAGCCTAGCCGCAGATTCAATAACCAAACATAAGATTAGTCAATGTTCTTTATGTCTGGACCAAAGGGTAAAGAATAGGTATGCCTCTATTGTAGACAACACATATAAAACTAATTCTAATTATCACTTCACTTAAATATCTTAACAAAGGAGAAAAATTCTTGCTATTATATATGTGAACTTAACTTTAGTAGTATTAGTAATTTGTTAGTAGAACTAGTTTAGATATAAAAATTTTATTATCGATTGCGTATTAGTGACAGATAGGCAAATTCGATTTAGTTGCAATTTTAACTTGGTTTATATAATCCTAGTCCGTAGGCTTTAATATATTTCACTCGTGGGATCGATAACAGGATTCCACTGTAGCCCTGTATTACTTGAGCGATACGTATACTTGCGTTTAAAGGTAACTCAACGATTAAAAGATTATAATATTTTATTGTTAATAAAATTAAAATTACACTCCAAGACAAGTTTTTGGCGATGTTGATAAGAATTTATATCTTTTAGTAGTAGTATTGAATTCTTATGACAAGAAGAATCCAAAACACACTTTCTAGAAAATATCTGGTGCGAAAAGCTCAGCTGGATGGTGAGAATTAGCAATCCCTCCCTCTTTCACAGGTTCTCCTGCCTTCGCGAGGTTGCGGCGTGGGGCTTTGGCCCCTTTGTGTCGAAGTGCCCCGTTTCTGGGCACTATTCTACACCTAATTTCGGGCACCAATCCTAGCGTCTGCGTCAATCTCCCGGGATTGGGGAAGCTTCAACATTTTTTGTTGAAGCTCCAGGCTCTTTAGAGTATGGTGTTAAGTCAGCGACATTGAACCTGTCTGAAATATTTTAGTCCCCAGGAAGGTCGATCTTATAAGCATTATCATTCAACCTATGAAGTACTCTAAAAAGTTCATATGCTCTCTGCTTAAGCTTCTCGAATGATCCTGCGAAAAATTTCCTATTTCAACTGAATCCATACAAGGTCGCTTTCCTGAAACGTTACTTTCTTTCAAGATTTATTTGTTTGTGTCTGGTATTTTTTATTCTTTCTAGCAATTTCCTTGCTAAATTCTTTGTGGAGCTTCTGGATCTTGTGAACTCTTTTTGTGGTATCCTTTGTTGATTTCTAAAGACGACAAGAAGTTGTACCAATTCAAGTGGTGTGAGCGGATTGTGCTTGTACACAATCTCGAAAGGCGTACGTCCTGTAATTTGGTTGATGGTTCGGTTATAAGCAAACTCAGTATGGGCTAAGATGAGAACCCCATGTTTTATGTTCTTTCCCCCACAACAACTCGAGAGAATATCGAGGCTCCATTTTACTAACTCTGTCTGCCCATCTATTTCTGGATATGCTACCGAGTTGAATTGGAGCTTGATGTCAAGCTTTCCCCGTAGTGTCGTCCTAAGTGGCTCAGAAATTTGATGTCTCTGTCGAAGTTGATGGTCTTGAGAATCTCATGCAACTTTACAATCTCCCTGAAGTATAGACCGTCGATGTGAGAGGTGTCTAGTGTCCTATGATGTTATAAAGTGGGTCATCTTGGAGAATTTGTCTACTACAACCATTACGGAATATTTGTTCCTTTGAGTCCTTGGAAGTCCTAGCATGAAATTGATGCTGACACCCACCCACGATGCCTCTATTACTGGAAGTGGTGTGTATAATCCGGCGTTCTAAGCTCTTGTCTTGGTCAAATGACAAATCTTGCATTGCTTGACATGTCGTTCTACATCTCTTATTAGTTTTGGCCAAAAAAAAATGTTCTCTTATGAGAGCGAGGGTTTTGTTTCTGTTGAAATGTCCTGTTAGTCCTTGGTTATGGCTTTCCTAGACAATGGCCTCTCTTAGTAAACATCAGGGGATGCACAACTGACTTTGGTAGAAGAGGTATCCATCTGTGTGGTAATATTGCCCTGCTGGCTTTTCCTAACACTGCTCTCATATATTTTTGAAATCTTCATATGTTCCCTGTAGATCCTTTATGACCATGAAGCCCACAAAACGAGCATGCATGGATGTTATCAATAGGTGTCGACAACTTAGTGCATTTGCTACACGGTTCTGGTTTCCCGCCTTGTGTTTTTAGCACAAACTGGAAAGAAGCTAGAAATTTGCTCTGAATGTTGAGAAATTTTAGGGCCTCGTGATCAGTAAATAATGTAAACTTATTTGTCAATAAATAATGACTCCAGTGTTCCAGGCTCTCACGATAGCGTAAATTTTCTTGTCGTAGGTTTATTATTTTCTCCTGGTCTCGTTCAATTTTTCACTGAAGAAAGCGATGAGGTGTCCTACTTGGCTTAGTACTGCTCTGATCCCCACGCTGGAGGCATCACATTCTACCTCGAAAAGTTGGTTGAAGTCTGGTAGTGCTAGCACAGGTTCCCGAGTCATCTTCTCTTTCATTGTGTCAAAACTGTCCTGGGCTGCTGCTGTCCAAGTAAACTCCTTCGTTTTTAGAACTTCCATTATAACGGAGCTAATAGTACTGAAATTTCTGATAAATTTTTGATAGAAGGATGCCAACCCCAAGTATTGCCTCAGCTTGGTGAATGATTATGGTACGACCAAACTGATAATGGCCTCTATCTTTACAGAATTCATCTGAATGTCTACACTGAACACGATGTAACCCAAAAAGCATGCATGGCTTGTCATTAGGTGACATTTCTTCAGATGGGCATATAGTTGCTCGGCTTGCAATACCTCAAATACTGCTTACAGGTAATGCAAGTGATCTTCTTCCGACCAGCTATATACTAGAATGTCGTTAAAAGAGAAGACAAACTTTCCAATGTGAGGTCAGAATACCTAATTCATTAATTTCATAAAAGTGCTAGGTGCGTTCGACAGACCAAAAGACATAACTTTCCACTCATAAAGTTCGTCCTGCATCTTGAAGGCGGTCTTCCACTAGTCCCCAGCCTCGTCTGTATATGGTGATATTCGTTATGCAAGTCTATCTTGGAAAAGATAGTGACTCAATGTAGCTGGTCCAAGAGATCATACAAGCGGGGTATGTGGAATCAGTGCTTAATGGTAATCTTATTGACTGGCTATCAATGCACATTCGCCACAATTCATCCATTTTGGGCACCATCAGGTCCGGGACCGCGCACAGGCCGGTACTTTCTTTGACTAGCCCCCTTGCAATGAGGTGTCCTGCGCTTGCTTTTGTAGTTCTTCATACTCTGCAGGTTTTAATCTATATGTTGGTCGGCTTGGTAATACGGATCCTGGTATAAGCTTGATGACGTATTGAATGTCCTTTAGTAAGTTGTCGGTCATAACATCCTGAAAGTCTTGTATTAAAGGTTGCAGTATTGCTAGTACCTCTCTTTCTTCCTCGCTTCCTTCCAGAACTAATGCTAGTGTTAAGGGGCATCTCTGACCGACTACAAGAAAGTGGAACGAGGAACTGGTGCTCCCTCTGTACCGCTCCCGCCTTTGGCTTTCTTAGCAGGTAGTAAAACTAAATGTTTCCCATCCTTTTTGAAAGAATAAGTATTTTTGAACTCGTCATGTTGAGTTTTTCAATCAAATTGTCAATATCCACCACAAAATGTGGCAAGCGCCCATAGGAACCACATCGTACCATACTTATTCGTGTAGTTGGTCTCTGATGGAGAACTTAACTAGGCACAGTTAATCTACACATCTCGTAAGGGAATATGACTGGGGATGCTTCTGTGTGTCCAATCCTAAATGTTTTACCATTAGCATGGATACCATGTTCTCGCAGCTACCGCTGCTGATTATCAGACTGCAGACCTTCCCCTTGACTGTACACTTGGTGCGATAAATGTTATGCCTTAGCCAGGATTAGCCTCGCACGGGCTCGAACTTTAGCATTTGTCGAACGATTAGTGCTTCACTTTCATCTTCGTTTGAAGCTCTTCTTTTGGGCTTACCTCTGATTCCTCATCAACTTCCTCGATGACACCTTGATTCATGAGGGTAATGACAGCTTGTTGGGCAGTTGGAGGCAATGCAACTGTAGCCATGGCACCGGAAACACTTCCTGACTGGCAATGTACAGGCGAAACCACCTTTTCTTGGCTTCTTCCCACTTAGATCTGCCTGGTTAGTCCCTTGTCCAATTTTGTTATTTCCTTCCGAGGTACCCTTGTCGGCTGTAGCAATTGCAGGTGACTGCTTCGTTGAAGGTGGTGGCTCGAACGATGACCGTTACCTGCTTTGCTTCTGTTGTCCCTCCATCTTCAAGGTTGTGTTGGACATCCCCCAACGTCTAGTATGGTTGTAGTTGTACCACATTGGTAATGGTAGGTTTTAGTCCTAAGAGATATCTAGTAATAGTGTGCTCTTCCAGCTCTGTCGGCTTGCACTTTACCTAATTGGATCGTGAACTCCTCAACTGATAGATCTTTTTGTTGCACGTTGTGGAGTTTTAGGAACATGTCCTAACAATACTGCAGTGGGAGGTTTTTCTTTTCATTATCTTCTTTCATTTTCTTCCACTTAGTTATTTATTCACTTCCCTCCTCCTCTATAGTTGTAAATCTCTCACCATAAGGAGGCATTTTTCTTTAGTTTAATTGCAGTTAGCTTGACGCGCTTGCTCTCTGATACGTCTTTATATTCTTAGATTCGTTCGACTGTTTGCAACCAGTAGATAAACTCATCGAGGTCCATGCTTTCCTCGAACTCTGGGAGGTCCATCTTGAAGCCAATGTTCATTTCACCTCCATAGGAAGCCTCCTCTCTCGGCCCCTTTGATATTGGATACCAAAACGGGGCGGCCGATATTCTTCGTCGCTGTGATCTTTCCTGTGGAGCGGATTAAGATCCTCGTCTCTATCTTCCCTATGACTCTCCCGATCATGGTTCAAGGCAATCTCTTTCCGGCTCCTGTCATCTAACTCGACTAATCTCTATTGCAAACGACGAATTTCACATTGGATATCTTCCCAAGTAGAGCCCGATGTATCTTTTCACGGTGGTGTGGCTAGAGTTGGGAACTGAAAGAAAAAATGTTGAAGGCGAATTAGGCAGGGGCGGAGGCTGAGAAAACCCAAGGATAGAACTAGGGTTAACTTTGATATCAAATGATACTGAAACTAGTTGGGATGTGGTGTTATACAAAAAAATAAATTTTTATTAATATAAAAATAGTGGTACAGCACGACTCCACAAAAGGGAAATACAATAATAGATGAATCCCTAGCTAGAGTTATATGAAGAGATTCGAATGCGGTAGCGACGGCAACGCGGTGAGCGGTTGTTGGGTAGATAGGGAGATTATGTGTAGTTGATTGTAGGTGGATTGTAAGGCGAGATCAAGGAGGAAGTAGGGGTGGCGGTAGAATGGTGGAGGAATGTGGGGTTAGTAGGTGGCTAGTGGAGTGGTAGGGAAAAGAGATTGACGAGAAGTAGCAAAGAAGTTTGGAGTTTACAACACCAATTCGGAGCAGAATACAACCAAAGCATCACTTGTCGTTGGTTACAACCCTTATAAGAGGGAAGAGACTCCACATAGGAGATTAGAAGTTAACTCTAGTAAAACTATCTCCCACACACCGAGTGTCAGCTATTAGTAACCTTCTACTTCTACACAAGAGAAAATGGGTGGAAAAGACAAGAAAACTCCAAACCATACTTTCCAGAAAAGATTTGGTGTGAAAAGCTCAGCTGGATAGCGAGAATTCACGATCTGTTCCTTTGTCACGGGTTCTCTCACCTTCGCGAGGTCGCAGGACCTCGTTTTGCTTTTCCAATTTCGCGGGCTTCAGCCCCCTGTTTCGAAGTGCGCCTTAGGGCATTGTTCTGCACCCGATTCGGGAGCTTATCCTAGCGCCCGCATCATGGATGAGGTTAAACAAGAGGAAAAAGATGTGTAAAAGAAGATACTAATCCAACTAGGGACTAAATTTTACAGATGGAAGAAGGTGAATTACTTGTGATAAGATGCCTCATAAGTATCGAACAATCTTCCAATAAAGATTGATTAAGGCATGACATCTTTAGAACCCGCGGCACGGTTCGAGACAAAGTTTGTAACCATATAATCAACAATAGAAGTTATGAGAATGTGATTGCAACATCCATAGTGGAGAAGCTTGGTATAACTACTCAACCTCATCCTCAAGAAGGGAGCTAAAATAAAAGTCAATTGGCAATGCATGACGTCATTTTTGATTGGTTGGAAACATCAGGAGCAAGTTTTATGTGATGTAATTACTATGGACACATGTCGCATATTGCTTGGCCGGCCTTGGCAATATGATTGTCATACAATTTATGATGAGTGTGCTTAACACTTATTCCTTTATCATAGAGGGAATTCAAACCATTTTTGTGCCTATGAAGGAGGAGATTTAGAATGGGACAGAAATGAATACTTCATTTCTTTTGAAAGATCTTAAAGAAATAGGTATGGGATACCTCTTCCGAATAGCTACCCACAACTCCTCCGGAAGTGCAAGAATTGATACAACAGTTTGAAATCATATTTCTGGTAGAGATTCTTGTAGGATTGCCTCCTATGAGAGAGGTACATGTCATTGACCTTGCGCCAACAAACTTGCATATAGACCGTCTCCAAAGGAGCACGAGGAACTTCAGCACAAGTAGATGAGTTGAACCACAAAGGCTTGGGGAGGCATAGTGCTAGCCCGTGTGCGGTTCCAACTCTCTTGGTTACAAAGAAAAATGGGTTTGAAGATTCAATGTTGGAAGATGTTTTGAATCACAAAACTTAACCTACCTAGAGACTATAGTGATTTCATCATTTTTCAATGTCTGAGATTGTTCAATATGAGGGAATCTTGCCAACCTCGAAAGAATGATGTGGGATCTAGAGTTTTATTTCAGTTTATATGTCTTGGCGTATGTATTTCGGTTTGTTGTTATGTCTATGTTTTAGGAAGTCATACTTGTAATTAGAAGCCTCTATAAATAGAAGTTATTTTGTATGGGCTGAGGATGTAGAGTATTTTGATTGGTTGTAAGAACATTTCCCATATCCTTAGGGTTGAAAAATGTATTCAGTATTCTGGAGTGGCACCAAGGTGGTGATCAACCATCTTTCATTATAGTTTATGCATTCTTCCCATTATTGGGATTTTCAGTCTGAACTTTTTTTTGTTTTCTAGATTTTCTAAAGTGCGAATTTCTGTTTTACCATGTTTTCGATATCAGAAATGGGCTTGAAGCTGATCCCTGATGTAATCCAACTGAAATAAGAAATTACTTGGTAAATTCTACTTCTCTTCGAGCACATGCAACAACTCTAGTATGCATATCTTTAATCCCTTAAATATAAGCATGTCAACACCTTTCTTTTCTAGAACTCTCCAAAAAACTTCTCAAGAAATCTTATCTTATCTTTATTCTAAATCCATAAAATCATATATAGATCCTCCTTTCTTTATACTTCTCCATCAAACATCTCAATAAATATATAGTTTCCATAGTAGATTTCTTATCATAAATCCAAAATGATTATAAGAGATGTTTATATCACATCGTAACTAGACCAGGGCGTTGGGAGGACTGGGTGGCGTGAGTCGGGCTTATTTAGGTTTTGACGAGTCAAAGCAAGCTCGGGCCAGGCTTGAGCTCAGATTTTATTTATAAATTCATAGCCAGGCTCGCCTACTAAATGAGACGAGTTGGCCCGCGACTCTCCATGGGCTTTAAAAGAAAAGTGATTTATTATACAAAAAAAGTAGATAAATAAAAAAATCTAACATTTCCTCTTGAATCATGTTGTTGATTTAAAATATTAAAAATTTATATAATTTGAACGTTTGAAACATAAAAGGACGTGCAGCAAGAGTTTTAAATAGAATTTATATATACGAATTTTTCTTATACGTTTAAGATTTAATAGCAAATGTATACACATGAAATACATAAGATTTTATACTGAGAGCATTTCAATATGTAATTACAAAGGAGCTGAGTAAAATACCTCATAAAAAAAACATTTAAGTACATACTACTCATAATTTCTAGTTAATTATATATCTAACACCTAGACTTCAATGTTTACATATTTACCATCTTATACCAGTATGAAAGTTGTATTTCATTTAAAAAGTAATTAAAAATGATAATTTTTATGTGATATAAAAGATTTGGTTGAGTATTAATATAAAATCAAAAATTATGACTAGATAAAGAAGAGAAAGAACGAGGAATTAATTGCCTCAAAAGCATGCAATCGTGAAATATATTTACGAAACCAGGCCAATGGGTGGGTCGGGTGAGCTCAGTTGGGCCGAGCCGGCAAAATTTTAATTTTTTTATAGCCAAGTCAGCCCATTTTAAGCGGGCTTATGGCGAGCCCGTCGGGCCACCCGCGTAATGCCCAGTTGTAATCATAACCTATGTTTAATTACTCTCTCCTATAATTTTAATGTATGACAAATTAACTTCATTCATCTATAATTTGCACTCTTGTGCATCCTCTTTATTCTTAAAAAATGAGGATTAAAATACTCTTTCTCCACTCTTTAGGCATCTTTTCAGTTATTAAAATAATATTAAAATTTTAGTAAGAAAAAAAACTACCAAATTTCTTAAATATTTTCACAATTCTATTGGGATACCATTAAGTCCTACTGATTTCCCACCTTTAGTTTTTTAAAGCCTCCTCAACTTCTATTTATTAGTGTGATATTAAAAATAAAAAATTTAATAATATTGAAATCACTTCATATTTTCAAAAACTTTATTTAAAAGTTTATCAAACTATCTTTTAATAATATTGATTAGAATTTGTTAATGTTGAAGTTTCCAGATTTAACATGTAAATAGATTAGGAGAATAAATTAAGAATCAATTTGTATTAATTTGTATTAATTTGTAATCCCTTATATCAAAGGAATTAGTTAGATAGTTTCCTGTTCTTCTTTGTAATCTCCTCTATATAACAACTTGTATTATCAATTCAAGGCAAGAAAATAAAGAATTATTCTCCTATTCTCTGGTTTCCTTCCACATGGTATCAGAGCCCTAAAAATTTTCTAGGGTTTCGAAGACGACTGTTGTCTTCTTGCTTCGCGTCGAACGCTTCGTTCGCGTCGTCCGCCTTCGTCCGCGTCGTCCGCCTTCCTCCGCATCGTCCGCTTCGCACCGAACACATCGTCTGCGTCGTCCGCCTTCGTCCTCCCCGAACGCTTCGTGCCGACCGCGTCACCCGCTTCGTCCACATCCGCGACAGCGTCGTCCACTGGAGTTTTTTTCCTGCAGCCTTTATTGCTGCAAACTTCTTCATCACCATGTCAATGTCAGAAACTGTCTCCAGCAATTCCAACCCGTCCGAAGAATCCAATACTCTTCAGAAAATTGGAAAGTTGCAGAATATTCAAGCATCCAACAAATTCAACGGGAAGAACTATCTCAAATGGTCCCAAATCGTCCGCACATACCTAAAGAACAAATGGAGGCTTAATCACCTCCTTGGAACCGCACCAGAAAAGAGGGATCTAACCTTTGCAGCATGGGATGAGGAGGATTCCATAATTATGTCCTGGCTACGGGATTTCATGGACCCAACGATCAGTGACACTTGCATGTTCTTAAATACCGCAAAGGAAATTTGGGACTATATCAACCGCACATACTTGAATGCCCGTGATGCTGCCCTTGTGTACGAAATCAAGGAGAAAACCGAAGCCACCAAGCAAGGAGACAAATCTGTCACAGAGTACGCAACTCTGTTGCAAAATCTTTGGCAAGAATTGGATCACTATAGGGTAATTGAGATGAAATGCCCCGACGATGCGGCCACCTTGAAGGTCATTGAGAAGGATCGGATATATGATTTTTTGGCAGGATTGAATTCTGAATTCGATCAGGTGAGGATCCAAATCCTTGGCAAGGAGGATACACCGTCTCTAGAGGAGATAATCTCACTAATCCGAGCAGAAGAAAGTCGGAGGAGTGTCATGCTAGAAACACATATTATGGATGGATCAGCCTTAGTAGCAAAGACAAATCAAGAGAAGACGAAGAATGATCTGCCTAAACACTCGGGTAAAGAAAACCAAGTGAAGGAGAACAAAGACAATCTTTGGTGTACCTACTGCAAGAAACCAAGGCATACAAGGAAAAAGTGTTGGAAGCTTAATAGTAAACCTCCAAGCCGAGAATGAGGGCAACAAAGACCTCAAGCGCATGTGGCAGAGCAGCCCAATATTGCGGAAAATTCAGAAAAATGGGGATTCAACAGTGAAGAAATTGAGAAAATAAGAAGCTTGTTGGGATCTCTTGAGAAAACTTCTGGAATATGTTCGATGGCTCTTTCAGGTAAATCTGTTTATATGAATGTCTTAGACAAATTCTATACCAACTCTTGGATCATAGACTTCGGTGCTACAGACCATATGACCACCACATCGCAACTCTTTCGTTCCTATACCCCATGTCCAAGTAACAGGAAAATTGTTGTGGCCAATGGTTCGTTAGCTACTGTTGCAGGGATTGGAGATATACATGTCAAACCTAGCATTATCCTTAAAAACGTTCTCCATGTACCTATACTGTCAACAAGCCTTATATCCATTCAAAAGTTGACTCATTATCTCAAATGCTATGTTGTTTTTTACTCTTCTTATTGTGTTTTTCAGGAACAGGACTTGGAGAGGAGGATTGGACTTGCTAAGGAAATGAGCGGTTTTTACCACCTTGAACCATCACAGAAAATTAGGAGAAATTTATCTTCATCTTTCCTAAGTTCCTCGAACAAAGATGTTATTTGGCTATATCACCTGCGTCTTGGTCATCCTTCTTTTAGGGTTTTAAATATAATGTTCCCTCACTTATTCCAAGGATTAGATATTTCTGAATTTCATTGTGACATTTGTGAATTGGCAAAACATAGCCGGGTATCTTTTCCTATTAACAATAAAAGAAGTTCTCATCCTTTTCATTCGATTCATAAGTGACATATGGGGACCTTCCACTACACCTAACATTTACTGGGCTCGTTGGTTTGTATCCTTAATTGATGATTGCACCCGTGTTACATGGCTCTTTCTTCTTAAACAAAAATCTGATGTTAGCATTGTTATACCTAATTTTCATTCAATGGTTCAAAATCAATTTGGGGTCAAAATAAAAAGTTTTAGGACAGACAATGCTAGAGACTACTTCAATCAGATTTCATCGCCTTACTTTCAATCACAGGGGATTATCCATGAGTCATCATGTGTGGAGACACCCTAACAAAATGGGGTAGCTGAAAGAAAGAATGGTCATTTACTCAACACCACTCGAGTCTTACTCTTTCAAGGGAATGTTTCTAAATCTTATTGGGGAGAAGTCGTTCTTACTGCCACATATATGATAAATAGACTTCCCTCCCGTGTGTTAGAAAACAAAAGCCCCATAGAAATCCTTAATAGCTTCTACCCTCACTTCAGAACCTCAAATGGCCTCACACCTAGGGTATTTGGGTGTACTGCCTTTGTTCATGTCCACAAACAACATAGAGGGAAGCTAGACACTAGAGCCATCAAATGTGTTTTCCCTGCTACTCATCCACTCAAAAGGGATACAAGTGTTACAACCCCTCTACTGTAAAATTTTACATCTCTGCAGATGCCACTTTCATAAAAAATAAACCTTTTTTCTCCAAGTCCTCTCTTTAGGGGGAGATTTCAATGATGAAAGATAGTACTTGTGAGTCCTTTGAACCACTAAAAAATCTTGACCTTCCGCATGTGTCAGTCCGTGTTGTTGAACCGGAATCCCCAGAGCCAAACTCTCCTCATGTTTCAGCTGAACTCGAATCATCTAAATCAATCACATCTAAGTCACCCGATCCTATCACTCACAATTTTCCAAGATTTTTTCAGGTGTATTCAAGGAGAAAAACCGTTCCTGAACTGACACAATTCCAAGAATCCAATCCAAATTTTTGAAATGAAATCACGGTAAGATCAGAACCACTTTATCCACTATCTCACTATGTCTCTCTTAAGCGCCTATCACCAGCTCAAAAAAGGTTCATTGTGAGTTTGAACACCATCGCCATCCCTAAAAATGTGTCTGAGGCATTGTCAAAAAGGGAATGGAGGGATGCTATGAGAGAGGAAATGGGTGCATTAGAAAAGAATAAAACATGGGAGATCGTTGATAAACCGAAAGGAAAGAACATTGTTGATTGCAAGTGGATTTTTACATTGAAGTACAAGGCTGATGGATCCCTTGAAAGATATAAAGCAAGGTTAGTAGCCAAAGGGTACACTCAGACTTACGGGTGGACTATCAGGAAACCTTCGCTTCGCTCCAGTAGCAAAAATGAACACTGTGAGAATCCTGTTATCATTGGCTGCTCACTTCAAGTGGCAATTGTTACAGTATGATGTTAAGAATGCATTCCTCCATGGTGACCTAAATGAGGAAATCTACATGAACATCCCACCGGGATTTGAAGGGGACACAGACAACAAGGTGTGCAAGCTCGAAAAAGCATCGTATGGATTAAAACAATCTCCTAGAACATGGTTTGGAATTTTCAAAAGTCATGAAGGAATCTGGGTATAAACAAAGCCAAGGTGACCACACTCTTTTCATTAAACATTCAGCTGCAGGGGGAGTGACTGCCCTTTTAGTCTATGTGGACGACATCATAGTGACTGGAAATGATGAAAAAGAGAAGCATGAATTGGCGCTGAGACTAGTAAAAGAATTTGAAACAAAGAACCTGAAAAATCGAAGTACTTCCTCGCATTGAGGTGAGCATATTCCACGCAGGGGATCTTCATATCTCAAATAAAAGTACGCGATTGATTTATTGCGTAAACAGGAAGACTGGGTGTAAGCTGATCTCTACTCCAATAGATCCAAACTATAAGTTGGGAGAGGCTAAAGAAGAACCAAATGTGGACAAAAGAATGTAACAGAGGCTGGTTGGCACACTCATATACCTTGCTCACACTCGACCAGATATAGCATATTCTGTAAGTTTGATCAGTCAATTCATGCATGATCCAAGAGAACCTCATCTTCAGGCTGCTTATAGGATACTACATTACTTGAAAGGCAATCCGGGGAAAGGAATCTTGTTCAAAAGGAATGACGCTCTTACTCTGGAAGCCTACACCGACGCTGACTATGCTGGCTCCCTAGTGGACAGAAGATCAACTACAGGATATTGTACTTTTCTTGGAGATAACCTAGTGACATGGAGGAGCAAGAAGCAAAATGTAGTGGCAAGGTCATCTGCGGAATCAGAATTCAGGGCTATTGCTCAAGGATTATGTGAATTACTGTGGTTGAGAATCATTTTGGATGATTTAAGAGTCCAATGGGAGGGTCCTATGAAGCTCTAATCGTGACAACAAGTCACTTATTAATATAGCTCATAACCCTATACAACACGATAGGACAAAGCATATCGAAATTGATAGACATTTCATCAAAGAAAAACTGGAGGAATGGTTAGTATGTATGTCTTATGTTCCATCAGAGAAACAACTAGCCAATGTTCTGATAAAGGGGCTGAACAGTTCGAGTTTCCACAATCTTGTATCCAAGCTGGGAATGGAAGACATCTATTCCTCAGCTTGAGGGGGAGTGTTGAAGTTTCCAGATTTAACCTGTAAATAGATTAGGAGAATAAATTAAGAATCAATTTGTATTAATTTGTATTAATTTGTAATCCCTTAAATCAAGGGAAATTGTTAGATAGTTTCTTTTTCTTCTTTTTAATCTCCTCTATATAACAACTTGTATTATCAATTCAAAGCAAGGAAATAAAGAATTATTCTCCTATTCTCTGGTTTCCTTCCACAGTTAACATTACATTCATGAGAATTTCATAAATTAAAAATTTATTCTACTAATTCTTAATCTTCTAACATTTAAGTATATTTTCAAACTTCTAAGTTTTCACTTAACTTCATAGAACTGGTCAGAACCATATCATCTGCAAAAGAACATACACCAAGATACTTTACTCCAAATATTTTTTCCTAAGCATTTCTATAACTAATAGAAAAATATATAAACTCGATTCTCTCCCTTAATGTAATCGTAGTTAAATTAAAGCCCTTAAGCCACTCACAGTTATCTGTAATACTAGCTAGTGCTAAATCATATACGGGTATCTGTGCACATGCGTGTATATATAATATTTCAGCAAACCTTTAACACAAATTTCAGCCTTAAAGACCCCCAAATCAACTCTCATAATATTCAATCAAAATCATATGCTTCTCAAGATTAATAAAAATCATATGCAATGCTCTTAATCTGTTTTCATTGGTAATTTTTTCAACTCAAAATTTACATGCATGATAAATGTTGTCATCATGAAACCAAATTTATAATCGAACTGCAAGGAATGGCACATCCTACAAAAACTAACTATTGACTATAAACATCAAATAACATTGCATTATATTGAAGCAATCATCAAACTCACCTCAATTCCTCTGTTGCTTCTGCTAGACTTTTGGTTAAGATTTCAACATCCTTCAAAACAGCACTATCACGGATCTCAGTAAGTAATGGTTGAATGTCTTCAGCCAAGAGTTCAACCTGCAGAACAAAAGAGAAGATTAAAATGATTTCATATGAAGCTTGTTTGTCAAAATCTAATCATGTTCTAAAGCTAGGGCTAAAATTTTAATAAAATAATAAAAGGTTACAGCATTATACAATTCCAAGCAGATTAAACAGCAAATTACTCGGTGTCGATTGCAATTCTATTGCTATATTACTCTTTCGGGATAAAAACCACTCCCAATGGTTAATATAATTTCAAAGTTCCGACTCCTAAGGGCTCGTTTGAGAAAAGTTAACCTTCTCCAAAAGTCTGTTCAAACACAGCATCAGAAAAAGCTGTGCTAAAAAATTAATTTCCATAAATTAAAACTACTGTTTTAATATAAAAATTTTCTGTGACGTTTTAAATAACCTTCCGCTAACTCTAATCGCAGTCCATTCTTCTCCCACGATGAACTCCGTCATCTGTCCCAAGTTTGAGAATATTAGGTATGTAAATCTCCCAAAAAAGTTAATGACTAATACCTAGTTTGCGTCTTCTCTCCTCCTTCCTCTCTTCTTTTGGATCTCTGAGTCCACACTGCCTAAAACGTTACAGAAAAAGCCTGTGTTTCCTTTTCTCCCAAAAGGCCGTTAAAGGGAACAATGAAAAAGGATATCTGCCATGGAGGAGACATTGTTCTTTGCGCAGTAGAGATTCGTTTGCCCTTCTTGTTCTTCGAGCAGTAAAAAACTTTTGTATCTACATTGTCATAACGAAAATCTGAAACGCTGAAACAGAGGACCAATGGTGCAATCTAAAAACCATGAAAATAAGGCTGCAGCGGATGTACCCAGAGAAAAATTGATCAGGTAAACGAAATGAGGGTGCTTTATTAACTGTTTCTGCAATAAAACTGAAGGCCGACCCCCTCTCAAACGAGCCCTAAAGCCCGCCAAGCGTCACACTTCCATTACACAACTCACAAATTCTTTATCCAGAGAAGGTGGGGAAGAAGAAAAGGAGGGTCAAGAAACTAAAACTTAAAACTGCACCTCGGAGAAGTCAGGAGCGGCAAGTTAACAGCGAAGGTATGAACATTATAGTTTACTAAGATACAAAATTAATATTTTTAAAATCATTATATAAACGGAAATCCATCCAAGAAGTTTATAAATGGCACTTGCATCTATTGTGGCCTTTCAGTCCATACAAAATGTCAAAGTGATAATGCATCCTTTTTTTTAAGTGATAAAGAATCTTACCATTCAGGATTCAATGTTTAATCGTGCCTATTTTCCATAATAATACCAAAACATATAAATCATAGAAGAACATAAGAAAACCAAAAATGTCAATTTAGTCCACTGGAATCCGTGCATCCAAGAATAAGAGTGAAAGTATTTTGGCAAACATCAATTTAATGGGCATTTCCAGAGTAAAAACTTGCCAAAGATTTTGGCAAACATAAAAAATCAAACCTTCGCAATTAGAGGTTGTGCTTCCTGTACAATGGATGCAACTTTTTCAGCCAACGTGTAGCTTCTTCTGATGCCAACTTCCTCCATCTCTCGTCCAAGCCGGGTGAATATACCGACTAAAGCATCCAAGCTTACTCCTTGTTGCCCTTTCATTTTCTCTCTATCACATACAATGAGGCCTTCTTTAAGGCAACCAGGATCAATAGGTCCAACCGAAGGTGTTGGAAGAGGATCCTGAGGTGTTATGTCAATCAATGTCTCCATAAGCAAGCCAGATTGGTTGACCTCAACCAAAGAGTTTCTAGGTATTATAGTTTTAACATCTTCAACCTACCAAAAGGAGATGATAAAAATTTTGTTATCCAGGGCTTCGAATAAAAAACATAAATAAATGCAAAAAGGAAAGATAGATTTTAAGCACATATACATGAGTTTGTCATACAAACCAAAAGGTTCAGGAGAAGTCCCTATAGAATTATTTTAGATGGGGAATTGGCATAGAATATATATTTAAGAACAAATTTGATGAGAGTAATATTATTGAACTTGAAAAGGAACAATTCCAGGGCAAGCTGCAACATTTCAGCAAGTTCAAGAATTAAAAATCTTATGGAGCCAAATCAAATAAATGCAATAGTGCTTTCCTGAATAAAATCAGGAAGCAGAATCTTAAAACCAAAAGATATGTCAAATATTAGAATATGAAAAATAGGTGGCACTCACTATATCAGACATGAGTATCAGAAGATTCACAAAAGATCTAGAACTTCACCCACATGTTAAGCTGCCTAGAAATCACTTCGAAGCCCTTCTAACAAATGGAACAATTGACTCCAGAAAAATAGGTAAAACTTAGTTCAAAATGGAAAAAAACAACAAAAGAAATTCTGCCAGGATGAAACAATAAAAGAAGTAACTGTTATCGATGAGATCCTTAAAATGTGAGTACAACACAGAGCCATCAGAAGTCTCTTATATCACCCCCCACACACAAACATACAAAACACATACAAGGAAAAGCATAATAACCAATAAAGGTCAAGAAAAGAGAGACGTGACAAAATTATTGGTTAAATTAATAAGCATCGAGAAAGCAAATTTGCATCTCAGGCCTAGTTATTTGTCAGTTGGATGCGGGTTGACTATTATTACATTAAACCTACCACATGCTGACAAAAGCATAATTTCTTAACAGAAGTAACCAAGTAACCTAGTAGACCTCTCACAGAAAGCTGAAAGGTTAATCTATTCACAAAAGATGTAACAGACTAGTTATGCTCACAAAGAAAATCAATCCCTCAAAAGAAATATGTTAGACACCAGCAAAATGCACACTACAATGACATAAAATAAGATAGGCTATGGATCTCAAGCAATTAACATTATTTGCAAACCCTAGAATAAGTACACATTGATATCCTACAAGTTCTCAGAAAATTCCTCATTCAAGTCACAAACCTTTCATTATCGAATAAAAATATAAATTTTAGCTTGCCATTAAAAGAATTCAAATGTCTGTGCCTGGAAGTGTAATTATGCACCCCTAAAAGAAAAGGAGGTAAGGCACAAGCGTAATTACACAAAAATCACAAATAATTCCGTGCAATGTTCCATATGAGTTCCAAAATGCTTAGTCCCATCAAGAGGACCCCCAGGGTGTCAAGCAGCCAGCCAAGCCTCTCCTTAAGGGCATTTATGCACATTACAGAGTCTTCCCTTTCCCATTTAATAAATACCTAACCATGGTTTGCTTTGCCACTTTATAAATACCCCAACAATAAAAGCTCAACAGGGCTGAAGGTGATTATCGTCAGAGCTCTAACGAGATTTGTAAAAGATTCATTCACAACAACTTGGTATCCTCAGCCAATATTTTTAATTATGTCTTGGCTGTAAAGAGTTTCATAAAACCTTCCTTCACAACATCTTGCCATATTTTCCCTTTTCAACCCCACCCCTCCCAACCCCCTATGCTCAGCTTTATTTATCGAGTGGGAAGGCTCGTTGATATATGAATACATAAGTGGAAGAAACTCTTCATTCAAAATCAATATGGTTGTCGCTTTTAGTTGATGACTAGGTTGCCTTGCATTCACTTCAGAGAGGAAAGAACCTTGGACAGTATTGTATAGAGAGAAGGGGCTAATGGAATATAGAGAAAGGTTCAGAACTTTAGAGGCAAAAAAAGTAAAACAGAGAACAGAAGGTTAGTCATCTTACGAGGGGTGGGGGGATGGGCTTGGTTGTAATAAATTTCAACATTCATATATTTGAGAACATGCGACCATTCTCTATTTATAAGAGGAATTTTGTAAAAGAAACAGAAAAGCAATCGAAGAGAAATTATAAAGAATATTTCATATAAGATATATCTTTTATGAAAGGGTCCATTTAAAAAAATAAGGATTCTATTATCGTAAGTTACAAATTCACTAAAGAATCCTCCAAATAAAATAGTTTTTAATCACACCATATTTAAATCTAATTTATGTAGTGAAGACAAGTCAACTCTAATGACATGTTGGATAGTAAAGTGTCAAAATAATGATTACCATTATTTAGATAATCATAAGATGATCAATATCGATGATAATGATGTTGAGAACAGCTATGAAATTTGTTTGCTTGTAATTAATTTAAATATTCATATATTTGAGAACATGCGAGCATTTTCTATTTATAAGAGGAATTTTGTAAAGGAAATAGAAATGCAATCAAAGAGAAATTATAAGGAATATTTCATATATGATATATTGTCGACGTTATTTTGGGTGTGGAGTGCCCGTAAGAAGCTGTCGGTCGCCGGAATCGCATTCCCGTCGCCCGCTTCGGAAGGAAGTTTTAATTTATATATATATATATATATATATATATATATATATATATATGTATTTATATATATGTATATATATATATATATATATATATATAAAATTAAAAAAAAATGAAAACAACCGACTCCACATTTTTCATAGCTTTAAATGAAAGAAGCATTACACCTCAAGCACCCGTATTTATCCCGAAGATAAACACGAGACTTAAGGGTGAGACTCGATCAAAAAAAACTAAGAAATATATGACGTCCGTTTGGTCTGTGAAACCATTTTATTTGCCGACAAATCCCCCTATTTAATATTTTCATATTAAATAGGGTTTATTTTAAACGGGGTTCGAAAAAGCTTCCTATAAGGGCAAGTCCCTATAGTTAATTACATCTTAATGATCGAAATCACTTAAGAAAACTCTCGATAAAAATCAGGAAATATTATCTTCGAGGAGGTCAAAAGGATAGGACTTTTCAACGAAATCGGACAAAGAGGTGTGAAAGGGGATTGGCTCAAATTTGGAACATTTATTGTAGAATCCAAAAGAGAAAGAACTAGGGGATGTCATGGATCCGGAGGCGAACCTTGGTGACTTCCCAAGCTATCATATGACTTGGCTTAAATTTAGAAGAGAAATTATTTAAAAGTTTCATCATGCAGATTTTATTAAATTAGGGCTTACATTTGTATGAAACGATCACACAAATAGCCTAAAAGATGTGAGGATTTAGGTCGTGACGAACGACAACCTCAGAGTCCTAAAACGAGTTGGGGCTTATATTGTACAGCAGAGCTATACAAAGACCTAAAGAGAAGTTGAGGATTTATGTCGCACTAGGCGGACAACCTCGAAATCCTATGGATTGTTGTTTAATTACTAAGGAATAGTTTAGTTGGTGAAGACATGTTTCTTAATGAAGATGGTTGTGCTGCCCACTGCCCTAACTCCAAGCTCCTTGTCGTGACGAGTTCAAGTTTTCTAGGGTGGCAAGTTTTGATGTCAAATCAAGCGGCCCTATTGTTGTAGTTCTCCTAAACATCCTATGAAACCATGTTTAAAGTTGTGCAGTGTATAGTAGAGTATATAACACAGGAAGACAGTAAAGCATGCAGTAAAGAGTGTGGT
Organism: Papilionanthe hookeriana x Papilionanthe teres; assembly: GCA_022702705.1. Classification (NCBI taxonomy): domain Eukaryota; kingdom Viridiplantae; phylum Streptophyta; class Magnoliopsida; order Asparagales; family Orchidaceae; genus Papilionanthe; species Papilionanthe hookeriana x Papilionanthe teres. The sequence goes on from CM040421.1 coordinate 25,483,708, forward strand.
ATAACATGCTAAAAAGAAAAGTAACAGGTACAAAAAGTAACATGTTGTAAATATAAACAAACATGTATACCTGGGAAATTCATTATTTTTCTTAGATGTAGTAAGCTGACATGCATCATGAAAACACAGCAAAAAAAGAAATGTCGTCTAGAAAACTCGAGAAAGAACAGTAACTGGTCCACGACGAAAAACTCGAGAAAATAAACAATAATTTAAATAAAATCATCAAAACCTCGGGAAAATCCCGGAGAAAAGACCACAAGTGTTTTATCCTAAAATCATACGAAAAATCTGAAGAAAACCGCAAGCAATCGGGTCGGGGCTAGGCTCAGAAACTATGTAGTTATACTCGAGGGTCGTCGAAGGCTACTCGGTCACCCGAGTGTATAAAGTCCGCTACTCAACTAGAAGGGTGTCCTACTAAACCTAACTCATGAGAGTGTTCCTTAGACCAGTACTGATAATTAACAAGTGGACAACCAAGTTTATAATATATTTTTAAATTTTGTATTTTTATCATACATGTGGATTTCAGGCATGCAAAAGAGAGTTTGTATCAATATTTGATAACGGTGAAAATATGTTTTGTTGTAAATACTGTATCTGTTCTCATCCAATTCGTTCGTATCAGTTTTTTTTTTAAATTATGGTTGTCCATGAATCGATCACTTCGTCGGGCGTAGGATCACTAACAATCCTAAGAAGGTACGGGTGCCCCGCTTGCCTTATAGCTGTTTCATCGGGGCCCTGGAGTAGGTTCTGATATCGTAGGATGGAATATCATTCCACTCTACCACCGGTGTGCCTTTGTTATCAGCACCCTATGCCCCAAAAAAAAGAAAACCAAAACCAAAAAAAGCGAAAGAAAACAAACAAAACAAAGGCAAGAAGGGGAAAGAAAAAAGACTAACCCACCTCCCAAATCCAATTTAGAAAACAGGGGCCCAAACGGTATGAGGGTTAATCTAAAACGCCCCAAATAGCAAAACTACCTGAATAAGTAAAGAAAAAAGTGAAGCACAATCCCTCGGGCTAGCCATGAAACACCTCCAAAGGTACCGCATCGAAACTTCCAAATCAATCCCAAATATCAGAAGATTATTTCCAAATATCAAAAGCTTCTTTCTCTTTTTTTTTAATCTTTTTATTGCAATCGATTCGATCCACCGGATTAATCTTCAAACATCTCTAGGCATTTTATAGATTGACCCTTAAAAAGGGATATTCAAATTCTTCCAAATATTACGAATCGAAATATTACACGTCACTAACATCAAGGTAATAAGCTCCACCTCAAACCTAAACTCCAACTGAGGCAACAAAGGAAAGCAAAATCGAGCCACCATAAGGCCAAAAACCGAACCATAATAAGGCGAGAACCGAGCCAAGCATGAGGCTAAAACTGGCCCAACACAAAGCCAAATCAAATTCGATATATAAGTAAAATTCAGCCCAGCATAGGGACAAAAATTGAGCCACCAAATCGAGCCTCGAGAGCTTTAGAAATTACAATTTTCTTTTTGTAAATATTTCCAATATAAGAAAGCAGTAAGATGAAGCAAAATCAAGCCACTAAAACGAACTTTGAAAATGCCTAACAACTGAATTTCTATTCAGTGTATAGTTTGAATAGAAGGGGCAGCAACAGAGGAGCAAAACCAAGCCCACGGCAAGGCAAAAACCGAGCCCAACATAGGGGCAAGACTGCAGATATCACAAGGTTAAAACCGAGGCATCACAAAGCCAAAACCGGGCTCAATATAAGGACAAAACCGAGTCCAGCAAGGACTGAAACTGCATCATCAAATAAGCCTCAAACATATACTTAAAATATTTCAAAAACAGTCAACAAAACCTCTCCCAAAGATGCAACTATTTAGGCAACGAAAGCACCATTGAAAGCCACAAATCATTCTTTGAATTTCAGCAAGTTGCTACATAAAGGTGGAATGTGGAGGTAAAGGGACCCTCCCAAAGCAATATTCAAGCCATACCATCAATGAGGTTCAAAATAGTCTGTCGGCCGCATTTTTTTCTTTTGAAAGATATAAAATTTAAGTGATTTAGTTTAATATAAAAAGTATATAATTTTTGAAAGTAGCTTTGAAAGTAGTGTATTTTAATTTTGAAAAATGAGACCGTCTGGATCTCATTTGTCCAGTAATTTGCATAATCGTGGCTGATGTCACAAATGATACACTTTCTCAAAAGATTAATGTATCCTGCGACGGTAGACCCAATCATACGAACTAAGGGACTCGTGACATCCGTTTTGTCTGCGAACATTTATGTGTGACCGACAAGTTCCTCTACCTAATAGAAAGCTAGGTAGATTTATTTTATTTGGGTTCCAAGTTCCTTATAGAGGCAAGCCCCTATAGTTAATTACATCTCAAATGACTGGTGTCACTTGAGAAAACTCTCAATGATGATCGGTGGTTCTGTCTTCAAGAATTCAAGGGTTTAGGTTTTCACGGTAAGACGTGGAAAAGCAAGTGAGAGTGACTCAAATGGGAACAGTTATTTCCAGGAGTCCAAAAGAAAGAAAAATAGGGATGTCACAGATCTGAGGCGAGCCCCAGTGACTTCCCTACTATCCTATGGCGTGGTTGCATTTTGGAGACGATGTTAATTAAATGTTTAATCCTGCCAATTTTATTATTTAGGACTTACATTTGCATAATACTCGATTATGCAAATAGCCCACAGAGATATGAGGATTTACATTGTACCATACGACAACCTCGGAACCTAAAGCGAGTTAGGACTTACGTTGCGCAACATAGTTACACAAACGCCTAAAGAGGGAAGTGAGGGTTTACGCCGCGCGGGGCAAGCTACCTCGAAGTTCTATATGTTGTCATTTAAACTAGGAATGAGATTGTTGAAGAAGATCCTCTTGTTACTCGATCCAAGCTACTCGTCATGTTATCCACGAAGTTAGCTCCAAGCTTCTTGCTGAAGTAACAGCCCTAATGTCTAAAGTTCAAATTGTTTTACCAAGTGTGTTTCAATGTCTCAGGTTGTGTTGTTGTTTTCAGTTTTGCATGCAGAGTAAAGTAAATTGTTGATAAATAAAAGTGTTGGAAAGTAAGGTACAGTAAAGTAAACAAATGAAATTGCAGTACTTAAAATGTAAATGCGTACCTGGGCATCTGCTACCGTTGCATGATTATTATTGCCAGCATAGTATGACTTGCAGTGGATTTAAATAATCTTATAAGGAACTTAAGTAAAAAGAGAAAACCCAGCACAAAAGTCAAAAAAAAACAAGTCATAGAAATCACAAATAAAACTTGTAGTCACGTATGGAAAACCAAAACTAGATGTGAGACGTCAGTAAAGGCAGGGGGGCTCAGAGCTGGGCTGTGTGCTACCCGACCTTGGATAAGAGTTAACAACCCGGCGATCTACGGAGGGCAGTCATTAACCTCAATTCAAGTGACTAACAATGGATTTTTATAGGTTTTCATGCAAAAGTTGTTCAAGTTTTTATGCAGAGTTCTTTTTAACAAGCAAAAGAAATTTTTGTTTTATTTTTGTTTTTTGTAAGTATTTTGTAAAATGATAGAGTCCACAGGCTAGTCACTTTAATCGTGTTAGGACTACTGACGACCTAAGATCATCGGGGAAAACAATCTAACCAAGAGTCGTCGAATAGTATCATCGGTCCTTTCCTCTCCCCTTATGGAGGGTCCTCAAGGTAGGAGATACTACTCTAATTATCCCTTGTATCCCTCGTATCCCTCGTATAGCACACATAAGCATTATTATCATCTCCGTCGCCACCTAGACCTCAGACTTACACCAGTCTGATGATCCATATGTGGCAAAATAAATGTCCCCAATTACCAGGAGGATCTGAGCGTAAAGTTCAAACTCAAATCCCGGTGCATTGGGTTTCAATATTGGTTAAGTCATGTTGGGGAATTCCACAGTTGATTTAATTAAGGAAGTGTGAACCAAGTCTCGGTGTATCCTCGTGTCTAGTGTCTCAATCAGTTTGTGAATTAGGGTCAGGTACTTAGTTTCACTATGCATTCAAAGGTTAGGTGGATGGGCTCTCACCTAGGGTGTGCTCCTAAGGTCTAGGAAGCCTAGCGTCGTGAATTAGGTGGGTGACTCTCACCTAGGGTGTGCTCCTAAGGTCTAGGAAGCCTGTGTTGTGGATTAGGTGGGTGACTCTCACCTAGGGTGCGCTCCTAAGCTCTAGGAAGTCTGTGTTGTGGATTAGGTGGGTGACTCTCACCTAGGGTGTGCACCTAAGGTCTAGGAAACCTATGTTGTGACTTGTGTTCGGAGTGATTTAAGTTGTTCTAAACTCATTTAAGTGTTTTCTAACTAAACCTCAAATATCTCCTAAGTGTTTCCCAATTAAATCGAAATTTCTCATTTTTTTGACCTAACCGTTAAAATAAAAGAAACAAAACAAAAGAAAGAAGACCGACCCAAAATAACAACATTTAAAGTTTCCATCAACATGTGAATCAGTGATTAAATGATGCCAAAAATCTTCATGAAATAAGCCCCAAACAACACTTTTGAAGTCCAAAAACAGTATTTTCAAAATATCCCAAGCAACCATTTCAAAATGCTTTAAACAACCACAACAAATTCAAATGCTCCAAATAACACTTTTAAAGCTCCAAAACAGTAATTTTAAAAGTCTCCAAACAACCATTTAAAAGAACCCCAAACATTAATTTTAAAGCTCCAAGATGGTGTGTAAATCAGCCTCCCAAATGGTGTATTTAATGCCTCAAAATCAGTGAGTAGAACAGCCATCAAATTGTGAGTTTAGTGCCTCCAGAGCTGTGAGTAAAACAACTCAAAATCAGTGTTTTAAGGCTCCAAAAACTGCATGTAAATAAATCACCAAACATCCCAAAACCATGACAAAATAAGCCCCCAAATAGTCCTATAACCGTGCATTTAAATGCTTCCAAAAGCAATGTGTTACTGCACCAAAAATCGGTTAACAAAAGTGCCCTGAAATGGTTAGTAAATCAGTCCAAAATGTTAAACTTCTCCAAAACAGTTGGAATGTTGGGTGGTGTAAGCGTGAAAGTAAAATTCGGATGTAAAAGATGTAAATGTTTTGCAACATGAGTTTGAATATTGATGGAGAAATTATAGACCAATGAGTGCTACAGTAACAGAAAAGTCACTAGGTACATTGTTAACTTACCATTAGTACTCCTCCAACTTGCAATCAAGTTTTGAACATTTATGCTACAAAAACTTCATCATAACTCTCTTTCACCAATCAAAAGAATAGGATCTTTAGATTTTTCCAAAAAAAAGTAAGAAGAGAAAGTATGTAAATCTCATATTTTCACCACCTCTTACAATTGCTGCAAATTTCTCAATAAATGAACCTCAAAATTTTAAGGATCAGGTATAATAAGGATTGCATGGTATGTATGTAAATGCCCTGATCCTAGTTTAAGAATTTAAGGCAAAGATTCAACAACAGTAGGAATGATCACCATGAGATTTAGTTTAAATTGTGTCTAAAATTAGCTATCAAACAACCACATATGCCGCAAAACATAGCAGGTTTGGCTTTTACCTGAATTACCGGGGCTGGGAGCAAAAATGAAGAGGTATGCCGCGGGGAAGGCGCAATCCGGAGGGGACCGGACGGGAAAAGTCTCGTTGTGCGTGAGGAGGACGAGGCGAGGGTTTCGGTGGGCTCGAGCAGGCAAGTGCGGGAGAAGCTCCGCGGCTTCGGTGCGGGAGACGGGATCGAGCAGGCGAGTGCGCTTCTTCGGTGCGGATGGCTTGATCGAGCAGGTGCGAGAGAAAGCGGGCGAGTCGGGGTCTTAGGGTCGCTGAAGCGTCGAGCTGGAGCGTCAAATGAGGCGCGAGGGCCTCTACGTGAGAAAGGGGAGGCTGACGCAGGTGCCCTAGTGAAGAGGAGGCGAGCGGGAGACAAGCGGCGCTTCGGTGCAGAGGATGGGATCGAGTCGAGCGGGAGACGAGCGCGAGGTCAAGCGGGATTCAGAGGAGGGAAGGATTCAGTTCTTTGTCGCGCGCGAAGAAGAGCGGGAGAGGAAGATTGTCGAGCGGTTGGGAGTCGAACGAGAGCAGAGAGGCGGAGGTTTCGGCGTGAGGAGAAGAGCAGACGAATCGAGCGAGAGAGGCTTTCAGTGCAGTGAGGAGGGGAATCGAATCCGGAGCAGAAGAGATTTGAGAGCTTTCGGTCCCCGCCTGATTCGAATGCCAGGAGAGGTTGTATAGCCGAAGAGACATTACGGGGGGCGTTGGCGGGGAATTGAATGAATTCCATCCGAGGACAGTTTTATTAGGTAAGTAATAACCCCTAATTAAGTTTAATTGAGAGAGAATCAAGTGACTGATTTGAATTTTAAAATTTGAAATTTGAAATAACCCTGGCTCGTGTTCAGCCTATGTCGGGCTCTAATTGAACCCGAGCTGAGTCTGAACCCGTGTCTCGCTAATTAAAAAAAATGTGCATCAATTTTCGTGCTAACGGCTCGCGCGCGGAACCATAGCAATATGGGTGTCCATTCTAGCTAAAGTCGACGTCCCGGACGCATCCGTGTGGTATGTTTCGTCATCCGAGTCGTCCGGACAAGTTCGCCGACGGTCGGGCTAAAAAAGTGTTGAATTGTGGTGTGTCGAATGCTCAAGTCATTAAGGGTTCACCTAAGGTCGTCTGGTCATATGGGAACTCATTTTTGGGCCCTCTACATGTTAGTCCTTAGCCCTTGCAACCAGGAGTCGAGTGCTTGGGACTACTCATGCGAGGTCTTCACAAAAATGGGTGTAGAAGTGGTTCGAAGCTCTATGTGAGGTGGGCTCCATTACTAGTCCGCTAGGATGGTCAGTAAGGAACTCCTAAAGCTAGATCCTAAGGTCTAAGAGGAAGAAGTCAATACCTCACTAAAATGAGGTCAACATAGTCGTACACATATTTAGCATGCTCCAATATGAGATAAAGAAAGAAAAGAACAACCAAGTAGCCATGGAACTTTTTAAGTGTCCAAGAGCGATGCTAAAAAGTGAGCTTAATCCACGTTCTCCGCTAAGCAAAATACCAAATCTTAACATGCATCAAACTATGTGCTAGAGCAAAGAAGAAGAAAAAGAAATACCATAGTTGTGTATGTGCACCTCATAAAGATGCAAGCTTTAAATCATCCAAATGGAGCATATCAATCCCAAAGTGTTAATATATAAAGTGTAGCATGTTATTCAAGCCTTCATCACGAAGCTAGGCCCAAGACCATATGTAGGTAAGGCCTTTCAAGCAAACAAAATACCATGAATCTTATAACAAGAAGGGAAAAGTGATGCTCATAGGACAGCTAGTTAAACCTTGCCATAAGAGTACATTCAATCAAGTAAGCATATTAGTTCAAGTTCCAAACCAATATTCCATCCAAAAGCCAAGCATACATGTGATATTACTTTCCAACGAAACATCAAAATTAGAGAGCTTGCAATAAAAGAAAGGTGACAAGAAGCTAGCTAATGAAATCTCTTTTCCATCATTCCCCTCTCTTTCCCTCTTTTTTTTTTAAAGAAAAACTACATTGCCATTAGGAAGGAGGTAGCAAGAAACAACCAACCATTTCAGCAAGTGTGCATGCTAACTCACGGCACATAAATGTTGAGCCGAGCAGCCAAACAGGGAAAAAAATCGGGTAAAAGCAAAAACTACAGCCACCTCAGGTAACACCGAGAAAATAGAGGAGACAAAAGGGGGTACCAACTAGTGTAGAGCACATGAGAAAAGCAAGAGATCCAGACTCAATCCGGCAGCACCTCCCCCTTTTTGAAAATTTCGGCCAGCACCTTAGAGGTGGATTTTAGGGCTTCTTTTATAGCCAAAACCAAGAGGAAGAAGAAAGAAAAATCGGCCCAAAACCAAATCATGCCCTAGGCATAGAAAAATCTTACATTTGAACCTAGTTTTCGAGGTTATGATGAGAGGAGATGAGGAGAAAGATTCAAGGCAGCCACAAGATAACAAAAAAAATAAATAACAAAACCAACTTTGCTGCCATGGATAAGAAGGAAGCATGGAGGGGATCATCCCCTTGCTTCTCACGCAAGGAAGGAGAGACAGGAAGGCGGTTGCAGCAGGTGAGCATCGGGAGTGGAGAAGTATGGAGGAGATTCGGCCATGGGGGAGGAAGAAAAGTCGCAAGTTTTGGCCAGGGAGGAGTCGCGCATGAGAAAGAGGGGGAGGCGTGCGTGAGTTTTTTTTTTTTTAATTTGGGGGAGTTAGATTAAGATTTGGGTGGCAAAAATTTAATTTCTTTATTCAAACTAGTGTCGATTTCGAGTCATTTTCGTTGCACATTAAACTATAGCAAATTTTATATCGATTCCTACTATTTTCGACGTTCCAGACGCAAAAGCGCAGTCAATTTCGAAATTCGGGGTTGCTCGGACAACCTCGTCGACGGTCGTGCCGAAAGTGAGTCAAATCTAGTCCTTTCTGAAATTCTGACTTTGATGTCGATCATCCCGGCATTCTAACTCTAGTTCCAGTCCACCGCAGAGAAATTGAAGGCGTCGAGGCCGCGAACTGAGAATTTGTGCATCCAGGTGTGTAAGACGTGCACGAGGTTGTTCTAATGTCTAGGGATCATATAGGGACTCAATTTGAATTCCTGACGTCAACTCCGACCGGCTATAGACTAGCGGTATGGGATCTCGTGCAGGATTTCAAAGAGTAACGAAGTGGCTCCAGACTCTCTAAAACGAGGTGGGTCCCATTGCTAGGAAACTAGGATCGTCGGGGAAGCTCCCGAGGCTAGAATCCTAAATCTAGGGGGAAAACTAAACCTCGACAAAAACGAGGTCAACATATATCTTCTATGAAAGGGTCTATTTAAAAAAATAAGGCTTCTTTTATCGTAAGTTACAAATTCACTAAAGAATCCTCTAAATAAAATAGTTTTTAATCACACCATAATTAAATCTAATTTATGTAGTGAAGACAAGTCAACTCTAATGACATGTTGGATAGTATAGTATCAAAATAATGATTACCATTACTTAGATAATCATAACATGATCAATATCGATGATAATAATGTTGAGCAAATAATGTAGAAACTCCATCCATTTCTTCAACTAAAGGGTAGTTATTACAGCAATCATCAAATGTACATGAATAACATGAGCTAGGATACCTATTTTGGAGAGATTGTGCACTAAAAATGATGAATAATTCTGGTAAGACAAAGTCAAAGTAGCATGAATGGACTTGAAGGCTTAAATTTGATCAAAGTTTAGTCCCATAAAAAGCTTAGAAATAGGAAAAGTGGCCAACAAAAATACACAGTTGTTGTTTACCTTGATTTAGGTCCATTAGGACAGCTAAACAATGAAAAAAAATGCTAAATTGCAGTTTTAGCTCGTTTTCAGCCTGAAAAAAGCAAAACAAATTACAACCTTGCGTAAGAAAAAAAGAGAAGGTTCCTCGTCCACAATTTTGCTGAATCCTCACTACATAGGTATAAATCAAACCAATAGGTATCAGGAAAGTTATTACAAGGTTTTGCTTCTGTGAATTTGACATTGCTGCAAAAAACAAATTTCAGGGAAGAATAAAATAGATGTCATGATGGAAAGATAACAAATTCTAGAAATTGCACTTTAACTCTGGCAAGTATATCGGTAACAACCCAAATTTCTGGATATATCGTGAAGAAGAAAGAGCATTTGAAAGAAAAAAAAAAGTACACGAAATGAAGGTTAAAAAGTTTTCAAATTTTGCAAGTAACAAGATGGGCAGTGAAAAACAACCTTGCGCAATGTCAAATTCACAAAAGCAAAACCTATCTAAGGTAAGGAAAAAAGGAGAAAGAAAGTGAACATGAGAGATTTCATTTAATATTAGGTGGCCTGAATTGGTTTGGAGATATGGAAAGGAATATGATGGATATTGTTTAAGATTTGGATGAGGATTTTATATGGATATCGAGCTAAACTAATGTATTGTAATAACTGAATCCAATGCTCGATAATTGAATCCATATACACAGAATCGGACAGCACAGATGGCCTAAGCCCATTTTCAAATGATCCAAACTACACAACACCCTCCTGGCCGCTTCAGCAATAAGCTTCGCAGGGAATATTGTGCTCCTTACTGCTCCAACTCGCAATGAAGAAGATCAATGCTAGGGCATCATAAATCATGCCACTCATTCCTTCTAGCCACCAAAAGCACTCCTCCCTTCATCTTTCTACTCCGACCCAGGCCTCTTCAGTGTGCTTTTTTTTTTCTCACCTAAGCAGTAATCACAAACCTATTCATTCTCCTTCTCATTTATTCTCCTTCTTCACAAATATTGCAAGCTCTCTTCACTCTTACATTTCCATTCCTCTACATCAACATTGCAACTTTGTCAATTCTTCTATCTGCTTGAATGGGCAAAACAAATTTTGTTTTCCTAAATTTATTTTAGAATATTTATGTTATAGTTAGCTATTGTTTAGGTTACCGTACATTTAGATGCATGAAATTATCTCGGTATTAGGATATAAATATGGTATAAAATCATAGCTTACATTTCCATTCCTCTAAGTTCATACGGTATGGATTTAATTTTGGTGAATATAAAAATTAATCTGAGTTGATTATGGTGGAACATATGTTAGATAGACAATTGAATTTCGATGTCTATATTTGTGAATAGGACTAATTGCATGTTATATTATGTAGACCTTCAAGTTGATTCCATTTGGGACAATTACCTAGGATCTCAATTAATTTAGTGTTTTATATTGTTCGTTTTGAGGTATCTTATTATTAATTTAGGGATAAAAGTATTGTTTAGGGTTTAGGGTTTATCTTTGATGTCGGTCATAAATTCTTTAGAATATTTTGTAGGTTTTTCATACATGCACTTGTTACTCAAATGTTGATGCACATACTTTCATAGATTTATGTAATGATCATAATGAAATATCATGTAATTTAGATAAACATGTCATATTATTGTTCTATAAATTCATATATATTGAAATAATTTATGTAATAGCAAGGTATATTTCCATGCACGTTGCATTTGTTGAATATCAATAATATATAGAGATAGCAGGAGTCGTATTGATTATTAAATGCCTGCTAAAAGCTTGCTGTTAATGTATAAAATATGCAAGCATATTTATAATGAATTTGTAGATCAGCAAAGCTCTTTTTGATTTTTGTTAGGCAGAAAGAAGGAAGCATAGAAAAATCATTAGATTTCTATAGGTTGGTATTTGGAAACTTCCTCACGAGTTTGAGGATGTCATTATAAAACTAACTATAACTATATAAAGATTAAGAATCATAAACGGTTGATAAGTCAAATGTAGATATGTATATGTATACTCCACATAAATATGTCAACATCAAAATGCATTAATTATTATATAGAGGAGACTCCTCAACCGGTTGTACAAATTGCCACTCCAGCGACTACAAATGTTCATCGAACAGTGTCAAATGCGGCCCTTCCTCCTGTGCAGACGGGACGTCCAAGGGGCTACTTTAGCCGTCCGCTCTAACAGTGTACATCCAAACTTTCAGCAGGAAAGAAGAAATCCCAACCCAATGCCGAACCCACCGTGTATGAATCAGCAGGATCGACCAACTAAGAGGAAGAAGCAGAGGAAGAAGAAGCAGAAGAAGTTACCGAGGAAGAATATTGGCAGGTTTATCATTCTCGATGGAAGAAGAAGCCTAGAGATACACTTCTAATTGATGATACCTTGGTTACTCAGGGCAATGGAGTAGCTTTAAAGAGCTTACTTTATGGATCACCAAGGCACAGAGCGAGAGTATCACGTTCTCGTTCTTAGGCTTTGTTTGTGCACTTTTTCTGTTATGAACTTTTGGATATCTTTGTTAGCATTGTATCGTAAGGGTAGGGCTCCATTTATTGGGCCCTCACCTCAAGCTTCAGTAACCGCTTTTTATTCAATCAAATCGTCCCTAGGGCTTTCCTAAATATATATATATATATATATATATACAACAACAACAACAACAAAGCCTTAATCCCACTAAGTGGGGTCGGCTACATGAATCTTTTTTCTCCATCGCGTCCTATTTAGTGTCAAATTTTCATTTAATTTTAATAAATTAATATCATTTTTTATGCAATAAGCCCAAGTTTTCCTAGGTCCGCCTCTCGCCTTTCTTAACATAAGTTGTATTTAAAACATCTACTCTCCTAATCGAATCATCAGGTGGTCGACGTTTAATATGACCAAACCATCTAAGGCGACTCTCTCTAATTTTATCCGTCATCGGTGCAACTCCAACCCTATTACGGATATATTCATTTCGCATTTTGTCTCTAAGTGTAAAGCCACTCATCCACCTAATCATTCTCATCTCGGCAACACTTAACTTAACATTATGCTTCTCTTTTAAAGACCAACATTCAAGCACCATAGAGCATCGAAGGTCTCACCACCATCTTATAAAATTTTCCTTTCGGCCTAAGCGGTACTTTTCTATCACACAATAAGCCGGACGCATTCCTCCACTTCAACCAACCAACTCGAATTCTACTATTAACATCCCCATCTATATCACCATCGCTTTGAACAATGGACCCGAGATATCTAAATCGTTCACACCTTTTAATAAATTGATCACCCAAAGTTACACTTCGTCACTAGACCTACTATTACTAAAATTACATTTCATGTATTCGAGCTTTAGTTCTACTCAAACGAAGACCTTTGGACTCCAATGTAGACCTCCATAATTCAAGTTTTTCTTGGACTTTTTCTCTTGTCTTATCCACAAGGAGGATATCATCAGCAAAAAGCATACACCAAGGTACATCCTCTTGTAAATGCCCAGTAAGACCATCCATAAATAAAGCATACATATCTTTAATGACTTGAATATAAGTCATATCACACGTAACAGAGCTGTTACATTTGTAAGACCATCCATTCATCAGTTCGAAGGTCTTATATTCAGAGCTTAAATAGTAAAATACTCGGTCAATCCTCCTTCAGTTCGAACACATGTAACAGCTCTAGCATACATATCTTTAATGACTTGAATATAAGTCATATCAACACCTTTCTTCTCAAGGACTCTCCAAAGAATATCTCTAGGAACCTTATCGTAAGCTTTTTCTAAATCAATAAAAATCAAATGTAGATCCTCCTTATTATCTCCGTACTTCTCCATCAAACCTCTCAATAAATGTATAGCTTCCATGGTAGACACCGCCGGCATAAATCCAAATTGATTATGAGAAATCTTCGTAATACGTCTTAACTCTATGTTCGATTACCCTCTCCCATAATTTTAAAGTATGACACATCAATTTAATTCCTCTATAATTTGCACTCTCTCGTGCATCTCCTTTATTCTTAAAAATGGGGACCAAAATGCTCTTTCTCCACTCCTCGAGCATCTTTTTAGTTTTTAAAATAATATTAAAAAGTTTAGTAAGTCGTGAAACCCCCGAATCACCTAAACATTTCCACACTTCAATTGGGATATCATCGGACCTACAAACTTTCCCTCTGGTTTTCTTTAAAGTTTCATCAACTTCTTTTTACTAATGCAACGGTAAAAATGAAAAGTTTTATTATTATTAACGATATTAAGATCACTAAGCGTCGATTATACTTTCAACATCATCATTAAAAGTTTATCGAAATAACTCACTCCACTCTATGTTGAATATCTTTTCTAAGAAAAACACTTTTGATTTTCATGCTTTAATACACTTTACTTGAGTTAAATCTTTAATTTTCTTTTCTCTGTTTTGGCTAGTTTATACATATATTTTTCACCTTCCTTAGATATCTAACATGTTATAAAGATCACTAAAAGCGAATTTTTAGCGTCACAGTATTATTCTTTACACTCCTAGCAGTCGTTTTATATTTTTCCCGTTCACTACGCTTTTACATTTAAACCAATTTTTATAACATAACTTCTTATATTTTATCTTTTCTGTACATTATTATTCCACCACCAACTATTTTTATTTATGAAACTTTTCTTTCGATTCTCCAAGATCATCTTTAGCCACTTGTTTAATAGTATTAGTTAATTTTTTCCACATAACATTCGTGTCTTCATGAACATCCCAAATATTTAAATCTTGAATTTTACTCATAAAAATAATTTTATTTGTCATTTAGGTGCCCCCATCTTATTCTACGATGTTGAATCCTAGTATTTTTTATTTTACAACTCTTCATCTTAAAATCTAGAACTAATAATCGATGTTAGGTACTTAATTCGTTCACTTGGAATGACCTTACAATCCTTACAATCTCGACGATCTCTTCTTCTCATAAGAAAATAAACAATTTGTGTTTTATTAGATTCATTCTTATAAGTAATAAGATGTTCGATCTTTTTTCGAATAAAGTATTAATAATAATCATAACATACGCTAATAGAAAATCTAAAATGCGCCTACATTCTTCATTAATCGCTTCATAATCAGTAATTACCTAGTGAATATTTACGAAATCTTCTACCACTCTACCGACATGTCCATTTAAATCTCCTCCAATAAAATTTTTTTCTTCGAGGGTATCGAGTGTATTAAGTCTTTTAAATCGTTCCAGAATTTATCTTTAAAACCTATATATATATATATATATATATATATATATATATATATATATATATATATATATATAAGTGATTATGAATATTTATGCTAACATGATGATTAGATTGTCTTATCACACTGCTATTATATAATAAATTATACATCTTTTATTACTTATGTTGCATATCCCAATGTATTCATTTGTACTTTTATAAATATAAGTTCCTTATTGAATTTAAAATTTAAATTCATTCATACGAAACTATTTTTATAGCAAGTTCTATTAAGTTTCTTAATGCATCACTACACGAACAAATAAACAAAGCCATTTCATTTGGGATTCTGAATTTAAGTTGTAGTTTGTAATTGTATTTATGTTGAATTGAGTAGTGTCAAGTTAACCAAAGTATGAATAAGGTTTTGCCATAAAGGTCTGACATATTTATCACATCTCCAAATGTATTTTTTTTATGTGATATGAAAGAAAATTTAAATGTTATAAACTTAAATACATGAGAATTGGGTGGTAGATATGCAAATGCCACCAAAACCACACAGTTACAGTTTCATGTGAAATGCTTAAATTTTTAGTCTCGCGTCCTAATGAATTTATTGATAGCTACAGTTTAAAGGGAAAGGCACAACATATTTGCAGTTGGAGTGGTGTAGGTGTGCAAACTTAGCTGGTTGAATTTTTCTACTCACTGAAAGAGCTTCTAAAATTAAAAATAACTAATTTCTAAAGTTAGGTTGATTATCTCATTTGTTAAGTTTTAATAAACCATTATTTATTTGCACCATCACCATTAACTATTAAGATAAAGGCACAACATAATACTAGTTATTGATCAGGCCAGTGGGACCTGTGCAAGCAGGAAATGGAATTTAGTTGTATTTGCAATATATCTTCAAATAATTCTTTATATTAATAGGTTATTAACCCTAGCCATAACATGGACAGAATAGTATGAGATAATTCAATAACACCATGAAAATAAATTTCATAATTTTGTATGGTATCCTCATGTTCATCAAAACAAATTGCCAAAAAATAAGATAATTGCTAGAGAGAACCTACAGAAATGATTGAGAAAAAACTAACGATAATGATGATAATAATGAAGGAAATGGTTTAATGAAAAATAGAAGAAAGAAACAATTCATTATGTGTGAAACTAATGAAATAGCAATTAATACATTCAAAATTCAGGAAGAATTAACGAAGTTGCCTTGCTACTAACTAATGACTCCACAAGATACGTTAAAGGGTTAATTGTTTGTGTATAAAAAGAGAGAAAACTAGAAGGACTACCTCTTTACCAAATTATGCTCCTAACCTAAGCATATATACACCGATATATAGGTAAGAGAAGAGAACAATAAGGATAATATCTTCAAAAAATGACAAAATATTACAAATAAATAATATTGTAGATTCCTACTAGAAATAGTTTAGATAATGTGATGATTTAGATACAATAACACTCTCCTGCAAATTCAATTAGAAGTCAACTTGATTTTAAAAAAAAATTGTGAAGAAAGATAGTGAGATTGAAAAAATTTACAGCCCAAAGGTTAACGTTTTCACAAGGGAAGTGCAAAAAAAATCATCAAATAATAGTTTGAATCATATGAAAAATATCAGCAACAAGAGCCATGTCAAAGAGAAACAAATAAGATCCTCAATTGTAGGCATCAATAATAAATGTTGATGAAAAGTATCGACAGAGAGAGTCAATGAAGAGTGACAACTTCGATAATTAATAGAGAGCAACAACACCATGAAGACAAAAGCCACTAGTGAAATAATTGCTAGAAAATAAAAAATATTTTTAACGAACTATTAAAGGAATGGTAGTTGAGATTGGGTGTGATCAATAGTAAGAATGATCCAAGTTAGAAAATAGATATAAAGATCTGCATAGCTAGAGATGAGGGCTTCCCAAAGGAAGGCCCCAAAATTATAACTACAAGGCATTCAGTCAAACGGGTTGCATGCCATCTCAACAAGGTTGATAAAGGCATGAAGGCAGATTTAATCGTGGTACGCACGCAAAAATACATTAGTTCGGTATTTCAAAAATATCACCAAAATGCTAGATTTTGTAAACAGTAATGTTTGGGGTGCTATGTATGTAATTATCCCTATACATTAATAATTTATTTCATAACTTAGATATGATAGTAGTTTCGATTTTATATAAAAGTGTTATCTAAATAATAGTGTTTTTTTTATATGATACTCCTCAATCAAATTCAGTGTTTGGTTTACTGTTTTCGTACTTAACAATGCAATATGATTTTGGTTTTTCTTTTTGTATTCATTTATCTTGGAGATTAAATAGCCTAACATCTAGATGCCAGCATTTTTAGCTAACATCAAGATTTTATCAAAATAACACATAAATGTCATTTAGATTTTTTTTTCTTTGCTTA
The DNA here is from genome assembly GCA_022702705.1 of Papilionanthe hookeriana x Papilionanthe teres. Classification (NCBI taxonomy): domain Eukaryota; kingdom Viridiplantae; phylum Streptophyta; class Magnoliopsida; order Asparagales; family Orchidaceae; genus Papilionanthe; species Papilionanthe hookeriana x Papilionanthe teres. Next base: position 25,500,723 of record CM040421.1, read on the forward strand.
GAGATGCCAACAAACTAAACTAATAGCACAACAAAAATTATAGATGTCAATAGCCATCCCCTAAATGGCTTATAAGATTTCATGCCCAAAGAAAGCAGCTTAAAATAAGTACCTCGACAACTGCATCAATGCTTTTTAAAGAAGAATTGACATGAACAACCTTCCCAACAGTCACGCCTCTTATCCTAACTGGTGTTCCAACGCAGAGTCCACAGGCTTGGGAAAACTCAAATACCGCTTGATATTTTCTCAACTGTGATCTCAGATGAAATCCCCTCAACCAAGCAAGAGTTAGAGCAACAAGAGCCACACCAGAAACAACAAATAGCCCAACACCACCTTCCCAAATGCTCCTCTGACCAAACCCAAAATTACTCAGTGGCTGCAATGTTTGCCTCCATATAACTTGTGGGGCTTCAAGAAAGGCAACGAGGGGGTTCCTCCTCTTCGAAGGAGGATGATTTTGGCTTCCATCTACGACCCTTGCCTTTACCTGAACTATATGTCTTGAAGATTGTGTTAGTAGATAAGAAACGGGCTTTTGAAAGCTGCTGCTAGGGGAAACCAGCGGAGAGCCAAGCATGCCATTTGAGTTTGAGGTTTGAATCCACGTACTGGAAATCAACATAACTCAAAATCTATGAACGCCGCTAAAAGCTTAATAGGAGACACTGATAATTCGCTACTTTAAATCCTGCAGCAGGATTAATGAATAAGTTCAAAATACTGTTTTGATTCTTCAAGCGTATACAAAATGTTTTTTTTTAAATACAGTATTAATTTCGAGAAATCACAAGGCCCAAAAAAGCGCAAATTCAATCCAGGATAACAACAAACAACGTAAAATAAGCAAGAAATTCATAAACCCTAGAAACCAAGCAAGAACTAGCACTCACATGCAATGGTACTGATCCCAGCAAGCATTATCCGAACACCCAGCAGGATTTTCTCGCATCAAACAAAGAAAAGTAGCGTAAATAAGGCCATGACAAAGGACCAAAAGCTACATCTATCTCTCAAAGAGATCAAAGAGGATTCGTCCGAAACTGCTCCTTTGAATTACAATATCTGCTCGAATAAAATATAACTGAGTAGTTTTCACTGAAACGAGCTAAAATAGGGGATGAGCTCCGTGAAGAATCCGAGATGGTCGGCGACACACCGCGGTGAGGTAGTCGGTAGAGAAAATGGGACTTAAACAGAACGCTTTCCGGCTTAGAATGGCCGGTGGTTGGGTAAATGCACACGTGATGGATTGAGCCCGCCTCCTGGATCTGTGGAAATTAGCAGCATGTAATATGAAAAATTATTAATGCTTAGATGGTATGGGCGGTCAGGTTATGATGGTATTATCACAAATTAAAGTTAATTATTATTAATTTTTTTCACTAGTATCTAATACAACTTTTTTATGAATTTTTAATTATTTATTTTGTAAAATATATTGAAATTTTGTGCTCCAAACTCTTCATTTTGCTTGAAATTGACTATAAAAGTATTTTTGGGCTCCAAAAGGATTAAAATTAATATTTGGAATTATTTTTTTTGGGCTCCAAAAGTAGTAAAGAAGCTCTCCCAAAACTCTCTAAGGCTCTTTATGATTGATCCTAGCTTTGCCCATTGAAATCAGCGCGCTCCCTCCAAAACTCCCTCCGCATAAAGGTTATTCGCAAAGGTTTGAATTTCCACTTACCTATTTTGGCAAGCGCCTCGGTTAACTCAAAGGCCATTTTTGGCTTAGGACTAATCAAACGGCTTATCCTGACAGTTAGAATGCATCAGAATAGAAAAAACGGGAATCAGACAATGAAATAGGTGGTTATGCATGGCGTGGCCACGCCACAAATGGGTTGTGGCCACCCCTACGCATGGTCACGCCTAGCCTAGATAGAGTTGTTTCCTGTTTTCTGGTAATTTGTGGCACGTGGCAAGACCCCGAAATGCCCTTCCTAAGCGAAAAGATATTCCAAACACATTTGCACTATCAGTTCCGCCATCCGAAACCATCTAAAGGATAATTCTTCGTGAGTTAGTGAATTTAGGGCATGATTTGTTTGCGTTGTGTCAAACAAATCTCATCTGATTGGGGTCGTCCCATCAATGTAATGTTGGCTAATTCTCACTTCATCGATTGCCAAATCCTAACAAAACGATCTTGGCCATGTGCCAGATGATCGAAGATGGGATGTCTTGAACCTTAGGGAGTCATATGTACGTGAAACATATCCTAAATTTGTTCGAGCGGACATTCTATACATGTAACACAAAAAATCAACACCAACATCTTTCTCTCAATTATTATGGCAAACATACTCGCTTCAATGAGATCTTTGTTGGGTATCCCAAAAATTGATTACGATGTTATATAATAGCTTGTCATGCATATTGTTGAAATAAAGATGTTTTTAGAGATGCGCAAATCATTACCTGATCTATTCTTGATGTTGATGTAATCATGTCACTCTCTTCATTTTTTTTACTCTTCATAAAGTAGAATATTATGAAAGCATTCTCCTGAATCATCTCCAAATAATCTAGTAGTTCTTACGTTAGACATGAGTGTTAGATCAAATCATTACATGCTAACGAGTTTCAATCGAGCAAAAGAAACATTCTCTTAAAGGGAACAACAACTAATAACTGGAGTAATTTTCAAGCTAATCCCAGAGGCGTCAAACCTCTCTACATCAAAAAACCATTGAAAAGGTGCATATTTTAGCCTCTAACATGAAGAGTTGATATCAACTTTAAAAAATCTTTTTCTAGCATACTACAATCTTCATTGACCAATTATTATGATTATGATGAGACTTTTTTCGGAAACCAATCTGCCATGTAATATAATTCAAGAACCACGACTAGAATGTGCTTCCTTATTGTCTCCTTTATTAGGGTTATTACAAATTCAACCTCGACTGCTCTTCAATTCCAATTAATATCATTTGAGTTGATCTCAATATAGAAGCATGACTTTTAGCCTACTCTGAGCTAAATGATTCATTCGGCTCGTGTATGTTGAAGTGGTGCAGCTTTACATTATCCTTGAAGGCGAGTGGCATCGAGTCAACTTGCATTTATGTAGATTTAGATTGGCTCAAAATAAGACCTTACATTCCAACTTGATAGGAGAAAATTTTGACTTCATATATCATACTAGTAATATTTATTCTTTTTTGGGAGATCTTACAGCAAATTTAATAGTAAATTTACACACACTATACATGCAAGACATTAAGGTTGAAAGTGAGCAAAAGCAAACTCGTGATCCAACTCCGACTCGACTCAAGAAGTGACTCGTGAACTGGCTCTACGAGCCACCAAGCCAAGCTCAAGCCAACCCCAACTCAACTCATTAGCTCATGAGCCGCCTCATTTGAAAATAATTAATAAAAAATATACTCAAAATATATTAAAATTCAATAAATATTATTCAAATTATTAAAAATATTAAAAACATAAAACTTTATATTTTATATCAAGTCATTTTCTATTAATCATCCCTTAAAACCGCATTTTATTTATCATTTCATTATAATAATAATTTAAATTAAATTTTTTCCTCTATTTCATTAGACAAGCCAACCTATGAGTCAGCCCAAAATCATAGAGTTAAATTCGAACTTGATTACTTAATCAAGCTCAAGCTCAAGCTCAAGCTCAAACAGAGGTGGCTCGATATCAGCAACTCGACTTATTTACACCCCTACAAGACATTGAATCCAAAATCCTTTCATTGACCACCTAAACATCCATCCAATAATCTAAAATGGCTTCATAATAAAAACATAACAATATGTTTAAAAACACAAATAAGATTTATGAAGGAATAAAAAACAGCAATCACAACCGTGACGCAGAAGCAATAATTCATTCAGATTAGTATATATTTAAGCAGACAACGTTACCAACACATCACTACTCCCATTAAACAATACTAACTTCACTACAAATCAAGAGAAAAGACGCCAACATAGAACAGATCCCCCTTCATGTGCTATACTTGCAATCTCCATAACCTGCCAAGCACACACACACATAATATTTTAAGGTATAAATGTAAATATCAAAACTTAGAATGTAAATTTCACATTTACAAACCAATTCATGTAAAAATACTCACTGGGGTTGTTGGTCACGATGACTCCCGTCCGGCCGAAGTCGCAGTTGAAGTCGTGGCGGCCGGCGAACTGGTAGTAGGCGTTCATTGCATAGTTCGCGTGGGCTAGGGCCGTATTGGGCTGAAAGCACGACCCTCCTGCTTGAATCGGTTTACAGTCCACTCCAGCCGTGCTGCACGCGTAGTCGATGTTGGCCTGTAAAGCCGCCTCGCTCGCACCGCCAGTCGCCACGCACCATTTCGACGTCCCCGTCGGCGCCGGCGTGGGTCCACCGCCCTGACCGCGAGTCATTATTTTATAAATTAAAATAATTATTATTTTGATAAAATGAGCACAATGTTGTAAAAAGATTAATAAGATCATGGAGCCCGTTTGAAGTAAAAAAGAGGGGCAATTACAAAGATAGCATCGGAAATATTGATATTTACACATCTAACACTCTTTTCATTCATTTATCGGAAGCATTGATATTTACACATCACTAGACCCACTTTCCTAACTCGATCATCAGATGGTCAATGTTTAATGTGATCAAACTATCAAAGACAACTCTCTCTAATCTTGTCTGTCACTGGAGCTATACCAACCCTTTTTCAAATAGATTTGTTTCACATAACCAGTCATCCACCAAAGTATTCTCATCCGAGCAACACTAAACTCAGTTCTACGTTCCTCTTTTAAAAGGCTCACATTCTGCATCATACAATACTGTAAGTTTCATCGGTCTTAAAATTTTTTTCTTTAAATCAAACTGGTACTTTTTACATCTAACATCCTTCAAAGAAGAACATATTATGAGAATGATCATTATTCTATACGGATGATCGGTCATGTGGATTGATCGACTCTACATGTACCATTCTGTGTCCGGACATTCGCATGGCCAACCAATGGCTGCCACATCACCCACCGATAAGGTATATGATGAGGTGGAGACAGATGGTTGGCTGCTCGTACATTGTCTGAATCCAATATTTTCTCCTAATACGGAAAAAATTTGCATACACAGTGCTGCGTATATTTTACGGGATACATGGAGGTTACATAGGGGTATTTCTGTGTTTTATCCATTGTAACATCTCTGTAACCGGCCTCTAACCTCCTGTAACCTACCTAAAATCTTCTTATTTTTGCAGGTTATAAGTAGACTACATGAAAATTATACATAGATAACATTCTCCTATTAGATGACGAGTGCAAGGCTAATACACGCTTTAATATATTCTGACTTCAAAGACGCGTAAAGGGCAGAAGGGTCCTAAACTTTCTTTAAATAACAAAATGAACCCTCACGCAACCCAAACAAAGGAAGGATGTCTGACACGGGAAGGACATCATAGATTTACGAAGGGAACCGTCTGATGAGGATCAGACGTACAGTGATCGACTTAAATTTCAAATCCAAAATCCAACAAGCTTCAAAATTTCGAATCAAACAAAAGCGAAATAAAGTGGCATTTTCGTAATAATTCAATGAACTAATCCCAGATAATCAATCCACTCACCTGGGCGCCTCCCCGGAGCACGCCGGCGTCGTACACCGGCGTAAAGTCCGGCCGAAAAAGCCCAAAATTCCGTTCGGCGGTGGGCCCCGGCTTCAAGTCCTCGTTAAATAGGGAGAAAACATAGGTCTCGAACGTCCGATTCGGCATCAACGGCGTACCTTTACCGGAGGTCACGTGCCGTATGAGTCCCCCGTTGTACGCCGCCGCGTCATCAACGTCGACGCCGACCTGCCCCACATCGCCGGCTGAAGGCCATCCGCTCTCGCCGACGGCGATCTCCACGTCGCCGTAACCGAGACGGTTCATCGCCGAGTAAACGGCGTCCATCTGAGCTTCAAACATGTTCGTATAGTTGATTCGGGTCACCGGGTCGAAGAACCCGGGATTGGGCTTAAACAGAGCGTAATTCAGGGTTCGATTAGAGTAGCCGAAGTAGGGATAGGGGTTAACGACGAAGGGGGTTTTGGATTTGCGGTGGAAATCGAGCATTGGGGCGAAGATTACACGGTCGTAACCGCGGCGGAAGCGGCCAGAGGAAGGGGGCTCCGAGGCGGAGAGGATGCCGAGAGAGTGAGGAGTGGAGACTCTGATTTGGTGGAATCCGGCGGCGGAGAGGGCGGCCGAGAGGGAACGGAGGGCGGGGACGAGGTGGGCGATGAGGTTTCGATCGGATGTTGCGAGGACTTCGTTTCCGACGGCGATGAGGGAGATGTTGGTGGCGGGATAGAAAGGAGATACGTTGTTAGTGAGCCAGGTGGTGGCGCCGGAGAGGGTGGAGAGGGAGAGTATTTCGGAGTTGGGGGCGGTGATGGTGAGGGCGATACCGGTTCCGGCGAATGCACGGATCATGTCGGGGTTGGAGTCGAAGAGCTTCACGCGATCGATGAAGGTGCGGTCTTTGATAAAGGCGGCGACTTGCGCCGGCGGCGGGAGGTTATCGGCAAGAGCGCCGTAGTTTACGCCGATGGAGAAGGAGGTGGAGGGTAAAGGGTTGTTGAGGAGAAGTATGGTAAGGGAGAGGGTGAGAAGAGATGTGAGGGAGTGGTATGGTATTTTGGCCATGTTTGGGGCTTGGATGGAGAGGAAGGAGTGCGGAGTTTTATTTTGAAGAGGGGAGATGTTGGCCGGGTAAGACGAAATGAGAACTGGGCTCTTCTGAAGCTGAGATGGAAGGGGGGATGTTTGTTTGGAGGAAGAAGATGAATAGCATCAATGGTGTTTAATTGGAATTCGGAATGGTTTGTGAGAACGGGTTTAATTACAAGATTATATTTTTAGGGCATTGGCTGAAGGATGTGAACGTCTCTCGATTTTAAGCAGCGCGCATTCAAAGGCGAAAAAATAAAAAAAAAAGGTGATTTTTTCCTTGAGGAGGATTATCTAATCTGACTTCGCTGGATTGGATATAATTGTTATTTTGAATTAGTAAAAATACGCCAACTGTGTGGCATGCAAGTCAAATTTTGATATGAATCGTGCTATGGTAGAATCAAGGGGGGGTTCTATATCAGTGTCGTGGATATAGGTCATGAGTTTATTTGGCTTGTAAAGTCATGGCATTGGTCCCAGTGTTGCGACCCTAGAACGATGTGTATGTTTCACAACTCTAGGTCGTGAGCTTGACTAACCCTAAAATTACAAAGTTATTTTAGCTTTCGCTCCTTAGCTTAGCAATGTAGCGCCACCCTTGATGTTAAGTACTGCTTGACAATATTATCTCTTGTAGATGAGTAGTCAATGCACCATGCTCGTTGTATTGTAGTGACTGCACATTTATGTGCTTTACTACCAAATTTTTATATGTAGAATTGATTCAAGACTCAACCCTTGTGGGTGAGGGATGTTTATCTCTTTACCGTTTGTTTCACCTCCTTACAAAGATGGTGATCATCATTCTTTCGACTTGCTCATTGGTCAGGTTTTATTGTGGTGAATAGTTTAAAGCCCCAACCTATGTGGATTGGGGGCTAGAGTTCTTTACCCTAGACTATTTGTTTCAGCCCCTTGTGAAAATAGCATTTTTAGTTATTTCGGCTAGGCCGGTTGAGTTTAAAATATGTTTGTCATGATCAGCTTAGTTGCTATGAAAACATCATTTTCATGTATATCATAAAAAGCCACCTGGTGAGCCATTATGGTATGTACTTGAGTCTTAAAAATAATTAGGAATAAATGTGCACTTTGTATACATGTTGGCATTGTCCAGCACTATGTATAATTAAAAACGTGGTAGGCACAAAGACGTTGCACCCATACTGTAGTGCCACCATCCCCTTTTCTCTCAAGATCAGGCAATTGAAATTGTGCTATGCTTATAATGTTTTAATGATACTCTAATTTGAGAGTTTTTTTTTTTTCATTTGTGTGCCTGCATGTTGTTTGACATTGTTGTTTGTCTTGTGCTATTTGATTTTTTTGTGATATTGATTGTGCGTTGCTTGCATTTGATGTGTGATGCATATCCTTTCATATTAACCTCCTGGTCTGTCTTTGGGGTTAAATCCTTAAGGCGTTTTATTTGTGTATATTGTGCATTTTTATATTTCGTATAAGCCAGCACGATAGTGCCAGTACTATAACAACACTCAAGAAATGACCTGTGGTGATAATAAAATAAATGAGCATTACGTGCAAGGTTGAATGAGTAGGTAATGTGTATTGACTTATTATTATCGGATATTGTAGGATTGTTCTGAGCATAGAAGTGATTTAGAATTTGTCACTAGTGTGACATATGTTGGTCCGCTTAGGTACGTAGAATGGGACAAAAGCTTAGTGACTCAGTCAAGATCCTAAGAGTGCGCCCTTAGCCACATTGCAAGTCTTACCCTAGATGTTGGAAATGCAACATCTTATAGATGTTTGTTTAGCCTAGGACTAGGGTGTAGTTAGGTTTTTCATCTCTAGCTTGTGTGCTAGTTATCACATATTGGCTATCTTGTTGTTTGTGTTTGTTAGGTTTGAGATACGTGCACTGATATATGTAGGGGAAGCCTCCTGTAAGGTTCCATGTCTAAATTCGAGGAAAAAAATTAAAAAAAAAATCACAAATAATGTGTTTTTTTGTACGCGCTCAAATTGTTAAGCTCTCCTTTTGCTGGATATGGCTAATTTCAGCTTGTTATAAATTTGCTAATGTTTGCTTTATAGGTCTAGCTATTTAAAAATTTTATGTAATTTTAGACTCTTAAGTTGAGCTTTAACTAGAAATAAGATATGACAAGAGCCGTAGAGGAGCTTCATGCTTGGGAACCTTCTAGAGATGATTAATAGTTATATGTTTGTGTCTCGTACATTAATTCTAGATTATTTTGTTATATAGACTTAAGATCAGACATGTAGAAACAGAGTATGACCTTAATTTTTATTTTTATAGGATATGTTATCGATCCAACAATACCTAATATTAATTATTATTTTATTTGGTGTGTTTTTATTGGATTGTGATTTATACAAAGTTGCATCTACACACAACCTCTTAGCATAAAATATATTTCAGAAATCTTAATTTAAAAGATTTATCTTAATAAAATTTAGACAAAAAAGTAACCAATTTTCAGGATAAAGAAAAAATATCCTTTATTGTATGATCCTCTGAGTTAGTTTTAAAATAACCCTACATTACATGTATATCACCCAAGTTATATAATTAGGGTATCCACATTTTGATTTTAGATAACAATTATGGATAAATCTACATATTCATAACCCATGTAGAGGTATCTTTACTTCTTGTATCTAAATGGCTCAACACGATTTATTTGCTTAGGAGGGTTGTCTAGTACGCATAGGGTGTTATAGAGATATTTTGACTTGTGATTGATTATAAGTCATTTGTGAGGTGATTTGGTTTTGTGAACCAGATCATCGGTTATTTTATAATACATAGGCTGTCTTACGCTTTGCAGGTATAAGCTCTACTCTTTATCTATTATGTCAGAGTATTTTGGACCCATTTTCATGTGAATTTAGTCAGCCAAATTACTTTAGACGATACAACACATGAGTTATTAACAAGAAGTTCTCGATCATGACAGGTCAACTATCTTCATCACTAAAAAGATTTATAGTCTTAATAGTTTGTAACGATGATAGATCCATTGAGCCATGACTAAATTATGTCTACCCGTCTAGAAATTTCTAACCAACTTGTTGACGCTTCCCTCTAAGCCTTGCCATATTCATTCAACTCGCTTTATAATCATTTCATAGGCTCTCTTTTGTTGAAAGACAACAATAAGTCATGCAGTAGCGATTCAACATATGTCTGATAGCCTGGTCTAGGATAAATTAAAGATAATTAATTATTATGTGGAATACAAGATCTTCACAAAATTATTTTTATTATTTGCATACCATCAAATTTGTATGTATTTTTATAACAAACTTCTAAAATTTTAAATTTACTTATGTATAACCCTATTGTCTAAATGATAACAATTTTTTATTTATGAACAAATTCATTTCAAGTTGGCTAACTTAATGTCATTAATATTTGTATAACATTTACAGATTATGGTTGATTTGTCATTATAAAATCTATCCAATTAACATGAATCTCAATGCAATAGCATGATTGAAAATTTGTAGAATCAAATATATGGTCATCTTAATTCTAATTTTAATAAACATGTAGAAGTAAATGTTTGACAAGATGAACACAATGATGCTAAAATTGTTACAACGCAAGTTTAAGCCCTGAATAAAGCATTTGAAGCTTAATTGATAATGCTATTGGTTCGATATCAACAAATTTCCAGCATCTCACATGAATTTAGATTCATGACGCGTATCTCGAGAAATTTTTTTGAATAATAAATGTTTAAACTTCTATTTAGACTCATCCAGAACTCTGATTTTAGTACAGTCAAATTGATCAGTCTGACGAGACTGACACAGTGATACCAAACTGGTTCAACCGGAGTCAAATTAAGCAGTTAAACTAATTTTCGAACTTTTAGTGCATACTTGGAAGGTCAAATGGATTACAAATCTAGCATGCTTATAATAAAATCGAGCATATCAGTAAGACAAGTCCAACAAGCTCAATATTGCCCAATTATGACATCATTAAGACACTTAAATGTCTGCAGAACACCATCTAATTGAAGGAACTTTCTCAGGTTGTCAGATCAACGTGATTCGTATTTCTTCATTTTTTGCAACATGACCTCTTTAAATAGAACCCTAAGCACTTCACAAAAATTATTATTATCATTATTATTATTATTTGCATACCATCAAATTTGTATGTATTTTTATACCAAACTTCTAAAATTTTAAATTTACTTATATTTAACCCTATTGTCTAAATGATAACAAATATTTATTTAATTCCATTTCAAGTTAGCTAAACTAATGTCATTAATATTTGTATAACATTTACATATTATGGTTGATTTATCAATATAAATCTATCAATTCAACATGAATCTCAATGCAATATCATGATTGAAGACTTTTTGAATCAAATATTGGGTCACCCAGTCTAAATTTAATGAGCTTATAGAAGTGAATGTTTGGCAAGATGAACTCAATGATGGTATAATTGTTATAACGCAAGTCTAAGGATCCGTTTGGGGGAGCTTTTTGGGGTGCGGTGGCGTTTTCGGAACGCCGCACGCCGTTTGATAAAAACTTTCGAAACTCCTTTTTGGTACCGCAGCCAACGTGCCTATCGTAATACCTTAATACCGTCGTAAGTTGGGTCGAGGCGGCTTATCGCGCGTTCAGGGGCGAAAATTTCTTCTGTGCCCTTCTCGATCCCGCATCTCTTCTCGCCCTCGCCGTCGAGCGGATTACCCCGATTTCTCCCCCTCGCCGTCGAGCGGCTTACCGACGACTGCTAGTTGTCGTGGTATCATCTCCTTCTTCTCTTCTTCCTAATACACGACATTAGGTTTTTTTTTTTTTTTTTTTTTTTTTGCCTTTGCATTATAGATCTATAGATCTATAGATTTGTTAAGTTGTCAAACCTTTCGAATTTGTTTCGGATGGTAGTTCTGCTAAAATGATGTTGAAGATGATAGATCTGCTAAAATGAAGTTGCCAAATCTTCCGATCTTCTCGCCCTCTTCTCTTTTTTGAATAGATATCCATTTATTGCAGAATGGCATGCTCATTTGCATGGAGGCTTTGAATGGCATGTATGTCTCCCATTTATTGCAACCTCCTTTGAGCTGATAGTGGTCCACTTGGAAAATTTTGGATCTTATGTCTTTGTGGAATATTGCTTGGGTAGGAGTCGTATCACTATGCTTGCTTCTAATTATTTGTTGGACTTCTTTATACATCCATTTAACACTTCATTTCTACATTGATGTTATAGCATGAGTAAATGAAATGAGCATGGTTTCAAACTGTTAGTGAGATTTCAATATTTCAAGACTGTAAAGGCAACAAAGGAAACTTGTTAAATCAGAATATGTGCAGGCTTTATTATTTTTGCATTCTCCATATGTGCAGGCTTTATTCTCTCTAATTACTTCGAATTGCTCCTCCCCTAATGCATTTTCTAAATGAATTTATAAATTGAGGAGTGAATGGTTACAAGATTGATGAGTTGAAACATATGACATTCACTTCTTCTGCTTCTTACCCTTTGAATGGTTTTTTTACTTTGCTGGTTTGCTGGATTGTCTCACCATACAGTTCATATATAGCATATGCATGAGAAGGGTGAATGTATACATGTTGTGCTTAACCTCTAATGAATTTCTTATAGTTATTTTTTTAAAGCACATCAACTTCGACATTTCTTCTGAAATGCCTAAAAAGTGCGCTGAGGGGGGATCCTCGGCAATCTGGACTAAAGAAGCTACACACATTTTTTGTGATATTTGTATAAAAGAAATTGAAATTGGAAATAGGCCAACAACCCATTTTAGTAAGGATGGCTGGCAGAATATTGCAACAAGATTCAAAGAGTTAGCAGGTCGGGATTATGAGAGGCGTCAATTCAAAAACAAATGGGACCAACTTAAGAAAGAGTGGAAGACATGGAAAGATCTAAAACGAGGATCCACTGGCCTTGGTTGGGATCCCCTAAAACGTACCATCAGTGCATCAGATGCGTGGTGGGAGGAGAAAATAAAGGTATACAATATTCTGCCAATATCAAAATTTTCTTTATGTTTTATTAACATACATAGTGCATTATCAACTATTTCTAACATAAATGTCGCAGGCATTGCCTACAGCAAGAAAATTTAGGCAGTCCGGAATAAAGCCTGAGTTAGAAGAGAAAATGGACATAATGTTCAAAGATGTTGTAGCAACTGGGAAGCACTCAACCAATCCCAGTGAGTTGGGCTTTGACGACACATCAGATAACTTGCCTTCCGAACAAATAATGGCTGACGAAGATTTGCGTAGCATTACCGAAAATTACAGGGAGACGTCAAGCTCCTCAAAAAAACCTAGACTTGCTAGAAAAAGGAAAAATAATGATACTGCGGTTAACAACTCCATTGATAGATTGATTGATGCCTTTCTTTTCCCTCAAACTGCTTCTCTAGATGACACCTCCATCACAGATTGTATTGCCGCTTTGGATGACATTCCAGAAGCCATGTCTGACATTATATTTTATGGGAAATGTGTCAAAAAACTGGAGGAAAAGACACGAAGACAAATGTTCATGGCGCTTCATCCAGATAGGCGCATTGGATATTTACGTGCTCTCGCAGATGAATGATAATATTATCTTAATCTTTTAAGACTGCTTTTTCATGACTGTTATTGTAATACTTTAAATTTTTGTTAACGTTTGGGACATGTGTTATGCTAAACAATTTCTCATTATTGTATCCTAATACCATTTTATTAGGATGGATTGCCTTCAAGAGCTTCGTAGAAGAATGACTATTATTGCAGCTATTGTTATATTGCTGTTGGAGCGGAATCGCTCCAGAAGTAGTAGAATACCGCGTATGACGTCCTCATTTATTGGGGATAAATGGGTTGGTGAGATGCTTTCTGGACATCCAATAAGGTTCAACAACATTTTCCGTATGACTCAACCAATTTTTTTAGATCTACTAAACAAGTTATGTGTTAACCACGGACTACGGGGCTCATCTAGAACAACAACTAGAGAGGTCTTGGCCATAACGATATTTATTCTTTCTCAAAATGGGTCAATCAGAGGAGCTATGGAACGATTCCAACATTCCTCAGAAACCATCAGTCGATACTTCTCAATATGCCTAAAATCATTACTTAGATTGGCGGCGAATATTATAAAGCCACAGGATCCTTTCTTTGCTACAACTCCTGCAAAAATTGCCCAAGATGCACGTTACATGCCATATTTCAAGGTATTCAAAATCATTACATCGTATATGTTCCAAACATATAAGCAATTTCTAATGCTAGTATACAGAATTGCATTGGGGCAATTGACGGTACACACGTTGATGCACACATATTTGGTCCAGAAAAGGTCGCATTCATTGGTAGGAGTGGCCACCCGACACAAAATGTCATGGCAGTTTGTGACTTCGACATGTGTTTCACGTTTGTCATGGCGGGCTGGGAAGGAACTTCACATGATAGTCGTTTATTTGCCTATGCAACTAGAAATACCTCACAATGCTTCCCTCATCCACCTGCAGGTATTTAGGATAAGAATTTTTAGGTATAATTTACATCTTAATTTTGGTAATAGCAATTGTCCGTCATAACAGGAAAATATTATTTGGTTGATGCCGGATATCCAATGCAGAGGGGATTTCTAAAACCCTTCCCAGACACAAGATATCACATTCCGGATTTTGAAAGAGCAAGTGGTGTTGTACGTGGTAGGAAGGAGATGTTCAACAAACGTCACTCGTCATTGCGCGGTGTTATAGAGAGAACCTTCGGGGTTTGGAAAAAGAAATGGATGATTCTTCGGGATATGCTGTCATATCCATTTCGCAAGCAAGCCCATATTGTCATTGCCACAATGACACTTCACAACTTTATCCGAAGGCATCCATCTCGTTTAGATGTGGATTTCAATATGGCTGACGAGGAAGAAGATCATCCATCTGAAAATCCTCCCGATTCAATTGAAGCTCAAAATTTGGAGGAAAATAACGAATTAGAAAGTCAAGACAGATTAGGAGTGGCCGAAATGATTTCATTGAGGGAAACCATCACAGATGCAATATGTAGTTCTTGATGCACTGCACACTTGCTACTTTATATAAAACATTTCACATTGCATTTGACTATTAATTTAGGTGCTGGATATATAAAGATAAATTTAGGTGCTGGATATATAAAGCATGACTTTATTGTATTTGCCATTCCTGAGCAAATTGATGAGGAGTATGGGTTTTTTTTGTGATATTAATTTCTTGCTACTGGGTATGTTTCGAAGGGCTCGTTTTCTTAGTAAAATTTGAAATAGACATGATTATGTCCAGTACTTGCTTATGCCGCCACTTTTGATGTTGAAATATATACTTCAGATTTTTTCTGTTAGATTCTTAAGTGTAATCTTAAGCACATTTGATGCCATACCTGTTTGATTTTCATTTTCACTTGGTATGCATGATCTCTATATTCAGAACGAGGTGATCTGATGGATTTTGTATGCTGGAGCATATAAACGTCAGAAGTGATACCAAAAAAATGTCGGAATAGCTTTGAGCTGCTTTGAAGTACAACGTTTATGCCAAAGATATGATGTTTAGATAATGTTAGCAATTTTTTTATAAATCAAGTATTTTCTAAGGATTTTAATGATAACTAATGATGAAAAAGCATTGTTTTATTTTTTGATAAGTGTTATGCTGCTGTCACTGCTTCTATAGAAGCAAAAACCCAATCAATTTTGGGTGCTTACAATGAGATAAATTGGTCCTAGGTTTAGCTGGACCACTAGAGAATAGGACGTTTCAGGAATTTGTTGGAATACTCTTAAGTTAACCATGATGAGTTAGCTCATTCAAGTAACCTTAATCAGCAGCCGAGGCAATTTCCTTATTATACTTGAGCTCACTTATAGAAGCAGAATCCAGTCCCTTTTGGGTGGTTACAATGAGATAACTTGGTCCTAGGTTTAGCTGGACCACTGGAGAATAGGAAGTTTGAGGAATTGTGTCGGAATACTTGTAACTTAACTTTGAAGAATTAGCCCATTCATGTAAGCTATATTAATCAGAGTAGCCGAGGCAATTTTAAGCTTTACAGTTAACATTTCAATCTTTTGTCCAGTACTCGCTTATGTCTCTTATAAAATGGAACACACAAATTTAAAAATCATTTGGCCACAAGCTCGTTTACATATGTTTTCTCATATGAATCTCTTGTCTCCGACTATTTGGGATCCCGATTCTAATAGCTACACCCTATGAGGGGTCAGCTGAGGTGGGTATAATTGCTTATGAGCTGGGTATCATATCTTATTAGCTGGTGAGCAGGTTGGGCTTACATTGCTTATGAGCTGGGTATCATTGCTTATTAGCTGGGTATCATATCATTTGTGTTATTAGCTGGGTATCATATGCTATCAAATGCTATCTTTGTTGAAATGGATTTTATGGAAACATTGCTGAAGATTGAAAAAATTGGTTGAAGCAACCTGGATGGCCACAGAATTATGTTCAATGGCAACCGTTGCTTTAATATTTTGACTCATAGAGGGGTTGGGCTTTGAAGCAACCTAGATGGATTACACATATACTGTTGCACCTGTGCAGCTGTTCAATATAGGGGTTGGGCTTACACATATATTGGTTTTTAGTTATCCCTAAAAAAGCTACTACAAATGCATTTTACGGCTGGATTTTCTTTTAGTTATAATTATGATATGATGACATGCTTTTTTATCCATAAAAAAAGTTTAAAAACATAGCTAGCATTGCTCTTTTAAGAATCTGAGAGGTGGTGCTCTTTTAAGAACAAGTTGGCCTTTGATATGCTGCAGATCTCTTTTAAGACGCTCATTCAAAGTTGTGTGAGGTAGATGCTGATAGCTACCTTCATATGGCTCCTTCCATATGCTCTCTTGTTTTATTATGTGTGTTTCCTCTCAATTCAGCAATAATAGTGAGCAAGTTCATTATTTCCAACACAATGAAGGAAAGAAACAATTGGTGAATGCTCTTCTTAGCTGCTGAAATAAGTGGTTATAATGTTGGAATTGGATCCTTGCCTTGGGTTGCAACTTCCTACAAAGAAGGGTTTTAATAAATAATTGGAATAAGGGCTGTTTGTTCAGCAAGAAAAAGAATTCAATGAAAAATTACATGACATTAGGCTCAGTTTTTTGACTGAGCTGGGTATCATTGCTGATCCTATTGCTTGACACCACCCCTACATTTTTTTTGACTTGTCTGGGTCCTATTTCGGGCATATGTAACTCGTTTTTGGCCTTGATATAGCTCTGTTTTTAGCATGACATTAGGCTCAGTTTTCACATGCTTGTAATCAAATCCTGTATTTGAATGGATTGTTTGACAAAATTATGCATGTTGAATCGTTTTTGGCCTTGATATGGCTCAGTTTTGTCCTTAGTTTTGGCCTTGAATTATGCATGTTGAACGCCCTTTCCTTATTCATATTTCATTATTGATGCTCATTTTCCTTTTTTTGTAGCTCTGCTTTTATTTTTCACAGCTACATATGTTTAAATGCCGGAATTGTGAAAGCATCGGGCTCACGGGCAATACCGGCAAGCAAAATTCTGAAATTGCAATTGATGGAATTGTGGAGTTTTTACTTCATTAGAAATGGAAATTGTAACAGTTGTAATTTGAGGGTATTTTACGTATCGTGGCTTGCAACTGCTAAGTTTTTAAAACTTGGTGTAGTTGTCGGTTTTACAGTTTCATGTAAATCATTTTCTATGATAGTAATAATAAAATGTAGAACTCTTTCCCCGTGGATGTAGGTCACTTCGACCGAACCACGTAATCTGTTATCTCTCTTTTTTGGTTTATTTAATTTTTTGTTAATGTCTCTATTGTTTTGCTTGGATGTGGGGATAGTTGATCATTTTGAGTTGGTTGGATCTCATAACTGTTTTTGCTCGTTCTGGTTTTTTATATAATGGTTACGTGCTGAATGACCTATTCAATGTTGTCATAAATATTTGCAGAAAAATGAGCTGCAAGTCTCCATTGAAGTCTGAGCAAGTACTATGTCGTTGTGGATTGCCGATCCTAATACTCACGTCACGCAAGGAACATAGCTATGGGCGGCAGTTCTACAGATGCCCTCGGTGGGGACAAGGATCAAATGATTGCAAGTTCTTCAGGTGGGTTAACAATACGTCTGTTACTACATTATGCAAGCCGAACACCGTTGCTCAAAGATCCACAGTATCAAAAGTTCAAGAAATTGCATCTAGTTCATCTGCTTCCCATACGTACAACTTTGCTTAACAGCTTCGTGGCGTCAGAACCAAATAACGATCGTCGTGACGTGCTCTTACATCATAAAATGAATGCTGTCATTTTTCTCCTCGTACTTTTAACTTGTTATTTTTTCTTTTTATTTAGGTTTCGTGAAACTTACTATTAGGTGTGGTCTCCATGTTTAATGTATTTAGGTTTCTTGAAACTCATTGTTTAGGTTTCATAATGTACTTGTATTTGATTTGGATAACTGTTAGTTATGTAAGTGTGTTGTTAAATTATGAAATATTTTCATTGATATGTTTGGACTGGTTTTAAATTACAGAATGGTTGAGATGTGAATAGTTTGTTGAACATACAACAATAAAGAAATGAAATAAATACATTTATAATCTGTTTGAAAATAATATGTAATTTTTTAAAATAAGATTTTGTATTTCAAAGTAAAATTTTATATTATAAATAGTTTTTTTTTAAGTTGAAATAAGATTCTAAAAAAATTTTATTAAACAGGAGCAAAAATACTAATTTTTCTATGAACAGCTGCATATAAGCTGTTTTTAAACCGCAGAAATCAAACAGCTAAACAGATTATTCATTTCAGGGGTGTAACGGTCATTTATTCCCAAACAGCTGCAAATAATCCGTTCTGCAAAAGCTTAAACCAAACCGACAACTCGCTTATCCGGATCGATTACTTATCTCGCAACTTATCGAATAAGCGAACTTATCCTGGATAAGTTGGATAAGTTCGAAGCTGCCCAAACGGATCTCTAAGTGAGCCCGAATAAAGCATTTGAAGCTTAATTGATAATGTTACCGGTACTACATCAACAAATTTCCAACTTATGACAATAATTTTGATTCATGGCATAGATCTTGAGAAAATTTTTTGAGTGAGAAATATTTAAACTTATATTAAGACTCATCTAGAACTATGATTTCAGTACATTTATATTCAAATTGATTAGCCCAACGAGACGAACATAATGATACTAAAATTGGTTTAATCCGAGTTAAATCAAACAATTAAACTAATTTTGAAACTTTTAATGCATAATTGGAAGGTCAAACGAATTCCAAATCTGACATGCTTATAATCAAATCAAGAGTATGAGCAAGACAAATCCAACAAGCTCAATATTACTTAATTTTGAATCATTAAGACACTTAAATGTCCGCAGAACACCATTCGATAGGGGGAACTTTCCCTCAGACTGTCAGATCAGGGTAGTCTTTATTTCTTCATTATTTGCAACATGAGCTTTTTAAATAAAGCCCTGCCCCTCTTGAAAGAGGAACTAAACTCTCAGCTAGAAGAAGACCGGAGGTTGGAGAAGAAGCTGAAGCTGAGCATTATTTATGCACGAAGATCCAATGAACTCCTCCCTCTCATTTAGCCATCGACTATTGTCGATCGCCGCTCGCCAACCACCACCATCACCTGCCACCTGCGCCCTGCAGCAAAATCTATTGCGAAGTAATAACTTGCACAGTGGAATCCCAACATGCGTTGCAGAATAGTATAAAACCCGACAGAACAATATGCCCCACAGTACGTCTTGCAACAACTCACCTCAAAGATAGTGTATTGGTTATAACAACTTTTCCGAACTTCAACCACTACTGGTCATTATAAAACAAACATTGTGCCTTAAGAAACTATATATTTTTTCCCCGATTGTGAGACATGAGCCTGTATTCATAATCATCAATTCATAGTGGATTGTTATGATTTGGATAAACTCTATTTTTTTTTTGTATCTATATGTTGTTTTCTTTTATCTTAGCGCGTACTCAATTCTCGCACAAAGCTAATACACTAATTCATTACTTCACCGCTGTGAATTATCTAGCACACATCATTATGACATTATCTGAGAGATTATATGATCTCTGAATAGTATTTATTTACAGTTAAAGCGAGCATCTCAATAAGTAGAATCTAACAAGTCTAAGATCACTCAAATTTTACCTTATTAAAATATTTAAATACTTAAAATAATTTTTATAATTATGAGAATCAAAATAGGCCGTCTAATGTTGTGTATGGAACAATGACTAAAATAACTAAAATATCACAGCTAAAATTAAAAAAAAAATTCTCATTTTTCATACGAGAAGATTTTAAATTAGAGAAAACTTAGATATTTGAAGAAGTCCATAATATTATTTGTCGATCAATACTAACAATAATCATAAAAAATCATCATAAACTAATAGAGTATTGTAGCTCGACTATCATCACCTTCATCTCTCAATTATTCTCATGTAGCCGTCTTCTCCCAATAGTTATCACTCAACCACTATTACACGACGACCATTTGATGTGCATCCATCGATTGCTATCACCATTCTTTATTATTTCATTTTTTTTTTCTCAATTTTCACGTAAAAATTAATTATTTCTTCTAAACCTCCCTTATCTATGTGCATAAAGATAAATATTTATGGAACACTAAGATAAATATATCTTACTTTTTTGTCATAAATATGGGTGTAAACGAACCGAACATGAACGAAGAGAGTTTGTGTTCGTGTTTGGTTTATTTGAAATTTAGTTTGTTTGAAATAAAGCTCGTGTTTGAAATTGTTCGTGAAGTCAATGTTCGTGTTTGTTTCTTAATGAACGAGTCGAACATGAGTCGAACAAGAGCTGTTTGTGAATGACGATCCAGTTTGGCAGCCCTAATATTAATATATATAAATAATATATTATATTAATTATATAACTTATATTATATAAATATATAATATCTATATTAGTATATTAGTAATATAGTATATTAATGCATTATTATTAATAATTTATTATATATTATAATTTATAAAATTTAATTTTTAAAATATCATAAATTATATAAATATAATTATTTTAAATTATTTTATATTCGAACGAGTAATGATTCAACGACGAACGAACACATCAATGTTCATGTTTGGTTTGTTTAACTAACAGAACGAAAAAAATTTGTTCGTGTTCCTCTCATTTACTTATCGAACGAATTGAACACGAACTACTTGACGAATCAAACACGAACTGTTCGCGAATAACAAGCTTTTTTGATAGACCTAGTCATAAAATTTTGAGCACAAAACAATAATCACATAAACAAAAAAAAGTAAATAAATATTAGATATGCAAATAGTTAAAAATTTAGTGGCATCCATGCAAATCTCCCGATTTTCAAAAATATAATACATTTTTATTTATTTATTTTCATAAATAACCCTAGTCCTCTAACGTTAACGGCACAATTTAATAGTCGTTATACACGGCATAATTCATACTATCGACGGCTACCTTACCACGCACGATTTTATTTTTTCTTTTTATTTTTTCCAGAATTTTGTTAGTGATTTTATTTCTATTTATTTCGTCGCCCTTCAACGGGCGGATATCAACGGGCGAGGTTATGTTTTTTTGAAAGGAACAGTTTTCTTTGATTTTAGGGTTCGTCTCTTTTGCCGCTGTTGCTATCACCGCCGATCTCTGCCCTCTCAGCCTGCCAGTAGCGTATCGATTCCGAGATATTGTAATCTATGTCTTGCTCGATTTGATTTTACCAGTAGAAGTATTACGGTATTTGAGTTGCTATTGTGGAGAGAAGGCTCTAATTCAGTAGATTTTAATCTGAAACCTTGGCATTCCGAGGTCTACGGTTGCTTCCAATATCCATGCGTGAGATTCTAGTCTTGGAATTTTGATTTATCTATTTTGTTTGTGGTTAGCGTGCGGTCTTCTTGTTGCCGGTAGGGCTTTCGGGTTTTTACTGATTCAAATTGCTGGCGGTGGGATTTGATCAGTTTAAAGTCATGAATTATCTGAAGACAGAAGAAAGCTGTGTGGAGAACAAGCAATCCGTAACTGCATCTTGCTCGTCGATTTCGGAGGGGAGCTCTGGATTCTCCACCTTCTCGCCTATTTGCAGTCCTGCGACCTCTTCTCCGAATCACAGGTGAATTTTATCTGCTGGTTGTTGATTTTTTATGTTTAATTGTTCCTGAGCGGTCTTGGTTCTCGGTTTTTACTGCTGCTGCAGTTCTTCTTTCAATTCAGATGATTATTCTTAACTAAGTGATGGGGGTTGAGATGGTTGCCAAGTTGGATAGGGGCTGATGTAGTCGATCACCTTAATTTGTTGCACGAAATGATTTGCTAACTGCAATCCCTTTGGATTGCGTTCCCTCTCCTTTCTACTGAAAATGAACATAGTATTTTTATTGCTTGCATATTAGTAAGCTGCCTGAGTGCTATATGAATCTTTAATGAATTTAGAATGTCAACAAATGCTTAACTGCGGCACAAGTATTGAATGAAATTAAAACTAAAACAGCCAGGAAGGAAATTTTGTGAATCTGATAGACTATAATTTATCTATGATTGTGAAAAAAGGACTGGTTGAAAAACTTGCTTGTTTGGATGCTTTTCTGCTACCCTTGTTTTTCTAGTTTATGAAACGCTTTGTTGTTTTCCATTAAGTTAATCTATGCCCATCTTAATGTATCTGCATGAATGAACGTCTGAACTTGTATGGTTTGCTCTCGAGAAACTTCTGCTGGTTGTAGTTGTATGGATTATGTTATTTCTCATCGATCTTCGATTTTTGTGTCTTTGAAAGAGTATTGTATGTTTTCCTCCTATGCTTACTGATATTGATGCTGAATATAGGAGAACAAGTGGTCCCATCAGGCGAGCAAAAGGAGGTTGGACACCAAATGAAGTAAGTATGTTTAGTTGTTCATTAATGTTTTCATACTTATCTCATATGCTAGTTTCAGATTTGCAAGGTCTTCACCATAATGATATTAGAGGAGGTTATTCAATGTAGTCACTGCATTTATTTTTCTTTCAAACTGCTGGAAACTAGTGAAATTTTCTTGAACATGAAATAACTTTCTCTAGTTTATCTAGAATTTTGGGCATCATCTCACTGATTCTAGTATCAGTATTTGTAACCCTTAAAGAAATTTTACTTTTAACAGCAGCCATTGTTTCTGAACTTACTATGTTGTAAGTATTGAACTATATTTTTATCTCCATTTACTGTTCTATGTGGGCTGACAAGGACATGCACTAAAACTAATTTGTTTGCGGTTAATCTTCTGTCTTTGCTATATAGCAAAACGCTTTCTATTATAATGTTTTTTTAGAAGTTTTACTGATGCTACGATAACTTGCCACAGGATGAGACTCTTCGGCATGCTGTTGAATTACACAAAGGAAGGAATTGGAAGAAAATAGGTTTCCTTCTTTTCATTGCCTGGTCTAATCCTCATTAGCTTTTAGTCGTAATTTGCTCTTCTGCTTGTCATTTATAATTTATCAATTAAGCATGGATATTAATTAGCTGCTCGCACATTAGTCCATTGAACTGTGATGCAATAGATATGGAAATAAGAATTGAGTTCTCTTGATGTTGTGGATGAGCCTTGATGAACTCATTATCATGTATATGGTTTATAATGCAAGAGTATTTGTATTCTGATGCTGAGATCATGTTTTGCTTCATGTGAACTAATAAAATGATGATAATTATTATTTATCTTTGACCGAGAGGCTCCAATAAAAAAATTCTATACTCTTTTTATAGCGATAGAATTTTTAAAAATTATAATACAGAGAAATGTATTTTCATAAATATGACATTGTGTGGTTCACCCAACGAGCGTAAGCAACTTGTTATCCAAAGCCTTTGGAAGCAAATATGCTTTCTTTATGTTGCTAAGAATAATTATCAATGAAACCTGCCATGTTTATAATATGGCCATTGGGATAGAGGTTTACAACAGCAATTGGGATAAATGTGTTTTTTTTCCTCTGAATATGCAATGTAAGATTTTTGGGTCTAGAATTTACAGTAAAAATCTAAATTTAATGCTATGATAATTTATGTGAGTTCAACATACAAATTTTCTGCGAAAGTAAGCCATGTAATGTCATTATTTCTACTAACGATAAATATAGGAAAATAACTGAAAACCAAATTTAAATACAAAAATATGATCTCTCAATAAAATTATTATTAATAAGAATATCATAAAATTGATTAAGATTTCATGAATGACAAATAATTAATAAAGATTATAGATCTTAATAATGTCATTCCCAATTTCAAAACAATCTCTAAACATTGGCGGAAAAAGAAGAAAAAAGAAAGAAAAAAAGAAGAAAGAAAATAGATAAATTTTGAAACCCCACACTTGAACAAGGAGATTGCTACCTCTAAAGATTTTCAGGTCTCAAGGAATTGATAAAAGAGGCTTACACATCCAAATTAAATTTTTTATATGCTGAAGATCTCTAGGCTTAGATCTCAATGAGAAGCGTTAGACATGATGTATAAAAATAATGAAGCTACTTAATGAAATCACTACAAAATAATGCCTCTGGAATAAGAAGGCCTAACAATTCCAAACATAAGCCTTTAGTAAAATCTTTCCAATAAAAAAAATCTTCAAATACACTAACAAACATGACACAACAAGATCTTACAAAAGGTTTCACGGAATCTCGATGTAACCTTAGTCGGCCATTCCACATGTAGATGCAAATATTTTCCCTGTAGAAATATGGCGCTAACATTCTTTGCTTTTAAATATGGATATGAATGCAAATAATTCAGCAAGGGGGTGACCAACTGAGGTTCAGGGAAGTAGAATGGAGTAATTGTGGTGGTGCAAATTAAAGTTGCATGTGGGTTCTGAGAAGATATAATTTTTTATATTTTTCAAACAGGAGGGGCCAATTGCTTCATGAGGAGAGAATAGGGTTGCTGGCGGTTGAGCTTGAAGGACAAGTTTATGTTGATTTAAAAACATTGCGAAGATCATGGGATATATAAAATAAAAACTCTAGTGATTATGATGGTGATGATGACTGTAATGCGCTACATCATATGTTTTGTTGGGCTTTTATGAATCAAATACTTTACATATTTATAAAGCTAAAACACATTATTGTAATACGTGAAATATATGCTTTATCATCCAAAACCTGAAATTTTTTTTACTAAGTGTAGAATAGGGCATCTATTATATAAAATGATCCAAAACTGTTCAAATAGGGAAATTATCTAAAAAATATTGTGCAGATAAATGCCAAAATCAAACTATTATCCAGAGAATTCGTGCAAATATTTTTTTTTGTCTTGAAACTTGCATTTCTCTTCATAACATTGAATAATTGGTCATAATTATAACAGAGATGTGATTGAGATTGCTGCTTTTTTGAGAATATGCAAGCTTAATGAATAGATCTGATATCTGAAACTCGCTACATGGCACAATCTTTTCCTTTAATTGCATTGGAAAGGCTTATTTTCCCTGTTTTCTTTTTTCTTTTTAAATTTTAAAAACAAAAGCTATGTGATTTTCTCTTAAAGGTCAAATGCTCTCTATAGATGGCCAAAGTCCTTGTTTGTGCACATATTTCCTGCTTGCATGTTATGCCCCTATATTTCAATGACAATTTCAGCAAATTAGTACAACGTTATTTTACAAACTAAATGTTCTATTTCTGGACAAAATTTCTGATTACAAGATGAGAATTATTAACCTTGATCTCTTTTAATTTATGTTCTGTGCAATGCGTTTTAGGATTATGATTTGGGTTCATGTTTCTTATTCAGCTGAATCTGTTCCGGGTAGGACTGAAGTGCAATGCCTGCATCGTTGGCAAAAGGTTCTTAATCCTAAACTTATCAAAGGACCATGGACTCCAGAGGTCTGTTATTGTATTTCTGTTCAATATAACAATTGTTCGAGTAGTAGTTTAGATTTGAAATATATTTCTGTTCTAATTTTCCTAACTTTATTCAGGAAGATAATGTCATCATTGAACTTGTTGCCAAGTATGGGCCAACAAAATGGTCTGTAATTGCAGGATCTCTTCCTGGGAGAATTGGAAAACAATGCCGAGAGAGGTACTTTTTACGTCTCCCAACTTTATGAGTCGGTTTACAAAAAATAAACGCATGTTCATTTTTATTTTTTGTTAATATATTGTAACTCCATCCTTTTTGCATTTTTTTGACTATCTTTAATGTTGATCTACCTGGAAGGGGAATGGTTTTAGTCTTTTGCAGGGAAGTTTGCTCGTCAGTATTACTAGTCTTCTTTAGTCTGTGGTAGCTTTTTGGTAGTATTGCATAAAAGGAATCTGCTTATCTTTTGGTGCATTTCCTTATCAACTTAATCAGTTCAAACGAACAGGCTGTTTGTAAGAAATTTTATATTTAGATTGTTTAAGTTCTATCTCTCAGATCCCAAACGGGCAAATTTAATAAGAAATAGTTGTAAATAAAACATGAAAAATATGAAATGGATTATTGCGTTGTTCATGGGGAATGATAATGATATATAATCCAAAAGAAGGATTGAATCAATAAGGAACAAAGGTGTTGTGGGAAAACAGTTTCTTTCCTCAATTTTGGTAAGAGAACAAACCGCGAATCACAACAAAGAAGATGCTGAAACACAAGAGCGACAAGCAAACGAGAGGATTTACGTGGTTCGGTCTTTTTGACCTACGTCCACGGGAGGAATCGAAATAATCCACTAAGACAAAGCAAGAAGTACTTAGGCTTTACATAGATGAGCTCTCATCTTCCATCGCCTCCCTTCACATCCAAGGCCTCCAAGATGCTCTCCTCACCTTTAACAGTTAGCACTCACACTCTCGAGTTCTTTTTCACTCTTACAAAACCCACACTAAAGCCTCCCTCATCTCATCTATTTATAGTAGATTAGATTACATTATAATATTCTATAAATAGATGAGGTGTAACCTTCGAGGATCGCATGGCTCACATGTCCACCCTTTAAGTCCTCCATCGCATGGTCTCCACGTGTCCTTTCACATGTCCTCTTTCCACGCATCGCCTCCACATGTCCTCTTCAGGGTCTTCCATGAAAAGTCAACAATGGAGAGCTAAAGTAAGTAGAAATTCTGAGAGTGCCACTTACCTGTAGTGACTAATCGGGGGTCAAAACAACAAATCTCCACTCGACCCTCGATTATCTTTGGAGTAGTGATTCCTCCACGTGGCCCCGAGGGCCCTCAGCCGATGGAAAAATTCACTAAGTTCGGACAAGTGTACGAACCTAGCTATGAGCGACGCCTGGTGAGCATATCGACGAGGTTCTCTTCGGTTGGTATCTTCTCTACCACTATTGAGCGCTTTAGCGACGACGTCCCTTACGAAATGAAGCTTCACATCTATGTGCTTGGATCTTTCATGAAATACTCGATTCTCGGTTAGGTGAATGGTGCTTTGGTTGTCGCAAAACACGGTTATCACCTTTTGATGTATCCAAGCTCTTCGACCATGCCCTTTAGCCACATAGCTTCTTGATTGCTTCGATCACGACGATATATTCAGCCTCCGTTGTTGAGAGGGCCACAGCTGATTGGAGGTTAGACTTCAACTGACTGCGATCGAAGACAGGTGAAGATGAATCCGTCGGTGACTTCCGCAGTGTCAATGCTTCCTGCGTAATCGGAATCTACGTAACCGACTACTTTTTCTTCTTTGTCTTCCGCGCTTTTGAAGAGTAGCCCCAATCGCTGGTGCTCTTAAGTATCTCGGGATCCATTTTAGTGCTTCCAGATGAGCCTGTCCCGGGCTCGCCATGAACTCGCTTACAATATCGACGGCGTAAGCTAAATGCGGTCCGCTACAAACCATACCATACATGATGCTACCAACCCCACCGGCGTAGGGGACACCCTCCATGTACCTTTTCTCCTCTTCGGTCTACGGTGCTTGAGAGTTCGATAGTACGAAGTGTTGGCCGATAGATGTTGCGACCTCGCTTAGCCTCGTGCATGTTGAACCTTGTTAGAACCTTCGAATATATGACTTTTGAGACAAGAATAAACTACACTTTTCTCGTCTCCGGTAATCTCCATACCTAGGATCTTTGTAGTCTGGTCCCAAGTCCTTCATGTCAAATTCGAATTGAGCATACTTTTGATCTTCCGGACTTCCTCCTTGCTCTGCCAGCTACTAACATATCATCCACATAAAGGAGCAAGTACGTACCGATTTCACCGTCTTGCCACTTCATGTACACACATCCGTCGTAGTCGCTTCGACAAAACCGATCTTTAGCATGAAATCATCGAATCGTTTGTACCATTGTCTTGGGCTTTGTTTCGGCTCATACAATCGCCTTCTTCAACGAATGAACTTTGTCCTTTGTCTCGAGTGTGTTGTACCCATCCAGTTGGTCCATGTAGATGGTTTCTTCAAGCTCTCCATGCGAGAACGCAGTCTTAACATCTAGCTGTTCTAATTCCGAGTTGAATTGAACTGCTAGTGCTTAAGACTATCCTAATCGAGCGATGCTTCACCGCAGGTGAGAAGATTTCGTTGAAGTCGATTCCTTCGACCTGTGTGAATCCCTTCTGCAACGAGTCCGGCTTTGCACTTGATCCTCTCGATCACAGCATGCCTTCCTTCTTCTTAAAGGTCCACTTGCAACCGATTACGCGTTTGTTCGTTGGTCGATCCACAAGTTCCTGGGCTTTGTTCTTCATCGGAGAAGTCGTTTCCTCATCCATTGCCTCTTCCCACTTGTGTCTTTCCTTGCTCTTCGGGGCTTCCTTAGAATAGCTTGGTTCTGCTTCTTCTATCACTTCAGTAACACTCGGAGCAAAGGAGATCATATACTGCATGGCCATATCTCTCGCGGCGGTCGATAGTTCTCCTTTGTCCGTCCCTTACTAAGTCGTAGTCGTCGGATCTTCTTTTACGGTTCGATCACTTGCTCGGTCTTCTCGCCACTTCGTCTTGATCGTTCACGATTGTCCTTTGATCGATCGAAAGTTTGTCGTTGTTGCGGCTCCACCTCGATTGACGAATCCTCGCTTAGTGACATCTGTTCACAGTAACATAGCTTTGCATATTTCCCATTTTGGACTCATCGAATGTCACATCCCTGCGATGATGCATTTTTGTTGATCTGAGCACCAAAGTTTGTAACCTTTGGTTCCGGTGGAGTATCCAGATGAAGATGCACTTAAGCCTCGCTTCCAGCTTATCCTGTCTAACGTGAGCGTATGCAATACATCCAAAGACTTTAAGATTATCATAGTTACTCGGTTTTCCGTACCACATCTCCGAAGGAGTCTTCATATCAACTAGTTGTCGATGGACATCCGTTGATAAGGTAGCGAGCGGTTGACACGAGCTCGCCTCGAAACTTTTGGGTAGACCCGCATTTAACGGCGATGCACCGCACTTTCTCTAGGAGAGTCTCGTTCATCCTCTCGGCTAGGTCGTTACGTTGAGGAGTGTTCGGACCGTCTTGTGTCTTGTGATGCCATTCCTCCTGCATGACTCCTTAACCTGCTGCGAACGAGTACTCAGCCATTGTCGGTTCTCGAAGTGCTTCGCTTTGCTCCCATCTTGTTTTCGGTGAGAGTTAACCGGTCACTCGAATCGTTGAAAAGCTTCATCTTTTATTTTTAGGATAAAGACCCATACCTTCTCGGTGTAGTCATCGATGATGGACATGAAGTACCTTCCTCCTCCATGAGTCCGAGTTCTAGTTGGGCCCCATGGAGCACTCGTGTACATAATCAGAGGTTTCTTTGATGTATGTATTCCGAGTGGAGAACTTCACTCCGGTGGCCTTCCCGAGTACGCATTGTTCGCGAATTCCGGTTCTTGACCCGATCTCCGCATAACGGGTTCTGCTTGGACGATCCTCGTAAGCCCCTTTCACTTACATGCCCCAGCCTCATGTGCCATAGTCCGGATCCGTCGAGCTCGATTGAACCGCATTTGAGAAGTTCCCGATCACGGTTTTCCAATTAGGGAGTATAGCGCATTCTTTCGACTCCTTTCATGACTATGAGAGAGCCCTTAGCTACTCGATACTGACTATTCTCCGCCTTGAATGAGTATCCATTCGACTCTAGCGTCCACTAAAGAAATCAAATTTCTTTTAAGTTCTAGGACGTACTCGACATGCTCTGCGATATCCGTTCGACTTCCATCGAACATCTTTATTCCGATTGTCCCGCTGTCGATTACCCTGCAAGCTTTATTATCTCCAAGTAGAACAGACCCACCATTTTCTAGTTGCAGTGACTCGAACCAGTCTTTGTGAGGACACGTGTGAAAAGAGCACCCTGAGTCGAGGATCCACTCCTTGCTGGATTCAGATTTTGTGATCACCGGAGCTTCGATTCGAATCATAGCCGTCCGAGACTATGCTTGCTTCTCCGAATCTTTAGGCTTCTCCGAAAGCCTTCTTTCTATCCGGACGATCCTTCTTAAAATGACCTTCCGCATGGCAATGGTAGCACTTGTAGGATCTCTTAGAAGACCGACCTCTAACGTTTCTTCCGGACCTTGATCCGCTCCGGTCACTTTTATATCCTTTATTGCTCGATCTTCCTCTAACCATCGATCGTCTCCACTGGTTTCCTCCTTCATGTTGTGCTTCTTCTGAAGTTCTTTGGCTCTGATTAATGATTGAACCTCTTCCAGAGTAATCGTTTGCGCCCTTTCATAGAGCATCGCATCCTTGAACTGCTCGTAGCTCTTAGGAATAGAGTTTAGCAACAGCAGCGCCTTGTCCTCGTCATCCATCTTGACGTCGATGTTCTCAAGATCATCTATGATCTTGTTGAACTCGTCTATCCGCTCTGAGACTAATTTGTCTTCGTGCATTTTGAAAGAGCATAAGCGCTGTTTCGAAATAGCTGTATTAGCCGGGGACTTGGTCGGGTAGAGTACTCGAGTTTGGCCCAGAGCGCTCGAGCCGTTGTCTCCCTCGACACCTCCCTCGAACCTTGTCGCCTAAGCTCGAGATTATCAAACTATGAGCTTTCTCCAGGCATGCCGATCTTCTCTTTCTCGTCATGTCGGCCGGCGGTGCCGCTCGGCCTCTGCAGGAGCTTCGCGACACCCTGCTGAACCAGGTAGGGCTCTCATCTTTACTCTCCACGAGCCGAAGTCGTTCTTTCCCGTGAATTTCTCGATGTCGAATTTGGTGGAACCCATTGTCCCCGCCAAACACCTCTTCTTGCTGCGATTTCTTGGGTGCGATTCCTCCGACTAAGATGTGTCGAGATTTTCCCACAGACGACGCCAATTGTTGTGGGAAAAACACTCTCTTTCTCTTTCTTTCCTCAATTTTGGTAAGAGAACAAACCGCAAATCACAACAAAGAAGATGCAAACACAAGAGCACAAGCAAACAAGAGGATTTACGTGGTTCGGTCTTTTTGACCTACGTCCACGGGAGGGAATCGAAATAATTCACTAAGACAAGAACAAGAAATCTTAGCTTTACATAAATGAGCCCTCATCTTCCATGGCCTCCCTTCACATCCGAGGCCTCCAAGATGCTCTCCTCACCCTTAATAAGCCTAGCTCGCACTCCTCGAGTTCTTTTCACTCTTACAAAACCCACACTAAAGCCTCCCTCATCTCATCTATTTATAGTAGATTAGATTACATTATAATATTCTATAAATAGATGAGGTGTAACCTTCGAGGATCGCATTGGCTTCCACATGTCCACCCTTTAGAGTCCTCCATCGCATGGTCTCCACGTGTCCTTTCACATGTCCTCTTTCCACCGCATGGCCTCCAAATGTCCTCTTCTAGGGTATTCCATGAAAAGTCAATAATGGAGGCTTAAAGTAAGTAGAAATTTACAAGAGTGCCACTTACCTTAGTGACTAATTGGGGGTCAAAACAACAAAAGGCTTATTTGTTTTTATAACCAATCGTCACATCTTAGATACAACTCCCTTACTTTATTTTTCCTGACCCATTTATTACACAAGATTTCATTCTAGTTCATGAGTAAGTATTATGTTAACATCTTTTGAGGCATTCAACCAAATGAACATATCCATGGGAACCATCAAATTTCATTTTATGTTTTACCTTATATTGAAGCCTAGCGTGATAATGAGCTTAATAAGATAGAGGTCCATATGGAGTTCTGATCATATATGCTACAGTTAGTAACCTCTTTTATTTTTTAGCTTGTTTTTTTTGCTTCATGTAGTATATGTTTCTTCTTAGAAGGATTGCTATAGGAATCATTTTCCTAGGGTTTCTTAGGTAGTGTTTGTTTCAAGAGGTAACATCTTTGTGATTTTGAGTGAATTTGATGGGAGGATGTCATAGAGTTAAGGTTTTTTTTAACACATGAAATCAAAATTCAAAATTCAAAATTCATGTATCATTAATTAAATAAGTATTCATTTCTTTTGATGGAAAAAAAAAATTGCTACATTCTCTTAAATTAAAATCTCACCTACATAGAATTTCCGTATCAATGAACTACACATTGATCTAAAATAATAGTGGATCAGATTTAGATTGTATGAGATATGACAAACTTTAATTCCAAAAACATATTAATAACTAAAAGTTTAGAATAAAAAAAATTAAGAAAATATTTCACTAGGTTTACTTCGGAAGTTAGTAATCACCACTTACACGTCACTAAAAAGATAGGCATCTGGTTGACCCTTAAGTACATGGAGCAAACAAAAAAATCATAATAAATTACAACTCATGTATGTCTTAGTGTTTTTTATTGATTTAGAAAAAACTTACGACAAAGTTCAATAGAAGTCTTTTGGAGAGTTCTAAAGAAGAAATGTGTTGATATGACTAAAGACTCATTTGGCACAGTTGTGGGGGAGCGGCGTGGCTTGGGCTGCTGTTTTTGTTCGTTTGGCGCGGCGGCGGAGGAGCGACATAGGCAGAAATCAGTAAAAACGAGCCGCGGATTATAACCTGCTGCCGGCTTTTCGCGTGTGCTTGTTTACTTTGCTGTCTTTATCCCCTCTTGTCTAACTTCTGCGAAAAGGTTCTCCCCTCCCGTCGACGGTGCCGTTCGCTCCTCTCCGGTCTTCTCCCTCCTCTTCCCCCTCTTCTCTGGTTTCCTTGAGTACTCTTCCCCTTCTCCTCCTCTCTTTGCATGTGTTATGCTTATCTTCTTCTCTTTTCACAACCACGAAAAATATGTTTTGGTTTCTGTATGCACATCGGCTTGTTGGATTTGTTGGATTTTATTGGCTTTGGGTCGGATTCGTTTGTATATATTACATTTGGGTTGGATTCATTTGGACGTGCAACAGATTGTTGGATTTCGGTGGCTTTTGGTTTGTGTTTAACATCTATTACAGTGGCTAAAATGTCTTGTTGGATTAACTATAATTTTTGTTGGAATTGTGTTGGTTTTGGAGTGTGGATGTTCTAAACTTTTGTTCTGTTTTGATATGAATTTTTGCTTCTGAAGTATCAAATATGTAGCTGTCATGTTCTGTTTTAAACAGTTATACTAAACATGGACAAAATTGAAAACAACTGCCTCAAAGCTGCTTTCACACAGTTGTAACAAACATACAACCAGCTTCCCCGCAACAACTTTCTGGGAGTACAGATTACAGATTGAAAAGTTGGTAGTTCGCAATGTGTCCAAAACGACTTTTATACTCAAGTCATTAAAGATATGTATACTAGAGTTGTTACTTGTGTTCAAACAATAAGATGATTGACAAAGTATTTTCCTATTTTAGCTAGATTATATTAGGGATTGGCTTTAAGCCCATATTTTTTTGCTTTACTTATGGATGCTCTTATTAGACATTTACAGGAGGATGTACATTGGTGCATACCTTTCAGTGATGATATCCTTCTTGTGGATTAGACTAGAGAAAGAGTTGAGGAAAATCTCTAATTATGTAGTGTCTACATTGGAGTCTAAAGGCCTTCGTTTGAGTAGATCTAAAACTGAATACATGGAATGTAATTTTAGTAGTAGTAGCTCTAGTGGCATAGTTGTAACTATGGGCAATCAAATCATTAAAAGGTATGAATGTTTTAGATATCTCGAGTCTATTGTTCAAAGTGATGGTGATATAGATTTGAGAGCGGCGGGGGGGGGGGGGTGTTATTAGTAGAAGTGGAGGAATGCATCGGGCCTATTATGCGGTAGAGAAATAATGCTTAGATTTAGGAAAATTTTATAAGATAGTAGTGAGTACCGCAATGCTCTATGACGCAGAATGTTGACCTTTAAAAGAGAAGCACTAAACAAAAGTTAAGTGTTGTTGAGATGAGAATGTTTAGGCGGATGAGTGGCTTGACACTTAGAGGCAAAATGCGAAATGAATATATCCTTGATAGGAGAGTAGATGAATATATACAGTGGCGTACAAGATTAGAGATAGTCATTTTAGATGGTTTGTTCACATTAAACTTCAACTATCTGATGACCCGATTAGGAGAGTAGATGTTTTAGGTTTGATTTGTGTTAAGAAAGGCAGAGGTAGGCCTAAAAAGACTCGGGCATACTGTATAAAAAGAATCTTAATCTATTAGAATTAAATGAAACTATGATACTCAATAGTATGCAATGGAGGAAAAGGATTCGTGCATACCTCACTTAGTCGGATAAAAGCTTCTTGTTGTTGTTATCATGTTTATATTCCTCAAGTACCCTATATTTGTAATGATAAAATCCCTCCAAATAATAGAAATAGCAAATCAAAGTTGATAGGCCAAAACTCAGACGAAGTCCAATTCACTTTCAGATGTGAAAGCTTCACATGAATCCCATTCAACAATATCTACAAACATATGCTCATGTAATGTATAATAATTGCACACATAAACTTACATAAAGTTGTATGAGTAGGTGTGGTGAAAGAATTTAAAAATACTTGAGATTATTTAAAACTGCATAAGTGGAGGAATGCATCGGGCCTATTATGTGGCAGAGAAATAATGCTTAGATTTAGGAAAATTTTATAAGATAGTAGTGAGTACCGCAATGCTCTATGACGCAGAATGTTGACCTTTAAAAGAGAAGCACTAAACAAAACTTAAGTGTTGTTGAGATGAGAATGTTTAGGTGGATGAGTGGCTTGACACTTAGAGACAAAATGCGAAATGAATATATCCTTGATAGGAGAGTAGATGAATATATACAGTGGCGTACAAGATTAGAGATAGTCATTTTAGATGGTTTGTTCACATTAAACTTCAACTATCTGATGACCCGATTAGGAGAGTAGATGTTTTAGGTTTGACTTGTGTTAAGAAAGGCAGAGGTAGGCCTAAAAAGACTCGGGCATACTGTATAAAAAGAATCTTAATCTATTAGAATTAAATGAAACTATGATACTCAATAGTATGCAATGGAGGAAAAGGATTCGTGCAGACCTCACTTAGTCGGATAAAAGCTTCTTGTTGTTGTTATCATGTTTATATTCCTCAAGTACCCTATATTTGTAATGATAAAATCCCTCCAAATAATAGAAATAGCAAATCAAAGTTGATAGGCCAAAACTCAGACGAAGTCCAATTCACTTTCAGATGTGAAAGCTTCACATGAATCCCATTCAACAATATCTACAAACATATGCTCATGTAATGTATAATAATTGCACGCATAAACTTACATAAAGTTGTATGAGTAGGTGTGGTGAAAGAATTTAAAAATACTTGAGATTATTTAAAACTGCATAAGTGGAGGAATGCATCGGGCCTATTATGTGGCAGAGAAATAATGCTTAGATTTAGGAAAATTTTATAAGATAGTAGTGAGTACCGCAATGCTCTATGACGCAGAATGTTGACCTTTAAAAGAGAAGCACTAAACAAAACTTAAGTGTTGTTGAGATGAGAATGTTTAGGTGGATGAGTGGCTTGACACTTAGAGACAAAATGCGAAATGAATATATCCTTGATAGGAGAGTAGATGAATATATACAGTGGCGTACAAGATTAGAGATAGTCATTTTAGATGGTTTGTTCACATTAAACGTCAACTATCGATGACCCGATTAGGAGAGTAGATGTTTTAGGTTTGACTTGTGTTAAGAAAGGCAGAGGTAGGCCTAAAAAGACTCGGGCATACTGTATAAAAAGAATCTTAATCTATTAGAATTAAATGAAACTATGATACTCAATAGTATGCAATGGAGGAAAAGGATTCGTGCAGACCTCACTTAGTCGGATAAAAGCTTCTTGTTGTTGTTATCATGTTTATATTCCTCAAGTACCCTATATTTGTAATGATAAAATCCCTCCAAATAATAGAAATAGCAAATCAAAGTTGATAGGCCAAAACTCGGACGAAGTCCAATTCACACGTCGGATGTGAAAGCTTCACATGAATCCCATTCAACAATATCTACAAACATATGCTCATGTAATGTATAATAATTGCACACATAAACTTACATAAAGTTGTATGAGTAGGTGTGGTGAAAGAATTTAAAAATACTTGAGATTATTTAAAACTGCATAAGTGGAGGAATGCATCGGGCCTATTATGTGGCAGAGAAGTAATGCTTAGACTTAGCAAAATTTTATAAGATTGTAGTGAGTACCGCAATGCTCTATAACGCAAAATGTTGACCTTTAAAAGAGAAGTATTAAACAAAAGTTAAGTGTTGTTGAGATGAGAATGCTTAGGTTGGCTTGACACTTAGAGACAAAATGCGAAATGAATATATCCTTGATAGGAGAGTAGATGAATATATCCAGTGGCGTACAAGATTAGAGATAGTCATTTTAGATGGTTTATTCACGTTAAACGTCAACTGTCTGATGACCCGATTAGGAGAGTAGATGTTTTAGGTTGTGTTAAGAAAGACAGAGGTAGGCCTAAAAAGACTCGGGCATGCTGTATAAAAATAATCTTAATCTATTAGAATTAAATGAAACTATGATACTCAATAGTACGCAATGGAGGAAAAGCATTCGTGCAGACCTCACTTAGTCGGATAAAAGCTTGTTGTTGTTGTCATCATGTTTATATTCCTCAAGTACCCTGTATTTGTAATGATAAAATCCCTCCAAATAATAGAAATAGCAAAGCAAAGTTGATAGGCCAAAACTCAGACGAAGTCCAATTCACTGTCAGATGTGAAAGCTTCACGTGAATCCCATTCAACAATATCTACAAACATATGCTCATGTAATGTATAATAATTGCACACATAAATTTACATAAAGTTGTATGAGTAGGTGTGGTGAAACAATTTAAAAATACTTGAGATTATTTAAAACTGCATAAGAAGCTATAACAGTAAAATTTGACATTCATGAACTGAGTTGCTAGTCACAAGAAACAGTGGATGCCATACTAAAAATTTAAGGATCGATACTTCTGTGATGAAATGCAATTTTGGGCCCAAAACAATATAACTCGAGTCTCAACATTATTGTCCAGTTTGATTCGTGGCCCTTTAAGAATATTTGGCCTGACATCCACATCAACTAGATCTTCATATATATAGCAATGAAGAGAGGTTGAATTGAACTGGAAAAATTGAAAATAACTACCAAAATTAAACCAAAGCAACATAGGGAACTAATCTAAAAGGAGGGAATGAAGGCTTAATACATCAGAGAAAAAAACTCAATTCTTGTAGGTATCATCATATGTGTGAATGAAATTACTAAGTTGAAAATTTGAAAATCAAAGAAACCACTGACATAAATCAACCGAAGCAAAATGAAAACTTAAAATGTCATGCCATGTTTATCATACCATTGTATGTGACATTTTTGGTATCCAGCATAAGTATTTGATAAAGTTTCATTTTTGGATCAATATTTGTTGGATTGTAGTGAGAATTAGTCGATTAATTCCTTAGGTGGAATGAGAAAAATCTAGGCATTGGTGTTCAAATCATAAAATAATGTCAGCTCTGATACTTTGAAGATTATATTAATAATTAAAATTTCTAGAATTTTTAACTTGAAAACCTTCATTTCGAATTTATTAAATATTACTCACAATGAATTATGTTCTCTTAGTCAAACAGATGGAGTTTTAAAATTTAAGTTTTCTTTAAGATAATTGTGATTCCTGGATCTTTTAAAATATTAATACAATATAAATCTATCCATAAAACTCTCTTTATGAGTTTACGAATAAAAACTACAAAGAAAAGTCACCTTATAAGGTTAAGTTTCGTTTATAATTAATGAACGGTTGTGTTATTATGTTGTTTAGTTGATGTATCAACTATAATAGACATGATTTTTCTAATGTCACTTTTAGATGCAACTTAAGATTTTAAAAAAATCATCTGCAGAATCATATTGTATTTGGAAATATTTATTCGCATCTAATAGATCATACAAATTTTTGTGATCAATAATTTCTTCAGTAGGAAAAAAATTGGACCCAAGATTCTTGTGTTGGTGTGGGTTTGATAAGCTTCAGAGAATATGCTAAAGTTTTTTTCTTTAGAAACATTAACTAATGTTGGGTATTCTTAATAGGACAGTAGCTATTATATTACTCAATTTTTATAGCTTTGTTTAAGCCTTTTATGGTATTTTTGATGAATTATAGCTTGATTCATCTTTAATTTCTCGCCTAGGATCTTTTAATAAAGTAGACAGTGATAACATAATAATCTAGAACCATAATTTTTGGTTTTAAGATCTTCAAGCCTTGCATAATATATACTATAGTCACTTTTTTTATAATTCTTAAATTTTAGTATACAATTGACACTTATAATTACTAAGTGATAAATATTTCTCTTTAAGTTTATATTTCTTATTAGGTCATATAGATATTGTTTCACATGCAATACTTCGCCAAAATTGTTAAGCACATTCTGTAGTTTTGATTTAACAAATTCAATTCACTAAGAATCATATATATGGTATCGTAACTTCAAAAAAAAAAAAAAAAAAAAAAAATCTAAATTGTCAATCCAGTTTGATCCCTAGGTTCTTACTTCTCAAATGCAGTGATGTCATTCTAAATGTTTTGATTGCCATATTATAATTGGTTAGAATCATTAGCTTACTCAATTTAATTGCATTATGCTGTTATTTTGTCAATTAACAGTATTACTATGTTTTACTAGTTGATTTGATGATGCGAACTTAAACTATGGCATGAAATATGATGCAGAATATCTTTAGTGTTTTGTAATACAATTCTATGATGTAGTGCATGAAGCTCTGCACCCGAGACAATTTATTTATTTTTATGAATACTGGAAATATGTAAAATCATTGCAAATGGTAAATTAATGGCTACATCACTAAAAATTTAACAGAGAAATCTTGTATCAATAAAAATCAAAACCGCAGAAAACACATATTGTGAAATTTGAACCAAAATCAATATTGCAGGAATACCAAGAACTAAGAATAACAATTCAGTTCTCATTCCCGTATCAGAAGGTGGCTTCTCTGAAGGTTGGTAGTTAATATTAGCACATTGCTAGAAAATTTTTATCCAATGAACATTTAGGCATTGAGGAAACAATTTATTTAAAAGAAATTATTATTGGAACTGATATTACCTATTTTTTGTGACCATAAATTCCTCCTTCAAAAACCAAATAAAATCTTAGATTTAAGTCAGTCAAATCTATGCTGAAGGCACATTGAGAACTGCTGTAGAAGACTCCATAAATCACATATCCACAATTCTCAAAAGCTATTCTCAACTAATTCACAATAACTGCCTATAGGAAATGTACACAAAGATGTGTGAATAGTTGAGGGAAAAGCATGAGGGAATCCCATAAAATCATGGGAAGAGCAGCGCTGTAAATCTCGTCAAATACAAACAAAATAAGGACAAGCCAAAGAGGAGATCCTGTAATGTAAACTAGGATTGTTTTTTGGTGTTGAAAGGTGTAATTCAGGCTCAAAATAGTGGAACCCATTTCGCAGTATTACGGTCCATTTCAAATCATGGCCCAACAAGAATTTCTGGTCCAACAAAGAACCCACATCAACCAGGCCTCCACATAGAGCAATGAATAAAAGCTGAATTTGACTGAGGAAACTGAAAAACAATGCCAAAATAGAATCGAACTTGTGAGAAGAAAGACTTAGTTAGCGAGTACAACCTGTTCTCTTAGATATTATCATAGGTATGATTAAAAAATACTAATCCTAAAAATTATAAAAATGAAAGAAACGGCTTTGTTGATGTCAATTAAAGTAAATTCAAAACTTAGAATGCTATTTTGCTCGTCTTCAATGATCTTTTATTTTCGATGCCAGTTTTGAGATTTGCATATGAAGTTGAGTATTTTCACGTATTTAATTTTTGTTTTTCACGATTGTGTTATTGAAAGTTAGTACACTTTAACCAATGCTACTTCTAAATATTGGCCTTTCTATTGCAAAATTTCTGCTCTGTATTTTGGTTGTTCTCTGTGGTTTTGTTGCTCCACTTTCAATGAAATTCTTGGAAGGTTAATGTTAAAATTATGAATATGATCTCCCCAGAAACCTCTAACAATCTTAGATCTACACACAGTCTGATTGATTATTCCGTCAAACATTTTTCTCTACTAGAAGTCATTCATTTGTAATGGAGTATTTTCTTTAAGGGGGTAGGGGTGGGTAACTGTTTCAATCTTCTTTAGAGATGTTCATCTGCTCCTTCTTGCTAACTGATGATTTAATTTTTTGAAGGTGGCATAATCATTTAAATCCTGAGATCAGGAAAGATGCTTGGACTTCTGAGGAGGAGCTCGAACTCTTGAAAGCTCACCTTCAATATGGGAATAAGTGGGCCGAAATTGCAAAGGTGTTACCTGGAAGGTATTGATTCTTTAATTAAAGTAACCTGATGATTTATTTGTTGTTCTCTGCAAATTTTAATATTATTGCTACCTTGTCTTTTTGCCTTTACATTTTGCTGCTTTTGTCATGCTGTCTGACACATTTATTATGGATCAGTTTATGTTGGTTAAAACCTCCTTTTTGTTTATCCATATATATATATATATATACATACATACATACATACATACATACATACATACATACATACATACATACATACATATTGAAATTTTGAATAATGCGGAATAAAGCTGAATTAAATAGGAACATTTTCATTGATATGAAGGTGGGTATAAATAACCCTTTATATGAATCTTAAAATAGGAAAAATAATTAAAAAAAAATAATATGAAAGGAAAGATATATCACATGATATCTCCAATTAATCAATTCACATTACTTATTTTGAAATAAAAGAAAAATACATAAAATAGGAAGGTCTAAAATAGGGAACGAAATAATTCCTAATCCCAGAAAATAAATATTAAATAGGAAAGAAAATAACTCTTAATTGAGGCAATAAATATAAAATATGAAATGAAATGATTCCTAATCTAAGGAAATAATTTATTCCTCATAACTTCTCACAAGAATAAATTATTTCTTAATATAACTTCTAACACTCATTCTTAAATTGAAATATAGTTGAAAATTATGTTTAGCTTGGATTTGAAAACATCAAGCAATGGGCGAGGGAGATCCCGTGAAGTAGAATTTGAAGTCTTTATTCCATATTATTGTTGACTTTAACTGTAGTTCCTACAGTGTCTGTACGTAGGCGGAAGACTCCTACAAATAATGTTGTAGGGGATTTTATGGGGAAATAGACAACTGTTGTTGTCTTTGACTGTAGTTCCTGCAGTGTCTGTAGGTAGCCAAAATGCTTCTACACGTAATGCTGCACGGGAGTTTGCAGAAAAGGAGATAACCTGTAAGAAACTGTTGTTGTCTTTGACAACAGTTCGTGCAATGTTTGCAGATAGGCAAAATGCTCCTACAAGCAAATACTATAGGGGAGTTTGCGGGAAAGTAAACAACCTTCAGGAAAAAAAACTAGGAAAACATTCCGAAGGAGGGCCTGCGAATCTTCCTCAAGAAGCCTAGTATCAGCTAGGATGTAGAACAGTGGTAGGAGAAGATTGCTGTTGTAAGGCTGCAGGAAACCTGGACAATTGGAGGAAATTAGGGAAGCCGGACTGCTGGAAATCAGAAAGTCTGACTACTACAGGGAGCATGTGCCAAAAAATAGCGTGAAGGACTTCCAGGAAAATACCGCTCCTCCAACAGTAGGGACTTGCAAAAAATAAGGGAAGTCGGATTGCTGGAAAGATAAAGTCGCCCCTGCCCATGCTCTGCACGACAAAGAAATGGTCGCGACGCTGGGATTTCTCTGCAGGGAAGTAGGGCAAGCACCGCAATTGAAAGGAGGGTAGATTGGATTTTCCCTCTCTAGAAGCGGGATTTGTGCTCGATTGAGGGCTGCCGTAGGCGAGGGAGAGATTTTGCACTGTAAAAAGGAGAACACTCTCTCAGGATTTCCCCACTTCATTACAACCGCAATTCCTGGTGTGTGGAGGCCACCGAGTCCGTTGGCTTTGGCTATAAGAGGACCGATGGCTAGGGCATGAAACCTGGCTCTGATATCATGTTAAAATTTAGAATAATGTGGAATAAAACATAATTAAATGGGATTATTTTCATTGATACGAAGGGGGGTATAAATAATCTTTTACATGAATCTTAGAGTAAGGAAGATAAAAGGAATAATATGAAAGAAAAGATATACCACCTAATATCTCCAATTAATCAATTCATATTATTTATTTAGAGACAAATGGAAATAACATAAAATAGGAAAGCCTAAAATATGAACTAAAATATGAAAGTAAATAACTCCTATAAAATATTGAAGGTAAGGAAATGAATATAAATGTCCTAATCTAAGAAAATAATTTATTTTTCATAACTTCTCACAAAGAATAAATTATTTCTTAATATAATTTCTAACAATATATATATCTTATTATATTATATTTAATATTGTCAGTCTGTTTAAATCAACATTTTCACATTTAAGTACTGCATATTTATTATTGTCTGAATTAGAACCTATGGAAAACAGTCATTTATTTGTCTAGTCTGTATTATCTTGTTGATAATATACTTTTTCAAATGAAAAGTTGAAGTCTGTAATGTAAGGTATGCTTTTCCCTTGGCCTTTCAAAGGGAGAAACACAATAAGCATGCCTCTAGCAGGATTGGGTGCTGTCAACAGTATCAGCCATTTACTGCCATATCTCTGCTATTTAGAGAAACTTAAAATCTTAATACTTCTCTTGAAGATTTTTCCTTAGACTCGTTTCCTTCTGTCCTTTCAGATTCTTTCAATTTGTCCTCCGTGACATACTTGAAATTTGTAACTTCACTTGCACAATATTTCTTGCTCAGTTTCGCAATTTTATCATGTCTCTTTTAAAAGCTGGCTTGCCGAGTGAAGAGGTTTCTTTTGCTTGTAGGGACAAAAGGTTTAGATCAGATTTTATAAAGTACAAACGGTATTGCACGCTTTAGGTATTCAACAATTCAACATGATTTTCTACATAAAAATAGCCATGTTTGATGGTATTGCAGAGACCTAGAAGTAATGCCAAAATATCTGTTACGTGAGATGGGATTTATTGTGTGGTATAATGCCAATTCTTGTTCATGATTTCACTCTTAGCATATCCTTTTGTCTTATCGATCATTGCAGGAAGGGTTTTCAAACAATTGTAAGGCTTGCATGGTAATGCTAAGGCTATACTATTTTGTTTTGTACAATTTGGTGTGAAATAAAATCATGACCACTCTTATTCCAGTCTATTGTGCATGTAAACTCATGACCACTCTTCCAAGTCTATTGTGCATGTAAAGTCATCACCACTCTTATCCAGGTCTATTGTGCATGTAAAGCACTAATCATGGAGAATGGGAGGTGTAGAAGTTGTTGGGAGCTTTGGGAGCTTTAGGGTAACCAAAGGTTGTTTTCCATTTTTAGTTTTTTTCCTAGTACCATTCTAAAACTTTCAGTGTCAACTCCATTCAA
The DNA here is from genome assembly GCA_022702705.1 of Papilionanthe hookeriana x Papilionanthe teres. Taxonomy (NCBI): domain Eukaryota; kingdom Viridiplantae; phylum Streptophyta; class Magnoliopsida; order Asparagales; family Orchidaceae; genus Papilionanthe; species Papilionanthe hookeriana x Papilionanthe teres. Next base: position 25,544,393 of record CM040421.1, read on the forward strand.
AGAAGCACAATTCTCCGATTCATGAGTTTTCAAAAAGTGAATCTTTGAGTTATCATCAGGAACAAATCCCCATCTTCTATTTGATTATGGCCATGCAAAAGTGGAGTGGGATTAATTTGCATAAATCTATTTCCTTCCTGTAGGTCAAGCGACAATTTAGGGTTATTTTGTTTGATGAACAGGACTTGTAAGGATGCTAGGATCCACACCAGAATTAATACATATTGTCTCATTACCACCTCTTTAATTTTAAGTAGAGTAGCTTTGTCACATCCACACTCAAGCTAGTCCCAGCTAGGGATATATAACCTTCTTGGTTAAGCGGATGTGAAGGTAGAGATCCCTCAACGACATTAGGATTACCAATATTTTAGAGATTTATCCAAGTTAATCAAGGAATCATCCGGAGATGCAAGCTGAATGGGGTTAGCTTTTTCTTTACCAGGATTAGGAACTAGGCTACCAGACGACAAACCATTGAGAGTCTTAACAGGGACTGAGGAGCTGGTCATCAGAACCAACATCAAACATCAACCAACTTCTCCATAACTTCATTGCTATTATTTATAATTGAGATGTAAGATAAGACATTCAAATAATAAATGACCATATGTTTTGCAGTGGGAACAAAAAAGATGGATGTTTTTAAATTCAATATTCAGAGAGTTATCCGAGTTAATCAAGGAATTATCCAGAAATGCAAGCTGATTGTGGTCAGCTTTTTCCTTACCAGGATTAGGAACAAAGCTACCAGATGTCAAAGCATTGAGCATCTTAACATTATCCAGTCTAGAGGGATTGAGGAGCTGGTCATCAGAATCAATATCAGCTAACTTATCCACTACTTTATTGCTATTATTTTATAAGTGAGGATGTAAGATAAAATATTCAGATAATGAATGACCATATATTTTGCAGTGGGAATAAAAAATAGATGTTTTTAACATCAATATTCAGAGAGTTATCCCAGTTAATCAAGGAGTTATTTTGAAATGCAAGCTGAATGGGGTTCATTTTTTTCCTTACCAGGAAAAAACTGAACCATTGAGCATCTGAACATCATCCTGTACATAGGGATTGAGGAGTTGGTTATCAGAACCAAAATCAACTAACTTATCCATAACTTTATTACTATGAGTTTTAAGTGAGGATGTAAGATAAAACATTCAAATAACGAATGGCCATATATTTTGCAGTGGCAATAAAAAAGAGGATGCTTGTGAAGAAGGCAATGAATTGTATCAAATTTTGTAAAAATCCGTGATAGTTTCTACAACAAATCGTATCAAATTGGTATCATAACAAGATTTCTGAAAAATAACCCCTCGGGATAGTCCTACAGCCGCGATTAAAGCTTGCGAAGAAGGCAACGATGCAACATAGGAGGCAGGATAGTAGATTGTGACATGGGAAAGGAAAGGATCGCGGCATACAATGATTTCGTGACTTCACTTCGAGAAATTACCGCACGGTTGGAACAACAATCTTGATTGGGAAGAATCGTGGCATACCTAGAACCGAAACAAACCTCCTTCCGCTCTGCACTTGTGTGAAGCAGTCGCCAGTAGTGCTTCAACTATGGGATCACTACTTAGAGTGACGAGACGCCCTTTCCTCCTAGTAAGCGACCAAACTAGCTACTAAGCTACTCCACCATCGTGGGGTACAGAGGCCCGAAACTCCATCTTCTTGCCATTGTCCTATCGCCTTCGTGACCGAACACTACGATACAATCGTTTTCAGGGCTTGCTGTCGTGACCTAAGCCTCGAGATAAGATCGCTATTAAAGTTATTTGGGAAACATAAGGGATTGCATAATACATTCATCCCTGTCACACCGAACCGCGCCAAACATACTAGATCTGAACGAGCAGAGAAGGCTGTAACTGGATAGAGCGTGCCCTAATCGTGACCCTAGAAGTCGGTGACCAGATCTGGGACCAAATATGCCCTAGTATCAGGAAGGAATGACTATCAAGTAAATAGACAATTTGGAGAAAAAAGTGGAGGAAGAAGTGGAGCAACTCAGATCGAGAGTGGAAGAAATGTTTGCTGTCTTAGAAAATTGGTCTTCCATAGAAATCCGAATAGGGAACGAATTTGATAGCATAGAAGAAATGCAAGAGAGGATGAAGAAATACATAGAGTTGCAATCCAAGAACCCACCGGCAACTTAATTTGTAAACCCTAACCAAAGTGTATAACTAGAGAATCTGTGGCAAGATTGAAAGAATAAGAGATCAAAAGTGATAAATGTGGAGGAAAACATCCACCATCACGAACCTCCTTTCAAGGCGCCAATTAGGGGTGGATTAGAGATTTCTGATGGAGGCGATTGGTTGAAATATGGAGAAGGGGTTATATTAGAGGTGTGGAACAACATGAAGAAGCAGAGAAGGGATATGACTACGGTTGAAGGAGGGAGTTTTACTCTCAATACATGGGGGGAAACAACAGAGGAAAAGGAAGTTGGGGTGGAGTTGTTAGAGTTAGAAAATTGAAGATGTCGATCTTCGAGGAGGAAGTCACATATGGGTGGGTATATCGGGTGGATAGATACTTCGCGGTAAATTAGTTAGATGGGGAGGAGAAACTCATGGAGGCAAGATTGTGTTTGGAGGGGAAAGTCTTAGTCTGTTTTCAGTGGAGGGAGGCTAGATACCCGATTCGTTCGTGGGATGAATTTAAGGATTGTTTGTTGGAATGTTTCCGAGCCATTCGGGAATGAGACCTACACGAGCAATTCTAGTCTTGACTCGGGAGGGGATGGTAATGCAATACACGGAGAGATTTGAATTATTGTCAGGACGACTTTGGGAAATTTCTGAAGCAGGACTGGAGGGGAATTTCATGAAGGGCTTAAAACCCGACATATGAGCAGCAATATGACTAATAAGTCTGCGGGGATTGAGGAAGATGATGAAGCTAGCCCAGATGGTGGAAGACAAGAACCAGATGAAGAAAGCTAACAGGAGCAACACAAATGCAATGTCGTACGGAATTGTTGCAACCGCAACATGCCAAAAGTTCAGATAGTGGACGTCCAGAGGGAGACTGCTTGGGACACAAATAATGGATCACGACCGAGGGCAATACTCAAGCACTTTATAACGATAGAGTTTCGGGAGAAGTGAGCCAAGGGGTTTTATTTTCAGTGTGATGAGAAGTTTGCCCCAAGAAACCGTTGTAAGGACCGAAGATTACATGTTCTCATAGATATAGGGCGAGGAATCAGAGAATGAAGAAATAGAGACAGTTGTGGGGTGTAAAAAGGAACACTTTCACTTTTTCTCACCTTGAGAACAATTTGTCTTTTCTTTAGGGGGGAGTATTGTTATGATGACACCTATTCTAAGGGCAAATTTGTCTTTTGTACACCTAAAGGTAATTTAATCTTTTATTATTATCATTGTTGGGTTTAAATAGGTTTATTATGTTTAGGCTTGGTGGGATGCATAAGATTGAATTGTGAGTCTTAGGTCTAGGGTTTGAGAGAGATTTCCTACATCTCGAATTGTAGGAATTGTGAGAGACCGCCTACCTCTTGAATTATAGGTGCTTATCTTTTGTATTTGTGTGAGTTGTTTGGATTATTGCAATAAAATTCGTGTTTGCCCTGATTTCTGCAAAATCCGGTGCTGATTTCCACGACAAATTGTATCAACATATTAGACGAAGAAATCCAAACATGCACAACAAGGGATTCTTTTGTAATGTCAAATTAAAGCGTCCATTTTAAAAGACTCTTTGGACATATTTGAATGTAGTAGTAACACGTATGGCAAACATCTTGCTATAACCTAAGCTATTACTTAACTGAATAGATATATTTCATGTATGTCAAGTAAACCAACAGAAAGAGATTAGTAAAATTATAGATTAAAGAAAAATGTTTGGATATAAACAATTGAGGGACGCTTTAAAGAAAACTTACCAGTAAGCATAAAATCATAAGGTGCATCTCAAGCTTCAACATCTTCATCAGAAAGTAACATAAGCTTAAGCTTCAACATCTTCATCAGAAAGTAATATAGCAGGCATGCCCCTGATTGAAGAATATTTTCGATCCAGTTTGGGAAGAGAATATGACGACGCACCTGCCAACACATCTTTAAAAGATCGGATTGCGTACAAATCCCAACAAAATTCGCACTACCAAAGGAGCCGTTAGGTCTAGCGCTAGTAGGACTAGTGGAAGAAACAACATCCCCAAGTAAAGGTTTGGCCATAAAGGCCAGAGAAGAGTAAAAAAGGCTACATATCACACAAAACAAAACAAATAAAACAAAGAAATAAAAGGAAGAAACATAAGGAAGAAAGTGCGGACAAGAGAGGGATGAAATCATTGCCAGAGCGCTCTAGGAAAATCAAAACTCATAAATTTTGTTAATTTCCACTTCATCACCACTTATATAGGAAACGATCTAATGAAAGAATCTTAGAGAGGAAAGATTATCCTAGGCATGAAAGTTTTTACCTTGAGAAATGAGGACTATCCTACATAACAAAAGGCTAATTATAAATAGAAAGACTAACCTAAATGATTGGCTCCAATCTATTAGTGGCATATTTTATGTGATTTAAAGATTTTGATGTTATATAAGTAAATATTGAAATTTAGATATTAGACTTGTAAATACATTAGAATTGTATGGTATATATATATAAATCCTCGAAAATATGTTTGTCATCGAAGTGTTAAGAAAGGGTGGACCTAATAAAATATCCAACATGAATGAATAAAAAATGAAGTTTCATAATGCCAAATTCAAATAGTTTAGGCATGCCCCTGATTGAAGAATATTTCCGATCCAGTTTGGGAAGAGAATATGACGACGCACCTACCAACACATCTTTAAAAGATCGGATTGCGTACAAATCCCAACAAAATTCGCACTACCAAAGGAGCCGTTAGGTCTAGCGCTAGTAGGACTAGTGGAAGAAACAACATCCCCAAGTAAAGGTTTGGCCATAAAGGCCAGAGAAGAGTAAAAAAGGCTACATATCACACAAAACAAAACAAATAAAACAAAGAAATAAAAAGGAAGAAACATAAGGAAGAAAGTGCGGACAAGAGGGGGATGAAAACATTGCCAGAGTGCTCTAGGAAAATCAAAACTCATAAATTTTGTTAATTTCCACTTCATCACCACTTATATAGGAAACGATCTAATGAAAGAATCTTAGAGAGGAAAGATTATCCTAGGCATGAAAGTTTTTACCTTGAGAAATGAGGACTATCCTACATAGCAGAAGGCTAATTATAAATAGAAAGACTAACCTAAATGATTGGCTCCAATCTATTAGTGGCATATTTTATGTGATTTAAAGATTTTGATGTTATATAAGTAAATATTGAAATTTAGATATTAGATATGTAAATACATTAGAATTGTATGGTATATATATATAAATCCTCGAAAATATGTTTGTCATCAAAGTGTTAAGAAAGGGTGGACCTAATAAAATATCCAACATGAATGAATAAAAAATGAAGTTTCATAATGCCAAATTCAAATAGTTGGTATAAGACTGATGGATTGATGATGTTATACGTGTCCAAACTTCCTATCGAGATTTTACAACCCTTCTTTTGATAGATGCAATTCTGAGCATTCTTTTTGGTATGCAAGGCTATCCTATTTCCATGCATTCGTTACATTTGGCACTATATTTCTGTTGAATTAGAGTTTGGTTTACATTGGATGCAGATATGTTGATTTCAATTGGATGCAGATACGATCGAATCCATGGGAGAGCCTTTTTACCATTTCTTCTTCCCATAATTTATATCTACTTTTCTAATCCAAACTACCCTTTTTTTCATTGAACATATGCATCTTACAATTTATCCCTAAAACATTTTGTTGCTGGGCTTTCCTTAAGCACAATTGTTTTGGTTTGCGCTTGTTTTATGTAGAAGAGGAACCTGTTAATATTGCTATTCTTATTGTATTTTGGATTTATTTAGTTGGAAGTTCATCCTTCTATTCTGCAAACATAATTTTATTGGTAGTACGAAGTTCATCATTTTTGAGATTGTCTGACGAGTTGCTATAGTTTCTGGTTTGTTTTTTATTTTTTTCAGCTAATTCTTCCTTTTGCATGTAGGTCTGACAACTCAATTAAGAATCACTGGAACAGTTCCTTAAGAAAAAGGTCAGAAGTGTACGTAAAAACAGGTAAATTTCCACATGTCCAGAAACCTGTCATTCGGAATGCTGCCAAAGACACGACAAACTCTGGTGATACTCAATTATTTTACTGCTCTAGTAAAGAGTTACACACAAGTGATAACACTGTACTAGAAAGTCGTTTAACTGTTCCTCCTAGTCTGCCAACCGAGACTCCTAAAACAGTAAACCAGAAGGATGAGGTGCTTACCCTATCAGCACAAGTTTCAGAATTAAATGCCACGCTGGATATAGCAGTAAGACTATCTGATAGTTCTGAAATCAACCTTGTACAGAATAGATCTGAATCAGTTGTAAATTTAGATGCTTGCAGCTTCAATGGAGAAGTTCACTGGAATGAGGAACCTTTTGAAACAAAACTTTTACCAGAATCTGATAACATTGGTTTTCTCTGCTACAAACCACCTCAGTTAGAAGATCTTGGTGCCGCTGCCTTTTCTCCTCTCTTCTTTGGACATAAATCAATGCAACCGACATCAGATCATCAGATGATTTCGTCACCCATTAGTTTTTCAACCCCTTCTTCTGCGAATGTTCCGAGATCTGAACAACAAAGTGTTGAATCCTTCTTTAAAAGTGCAGCTAGAAGTTTTCCAAACACACCATCCATAATAAAAAGGAGAAAAGAAGTGCACATATCTCTTCCTTCTGAAATCATGCATACAAATGAAATTAAAATGCAGGATGACTGTACTCCTAAAGAAGGATCAATAAGTAAACAGTCAAAATTGTTTACTAGTCCTCTTAATATTTCCGGAGGTTCTTTAGACTATGGAAAGAATTTAAATTTTTCCCCAGTATATCAGTTACGGTCCAAAAGAAAGGCAACTTTTAAATCACTTGAGAAACAGCTTGATTTTACGGTGGAAGATGCAGACTTAGAGAGTAATACCAAAAATTCAAGCTTAGCAGCTAACAAGAACTCTTGTAGTCCTACAAATATGCAGTTTTTGAGCGTATAGGGAATGGAGCAGATGGATGAGCCTGCCGAGTATGGGGAACAAGATTTCTTGTGTAAAGTTGGGCATGATCTAATGCAGAAATTGTAAGTTTAATTGCATTCTCACCTTTCTTGATCATTTTCTTGCTCTTCTCAATAAAATGAGGTGCTTATTTATTTATTTATTTTAAGCTTAAAAGCTTCATGAATTTACTTGGGTATTTCTTTATAGTATTCATTGCTTCTAAACTATTTACTATCCATTTTAATAGTTATTTATTAGTATGCTTAAGGCATGTTATTCCACCACTCTGCAAAATGTTTAATTAACGGGTATATTGTGTTTAAAATTGGATTATTTAGTTTTAGCCATTTTGTAAGACACTTTTGAGACTTTGTCAAGATCCATGAACCTCTTTTTGATTCTCAAAAGAATGATGTTTTTTAGGGCCTGTAGGGGATAGCCTTCTATTTTCTATTTTTATTTTTATTTTTATTTTTATTTTTAGTCTGTTTTGTTTTTTATTTTTTGCTTTTAGAAAATTTGATTGATACAATTATAATTTATATGTTCTTAAAATAAAAAATAAAAAACATGTTTGATTGAGTATTTTTTATTTTTCTTTAAAGAAAAAATTATACTTTTTTATAAAATGGGTAGGTCCACATGCATTTCAGTATTAAGCTCTGTCACTCATGGCATATACGTTGTCTACTTTGTTCCACCCAACACAAAGCATTACCTACGGGCTCTGAGAGGCTGATGCGACTGACGAGAGTCGGTGGTCGACACCGGCGGCTGGCGGGGGCCGGCGGTTGACTAGGCCCTGCGAAGAGCTGCGACTGGCGGCAAACGGTAGCGAGTGGGAGGCTGACCAGGCGAAGCGTTATTTTAATGTTTTAAAAATAAACAAAAACATATTTTTTCTATTTTTAGTATTTAAAAATAAAAGCATTCTCCCAATAATAAAATCAGAAATAAAACAAAAAATAGATCGACAAGCTCTGTTGGATGTTTATTTTTTATTTTTTGTTTTCAAAAACAAAAAGCAAAAAGCAAAAATTGTTCCCAAATAGCCCCTTAGCTTTTAGTATTCTTACAGGAACTTGTGCAGCTTATCTTATTGAATATTATTCCAACTTTCTGTTTTCATGATTCTTCTAGTGTAGGATTGTACGAGTGAGCCAATAAAGCACGGACATGGGCACGACACAATATGGTAAGACGACATGACAGAATTGTCAAAACGTAGGATACGATACGACATGTATATGTTTTTATATATTTAATAAATTATTAATATAAATATATATTTTTTATTTTTTATATTTATATTTTTTACTAATTTTAAATATCTCAAAACAAATTATACAATTATTAAAAAAAATTATAATGATAAAAATTATTTTTGGCAATATTAAAATTAATTCAAAATTTCAAAAAAAAGAAAAAAAATCACCAAAACTCTTTATAACGTTAAAAAAGAGGCATTTACTCACATACAACTCAATTCCTATGTATTTATATATCTAACTCCTAAATTTTACTTTTTTATATAGCTAATTTTAAGAAAAAAATTAACATAAAAGTCGATGAAAACGCATATCAATTGCAAACAACACACAAGTGAATACTTCCAAGTAAATAGTTCAAACAAACAAACTTAGAAAAAAAAAAACAATAGAAACTAACTCTCAAAATATATAAATACATATTTCATTTTATTTACCCGGACAAAGGTTTGGTTGCTAAACCCTAAAACTGGGAATGCTGGGAATTCTTGGAACAAACAAAACAATGCTCTAGATTGCGTCGAAGATGCTTTGAATTACGTCAAAGACTCACTTTGATTGAGGTTGCTCGATGACTGGCTCACTTCAATCAGGGCTGCTCCCTGATGACTTGCTTCAATTAGGGTTGCTTGCTTCAATCAAGGTTGTTGAGTTCGTGGCCGATGGCCATGCAATGGCAAGGGCTATGTTGCTATACCAAGAACTGCTCGAGAAAATCACATCTTTGATTTCAAGTTACCAATGCAGCTTTTGCTTTAATGTCGCTTGAATTTAAGCTCCTGTGTCCGTCGTTGAGCGGTGTCCAAACTGCATCAAACTCAACGGAGAGTTTCAATACTATTAATAGCATGTCGAAGTATAGTCTGTGTCCAACATGGGTACCACGCCTGTTTTGGGGTGTCCATGCTTCAGTGATATGAGCTGATATAATCAAAACTTTTATCCAAATTTGGATTGCTAAGAACTAAATCAAGCTCAATTGTTCGACATTGGATTAGCTATCTTTCCATGAGTTGGACCATTGATTGGGCTTTATCACCTATCTAAATTGATGCGTTTGAACTTCACATTCAGCAGACAAACAATTCTCTAATCCTGGTAACATCAAAACAATGCTCTGGATCACTTTGAAGATGCTCTGGATTGCGTCAAAGACTCCCTTTTCTTAATTTGTGCTGCTCGATTACTTGCTCACTTCGATCAGGGCTGCTTCTCAACGGCTTGCTTCAATTAGGGCCGCTTGATTCAATCAAGGTTGCTGAGGACTATGGCCAGGCGTTGGCGAGGGCTATGCCATACCGAGAACAGCTCGAGAACACCATAACTTTGATTTTGAGTTGCCATTCCTGCTTCTGCTTTAACGCTGCTCAAATTTAAGCTCCTGTGGTCGAGTGCTGACTGAACAGTGTCAAATCAATGGAGAGTTTCAAAATTACTAATAGCGTGCCGGACAATTATCATCCTGTCTCGAAGTCATATCTGTGTCCAACATGGGTACCATCCCTGTTTTTGGTTTTCCATGCTTCAGTGGTATGAGCTGATATAATCAAAACTTTCATCCAATTTTGAATTGCTGAGAATTAAATGAAGCTCATGTGTTCAACATTGGATTAGCTATTTTTTCATTGAGTTTAACCATTGATTGGGCTTTGATCAGTTATTTAATCCGATGTGCTTGAACGTCACATTCAACAAACATAAACAATTATGCAAATCCGTTTAGTGAAGCCTCTTGACGGAAGTGACGGAACCTACTAAAACACTCATACAATTATTTTAATAAATCACAAACTTCTAATTAAGTAGATACTGTCTGTCAACTTATCAGCAGCTATACTTGAACAATAAAAGAAAGAAGAAAAGCTGATATCTATGATTTCTAATTGAGCGCAACTGTCTTCAAATTTGTTCAAATAAAGCTTGCAAAATAATTGTGAGTACGTAGCTGAGTATTGCTGTCCATAGGAATTTACTTTCTCAAAATGCTAAATGGGAACTTTAAACGTGTTATAAAAATGTTTATTTTTCTTTTTTTATCCACGACATTTTAATCCACTTTTAAGTGATTTACTAATTGAATTTATTTTTTTTTTTTGCAGTTTGAATAAAGTTGATCCACAATTAATCATGGAGGCAAAAAAAGGGCTGTAACATGTAACTTACCCCAAATAAGGTTTGAAAAGAAATTTTTTTATGCTCTCATATCCCTGCATTACAAAATGTTTTTCTTTGATTTATCACACTCATGGATCCATCTCCAAATCACAATATTATGAAAACCACAAACTTTTGTCGGCTCGCCTCAAGCTGGGAGCTTCAAGCCTTTCTACTTTTAACACTTTTCACTAATGATTTTTGTACCTTCAAATGTATATTTCATTGAGCAAATAAAGAACAAATTGGATGGCAGAATTCTGCCCTTCTGTATTTTTTGTGCAGATTATGTCTTTTGCTTTGAAAATATAATCAGAAAGGCATTTGTCCATTTGTCCTCCTTAGCAAAGTAACTGTAGAGAATAGAGAAACTGCTGTGTATAAATTGCTATGTTGTGCTCTATTGTATGTATGGAGTGTAAATATTATTTGTTATGCAGAATTAGGACATTCGTAGCCTTGATTTTATTTTTTGGATCCAAGTTGGCTCTTATAATCTGGATTTGGAAATTGTGTTTGTTTTGGAGTGTAAATATTCTTTGTTATGCAGAATTAGGACATTCTTAGCCTTCATTTTATTTTTTGGATCCAAGTTGGCTCTTATAATCTGGATTTGGAAATTGTGTTTGTTTTGGTTTCGCACGAGTATTCAAGAACCAATGTAATTAGTTCTCAGATATTTAATATCTCCATTCTTTAAAAAAAGTTTCTTTTTTTACAATTGGAGTAATTTATTGTGTTTTTTTTTGCTTGCATTTGATTGATGATATTCATATGGTCTTAAAAAGTGTTGAATTCATGCATGTTTGAGTGAATGATTTTAACTTTATGTTTGCAAGGAAGTCTCAACTGAACATATATCTTAATGTTTATCATTGAAGAGGATGAGAAGCTTATATCTACATAATCTGAATATTTTTCAATATATTGGAATAGAGTTAGTTGGATAATCTATAATATCTCATTTTCTATATGATTGTGACCCTTCTTAAATCTCAATGATGAATATTATACAAGTCCTTCTTTTGACTCCATTATGCAAGTGCTTCTTTTTTGATTATTTGAGCCATTAGGTTATATGATGACAATAACAATAACAAGAACAACAAGAAGAACAACACGTCTTTATACCGCTAAGTGGTGTCAGTCATTGCCAGTTTCAAGCCCCAGATGCGAAAAGTGGAGGGTTGCGTTAGTAGTCAACAACCAACTTAAAATTCTATTGAAAAAAATCATTACATGAATCTATTGGGGTTATTTGATATCAGACAATAATTTATCTCTTTCAAATCTTTTTAAAGGTAAAAAGGGGTCATCATATGTGCTATTTTTAAGTCTATCATTAAGATGTGCCATTCAAAACATAAAAAATATAAAATATAAAATAATAAGCAGTTTTTTTTGTATCTATGATCTAATGAATTTTGTCTGCCTTAATTCTAGCATTGAAAGTGCATGTAATGTGATACTTATATGGATCATTACAATAATGAAGATTCATATGAATATTCAAAAAACATTGTTAATCTAATGAATCTTGTTGTTTCTCATAATTGCAAATATTTATTTTGTATAACTCATTTCTATCAGGTCTTTTGTTTTATATTCTTAAATTATATTTTGTTGTATTATGATCATTGTGCTATAGATCTTTCATTCTACTCTTTTAGCATTAAAGAAATATTATATTCCTTGAATTGATTACACTATTATACATATTTTGTCGTTGTAATAAATATCTTATAATCTACTGTGTTAATTGTTATTGTACCATAGCTGTGCTGTAAATATTGTGCTATGATTCATATTTGAACCTTATTAAAACTATATCATCATATCTTGTTCTAATCTTCTTCATTCTTTATAAGGACTTCCTTTATATCTTATTCAAACATGTGTCGAATACTATTCAAATATTTTTTCAGTGTGAATCATGCTCGAATTCTTATTTGTATTATGTTTTAAGTTTGAAGGATCTTGATTCAAACACATTCGACTATGATTTTAATATAATGCATACACTGATGTTTGATCCTTTTTAAAAGCTTATTTGAACTATTTGTCATGAAGTGTTGTAAATGAAGAATATATTTCTAAATTTGTTGTTATCAATAAGAATATAAAGTTTTACATTGCTCTATGGTGTTGAATGTGGGCCTTTAAAAAGAGAAGCATGATACTAAGTTGTATTGCCGAGATGAGAATGCTTAGGTGGATGAGTGGCTTTACACTTGGAGACAAAATGCGAAATGAATATATCTGGCATAGGGTTGGTCTAGCTCCAGTGACACACAAAAGTAGAGAGAGTCGCCTTAGATGATTTGGTCATATTAAACGTCGACCATCTGATGATCTGATTAGGAGAGTAGATGTTTTAGATTCCACTTATGTTATGCAAGGCAGAGGCAAACCTAGGAAAACTTGGGCTTATTGTATAAAAAAATGATCTTAATTTATGAGAATGAAATGAAAATTTGACTCAATGGAGAAAAAGGATTCATGTATCCCACTTAGTGGAATTAAGGCTATGTTGTTGTTGTTGTTGTGAAGAATATAAAGTCAAATTATATATATAAAAATGAATCTAAATGAACTTAGAAATACGGTTTGATTACCATTTTGTATGCCATTTTCTTAATAAAACAAGAAACCAAAAACATATTAAGATAAATAAATAATATAATATAATATAACGTATGGATCATATGCCACCTATTAGATGAAGATAACAATGTGTTTGATGCTTCACGTAACAAGTACGTCCATCTTCCTTTCTTTTTTCTATTAAATCACATTTTGACTTGTGAATGTTTTATCAACTTCGAGTGTGGGCCAGCTTTTATAATTTTACTTTCTATTATTATCATTTTTTTAATTGTTTTTTTTTTATTTTTTGGCTATTTTTGGATATTTATGTTATAAAAAATTGAATTTTAAAGGGAGGCTGTAACCTCGCAACTAACAAATAAAAATAAAATAAAATAATATGGATGATTTCTACTGATCAAGTGGAAAAATTATTGTATCAGGACACCTGACGCAAATTTACGTAAGGTGTCCAATGACAGGGTGCCACGTGTCAACTCAGACCCGAACCATGTATGTCAGTGGGCCCAAATTGCCACGTGACCCCTGTTATGGGGAAAAAATTTGCGTCCGGAGACCGGACGCTGTCGCTAGCGTTGGATTTGTGAGTGTACCCCTCACTTATCTCTCATGTAACTCTTCATGTGTATGAGTTACACGCAAATTACATAGGAGTTACATGAGAAGTACATGGGGTATCTCTACTGTCCGGACGCAGCGCTGCGTCCGGTCTCCGGACGCAAATTTTTTCCCTATTATAAGGCACCTGACGTAGATTTGCTTCAGGTGTCCTGATGCAATAATTGTTCAATCAAGTCATCTATTTTGTATGCTCTATAAAATAATATTATCTTAGCTTTATATAAAAATATGAACTATTACGTAATTGAATTTATCTGCTCATAAAGTCAAATCAATACACAAATAGTTATATTATTTATATATAATAAGAACAATAATAAAAATAATAATTTAGCTAATTATTTAATTGTTCAGTAGGCTGAGTTAAGTCATCTAGTATGACCCAGTAAAATAATTAAAAAAATATACATAACAAGGATGCTGTTCTCTCCATTTTCTTAATATATAAATTAACGTACGAATAATTATTAGACTTTTATGTTTAATTATAAGCTAATAAATAATTAACGTTGAATAAAATAAAGCATGTTGTATATTCGTCATAAAACAGCAATATTAATTTAAAAAACTCAGTCAATATATATATATATATATATATATATAGTTGGGAAGGGTTTGGAGGATAATTGTGCATGTGTTTTTTCCTTGAATTTTTATATTGAGCATAAAATTATTTTATGTATTGGGTAAATTTTAAATACTTTTGATATGTAAAATATATTAATATTTTATATTAACTTTTTTTTTTTTTTGTAGAAGGTAAGGGCTGTGACCAGCTTTATTGAGAAGAAAACAATGAGTTACAATGAGAAAACTCAGATTACAGCTCACTCAAAGGAAAAATAAGGAAATACTAAAAACACTACAATCAAACAAACTAAAAGCAACACCAACAATAATAATAAACTACACCAAGTCTACTTTGTTAGTGTAATAACACCATCAACTTCAACTTCAAGAGCAAAAATCAGCAATATCAATATCAACCTCAAAGTCCGTAGATCATAAAGTCTAAGACAAAATTGTAGTTGATCTAGAAATAACAACTGAAGGCAATCACAGTTCCATCGAATGAAAACAACCATAAAAACTTGATAACAGTAACAATCTCCACAATAATGCACAAGAATGAAAAAGAATCTGCAAGAAAAAAGATAAATAAAAAAATTGGCTATCTAAAGAAGCAAAATATCTATAAAAAAATCAGAAAAATGCTAATATAAACAAGAGTTAGTAAAAAGCACATGTAATAAACATTAATAAATAGAGCTCAAAACTTACCAGATAAAAGTATTAAAATTCCATTTAAGCTCTCAAATATATAAAATATACTCATAAAATGGTTAAATTTTGATAAAGAATGGCGTTCATCAAAGTTTAAAACCAAATATCAGCAAAAATTAAAGATCAAATAGAAACAATAATAAAATCACTAACCAACAATAAAAATCCACCACAGACCACAACTAGGAATAGCCACAACCACTAACAAAAGCAGCAACCGATATTCAACTATAAATGACCAACCACAACCACAACCACAATCATCTGCAAACAACAACATATATTAAACAGGAAACAAAAGCCACAAACTAAACAAAAGGAAACAACAATAACCATCCAAAATCTCCAATAAGCAACAAGTAGTTGCAAAAAAGTCCCAACAATAGTAAACGAACAACTTCACAAAAAAACCAACAACATAACAGACTATAAGATGGAGAATAAAAGAATAGAAACAGAGAAGCAAGAAATTCATCCAGAATTATGAATATAGAAATATACTCAAATTTGGTTGAATTTAAACGATCAAGTATAAAATCAAGTCACATCATAAGTCAAAGATCATAGAGTAGTATCTATTCTGAATAAGCAAATAAAAAATAAATAAAAAATAAATAAAAAATAAATAAAAAATAAAGTTAAGAAGGATGAGAATTAATGCCATAAATTTAATAATACTATTGGGTAATTCTCTCTTGAATTTCCAATTTCTAGTTTTTAAATGATCATCTAATGAATATTATGAATAATAAATCAATAGTTGAAATTTTATTTTTAAATACACTTGTATTCCTTTCATTCCACATAAGATAGGCCGTAGTCTGCAAAGCAAAAAGATGATATCTCTTTTGAAATTTACAAGAAATATTATCAAAGTGATGTGAAAAATATGAGAATGAGTGATAAAAGAATCCTCATAAGATCAAAATTTACTTAAAACACGGTGAGAGAATTCACATTAAAAAAAAATAGATGATCATGATTTTCAATACTATTAGAACAAAGGACACTAGTATTTTTTATATTGATCCCACATAAATTAAGAATATCAAAAGTTTTAAGATCTTTATGAATGATTTTTCAAGATAAAAAAGTATATTTTATGGCATAACCTTTAAATCAAAAGCTTGAACAAGTCAACACAAGGAAAAGATTCAAATAAGTAAAAATAAACTAACTTGTTGCTTTGTTCTCATTTTCTCAAAGACAAGAATTACCAAGAGAAATGAGATTTTTACCAATATCATTGATAAAAGTAACAAGAGCATTAACAAAGAGATCCATGTTCCAACAATTATCACTTAGGACATCATAAATTTTAGTCATATAAGTAAACCAATTGAAGATAATATCACCAAAGTTTTCTTTTCAAGACAACCCATTAAACAAATGGTCATAAAAGAAAAATAAGTAACTATTAGCAATAACATTAAAATTTAAAGAATGTCTAATTCTTTTAGTCACATTTGTTAAATCTTTCCAAAAAGGAGAAAATTTAGAGCGAGAAGTCTTCCATATAGAACCATAATGATTAAAACACCAATCCGATAAGATAGAATTAGAACTATAAATTTTCATATGATTTTGGTTTTACAAATAGTATTAATAGTATCAATAGAAGGAAGACCTAACCCTCCACAATATTTAGGCAAATTAAATTTATCCCAGACAATAATGTGAAGTTTTCTAGTTTCTTCGTTACCTTGAAGGAAATTAGAAATCGAAAAGAAATCTTCTTTCTTAAACATTTAGGTAAAATAGTAGAGTAGAACCAATAGTACAACTACATATTGTAAATTTAATAAGATGAAGCTTACCAACCGAAGATTGGAGTTTTTTCTTCCATCCAACCAACCAAGTATTAAATTTATCAATAAGTAAATGTTAGTCATGAATGGGAAGTTTAGAACATTTAATATAAATTCCAAGATAATTCCAAGGTAGAGGTTTTATAACAAAACCACATAAAGCAGAAATATTGTGTTGAGGAGACATCCATCCATTTAGAGAAAGTAATATTAGATTTAGAAGCATTTATTTTAAGATAGGTAGCTTTACGGAAATATGTAAAAATTTTAGAAATAAGTTTAACAGAGGGAACATCAGCTTTGCCAATAATCATAATATCATCAACATAAATTAAATTGAGAAACTTCATAAATATTATTATTCAAGTGATTATCAAATAAAATCGACGGGTATCCATAATAATAACAAAAAGATAAGGTGAAAGAGGATAACCTTGCCTTAAACCAGACGTGGAAGGGAAGTGACATTTTAGTTCACTATTTATAATAACTTAAGAGTTAACTTCATCAGTGCAAACATAAATTCATTTAACAAATTTAGAAGGAACTCAATCATTTCCATTCTATGATACAAAAAATTTCAATTAACTTTATCAATAGCTTTAGCAATGTCAATTTTAGCACAAATAATTCTTTCATTCAGTTTTTTTTGTAAGTAAAAATTGCAAGATTTTACACTATTAAAATATAATAAAAATATTGCAAGTTAAATTTTAAAATTCATTTAAATTTGAATTGGGTTCTGAAATTCTTATTGTCCTTATTCTTAACATTTTAAAAGTTTTTTAATGGGTATGAAAATGGAAAAAATAAAAAATTTCCATAGGTTCCCATTTTTTCATAAATGTTTGAACAAGTGACAACCTTATTATTGGAGAACAACCTGTTCAACCTCCAACAAAATTATTATATGTTGGCGTATTGAGAAAAAAAAATGAAGTTTTAAGGGAAATACTAACTATAGCTCCAAAAGTCAATTTACATAAAAATTTTAAGTGTAGTTTTAGTTAGGCGAACGACTTCTTTCTAGCATCAATTAAAGCATCAATATATATTTTTTCAATCAAGATCTATCCCCATGATTGAATGAACATCTCTTATACAATTCTTAACTAAACTATACAAATGAATATAAGCTCATTTGTTTTCACTTGCATTATTTGTTAGAAGTTCTTGTCCTGTTTAAAAAAAAAGGTAAGTTTCAAATAAGCCATTATTGTTACAGAAAATTCACTTTCATAAACAGAAAAATAATTATAATACATCATAGAAATGCTTCTATTTTTCAAACAAACATTAATGGTTGCTTTTGTCAATGTTCAATTTTGATTTAATTGGTCAAGTAATCCATAAAGACCCAAAGAAAACACCTATGCTTCATTTAATATAAGAAAAAGACTAAAGAAATTTATCCCAAGAATAGTAAATCACAATGATGTAAGATAATGAAGTTGCAAATTAGCTAGTTTGTTGCATTAATCTTTTGAGTAGCTAAGAACTATAACACTTCTTAAGAAATAATTTATATCACATATCTGAGTAGATAATGAGCTATAATGCACTGAAATTTTGCCTTAAAGGGTTATGCAATGTCTAATTCTTTGGATATGAACATGCATTCAAAATGTTTTTGACATGCCTCTCATGTGTCCAATTTAACTATATAAAAAAAGTATACATATTTCCAACATGTATTCTAAATAATTAAGTTTAAATTTTATAAATGATGACAATATATAATTAAATATTTAATTTTGATGATTTATATTATATCAAACATCATATATGTTTTTTTTTATGCAATGCTCATAAAAATTATAAATCAACTGAAAAATTTTTAAATTATTTTTTGAGTATATAGCTTATTTTTTTATAAAAGTTATATATTGTTTTGTGAGCTTTTACTCTCATTTTGGCCACAATTATAATTTATAAATGATATAATAGTATTTTATTTGTTTATTTTGCTATACTTAAATAGCATTTTTATCTATATAATTTTAGAATTTTTTTTATCTATTTCATATTTATTTAATTTATGTGCTTATTATACATTATTTTAAATTTATAAGAAATACTATTACATAAACTATAAGATTGTGTTAAATTATTGCTTGAGAAATTCCTAAGCATGCATTAACTCCATATTAATTCAATTAGATGAAGTATTAATATGTATTAAGCATAAAAATTGTTCCACTTATTGGTTGAGTATTTGATTTTCACTTGTGAATGAAGTCTAGTTATAAAATATATTAAAACTTGGCTTTATATGACACATGCTTAATATGGCACTTCTTCAGCTTGATACATCACTTTAAAAGGTACAAACTCTTTTATACAAGTCAACTATGAGTTGGCTCAATCTTGACTCAATAAAAGGAATGAGTTAAGTTTGATAAGCTTATGAATCAAGTTTGATCGAACTATGACTCAACTCGTTAGCTCATGAGCGATATTAATATATTATAAACTTAAAAAATTTACATACAAAAAAAATAAAATAAAATATTAAAAAAGATATATTTCATACATTTCTATTGAGTGGAATTTTATTATTCTCCTCAAAATTTTCATTTTTTGTCATTCTATCAAGTAATCACTTGTATCAAAATTATTTTATCCTTTTTATAATAAAAATAAGCTAATGAGGTTGCCTTTGTAGAATTGAGCTTAATTAATCTAAACAAAGAAGCTCAGAATGATGATGAATCGAACTTTGTTCAACTCGTTTACAACTCTAATCAAAATTATCACTATCAAGAATATTAAGTATATCTCACCAAACACTTAAACTAATTGATGGCATGTATTCTCCATACATATTTGCCCACTACTAGAGGGCATTGTTGTTTGATCAAAACACTTAAAAGGGTAGTCAAAATGGCTCTTCTTAGTAGCTAATTTGAAGTCTTCGTTTTATAAAAGCTCATTGATCGTGATCTTGTATATTGATTTTTGGGTTTTAAACATCAAAATGAACTAAAAGTATAGGACAACCCCTCATATGAAGATTAAGAATTTCCTTGATTGAGAGTTTTCTACTAAGGAGTTGGATATCATCATCGATAGCTGTGGTATATAAGTTACACATAATAATCATGGTGTCATTCTCGTGACGTACTCTTCCCTCAAGTCATAATACTTAAGACATTCATTCAAACAAATGAAGATGCATGATCATAAATTTAAGGGTCTGTTTGGGGTGACTGTAGCTTTTTATGAAGTTGGTTGTAAAATTGTGATGGAGAAAATAATTTCTTAGAAAACTGTCGTAATAATTATATATATATATATATATATATATATATATATATATATATATATATATATATATATTAAAAAATTAGAGATCTTTCTTACAGTCACCACACTTTAACATGCCCATATAAATTTATAAAAGTCAGTAAGCATGTAGTTCAACAAATACAGTTATGGTGATGGACTGAAACACAAAACAAATAGAAAGTTGCCTCAAACATACACTCAATTTCATTCAACATCGGTTGAAATCTAATTTCAATGAGGTTTCAATTAGGCTTCAACTTGTTCAAATTCGAACTAAGTTGAATCACGATTCCAATACACAATCCATAAATATAACAAAATTTTCGCTCATTTCGTGTTACGGTTCAAAAAGTATTTCGTTGACTATCCGCCTAAACAAAACTATACAAAATATAGATTCAATTATTCAAATTATGATCGATAAAAAAATCCAAATTTCACTAATTCCCTTGTTAGGTAGACTAACTATATCAAAAGGTTCATTTAGCAAACATTACATTTTTTTTAGGGGCAAAAATGAAAATGAGATATTACTATGTTCCAAAGGAATCAAGCTTAGTTGTTCTCAATCATAAATTTATTATAATTACCAACTACCCCCACTCTCAAATTCACCAAGAGCTCTTCTTTTTGTCCTTTCTTCTGACCGCACGGAAAGCTCCCGTGGGCGGCGCCCGCACGGCGCACGGCCTCGCCCCCTCTTTCCCATTGATCCCATAACCCAGCTACCACGCCACCCTGACGTCTCCAAAACGAACCGAACCTTCCGGTTCAAATCCGGCCGACCTAACCCCCACGGTCCATCCGCTTAAACGTAAACACTAAAAACCACCAATTCCCAGCCACGTGGGCGACGGTCAAAGGGTCCCACCATAGGGTCCCAGTTCACGGTTCAAAAGTGCGGTCCTTACACGTCTATCACGATCGGACGGCGTCGATTCAACTAAGAAAAGCCGCCAAGCTAAAAAAAAAATACAAAATTCCTAATTAAAAAAATAAAAAATAAAAATCTCGAACGGGCTTTGGCCGTTGATGCGAGCGCCCGCCATTAATGCCCCGTTTCATCGTCGTCTTCGAGCTGCAGAGTGGCGCTTTTTTCAACCCTAGGAGCGTGAGTCGGGGAAGGAAGTCGCGGAGATCGGGAGCAATCTTTATTCTTTTCTCTTGATAGCGATCAGCGATTTGGTTTTTTTTTTTGCTTCGACGGATTTTGGAGCTGCGTTTATGTCTTAAATCTCAGTTGATCTGTTGAGGTTTCAGTAGGAGCTCGATTCTTTGAAGCTTTCGGCTCTTCACCTGCGCATTGGAGATACTGTAATGTGCTGCTGTGGGGTTTAAGTGGGGAGGAGGAAGGTGATTGAGTTACTGGTTTTAAGATGGGAATCTGCTGGAGCCCTAATGGCAAGGCCGTGAACCCTGCATTCAGCGCTCCTTCCTCAGGTATTATTTTGGTTTTTAATTATGATTATGAAGAGATTTTTATTCTGAAAATTAGATTGCTCTGATGCATGGGGGATTTATGGTGTGCGCAGGGACTAATTCGAAGACTAGAAGCCATGATGTAAGTCGATTGAGTTGTGGAAGCAGTTATATCTCTTCTGCTTCGTTTTCTCTAACCTATCGTAGTGAGGGAGAGATCCTGCAGTCAGTAAATGTGAAGAGTTTCACCTTTACTGAGCTCAAATGCGCGACCAGAAATTTCCGGCCAGACAGTGTGTTGGGAGAGGGTGGTTTTGGTTCTGTTTTTAAGGGCTGGATCGATGAACAAACGCTTGCACCGGCGAAAGCAGGGACTGGTATGGTTATTGCTGTGAAGAGGCTCAACCAGGAAGGTTTTCAGGGTCACAGAGAATGGCTGGTAGGTAGTGTCTGCTGCTGCAATTATTTGATTTCCTTGAAATCATGGCTGATATTGGATTCAGGGGCTGTTTTCTGTCATATTTTAGGCATGATTTTAGCAAGATTTAACTGATATCGCCATCTATTAGATTTTTGGGGATTTAAGATCCAACTTAGTTTGATTACCAGGATTTACAGTTTGGGGGTGACTAATCTGACATTTTGAAATAATAGCCAAACAGTTTATCAGAATTTAGCAAGATTTAACTTTTGAAAGTTTTGCATACATACCACCTAATTCCTGTGTATTTACATATCTAACACCTAAAATTCAAATTTTACATATATGACACCTCAACTATAAGTGAAAATGTATGTAAATGCACTAATAATCTCTTAAAGATTTATTAATTCTGTATCTATTAAATCTTACTTGTAGCTAAACAGCCTCTTAGTTGATCATTTTATTCCAATATTCCAATCTTCTATTATTCCTTTTGATTTACCTTATCATTTATTCTAATATTCTAATCTTCTACTATTCCTTTTGATTTGCCTGATCTTAAAATATATATTTATTATTATTATTTTAATTTTGCAGGCAGAAATCAATTATTTAGGCCAGCTTCATCACCCCAACCTTGTAAAGCTAATAGGGTATTGTCTAGAGGATGACCATCGCCTTCTGGCCTATGAGTTTTTGCCAAGAGGGAGCCTTGAGAACCATCTGTTTAGAAGTAAGCTCTACTGTTAATAAATAAGTTAATATAATGGTTTTATGAGAGCTTATAAATCATCCATAGTATGTGATTCCTAAATTACTTAAACATTGGAGCAGGAGGATCATGTTTTCAACCACTTTCCTGGAATCTACGAATGAAGATCGCGCTCGGGGCTGCCAGAGGATTGGCGTTTCTGCATGGCAGTGAAATCAGCGTTATTTATCGTGATTTTAAGACTTCAAATATACTTCTTGATACAGTATGTAGAGTTCTTTTAGTCAAATTTCTACCTTTTTTGTCTTTGTAGTGATGCTACTATTGTTGCTCATTTTTTCAAAATGTCCTTACTTGTAGAACTACAATGCGAAGCTTTCTGACTTTGGGTTGGCGAAAAATGGACCAACTGGTGATAAGAGTCATGTCTCTACTAGAGTTATGGGAACATATGGATATGCAGCTCCTGAGTACCTTGCAACTGGTAAGTTCCTACATTGTCTTATGTAGGGGTGTGGCAAACGGTTAATTTGAACGGATTGGTTTACAAATTAGTTTAAAGTGAATGAAATTAAAATCCAAAATCCAAAAAATTAAAATGAATAAACTTTTACTAGAACTGATCCGAACCGAAATGAAATGTAATTTGATTTCGTTGGTTCTGTTTGGAGCAAACCAAAATTTAGCATTTGGTTCTGTTTGAAACTAAAAGAATTAAAATTTAAGGTTATATTTCAAATTAAAATTGTATTTCTCTTTTTCTATCTCTTTTAGATCTCTTTAAAATTTAAAAATTCAAACTTAATTAAAATAAATGTAATATGCATAGTTTATTTTCATTTCAAATGAATCTAATTTTCTAATCCTAATATTATTCAATTTTTTAGTTTCTTTAGTTTAATGAATATTAAAATTGATCTGAAAATAATTGAGCCAAATGTGCTCTGTGGGATCAGTTTTATGGTTTTGAGTGACCAATCAATGCACACCCAAGTCTTCTCAATTATATATTGCTTTCATATGGTAGAAAATGTATGAGAATAAGATATGACTTTCATATGGTTCTCATCTACTTGTAGATGACTCTAGCCATTAATGCAAATCCAATTGTGGGCAGGCCTTTTGTGTATATTTATTGCACGCATCTCATTCATCTATGGCCTACTAAAACCCCCGTTATAGAAAGGTCAACCGTTCTAGATGTGTAATATATTTACTTTTGTGGGCCTTCGTCATCAACTGCTTCAAGCTTGACTTCCATGACCAATTTCTTTGCTGATCATCCATTGATTATTCTTGCAACAAGTTATGGCATTTATAATCTTATCATGGTTGACAAGTATTCTAAGAAGATGCCTTCATCTGGGTCCTAGTTCATGATTGCTTGCTACTAATGTCTGTATGCAATAAATGCATCATTAATTGAAAATAGAAATATGACTCTGTATATATATATATGTAAAAGTTAGAAGAAAACAAGATGATTTACATACATACCTCTCAATTCTTAGAAAGATTTGGTTATATAAATGTCCAAAGTTAATTTTAGGCGCAGGATATTTAAATAAATATGAATTGGGTGGTATGAATGTAAATGCCCCGAAAAAATGTAGATCGATCAAAGATGTTTGTGCAGATGGAAATATATCATCTAGTATTGATGAGAATTGATGTATTAAGGTTTATAAAACTTGGGTCTAAAATAGCCATGATTAGACTTTTTATACTAACGATGATGAACCTTTTTTATGCATTGTTAGGTCACTTGACAGCAAGGAGTGATGTATATAGCTTTGGCGTCGTCCTCTTAGAGATGTTATCGGGTCGGCGTGCGCTCGACAAGAACCGACCATCAGGCGAGCACAATCTAGTCGAATGGGCGAAGCCCTATCTCACAAGCAAGCGCAAGATCTTCCGTGTCTTGGACAGCAAACTTGAGGGACAGTACTCGCTTGTCGGAGCCCAGAAAACTGCATTGCTTGCTCTCCAGTGCCTGTCAGCTGAGGCGAGGCTTCGGCCGAGCATGGATGCAGTGGTGGCTGTGCTTGAGCAGGTTCAATCCACGAAGGATTTGGAGAAGAAAACCCAAGCGGAGAAGGCCGTGCACACTCAAAGTTTTCGTCATGGAGCTCAGGCACCTCGACGGAAAAGCATGGAAGGTGGGAGTTTGAAGGCATATCCAAGGCCCTCTGATTCCATTTGTGAAGTAGAAGCTCAGCCTGTTGTTTGAGTTACATTTGTTGTCTATTAAGAGTTTTTGGCAGCATTGAGTGCAGGTTTTTAACTACTGCCTCCGTATTTGTTAACATTTTTTGTATATTTTGTGAGCATCTCAATGTTCTTGTCCAGATTATCTCATCTTGCGGACAGTTTTGAGAATCTTTAGCTTCTTTTGTTTTTGTGAATTTAAAATTCTTGGATGAGTGTTGTTTATTCTTTTGTGAATTAGAAAGGTGTGTAAAATTGTTTCACGTTGAAAGAAAAATAACAGCTGAATTTTTAGTATATTTTTATGGATTCTTGTCCAATTTTCTTAGTTCTTGGAACAATGGTGGTATCTATCCTCCAAGTTATTAAACTCAATGATGCAAATCATAGTCTGAAAACAATAAATGCTACAGAGCAAGAGTTTAATTTTGTTAATTTGAAACATTAATTTAACTAAATGACTTGCTTAAATAAGTTTATTCCTTTATCTATCCATTATTCATAGGGTTTAATGAATGACATGGATGCAACAAGCCATGATTTGACTGATCTTGCTGTTTAAAATGATTAAATTTGTTAATTTAATGAAGGAATTTTCTCAAACATACAACTCAATTCCTATGAATTTATGTATATAACACGTAAACTTCAATTTTTATATATATGCCACCTATCCATGCATCTAATGGTGCATTTCATTTTTTTTAGAAGTTAAAAATAATAGTAAGTTCTATGTGATATGAACATTTTGAGTGGTGTGAATGTAGAAGTAAAATATAGGTGTTAGATATATAAATACATGGGAATTGGGTGTTATGTATTTAAATACCCCAAAAAAGGTGAAGAATACAAGCTTCCATAATATGGAACTCATCAAACAAAGTTTACAACATTTGCTCTCTCCTCCTCCATGGAAACAAAATAAGCTATTCTTACAAATCTATCCCCATGCTCTTGCCAGTTCCACTACAGATCCTGGAGCTAAACCTTTCCAATCCAACTTCCCCATAGTTCTGTTTCTGAGACTACCGAAGTCCTTCAAATCGAAAACCTTGATGCGATTTATAATAGTATCTTTAAGCCCAATATTCCCTTCATCATCACCGTCTTCTACACCCGATGATGCTATACTTCCTAAACATTCTTCATTTGGCATTGCAATGATCTCATCAAGCATCTCGACAACTTTACTCATCGAAGGACGGGCCTTCGGTCTCTTCCTTAAGCATCTATTTGCCAAAGCAATGATCTTCTGAACTGATTTTACTGAGTAGTTGCCCTTAAGTTTAGGATCAATTATAATGTGAAGTTTTTTGGGATCAGTGGCATAGTGCTTCACCCAATCTAAGAGTTTCTGCTCATTCCTTGGAAGGTTTCTTTCAATAGACCTTCTTCCAGTAATGATCTCATACAGGACTACTCCATAGCTCCAAACATCACTCTTTGATGTTAGTTGTCCCATCTGGACATATTCAGGTGCTGCATATCCTACAGTGCCCACAACCTGTGGTGTAGATAGAAGCGTCAAGGATAATGACATACAGAGTAATGTTTTCACAATGGAAAATGGCTCACAAAGTTCTTTTTCTCCAACAATGCTCTCCCCCACACTCAAAACGATCCCCGCGCAAACATACTCTCCCTTTTTGCTATTGAAGTTTAAAAAAAGTTGCGCACAATTCTTATGTATTTAGATATCTCACGCCTAACTTTCATATTTAAACATATAACATTCGAATCTTTAATTACACATCAAAAATAACACTATTATCACTTTTTATGATTGAAATACACATTTTTCATGTACAAGTTTAAAGCAACAAAGTGCTATGCATGTAAATACAAAAGTTTAGGAGTGAGATATGAAAATACATAAGAATTGTGTCCTAAGCATGTAAATTTCGCAAAAGATTAACAGTAAATGGAGATGAGGAGACGTGTTCCAAGGACAGATGGTAACGGGGAGAAATGTTATTACAGAAATTTGATAAATAATGCATGAAAGACCCCATGGAAAATCTAGCTGACCAAGGAAATGGTAATCAATTATCATAACACAAATAATAATAATAATAATAATAATAAAACAGAACTTGCAGAATTCATAATATTTATATTCTTTTTGGTGGATATGCTTGAAGGATTCTTGGGTAGATTACCAGGTTTGTAGTCCTTCAGATGATGCAGTGGAGACATTGTTGGAAAATGGAGTTTTTTATAACATTGAGGCAAAAGAGAATACAGCTAAAGTTACGTTTACAAAAGATATTTAGATCAACAAAGATGCATAAAATATACGTTATGTACCTAAATTAGTAAATAAATCTTCTTCTGTAATAAATTATTTTTTTGTTATGCCTCAGAAAAAAGGAAACTTAGTTATGAGACAAAAAATAAATCATTTTTCTCGCAAGTTGTTCCCTTGACAAGTACACACTTTAATAGGGAGGACAAGCGTAAGAGCCATAATCATCTGGGGAAGGAAGGAAAAACAAAAGTGTATTTTTGAGATGATAAAATGAAAATTAATGCTGAGACAAAAGGTGAACTTTTTTCTTGCGCACATGTTTTCTTAAGATGCACTCACTTATAGGCAGTAAAAATACTCGAGAAAAACGGCTTCATCTATAAAAGGACCAATAAAAATGTAAATTTGAGGCGACAAAACCAAAAGAGTTGATTTGAAGCTTACTGATGTCGAGACACAACAAAATCCTTCTGATGGACCATGTCTAGCAAGTCCAAAATCCGAGAGCTTTGCATTGAAATCTTCATCTAGCAGAATATTTGAAGACTTAAAATCTCGAAATATTAGCTGCAGAAAATATATAAAATTACATCTACCATTAGAAGATATTCTTAACGTTATTTTCTTCTCCCCCCCAACATTATGTACAATTAATTACCTGAAAATCCATTTCTTCATGAAGATATGCTAAACCCCGTGCAGCACCATGGGCTATTTTTAATCTCAGCTCCCAGGAGAGCTTTGATGGAATTCGCGCCAATAAGTGATCTTCCAAACTCTTGTTCAGCATTAGTTCATATACCAGGAGCCTTTGAATTCCTCTCTCATTATCTTCAGCACAATAGCCAACTAATCTTACAAGATTTGGATGCTTGACAACGCCCAAGTAGTTGACTTCTGTAATCCATTCTCTATGTCCCTAAACTAGAAGTAAAATGGTAAATTATAATCAAAACCATTGTTTCCATATGCTAATATTTTGTAAAATTACATCCAAAAATAGTTGCTAAATAATGTAAAAGCCAAGGATTGAGTCATGATAGTTACTTTAATGGTATTAGAGTAATGAATTTGGAAGAGTTAATTTGTAACCAGAGATAAAGAAATGATCAGTAGATGAGTGATAGAGTTTTGGGAAGTTAAGGTTAATTTCTTTTTTGCACTTTTTTCAATATGTATTATATTAAATAATTGCATATGCATGTCATGTATAAGTTCTGAAAAATAATGAATCTACAAGATCAGGATGTGACAAATGTGACAGAAAGAGAATGATGTATTTCTTGTTCATGTGAAATATGAGAATAAAACCACTATAACTATTAAGGATGCTACTGTGTCAGGTGATCCATATTAAAGATGATAGCATAACTCTAACATCCTAGAAATAAAGCTTTTTACCGTCAACATATAAAGCCACCCTCTTTCAACTACTATCACTACAAGCTCCGTATCTACTCAATCTCCATACGCAACATTAAGGCTGAAAGTGAACCAATACAGTTTATGAACAACTCAAACTCGGCTAATTAATACTCGAACATGTTTGTTCAAATTAATAAATGAAAAAAATTGAATATTTTTTAAAACTCGGAGTTTAAGGGTCTATTTGAGGCAATTGTAACTGTTTGAAGAAGTAGTTGTGAAGCTGCAGCAGAAGAAGTTGTTCAAAAAACTGCGGCGACTATTACAATTTTTTTATTTCGAAAAGTCAAACCGTAAATTTCTAACAGTCATCGCACTTAGCCAAATCATATTGCAAAACACATATTTCAATCTAATTTTTTGAAAAAACAGACAAAATGCAGTTTTGCCAAAAAAAATAAAATAAAAATAAAAAAACTACTTCCCCAAATGCACCCTAAATAAACCAAATTTGAACTTAGTCCGACTCAATTATTAATGTACATGAACTGACTTCCTTTTGTTAAATACTCTATACTCACATGATATATTATTTAAAATTTTTTTGATTATTTCAAACTTATTTAATAATATATTTAATAGTAACATATTATAATTTAATATTAATATACACATAAATTCAAAGGATTTTTTATTTTTTATTTCAATAAACTAATTTGTTAGTACTTATTTATGTTATTTGATTGTAAAATAAGTTACTTATAAGTTATATATTATTTTTTTACTCAGTATTAACTAGTCAGATACTAATTTTAAATCTATTAAATTGCTTATTTATTTAGATTCGTGAGATCATTAGTTAATAAATTTATATAAAAATTAAATACTCATTTAAAATTTTAACTTGTTTACTAGTTTTATATGAAATATTATATACAAATCAAAATTTTAATTCTATATGAAAAATTAAACATTCATTTGAATTTTTAACTTTTTAATTCATATAAACAAGCCAAGTCAAATCAAGTATAAATTAAAAATTTTAAGCAAGTCAAATATAAACATATTTTTGAAGCTTGTCTCAAGCTTGAACTGAACATGAACAACTTGTGATTCAATCAACTCAAGTCCAAATTATGACATACTTGACTCGACTCAGCTCGATAACAGGCCTACCCAAGATAACATCAAACCCAGTCAAAAGTAATATAATCAACTTTTTATCTAAAACTCGATCAGACTCAAAATTTTTATCTAAAATCTCAATATTACAGATACAAACTTGACTAGTTATCAATAATCTCTAGTGGATAAAAGAAGAGGTTTAAGCTAGAAGCTAAAATAATAGAAAACATGCTCAAACAATTGATAAAACTCTTGGATATAAATAAGCGATTAGCTCTAGAATAAAATAAAATTCTACATGGCTGTGATAAAATGAGAAGTACTCATCATAATATTTGATATATCCTTAGCCTCCTACTGAGTCAAACTATAAAGCATAGGTTGAGCTGGAGTAGTTGTAATTAGAGCTACAGACTGTCTTCGACTCTCTCCTGTCTACCTTCAAGTCTATCTCCCACTACTTTTACTGGTTGATCCTTCATTTAATCTATTTTAAGATGCTCTTTGAGGACACTGTTATATTGTGACTAGATTAGTCATACTTGAAACACTGTCCAAAAAATAAATAACTTTGACCGTTATATCTCTTTCTACATAAAGTACAAACTGGAGCACTACCACTGAGATGGATGAACCCTTGCTCTCAGAAGTTATATAACATCTCTTAGTCATCTGACCCAAATCGACTCTTCATCCCACTCGCGCAATTATAGATGACTCTCGTCCAAATCTTTTTAGCTCACATCCATATGTTGTTAAGTATATACCAGATCATTTTTTTCTTAATCTCGCCCTCTTTACAAATTCAATGAAATCCCTAATCCTAAATGAAATAAGTGGATGCCAAAAGTATTTCCGAGTCCTCTAAAAAATCTGCAGGTCTTCTTCTTTGGTTACTGACGAAACATATATTGCTAATGCAGTAAAATCAGTCTCATCTAGCATTATCGTCTTGCTATTTTAAATCAATCTCATAAAAGACTCATGCATCTGTTTTCTGACTGGCAGAAGTATAAACCAACTCTAAAAGTATTAGTAAACTATTCCCAATAAATCTAAACATTCAGTTTCCTTGAAACTTCTTCTTATGTTGGTCTAGCCACCTACGCCTCAGTTTTATCATCAAGTAGAAATGCTGCCAAAATATTTTATGGCTCTTTGTATACTGCATGAAGATTTTTATATATTGTTAACAAATGTTTAATAGATTCACTTTAATAAGACAATTTTTGAGATGATTGTAACAAAAGAATTTTGTGTAACACCATATATTGGAGAGTGAAAGATCAATATCATGATAAAAAATTTTTGATTGCTTGTGATTTTTAGTAGGTAGATTGCTCTTTATTAAGAGATAAATGTACATTTCTTTGTTAAGGTGTATTCCATGCTAGTTGTTAATATGTTATAAATTATTGATAATTTATTATGAAATTTGCTTATATATTTACAGTAATTCATGTGATTATTTTCATATTATGTGATAAAGTGTTTTCAAGTTTTTATTTTTTATTTTTTATTTTTTATTTTTATTTTTTTGCAAAATTAAAAAAAAAATCAAATACTTAGTGTATATATAAATCAAGAATTATATTGATGTGTAATAGAATTTGATCATATTATGGTTTATTTTAAGAATTTTTTGCCATAATAAGAATTCATAATATGCATCTTTATATAATACAGGTATTGTCGATTAAACCCTTTTAGATCTAGGTCAGTCGATCAATAAATGCAAAAGTGATGAATCTATTAAAAATTATTGAATTTTCAATGAATTGGTGTATCTTTTTTATTTCAAGGCGACGTGATAGACCAATCATGGATATATATATATATATATATATATATATATATATATATATATATATATATATATATATATATATATATATATATATATATATATATATATATATATATATAAATAGAATAGTAATGGCATATGAATAATGAGTAATTGATGTTGTTTCGATATAACATAATCATAAGTGAATGTTTTGTACAGAGAAATTTTTATTAACCCTCCAATATAATAAGCATTATTAAATGATTGATATTTAAAATTCTTGCCTTTTATACACTATTTGTAATTGTTATGATATGATACCTATTTTTATCTCCAACCATACCTGAGATCATATTTATGTAATGAGCGTCACATTTATGCTTTACTCATAAGAGTTTCACCTATATGTGTAAATATATATATATATATATATATATATATATATATATATATATATATATATATATATATATATATAAAGAATGACAGGGGGCTATTATACGAGTCTCCAGCCACCCTCACGTGCCTAACTATTCGAGGACCGCCTCAATACCGGTAAACGGCCAAAGGGGAATATGAACCAGGTGACCCGAGGGACTTACGACCTTCAAAGAGGCCGCTTCTACCAAACGTATCACGCACACACACAAACAAATATATATATATATATATATATATATATATATATATATATATATATATATATATATATATATATATATATATATATATATATATATGAATCAGTATTTGACTCTGGTGGGCGCCTAAATATCAATTCCTTCTTTGCGCTACAGCACCTGGTGAAAGCCAGAGGTCATGTGCTATTATTCGAGAACCCCGTGCAACGGGGGATCAAACCCTTAACTTGAGAGGACTTACAGTGAATCCCGCCAACCAACAGGCCAAGGCTAGCGCACTGATATATATATATATACAGATATTTGCAAACTCATCTCTAAAAGCATCTAAGCCTATGCTTCATATATATCATTAGAACTGTTCAAGGTTAAATAACTTAATTAATTTAATAGTGTAGGAATCTTTCATTTATTATATCGTAGATCTGTTATCAATTAATTTAGATGCTAATTTGAAATCTATTTTTGATACAGGAAACGGATTATTCAAAACATAAACGCTGAGTAATTATTATCGAATCAATTTCCAAAATATTAGAGAAAAAAAACACACACAAACACAAAGAGAGATCAAGAAAAAACAAGGAGTTCAAATCTTGCCTGCGATCCATACTTGTTGTGCTGCTTCACGGCGACATTCATGGTCTTAACGCCACCAACACCTTCCTCCTCCCCTGAAATGCAGATAACCCCTCTGTACACGCACCCAAACCCTCCCTCCCCGATGATCATCGCTCGGCTGAATCCCTTCGTAGCCGCTTTCAGCTCCGCAAAACGAAACGCCCTCAGTCCTTCCGGCCTCCTCTCCATACTCCACGTCTCCTCGCCTACGCCAGACTCGAAACCCGACCTCCTTGTTTCTGACGAGCTGGACGCGATGCTGAATGATCGAGCCCACGGCACCATAGCTGCCCAGCGGCCCGCCCCTTCTCCGCCGCCGGCGAGCGCCCTTTCATCAGATTCGCTGCTAGGGAAGTAGAAGCACTTCATGATTCGCGAGGGAAGGAGAAAATTAGGGATCAGGAGGAGCTTCTCTGAAGCGGGAGATGGGTAGCATGGATACCTACTGCTCTGCAGACTGCCCGCAATTGGATCAACTAGAAAGCGATGGTTGAAAAGCGCTTTTAGGGTCTTAGATTTGAAGTTTGAATTTCAAAATAAAATAATAATAATAATAATAAAGGTAGGGTTTGTAATGTTATTTTAGATTTTACAGGCGGTTTAACGCTTATATTTTCAAACAAGATGACCACCAACGGTCACGTGGTCCGTGGTAGAGCGGGGCTAACGCATTAAATATATATATATATATATATTAATCACATAAATAAATAAAAAACAAGAAATGAATTAAAAAAAAATAAAAAAATAAACATATGAAACATAATATTAAGAATAAAAAATAAATAATTATTATATTATTTATAAATCATGTAATATATAATAAAAATTCTAAAAAATATTTTGTGCAAAAAAATAAAAAAATAAAAAAATAAAAAAAAAGGTAAAAGAGTATGATTATCAATAATTATTTAAAATTTTACATATAAAAAATAAATATACACAATTTGGTACAATATAAATTGATAAAAACTAATATTTTATTATATATTTTATGCTATTTGTTAAATTTAAATTTTATTTTTAAGGGCATGCATTTCAATTATTCATTTGATAACTTAGTTAAAAATTTTAACAATATTTAAAAAAAAAACTCTATATTTTTGCTATTTCATAATGTTATTCTTATTAAACTTTGAAAAAAAAAGAATTTCTCAAAACAACATTTTAACATAGTTTTATTAAAAAAAATGCAATCAAATAAAACCTAAGTTTGCTCAGTAATAGCTAAATGTCAATGTTATATAAATTATATTAGTCTTACTTTGAATATTATTGATGATCCAATAATATTTTTATAGTAATTATAATTATTGATTGTGTATAAAAGAATTGCAATTTTTTAAAAATAAATGGTGAATTTAATATTGATTTTAACAAATATGCTTTTATATTAATAATCTTACGATTAACATAATATGATTATGACCATCATCTTTATCATTATTCATATCCCAAATAAAATAATATTTTTGCCTAAATACTATCAAAGTAAACAACTTAAAATTAAAGTTAGCTAATTAAATTTGCAATAAACATGAAGTTTGAGGTATAAGGTTTTATTTAGATCATTTTCTTTAGGTTGCTAACTAAATAATGAGTAAATTTGTTTTTGCACAAACATTATATAGCGAGATTAAAGGAGTTGATTATAACACAAATCTTAAGAGAGGGAGTTATAGTGCATATTTTGGTGGAGATGCTTATACTATAATGAAGATTGTTTAGTGATAGAAATGGTTTAAGCATAGTTGTCTTGGAAGCATGGTTGTGGTATGCAATGATTATAATAACAAAAGTGCTAAGTTATTATATTGGTCTTTTGAAAATTGTTGTAATGTAGGTCTCACATAAGATGATTGTGAAAGAAATAAAAGATATGGAGCAAGTCTTTAGCGTTTTATTTTTAAATGATATACATTGCCATTAAGACTACTTTAAGAGACATAACCCACACAATTATTATTGTGTAGAGAAATTTTAAATGTGAGATAAGATTCATCTATTCTTCAAATAATGATTAGCATTGTAATCATCGTTTTCTTATATAATACTTTCGCAGTCATTACATACTAGTAAGTGACACAATTTTCGCTATCACGGACGATGAGTGTGATAATATTATTGTGATGGTTGGATGATCATATAAAAGAGAAGAGCATCAATTTATTTGTAAAATATTGGCTATAAATCATCATAATCCAATTCCACTATTGTGGTCACAAGACTACCATAGATAGGGGAGTGTCATCCAATTTTTAAATGTTAAAGGCTAATACTCTTACCATCATCATAAATAAAAGGTGTGAATTATGTAAACTAATTTTCTTAATGACTTTAGAAAGTTAAAATGTTGATCACATTGTTAAAGTAAAGAAAGAGATGCATAACATATGGACTTTTCAATGAGGAGATAAAAAGATAAAGTATAATATAGTGAGTTATGATCATTTTTAGATTGGTTTAATTGAATGGCATTCATCCATCAAGTTATTAGTTTCACTCTTAACAAAAAACATACTAGAAGTAAACTTTTCAAGCCTTGATCATGGCTTCTTAGTTTAAATAAAAGAATGACAAACTAGGGAATATAATAGATAAAATGTTTAATGAGAGTAAAACTACATGTAGTTAATTATCTCAATAATCCACTCTCCTTCCTCCCTCCAAAAATGTTCCTGATTTTACAACAATATTTACAAAGATTCTCTTACCACCTAACCTTATATATTATCATAATGATGACTTTAAAAATGTTTTAATGATTTACCTTATATGAAGTAATAACTTCAAGGAGATAACTTAATTAAAATAATGCTAACTATAGTATAATCTAAATAATGATAGTTGTTAGATCTTGGGAACTTTCCCTACTATTTATGAGCTTATTTGAGTTCAAGAATCTCATGAATATATATCAACATTATTTTATTGCACGTTGATGTGTCCTGAAGCATGCTTAATTTGCTTTATATTTTATACTTATTTTTGGATGAAACTGCACTTTAAATAAATATATTCTTACGTTTTTCTTACAGGTATAACATTCAGGACAGATGGAGCGAAGGGGATAAGAAATGGAGCAAAAAGTATTTTGAAATGGAGCAGAAGGGGTTCAGCAGCCTGGTGCCTAGACGCCAGACTTTGGGCGGCAAGGCGCTCCATCAAGCACCTTGGCGCCACCTCTAAGATGTCTAGGCGCCAGAATCCAGACTACCAAACCGAGAGTTTTTTATTATATTAGTTTTGACTGGGTTTAATGAATTTTTAGAAGGTATGGAGCAAGTTTTAAGTGCTCTGTTTTTAAATGAGCCCGAGCTCGTTCATGTTCGGCTCGTTTACACCCCTACAACATGATGAAAGGATGTGAACTCATTTTGTATTCAAAATAGAAAAAAATGTGTATATAAGTAAAAACATTAAAAAAAAAAATAGTAAAAGATACATTTTATTACATAAATCAGAGTTCAATTGATAGAACTGAAAGAAAAACAAAGCTGACTGAGACAAAACTCAAATGAGAGCAGAAATCAACTACCCAAAACCATAAAGAGGAAATACAACCACTAATCCAAAATTGAAAAAGTCCAAAAGAAAGATTAGAACCGGAAAGACAGATTCTGGAAGGTTTAGGTCCTGCAAGTGGCACAAAATGTTAAAGAGTAAATTTGACAAATCAAACACAATAAATAATTGTCATTTATGAAAGCATAAATGAAGAAATCAGGCATGTTGTATGAACAATAGAAAGGAATAAGTTACTTTATGCATAACTGAAATGAGTATGCTCAATCTATTTAATGAACTATGCAAATAAAAAACAGCCATCAAATGTACGACTCAGAAGTAATTTATAACTTAATTTTAATTTAATTTATATTTAGATGCACTAAATGTGTAAATACATAAGAATTGAGTGGTATGTATGTAAATCTTCCTAATCAAAAACCTCACCCTACAATTAATGCTTTCAACGTCAATACGGTTGAAAGAATCAATTAATGCATTCAGTATTCCAAACGAACAAAGTAGCCGCAGATATTATTGTTAATCTGCAAACCATACTTTTACCGCATAATTTAGCTATAATAAAGTTCTATGCTTATTCAATCAGGAAAATGAATTACATCACGAGTTCTTAATAAATAAATGCTCGGAAGAAAGCCCAAAATTGAGACTTTGTCAACAGCATTGAAGTGTCTTGATCAAGAAAGCCAAAATGGACTATTGTTTAAGGAAAAAGGGGAAATTTGCATAGATACAACACAAATCTTTTGTATTTACATATGAATTGCTTGTTTTTTACATGTTCCACATTCAATTACTTGTATTTCTAATTTTTGTCAAGTATGAAATAAATTTAATTGAACTTAACTTTAGAAGATTATTATAAGAGTTGAAGTTTTGTCCCATTATTATATCTCATTTTATTTCCTTCCAGACCTAAGGTGTAAGCATCAATTTCTCATCCAGAATTCTCAAAAAGTCCAAATTTAAGATCAAGAAATGATCCTCAATTAATAAGGTATGTTGTTATGTACCAACTCCAATTTTTGAGTTCTAAGTTCAAATCCATTTTTTTAAGAAACTAACTTGAGTTGTTACATAACAAGTGGACCTAATGACATCAAAGTTAGTCCAATCCGAGTCAAATCAATCCCGGATCAAGTCATTTAACTACTTTTAAAAGATTCTCAGACACATTTAAAGGTCAAATAAATGTCAAATCTGGCAAGTTCATAGTCGAAACGAGAGGCTCAAGATTGCTCAATTCCAACATCATTAAGGCACTCAAATGCCCATTAAACGTCTTCTGATCGGAGGAAGTTCTCCGGATCATCCGTTCAAAAATGTTCATACTGCTGCATTAATTGCACCCAGAACACTGTAAATAGAGCCACGCCCCTCACATGAGAAGGGAGACTTTAAGCTTCAAAGAGAAGTTGAAGTTCTGAGAACGAGCTGAAGTCCAACACCATCCTGACTGTCGTCAATCGCCGTCAATCACCTTCGACCGCCGCTGACACCCACCAATCGTTGTCGGCCTCTGTCAACTGCCACTACCCAGACGATCACCATCGGCCACCGCCGATCGTCATCGACCACCTCTAACTATCATCGACACCCACCGATCGCCTTCGACCACCGCCAGCCTCCTTCGGCCACCGATGGCCTTTGTCAACCATCGCCGACAAATGTCAATAGCCGTCGGCCACTGTCGACCGTCACCGTCGA
This sequence comes from Papilionanthe hookeriana x Papilionanthe teres, assembly GCA_022702705.1. Lineage (NCBI taxonomy): Eukaryota > Viridiplantae > Streptophyta > Magnoliopsida > Asparagales > Orchidaceae > Papilionanthe > Papilionanthe hookeriana x Papilionanthe teres. The sequence continues at coordinate 25,582,369 of CM040421.1, forward strand.
TCACCACCAACCAGATGTTGTCAGTTAACTTGGAAAATACCATTACTCATTCTCGTCGTGGGACAAGGAGTTCTATAACTGTGTCAAGCTCTGTGATTTTTTTTCCTTTACGGATTTTTCCACGTAAAAACTTTTGGTGTCATTAATGGTTGTCTATTTTTCACCTGAGTGTGTGTCGAATTCTCGTACAATGCTTAGACGATAATTCATTACTCTACCGCTGCGAATTTTGTGGCATGCATCAAAAGTAGAGTTTCACACTCCTTGAACGATATGATATATAAGAATATGAGTTTCTTCTCAGGCTAACAATGTGTGGCTTCATGCAATTTCTAGGAGGTAATGTTTGTAATTCCAAGTGTCTCATTATAGATGGGAACAAATTTTGCGGGGTTCATCTTTATCAAAAAGCCCCTCACAATTTCCTATAATGTAATTTGGCATTTACTCCTGGTGAGGGATGAAAAGCATAAGGGTTGCAATCGAAAATTAATGATTCCATTGAAATGGCCGCAATGAGAATTAATGCATCTTGAATGCCTTACTTGATAATATAAGGGTTTTGTCTGAATCCCATTGCTTGGTAATCTTCAATTTGCATCTTCCAAAACTGAATATCTCAACAATAAAATTTATCGATCATGACTTTTTCATCTGCCTTTGCTCAGAAATGTGTAAAGCTTAACTATGCTCTGATAAAAATTATTAAAATAAAATAAAAATTAGAATATGAAGATTAGAAATTATCACAACAAAGAAGCAAACACAAGCACAAAAACCATAATCCAATGAGATCCAACCCGTCTCCAATCATACATAGTTCAAAGAATTTAACTAAGCATAAAAAGAGGGTGCATCTGTTAATCACTAATACAAAAGAGGGAATAAAATGAGAATTGCCCTTAGCTAAAATCAGATGATAGTACATGAATTTAGAGAGATGATTACAAGTACATGTTTTAGAAAACAAGAACAAAGACGGAAGGCTTCAATGCTAGTATGGATAACCACATACTTCCTCCAAAATAAATCGCCTCCATGATGCTCTCAATTGATAACGCAACTTGAGAAGCCAAACCCGGTCTCTCTTTCTTTCATTATATTGTTGGAGCTTGACTGCAGTACCCTGATTTGTCTGCGGATCGACACGCCCAAGAAAAAAATGTTCGAATAGAGTGAATCCTCTGAAAAAAAAAGTGCTCTTCAATATATGAGGATCGGTCAATTTTTTTTTTATATAATGACTACCATTATTTATAAGTAGGTTGGTTTATATGTTACAACATTACAAATAATGTAATCATTAAACAAGGATCCCAAAAGACATTAATTTCTATCTTTATTGCTCTTCTACCGTGAGCATTAGAATATTCCTCTGATAAAGCCCTCCTCCAAGAATACATTTCCTATGATAGTGCTTTGAGCATATCATCCACCATAATGCCTCTATCAGCCTGATCGTAGCTGCGGCGAGTAGGCAAGTTCGTTCAATCAGGCCAGGGGCCATGGTATTGAATTCGCTAAACCCACACTACCGGGCATGTTTCTTGGATGGGTTGACTAAATCACTTTAACCACTTCTTAGTACTTGGCTTCGAGAGAACTGCCCCTATCAGGTCCCTTGGTCGGGTTACTCAGTTGAGTCAGTTTGACTGATATGTGTATTAACTCGTTTGCTGACTCCGCACATTGGACAAACCCAAGCACTTTTGGTCAAACATAGACACTGACCTCTATGATCTCACTTTGTTAGAGGCAAACACACCCCCTTCTATAATCTCCCTTCCCATACCTCTTCATCAAAAGAAACCCTTTTATCCTTTTCCTCTCTCAATTCTGTCTCAGTTACAGGATCTGACGCGTGAAAACTTGCTTTTCCCAGAAAAATGAGAAAAAAACACATGTTCTAAGGCTTCAGTAAGAGAAGCAAAAGTATTATATTACGTTTACCCTATGATGAGGCCAAAAAAATAAAGATAGCCTAGAAGATAAAGGCAAAAATTTCTGGTGGTTCGGTCCACATACTTATGTCCATTGTCAAAGCAAACAAGACCAAAGATCCACAAAGTGAAAAGTTAAATTACAACTAAGAGATATTGTAGAGTTATTAGAACTGCTCCAAGAGCGTCAAGCCAATATACGAATGGAAACCAAAGTTACAATAAAAGATGTTGCATAGAAAGAATAAATAAAAGTTTTACATAATTAAATCAGATAGGCTACAATGATGATGGCATTCAGATGCATCAACACATTGATGAGGCTGAGAGTGACTCAATGTCATTCCCTGTACAAAGGAGTGACAAATCTGGGATTTTTGACAACCAAAGGTAAGAGCACCATGTTGTGTCATTAGAAGTTAGGTTATGGGTTCACTCTTTCATAAGAGCAACAGCACGCCACATTGATTATTCATTTATAGATAACAAGATACACCAAATTTTGCATAATATTATCATTAATGCTAGGAGGATTTTTCTTTTTTTTTTTTTTTTTTTTTGAGAATTTGAATACATTTAGTCGCAAACATGTGCACACCACATAAATAAAACTTTGAACGTATTGTTTGAAAGAATAAGCTCTCAATCAATAGGTTAAGATAGTTTGCATGCAGGCATGTTCGATAGTGTTGGAAATCTAAGCCCAAAAAACTTAATTAACTATTTATGACAACTAAATTAACTTAACAGATAGCATTGGGAGCTTTAAAGTAGTCTAGAGGAGAAAAATATGCTTAAGAGGGTCCTGAGATAGTTTCTTAAGATAAGCTCCTTTAAGAATTCCTCTTGATGAGTTTTAAAGAAGGACCCTCAAAACTTGTCGCTATGTCTAGGTGTCATTAGATTATTGAAGATGATGAATATTTTAAAAACAAAATCTTAGCTCATGTCAGCTCATCTTCCCTCATTCTCTTTTCAAGCTCATCTCCTTTCTAACTACTTCTCTCCCTTCTAACCTCTACTCTCTCCTATTTGCTCTCACCTAATCTCTGACGTAATTGGAAAAAATTCGTTCACTATCTTCAGCCTCCTCCCGCCATGAAACACTAGATTGACTAATTGAAAGATAATGGCTGCACAAATCGTTCTTTACTTGGCAACCATAAAAACAGATGACATAGGAATCTAGCAAACGACAAACCAACTAATGCGGGGGCTTCGGGCTGAGCCGGCCCCAACTGCTTCAGCAGGAGAAGCTCTCGGTCCAGCAGGAGGCTGGACAGGCCCTCTCTTCCCTCTTTTCATATGTGTTGTTGTCCTAGGATTTAGTTTTTTGTTTTATATGATTTTTAAAATTCGGTCCAGCTTGTGATCGGTGGTTGTATTTTCTTTTAGGGCTGTATCCAAAGGTGAGAAGGTTCTCCGCTGCAACTCATCCAAGGTGGTAATTTTCTCTAAATGTTCGAGGGATGCTCCAGTTGTAACCCGCTCCCGTAGGGATAATTACCTTTCCCTTTTCATCCCACCAACTCATTGCCACCCTCCAGCGGCCCTACATAGCTATTGCCACCCTCCAGCAGCCCGCATACCTGCTGCCACCCTTCCAGATCCCAGCTGCCCGTGGCCATCCCCTACAGCAACCATTTCCACCTTCCTGCTGGCCGCTAGTCATCCTCCCACCAACCTGCTATGCCACTAAACACAGCCCCAGCTCCCCTGCTTGCAACCGCACATCCCCTTTCTTCTCTGCTTTCTGTCGTCCACCACCCAGTACTCCTCCCACCCCACGGTTTCCCCAGTGTCAGCCCGTCTCTTCTTTCCCACCTGCTGCCGTGACGAAGCCTGATCGTGGGTTACATTTTTCTGGCTGTTTGGAAAGCCATCACCTGCTGTCCTCACAGCCCGTCTCTTCCTTTTCCACCTTCGGAACGTGAATTACATTTTTTTTCTGGCTGTTTGTGAAGCCACCAGCTTTCATCCCTACCTCCCGAGCCCCGAATGATGCCAATCCCCCACTGCCACCCTCCTGCCTTAACAGCAACCTCCCCATCCGAGTCCGACCAACCGTCCAGCAACCCTTCACCACCTTGGCCTTCGCCCTAATGTGTCCTTCCATATTTTTTGTATTTTACTTCTTGTTTTGGTCACCTATTCGAATTTCAGCAATAATACTTGTATTTTTATTATGATTTAGGTTAAGTCCATTATTAATTAGTATCAGAGCTAGCATAATCCTAATCCTATTCTAAGAATTCTTAGCATCCGCCCTTACCTAAGCCACGTCCACCAAAAATTTTCATTCCCATGTTCAAATCATAGCAAAACTTTGACCTAATCCTAATTTTCCCTTGTTGATTTTCAAAGTCAGAACCCTAAATCAATTTTTTTACACCATTTCACCTACCAACTCTAAACCCTAGTCATGCCATTATGGAGGTACATGCCTGAGCTAACCCGAGAAAAAAATACAGCGAGAGATTCGTCGACCTTAATGGAGGCTTGCAAATATTGAGGATGAAACCCAGGGAGACTTAACCTCAATTTCAACAGCGAAAGTAGAAGAGGTGAGGGAGACGAGAATTCAGCCCCTTCTATAGGAATTATTTCAATGATGATGAAGAAATGCCACAACGCTTTGGATTCCAGTATTAAAGGAGGCCGAGAGAAGATGCCACATATAGAGAACAAGAGAATCTGGAGATGAAGCGGGAGATATAGCACCAACTCCATCAGACCTTAACTTTAGAAGTGGAGAGACTACATCTCCGAGTCACCACCCATCTTACAGGCAGAATTAAGCCTCGAGATCTTACAACTAGAATACATTGAGGACAACACCCAAGGTGACATTGTCAGAGGAAAAGCTGATTCAGATTGGAAAACAAGTGTAAACCAATCTGCATTCCTACATCTGTCACAACCAAGAAGTGTTTCAAGTACCACTGATTTGTGCATGTAGAATCAGACTGCACAACTAGAAGGTGATCTATTCACTAAGCATGGCATTCTTGAAAAATTGAGTAATGCAATAGATACTGAAGAGGGTGAGGACACAAAAGAGGGAGACCAACTTCCAGTTGAGGAAAAGATGCATAGTTTCGGCTGAGCCAGTGGGAGAGACTCCAACCGACTTCACGGTGAGTGTCTAAGGAAATATTGAGTTCGAGGAACTAACACCAGAGACACGGTAAACTCATAGAAAAAAAATTCAGACCACTTAAATATATAAACTCATTCCTGAGTTGTCCGTACTGAGGTAGGTTCATCATGTCAGAAATGAGGTCGTTTTGTGCCGTGCCGAAAAGATTGCATGGAATTATTCAATTATTAGATTAAGTTCAAAATGGTACTCATGATGTCCAGAAAGGATGAATGAACCCTAGCCTTGAAATTTGTCCTTGAAGCTTCATGGGGAAGGAAATTCTTCAATAGGATCCATGTCCTATGAGTGAAGAAGAGGTCTTTCCTGAGTGGTTGCTAATGAGAGTGGTGCAGTTTGTCATAGATTTCATCCTAGAGTTGATTTCTCCTCACACATTGGCTTATTAGCTACACACTACTGAGTGCAAGAAGTGGAAGGAGGTTTCAGACTTAAGAGCTTAAGAGTTAAATTGCATGAGTCTCCATCTACATACAACTCCAGCTCATGACGTGTCGAGAGATGATGCATATTTAGGGTGTATTTGGGGCAGCTTATCCGCTGCGAAAGCATTTTGAAAACGCCGTCTCACAGTTTGGAAATTGAGTTTGCGCAGCTTATTCGAAAACGCTGTTGGTTTTTTATACTAAACGCGGAAAGCAGGTCAAACATCGCGGTTCACGTTTTCAAATAAGCAGCTTATCTGGATAAGTAGAATCTGTCTCAAACGCATCATTATTCTATTAAGACATGTTATAGAATGACAACACCTACACCACCAACTTATTAGGGGACTACAATATCTCTGCTACTTTTAACGTGGCAGACTTTACTACGTGCTACGAGTAGTCAGATGCTTCGACGAAAGCAGACAAAGCTCCGCAAACCTCATACTAATACGGGGGCTTCGGGACTAAACATAGGGTTGTCAAAATAGCTCGTTGGACACAAATAACTCGTGTTCGGCTCGTTAAGTAGCTCACATTCAATTTGTTCGTTAAGCAAACAAGTCAAACACAAACAATATTTTTGCACTCGATATATAAACGAGCCAAACACGAACGAAGATTTGTTTGTTCATGTTCGTCTCGTTTTGACTCAAAATAATTATATATATATATATATATATATTATTGATGAGTATTATTTTTAAATAATTTAATTAACTACAAGACTGCAAAGATTTATAATTAATTAAATTATTAATTTAAAAAATAGAATAAAAATATTAAATTCTATTTAAATGAATATTTTAATATAAACAATAAGATATAAATCTCGTTTCTACCCTTAACATTATACAGTTGCATGACTAGGCCTGTCAAAATGTCTCGTTGTTCGCGAGCAACTCTTGTTCGGCTGGTTAAAAAAATAAGCCAAACAAACAATTTTTTTGCGCCCGATATATAAATGAGCCGAACATGAATACTAACATTTTTTAACAAACTAAACACGAACCGAGTTTAGGCTCGCTCAAACTTGACTTATTTACACCCTATTTGAACTGGCCGCAACCGGTACAATAAGAGAAGCTTTCGGTACAACAGGAGGCTGGACTGACCCCTCCTCCTTGTCACTGGACGAGAATTATTTCCCCCTCTTTTTTTTTTTTTCTGGCCTATATATCCATCATTAATACGTGTGTTGTTGCCCTAAGATTTATTTTTTTATCTTTCCGATTTTCAGAATTATGTCCAGCTGGTGATCGGCGGCTGTTTTCGCTTCTACGGCTACATCTGAAGAGGAGAAGATGATACAGTTATCTTTCCATTTTCATCCCTACACGCTCCCCTCTCCATGCAGTCCTACATAACTGCTGCCGCCGCCCTCCAGCAACCCACAAACCTTCTGCCGCCCTCCCAAATCCCTTTGGCACGTGACCTTCCCGTCCAGCAACCATTTCCACCTTCCTGTTGGCCGCCAGTCATCCTCTCACCATCCAACTGTGCCGCTAACCACAGCCCCAGCTCCCTTGCTTGCAAACACAAATTCCCTCTCTTCTCTGTTCTCTGTCGTCCACCTCTCAGCACTCCTCTCACCCACCGGTTTCCCCTCCGCCTGCCCGTCTCTTCTTTTCCCACCTGCTGCCAGGAGGAAGCCTGATTGTAGATTACATTTTTCTGGTAGTTTGGACAGCCATCGTACAGCCATCACCTGCTGTCCTCACGGCCCGTCACTTCCATTTCAACATGCAAACCGTGCACATTTTTTCTGGCTGTTTGGTCGGCCACCAGCTTTCACCTCTGCCTCCCGGCTGCTGACAATCCCCCACTTCCACCCTCCTGCCTTAACAGCAACCCCGACCTGCTCTGTCCTTCACCAACTTCGCCTTTGCCCTGGGGTGTCCTTTTATATTTGTTCTCTTTTTTGAAGTGTCGTCGTTATAGCTTATTCAAATTTCAACAATAATATTTGTACTTTCATTATAGTTTGGGTTAACTCCCTTATCATCAACATACTGCACACCACCTTTAAAATAATGGGAAATTTACATAAGATTCTTATGCATTTATATATCCAACACCTAAAATTTAATATTTATATTTAGAACACCTTGGTCTTAAATATCTATGCATGAAAATATATATTTTATTTTTAAAAAGTTAAAGATTGTGATATTTTTTATTTGCTGTTAAAGATTTGAGTGTTATGTATGCAAATATGAATGTTTAGGTGGTAATATGTAAATATATAAAAATTATCTAGAATGCTCAGAAATTTCAAAAGTTCTGAGAGACATTAATGATAGTCATAGAAAAGGTTGATTTAATCTACTTGGAGGAAAATACAATATAGCCTAAGTGAGAAAAGTCATACGTATACAGATTTTTCATGGTATTTGCTCAATGTATTCGATTTGGCCAACACTAACTTTAATCCTGCCACCATGAAACTACGCCCAAACCATCTCCACGCATACCTGCCTGTAAATAGAAATGGTAAAAAAAAAATGCAAAATATCTCAGAGCAGTTGAAGTTAACAAACTAAATTTTAAGTAGATTGAGTAATAAAAGTAACTTCTAGGTTGGTTTGCCAATCTAGACATATGTGAGGCCTTATGTGTCACAAAGGTAAGCACGTGACAATAATCATTGTTAATATGTCATAAAGTATGGATATATGATAATAATGATAAAAAGAATAAATGAGAATACAAAAAATGAAACAAATTAATATAGGCAACATGCATTTCTAAATTTAGGACTTTTGTTGTCAAAGAAAGGAGCAATTCATGTAACTTGCACTAGAGTCAACCAGCTATCAACTAATACCTAGTTAACTAAGTCCGAGTTAACGAAGAGGGTCGTAAGTAAAAAGATTAGTTAAGAATAGACAAGAAGATGATGAAAAATTAGGAAATTAAAGTTCGAGAACTTGTATTCTTTTTCATTGCACAAAGTACATTAGTAAGAGGTATATATAAGCTATGTAAAGTTTTTAGAAAATTAAGAGAAATGATTCGTTTTGCTTGAATGGCTGGGATTGTATGGGTTGTTTGCTGCGGACCGTTTGATCTGCTGGCATGAGTAGTGGCAGCTCATGTACACGTCATTTGCAAAGTTAGTTAGAGCAATTATTACAGCCCCTCAAATTGACAAATATGCAGTAATCAGTTCTTGAATTTCGATCCTAAGTGATATTGGCCTAATCAAAGTCCAAATAAAATTGTAGAACAAGTTTTACCTTGTTGAATGAGTCATTTTAGTAGCTGTGCGAGTAGAGAAAGTTGTGCCTATACTAGTAGAGGAGTTTTACAGTGAAGCAGAAGGTAGGCCTAGTGATTCTGAGGTAATTAAGTGAGCTGGGAAGATAGAGAAACAGAGTCGATCAACTAAGGCTAAGTTGCTGTCATTGGTGAATGAAGCTCTAGAGGGTAGCGATTTAAGAACTGGTTTGCATATTTACCTTGGCTAAGAAAGCAGCCTAAGGGTGTATTGTTTGCCTGGATGTCAAAAAAAAGAGAGATTGGGGATCTTCATGTTAAAGTTGTTGCGCAGAATTCAATCGAGGTGTTCTCATTGCTAGTTAGAACTTAGAAGTAGGTTCATTGACATACCTGTATGCAAATATTGTTGTAGTGCAATAGGAGACCATTTGCAAGGAGCCTGCTTTAGGCCACAAATAACGTTGTGGTAAAATAAACATGCTGTGGAAACTATGGACAGGAGAAACCTGGAGATTGTCCCATATAAACAATCTCATTTAAATGAGCTTGGAGAAATACATTAGAGAACAAATTTTAAGATATCACAGTTGCGAGTAGAGCAAAAATGAGGATAATTCGGATGGAGGACATTTTGTCAATAGAGTTAAACATTTTAGCGTAGTCCATTCCAAGCTCTTGTTTAAGTCCTCGAGCCACAAGTCGAGCTTTTATGCCGAGATACTCTCAATGAAGCTTAATTTTAAATGTCCACTGACAACCAAGAATGGTTTGATGAGGTGGTGGGGGAATGAGTATCCGTGTATATTAGCTTCAAAGGGAAATGAACACTGGGACATTGCTTGGTGCTAGAAGGTGGGAACTGCTTCAGAGTAGCATGGGGTCTAATGAAAGTATTGGAATTATTAGAATTGATTTATGTTTTCGTTATTAGCTTTTACTTATTTTCTTTCCTTGAGTTGCCTTTTTTATGTATTTCCTATTCCATGTATTTCCATTTTATGGCTTTCCTACTTTATGAGTCTTGTAATATGTATATAAACATATTTTCCTTATCAATGGAAATAATCCAACTGAATTCCCAAATCTTTCTTGCTAGCAGAGCCAAGGATCAAACCACCCTAGTTGTTGGAACGCCCTACAGGCCAGCATTACTTCTACCGCTGACCCCTGTTTCCCAGCGGCTTCCTTCCAGCTGTTCGGCCAACCAAACTCTCCTGCAAACCAGATCTGTTGCAGTTCCTCCCAAATCTGCCGCTGTGCAGCCTACTCTGTCATGGTTCCTCCCAGATTTGCAGCTCTTCCTCCTTTCTGCTGCTAGCCCCTGTTTCCCTACAGGATCCTTCCAACCGGCCAGCCAGATCCTCCAGCCGGCCAGAACTGCAGTGTTGTTCCAGCCGGCCAGATTCCCCTGCCAGCCAGATCTCCAGCCAGCCACAGTTCCCTTTGCTGCCCAAGTCTTCACCCGCAGGCATGTTTTTTCCAGTCAATTGCGTAAGGGTTCATCTCAATCTATGTCTCGGCATTCAAACCTAACACTTGGCTCCGTCAGAGTCATGGAGGATTTCATCCACACTGAGCCTCCTTCTGGCTAGGTCCTTGAATCCACCGAAGGATCGGCACCTATTTCAATCTCTCTGTAGATCGAAGGACGAGAAAATCACATGAATTTATCTGATTACAACCCACAAACTCAACGACTTCAATTTTCTTCAATGGTCTCAAGCTATTTCCTTGTTCGTCAAAGGCCGGCATAAATTTGGCCACCTCACAGGTACGATTCGCGAACCCTTGAAGATGGACCCAGCATATGTACCCTGGGAAGTAGAGAACTCCATGGTTATATCATGGTTGATTAATTCCATGGAGACCTCGATTGACAGTTTGTATTTGTTTTTTCCTACGACGAGTGCCCTCTAGACTGTCGTTCGTGACCCCTACTCGGATTTAGGTAAATCTGGTCAACTGCATGAAGTTCCGAGGAAGATCCACGAGGCAAAACATGCCCCGTAATACGTTATGGTTGCCTTGTGGATAGAATGTGATCTCTACTATGACTGCACTTGAGACTCTCCTGCTAATCTTTCCCTGCTACAGGAAACTTTGGAGAAGGATCCGGTGTTTCAATTTCTAGCAGACCTGAACAAGGATCTCGATGAAGTCTGAAAATGTATACTTGGTCGGGATCCCCTTCCTTCAATTTGGGCAGCATTCACTGAAACTTCCCCCAAAAAAAGCCGAAGATTTGTTATGCTCGACACCTCCACTCCTTCAGCTGAACCTTTAGTGTTGGTCTCCAATAGTATCCAACACTCGGCCATGCCCAAACACACGTGATTTTTGTCACAAACCCTATTATAGTCGTGACAAGTGCTGGAAGCCTCATAGGAAAGCAACAAATAAATCTTCGAACAAATCCTCTGTGGCTAAAGGTCTAGCTACAACCTCTGAATCCACGACGATGCAGCTGGCTCCCACTCAGAACATCCATGAATCACCATACTCCATTAAGAGTTAGATGGAGCACTTAATTAAACTACTTGCATCTAGTCAGTTTTCTTCCGACCCATCGACCTCTCATGCCCGTCAAGGTAATATTCCTATAGCACCCATTACTTTAGCTTATACTAATCCGTAAATTATTGATTCAGGTGTGACGGACCACATGACAAGATATTCTCAACGCTTCTCAACATATTCTTTATGCTCCAGGAGAGGCACAATTAAAATTGCTGAAGGCTCCTGTAATTCCATTGCTGGTAAAGAGTCGGTTGTTCTAACAGTCGGGCTGACTTTGAAATCTGTGTTACAAATATCTTCACTGAAGTGTAAACTCTTGTCAGTTATTAAGTTTACATATGACCTTGATTGCGTTTCTCATTTTTCTCTTGATGTTTGTCTTTTAGGATTCGTCGCACAAGAATGATGATTGGAACTGTTAAGCAGGTAGTCGGTCTCTACTTCTTCAAAGAGAAAAACATTGATGACAAATACACTCCATCCAGTAGCTGTAGTTTTTTCAGTCCACTAAATGCCCTATTATGCTTTTACATTATCGTTTAGGTCAACCCACTTTTCAATACTTAAAACAATTGTATCATTTGATGTTTACTAAAAAAAATATATTGAGTTTCAAGTGTGAAATTTGTAAGTTAACTAAACATTATCATGTACCATATCCACCCCACTCTTACACTCATTCGAGCTACACCAATAAATAATGGCTCATTACTTTGATTGATGACCACAATCGGATGACTTGGATCTATATATTAAAAGAGAAATCTAAAACTGCAGTCATCTTTAAAAATTTTCACTCCTTTATTTTGACCAAATCAAAACTTCAAATTAAGTCCTTCGGAGAGAAAATGACAATGAATTTTTTAACTCTAAATTGAGAGAATTATTGGTAAGGACATCCTCCATCATAGCTCTTGTGCGGATACTCCTCAACAAAATCAGATAGCTTAGCGAAATAATCGACACCTTCTCGAAGTTCTCGTCATTATGTTTCAATATAATATCCAGATACAATTTTGGAATCATGTCGTACTTACTGTCACTTATCTCATCAATAGAATGCCTACAAAAATTCACAACTTATGGACACCGTTAGACGTCTTGAGGTCACGTTTTCCTACCAATCAGTTCCTCTCCACTTTAGACCCCAAGATATTTGAGTGCACAACCTTTGTTCGAAACATTGCCCCAACTCGTAGTAAACTTGATCCCCGTTTAATCGAATGTGTCTTCATCAAATATTCTGCTACTCAAAGGGCTATTGTGCATAGATCCTATCATAAATAAACTCTATGCGAGTGCTGATTTCTCCTTCTTCGAAAGTATTCCCTACTTCCCCAACGCTGCATTGAGTGAGGGGGAGCTAGATTTTTATAGGCACTGTTCCTTTTCTGACTCCCTTGGATAGTCCACCTACTCCTCCAGCCACTGTTTCCAAGGAACCCTCAGTCCTGGGTCTGCCACTAACCAGACCAACATCTCCACCATCGACTCTGTGTCTTTACTCAGTGCATCAAAACCTCGGTTGACACTCGTCCAATGCTCCTACTCTTCCCACTGCCTCCTTACAGGTCTTGAAATTACTTTTGCTCTGAATGAGGAGAATTATACAATTGAGGTACGCAAACAGACATGGTCTCTTTATTCCATGACAAAGTAAGTCTCATTCCATAGCTTATTGCCGACCTACAAAACTTTTATCACTTCCTTGATGGATCGTCTTCCATCCAATATTGGCGAACCCTTCCTAGGAGACTGCAGTAATGGATGGGATGAATGCGCTTCGGCGAAACCATAAGTGGGATGTTATTGATCTGCCTCGGCGAAAGAAAGCAGTGGGATGCCGATGGATTTTCAACACCAATTTAACTCTAATGGATCCTTTGAACGCAACAAAGCGCGTTTAGTCACCAAAGGCTACTCACAAACCTATAGAGTTGACCATGAGGAGACGCTTGCTTCGATTGCTAAATTGAACACCATTCGGATTTTGTTATCCCTTACCATGAAACTGGATTGGCCCTTACTCTAACGAGATGTTAAGAATGCTTTCCTTAACAACGATCTCACAGAGGTGTACATGTCTCTCCCTCTAGGCTTTGACTCTACTTCTTCCAATGGACAAGTGTCCCGACTGCCAAAGTCCCCCTACGGATTGAAGCAATCCCCTTGGGCCTGGTTCGACAAGTTCATGTAGGTGATAGTGGGCTATGAGTTCTCACAGGCCCAATCCGACCAAACTTTTTCCTTCGACATTCCTCCAGTGGCCATATTGTCATCCTCATCATCCATGTCGGATGATGTCGACGATATTGTGCTCATAGGAACACATTTGTCAGCCTTGGAGTCTCTTAAATGCATCATTGTCGCATCTTTTGAAATGAAGGACTTGGTGTCTCACCGACATTTCTTAAGCATGGAAGTTGTTGGGTTCTCGGTGTATTTAACTTTCCCAGCACAAATATGTGATGGACATATTAACCGAGACAAATCTTCTCAGTTGCAAACCGGTTACTATTCTGATGGATCCAATAAGAAATTGACAAATGTTCCTAATACAGATCTAATGAAGAAGACACGCTAACAACGGCTTGTGGGTAAACTCATTTGTCTCGCTCATATGTGCCCCGACATTTGTCACGCTATTGGTATTGTGCGTGAGTTCATGCATGACCACTATGAGCACTATCTCACCGTTGTCCACAGAATTCTCCACTATTTAAAAGGCACACTAGACTCAAGTTTATTGTTCTCCCGCCACACCGCTTGCTCGATTGTTATTTATACTGATGCTGATTGGACGGGCTTGTCCATGATCTTGGGTAATTGCTCCTTAGTATGAGGAAAGCTTGTCACTTGGAAAAACAAAAAACAGTCGGCAGTTGCCCGTAGTAGTGTTAAAGCCGAGTTTCGTTCTATGTCCTTGAGAATATGTAAAGCTCTTTGGTTGTGCTTGATATTCTGCGAGTTACTTATGTCGGTCTCTGTTTCTCTGCAGTTGCTCTGTGATAATAAAGCCGTCATTAGTAATACTCATAATTCGGTGCAGCATGATCGCACCAAGCATGTAGAGATTGACCGTCAATTCATCAAGGAGAAGCTTAATTATGGGTAGATTTGCGTTTCATTTGTCCCGTCCAGTGGTCAACTAACAGATATCCTCACAAAAAATATTTCTTGGCCGTTGTTTGATGATTTCAAATCTAAGTTGAACATGATTAACATTTATGCTTCAATTTGAGAGGGAGTTTTGAATTATTAAAATTGATTTATGTTTCTGTTATTAGCTTTTACTTATTTCCATTTCTTGAGTTACCTTTTTTATGTATTTCCTATTCCATGTATTTCCAATTTATGGATTTCCTATTTTATGAGTCTTGTAATATGTATATAAAACTCTTTTCCCTGTCAATGAAAATAATCCTGCTTAATTCCAAAAAATTTTCAGAAAGGTTTTAAGTATGAAGAAGAATTTGGTGTCTCTAGAGGGAGCCTATATAATGCCTTGTAAGCGTAGAATTATTCCTGGTGGGTGGAGGAGGCTATTGTAATGGAGATGAGGGTGTTAAATATGGTAGAAGAACTAGTGGGGCATAAGGGAAGAGAGGTGGCTTAGGATGAGGGGTAAGGCAGAGAAAGGTTCAATCTTATGGTGTAATAAGTTCGTCGAGGAGGAGAGGTGGTATGCGGAGAAGGTGAAGAAGAGTATAAGAGTAAGAGGAGAGAGGGTGAATGATTAGGTGTCGTGGTGATTGAAACGTGTAGTTGATATCGGGAAAAGGCAATTTCATCAAAAATGACATGACAAGAAACTAATATCTTCCCAGAGGGTGAAGGCATTTTGTAGCTTTTGTGGGTGAAGAAGTAACTAAGAATGGTACGGCAACTGAAGCGTAATACAAGCTCATAGGCAGATTGTCTTTGAAGCGTAATATAAATGAGCTGCTTATTAATATAGAAGTTGATAAAGATAATTAAGGTTTGTGGTTGCAAAGGGCATGTGATTGATGAGAT
Source organism: Papilionanthe hookeriana x Papilionanthe teres (assembly GCA_022702705.1). Lineage (NCBI taxonomy): Eukaryota > Viridiplantae > Streptophyta > Magnoliopsida > Asparagales > Orchidaceae > Papilionanthe > Papilionanthe hookeriana x Papilionanthe teres. The sequence continues at coordinate 25,597,647 of CM040421.1, forward strand.
AGGCCACTACAAGAAGAGCCTCAATCCATGGATTATATGGTAGATGTGCTTCATGGAGTAGGGTGAGGATGGTTTCAATAAAATGTAGGTGTTTACGCTCAATGAGATCATTTCGTTAATGGGTACAAGGACAACTTGATTGGTGGATCATGTCACGGGATCAAGAGAGGTTTGCAAAATGTGATTGAGATATTTTCCACTCTCATCTAAGCATAATTTTTTATGCGAATGATTTTTCCACCATTATTTTAAAATTAACAAAGTTTTGTGTGATCTCAGAATTAGATTGGATGGTCAATGAAGGGATGGCCTTAGGAGATGATGTTGTTAGTATTCAAATCCTTGAAGCGATAGTGGCCAATCATCAAAAGAGACAGGACAATGTAGTGAGATTGAGATTATGGATACAAAGGAGATTATGTGAGAGATTGGGAACATGAAAGATAAGTGGCAAGAGGAGCTAAAAATTGATGTGGGGAGTATGCCCTATCCGGTGTTGGAGATTGGAAGAGATGAGCCATTGCCCACGAGAAATAGAACGAAGCCCTATGAAGAATGTTGTAGATATTCTAGATTAGAAGTGAAATGAGAAGCAGTTTCGAAGTCAAGTTACTAGTTAGGGGATGAGTTCTTTTGCCAATGAATGCTTCAGATGATGATTGGGAAGAGGGTGAAATTTAGTTGAGGTTTAAACACTTTCAAGTAGGGCTGTAGTTTGTTCCAATTTGAGCAAATGAGATGTTCCAACTACTATCCGCCACCCCTATTTTTTGCTAAAATAAAGGATATTTGGGTCTATCATAATCGTGGGAGCCTCTCCCTCTTCCATGAACAAAACAGTTAGGGCTTCGTACACGAGATGGTGAGAGCAACTGGAGGTGTTGTAGGTTATTCTTTAACAATGTCAAGACGGATTTCCTTTACTGCCGAGTTGGGAGAAGAGATTGGCAAGGCTTATTGGAGTGGGCTTGCTATGAATTGCAGTTTTGAAAGCTTAATATTTTTTAGGAAGGCCGTTAAGAATATAGAGAATGATGTATTTATTGTCAATGTGAGAGCATGCAATAGTGATGTTGTCTGCTAGAGACATTCCAACACGTATTGAGACATTGTTTAATTCTTCATAGATAAGTTAAAGAACTCGTTCTTTAATTAAACAACACATGAACAAGGTGTAGATTGCAGATAATTTTCAGTGTAAGCAAATTTCTAAGAGACAAGGTTCAAAATGTAGGGGAGAATAGGTGTTGAAATGGTTGAGTGCATTACAACCGTTATGTTTTGATTTATCTGCATCTAGGTGATTTAGAGAGGGTTGGGAGAGGAATTTGTCTCGTTTTGATTTTCATTTTGCAAGGTAGGTAGCTGAGCAATTTAGGAACCCATCAAAACTATTTTTCTTGAATATTTTGGGCATATTAGATCTCCACATGGGATGTCACTATTGAGTTGGGTATTGATAATTTATTTAGTGTTTTCACTCAAAATGAAGAGAGTGAAGCTCTCATGGGCAAAAGAAGACTATTCCAAGGGTGAGACAGGATTTGAAAGGTAGAAGAATTGGAATGCATGCAAGAAAAACCTCACGCACGCACACACACATGCATGCACGGACGGACACACGAACGGACATACGTACACACCTGCAGACACACACACACACATACATATTAAAGAAAGATATTAACATTACAAAATGATAAAAAGTGTCAAATTATGTTTATATACGACAACAAAAACAACAACAAGCTTTTATCCCACTAAGTGAGGTCGGCTACATGAATATTGGTTCTCCATTGTGTACTATTGAATATCATATTTCATTTACAAATTGTGTCTAGATGAAATAACAAATTGCAAGATACAAAATATAAGGTAACAACCTGTACAAAATAAGAATATAATGTAAATATCAACTTATTAAGTAATCAAACAAACATAAAACATGAAATAAAAGTAAATAAAATATCAAAGTAAAATATAAGATAAGTTTAGCATAGTAACTTTTTCTCATTTATATTGTCTAAACAACATAATAACATCCATAAATCTAAATAAGAACATAATAAATAATTAAAATTCTTAGCAACAGGCAAAGACAGCGGCCGCAAGTGTAGCTGGCGAAGATGGCGGCGGTAGCAGTAGCAACAACAACAGATAGCGGTTAGTGCAACAACAGATGACTATTGTAGCAGAAGCAACAAGAGCGGCAGCAGCGCCAGAGGCAGAAGCAGCAGACGACGACACTTGGAAGAGGACAGCTCTTGCGCATGAGAGGGCCGTTGTGGTTCGAATACGAACCGTCTAATATATGGGAAGAAAACCCAAGCATGAGAGAGGCACACCTCAGCAGAATTGAGGTGAAGCATGCCTTGAGGTGCACCTCAGACAATGTGAGGCTTATGCCTCAAGCATCTCAGCCAATGTGAGGTTTATGCCTCACCCAAGTTGATTGAGGCATACACTTTCAAAGAATTTTTCTTCGGAATTATGCTAAGGCAGGCCTCAGACTACACCATTTTAAACAATGCCCACAACGATTGAGCTTTGCCTCGGGACCACAAAATTTCAAGTCGAAGGGGAAAATTCTTTGGCCATAACGCTCCTAAACTATCAAACAAAACCTTTAGAACAATAAAATTTGTTCCATCAAAAATTCATTGCATGATAAAAGTAATCCGAGAAAAGCTTATAAGCATAAAACATTTTGATGATACAAGAACAAAGCCTTTATGCCACCAACTTCCAAAACAAGCATGAAAAGCTTTCGAGAGCCGGAGTTATACTTTTTTGGAAATGCATTACAGCATTAATTCTTTTAAGGCTAAAGTGCCTTAAAGAAATTGGGAGATCTAAGTTTAAGCTTAATCAAAACTACTTGATTTATTTTGGATTGAGAGAGTCTAAACCTATAAGTTTACCTTGTGAGGAATCATAAATTCTAAATCGATTTACTCCAATCTAATCAAAGTCTATAAGAGATGCACGAAACAAAAATAGAAAGAAGATAAAATAGATAGTTAACCCATGTAACCACACCATAAGTTGTCCACAAATTATACTAGAAAAAATACAAATGATAAATAAACTAAAAAAGTCTTCAAATTCTCGAAGTCCTCAATAAAATGTTTCTAGTCAGTGACCGGAACATCATGCAAACCTTAGAAGATGTTCCAATTTAGTAGTCTTAAGCTTTGCATCTAGTACATCCACTCCTTAAATATAATTCAAATGGATAGGATAAAAAATACATAACCCTCCGGTTCATTGTATCCCTATCCATTGATCCAAGTTAACGCTTCATTCCGCCTTAAAATGGGGATTTGATAATGGGAGAACGAGATACAGCGTCTGACTAGAAAGTAAAAAACACTAATTTTTTAAGAACCACGTGTACATAAGTAGTCTAACAATCAAAATTATAATTTCGTTAATTTTAATCCTACTTCTGCAATGGGGCTCAAAATAACGGCTGTTGATTTAGGCTGCAAATTTGCCCCCTCCATGAGGATAGATCCATGTTGAAAACATGGAAAAACCAAATCAGATAAAATCAAATCAAATCAAATCAAATCAAACATATGATGTCAGAATAGAGTAATACAGGACATAGTCAAATAGTATGAATTAAAGCATCTACTCAGCTTGGCCGCTATATCATCTTGCCTGATGCAATCTACACGAACACCTAAGAAATACGACTAAAAAAACTCCCAGGGAACACATCCAAGCAAACTCCCAAAGGATGATCCCAAGCAAAACATTTTCAATAAGATATTCAAAAAAATGTGACGTAGTGACGAATGATCACTCGTCGAAACTTTCAATGGATGCCTAAGGAATAAGTTCGAGCAAACTTCCAAGGGCCTCATCCAAGCAAAGACCGAAGGGACGTTCCCAAAAAAATGTGTTAAAGCAAGCATATAAGAAATGCCTTGTAGTGACAACCAATTGGCCCCACAACTTGATCAACTTCCTTGCACAATTTGGTATGCTTAGCTCAACTAAAAAGGTGTGATGTTGAAGGGTCTAAAGCTAGAGAAGATAATGTTAGTAATGAATGAATATTTGGGATGCCCTCATAACGATATAATATTTCTAACAATCAATGGAAACGTACGATATACGCACAAGCATAAACCACCAAGAACAACAAATCTCGAGCATTGGGACACACCGTATAATTGACGAGTTAGATGACAACACATCTAAAGATTAATGAGAAAATTCATCAACCCATATACTGGCTACAAAGATAAATTAAACTCTCCAAACACTCAACACGTATATAATTTGACATGAGTGGTTCCCAGTAAGCCCATATGCTAGTGACTACTTAAATACAGTGAAATATATGGAAATACGAGAAATGGGAATCTACGTGTTACTCTAAGGGGAGTCAAACAAAATAAACACCCATTCAGGAATGAGTTCAATCTTTATTTGAGTACATACGCAATAAATTGTTGTGTACCTGAATAGGAAAATTTAAAGTAAGTATTGTTCCCCCGAAAAGTTGAGAGGGGGTATGTTGAATGTTCCTTCTAGTGTTCAACCTCTTAACACCTTTACTACATAAATATGTCTGCGATTAAGCTCCCTCTCAACAGAAAACCCAGACCACAAAATGAGCGTTACATGGGCAATAACAGAAAAATGGTGATAAATGGGGCTGGAATAGCAAGTAATCATTTAGCAATATTTTCATTTAGTAAAACTTACAACTATTTCCATTGGTGCAAATAGTTTTGAATCTGCAAATTGTTTGACTGGGATGGGAGCATAGTTAACACTTATTACTTGAAAATGTACCTGCAAGTATGAACATTCCGAAAAAAGAAAAAACAAAAAATAAATTGAGGCTTATTCTGTCTTATATAAAATAGAGAATATCAATTAAGGGGTATATAGCGCAGGGAGTGGGGGGCAGGGTTTGTGTGTGCCTGCGGGTGAGGGATTAAGGACCTCCTCATTTAAATCCAGAGATAAATCTTCCGAGTTGTAATCCCATAGCCAAATGCCATCATCTCTCCTGCACATGAAGCAAATAGGTTAGTTTGTATTTAGAGACAACGAAATGGATTAGCCTGCAGTTTAGTAGAGGCCACCTAAATGAATTATGAACGTTTTTGCAATGAAAGAAAACCAACCCTTCAAAAGTATATTCAATTCAAAAATCTTTGTATCATATAATATGACCGTGTGTACCCAAAAGATCTCAAGCGAGCAATCAAGATTCTGTAAAACTTGGAAGAAATATCATTACCTTTTGCATGGTTGTTGTAATTGAGGCACAGGAACGTATATATCATTGTAGAAACCAAGAGCTACTGCAAAATGATAAGCTAATTGAATGTAATACCCAAAAAGAAAAAAAAATTAACAACATATATTTCTACTTGAACATTAAGATTTTAACCATGAACGTTATCCTTAAGAATAAAAATACAGGCGCAATTTGTGTGCCAAGAAGTTCGCTCAACACAGTTTTGAGAAGTGAACCAAAAACTTACAAATACCACGCTAATTTCTAGACTTTCTGCCTCGTGAATCCTGCTTTCTCTTAAGCATTCAAAGCTTAGGGCTTGTCAAACCTAAATTTAGCAATGAATCTTTAACATTCTCTAGCTTGAATTCAAATTAATTCTTCCAACCAAAAAGAGTGCAAAACCTCTTTCACTGTTTTACATTTTTTCCTTTGCATTTATCCAAAACTTGTACATCAATTGGAATAGAAGTATTTATTAGTCTTCCTAAGTGTACTTCAGAGTTTTTCATTAAAGCATTATAACTAGTATATAAATGCCCTTTGAAACCTTTGACACATGCTCTGATGCTATTTTGATACGATTTGGGACCAAAATCAGCAAACAATTACATGAAATACGTGGGAAAGCCCAAATTAGGGCTAATTTGATTTTAATCTCCAAGCAAACAAAAATATGTGGGAAAACTCAAATTAGGGCTAATTTGATTTTAATCTCCAAGCAAACAAACAATATTCAATGGGTGATCTACAATTCGAGAGGTACATGAGACTCTCCAGAATCCCTAGGCGTTGTTGAGAGCAAGAAGACAAAGAAAATTGCATGAATTCAAAACATAAAAGCAAATCCTAGGTGATTAGCCCTTATAAAACACCCCTAAAAAGTATTCAAACTTTTCCCCAAAAGCCCCCCCCCCCCCAATTACTCTCCTCGCATACATGATCAAGAGCTTAAAGGGCCCCACCCGGGAGATGGAATCCTCCCAGAAGGAAATTGGGGTTTCCGTTCCCATAGGCTGGGCTGGTCAACTTGATCAAACCATGGCCAGGCCGGGCTGGTCCAGGAGGGACCGGTGCAACAATGCTCCTCTATTAAAGAAGCACGTTGTCATAAATGTGAAATGATGATAACCGTTTCTATACCACTTCATAAAGCTCCCAAGTTGTTTCATAGTCTGGCAGATTTTTTCACTTAATTGGCTCTTTTTCCCCAGCCACTCCTCGGCGCACCCCTTCTACCTCCATGTCCTCTATCAGCATAGAAGGTAGTGAAGATGAGAGTGTCGTCTCTGATAGCACTCCTCAACTGCGATACATGAAATACTGGATGCATTAATGACGATAGTGGTAACCTCAGACTGTATGTCACTGCCTCAATGCATGCGACAATCACATAGGTCCAAAATATCGTGGGGAAAGCTCCTCGCTCCTCCTGTTTAGTGTCTTCTGTTGGTAAAGCCTCAGTTGTAAATAAAACACATCCCCAAGCTCAAATTGTACCTCCCTCCTATGTCCATCAGTCTTCCTCTTCATGATGTATTGGGCCTTCAATAGATGTCCCGTGAGCTCTGTCAGTATCATATCCCTCTTCTCCATGTACAGGTCTGCACTAAATACTAGTGTAGTGTTATACTCATAATGTTGGTGAGGTGGATCTCACTCATACAAAATCCTAAAAGGAGTAAGTTGTGTTGTAGTATGGTATGAAGTGTCGTACCAATACTCAACTCAAGCACTCCACCTTGCCCAAAGCTTCGGTGTATCTAACACAAAACAATGTAGGTACGTCTCCACACTCACGTTGACCACCTCCCCTATTGGATCAAGTTGTTTGGTTCCTATATGGTATCCTCATCTGGCGATGAATCCTTTTCATTTAATCAGAAATTCGTAGAGACACTCATAAGTTCGAAATAAAGTCTTGTGCATATCTTTCAGCCACATCTAAATCTAATAGTACTCTGATTTCAAGTTAATTTTGGAGGATATTGCAGCCCCACAGAACTTGTCCAGTAAGTTATCGATCACCAAACTGAGAAACTTGTCAGGTACTGTTTCTTTATTCACTTCTCGATAATCCACACATAAACAACAACTTCTATCCTTATTCACTGACAAGACTGGGCTAAAGAAGGAGCTCACACTAGGCTGTATAATCCCTGTCTCCAATATCTCTCGGATACATCTCAAAATATCATCCTTCTGTACTTGAGGGTAGTGGTATGAGCACACACTGATGGAAAAACACCATGTTGCATGATTATTACATTCTCGAGTCCGCTCCTCATTCTTTCGCTTGATCCCACGGCTCCAGATCCGCCTAAGGCAACGAAATTGCCCTGATAACGTGTGAATCATTCTGATTGTTGCCACTCGTATCCGTTCCTGATAGTGTCGCTCGATCCCTCATAAAGTAGCGACGTTGTCCCGATGTCGCATGAATTTTCAAATTGTTGCAACCCACATCACCTCCAAACACCATCGCTCGATCCTATGGCCGCCGATGATTGGTGTGCGTGAAATTCCACGATCTTCTTCATGACTTCTTCAAGGTCATGAATCTCCCCTCCATTTACGAGAACCGTCCCTCTATGGCCAAGAAACGCTCCTCCATTTCATATCTGATTTAGCTCAATTCTACCTCTAATTTCTCCTCTAAATCATCTACTTTTTGGTTATCATTACTCCTTGTACTGTTTCGAAACTCCTTTAAGCGGCGATCCCATAGTTGGCTTCTCAGCTAACTCAAATCACGACTGCATGGAGTGGTTTCATCACGGAAGGAGTTCTAAGATTCTCGCCCCCTTCCCCAATGATTACGGGTAGGAACGAAGGGAGAGGAAAAATATAGGAGCCTCGGGTCTTTGTACGTCTCGATCCCGACATGGCCTTCTCAGCTAGCTCTAATTGCGATTTGTATCGCAACGTCACTGTCAAGATGACATATCATCTACACCGTGATCTCGTAGCTTCCCATCTTACTGAAATCATGACTGTTTTGCAAGGTTAGGTCACGCCGTGATACTATCAGCTTCACAGCTAGCTCGAAACACGGAAATTTTACAGAAAAGCCGCGATTCGATCTTTACTTCCTAGACTCGACTGCTCTAGTACAAATTTGATACGAACATAGATGAATTTTCACAACAAATTAGGCTGATAAAATTCTTTACTTCACCAACACAAAACAACACAACTCAAATGCATAACAGTTAAGCACCTATAATTTGAAAGATAAGTGATCTCTCCCAAACCTATACCCTATCACCAACAATTTAAGATGTAGGCGAACTCTCTCAAATTCTATCTCTAAGACTCAATACAACAAAATCACCATATCTTGAATAAGCAGAATAAGTCATATTTATATCCCACAATAATAACTAATAAAAGGAAAAAGCTTGCCTTAGGCGTCGGTCTAACATTCCTTCTCTGGCTAGGTTGGTTTGGGTGCTCCACAAAGTTTACTCTTCCTGCCTAATCCGATGGTTGAACCTTATTTGAAGGGTGGAGTTGATTTGATATTGTTGTGTTGTCCCACCAGCTTCAAGGCTAGAGTCTGAAGGTCTTGAAAGTCCAATAAGGCTACAACTGCATCATATTGTCAATAGACGATCGCAGCCCCCTCAAATATCGTGTTATGGTGTTCTCATTGGGCTCCACTAGCCCACACTTCAACATAAACTGCTTGAACTTAGTTGTGTAATCCTAACAGAAACATGTTGTAATTGGTGAAGCCTCAAGAATATGTCCTATATATAATATGCTGGGAGGTATATGTGTTGCATCTCCCTTTTCATTTTTTATCAGGTTGTGATTTTTTTCCCCTCCCGCTAGCTCAGACGTTTCAAATTTTCCCACCACAGAGAAGCATTCTTCTTTGTTTGACAAAATATCCTTATATTTAAAGACTCGTTCCACTGTATAGAGCCACTCAATGAATTTCGTCAAAATCTAATACGTCAATCTTCACTCCAAAATACTAACTTCTCCTCTAATATGCTATGCCAAATCGTTAAGGTAATGGTTATTTCTCACTGGAAACTACCTGGCGAAGGGACACTTCCTCCTCTCGATCTGACAAGTCAATATTGTGGTTATGAGTGATCTCACTGGATTGTCTCATCTCAAAGATGACAAGTCTATGTGCAGTTAGATGATTTCCTGCTGCATATCCTCCATAGTAAACTCGTGAACACCTCGTTACGGGTTTCTCCTTGGCATGACGTCAAGTTCTTTCAATTAAAATTTTGATGGAAAAAATATATGTTTTAGGGTTAGAGTTAGGGATAGGGCACAAAGAAGTATTTGGGACCGTCAATTACACTAATGGCTCTCTTTATCAGTAACTCTATCAACGAGACAGGAAAATTTCAAATTTCATATCTAACTATACATGGGATATTGAGAATTACATAATCATTTTCGAGAAAATCTATGCAACTTAATTCGCAGCAACCAGATACGTAGAGATCAACAGAATGATATTCTCGAGATGTGCAACCAAATCATGGGTAAACCATTGCCACCAATGCATTCTGAGCAAAATTTTCCTAGTTCCAGGTCGCACATGGATGGCTTGCCAAACTCAAACTCATCCTAGGGAGAAGACCTTCTGGTAGAGGCTCAAAATCTATGCCATCCCTACCAATGCTTGGGTGGTGCGGCGGGGTATTGTCGAGCCCCCATAATGCCCATCAAAATGCGAAGAGGGGAAAACCAAAATCATATTTCTACCAATTGTTTGCTTGAGTGCAGTGATGGACAAACTTAAATGCTGGGGATTTACTCTCCCTACTCATCAAAGTTTTGATGAGGCCTTCGAGGAGCTACGCAACACTAAACCGGCTGCCCAACATCACTTTGGCGAGGTTGTATTGCAATGTTGTCTACCTTTGTTGGCGGGCAGGAAATGACAAAAAACATGGCAAAGTTCATGGTACGCCTACAACAATTGCCTCCAACCTGCTAGAAGCATGGACCGATCCTCAGTTCACCCAATTCCAGAGCACTAGGATGCTAACCAACCGCATTGGCTGCATAAAAGTGAATATCGACAAGGCTCTCCTCTCCTCCAATCATGCGGTATCATCAGAGATGACATAGGGCAGCTCATAGTGGCTAAGGGCCAAAACTTCACACATTGGGACAACACAAAGGTGGAGATCGCGGCGGTTCTATCTCTCCATTCTCTTGTTGAAGACTGGAAGACTGAAAGCAAAGGCATAATCATAGAGGGGGACAACTATAATGTCATGCAATACTTCCGGCATACCATTGACGAGAAGATGTGACAACATAACATTCCCGACAATCCAGATATTGGTTTCTTGCTTAAGTTCAAGAAAGTCTTATTCAAACATACCAATAGAGAAAACAACATATCTGCTCATACTTGTACAAAGATGGCTTTGGATAGGAATTATCTTTTGACACATGAAAATACTTTCGATTCTCTGTTTTTTGTTTTACAAGAGGATGGTTCCCATTTTGTAAATGCCTTAAGGGCATAGCTTTGCTTTTCTGGACTTCTATAACCTTTTGGATATTTTAATGCAATATGCAACTTTCAAGGATCAACATTTATCAAATACAAATTGATGTAGGATGTGTTTGCGCAATGCGGGACCGCGTTCGAGCCGAATGCAAAATCCGCTTATGTGTTTTCTCATTATAACGAAATTGGATCGTAGAACTGCCGTGAGAATTTCTTGCTCGTGCTGGAACCCAGACAAGATTCTATCCGAGTATAACTTTTCGAGGGCCTTCCCCTTTCGGGATTTCTGTTGTCAGACCCATGGACCCTTTTTATTCTAACATATTTTAATATTTAAAGCTTAAGCAAAATTTCTTTCATATTTATCTATTTCTAATTAGGTTTTTCTCAGAAGGAACTATTGATATATTGTTATTTTACTAGTTTAGGAGACTTTCGGTTTTTTTTGTTGTGTTTGAAGATTTTATTTTCTGCTGACAAGCCCATGGACCAAAATCCATCTTTAATGAAATTTCAAGTGTTTGGTTGAAAGAAAAACCAACATAGTGTAATTTTGCAAAGTATTTGAAATTCTCACTCACTTCATTTTCAGTGTATTTGGAATTCAGCCGAATGGGTTCAATTCCAAATACATCACATGCATGAAGCTTCAACTTCAGCTACAAAACCACCATCAGTCGTCTAATCGCCCTCCCACCAACCTACTCTCCGCTGTCAACTGCCCACCACAACCACTGCTGCCGCCACCTATCGCCTCCCACCACTGCCTACCATCGTTACCACCCACCAACAACATATCCTAAAACAAAAATATTGGTTTTACTTTGCAAGCAACCAAAAACAAAACTTAAATTCTTTAATTTCTTTTACAAAAAACAAAACACCTCAAATTATTTCAAATACATCGCATTAATTTACATTATATTTTAAGTGCATCAAATTTTCAAATACATACAAGCAAAGAGTCCCTTAGAGCAAAATGAAAACATTGGTTTATAGTTCAAATTATATCCAAACATATCTTCTATCACGAGAACTTTCAAAAAGAGTAATTCTATTTAACTTCATCAATATATATATATATATATATATATATATATATATATATATATATATATATATATATATATATATATATTGGGTGTACAAGCGTTTCTCAATTCTTAAAATAAAAAATTATACAACATAAAAAATAAAAATGCTTATCATATACATATGGGATTAGCTTTATCGAATAAAACACGATAGTTAAAAATATATATGTGGATCTCATGTGAGTGCAACAAAAAAACAATAACTGAAACTTACAACGCAAGCCATCACTGTTCGACGCTTCAATGTTTCCAGTAAGAATCTCCCCGATGAAAGGTTGAAACATGACTAATCTAATTACAACCTACAAAAGTTGCAATTATGAACAATAAATCAATTATGAAACAATATATTCAAATCAATTTGAAAACCATAATTGAATGCAAAATCAAGAATGTGGTCCAATGCAGACCACAATAGGCCAATATGGTTTTAGTCTTGGTTAAATCAACAAGCTATTTGTGATCCCTTTCAAACCTGATGAGTGATTTTGAGCCATTAACAAGCATTATCAAATAAATATCTATGAATACCAGCACTAAACATTAAATTGGTTCCAGCTAAAATGATTCCTCAGCCATTACCCATTTCTAGGTTGCAAGATGAAAGCAAATAATCAAAAAGACATCATTTAGCCAATTAGCTACACCACAAAACATGTTCAAACCATTAATAATGAATCCCAAAGCTATTATCAAGGCGCTGCTCAAGTAAAAAACATTTGGCTAAGCACTAAGAATGAAATTGGTTAGCTCATTTCCTTTAATTTACATGTTTGACATATATGTAGAATTTAAAATCATATATAGCTGTTGAACTTCACTCATTCACAACATCACTTCATTGGACTTTTTCAAAATGTAAATACATTGCCGCATTACATTAGACTTTCTATGGTATGAGGCTTTGCCAGATCAACTAGAACTTTATACATGAATAGACAATGCTACCTCACTCAAAAGTTTAGGTGCGATGAACAGTTTTCTCTCTTTAAATTCAAGATGTAAAAAGATGTCTCTAGACCTTTGGCATAAGAAGTGCTCCAGCCTCATTCAACTCTTTTATGTGAAGAGGAGTCGCAGCCTAAACCTTGGAAGACAAGCTCTAATTGCCATTTAAACTTTGTAAATCATTCTCTAGATATTATAAATGTTAGATCATCTATACTATGCATAAGTGGGATGAATACCACTCCATCACATTTTGTATATGAAGAACCTCTCTGCAATGTAGGATAATGATAGCCTACATCAGTCTTTCCTATGCCTCAACTCTGGTGAGAAGAGCTGATCACTTTGGATAAAATATGTAAAAAGCATACTGTGTAAATCTATTACTTACTATAGCATATTAGCGAAGAATTCAAGAGCTTTACTAGCTTATCAAAATGAACTAATTAAATAATTACATTAAATAAGCTGAAAATGAACTAGGACGAACAAACATTTAAGAAGCTAAATCTCTATAAAAATATATGTTAACTATCTCTATCCAAATACTGTACATGAACTAATATCATGCCTAAGTTAACCAACAGTGTAAAAGCATTATTCAAGAAATAAAACACAATAGCAAACAAATAAATAATATTAATAAAGCAATAAAACACAAATGCAAACAAATAAATGGAAACTACCTCGTATGAAGAGCAACCATCTCCAGGATAAATGAAACCACCATCAATGGAAAGAATGTCGTAAACAGAAATGCAAAGCCCCAAATTTGCAATAACCTGATAGATCTAGGAGCATATAGAATAGACAAATAGTCGAGGTTTAAAACTCAAAAGAAAAGAAATTAGCAAATCTTGTCCAAGAATTGCTTTTCAAGTTCTCCCTTGATTGCATCAATAAGAGGAAGGCCTAACAATTGGGGATGCAAATGCACTGTGTGCTTGATTTAGCTAAGATGAAACATTGTCTTCAAATTGATATGCAGAGCAAAAGCATTTTATATTTAGTAAGAAGTTGAGGGAATAACTTTGTAAATCAATAACATATGAGATATAAAAGAGGTTGAACTTGTTCCTACGATCCAACATAAAAGAAACTCAAGCACATATCCCTAACTTTAAGCAAAATAATCACATTGCACAAGGTAGGTCTCAAAAAGCAAAATGGTTTGTACCGAACTGAAGTTCCAAGAGAGAGTTTTTAACTTGTAAAGATTCTCAGTGCATTAGCTTAGAATAATAGACTAGTCAAAACCAAGCAACTTTTGGGTTCTCAGGCATTTGCCTACCCACTGACTCAAATACACTCCACTGCTCTTCGATTGGATTATTACTTCTACATCTTTGCCTCTCCTTATTTTATTCCTTGGGATCAAGCGTTTTACAAAATAACTAGATGGGAAGAGTCAAAAAGTACTACGACTCTATGAGCATGAATGCACATACCTTTAGAGCCTTGGAGAGACAAAATGCAGGAGGCATTGCAACTTGTCGCTAACATAATATAAGTTGCTAGTGAGGTGTCCAATTATGTTCCCTTACAATTTTCTTTTAATTTTACAATCATTCATTCGAAACTATAAATTCAATAGGAAGGGCTCTAAAAGAAATTTCTTCGAAGGAATTATTTTATAGACTTCTCCATTTGTTCTCTCAGATATTTGGAACCAAATATAAAAATAAACCCTAATTATAGTTTTTGTTGAACTATGTAACTAGTTTCGGCCATCACTAATGCAACGATTAGTAAAAAATCATGTAACTGATTGTTTTAAAACTTGAATTAATGGATTGAATAGATTCGGCGTGTTAAAGTTATATATATGACCATATCATATTCCATAATACAAGCAATCAGGCTTTTGAGGTATGCTTCTATATGTCATCCCAAAATTATCATTTCTTTTTACATCCCTCATTTATAAATCTAACTAAATTCAATTTATACGTTGCTTTGATCTTATTGATGAGTATGAATGGTGCATTGATGCATCAGAAAAATAAACTTGCGAGTAGAATTTTTTTCTCCCCTTAAGTTGAGAAAATCCGGTCTATGCTAAAAAGTGTCCTTTTATCATGTATAGAAACTTAATCAAAGGGTTGTGTACATCAAAAATGTGTCGGCACGAATCTCAAGGAAATCTGACGACTGGCAGAAGAGATGACGTGGCATCCTGGGACCCGCCAGGGACGATCCAAAATCTTAAATCTGGCAAGTCGGCTCATACGGGCCAGGGGGAAGGTAATCTCCAAACAAATATAATTCAACCATTCTCCTGAAAGTCAACAAGAACAAAACTCCAGCGGCGAGTTTGACAGCTTTCTCTCTAGTCGGGTCTGGCGATCGAGCAAAACTGTCCGAGTCCGAAGCAGCCAGCAGGAGCAGCCTGACCAGTCTTTTCAAGCCTAAACCCTCAAGAAATAGCATAATCGGTATTGTCTACGGGTCTCTAACGAATAGCCGCCCGACCCAAAAAAGGCCTGGTGGAGGGCTTTATAGGCTCGCATCCCTATCCAATCGGACGCCTCCTTGGGTTCCTTGCCCCATCCGATCGAGCGCCTTTCCAGACTCCCAACCCTATATTTATGTATTGACCAAAATAACACTGTCGTATCTACGTATTCTAGGGGTACATAATTTAATTGTACACGTCTCATCCCTATAAATAGAGGTTTCATTTCTTGAATAAGGGTTACGCGATCATACTGTTCTATACTGAGCGTTTGCTCTCTGCGCCCCCCCACTGTCATTTTTGTGCTCTATTCTTTGCGTGTCTCCCAGACGATTTTGGATTCAATATATTAAAAAATGCGGTGAGCTTGAAGTCGTGCCTTCAATAAGAAGAGGCACAACGATCACAACGAGAGGTGATTTTCCAAACAGAATTAGCCAACGTGGGAGAAATAAGAGAAGTTGTAGAAGAGCATTTGCAAAAGGGAATGCAGGAGATGAGGGCTCAAATAACGGACCAGGTGTCAGGCCAAATTGTTGAAGTCCTACGAGCCGTTATAGCTCTAAGGGAAAGTCAGCCACACCAAAAGCAAAATGCCCCCCAAGAAGCAGTGTCGGTGACCAACGGCTAGAGAATTAATCGTAGTCCGAAGAGGGTCAAAGACTCGCAGTATCTGGATAGCGTTAGATCAATGCAGGTAGAGAGGCAACCAGTCGGACGTGTTGAGGCTCCGCGGCAACCAGAGAAGCCATTCTCCCACCAGATTGGAGGGCCAAGTCCCCAGAAAAATTCAAATTATCGGCTTTGGAGGTCTACAGGTGTCGGTCAAACCATTTGAGTCGGTTGTGTGCTTGTTTAAGATCTCGGATGCTTTCAAGTGCTAGTTGTTCTTCACCACTTTAAGGTTGTCGGCCTTAAAGAGGTTCCACTCGATTCCAGCTGGGAGCATCAATAACTTTGTTGATCTCAAGAGACTGTTATTAGCGCAATTTGTTAACGCCCGAAAACTCACCAAGAGCGTGTAGTCCTTGTTGCAACTCGGACAAGGTCAGCATGAGAGCCTGTGTTCATTCATTTCATGCTTCCAGATAGAAATGTTGGAGGCGAAATACCTCTGAATCGATACGGCCCAAGGAGCCCTGAAGCAAGGCTTGAGGTCCAAGAGATTTTCATATGACCTCACTCTGCATGACTCCCAAAACATGGTCGAGCTGTTGGAAATGACCAACAAGCCCATCCTCACGGAGGAGACCACCCCCAAGAGACAACTGGAAGAATATCAGGTCTAGAAAAGGGCCCCCCTGATATGCCAAGGGAGGACCACAGACCGCCTCTTAGGCGTTGGTACGAATATGGCCAATCCTCTCATGACAACAGAGGGTTACAACCAACAGGGAGGTCAGGCGAGGAACTATGATCCACAGCCAACCTAGTATTATGAGAGATTGGCACAGCGTTATGAGTAACCGTAAGGTGAGTTTGAGGGCCTACGGGTTACCCATTGAGGGTATCAATGGCGAAGATTGTGCATGTCATCCAGGACAAGGAGTACTTCAAGGAAGCAATACAAGGAAATATTATAAGTATTATTGAGATAACAGTCACGACACAAAGGAGTGCAGACACCTTCAGAGTCTCATCGAGAAGTTAATCAAGGCAAGAAAGCTGAAGGAGTTTGTGGCCCAGACACACTCGGGTTAAAGGCATGGTAAAGCCCCGGCCATAGAAGCTCTGTCAAGCCCCATCTAGACGAACGTCATCCACATCGTCGGGATAGTCTCAACCAATTTCGAAGGAACTGATTCCTCTCGGTAATGCTCCCAGAAGAGGACCAGGACCGGGGAACTGCATAACCTCGCATCCGTGAAGAGGAGGGGAAGCTGCCCTCCCATCACATTCACAGACAACGATCTGCACCAACGAGGGAACCCCTACAATGAAGCAATCTTTGTAACAAGGATAACCAGCAACTTCCAAGTTGTAAGTATACTTATTGACACTGACAATCCTGTGAACATTATGCTCAAGTCAGTGTTCAAGAAGCTTAACCTTCAGGCCAACCGACTGGTAACGCCGACCAGCCCATTTTATGGCCTTTCAAGTGAAATTAAAGAGGCTCTGAGTATAACGCCATTAGCGATTACCTAAGCAAATGACGAGAAGTAGTCCACGGAGAATGAGGATTTTCTGATAGTGGACTCACCTCCTACCTAAAATGCCATATTCGGCCACCCACTTCTGAATCGCTTTAAGGTCGTGGTGTCCACCTAACATGCTGAAGTCAAGTTCCTGGAAGACAAGAAAGTGACCACTATCAAGGAGACCTGGAGCAGTTGTAGATCTGCTATCTCCGGGCGGTAGGGAGCGTGAAGCAGGAGCCACTTGACCTACATAATAAAAAAGAATGGGGTTTCGAGACAAACGAGACGACCCTGGAGATTCTTGTTGCTGAAAATGAGCCTGGCAAATCTTTCCTACTAAATGATAATTTCAATGCAGGGCAAAGTGAGCTACTAATCTAGACACTTCGAGACCACCGCGATGTCTATGCTTATTCCGCTGCAGAGATGTCAGAGATACCGGTTGATTTTACCTTAGGGGTGTCAAAAATTGACCCGACATGCCAACATGACTCAAACTCGGCTCACAAAAGTTGGGTTAGGTTTGACCCAAATATTTTTCAAGTCGGATTCGGGTCAAAGGATTCGACCCGTTTATTATTTGAGACAGGTTTGAGTTGAACCCAAAAACCCAAACATGACCCGAATAAGCACTAGCGGGTCAAGCTCGGGTATGGGTCGGGTTCGGATCTTAGTTTTCGTCTCATTTATTATTCGGGTTGGGTTCGAGTTGACCTATTTGGATCGGGTCATCTTCGGGTCGGACCCGAACCCGACACGCTAACCCGAATTGACACCCCTACGTTACTTACCACTGGCTGAATGTGAGTCCCCTCATCCGGCCAATCAAGCAGAAGCTCCGGAACTCAACGGCTACACTAGTTGGGCCCATCAAAGAAGAGGTGTTGAAGCTACAGTAAGTAGGATACATCCAGGAGGTACAATACCTCACCTGGGTCTTAAACGTCGCAGAAGGCCAACGAGGAATGGCATATGTGCGTGGACTTCACGAATTTGAACGTCGTCTTCCCGAAGGACTGCAACCACATGGCGAGGATCGATGACCTGGTGGACGCAACTGTTAGTCATTCCATGATGAGATTCCTAGACGCTTTCTCCGGCTATCACCAAATCAGGATACACCTGATGGACATTGAAAAGACTCCCTTTATCACAGTTGAAGAAGTTCTTTGTTATAATGTAATGCCTTTAGGCTTAAAAAGGCTAGGGGAACGTATCAACATTTAATGTATATAATCTTTGCTAATCCAAAAAAATATATTGAAGTTTATATGGAAGATATCCTTGTGAAAAGCTAAACTGCAGAACAACAAATAAAAAACCTAAAAGATACTTTAAAAATTTTAAGAAAATATAATATGAAATTAAACCCTCTTAAATGAACATTTGGAGCCTCAATCGGAAAATTCTTAGGTTACCTCCTAACTCCCAAAGCCATAGAGGTGAACCCTGACTAAATTCAAGCACTAATTGACATGTTGACCCCAAGAAATACCCGAAAGGTTCAGAAGCAAACTGGTCGGATCGTAGCCCTTAGTAGTTTCATCTCAAGGTCAGGTGACAAGTGTGCAGCCTTCTTAAAAACCCTCACGAAAGCCTAAAGCTTCAGGCGGACTGATGAGTGTCAACAAGTCTTCCAAAGTCTGAAGGATTCTCTATCTTCACCGCTGCTCTTCCAAAGCCCGAATTCACATGAAGACTCTCACCATACTTGGGATTAAGACCTGAGGAAATCAGTTCGGGGCCGATTTAAGAGGAATCGAGAAAGCAATTTCTGGTCTACTACACTAGCCATGTTCTCAGAGGAGCGTAGGTCAGGTATCCAATCATGGAGAAACTAGCATGTGTTTTAATTGTGTCGGCCCGTAGGTTGTGACCTTATTTCCAGACACGTCCCATCTGAGTGATTTCGGATCACCCTTTGAAGTAAGTGCTTACCCAGCCAGAACACTATGACCGGCTACTCAAGTAGGGAGTGGAGCTGAGCGAGTTCAACATCACATACGTCCCCTGGACAACCATTTAATTATTTTAATCTTTTAAAAAAATACTAAAAATAAAAAAATGTAAATTTATAATAATTATATTAACAAAATTGGCCATCAAAATATAGGCGGTTACAGACTTTCTGGAAAATTTCTCGAAACAGGAGAGGCCAAGTGAAGAAGGTTAAAGCGATCAGCAGGAGTAGCTCTTGTACGTGGACGGTGCCTAGAAAAGAACCAAATCAGGATTAGGGCTTGCTTTGAGTAGCCCCGCAAGAGACCACTTGTACCACTCAGTGACTGTAGAGTTCAAGGTAACAAACAACCACGTAGAGTACAAGGCTTTAATTGTTGGCTTACGTCAAGCCTATGAGATGGGCGTCTGAATCCTCGTTGTGAAATAGACTCACAACTGGTAGAAAATCAAATAAATTGAAAATTAAGGCTAGAAATAAAGTAATGATAAAATATCTCAGCAAACCGAGGCATAAATTTGGAAATTTGCACAGTTTCGGATCGATCACGTAGGCAGAGAAGAAAGCCAGGTGGTTGACTTGTAGTCCATATGTGTTCTGCCAACTAGTCATGGAAGAACCGGAGGCGATGGCAGTAGAAAGCGAAGAAACCAAAAGTTGGGTTGACCACTACGTTAAGTACCTAGAAATGGGAGAAATTACAGATTAAATCACGGACCCCAGGAGATTTAAGTTCAAAGCTGCTCAGTATCCGTTGATAGAAGGAGCACTCTTCCGGATATCAACAACATCGTTGTATAAAGGAAAACGAGGTGAAAAGCATTCTCTAGAAAATTCATTTCGGTGAGTGTGGGAGCCACTTAGGAGGGAAGACATTTGACACACCGGGTCCAACGACAGGGGTATTTCTGGCCGACGATGCTTAAAGACACTGAAGCATTCTCTAGGAGGTGTGAGTAATGCCAAAAATCTGGTCCACTTCAATAATAGCCGACCCACAAACTCCAACCAATCCCACCCATGGCCTTTCATCATCTGGGGATTGGACATCTTGAGGTCATTTTCACCTTCCAAAAGACGACGTCATTTCCTCCTGGTAGCAGTAGACTATTTTTTGTGGATCGACGCAAAACTCTCGCTCGGATCACTGCGGACGTCGTCTAAAAATTCATCTAGACCGATCTGATCTGCCACTACGGCCTGCCATTGGTTATCATCACAGATAACGGGACATAGTTCTTAAACAAGAAGGTACGAATGTTTTTACCAAGATCAAGTAAAAAGTCTCAAATTCGCTTTGATCCATCATCCCCGGACTAATAGCCAGGCTGAGGCAGCCAACAAAATTATTCTCAATCTTTTGAGAAAGAAAGTGGAAGGATCGAAGGGTAGCTGGGAGAATATCCTTTTGTCTGTTCCGTGAGTCGTTTGTACAACTCCTTCCACTGCAACCGATCAAACGCCATTCATGCTCTCACATGGAATGGAAGTCATGCTACCTGTAAGATATAACTATCACAGCCAGAGGGTCATTACGGCTACAGGGTTCAACGAAGAAGACCTGTCGATTGGTTGGAAACAATGAGGGAACAATGCTCTGTTAGATCTTGCGAAAGAAGTCCGAGCATAGCATAGTAAGTTCTACATCAGGAAGGAGTCAAGAGGAGAGCCACTAAGTACTACAACCGACACGTCCAAGAGAAAACTATCTCTCCAGAAGATCTAGTACTGAAGAAAATTGAACCTATAGCTCAAGGACATGTGGTTAGAAAGTTGGACCAAACGTGGAGCAGCCCCTATATATCGACCTCCACGCAGGACCTGAAGCGTACAAGTTAAAGATCTACGCAAGGAATGAGGTACCCCGAACTTGGAGCAGGGACGACGTCAAAAATTTTTTTCCATAAATTTGTTGTTTCTATTGTAACAACGGTTTTAACTGAAAGCACTTGTTCTCCCATTTCTCTTATAATTCAAAATTTCTTATGTTGCCTTACCAAAAAAAACATATATAATAAACAAACACCTTGCTAATCATAAGTCCGAAAATTTTCAGGCCAGAAAAACACTCAGAGAACTGGAGAAATAAAATGATGACCTAAAAACTACCTAATGCTCGGGGAACTAAAGAACTGCCAGCCGCAACGGCAACATTGGTGGATGATCCTAAAGTTGAAGACTGTCAGCTGTGGTGCCAAGATCACCCGGTTGAGCAAAAAGTCAAAAACGCCAACCACGATGCCAAGATCTCCCGGGTGAGCTTAAAATTGAAGATTGTCGGTCGCGGCGCCAAGATTGACCGGATGAGCCTAAAGCTAAAGATTGTTGGCCGCAACGCCAAAATCGTTCAGCAGAGCATAGAATTAAAGCCAGTGACAGCTGCAAAATCGTTCGGAAGAGCTTAAAGTTGAAGACAGCTAGCTGTGGCACCAAGATCACTCGACTGACCCAAAAGCCAAAGACAACCAGCCATGATGCAAAGATCGCCTGGTTGAGCATAAAATTAAAGATTGTCAACTGCGAGGCTAAGATCGCCTGATTGGGTATAGAATTGAAACCAACCACGGCGCCAAGATCACTCGGTTAGCCAAGTGATATTGATACCGCAACCAACAATCTTCAGTTTTTTATTTACCTGAAGATTGTTAATCGTGAATTCCAAGATCACCCGATCAAACATAGAATTGAAGCCCGCTGCTACGCCAAGATCGTCTGGATGAGACTAAAGTTGAAGACTATCAGTTGTGGCGCCAAGATCGCCCGGCGGAGCAAAAAGTCGAAGACGACTAGCCACGACTCCAAGGTCGCCCGACTTAACCTAAAATTGAAGATTGTAAGCCGCAATGTCAAGATCGTCCGGCTGAGCAAAGAATTTAAGCCAACCACATCGCCAAGATCACACGACTGAGCATAAAAGTGAAGATGACTAGTTGCGGTAACAAGATCGGCCGACCAAGTCAAAAACCGAGAACGACCAGTTTGGACACAGATTGCTTGGTTGAATCTCATTAAATTCAAAATGCCTTCACACCCGAGCGAGTTATCTTGTGGAGTCGTATAGATACTTGCTAACTACCACGAGAGCAAACGCTTTACCAAATCGTAAAGACAAAGTAAACTAAACGAAAGAAGCAAAGAAGAGCAAGAAAAGTTTTTCCATTCATTTCTTTGATAAAAAAGGTATACAAAATTCTTCTTTAAGTACATAAATGCCCGTTGGCCAAGCATGGCCAGGCGGCACAAACATTTTCAAGAGAAAAACATACTACAAAAGGAGAAATAAGAAGAGAAAGTAATTAGGGTGCAGGACCGTTGTCCCCACCATCTTCTTCATTTGAGTCAGTAAATAGGGTGGCAAGTTGGTTTATGTCGGTCCATTTGGACTCCACCAACCCTTTCTTCATGAAACACCCGGCAGCTATGGCTAGCCCGACCTATATCTGCTCAGATAATGCACCGACGTGGTCTTCCTGGGAGACCATTCCGGTCGTTTTCACTCGGAGCTCTTTGTTTTCCTGTGTCAGGGCTACCACGGCCAGCTCATGCTCCTTCTCCCTCAACTCCAATTCGCAGTTTGTTTTTTCCAGCTTCTTTTCAAGACGGCCAAGTTCCCTGTCAATCTTCTGCTTGGCCGCAACTAGCTCTGAAACCAGCTGATCAGTCATTTTCCTTTTTCGTCCTTCGCAAAAAAGGCCTTGTACTAAAAGTGGTCAATCGACCACGCGAGAAGGCTAAACCTATTTTCAGTCTCCCCAAGTTGGCATGTTCCTTCCACCGCAGTAGAGAATCGAGGTTTTCCGACCAAACCATCTACGCCAAATGGCTAGAGCACTCTGCGGCCTAGGATTCCTCCCCCAAAGCCAGACCGGTGCATCAGTCCTTCTTGGAGTCTACCATAATATACTGGCCACCAGAACTTCCCCACATGTTGTCCCTCTATGTCGAGTTGACCCGCCTCGAAGGGAACGGAACCCCCTTTCCGTGACACGGGAGGGAGTGGTGGTAAACTTTCACCAACTGGCTCCTTCCTATCCAACAAATAATCTCTTCCTCTCGGGCTTCATCCATTTGGGCCTGCTCGCCCGACTCGGATACCATTTCATCGATGAATTTTGTCGAGTAGCCGCCCTTTCGCAAGATTAGATGGGGGGATGCCAAGTTCCCCCCTCTTAGCTGGCTTGCCGGAAGGAGATACCTCCTCTCTAGAATACACCTCTTGGAAGCTGAGCAATTCAGACGAAGACTCCCTACGCCTCCCAGAGGTCCCGTTGATCATGAAAACAGATTGTAAAAAAACAAGGAGAAGAGGGGAGGGTCTTTACCAACTCTGGGAGCACCAGATTGCTTCCACAGCCATAAAGATGGATCCCTCTTTTCTAGAGGAATCTTCGCCCGTAGCTTCTTCTCTCCGGCCCTCGCCGCTGCAACTTTCAGCCTCTCCTCCTTGGCATTGGATTTCCCCCACACTACTTCGGTCATGCCGCCGAACGACTTTGGCCAAAATACCGTGTTGACTAAAGCCACTTCCAGGTATTTCAACGCTAACAATTCCTGACCCTCGATTATCTCAACACTATCCTTTGTTGAGTCCAGCAAGGACTTTGTCTTAGATACGTCCCGCGGAATGGGACGGATGGTGATCCCCCAATCTCTCTAGTTCAAGTGCTATCACAAATTTAGATCATCGGTCCTTCACTTTGCTCTTGAACTCGATCACCCAGAGTCTCGAAGTGGATGACAAAACAGCATAACCCTCCTTGTCCACTTTGAAGAACAGCTCGATGGACCATGGAAGCTTCATCCACCGGAGGAACAAGACGAATGTCATGACTATCGCCACCAAGTTTGGCGTAACTGGACAAGGAAAGGTTCACCCTTCGGAGGAACATGATGAATTTCATCATTATCACCATCAAGTTCGGCGTAACGTGCACTGGAATAATAACATAATGGTTGAAGACGGACCGAAGTTCGCGGTAGAAAGGCAACCACAACCCGTACTTTAACTGGACCACATAGATGACCAAGCAATCTCCGAGCACTTTAGTCTCTCTCTCATCCTTATCTGGTGGTAGTCCCCAAAAACAAATGACCGCCGAAGAACTTCAACCTGCCTCGCAGTCACCGCAAACTCTGCGCTCGAGGGGATCGATCCAAAAAACTCGAAAGGGTACTTCGATGCCATGGCCAACAAGAAAGAAGAAGGGAAAAGATCACGCAAAGAAGAAAGAAAGGAATAGTACGACCCTTCTGAACCGATCGACACTACTTATAAACATGTCGCAGAAGTTTAAGAGGCGCATGGGCAAAAGGGTCGTTTGTCGTGTCAAATCACAAAAATAAAGTCACATCAAACATACATTACGATATACAAAAATTATAATTTTATATTTAAGCAAAATATTAATATTTACATAGAAATCCTTCAAGTTACAAGTTATCAACCGAAAGGAAAAACTTCATAAAATCGTCAGTTTCAACCATAGCTAGGACGTAACCGAGCTGAGACAGTCGTCGAAACATCATTTCCCCTCCCATGCCAACCTTATCCACCCTTTCAATCTCAAATTGAAGTCGGGAAACTGAAATTGCCTCCCGGATCACAGACACCTTAGCCCGAAGCGACTCTACTTCACCTTAGAGTTCAGACTCCCCGGCTTGTAGCGTGAAGACTTCCTTTTTCAACCTTTTTCCAATCGCTCGCTCTAAAAATGAGCATGATCAGCTTCACGGGATAGATTACGAGGCTGAAGCCCAGCCAGACGCCCCCACAGATTAGTCGGATCAACCGTCGGATTAGTGGTAGCATTCCAATCCATTCTCCCAAATGTCTGGAACCTTTGGCGGATTCAAAATCCACAGCATCCTTGCCAGCACTGCATTCCAAGGGAGGCGGGGTTCTAGTCCGCCCACCGGATGGCGGATCAATATTTGATGCAAATCATAGGTGGAAAAAGACTGAACTCCCTCCCCAATTTCCCATTCTACCGACGAGAGGTAAGTATCCACCTCCGAGGAGCCCTTTAACAGAGGCCGCATCCCGCGAATATCAACTGTTTCACCGAAGGCGCCACCGTTGCTACAAGCTCTGGCCCCTGTTCCTCCACCAACTCAGGGAAGATCCCTTCAGAATTTTATGGTTCCGCCAGCCTACCCTTTGAATGAATTATCACTGTTGTTCAGCGTTTCTTCACGGGAAATTTGCCCTCCCTTGCATGGGACCTCTCTATAGGACGGTCAGAAAGTGAGTCAGATGACCCCACTACGTCTACCAAGTCAAGGGGACTCACTACCACTGCAAGAGGATTCTCGGGACGCATGCATTGATAGGAAGATTTTGCCCATAGCTTAATGGCCTAGACAACTTTCTTTCGGGCATCATCACTGAATTTGGCTGATTTGGAGGGGGAATTGTTCTCCATGATCGTTGACAACAGACGAGAGAATACAACCTGCACCAATAAAGGCCAAGAATAGATAAGTTTTTCTTTCATCCTCTTTTATTTACAGGGATCTTTACGTAGAATCCTAGAAATTTTCAGTTACTGCACTTTAAATAGCCATAAATACCAATAGTTTTTAAAAAAAAAATTGAGATTCTTTTGTCCTTATCGCAACAGTCGTTATCAAAGAGTAAGAGAATCAAAGAGTTTAAATTTGTACATAAAAAATGTGTGTATGAATCTTAAAGAAACCAGACGGCCGGCAGAAGAGATGGCGTAGCATCCTGGGACCCGCCAAGGATAATCCAAAATCTTACGCCTGGCCAGCCGGGTCATATAGATTGGAAAAAAGAAAATCTCCAGACGAACTGAACTTTACCATTCTAAAATTCCACCATCACAAGGCTCCCGCGGACAATTTCGACAGCTTTCTCTCTAGCCAGGTTGAGTGATCGAGCCAAATCGTCCAAGTCTGAAGCAGCTGGCTAGAGTTGTCCGGCCCGTCTTTTCAAACATAAACCCTCAATTAATAGCATAATCGGTAGTGTCTCCAAGTCTCCAACAACCACCCGACCCCAAAAAGACTGAGTGGAGGGCTCCATAGGCTCCTAGTCATATCCGGTTGGACACCTCCTTGGAGTCCAGAATATAATTGTGCACAACTCATCCCTATAAATAGGATGTTCATTTCTTAAATAAAATTTAAGTCATATTACTGTATTATACCGTACTTTTGCTCCCTTTGTCACCTCTCTCTCCTTTTCGAGCTCTATTCCTTGGGTGTCTTCCGGACGATTTTGGATTCAACAGGTTGCTATATCAAAGTGCAGCCTTCATGTGCTGATTATTAATCCAGAAAACTAAAAGGTTAAATATCATCAACTCAAATCAACATATAACCCCCAAAAATGTATGTTAAAATTAACCTCTAAAGTATATTAATCACATTATCTTTTGCTAATTGCGACAATTCCTTACATATATTACACATTATTACAGAAAATAGTAATTTTGGATTTAGGGTTTACTTTAACTTCAAACGCCAGCGGAGAATGACGGTGACGCCTGCAGCGAGCTTCTTTCCTCGAGAACCTTTACGCTGGAAAAAATATCGCCGGCCAGCCGCGCAACGCTCCCTTTGCGATTCCGAAGTACAAGGAAGCTTTGGATGTGATAATGACAGAACCTGCGACGTGATCGACCGCACGAATCGCCAGAGCAGTAGCGACTAACGACGGAAGAAAATCTGCACGACCCGCAGCTTTGTCAACTCACGCGCAGCCCCTCTCGCTCTCCCTTAAATCTTCAATCTGAATATCGACAACTGCAGTGGAACAGCATCTCCCGCGCTCCTTAGGGCCGTGGCGCAAGTGGGCCCGTCATCATTAATATTAGCCTGAGGTGGTGTGGCGCCGCGTCGCAAGTGAGCCTCACCATTATTAATATTGGCATTGGCCAGTGTAAGATGTTGAGATCCACTTTTCACGTGGCATTCCGTCACTGGACTCTAGATGCACCCGAAATCTACACATAAAAATTTAGTCTCTCGCACAGCCGTTAACAAGCACGGCGACTCACACCGTAAATTTTATAGTTGCAGGTTATTTTAAGATTAAAGTTTTTTATATATTAAAAAAAATAACATTTTTTTAGAAAGATTTATATACATACCACTCAATTTGTATGTATTTATATCTACAACCCTTAAACTTCGTCTTTTTACTTGCATGCCACTCTATACATGGAAAGATATATTTCACTTCTTTATAATAAAAATTTGTAATATTTTTAATATGTTATAAAAGATTTGTAAGGTATAAATATAAAAAGCAAAGTTAGATATGTGAATAAGTAGGGATTCAATGGTATATACATAATTTTTTTGTATTTTCAAAACTCTTTAAAATTTTATTTATGGTCATAACTCAATTTTTTTCCCTTGTTGTACTGGAGGTTATGTTATCAGACCCTAAGATTTTAATGTTTGAATTCAACTGTGATTGGATTAATTTGCATAAAATAATAAATTTATTGGTTGTTTCGGGTTTTCAACATAGGAAACATCCACGTGAACAGAGAGTAGTCATCAATAAACAAAAGATAGATTCTATACCTTGGTATTGAAAATGTGCATGGAGGACCCCAAACATCATAATGAAAAAAATCGAAACAATGTTTAGATTCTGAAACTGAAAGATTAAAAGACTTTTGATGATTCCTACAAAAGTTGCATTCATTACAAGAGACATTAGAAGGTGGGCTATTTATAGTATTTGTTTGTCTTGGAGATTGCAGTTGCAGTGGCTTGATGAGGATGCTCGAGCCTTCTATGCCAAACTTGGATGGATGGGGATGGTGATTGGGTGGCGGCTTGCTAGGGCCTCGGAAGAGTATTCAGTTAGTTATTGACATGTATAAGGTTATAAGATAAGAATGGCAAATGCAAGAGCTTAGGGAGCTGGAGCTTACGTTGAGGTGTGGGTAGAATGCCTTGGTCGTTATGAGTGATTTGGAGGTTGGAGCCATCTCCAGTGATTATAGAATCTGACCCATTATAAGGTTTGGCTTCATCGTAATCGGGGCGTGAGGTGAGTGGTAGCTCTAGATTTGAGGAACCCGTTTTCTGAAGTGGGTTCAGGGATATGAGCTAGAACTTTTTTGATGCCAGCATTGGAGGCATTGTGTCTGGGTTTACAACAGAATTGACAAGATGGGCAATCGAAAGTTGGACCATAGCTGTGACCTCCCAGGTTTGAAGCCAGTGTGTTGTTGTTCCCCCTGTTGTTGTAGGAATGCATACCACGGCTTCTTGAGTCGTAGTATTCACAATGTTTATTAAACATTATCATAACAGTGGCATTGGTTTCTTTGGCATTTTCAACTGAAATGTTGATCTCCTTGCAGCAAAGCAGAGAATACATAATATTCAATTTCATTGGTTCTGATGTGGTGCAAATGGTAGTTTTAAAGGATTGAAAGGGAGTGGGCAGACCATTAAGGATATTTAGAATGATGTCCTCACGGTCTACGTAACATTTGGCAGCAGAAATGTGGTCAACTAGGCATTTGACGATCAAGATATAGTAAAATTTGGTTTGGTTTTTCATGGAGATGTGGTTGAGTTTGTTTCAAAGCTGGATTAAGCAAGAATGATTAATGTACCGCAATCAACAATGAAGAGTTTGTCAGCTTTCCTTGGTGGATTCTAGGTTAAGGATATAGAGCAAGATGGCAGGGGATATAGTTGAGTAGATTGCCGCTGAGAGGTTTTGATCAATGAATTGCTAGTGTATGTAGTGAGGGTTGGATGTGATTTGACTATCGGAGGTGCTTTTTTGAAGTGGAGGGCAAACTGCGGGGCCATTTAGGAAGCTTTCAAATTCATTTTCTTTGAAGAATTTGTATATTTGGGTTTTTCATGTTGTGTAGCTTTCAACGGTGAGTTGAATATTGGCAATGGTTTTGATGTTCGACATCAAAAACTAGAGTGGGGAGGAATAGGGATATCAAACATGATTGAGTTAGATTGGCTTCCAAGTTTGTATAAGAAGAAGTCTCTGACATTGGATGTAAACGAGGGAAATCAGAGAGATAGGAGGAAGAAAAAATTTCAGGATTCGAGAAAGAACCTTGATAGCTTGGTTGCTCTGATATCATGTTAAAACTTGATGGCATTAGATGAAGAGCACCTTTAATAAAACTTTTTACATTACTTATTGCAAGGAGTAGAACTCAGATACATTGTATTAGTATGAACATTAAAATATCAATTGCACTGACTATTTGTTTAATTCTTTTGAATTTTGTGTAAAAGATTGCAAATAGTTTAAAATTTTAGTAGTTTAATTAGATTAAATAAATTCAAACTAATTTGTTAATAAATTTGAAATT
The DNA here is from genome assembly GCA_022702705.1 of Papilionanthe hookeriana x Papilionanthe teres. Classification (NCBI taxonomy): domain Eukaryota; kingdom Viridiplantae; phylum Streptophyta; class Magnoliopsida; order Asparagales; family Orchidaceae; genus Papilionanthe; species Papilionanthe hookeriana x Papilionanthe teres. The sequence goes on from CM040421.1 coordinate 25,627,342, forward strand.
CACAATTTATTTCTTTATTATAAAATCAACAAATTCAAGTGATTTCTAAATTCTCTATATCACATTCACCACTCATTTATCATCGTCACTATTGTTACTTGTCACCCATAAACAGACCTCTCTATATACAAGTCAGAAGCCACCAGCTACCGCCGCTCACCACAATTTGCTGCCACAACCATTATAAGCAGCCCTCTCTAACAATTAGTGGGAGCCATCCCCCGATGCATTAGAAAAAAAATATATATTCAAATAAATTAAAATATTATAATTATTTTATAACAATTTAAATAAAAATAATTAATATCTTAATTTATTTATAGCCAATGAAACAACATAATGTATTTTAAAAATAATGAATTAATTTTGCATTGCATTTATAATGCACTAACATTCTAAATGCCTTTGCTCAAATATATAGCAAGATGATTTGAAACAAAATGAAGAATCATAAAATGTTAGGTTCTAATCCTCATCTAGCTAAAATATGTTTATATATATGTAATTGCAATTGAAAGTTGCCATAAATATTTTTTATTTAATGACACATCAACAAATTTATTTAGGCATTGCATAACAATTAGGGGTGTAAACGAGCTGAACACGAGCAAGCCTGGCTCAGCTCATGTTCAGCTTGTTTATATTCTGAGCTTAATAAGTGTGTTAGTCTTCGGCTCGTTTGCTTAGCTAGCCGAACACGAGCTGTTCACGAACAACGAGTTGTTTTGACAACCTTGATCACGTACCCATAAGATGTTAAGGATTGTGGCAAGATTTAAAAATTATTATTTATGTTAAAACATCATTTGAATCTAATTTAATAATTTTTATTCTATTTTCTTAATCAATACTTTTAATTGATTATAAATCATTGTAGCATTGTAGTCAATTAATTTTTTTAAAATACTACTCATCAGAAATATATATATATATATATATATATATATATATATATATATATATGATGAGTATTATTTCGACTCAAAATGAGCCGAACACGAACGAACAAATCTTTGTTCATGTTCGTCTGGTTAAATTAGCGAACTAGCAGAACACAAGCTTCTTAACGAGCCGAACACGAGCTGCTCGCGAGCAACGAGCTATTTTGACAGCCTAATAACAATTCCGCCAAATTAGCTTTTGTTCACTATTTAAATTGTATGAATTTTTTTTTTTTAAATGCTAATTAGAAGTAAGGGATTGATTGAGACAATTTTTTGACTATTTTTATTTTTATACAAATGGCATTTAATTTGGAGGGATTTGTTGTATGAACTATTCCAACTATAAAAATGTCAGCATTTGATTTGGTGAAAATAAATTCAAAGTAAAATTATTAAAAATAATCATCCATTATTTATTATTATTTATTATTTTTTTAAACTCAAAATCGTGCAATTTTCCTCGTTTTAAAAAACGCTAAAAACCACAACCACTAATGCCTCCATCAGATGCCACCTGCTGCTAAATGTTCTTGTTGTTGAGCACCACAACCATCATTGTTTACATTAATTTCATTTTACTTCAAACTAAATAACAAAGAAATATCCCTTACATTTACCTAAACTCGATAAAACCCTCATTTAATATTTAAATATAAGACTTTACTTTACATTGTACTTCAAATACTTATAATTCCACATAACAACAACCAAACAACCACATAACATTCATATTTCATGTGATTAAAGTGTTTTTATTGCTTCTCAAAATGCTATTATTGCCTCTCAAATTATAGTATTTATAAGAATGTTTTTCAAATTTCCTAGAAAAGAGATGACTAATTTTCAACAATTACATAAAAGAATTATAGTTTTCATCAAAATTTTAGATTAAGAGATGATTAATGTGTTTTAGTGCTCCATCTTTAATCACTAATCTTAAAATAATAGATTAAGAGCTTCAACTTTAGATGACCAAAACCAAGAAAAATAGTTCTTAAAAATATTAAAGTTTCAAGTATCCACAACAATGTTAGTCTTTGATATATTTAATAGAGTATAATTAGATGTCACATCTTAACTTTTATGAGAAAATTTATATTTGATCTTTTTGCTTCTCTTGTTGCTTGCATCATGATGTTTTCTTATGTTCATTAAGGGATTGTGCAAACTGCTTTCAAGAAGCATCGATGGTCTCATTAGCAACGAATTATTGTTTTACTCTGTGAACAAAATCAAAGTAGGATAAAGTCCTCCAAAAATATTTCTGATAATAACTCATGATATGTTTCTAAAATTTGACAAGCATCTAAAGTTTGAAAATACTCCTCAAGAGTCTCTTCCATATTTTTGTGAATTCCAAATGATTGGATAAGTTTTTGATAATTCATATATTAACTGTATATTATTTCACGAAGAATCTAACTAGCTCATCGAAGGTGTGGACAATTCCTTTGTGAATAGAATATAATCAAGTATGAGCAATGAGATCAACCTTTAAGATTGGCCAAAATGATTTGATAGATGAGCACATCGGAAGGTAGTTGGGTATGCATAATGACTAACATTGTAAAAAGAATTAGAAGAATAATTGTAAAGAACGCCAAAATAAAATATTGGAAGATTACATTATTTTCGTTACTTTTTCACTTTTATTTTTGAAGGAGTCGTCGGCTTGTCTATCATTGTATAATTTCTTATTCTGAGTAATTCTCTCTTCTGGATCATATGAATGATCTGAAGAAGAGAAGAATCATAAAGTAAGGTGATATACGACAGTGAAAATAAATGAGAAAAAACACGTGGAGAACTTTCGTAAAGAAAACTTCGCTTGATAGCCAAAGAGCATACGCCAAAAATGAGATCGCATCGAAAATGTCTTGGATCCTATCCACAAAGAAGACCTGTAAAAGAAACCCACAATCAAAGATTCAACTTTGTTTGTTTGTTTTTGGGTTAAGAGCAACTCTCAAAGGGACGTATCCCTTTGGTTAAACATGTTGAGGGTGCCCAAGAAAATTCTAGATTAAATGAATATTGCTTGCACTGACATAATGACTAGTAAAGGGGCACAAATGACAGTTACCTTACATGAAGATCTGAATACCATCAAAGCTTGTCTCAATTCATACGAGCATAAGTGATTCTTCACGATCCCATACGAATGGCGACTTATCGGTTGATCGGAGCTAATGAAATAATCGGGTCGTCTCATAGGGTCCACAATATGCTTCCGAGGCTAAACTAGGGTATAAGGGCAGAGGGTGCATCATTGTATCTCAAATAGGTGGTGGCTTATCCACAATCAGGGCCTATGCAACGACATCAATGAAGTTTCAAAAGGAAGTCATAAGTGTCAAAGAGGAAGTAAAAGGAAGTGAAGAGTAATCCCTAAAAAGTAGAGGTAATCAAGTTTGGGCACCATAGACCCGTCATTCCAACCCGTTAGGACCCTAAGTCTATCTGACCATGAAGGTATTCAACCTAACACGCCCAGATATCCCAGATCAGCAATTCGTGAATTGCATCATCCACGAGAAACTTGGTAACCTTAAGTTCAAATTAATGAAATTCTATTTTATGACTATCAGGTAAAGCTTTGAGAGATGAGACTTTTACCCGCTAAAGTGGCAAGGATGCCGCTAGAAATGAAGAGAAAGGAAGGTTCAGCTACAAAGTTAGAAACACTCCCAATAATAGGACTTACTCCTCCGTATGGGTCAGCGAATCCACTAACACCCTAAGTGCACTAAACAAGCAACCAATTAGAAATCTATGCTGGGTTAGTCGAGTTGGAGAAGCACAGAGACTTCTCCTCGGGATATGCATAATGATGCAGTTATCTATTCAGGCCTTAATATAGAGGCCCTATTAGTATGACTTAGATATGTTCATGCATGCAACCTATTTTAAAACTGACACTAAGGTCATTCAGAAAGTAAATGTGTGTTTTAAAAGTATTGAATCTTTTAATTCTAAATTTTAATTAATCTTGAAATTTTATTATAATTTTGTAGATTTTTTTTTATTTTAGGTTCTAGATAACCTAAGTGATCCGCTAGATTCCTAGATAAAAGCATAATCCAAGAAAGGCGAAGCTAATCTAAGCATATAAACATGCAAAAAACAAATAGTAGAGTAAGCCAAATATAAAATAATAAGACATCGGTGTCGTTGGGTCAGCGACATACCCATAAACAGAAAAAGGCGGTCAGACACCGCATAAGTACATACTGGACCTATTTATATACATCAATTTGTTTAGAATTAAGGTGCATGAAAAGAGCAAGCAGCTTCTAGTCCCCGTCACGTGGTTCCACTTGCCTAACACCTCATTACTCGTGCTTGTACCTTATTTCTAATGCAAATCTCTCATGAGGACTCTAAATGTACATAAGAAAAAGAGAATAAGACTCAATCTGCATGAAAATAATGTTAGCGAGAAAGCAAAAAAACACGCAACGCATATGAGCTATGCCTGAAGGGTGGAGCTAAGTAGGGCCTGCCGAAAAGCTTTATTCATAATCATTACGTTGCTTCTCTCTGTTACACGTGAGGTTTGTATTTTAGGTATGACTCCCTGCAAGAAGACCAACCTAATATGTTGCAATGCATATCAAAATAGAAAACATGCAAGCATGCAATAAACAACGATGCCTAGCTGGAGCAACTAAACCAACAGAGAATAATAGCTGGTTCATCAAAAAAGACTACACAACATTCCAGTCCTTAGCCTAGTACATCATCTAATGTAGTGTCCTAAACTGGCATCAAAGTGAGTGCAGGGTTGTGTCAGCAGGCTGTTTTGAGATCTTCACCAGCCCCATCTTAAGGATTCAAGGATTCTAGGAGATGCTACTAGATATAAATTTAGATATAAGCTTCGAAAAGCTTTTTAAAAAATTGGCCTCTAGTATGGTCTATGTTAAGTATGCATGTAGTTTCAAAATAGATTTTGAAAGTATGATGCATATATAATAAAATGTACTTTTTTACTTTTAAAATAGTTTCTATGAAAGAAAATCCTAAGTTTCACATGTTAGACCAGTTGGACCCTTAGCATGACATGCACGTGCTAGTCATAGTTTTTAGCTAGTATTGCCCACTGAGACATCCTTACAGGCAATACTAGTTGTTGTGTCATGACTAACAGGGAGTCACTCAGCTGACGAGCTAATTTATTCATAGATACAATCAAAAAAACAAACATGCAAATGCAACATGATCGAAATATGGCAAATATTCACCACTAATATACAACACATACACTAGTGACAAATGCGTCAATAAGTGCCTAATGATTCATGAAAAGCATATAACACAAGTGGAGATGAGTGTGTTTTGAAGGCAATTACTTAGAGAATGAGTGTGATGTGGAAGAAATGATCCTAGAGGATGTGTATGTTCTGGAGACAATGAGCCGAAGAGTGAGTGTGTAGTGGAGACAGTGACCCGGAGGATGGGTGTGTCGTAGAGGCAGTGAATCGTGGGATGAGTGTGTCGTGGAGGCAGTAACCCGAAGGGCAGGTGTGTTGTGGAGACAGTGACCCCGAGGGGTGTGTCGTGGATGCAGTGACTCAGAAGGGTGCCTATGACAATCCAGAGAGGCATCATAGGGAGTGAAAGTATGCCATTTCCATTGGAGGGAATTGCACGAATGGTTAGCTCTGCGGCGAACACAAAACCAATTGCAAGACATGCAAATTCATCATGCAGTCAATCATATGAGGAAGCTAGTGTGTAAGTGCAAACAAGTAAAGTGTTTGGTGCATCGTGACACGAGGTTGTCACAAAGTAGGCACGAACGATAATGCTAAAGTGTGACATATATGTCCACCACGAGTATATGAGGGCATATGCTTATGAATGCATGACAAGGTGTGTGGTCTAAGAAGTGATCACACAAGCAACTTGAGACAAACATGTAATAATGCAACATACAAGTGGAGTCATTTGAGCTGATCAAACCAATGGCGACCGATCGATCGAATCGAAAAAGGCGATCAACCGGCTCAGCAACTGATCAACAAAAAAGGGTTAGTTGGATCAATTAGATTGACGATGGTCAATTGAACGAGAAGACAAGAAGAGCTGATTGAATTGGTTGGACCGGTGGAGGCCGATCATTTGAATCAACGGATGTGTTCAATCGGGTCAGCATAAGTAGTCAACCAATGAGAAAGAGCTATTCTAACCGATCGAACCGATGGCGGTCGATTGAAAGAGCCAACGAGAAGAGTCCATCGAGTTGATCGGCCCACTGGAGGCTGATTGTTCGAATCGATGGATGTGGTCGATCGGGTCGACATAAGCGCTGATCGATGAGGAAAATTTATTTAAACCGATCAGACGTACCGATAAGAAGATTCGATTGATTCGGTCGGGTAGATGGTTGTTTATCGTTTGAATTGACAGATGTGGTCTATCAGGTTGGCATAAGTGGTCGATCGATGAAGATGGGGTCAGTCGAAACAGTTAGACTGATGGCGGTTTATCAGAAGAGCCTACAAAATTGGTCAATTGAATTAATCAAGCTGATGGAGGCCTATCAATCAAATTGATGGTGATAGAAGATCAAGCCGGACAGCATGTGCGGCTGGTCGATGATGAATGCAAAAAAAGTAACATATTTATGTAATTTTAAAATTCATGCAGGGCACTCAAAATAAGGACACATTCACATAATGGAGATCTGATCATGCTCGATGATGAGAACCAACTCATCTTAGCGATCTCACGGGTTACCCAGGGTAAGCAAGCAATTAAGAGGTCTACCAGCACCATATTGCGAGAAGCAACATGACTCCCACCTCTATCTGTATGATACGAGGTGGAAAATCTCTCTCGAGGAGGATCCACCATGACTGAGGGGATGATGACCAAAGAATCTTCTTCATTTTCTTGGTTAATAGGGTTCAATCATCCTTCCGGATGAAACCACCAATACAAACAGTGAGATTAGTACAACTTGTCTTTCAGATTTTTTGTCTTAAAAGGAAAAATGGGTAGGTTTAGCTCGAGGATTTGTAAGGGTATCTCAAAGGCTCCTAATCCTAAGGGGTCTCCTCTAGGCACAAACAAACCTTACCTAGCTCCTATAACATTCAGAACTTGGGACCCTAAGAGTGGAATTTGTGAAAGTTTAAGGAGTCTCACCGCTGCGGTGTTGATCAAAGTAAGACATTTGTTCCGAAAGAAGCTCTCCTCATCAAACGAGATATGACAAAGTTCTGATAAGTTATGTTTCACTCCTTCTACAAAGAATGAAGAAGCTCTCCTTGAAAAGGAGAGTTTGACAAGGTTCAAACAAAGTTTCAAGCTCTAGCAATGTTCCGACGAAGCTCCGGTGATGCTCCTGCTTACAAGCTAGGACGAAGCTCTCCTAGACCTGACCTCTGAAAAGTTGGTCTGAGAAGAAGGAGATGACTGAAGAGGAAGATAAAAGAAGGAGAAGGAGAAAGAGTTTGAAAAGGGCCAACTTCTTCAGCTTCTCCTTGAGGATGAAGGATCCCTCTCAAAGTCTTTTTGCTCCAATAATTTCTCCAAGGGATAGCTCCAAGATCTCCAAGGGAATCTCTCTATAGCTCTCACACACCCAGGGAAGAAGAAGCACACACACAACAAATGCTTTGATAAGAAAGAAAGAGAATGGGGATTCATCCTGGTGTGGTAGCTCCTCCCATTTCCATAGGTTTTGCATGTCATTCTCCTCCTCCAAGAGCTTCAAGTGTCCAAAGGATGGACACATGACTACTCCAGCTTCTCCCCTACTAAATATCCCCTAAACATTCCTTAAACAAGCACTTACAATTGGTTTTCATCTGATTGAGGGAGCTGTTGAGGATAGGAAATCAGAAAGGTGGGTGATCTGATGTGGTCACATCCAAGACCAGGTGTAATTACGTTAGGCTCTCTGTTTGGGTGTCATGGTCACACCACCTGAGTTCTATGGACACCTTCAAGGATTTGGGCGTGGTCATACTCGAGACCCGACGTAACTACGTTGGGCTCTCGGTTTGGGTGGTATGGTCACACCTCATTGGGGCGTGGTCTCGTCGTCTGAGGGCTCAGGGTGCTTTTTGGGAGTTTACGGCATGGGCATACTTAGAATTGAGTGTGTTCACACACAGGGTTGGGCATGGTCATGCCTAATCCAGGCGTGATTGGGCGTGGCCATGTCGGACCCCCACAAAGGTGAACCTCTAGAAATGTCTGTCATAGGGGATTTCGAGCTACATGTGAACTTCGATGGCCTAAATATGAGTATGACATTACCCTCAGACTTCTGTAGAGGAAGTAAACACATCTCAAGTCTTAAGAAGGCATTCCGTAATGGGTTTTGCATCAAAAAGGGCGCAAAATACGTCATAAGGGGGAAGGCCTCATAATTTTTTTGCTAGAGAATAGCTTAATCTGTGTCTCTTATTTTTTTTCTTTTAATGACATCTTAGTTTAACTTATTTAATTTCACATGGAGTATCAATGAAATAAGATCAGGGTGAATCAATTATGATTGGTGAAGGATGGCAAGTTATGTAAGCATTGTGAGAAAATGAGTTGAACTAATATTGTCAAGCGATCTAGGTTGTTATGGAGGAAATACTTCAAAATTATGATGAGGTGAACTCTCATGAATATTCATATACTGATCAACTCAAATTTATTATTTTTGAGTCTTGGTGATTTCCATCATATTGTGACATTATCTTTGGTTGGCAAGCCACCTCTAGAAATGGAAGGATTTTAGCTTGAATTTTCTTCATCCTATGCCTGCAATTCTCTAGGGAAAACCTTAGGGGATTGCTCCTGCTTGGTCATGATTTACTTGATTGAAAGCCTAAGTTTCAAATTGATTAGTTTTGATGCTGAGACATCCATTATTTTATGTGATATGCAGATGCATATTAACCATTTGATAAATATTTGCAGAAGTATTCCAATTAGTAACACCAAATTGTTGTGTGCTTAAAAAATATCAACGACAAAGAAACTTTCTCACTTAATAGGAATATCCAAGACACATACACAATGATAGATGTAATAAAAGAAAATTAAGATTTTATGTTAGAAGCATGAAATAGAGGAAAACCAATGAGCCTTGGCTAGTTAAAATAGTTTGATATTATTGAAGAAATAAAATTCTCAATTTTCTCTTAAGTGGAAAAGATAATATTACAAAATTCTGTTTTTTTTTACAATACAAATTATTAGATGATAATATTAATTAAATCATAATGACTAAACTATAATAAGTTGGAGAAAGTAATCTAGCTCTAACAGTCGTATTATAATAATTGAGCTACCACGATCACCTGTAATTATCAATTGATTATTACGTTCAATTCTTGGTCATAATCTCTTTACAGGAGTTCAGCCAGCAAGAGATGAGAGCAAAGAGAAAGTAATGACATAATATTGTAAGTGAATTCTTCTATATATATATATATATCTTTTGTATAGTGTATGTATTTATAGAAGTTTAAGTACAAAGATGAAAGATTTTAGAGTTGAATAGGCAATGGGGAGTACATAGGTAGTTGTGAACCAAAAAAGTTTGTTACAAGGAGATAGACAAATGTGGTAGGGATTGTAGGTTTGATACTCCCCTCCCCTTCACATAATTTATGGTGTTTAAGGACTGACACTTAGATAAATTTAGCTAAGATCTTCAAATACTTTATCAAATGGTCCACATTAATTTCTTTGTTTATAACATATTGTTTCAATATATGACAAACTTCATAATGAAGTTTGTTGTAAAATGATAACCACCTTTGGTGAGGACTATAGGTTGTTATTCCCTCCCTTTAATGTTGTAAATGTGTTTTATTTATAGTGTTTAAAGATTGATATTTAGATAAATTTAACTGAAATCTTCAAATACTCCATCAAATGACCCATATTAATTTCTTTAGTTATAAGATATTCTTTCAATATGTATGTGTTTTAATGGAAAAAATTATTCCATACGGACAACGTACGCATCGCTGCGTACGGAATCTACAAATAACCATTAAATAATCATCGAATAACTCATAATAACTCCGTGAATAACATTAAAATGAAATAGAGGGGGTTATTGGCAAGTTATTAGGAAGTTCTTGCAGTATTATTTGAGCAATAACCTCTCAATAACCTCACAATACCCCGAATAACAGATAAAAAATATAAAAGTGAAACCGCGGAGATTATTGGGGTGATATTAGAAGGTTATTTGCTGGTTATTCGGAATAATATTGCAATAATCAGCTAATAACCTCTCGATAATCCTGAAATACACGATCGCGGAGGTTATTCACTGATTATTTGCGGATTCCGTACGCAACACTGTGTACGTTGTCCGTATGGAATAGTTTTCTGTTTTAATGACCCGTAGCCTCATCGGTTTTTTCTTATTAAGATGCTTGATTCGACGATAAGCAAGCCGCATTAGTATATTATTTGATTATCCAATTAACATTTCAAAGCCTCTAATTTCTTCATGAAAAGGGGCTTAGAACCTAGGCTGAAGGAAAAAAGTTGAGCTCCACTATTACCGGACCATCGCTGATGGGTTGCCGCCATTGCTTGCCTCCTATTGCTCAACCGCCACCGTCGAGCTAGACTGTCGAGTCACCGACATTGCTGGACCACCACCGCCACTTCCCGACCATTAACAACTGCCACCGCCAAACCACCTTCGCCGCCTCCATGCCACCACTAAACCCCCCATTGCCTAGCCATCACCAACGAGCCGCTGCTACCGTCGGACTACCATTGTTGGGTCACTACTGCCGCCGGATCACCACTCCCCAACCACCTCCATCGAGCAGTTCCCCCGATCAAACCACTGGCCATCACCGTCGAGTCACGGTCACTACCGGGCCGCCATCTTCTAGTCGCCGCTACCGAAGACATTGACAACATATTTTCCAACACACGATTTCTACCGTTGGCTTTCCTTCGTAATAGTCAGGTCACTGCCACGTTCTCAGCATTTTATATCATTTTCCTAGTTAAAGTCTTGTGCCAGTTGTGTAACACTACTTCTGATCATTTAAGTTTTCTACGTAAGAACTCATGTCGTGGACTTTGTCAATTTCGCGTTACATGTATATGTGTCTATTTTACGACAATAACTAAAACATTAATCTATGACTATGCTTCTTTAAATTTAAACAATAAGTTATATGTCTTTTTAATATATGCCAAACTTATTTTAAAGTATGGATCTGACCATGACTAATTTCTCAATATAAGGATTTGTTTATTTAAACCTTATGGAAACTGGCATTACCTGGCTACGGTTCTTCAGAGAATTATGAAGAATATTTTATGAAAATAATCTAATTAAAAAAAGAGAGAAGATGACGTAAATATAAAATTAAAAATAAAAATCTATCTTGACGCGTTACATACCTTAACTTGTAAATTTATTTAAATTCATATATTTAGTTATAAATTTATTTAATTATAATGTGTTTTAAAAAATATAAAAATATATTAATTTTTCTCTACTTTGGGAAATATTAAATTAGTATTGCTCCAGAAGGTGATAAAAGGAAGTCTCTCAGGATGATCATTAGCTTCCAGAACAATTAATAGGAGGGATTTATTCAGACCATGAATCGATCGAATCCAGACTTGTAAGGCGATCAACAAACCTTATTGTTCCAAAAATTTTCTCTGAAAGGTTAATGATTAGGGAGCTATTATGTATTTTTGTAATATTGAGATCTAGATCTATAAATAAGAGTTCATATCATGAATAAAGAAGATATTTTTGCTTGTCTACTACAGCTTCATCACTCGCTTCCTCTTAGGCTCTGTTTGGTGTAGCTGTAATTTCAACTTTTCGATTCAGAATGTTACATTCTGTAAAGTTCGTCGTGAGAAGTTCGATGCTGAAGTTCGTTCATGGGTACTGACCTGCTATTTGTCAGATCACGTGCGAAAACTGTCTGCAGGCGATTGTTTCGTCAAAATGATCATTTTACTCATGTTTAGTTAAACTGTTTGGAACAGAACAATGACAACCTTATATGTGATACATCAGAACCATAAATTCACTGTACAAGCTAAACATGTAAAAAAATAGTCTTATACAATTTTTAGCCGGTCCCAGAAGCACCATAAATTTGATAATTTTAAGGAATTTTTTAAAACAAATTCCATAAATTTAGAAACACATAAACCTTGTCATTCAACACAAATTTGAAATCAAACATCACTGCAATTTCAAATATTTTCTCAGTATAAAGTGGCTCACTCAAATACATATTTTGATCACTCAACAAAATATGATACAGATCTTTATAAAGAAATAAAAATGGCTGATTACAAGCCATATAAAATTCCAACAGAAGAATGGAAGCTGACATTAGACAATACCAGAGATTAGTTGAAAATTTATTCTGCCTATACTACACCAGTCCTTAAATCGCTTTTACAGTAGATGATGAGGACGAAGCGAAGCCATCCGAAGCGAAGCCATCCAATAGCTCGGGCTGAAGCGAAACCATCCAATAAATGATGAGGACAAAGACGACTGACAGAACGAGCTCCATCGGGAGATCGCCCACCATCCGAAGAGGAGGACAACCCAGATGATCAAGAAGAAGAAGAGCAATAAAAGTCGGTCCTGCACATCGTGAAGGCTTTGCGGTCTGCAAGTGGAGAAAGCCATGGATACGAGATTCTGGACTGTGTACGAGGAGGAGGATGACGTTTGGAGGAGAAGAGGAGGAGAGGGTAGAAGTTTGTTGCCTGCAAGGACGAGAACGCGGGCTGGATTGGTTTCGGATGGGTCTAAAGCGAAGAGGGAAGCTGGGATGCAGGTCCGTGGGAGCTTTTCGCTTTCGGGGAATATCGCGGCACGCCGCAGGGCCACCACCGCCCCAAACGATAGAAAATAGCGGCCACCTGCCGCGAATCAGCTCTACCGCGGCGCCAAACAAAGCCTTAATTGTCTCCTAATAGAGAGTTTCATTTTTTTTGGCGTGTTTCCCGGACAATCTCGAATTCAATATCTTTTAAGGTACGGTGAGCGTGGAAATATGTCTTCAACAAAAGGAGGAACCCAACAACAACAACAAGTAGAGTCTAGCAAGAGCAACATTGGAGAACCACAAAGCCATTAAATTTTCTAATAAAATTTCAAGATTTATTAAACTTTGCATAATCGCAGAGTCAATTCGATTTCAATTTAGGACGGTTGTTTCTATGCCTTATTCTACATGGCAAACTGCGACCTACGTGGTCCAAAGCTCCCGCATCGACATACTATGATTTCTGTGGTCAATCAACACTCCTGGAATAACCATCTACAACACTTATGACAGACTACCACCACCACAACAATCGATTATAGTGCTTGCAGCCTGCTGTTGTCAAGAATAGAATCAGATTATGATTATACAACTTTGTAATTTCATTTTCCCTAATTCAAGAGAAGAGTGTATCTATGTACTTATAATTCATAGTGAATTATCTCAATTGAGCTAGACCCCGTGATTTTTTCCTCTTTTAAGGGTTTTCCATGTAAAAAGTTGAGGTGTGAGCTCTTCTTTTAATCTGAATATGTGCTGCGTGCAATGCTAAGACGATAATCTATTACTCCACCAACATTAATCCTTAACACACATCTAACTTTAATCACACAACGAATTGCTTTTTTCTTCGTGCACAATCATTGCCATTTACTTCCTTTTAAGTAGAGCCAGAGGATCAGAGCATTACATGTGTGTCACTCTCCGGTTACAGCCACCCAATTTCTCCCCTCCCCTCCCCTCCCCTCCCCTCCCCTCCCCTACCTAACATTCTGGACAACCACCGAAGGCTTAACTGGATCCCTTCTACTCTGTGCCTCCGGTAACCATTAAGCCCAAACTGCCCCTCTCCTCCTTCCTCCTCTTTGACGGCGAGCATCAGGTCTCCTGCGTATAACTCGTCCTTCATCATCAGTTGATCAAGGTGTAAGTTTTCCTCTCGGCCATCTCTTTCATTCATATAATATATTGTTATTATTATTTTATTTATATATATCACTACATTATAGTTATTTCGATATTTTTATTATATGATCATTATGGTAAATAATGAATTTTGGGTGTAGGATATTCAAGCTTGTTTTAAGTGATTAAATCGTGTGAAGCTCGACTAAATAAGATGTTGAATTTCTGAAAAAATATTACATCAGGACTCTGCACGTAGAGCTACGTGCAGAGCCTGATCTCAGCCGCACATCAACCTCACACTCACCAAAGGATGTATGGGATTGGGCCCCCACTGTAAATTTTTTTTAAGAAAAAAAAAAACAATTTGATGTGCGGCTGAGATCAGGCTCCGCACATAACTCTACGTGCGAATTTCTAGACTCGAGATAAATAATTGTTATTTATTTTAGAAGAAACATATTGTTCGTTAGTATGGGTTGTATTAGATGCCTAATTACTACGTAGAATTGACAAACATGATTTTTTTGCCCTTCTTTAATGTTGTAGGACATCATTATTGCACATTTAATAAGAGTTTGCCTTAATTTATTCCTGCCTATGTCTCTACATATTTGATTTATTGCTCTCACAATTGTAATGATTATTATTTTATGCATCATTTATGTTAATTTCATTAAACTTATGTTATATTTAAATCATATTAATTGACATGTTAATCACAAACTTCACTCACTAAATTTGTGCTATTGTGTGCATGTGTGTGTAGATTTTTTTTAAATGTTGGCTAGTCGGACCAACAGACCCACAAAGAGACGAGTACAAGAAATCGACTTATTTCCTTGGGTTGTTCTTTGTCTTCCTAATTTCAGCGTGTTTAATAAAAATAATAGCATCACTGTAGTGCATGACAACAGTATCAGACTCGTAGTGTGATACTTTCATCATGACATTTTGCTTCCGCGTCTCTATCTTCAACTTTTCCCTCGTGTTCTATGAATTCTTTGGCCATGACTATGGGTGTAAATGAGTGAGTGAAGCTTGAGCCACCCTTAGCCTGAGCTTGAATAATTTTATCAAGTTTGAGCTTGAGTTCAAGCATAAGTCTATGAATTTGAGCCCACTTACGAGCCAACTTTTTTGTTATAAAATGGAGAAACTTAATAATAAAATGATAAAAATGAGTAATTATGAGATAAATAACGAGAAATCAGTTAATATAAAAAACCAAATATTATTATTTAATTTTTTTTAACAATTTCAAGATAAAATCTTCAAATCTAATATATATTGATAATATTTAATATTAATATTTTCTAGCGAGTTGCCTCACGAACTTGGCTTTTTAGCTCATCGAGCTCCGTTCATGAGCTATTTATCTAGCCGACTTACGAGTCGGCTTGACTCACTTACATGGTTAGCCATGGCCATTACAAGAAGAGTTTTTTGGGTCCTAAACATGTAATATTTAAATTTTGGGTGTTACATAAAATAACATGAAGAGTTTTTTGACTGTTAACGATTTGATTTTGAGTTCAAGCTGAGCTAAGCTCGACTCAAAATCGGCTTAAAAAAGATTCGATGTAAAATTTGTCTCATAACTTGGCTCGTTAATATCAATCTGATCTCGATTCAAAGCTAAAATTTGAATCAGTTTTCGAGCGATTAACGTTCTTCAGGTTAAATTTGCTAGATTCACAACCCTGACACAGCTAGGGCTGCTAGCGATCCAATTTAACGCTGGAGCTGGCTAAAAAAATTTCATATAATATTTTAACTCGTAACTCGACTTATTTATTTCAATCTAATATCAATTCAAGTCAAAATTTAAATTAATTTTTAAGACCATCACCGTACAAAATTATATAAATTATCTTGAGTTTAGACTGAGGTGTTTAAATATATAAAAATATAATAATATATATATATATATATATATATATATATATATATATATATATATATATATATATTGTATTTGTAATCTTACAACGGTATAATATGGAGTGATAAAAACCTCATCGAATGTAACGCAGTGAACAGATGACAGTTCACTATCAGCCGGCTTCCGATCTGTCACTCGAAGCAGCCGGTGACAACTAAATCTTCTCCGGTTGCCGGACGTCCTTAGCCGCCACTAACATCAGCTTAGCATCCTTCAGCCGGCAACGGGGTATCAGCCTGGCCAACTTAGCTTCCCTCAGCCGGCCATGGTGTATCACCCTGGCCACTTCCCCTTCATCGTATATAGAGATGATTCATCAGCAAATATGTCTTCCCTCTCGCGGGACTCCATTGAACCCCCAAGAGCTTAAAAATCTCTCCTTTCTCGCTTTTTCCTATTATTTTTTTTATTTAAATTTCCGACATAAATGTGGAAGATTTTTCTAAGGCGGCCATTCAACTAACAGATTAGCTTCTTCAAGTTCCCTGTCTCAAAATCTCTGAGCAATGAAGGGGAATCCCAGAAAAAGTTCCCAGTTTTTCTCCGACGAGATACTGGATTACATCAAACAGTTGTTTATGGAGGAAGACGTTGACGTGCTTCAGAGTCATCCA
Source organism: Papilionanthe hookeriana x Papilionanthe teres (assembly GCA_022702705.1). Classification (NCBI taxonomy): domain Eukaryota; kingdom Viridiplantae; phylum Streptophyta; class Magnoliopsida; order Asparagales; family Orchidaceae; genus Papilionanthe; species Papilionanthe hookeriana x Papilionanthe teres. Next base: position 25,643,774 of record CM040421.1, read on the forward strand.
GACCTCGAGGCCACCGAGAAACCCTTTTACGAGCTCATCGGTGAAAAATACCCTCCTTCGCCGGATCGATCATCGCCGGAGAGCTCCGGCGAGAATCGAAGTTTTAACATGATCAGCTGCGGCATCGATTTCTTCCAGTCCAACTCTGAGCTCGCTTGGTACCGAAATTGTGATATTTCCCCCTCCCAGCTGTCTTTAGTGCTTCAAGAAGACCAATCCACCAATCTATTCTTCAGATACCTTCCGACGTCTGAGTTCCATAAGGGAGTCGAAGAAGCTAAGCAGTTTCTCCCAAATGAACACGACTTGGCCATCCACCATGTTGCACAAGCAGATCTCACCTTGCAACGGGAGCCAATCGAAGGAGCTAGGAGGAAGCAGAATCGTTCTTCCGACGAATCGAACAACGAAGAGGCGAGACGAAGCAAGCAGTCGGCCTCTTTCTCTGAAGAGCCGATGGTTCCATCGGAGACTTTAGACGAACTCCTCCTCTGCTACGGCGATAAATTTCCCAAAATCGTGAAGGTGATAAGAAAGGATTTTTACAAAGAAGCAAGCTTGAATTCCCAAAACGCCGAGCCAAAAGAACTCGGTAGTCACCGAAAATATTCCAAGCCGAAGCAACCACAGAAGGCGGAGGAGGTGGAGGAGGCCGATATCCGAACTCTTCTGCTCCACTGTGCACAGACAACGGCCACTTACGACATCCGGAGAGCCTATGAACTGCTGAAGGAAATCCGGCAGTATTCATCTCCTCATGGAGACGCCTCTCAGAGACTTGCTCATTACTTCGCCGACGGTCTAGAGGCCCGTCTCGCCGGAACTGGGAGTGAGCTCTACCATTCGCTTGCATTCAATCAAAAAACACTGAAGGACGCATTGAGCGCCTACAAGCTTTACCTCGCAAGCTGCCCTTTTAAGAAGATCTCCTACCACTTCGCAAACCACACTATCTTAGACACAATTCAGAACGCAAACAGAGTCCACATATTGGATTTCGGCATCTACTTCGGCTTCCAGTGGCCGGTTTTCTTAAAGCTTCTGTCTTTAAGGTCCGGCGGGCCGCCAAAGCTTCGCATCACCGGTATTGACGTTCCTCAGCCCGGCTTCCGCCCCACGAAGATGATAGAGGAAACAGGGCGTCGGTTGTCAGATTACGCAGAGCGATTCGGTGTTCCATTTGAGTACCATGGCATCGCAGCTAAGTTCGACGAGATCAATGTTGAGGAGCTTTCCATAGACGAAGAAGAGATGCTGGTTGTGAATTGTTTGTTTCGCTTGCATAGTCCGGCAGATGAAACGGTATTCGAAGAATGCCCCAGGGATAAGGTGCTCAACACCATTAGAAAGCTGAACCCAGCTGTGTTTGTGAATGTTGTTCTGAATGGAACCTATGGCGCTCCACTCTTCATGACTAGGGTTCGAGAGGCACTGTATCACTTTTCTGCTGTGTTCGACATGATTGATACAACAACGCCAAGGGAGAGCGAGAGCAGGCTGATGGTGGAGAGGGATTTGTATGGGAGGCTGCTGATCAACGCCATCTCTTGTGAGGGATTGGAGAGGGAGAGACCGGAGACATACAGGCAGTGGCAGTTGAGGTGCTTGAGGGCAGGGTTTGAAATGGCGCCTAACAGCAGAGGGTTTGTGAAGAAAGTGAAGAATGGAGTCAGATCAATCTACCACAAGGATTTCTACCTGGATGAAGAAGATCGATGGCTGCTTATAGGATGGAAAGGCCGCATCTTGTATGCTCTCTCTGCTTGGAAACCTTCTTGATTGTATCCTTACCACCAAAAATTTATACAAGTATAATTTACTTTGATAGTTTAGTTATGAATTTTCTTATTCAGTTTTGAAATATAATAAGAACATGATAATGATGTATACATAATAAGTGATTTGCATACATATCACATAATGCTTATGTATATTCATTCATGTCCAATGTTTAACATTTTATATTTACGTAATTAATATTTAAATTGCTAATATCATATCAATAATATGAACAATATTAGTTTTAAATCGCTAATATCATACCAAAAATATCAATACTACTGATTTTTTAAAGTGAAAATCAACTATCATGCATATATTTTCACGTGATTATGACACTAAAGTGTTGTACATATAAAATATCAAAATTTAGATGTTTTATATTGTTGAATCCAAATTTAGATGATTTATACTGTTGAATTCAAATTTTTTCTTGAATCACACGTAAAGAATAGAGTGCGGTAAGTAGAGAGAAACGTACAGAGCGATGAGATATTTTAATGCTTCTGTATTTATGAAGGCTAGGAATGGTGTGAAATGATAAGCACATCCCTTACCTTTTTTTTAATTTGTGGACTCCCAATCAATCAACTTTATATCATGCGATTGTTGGATATATGGTGAATTGTCCTCTCGCCGATTGGCCTCAACCTGAGTGGTCTCCGAGTTGGCCAACTTTTGATTTGATCGGCTTTTGTGTTAGTTTACCCTCGTTCGGGATCCTTTTGTAGGGTTTGACTGATCCTGCCGTAGCTTCTATTTGTTCTGACATGTATATCTTATCCCCTCTCATTCAATGGAAAATTACGAATGGCATTAGTATGCATGGAGGTACTCTATTTACTACTGGATGGTTGTCCAACATGCTCTTAAACCACTGGTGCTCTCTTATTTAGAAAAAAATATTGCGTTTGGATTCTGGATGCAAACTGCGTCCGGATAACGTACGAGATGCATGGACAGGAGCGGAGAAAAAAAAAACCTCCCCGTGCATCGCGTCTATTATCCGGACGCAATATTTTCCCTTTAGGCACATTCAATATACTACATAGTGTTATCTCGGTTTATATTGAAAATGAATTAGTGTATCACATATACTTTTTGTTGAGAAATTTAGGGCAAAGAAATGCAAGGAATTGACACAAAACCAGAAGAAGACATTGAGATTTAACGAGGATCGGCAAAAATGCCTACATCCTCGGAAGCAGAGCGGCGAATTCACTATTTCAGAGGAGTTACAAGTTCGGTTCACATACCAATAGGGTTACGCATCTATTTATAGATAAAACCCACAAATAAATTATTAAAACACCCTCGCTCCCCCCAACCGACTCAATTCTAAGAGACACTTCTTTTCACCAGGAGACACTCCTCTTTATTCCAATAGACTCCAAATTTCTAGTATATGAGTCATTCCTAACAAATCTTCACATTGATTAATATCCAACCCCTTAGAAGAAATACATCATGAAGTTTCTTACACCAAAGTAGGTTGGTCAACCATTTCATCTAACAGTTGCAAACATTCAACAAGTTCAAGTAACACAAGAACTTGTTGAAAATACCTGGCTTGATCATCGTATCTGCTGCATTTTCATCATATGATCCAACAGAGTGAGTTTCACTTACAACTGTACTCCCCAACAGTTCATAGCTCGCATTGCCTTCAAAATTCTTTGTTGTGTCAACAAATCTTTCCCTTGTTTGCCACAATCCGAAGTTTCCGGTTCCATCAAACTTCACTATCTTGAATTTTGCACTAGACATTCTCATTTAATCCCAGAATTTTCTCTGTTAAATGCAGCAATTTTTCTGTGATTCATGAATCAGAATTTTCACACGAAGCACTTTTTCCTTTTTGCACCAACGCCTTGGCTAAATTGTTGTCCCGCGAACCCAGAGTTCTTCTCTGATCGCAAAATGTCGCGTCGAAAAACCCTTGGGACCTGTTCGCAGAATACCCCTGCAAAACCCTTCATCAAATCAACGCCTACTCAACCTATCGCAACTCCTCATGCGATAAACTTGCGAACTTCGCTTGACTCACCGCAAACTCTCCTCTGCGTGAAGGAAATCTCCTCCGCCCCTGGTTTAGGATGGAAGGAATATCCTTCCCCTCGACTCCACCTGTGCGCGGAACTGCGCCTCCTCGCGCGAACCTTTGAACTCCACGCAGCCGATAACACTATTCGCGAACTACCGAAGAACCGTTGCTCCTGTTCGTGAAAAAAACCTTTGCAAAACTTTTGTGTCTGGCCGCACGAGCTCCACCTCGCGGAACACCGCGAACTTCTCTGCTCGCGCCGAACTCCTCTGCTCAGTTGCCAAATTGCTGAAGCCAGAAATCAGTTGCTCAGAATTTTTCCAAAAAATTTCTTTTCCAACAATATTCTCTTAATTAAATTTCCTTAATTAAGTTTCCAGAAAAAATAATTTCCTTTTCCGCGGACCAGAAATTTCTTTTCCCAACATAAAAGTTTGAAATATTTACAATTAAGTATTTTCCTTAATTGAACAATTTTCTTGTCCAAAATAAATAATTGCCTTTCTTTACTTTCGCAATAGTTTCCTTTCAGCAAGAAAGAGAATTAATTAAGCTTCCCTTAATTAATCTTTTCAAAAAAGTAATCTCTCTTAATTAAGATTTCCTCCTTTTCCTCACAAAAACAATTTTATTTCCTTCCTCCCTCGGACCAGGACCTGCTCGCGAAAGGAATTTTATTTTTCAAATTCCTTCATTTTCTGTTTGTGTGAAAGCCTCATCCGAACTCCAGTGAGATGCAACGATTCGCATATGGCAGAATAACTTGCGCCGAACGCCTCCTCTGTCGCCGCGATTCGCCTATAGCAGAATAACCTGCGTCGAACGTCTCTTCTGCCGCCGCGATTCGCTTATGACACAATAACTTGAGCCGAACGCCTCCTATGTCATCGCGATTCGCCTATGGCAGAATAACTTGCGACGAACGCCTCCTCTGCCGCAGAACTGCCGCGACCCTGCTCGCGCCTTACCTTCTCGCCGATGAATCGCTCGCGGACCTCTTCTGCCGTTGAAACCTTCCGAACGAAACCTCGAAACCTTCCGCAAATCGCGAACTCCTGTCGCCGAACCGTCGCGAGAAGCCTGCTCCACTGAACTGCTCTGCTTGCGAATGATCGTCCCGCGCGAACTCATTGGACTGCCGAACTCCTCTTTGCCTCCTCTTGTTCGCGCGAACTACTCCGATCTACCCGAAGCTCTGCCGCGCCTGCCGCCAAATCCTCCTTCCTCCGGAATTCCTGCTCCGAACCTGCTCCTGTCCGGATCCAGAATTTCTCCCGCGACAATCTTCAAACTACCGAACAATCGCGCCTAAACCAAATTCCATTATCTTCTGTCGCGAACCAAATCTCTAAGCCCTAGAACCTTGCTCTGATATCACTTGTTGAGAAATTTAGAGCAAAGAAAAGCAAGGAATCAACACAAAACCAAAAGAAGACACAGAGATTTAACAAGGTTCGACAAAAATGCCTACATACTCGAGAGCAGAGCGGCAAATTCACTATTTCAGAGGAGTTACAAGTTCGGTTCAATACCAATAGTGTTACACATCTATTTATAAAAAAAAACCCACAGATAAATTACTAAAACGCCCTCGCTCCTCCCAACCCACAAAATTCCAAGATGCGCTCCTTTTTACCAGGAGACACACATCTTTATTCCAATAGACTCCAAATTTCCGGTATATGAGCCATACCTATCATTTCTCTTTCTCCTTTCTAGTGCTATCCTCAAATGTTAGTTGTCATGGACTGATTAGCTTTCTCTTTAGCCTGACACTATTACATATTTTGGAATACGAATAATCAATGACCAACTGCTTTATAAGAAAAAAAAAAAAATTTCTAGCCATGCACTGCTTTATTTATCATATTTTTAAATAAAAAAATAACAGAAGATTTGGCAATCAGATTAATAATATCTACACTATTTTACTCAAAATTAAACGAGCTACCCATGCTAAATTTAATAGTGGAAAAGGACACCCATGAGATGATATTTATAACATGCTTCTTGCACATTTGATTGATCTCATTTTCTTTACGTGACTCTGCTTTCTCTATTATGTTCTCTACTATAATAGTGAGTTCTTGGTTTGAGCTCGGCCTTTATTTGCAAGACCGCTTTCTTGCTATTCCATTTTCGCATCTAAAAATTTATTATTATTGTTTATTTGTACACCGACTACAACTTTTCAGTTGTTATGAATAATTTGGATGATAGCTGGTTTGAGTTCAAAGGAGTTGGCTTCTATGACAGGATTACTGATACTCAATGAATTTTTTCTACAGTTGGGTTGACATACTCTCTATTATGTTATTATCTTTCCGAGATAAGTTTGTCATTATTCCTATATTCTTTTTCAGTTAATTTTTTTAACAAATCTTTCAAGTTCAGAGTCGTAAGGAACTAATTCAATAGAGAGAGGGTCCTATGCTTATAAATCCCGAATTAATTTTGGACTTTAAATTACGCATTAAAACAAATCACAACAAATAAAATTCTTAGAACATAATACAAAACAGTTATCTGTGCTAACATCATAAAAGAAAATTCCACAAACAAATTCACATTCACAAAAATGCAATGAAACAATAATTCTTCGTAACATAGAAATACGAAAGCGCAAATTTTTTTAATTTTGTGTATAACACAACAAATAACAAAGAATTATGATACAAAAATTTCAAATATAAACTCTAAGGCTTCAACTAAAATTTCCATATAAATGAAAAATTGACTTCGTTCACTAGCAACAATGTCAAAAATTTGATTTCTGAAATATTATAAAAAGCCGGCAATCACACAAATATACGTGTCAATCAAGTAACACATAGATCATGAGTCTACATTTTCATCCCACAAAGAATAATTTCACTTTCCAAAAAATGAATAGTTCTAGTTTATTGTTTTTAAGCCTAGCATGAAGTATTCAAATTTTTTGGTATTTGAAAGTTATTATATTTTTTAAAAGAATTGAAATCTACTAAATGAGTTTTAGAGTTTTAATTAAATGGGGAAACTTCCATTGAATTTAACCTGGCAGTTTTGTTTTATCCCTATGACTCTGATGTTGTGACAACCAGGAATAAAAATATTCTTTTGATATTAGCGTTTCATAATACAGTTAGTTCGCTAATCATGCAAAAGCTCTCCTGTTCCTGCGTTTCACTACGTGGTTGCACTACTCTAGCTACAAAATTCTTATTCTTCTTAATGAAGTGTACGTTAACATAATTATACCACTAGCTTACTTCAATAGTACTAATCACAACATATTTTTAACATCATAAGTGGTCCGTGTTTAATAAATTACAAGCAAAATGTTCACATATCAACATTCTACAACCAATAAATCAATCACATTTTAATGTTCTAACATGCATAAGTTACCAACTCAAGGGAGTGGGAAATTTAGCTACCATTATCAAAACGGCTCGTTGTTCGCGAACAGCTCATATTTGACTCATTCGCTAAGTTAACAAGCCTTAACAAGCTGAACACGAACAAAGATTTGTTCATCTGCGTTCAGCCCGTTTTGGCTATATATATATATATATATATATATATATATATATATATATATATATATACATACATACATACATACATACATATATACATATTTATATTGATGAGTAGTATTTTTAAAAAATTTAAAAGATTTATAATCAATTAAAATTATTAATTAAGTAAATATAATAAAAATTATTAAATTAGATTCAAATAATATTTTAATATGAACAATAATTCTGAAATCTTGCCCCAACCCTTAACATCTTTTGATTATGTGATTATGGTTGTCAAAACGGCTCTTTGTTCATGAACAGCTCGTGTTCGACTCATTAAGCAAACGAGTCGAACACGAATACACTTTTTTGGCTCGAAATATAAACGAGTGTTCGGCTCGTTTACACCCCTACCACTCATTCCAAAGAAACACAACAAACAATTCATTTCAATACAACAGGAAATACATGTTAAAAAAAATCTCACCAAGATGCTCCACCGAATTATAAGAGTTTATACCGAATCAACTCTGATTAACCTCTAAGTACACGACACTCAATCTCACTCACCTACACTTGATCACACATAGGAGAAAACTTGCTCACACTCACAACATTCCAATATATTCTTCCTTTGATTGTTTCGACTGCTCCTGCGTATTCTCTAGCGACACCTTTAGATGTGGCACGCCCTCTTCTATTCCTTCTCGTTCTCTTCTCCTCCAAAATCCTCACAATGATTTGTAATAAGCCAATTTAACTCCTTGGATGTGAAACAATGCCGGAATGACGCGATTATTAGGTGCATATTCCGTAGGTACATATTATGCACCTAATAAATTTTCGTAGGAACGAGACGATTCATGTGGATTGAGTGTAAATTGAGGAGAAAATATTACGTCCGATTAACAAGATATATGAACAATATCATGTATCATATCACACTATCGAATTCATCTATAATGCAATCCATGCAGATATTTCTTCTTCGGTGGCCTTATTACTGTTTTTAGTCACGTTTAATTTAAAATTTTAGTTTGATTTAATTTTGGAAGTCCCTGCGGGTGACCGGAGAACCGGCGTTCGTCGGTGCCCAGCGTCCGCTAACAAACAACTCCGCTAGCAATATAGGACGAGAACACAATCCTCCGAGACTCGGTAAAACAGAGAGCTAATCCACTTCCCTTCTCCTTGCTTTTTCTAGGGTTTATTTCCGTTCCCTACCGCGCAGCATAGCTTGGAGATCCCGGATGTCTCTGTAAACTCATAGTAATCGACTTTGCGGTGGTGGGTATGTCGAAGGATTTGATTGCTGCAGATGATTTTAGTTATGGTGATTTCGCCTTCTACAAGCCGAATGACTTCGCTGAATACCCTGTTCTTAGTTCTCAGAGCCATGAGAGAGTATCCGATGAACGCTCCGAGTTTTTTTCTGATCTAGTGCTTGATTACATCAACCAGATGCTCTTAGAGGAAGACTTGGACGATAAGTATGACACGCTTGTGAGCCATCCGGATCTCGAAGCCACCGAGAAACCTTTCTATGAGCTTATAGGTGAGAAGTACCCTTCTTCGCCGGATCAATTGCTTCTGCACTCCAGTTCAAGTTCTGCGAGTCCCGATAGCAACCCGTGCCAAAACTCACGCAGCAGTAGCTTCCAGTCCTTTCAGGATAACTCCGAATTTCCTGAGTACCAAAATTACCAGATTCCTCTTTCTGATCTGTTGTCTTCTGGCAGCTCCGTTAATGGAGGTGAGAGCGATATTTTGTTCAATACGGTCCCCGTTTTCGAGTTCGAGAAGGGAATCGAAGAAGCGAAAAAGTTCCTCCCAAGTGAAGATAAGCTGGTCCTCAAAGTCGGAGAAATAGATCTGAGCTTTCTGCAGGACCCCGTCGAAGAAGTAAGAGGTCAGAAGAGTCGCCATTGGGATGAATCAGGCTACGAAGATACGAGGAGAATCAAACAGTCGGCTGTCTTCTACGAAGAGCCGGTTATTCCCTCGGAGATGTTCGACGATGTACTGCTCTGCAGCTGCGAAAGGTTTTCCCAAGTCGTGAGTGCGATTCGTGAGAAGATGTTTAAAGAAGCGGGAACTGATTCCAAAAATTCCAACCCCAATGAATCTGGCGTTCATCGGAAGTCTCGTCGGAAGAAGCAACAGAAAGATGTTGTGGATTTCAATACTCTTCTTGTCCACTGTGCACAAAACGTTTCAAGCGGCGACAAACCTAGAGCCCACGAGCTTCTGAAGCAAATCCGGCAGCATTCTTCTCCTTATGGCGATGCCTCCCAGAGGCTTGCACACTACCTCGCAAACGGCCTCGAGGCCCGTCTCGCCGGAACTGGTACTGAGGTCTACCATTCCCTTGTATCTAAGCGCAGGACGGTAGGCGATGTGTTAAAGGCCCACCAGCTTTACCTCGCCTGCTGCCCTTTCAAGAAGCTCACCTACCACTTCGCAAATCAAACTATTTTAGACACAATTCAGAACGCAACTAGAATCCACATAGTGGACTTCGGCATCTACTTCGGTTTTCAATGGCCAAGCTTCATAAAGCAGCTTTCCGACCGCCCCGGCGGACCCCCAAAGCTTCGAATCACAGGCATTGACATCCCTGAACCCGGCTTCCGCCCGGCCGAGAGGATTCAGGAGACCGGCCGCCGGTTAGCCGAATTCGCAGAGAGATTCGGCGTCCCCTTCGAGTACCACGCAGTGGCAGTCATGTTCGATGAGGTTAGGGTTGAGGATCTCCACATTGAAGATGATGAGATGCTAGCCGTAAATTGTTTGTTTCGCCTGCATGACCCAGCTGATGAAACAGTAAAGGAACACTGCCCCCGGGACATGGTGCTGAATACCATTAGAAAACTGAATCCATCTGTGTTTGTGAACGCGGTGTTGAATGGAACCTATAGTGCCCCATTCTTCATGAGCAGGTTTCGCGAGGCGTTGTATTACTTCTCGGCAGTTTTCGACATGCTCGACTCCACGGCGCCGAGGGAGAACGAGCAGAGGATGTTGATTGAGAGGGATATGTATGGAAAGCGTCTAATCAATGTGATCTCCTGTGAGGGACTAGAGAGGGAGAGGCCGGAGACTTACAAGCAGTGGCAGGTGAGGATTTTGAGGGCTGGATTTGAGCAGTTAAGCATGAGCAAGGAACATCTAAAGCAGGCGAAGGTGGGGATGAAAACTTTCTACCATAAGGATTTTAGCATGGATGAAGATGGTAAATGGCTGCTTGAAGGATGGAAAGGTCGCATCTTTTATGGCATCTCTGCTTGGAAACCTACATCTTTTTAATTTGGATGGATCAAAATGTTAGTGTATGCATGGTTAATAAAGCTCATCTGGAAAATTATGAACTAGTTGTTGGGGTTTGGGAAGGCTTTACTTTGAATTTGTTGCAGTGTGAGGTGATGGAGATAAATGTTACGGATTTGGTTGAGCGATTTGTAATTTTTGCTATGCTAATGTTTTTTATTGTGAAAAGGGAATAGTTTCTTTAATTGAAAACACTATTGCTGTTTGTAATTGTTTCATCCAAAAGTGCTCATTATAGATTGTCCTGAAAGCTGATTACTATCTTGCGGGAGTTTCCCCAGGCGCTTTTTGCCGATCGTTCGAACAAGGCCTCTCTCTTGCCAAGATTATGCCAAAAACTATTGTCGAAGGCTATGCTCGATTGTCTGCATGAGCCGTTCATCTAATTTGAGATCCGTGCATACATATTTTTCTATATACATATTCAGTTTTTTAATTCTCTTGCTCCACGGAATCTATATAATATACAGAGATATGAGAATCATTTTAACATGTACGAAATACTTAAATGATATTATTACGTAATAATGGACTTTCTTGGATTTTTGTGTCCTGGCCATTATAAATAGGCTTTTGGGATAAGGATGGTTTGCATCGTCTCCATCTCTTCTTGCTCATTTGTCTCATGTCATTCTCTTTCGTGTTTTTTAATAATGTATGGCGAAAGTGCGTCGTCTTCCGATATGAGTTTCCTCAAAGACATGAGTGATATGCGGGCGCGGACCCGCAAGTTGGACATGCAGCGTATGCCGACAAGTGAAGTATCACCGAAAGGGATGAGTAGGAAGAGAGATGTGCCCAAGCCATGAGCCCGTGATCATGAGAGGCGACTCTGTTCTTTATGTTTCCTTGTGGAGGGTTATAGGACAGCCTAGAAGGTTGTCCAGACAATCATCCCACAGGACACTCTTTAGGGGTGAATGTTCCTACTGGAGGAGTGAGAATATCCGTCCAGGTGACTACGGGAGTCGTGTCCTCATAGGAGTCTCGAGGGGGTAGTAGTTGAGGCTGAGACATGGCTTCGATCGACTATAAGCGGTCTTTCTTCTGAAGGTGGAGGACTATGGAAGAAGGTGAGGACATTTTTTCTTACACCACATCTGAATGAGGGTAGATTAGTGGTGAGTAGCTTGCATAGCATTTTGCATCTCTTTTTTTTTCAGCAACTGAAGCCCCGACTGTTGATCCTATATCGGTATATATTGACGCTGGTCCTGAGGATGATGCAACAATTGTGAATCAGGTTGTGGTCGAGGGAGTGAATACGTGACAAGTTGTTGCTGAGGGAGCAAATATGGCAGAACTGAGGGCACCAAAGCAAGGTGCTAAGCGGGATGTCTAGGATAATGGTGCTTAAAATCAGGGTGTTGAAGCTTAGGGTGTTGAAGGTTAGGATGCGGCCCATCAGGTTTTTTTCTTGTGTTGCAAGGGAGGAGGAGGCGACCGGGGGCCGCCATGTGTCCTCTGACTTCATATCTTACTTCATATTTTGCCGCCTTGCTGAGATGGAGAACTGTTTTCTTTGATGCTGACAAAAGAATTACTGAGGTTCTTGAAAGTCAAGCAGGTGGAGAGGTAAGTTCCTGCACTGCGCGAGGAGCTTGTAGTTTTTCATGATGAGATGCATTTCGATCTTGGGGAAGTGACGCTTCTGTGTTTGGAACTATCGATCGTTAGAGGTCCTTGCCGCTCAGCCTAGGGATAGCCAAAATTACATTTTCAAGATGAGCGACAAGTTTATGTATGAAGACCGGGGACTGATTCAATCAATTAGGGTTGCCGATCATCTGGTAAGTCTTGACTCGATAAATATCTAGTCTGAAAGAGTGCCGTCCGTCCTGAAGACAGATTACCGTCTTGCGGTAGCTTGTCCTGGCATCTTCTGCCGATCGTTCGAACAAGACACTTTTCTTGCTAATATACATCCAAAAACGATCATCAAAGGCTATGTTCGATAGTTTAGCATCTTCTTTCTGAACCGTTCATCTGCTTTGAGATTGGTGCTGACATATTTTATATACACAGTAATGAAATTTCTTTTCCAAAGAACTTGTGGTTATACTTTCAATAACAATATAAATTAGGAAAAGTCAAGTTGTAACTCAATTTTCTGTTTTTCATTTGTAATAGAATGCTGAAAGTAATATAGTTTGAACATCTTGATTTAAGCTCTAGCTGTGCTGGGAAATATAGATTTGCAATATTATTGTACATTGTTACACAATAATGTAAAATATTATTATTCACGGACTCTGCATGCATATGAAATCCACAAAAAATAATTTTTCGTAACTTTGAGTATATCATCTTATATCTTGACAACATGTTGATTTACGTGGGAATGTGTTCCGCTTCTCAACATTCAGTAAAATTAGGTTGTTGTCGAAACAAATTAATGTATAGAAAGATTGTTGTCTTTTATTATCAATATTTTCTTGAGACGATTGTTCATCTCTATGCTACGCTTGGTGATATGGTCAAATCAGTCTAGGAGGAAGGACTCGACCGCACACAAATCCACAAAAGTTCACTTAAGATCTTCAACCTATGCGAATAATATTCCTTTAAGAAAACAGACTTCGCCGTTGCATACAGAACATCAAACTCTTCCAAATGAGCAATTGGATGTAGATTCAACTAATTCTAACAAAACGTCTAGACAACAAACACGATGCATACAAAGCGAGATAGAATTGCTTCATACAACCTCCAAAATGGCTTAGAACATATTTTTTGATTGCAAAATGGACAACTTCGATCCACTTGAAATATTTTAGAAATGCCCAAAATTGGCATCCATTATACCCACCTACATGCACTAAAATTGTCAATGCTACCACGTGCAAGCCTTGTCACCGTGGATCACACGACTGCCCGTCCGAACTATCATCCGAACGTACAGCCGTCGCACGTAATAACTTCTCGTGCAAGAGGCCAATGACACGAAACTCGAAATGACAACTTTTTGGAGGGATAATTATATAATTGAAATTAATCACAACCACAAAATAAAATAGAAATAATTTTAAAAGTGTAAATTTTAAAACATAGTTATGTACATGCACTTAGAAGTGTTGACGGTCTTGATGAAGTCAGGTGACCTGATACCAACATTTTCCAGCTTTTGACCTAATTAATATAAAACAATGTAAAGCAGGTGCACTGCACCTGGACCTGATCCGGTCCTTCCTCACCTTACGTGACAAAATTAAACAACATATTTGACCATATCATATAAAGTATTTTAGTCATAATTATATAAAAATTCTTAATTCTACGGAAAAAATATCCCAACATAATCTTTTTTATATATATATAACCAGTGGTTTGTGTATTGTAAGAGTGGAAATGTTTTTGTAGGCAAATTTACATATTAGCACACAATTTTTATGCATTTGCATATCTCCCATCTAAATTTTCATATTTATGTATATATGGTATTTTGAGCTGTTAAAATGAGTCGTTCTTTGTGAATAACTCGTGTTTGGCTTATTAAGAAGCTCTTGTTTGATTTGTTCACTAAATTAATGAGTCAAAAACAAACGCTTTTGTTGTGCTCGATATATAAATGAGCCTAACACGAGCAAAGATCTGTTCGTTCCTATTTGACTCGTTCAAAATACTACTCATTCGAACAGCTCGTGTTTGGCTCGCTAAACAAACGAGCCGAACATAAACATTTTTTTTGGGTTTGAAATATGAACGAGCCCAACACGAACTGTGATGTTTTTCTAACGAGCCGAACAAGGGCTAAGCCTAGGCTTGACTCGTTTACACCCCAAATAGTACTTTGATGTTTTAATTATGTGCATGAAAATATATTTTTGATTTTTAGAAATGATAATAATGTTATTTTTGACGTGTTATTAAGAATTTGAGTGTTTAGTGTGTAAATATGAAAATTTTAAGTGCAAGATATGCTATATATGGGAATGCCTCTTTTTGTAGATTAGAACTTAGTCATTAATATTAGAATGTTAATAATTAGGGTGCATTTTGAGGCTCTTGATTAACAAATTTTAAGATTTATTTATTTAAATTTAGCTTTTATATTATACCGCCCAAAATTTTCACACCACATGATAAAATCACTATTTTGATTTTTGAAAAATGAAATATAATATTTCATGCATAAGAAATATTAGGTATGGCTCATACATCAGATAATGAACAGATGTTGAAGCGTCTGCCCAATTGAGAGAGTTTCACTAAGCGAGTTGGGGGTGCGGGGGACAACGCCCCCCAGTACGGTACAAGATAATTTTGTAATTACATATATCCTAAGGTTATGTGTGTATGTGCGTGTATATGTATTATATTTGTAACTCTACTAGGATGTACTATTTTCAAGAAATCTAAAAGCCGCCGCCACTCATTGCTCCCGAGGATGTTAACATATTTTCAAACCTCGTTAAATCATTATGTTATTTCTTGATTGTTTTGTTGATTCTTGCGTCTCTTCGCTCTACTATTTCACATTTTTTACATTTCTACCGCTCTAGTTTTTCGTATGACATAAAAATACAATTTTTTGAACCTCTAAAAAAGTAAAATCCACCTTTCTAAAGCTTAGATAAGATGGTATGTTTGCAAAAACTAAAGCTTAGGCATTAGATATGTAAATATATAACAATTGATTGGTATATATGTAAATCTTTCATATTAGGTGCAGGTATGTAAAATTTTCCATATTTTGATCACTCACTATTTATGTGGAAATAATAATAATAATAATAAAGAAGTCAGGTAAAGATCAGGAAGTGATAAAAAAATAATGAATGGTGTTGTGCAAAGACGCTTGCGTTCCAAGCAATTACTGGTTACCGGCGGCTGCAGGTCGACTGAGACGGAAGAGGTCAACCATTTGACTAATAAGCATAAGAGGAATAAATTTAGAATAAAAAGAATGAGATTAATTTAGTAGATGCCCACATGGAGCAAAATTTGTAATGTTCCTCTGTTTCCTGGAATCACGCGTGATATTATTCTTCTTCTTTTACCTTTATTTATTTATTTATTATTATTTTTATTATTATTATATGTACATGTAAATATATCTGCAGAAATCTCTAGGTTGATAAACGGTTTAGGAGGATAACACTGATGATCAGGCATAGCTCTTGACGATCGTCTTGAAATGATTGTTAGTTAGAGATGAGTTTTGTACAAATAATCGGTGGAACGTGCTAGGAGATATTTTGCAGGGCGGGAATCAGTGCTCGAGACAATCGATAAGAGACTCTCTTTTGGATTAGATATTGATCGAGTCAAGGCTTATCAGACGATCGGAAACTCTCTTCGATCGAATCAGTCTCTGGTTTTATTATATGCGAATAACTCTGTAATTACCGAAAAGTTCTAATGAAAAGTTATTAATGAGAGAGCTAATATGTACATTTGCAATGCTGAGATCTATGCTTATAAATAGAAGTCCGTGTAATTAGGGCTATCAAAATAGCTCTTTGTTCGCGAACAGCTTGTATTCGACTCGTTAAATAGCTCGTGTTCGATTCGTTCGCTAAGCACATGAGCCGGATATGAACAAAATTTTGTTCGTTCATGTTCAGCTCATTTTGACTCTCTCCCTCTCCCTCTCTCTCTCTCTCTCTCTCTCTCTCTCTCTCTCTCTCTCTCTCTCTCTCTCTCTCTCTCTCTCTCTCTCTCTCTCTCTCTCTCTATATATATATATATATATATATATATATATATATATATATATATATACATACATACATACGTATACATACATACATAGTTACATACACATATATATACATATATACATAGTTACACACACGTATAATGAGCATCATTTTTAAATAATTTAATTTATATATTGCGCTCAATTAAAATTTCAAATTAAAAATAGAATAACAATAAATTAAATTATATTTAAATGAACAATTTAATATAAATAATGAGATTTAAATCTAATCATACTTTTAACATTTAACAACTATGTGATTAAAGTTGTCAAAATAGCTCATTGTTCGTGAATAGCTCTTGTTTGTCTTAATAAGCATGCAAGCCAAACACCAATAAATTTTTTGATCTTGATATATAAATGAACCGAACACGAACAATGATATTTTTTAACAAATCAAGTCTAGACTCGCTAAAGCTCAGCTCGTTTACAACTTCAACGACTGCATGCATGACTAACATTATCAAAATGATCTTTTATTTGCGAACAGCTCGTGTTTGACTCGTTAAGCAAACGAGCCGAACATAAACAATTTTTTTGTGTTCGAAATATAAACTAGCCGAACACAAACACCATTATTTTTAGTGAGCCGAACACGAGCTGAATTGGATCCAAATGTACTGAGTTTAATTGGTTAAATAAGCGAATCAATCAACGAAGGTTTACACCTCTACATGTACTGAATAAAACACACTCTCTTTTAGTGTCTCCTACTGTGCTCTCTAAATCTCTCTCTCACTATCTCATCACTTCCTAACATAAATTATTATTCCACGGGTGTATTTCCCAAACAATTTTACATACAACATTTTATTTTATTATTTATTTTTTAATTTTAGGTTTGTTATATATATTAAATATTAACAAATATTTAGTTTGATGGAGGGCAATAGGTTACAAGTGTTAAACTATAATTATTTTTAAAAAATATATTTAAAAGAGCAATTTATTAAAAGAAATTGTTATAATATAACATTTTTGGTAGTACTGGTTTGTTGTCTTTATTGTTGTTCAATTATTGTTTTTTAACTTCTTTAATTGCCTGTTCCTTTCCTGGACCATCTAGCTTCTTTATTTTTGGCTATGTTGTTAGGAGTCTATGGCTCATTTTGGTTTTGTTATTAATTCATTTTCTTTGTTCATATTCTCTCTTCTTTGTTGTGGTGATGTTTTGATTTATCTTTCTGCAAGTTTGGTGTGCACTTACATCTCTGGAGTGGTTTCTTCTTTGGTTTCGGCTGATGAGCGGATTCTCCTAACTTCGTTGATTGATTCGCTTTGTTGCTGCTTCATCGCGCTCTCTCCTTGCTTGCTATTTATGATTCTGGATTGGCTCAAGTTGCAAATTGGTATCGTTTTCGTCTTCTTCATTCTCTGAACTAATTTTTGGGTCTTATCGAGTCTTTTACTCTTTTGTTCTTGAAAGAGGGTGCTGAGCTCAAATTTGCGTCTGGTGTCTAATTAAAGTCGCCCACGTGGAAATGTGGGTCCCATTGAAATACACGATTTTTGTTATTTTTTAGAAGTGCGGGATCCACCCTAACACGTGTCTATTTTTAATTTATGTCAGGTGTCCAGATGCAATAATTTTTCTTTATTCTTGTTGTTTTCCTTTTTTATTTTTTTTTGGGCTATTTTCTTGTTTTCGTTGTCTATTTGTGGTTATGTTTTCTGTACTTGTGTTATTATTTTTGTCTTTGAGTGAGTTGTAATTTGAGTTTTCGAGTTGTAACTCCTTCTTTTTATATATATAAAACTAACCGCGACTTTATTTTACGTAAATCTCGAGTTTTACTTAGTATTTATCAAAAAGTTTTTAATAAAATTTATATTATTAACATATTTAAATTTATAATGAAATTTATGTGGAGCATTTTTTTTGGTTAATCATGTCATATTTTATGATATAATAATGTTTCAAATCTAAAATTTTAAAAATTCTAATATTTTTTATGCTTTAAAAAAGTTAAGAAAATATGATTCATTATGGAGATGTATAACAAAATATTTGAAACATATGCCGAACAAGTATAAAATTTTACATAGGAATCATGAACTGCAGAACTTGTATTAGTCAATTATAAAAGTACTAATCATTCGTTATAAATATAAAAGAAGATCTGTGATATAATTGCTTGATTTAATAAAAAAAAAAGAGTTTTTAATATATATATATAATTGTGCGAAAGCCTTTAGCGTAAGTCCCTCGTCTCATTGGTTGCGGCCTTTCGTGTAAGTCCCTCGGTCAGGGGTTCGAATCCTACCCATGACGGGAGGATTCAAATAGCACACTGGACTGGAATGGGAGTCCGCTCCTCAGTCAGTTCAATCTATAGAGGTTGATCAACTGTCTTCGACTGTCGATCAATCTTCATAAATAAATATATAAAAAAGATTGCATGATCATAGATATTTTGAATGCTTGTTCATAAGATATAACAAAATTGATCACATTGTATATGGTGGTTTAGAAATGGTTCCAAATATATGTAATTGCTTTTAAAAATTGGACATGATAACAAAATAAAGGGAGATTTAGTTGCATATCACTCACTTTTATCATTTTTAATTTGAGATCAAAATAGTTTCAGAAGGTTCAACATTGCAATGCTTATTGCTAGCACTGCAACTTTGTAACTCTTTTGTCATCCTCAATCATTCGGAAAGCTTCTCAATCTCAATGAGATGCCGTCGGCGTGCGACGGCGAAGCCGAGACAAGCTGCACCCCTTGCTCCTCCATCTGTATCAGATATGATCCAAGGGTTACAAGACGATGTCACTTTAGTCGGTCGGAAAATGAGCTTCCCAAGAGATCGGCTAGGCTACAACAAATGACACTTGGGACAACACGTCGAGTTGCATGCTAGAACCTTCAAGTAGCAACGATGAGCAGCCCATCCTCCTCCCTATCAGTCTGATTCAGAGGTGGAACCGAGCGGAGCAGTAAAGAGCAACGTGGACAATGGCAATCGTAGCATAGGAGATGGATGGTTGTCGGTCCCCTGATCGTTATGATTGTATTTCTCTTTACATCTCTGTCTCCATGCTAACTAGATGACACCTGCTTGTTTTTTAATTGTAACTCATTGCTAATATTTACAACAAATATTTTTAGTTTTAATATTTTCATCATTTGAAGTATCATTTTCATTTTGCAAAATGTGCACTAACATATATATATATATATATATATATATATATATATATATATATATATATATATATATATATATATATATAATTTTTTTTTAAAATTTTAAATTTTTTTTAAAGATTGATCAACGGTCGGAGACCACCGATCAATCTCTATGATCGAATCGACCGAGGGCGAACCCCCCTTCCATTCCTGTGTGCTATTCAAATCCTCCTGAAATGGATGAAATTCCAACCCTCGACCCTAGGGTCTTATGCCAAAGGCTACTACCAATGTCTGTAGCTCACGCACTCTATATATGTATAATACTAATAATAATAATAATAACAACACATTTATTTATTATTACATTATTAATATCAACCACAATATCACAATTTTTGTTGCAATATGAGTCTCAAAATATTACATATGGCTTCACCCTGACTTATATTTGTGAAAAAAATCGATCAATCCAAATATCACAACTGATAATGTTAAATTAACTGAAGCGAGAAATATTACATGTGTTGTGTTAAGATAGTTCAACAGATACTGTAAAATTGATTTGTCGACTTCCAGAGAGCGGTGAATTTACCGCAACTCACATTAATAATGATGTCCGCCGACGATTTAAACTATTAGAAGCTGCTAAGCACACAATAGAAATGTATGTGGAGGTTGAAGGTTTACCCATTGAGGACATCAACATTATTTTTAGTTCACAGCAGCCTATGAATCAACCCAAAAGGGTGACAAATTTTCAGGTTTTTAAATTAATATATATGTTAGCTATAGTTAATTTCTTTGCAATTAGATATTGAAGTGCTAGTTAATAAATAAATTATTGAACGAATGAGCCCACTCGACAATTATTAAGCACACACCACATTGAATGCTCTAACATACCTAACCTATCAATGGTTGATTAAAATTTATGTTGGTCCTTCTACCTATCACACTCATTTCAACTTTATGTTAGTAGAAATATAAAGCCCTTTGTACCAGAACCAACTCCCGAAGAATGTATAGATGTTAACAAAGACATGTAAGTGAAAACTTAAGTTGAACAGAAACGTGTTATGAACAAGGTGTACGGGATAGTGATGAATAACGTATATTCAACAAGCACACGACCGAAATAAAGAATATTAAAAAATAGTGTTTGATTTGCTAACAGAGCACAATATTACAGCATGATCATTCGTGCATAACGGGGAATAGATTTGACACTATGACCACAAATGCATCTGAATGTTTAATGAAGTTCTAAGACGCGGTTGAAGCCTCCCGATTGAAGGCCAAATATGTTCAATTTAACATAATTAGTTACATTATTTCGGAGACGTTCTCATATCATAATGGACTGAAACAACCAATAAAATATTTGTTCCTTGCATGAAGTTTTGCAAAGACCTAAACAAGAAGCCTGCCAATTGCCACAGCCAACTTGTATCAAGATACATAAGTATCAAGTTTTTTATATATGGTGAAGGACAAATTGGGCGGATATTATCTCATCAAGAACGAGTTTGTGTACATGTGAGAAGCCGTAAATATATCATGTTCAATGTGTGCATCTAATGGTAACTTTGGGGACTGAAAAAATGAAGAATATAGCTTTCTTCTTGAAGTTTTTCATAATTAAATTTTACAGGCTGACTTGAGAATCATTATTCAAGTGATACCAAGAGGAAGGGATGATCATCAACAAGGTATCATACATTTAGTCCCTCCTCTATTTAGAAGAAGTGGTAGATCAACAACTAGTAAATTAGAAATATAATGGATGAAAAGAGAATAACACACGAGTATGTAGCATGTATAAGAATAGCGGTCATAATATGACAATGTATTATAACTAAATTAGTAGTTAATACATTTTTCTATAAAACTTAAGATTTTTTCTCATTATTATACATGGATGACTAAGGCAACATGTATAGGAGGCCGCCGCTGCCTTGGTAGACACTGTGTGATCAGAAAAGAAATTGACCCATCACAAGCATAAGCACCTCCGATCATAACCTCGATATAAGGATCTCACAGAGCAGCAAACCCGAACCATGTAATGTATCTATAACTTCTTAATAAAATTGAAATATAAATTTAATAACATTATATATTTTTCAATCTTTTGAAGAGGGCGATACTTGAAACTACTAGTCATGAACAAAGAGCAGATGAGTGACAAATCAATTGCTTTCAATTTATTCAAGCATTACAGGTTGCAAGCTTTGATTCTATTTGACACTTACAATTTATTAGGCACGACCATTACGTAATAGATGTAACGGTGGAACGATTATGTCCTTAAACTAATACTGCACGACCATTACGTAATAGATGTAACGGTGGAACGATTATGTCCTTAAACTAATACTTTTCATTTCTTAGTTGGTAGGAGTACAAATAAAACCATACATATTGTCGTTATTTATAATTAATCATATAATAAGTAAATTTTATTATTTTATAAGTGAGATGACTACCATGTTGTTGAACGCATGCACATATTATGTTTAAAATTAGGGTGGATGGTGATTCAATTATTAAGCTTATAGACATTGGCCTCGAGCTGCACTGATCAAGTTGGCCAGAATGTTGTGATGATTTATTAGTTAGCCATTCAGAAGTATATGTGCAAGTTCATTGACCTGGAGAAAAAGATGTTGTGACAATATGGGCTGCTCCTAATCCCACACTAATATAAATCTTCATTGGCTTACAAAGATCTTATGTGGGATTACCCCCATCCCATTTTTTTAGACATATTAGGGCATACATTATGTTCATGTTAGGTTATTTCTTACTTCCCACAAATATATTTACAATATTTATCATTACTTGAGAATTTAGTTGTATTTACACAATATTCTCTAGAAGGATTTGTGCTAGCATATTTGTATAGAGTTAATTTTATATTCCCAAAGTCTACGTGTTGCTATAGCAAAATGCTTGCACCTTGGTGTCGAGAGATTTGCATATAAGTATGCCAACTCTCCATCTTCCTAACCCTAGAGATTTATCTCGGAAGCCATTAGGATTCAAGTAAATGTCATGTAAAATAATAAGTTTTGAATATATGCCTTAAATTTCATAATAATATATTGTATAATATTCAGATGGAATGAGAATAGAGTAACATAAGTTATTAAAAGAAATTTACAAACATATGGAGATGAGATTGATGGACTAAGACAAAGGCAAGCATATTTCATTTTTGTAAATAATCTTTATTTTCTTATATACTACTTATATATTTTATAAGAAATAAGATCTGTCATATGCTATTTTAGTGTCGTATCTTAACGACATTATGATGTGATTGCCTGAGCTTCACCTTGAGAGTATGAACATAAAGACAACTCGTGTTCCTCTTATTAGCTAAAAGCGTGTTAAATGATATCTTTCATGTCATGTAATGCAATAGTTTGCTCGTGTACACTCCATATTAATCCAAACTATGAATAGATCATTTCGGAGGGTCGATTGCTGATACAAAATGAACAGAAATTAGATGCATTATTGCCAAATTACACTCATTTATGGAACAACCATCGAACCTTCATAATACCACTTAACCCACATTTAGGAGACAGAAGTACAGAACTAACACATTGTTTGTAGTGATATGGATCTCGAGCATCAATTTACCTAATAAAGTCATTTGCACAATGACCATATACATATTACCCTAGATCATCTTGAGAGAGATTAATGGTGCATAAATAATTTGATATTCAATTATATTTATTTTCTCATTGCTCATCATCATATAACAAATTATGAATTATGTAAGTGGATTACTTTATAGGATCAAAGGGTATTTTTAGGAGATTTAAGGGGTCATGGAAAAAATGCTAGTGCAATGCGATGAGATTATGATAAAATCACAATACTTTCTAGCATGGTAGATCAATCACTTTATATTGATTATAGTGTATTTGACGAACAAATCGAGTGTGCTTCCCAATCAAAATCGTATGGATCATATGAAGTATACCAAGGCTACGAAGATCAACTTTTGAGATTGCATGACAATTACCGGCTAAGATTCCAATAAGATCGATCGTAGAAGCTTCAAGAAGATCTTTTGCAGGCAATAGGATCGCATGAGCATGCTAATCCTGACCTCTCAACATATGCAAGACCTTTGTTGTCATTCGAGAGTACATCTCATGCTCTACAGTGGACTACTTCTGAGGTTAACCACTTCAGTTTACAGTTTCATATAAGGCCCAATTTCAATGGACTTGTCAGCTATTGCCATAATTAAAAAACACTTGATACAAAATAGCAAAAAATACAAATTGTAATTTAAAAATACTTTGTAATTAAGATATGATTTTTATCTAAGTTTTACATAAAACTTTGTTACAACCTGCGTTTACCTAAAACTCCGGTAAAAAATGCGTTTGATATCCTTTATAAAAGAATTATCATGCTTTGTTTGACATGGTGTCTTCAATATGGTACATACTTATGAAAAATTTCAAGTGTTAGATACGAGGATTAAACTTGACAAAGAAAACCCTGCAAGCTAGTCTGAAAATAGTTTTACTAATTTTTAGGGGCAAAAAGAACAGTCCTTGGCTCCAAGTTCAGCATAGTAGAATATCAAATTTAACAACAGAAATCACCATGAATGTCAAAATCACCGGTTCTCACCTGCTGGAGTGAGCGCATAAAATACAACCGGGGTGAAGTAGAGAACCTTAGAGAAGGCTTAAAACACGGAAGGCTTAGAAACGTTCGGTGGCTTGAGAGAAGAGAGCCCTGAAGTCTGTTGTTGGTGTACCACTACCCTCTGGCTTCGACGCAAGGTCGAATGCCTTAAACTTCGCCTCCTCAAACTGTAAAGCCTGCATTATGTAGACTAGCATTAGTACATAAATGTAGTATCATAAAGAAGCCCAGGAGTTTATGAATTATTGTAAATCACCCAGGATGGCCAACCAATTAATCAGAGGCTCAATAATTTTTTTTAGTCTAAAAAACTGCAACACGGCTTAGGTCAGCATGGTTAATTTCTATCACAGGATAGAGGTTTTTAGTCGTTAGCCAATCTCCAATAGCTTATCAATATCTAAAAATTTTCATTACTCTAGCACACCTAATAATATAAGATAATAGGCTAGACTTAATGACGCATCGCAAGCATAATATTAACCAAATCCACCAAAAATCCTATAGTAGAAATTCTAATCTAAACATAAGCCACAGCGTAAAAAATAATGTAAAAATAGAGAGTAAGGATTGATGGACCTTCTCTATATACCAAGCAGAACTGCTTCAGAAGTTTAATTTCCCAGAACTAATGCAATATATTGAAAAATTATAAAAAAAAAGATCACTTTGTTAGAGAAGTCTGGTTTATTCAAAAGGATATCTATGGATTTGAGTAGCAATGTTTAATATTTTATCCATTTCTCTACGGGAAAGTGGCCCGGTTCACACATTCTCTCAAGGAAGAGTCCCCTTTTTCTTCTAATAGATTTCACTAGTTTCGCAGTACAACAAAAGAAATTCTAATTCTTCCTCCGACAGCATTCAAAATGTGTAGATTAGAATCTTAGTAACAAGGATTGATGTAGACAAATATGAATTGTTCTATAATTAAGGCTTCCTTTGGGATCACTTTTTAATTCATTTTCTATTTTTTTATTTTTAATTTATTTTATTTATATTTTGATTTGAATTAAAACATACTTTGTCGTCGGACTTGTTTTTAAGAACTCTAAAAATATTTTTTAGGTACTCTGAGTCTTTTAAAACAAGATGATTTTTTTAAAAAAATAGTAATAATATAAAAAAATAATACTAACCGAACACATTTTTAAAAATAAAAATAAAAATAAAACAAAAAATAAAAGTGATGCCAAACAAGCCTTATGTATCTTAAGTGTTATTATCATTGTAATATTTACTGGTTCATTTTTAATCTTTATATTAATTATCATGGGCAACATATTCATTTGAAGGTTAGCATAAGTCTTGTTGCTTAGACCAAGTCTGATTATGTACTTGTCTAGTAGAATTTACTATAAATATAGGTCATGTATAGGCTAGAACATGATTATTAAAATGAAACAACGCTTGGCAAGCTTTTCTGTCTAATTAGGCCGTGCTTTGATTCTTCCCTCCTCTCTTCCCTATTCTTCTACCCAAGGCTTCTACATTTTCCACTACGAATTTATACACCTGGAAGCAACCATTAGATTACCCCGAGAGAAAGCAATCTAGAATATAGAGATATGTTGAAAACCTACACTGGCTAGAGATTTGATTCCTTTTTTAAAATAAAATGGAGTTAGCTTCAAGCAACAGATAACTTACAGATGATGCAGTGATTTTAAATTGCAGGGTCATTCAAACTCATAAACCAAAACTAGCCAGGTCTCATTTAGCATCTGGATTAAACCCGTTTATGGTCTGACAATTTATCTAATTTAGAGTTTTTAGAAAGTAAGCATTTCCATTTTAGCAGCCAAACCAGCAGAATTCTAAGGTCTAAACATAATGATTGTTCAGTCTATAATTAGGGCTATTAACGATCTGATTTTGAGCCAAGCTGAGGTCTGCTTGAAAACATTTCGATAAAACTTTTTAGCTCGTAGCTTGGTTCATTTTTTCAACCCGACCTCAATTCGAGCCAAAATTCTAATTAATTTTCGAACGATTAACAATCTTCGACTTAAATTCACTAAATTTACAGTCTTAACATTATTAGGACTATTAACGGTCTAATTTCAAACCGACCCTCAAACCGAGCTGGGTCAAAATCGGCTCAAAACTGACCCACCATCTCGGCTCAAATTTGGCTAAAAAAATCGATCCTAAATTTTGGCTTGTAACTTGGCTCATTTATCTCGATCCGATCTCGATACGAGGCAAAATTCGAATCAATTTTCAAGAAATTAACGATATTCGAGCTAAATCCACAGCCGAGGACCATAGCTAAGAAACTAATAATTATCAGTTTAGTAAATAGAAAAGTCTTTACTATTCAAACAAGAAGCAGTCATACCTGTATACAGACTTCAGCAACATCAGCTCTAGCAATTGTTCTGGTTTCGGTTTGAAGGAGTTCGTCATTTTTACCTATAAGAAGCTCTCTCAGGCCCCCATCCTTGTCCTGAAGTCCTCCGGCCCTGCACCAAACAGCACGAACATTTTGATCATTCGGAGATATTTAGTTAAAACCTTCATGCACTTTATTTGACAAGCTTCTAATTTTTACACATTAGATTACCTTTTTGTCACAAATTGAATATGAAAATCACCAAAACCCATTTAACAAGAAATATAAAGGATAAATGGGAGTACTTATTTCTAAACTGACAGAAAAATGGAAACAAAGATAATCATCACTTTAAAGTAGCCAATAAAAAAAATTTGTCTTTCACCTTTTTTATAGTACAACGTTACAGTATCCAGTAAGAAAAAAGAAAAAAAGAGAGCTCAGAAGTCTCAGTTGCATAATTATTTTCATGGGCCATCATTTACCACACAATTCTTATGTATCTACATACCTAACACCTAAACATTCATTTTACAAGCATACCACTCAAATCTTTCGCATCACATCAAAAATACCACAATCACTATTTTTTAAAAAGTGAAATAGACCTCTTCGTGCAGGTTTATGACACCTAGGTGTTATAAATGTAAATGTCAAACTTTTGGGGTTATTTGTAAATACATAAGAATTGTGTGGTATTTATGCAAATTTCCATCTTTTCATTCATCAAGTAAAGATGATAATATGCCATACTAGTCTCCAAGTAAATATCTAGCTGCTGCTTGCCAGGAAGTATTATAGAAATATCCAATATTTATATCCAATACAATTTCTAACATCATCATTTGGTCTCTAGTTTCACATATATTATTTCTGCTAATAACTTTTCTTGCTAAAAGGTGCCTCTCATGAGACCTGAAGGCCCAAAAGAGTCAACCGCTACCAACACCAGTGTTCAAGACTGGCTCAATTGCCCAACAAGTTCATCGAGACAATTTCTACAACTTCTAAGTAGCATTTAATGAATAATTCCCATGTTTCCAACCATGAATTTGATTATTACAACATCTCACAAGAATTAAGGGCCCGTTTGGGGCCGCTTTTTTTGGTGCGGTGCATTTTGAAAATGCCATAATACCTTTCTGAAAAACCGCTGCATGGTAGCATTTTGGGATAATTAGGTTAAACGCAGGACACCGCAGTCCGCGTTTCTTCACGATTCTATTACCTCGCTACCCCCGCTCTTTCCTCTCCCGTGTCCTGCTCTCCCCTCTCACGCGTTCCTTTTGGCCTAAGGTAACACCTCTCTCGTGCCTCTCCGATCTGTGGCTCCGGTGGCAAGGGTAGCCATTTATTCTCCTCTCCCTCTTCTCTCTGATCTCCGGCCAAATGTGGTTACTGTGCTCTCCATCCTCCCATGGTATCATCTACCATATATCTTTGTGGTTTGGAGTTAATTTGTGATTTGTGGCTTTCTCATTTACAGTTTGAAGTTTTCAGGTTGGAATTTTAGATTTTGCAATTTTTTTGTTTTTTTTGTGCTCAGTGTTCTATTCGGTTGGTGGTGGTTGTGATTTTGTGGCGGTGAGGTTGTGATTTTGTATTGTGGATTTGCCTAAATTTGGTTGCCCGAAATTTTAGTGGTGATTTTGTGGTGGTTACCCGAAATTGTCATGATTACCTGAAATTCTGATAGTGATTTCGTGATGATTGTCCCAAATTATGATTGCTCGGCCAAGCTCAATTCGGTTGTGGTGGTGATGTTGTGGTGGTGGTGGCGTGGTTGCAATGGGTTGATGGTGGTGTTAGTGGTGGTGGTGGTGATGGCAGTGTTGGTGTCGTGAGGAGGTGATGGTATTGTGGTGTTGGTGGTGATGGTGTTGGTGGTGTTGGTGGTTATATTGGTGTGGTGTGGTGTGGTGTGATGTGGGAGTGGTGGTAATGGTGTTGTGTGGAGGTGATGGTGTGGTGTTATTGGATTTTTAAATGGTGGTGGTTTTGTTATTGTGGTGTTGGTGATGGTTGTGATGTTATGTTGACTGTGTGGTGTGGTAGCGTTGATGTGGTAGTGCTGGTAGTGTTGGTGTGCTAGGGTTCGTCGTGGTGGTGGTGGTGGTGCTGGTAATGTGTTGTGGAGGTGATGGTGTCATGATAAAAGGTTTTTGGTGGTGGTGGTAGTGTTGTGATAAAGGGTTTTTGGTGGTGGTGGTTGTTGAACTTATTTTTGATGAGGTTTAACTCCTCCTAGACTTGGGACCTAGCTGTAGAACTTCTCCATTGGCTCTCCTAGAGGACTGGTATTGGGACCCTCATAACACATTCATACACACCCTCATAACACAAATTTGGAACCCTTCTACGCAAGTTGGGAGACTTGCTGCCGAAAGCGTTCTGTTAGACTTTGGTCGTCGCTTAAGCGAGGACCGATCAACATTTTGCTTATTAGACAACTCTGATTGGGCCGCCAAATATTATTCGTCAAGCGCAAATTAATACTTAAAATTGATCCTACCATCGAAGAAGTTGTCCAAACGACCTAGGATGGCGAAACAGACTACACTAGCGCGTCTGGATTGTCAATTTTAGCCGGAAAGGACGTCTATTTTGTTATGATTTTAAGCACGATTCGAAAATATATAAATTGAGGGTTTTAAATTAAAATCAATAAATAAAAAAATAATTTATTTTCTATTAAAACCCCTCACCCTCAAGCACGCTCGACAGGCCAAAACCCCCTTTTCTCGATGTTTTCTTGCATGCCTTAGAATTTTCGCAAGAAACCCCCACCGCTCTCGTTCACGCCCACCGTCGACGCCTTGTCGGCGAACACCCCCTCGATGGACCTCTCTGTCGAAGACACCTTGGGTCGGCCATCCTTGAAGCCGAGCTCGACTCCTCATTTCAACTTCACGAAACCCACCGAACCACCCCCCTACCGCACTAGCGCTCCCTTGGTCGCGTCTTCTCCTTTGTCGCCGGCAGGCACCCAGCCGCCGGATCTCCCTTGTCATCAGCTGATTCTCCTTGTCGTCCTCCCAGTCCGAGACTCCTAGGCGTGCCCTAGATTTTGTCGCGCCGTTCTTCGCCCGAAGTCCTCACCGGCTTTTTGCTCCAACCGGTCTCAACTCACCCTTGTCGGCCTCCTCCTGCCCTGAGCCTCCTCCGCCTTGATGGCGTAACTTCTTGGCCCGAGAGCTTCCTATATCTCTGCGGCGCGGCTTTTTTGGACCTAGAGTTCTTGTCGCGAGCTTTCTCTACCTTGGTGGTGTGGCTTTTTGGTCCGAGAGCTTCCTGTCGCGAGCTTCTTCTACCTTAGAGGCGCAGCTTCTTGGTCCGAAAGCTTCCTGCCGCAAACTGCCTCTACCTTGGCGGCACAACATTTTGGTCTGAAAGCCTCTAGCCACGTGCTTCATCTACCTCAGCGGACATTGACAGTACCGCAGCATGGAAGAGCGTCAACGTTCTCTCCCCTTTGGAGGAGAGGTTCTTTTTGGACTTCGTTGGATGTCTGCAACCTTTGCGGTGGTGAGATCCTTCTCCCTAACATTTTCGTTCGTAGCTAGTCCTAGGGTTTAGCTTTGCTAGGCGTGTGTGTTTGATCGCCCACACGAGATGCGTGCGCCAGCGCTAGCCAGCGCGACCATGTGCCAATGTGATGGATTACTGACCTTCCTAAAGCATGCCTTTAGGTGAGGATTTTTCATGCCTGGCCAACTACCCTTTGTAGAGTCAAGTGAACCCCCCTTTTGTTGCGAACCCTAGCACAAATCCCTACGGGTCGAAGTCCCTTCCTCCCCTAGCATTGGATTCTCCAATTTTCCTTGGAAAAATTGAGAGTTTGGACTTGCAAAGTGAGAAGCTTTGTAGCTAGCTTACTTTGGAAAATCTTGAGAAGTTTGTGAAATGGAAAAAACTTTGTAGCTAGCACATTTTACAACGCCATGGAAAGCTTCCTTATCGGAATCACAGAGGAGAAAATCTCCACATGTCTCGCTAAGCAGGAGGCGGCTATGCCGCACATCCAGATGTCCAAACCTTTAGGTACTAGAGTGAGGGCATTAGTGTAAGCCTGGATTGCTATCGAGTATGATTGCTTGCATTGAGTTACATATCTTGTGTTAAGAATGTTGCATATCATTTGTGCCACGACTGACCGCCCTGGCTCAGTCGACATTTCACTTGGGTTTGACCGGCCGCTCCGGCCTTTACTTTGCCCTCGACCGGTAACTCCGGCCCAGTTGATACTTCACTTTGTCTCGACTGGCCACACCGGCCCGGTCGGCATTTCACTTTGGCACAACCAATCGCCTTGGCCTGATCAATACTTCACTGCCTCGACGCCTCGACCGACAGCCCCGGCCTAATTGACATTTTACTTTGGTTTGACCGCTTCCCCTGATCCCCCTGGCCCAACCCAGTCGACTGATCACCTGCATAAAACATGTTTTACATTTGCACGTGTCTGACTATTGCTTGTATGATGCATTACACTTTGTATGTGCTTGTCATTTGCATGTATGTTTGGTTGTCATTAGGGCAAGGTGTAGTTCTCCCTAGTGGTGTCCTATACCCTAGGTGGTTGAGCTCAACATCCCTTGTGTTGTATGTTTTGCATGACATCTTGCATGGCCCTCATTCACTTGAGTTGCACTTTGAGTGTTCACCCACACAGTCATCCTACTTGTATGATTCTCCTCAGTGAGGATCATCATCTTTGGGTCACCGCCTCCACGACATACCCAACACTTTTGTCATATGTCTATATGCATTTGCATTTGCATGTATGCATGGATGGCGAGCCAGACCCGATATGCGAGTGACTCCTGTGTTGGTTGCGATGTCTTAACGAGTATTGCTTGTTGGGTTGATTCGGTTAAGAAATATGAGTTATGTTATCGGGATTAACACGAGTAAGACTGTGTTAAGTATCCGAAAGATCTACATCGTGTCAACTTGCATATCACGGGCCCGCATTTAATAACCCTTATTTTAAATTTAAAAGAAACATATTTTTCTACATATGATATCCGCTATATTTTAAAAATTATGCATATAACGAACTACGTCGTATATAAAGCCAACTCTTTAAAATCCACCTCGGCTGACACCGTTTAAATCCTTTGGATCTTTAGGACGGGACGGGCAAGGGGAACCCGCAAAAGTCATGCTTTCCTCGGAGACTGACACGACACTTAGATGCTGGTTATGACACTTCCTCGTTAGATGATGTGCTAGGCTAGGACTTAGGGTGCTATGTAGTCTTTTGACGCTTCTAACTATTGTTCTGTAATGTTTTTTTTTTTTTGCTCTTGCGTTAGCCACATCACTTTTTTGCTTTGGTGTGCTTGCATGCTTGTTGTGCATGATAGTATAGTAGGGCGTTCTGCAGGGCGTCGTGCCTATATAAACACTCACACAGGTACTAATAAAGGGGGAGCCTGTAATGATTTCTAACCCTTTACTTGCAGGTGTTGTTTAGCTCCCCCAATTATACCTATTTAATTTCCCCGATAATGATTGTTTTCATGCAAGTCAACTCTTTTACTTTCTCTTTTCAAATGTATTTAATAGGTTATAGGTTGAAGTGCTTTACATGCCTAAATTGTTTTTATTGTTTATTTTTATGCATCTGAGATTCCACAAAATTTATAATATAGGCTCTTTAAGGACCCTAAAATTATAAATTTTCTACTTAAAAAATCCTAATAAAAGATTAAAAAAATTAAAATTTAGGATTAAAATATTCAGGATTTTTAAAACCAGTTTTTACTTTCTTATATGGCTTTCGGTTCAGTTTTAAAACGGGTAGCATGACATGGATATCACTCGGGTCATAATTAATAAGTCCTCCACGATAATTAACTCATATTTGCATGTCCAGAGAAGGAGCCGCCGCGGTTCTTCAATCTGACTGGCCCAACATACCTTTTTCTATATTGGAGGTTGTCTACTGTACCTAAGTCGTTAGAAAGCTCCCCGACCCAGATGGGGTATAAGTCCATTTGTCGGAGCATTTCTAGCTTTATAGTTGAACCTCAACTTCTCTCTCCTGAAGCATCATTGCCACTTCGGCAGGTACAAATCTCACCACTTTGAGCTCCAGCTAATAGTCATAGGATAAAGTTTCGTTAATCTGACCTTAGGACTACCGAGGTCCCCCATAGAATACGCAATTCACGGATTACTGATCGGAGATCTTATGACGTGTTGGGTCGATTACCTTCACGAACAAATAGGCTTATGACAGGTTTGTAGTACCCTGACTTGACTACCTCTACCTTCTAAGAATTACCCTCCCCTCCTTTGGATTCCTCTGTTGAGCCCTTTCACTCCTGTTGACTTTGTTGGTATCATCTTAACAACTCGGTGCTGA
The DNA here is from genome assembly GCA_022702705.1 of Papilionanthe hookeriana x Papilionanthe teres. Classification (NCBI taxonomy): domain Eukaryota; kingdom Viridiplantae; phylum Streptophyta; class Magnoliopsida; order Asparagales; family Orchidaceae; genus Papilionanthe; species Papilionanthe hookeriana x Papilionanthe teres. The sequence goes on from CM040421.1 coordinate 25,676,665, forward strand.
TGAGCTGTCGCCCGTTTGGGATACTTTGTCATCAGCTCTTGCAACCCAGACGTGCTTTGGTGTATTGGGGTACCCCCTTCGAGATGATTGTTGGTTATTCTATGGGTATCATTTATCGATAAGCCACTATCTACTTGGGATGTGAGAGACTAACTCTCTGTCAATGGTTGATCTAGAGCTTTGAAGCATATGGGCGTTCCGACATGGAATAGCCTCCCTTTGATATCTTATTTTCTTAGGTCTACAATAATACAAGCGAAACACCTTTTATCCAGAGTATGCTTGGGTGTTCTCAAGATGTAATTAACCAATTGAAATATGTCCATTTGAAATGTTCTTGACCCCAGAACAGACATCTACCTGAATATCTGCTTATAAGTAGCCTACATATGTATTCCTTCGCGAATATTGGTCCAAGATGCCTCCGCACGACCTTATTTGATCGGACATACTTGACCTATCCTTGCAAGGTTTATCGTACTTAGGCTCTCCACGTTTTATTTTTTCTCTTGTTTATCATCTTCATCGTATGTCCATCTTTTTCTAGTTCCTCTCTTCTTTGGGCTATTCATATGACCAGGAAGAGAGATTTATTCAAAGAAGAGAAGTATACGACGATCGACAAGTTGACAGCTCCTTCAAAAATAAAAGAGAGAAAAAACGAAATGGAAATAGTGTTGTTGGTAATGTGGAGGTGGTGATGTTGTGATGATAGTGGTGCTGGTGGTGGTGATGTTGTGGTGATAGTGGTGGTGGTGTGGTGGTAGTGATAGTGGTGTGGCGTTGGTGTGGTGTTGGTGGTGGCGTTGGTAATGTGGTGGTGGTGATGATATATTGATAATGGCAGTGATGTTGCAGTGATTGTGTGGTGTGGTAGTGATTTTGTGGTGATGTTTCTTTTCATCCTTTTCGAGTTGCGGAATCTTAAATGACACTATTTTCTCTGGCAAATATTTATGTTCCTTAGTTCTTTGATGCTAGTATCGTCATGGTAAAGACAAAAGAAATCAGTTCGTCTGTCATGAGGGATAATATTGTCAAACTAATATTTTGCGAACTCTGCCTTAAGGAGGTCGAATTGGGAAATAGTCCAACAATCTATTTTAACAATGAGAGATGGCAAAATATTATAAAAAAGTTTAAGGAAAACACGGGAAGGGAATACAATATGATGTAATTGAAAAATAAGATCAATTAAAAAAGACTAGAAATTTTAGAAAGAATTGAAACGAGGATCCACGAGCTTGGGTTGGGATCCGATAAAGCGAACAATTGATGCTTCAGATGAATGGTGGGCCGAGAGATTGGAGGCGAGAATTTATGAAACATCAAATCATTTTATCAATTTTAGTTATTCTTCAAATACATCAACATATCAATTACTTTGTAGGTAGTGTCAAATGTAAAGAAATTTATATTCAGTGGCATTGACTCTGAGTTAAAAAGAAGTTGGATCTTATGTTTAGTGGAGTCGTGACAACGAGCGATTATGCTTGGGCCCTTAGCGAGAAATAGTTTGCTGGCATAACTGAACAGGTGGATGCTGAACGAATAGCTGACTCTAATGAAAACCGTAGCCCGAACTTTAATGAAGTTAAATCCACTAATTGATCAAAGTATCCTAGGATTGAGAAAAATAAAAAAATGGTGCAATGTCATTAGAGTCAATTCTCACAATTTGTTGTATCATACCCCAATGACCCTAGCACTTCAAAAGCAACTTCTTTCAGCAAGTAATGTGAATTTTGGAGGTAACTCCGGAAATTACGAGGACTCGTCATTGTATTTGTTCTCTATGAAGTTGTTTAAAAACCCAACTCGGCGAGAGTTCATTATGATAATGTCCAATGACTGCAGGGTCAATTATTTACATTATTATTATGACAACCGAGATGCATGAATTTCACTTTATTTGTTAGACAATTTATGTTTTTTTTGTGTGATGACAGTATTTATTCCACTTGTAATATGATCTGATTTTATTTCTTAGACATTTGTTAACTACTTTTCGAAGTTTCCTTTTTTTTCTTTTTGAATAAATCATGTTATGATTATAGTTACTTCTGTGATATTTATGTCTTAGCTACATAGACAATGAATAACATGAATAGAGAAAGACACGGAAGAACAATTGCAACTGTGTTATGACTAATATAGGAGTACAACTCATATATTTCTCGCTCTCCATCTATGACATCAACGCACATAGGCGATAAGTGGGCTGGAGAGTTACTTGTAGGGCACCTAATAAGATTAAACAATATATTCCGCATAACAGTAGTAATCATTGATCTTTTAGAAGAATTAAACCGGAATCATAGACTTCATGGCTTCGTCAGGATGACTTCCAGATAGGTGTTAGCAATAACCTTATACATTTTATGACAGAATGAATCTATGAGAAGAACCATGAAGCAATTTCATACTCATCTGAAACAATCAATACATATTTTTTTAATTGAGTTGAATGTTCTGATCAGTTTATCATCAGAAATTATCAAACTCGAGGAGCCAACATTCCAAAGGACCCCCATAGAGATTTCACAGGACCAACAGTATGTCATATTTTAAGGTAATTCCATTCATTGATATTTTCCTAAATCTAAATGAACATAATAATTCAGATACTCTTGTTAAATGGTTGAGGATTGTATATGAGCGATCGATGAAATACACGTGGATGCATATGTGTCAAATAACAAAAAGATATAATTCATCAAATGAAATGAATCACCAACACAAAATGTCATGTTTGTATGTGACTTTAACACGAGCTTCACTCTTGTTAAGGTCGGTTGGGAAAGCAATGCACGCGACAGTCGCATATTTAAATTTACACAACTCAGAAATACAACTTTCCACAGCCACTAGGGTTTGTTTGAGTTTAAAAAATCAGAAAATGTTTTAACTGCAATACAAAATTATTAATGTTTTAACTGCAATACAAAATTATTATATTTTTGTCAGTTAAATATTATTTAGTCAATGCTAGATGCCTCTTACAAAGAGGGTTTCTCAAACCATTTCATTATATTAAATACCACATTCCATATTTTGAAAGAGCTAACAATGTAACTCGGGGTAAGAAATAGATGTTTAACAAGCGACACTCATATTTACGCGGTATAATTGAATGTACAGTTGCAGTTTCAAGGAAAAAAATGGGTCATTCTGTGGGATATGCTGACTTATCTGTTTCACAAACAAGTGCAAATCGTCGTCACCACAATGGCTTTTCACAACAACATTCGACAGCATCTTTCACGCAGTGACATTGACTTCAATATGGCCGATGAAGATCATTCACGTGTCATTGTTGAAGCATATGAATATTGCCTAGGACAATCTTTATCACAAGCTGAAAGTGATTTGCATAAGACTTACAGTCAGAATGAGGAAGGTGCAAGGGAGAAGATAAAGTTAAGAGAGCGAATTGTGAATATCATCATTGGCGGTTGAATGGAGTGATTGCATGTTTATTTGTTACTTTATTTACTATCGTGAAAACATTTATTGTTATTGTATTGATGGTTTATGAAACAATCTCCACTTTGAATCTCAATAAAGAGAATCTTTTATTTTCAATTCTTTTGCATGTATTTCTTCCTGTTTAGATGACATGTGAGGCAACCATGGGTATAATACATAATGTAAATTTTATTGCATGTTTTATTTTTTGTTTTGAAGGCCTATGATGAGATATTCGATCTTATGGAATCTTCTGGATAACCTATATGTAATGGTTCTTAGCATGTATGAAATCCAAATGAATGCAACCAAGTTCCTCTCCTTTTTCAGTCTTATAGTTTTTTAGGCTCTTTTGAATGGTTTTTTTTGTGATATGCATATGTGACACATACAAGCCAAGTCGCTTAAAGGCAATCTAGAATCCTTATTTTATAAGGTCTATTGTTTCCTTGTCGTGACAGATTCGTTGTTTTATAATAAATTTTTCGAGACCTCACAGTTTATAAAACTTGAATTGATTGCTTCGAATATTCTTTATTATTGATGCTGCATCTAAGGATTTGTGTTTTGTGGCTATAAACCTTCAGAAAAGATGAGCTTGAGGACTTACGGTACCTCCAGAGCATTGTACTGCTAATGTGGACTATAATGTTCACTGCTTACTAGGAAAACAGAGAACTGTGATGTCTTTAGATGGGTGGATCGGTTTGAAGGTTCTACCGCCGATAGTGATCATACGTAGAGAATTTCGTTAGACGACGAATTATCTCGTGACATTAACTAACTGCATTTTAAAAATAATATTATCATATTATTAATTGTTATTTAATAGTCTTTTTTTATTTTGATTGTCGTGTTGCTCACTATTTTGTGAGGTGTTTGTTTTAATTTTGTATCATTCAAACTAGATATCTGCTTTCAAGTATGAAATACGCTAGCATGATTAGTTCTATTATAAACAGTAGTATACTACAAGGGCAAAAATGTCATTTGTTTGGAAACGATTACAGCAGATACATTGCTGAAAGCTGCAAAAAATAAACGGACGATCAACTACTCTCATATACAGTTTCAACGCACTAAGCTTCCAGCACGATTCTTTGCGCAATAGCTTCCTAGCACAGCTGCTACGCAGCTTTTTAATAAGCTGCAGCTGCCCCAAATAGACCCTAAGACTAATTAAATACTTTTAGAACTCGAACTTTACTATTAACATTATAAAATTGACAGTAGTGAGTTTAACTTCGAAGTTTTTGTTCAACAGAATTGGTTTCAGAACATGGTGCAGCGGAGCAAGTAGAGCATGTTAAAGTCGCTAAACAATCCATAATCAAAAAATGCAGATTAAAGTTTATACTTAAGAATCATCAGTACCATAATATGATGGTCTGCTTTTGGATGAAAGAGGTTGTGAAAATGTGAATTTTTTGATACAATTGGTATGAAATAGGTTCTGATCTATTATGAAGCTATAATCACACAAATTCACTCTATATCAAAACATATCTAGTTAAAAATTAAAAAAATCACACAAATTCACTCTATATCAAAACATATCTAGTTAAAAATTAAAAAAGTTCCATTCAGGAAACAATTTAAAATAATGTCTGACAATTAACCTTATAATTGTGTATGGAACACCAGAATCCGCCAGATATTGCTCTGCCTTCCGTTTCCACACCTGCAGAAACAAATCTAAATTATAGAACAATATCATTCGTTAAGGGGTTCTCAAAGCAATTCAATCCATTCATCACAATGCACTAAAACAGTGCCTTTAAAAATACAACAGCATCAATCATGCCTTCCATCTGGCAAATGTAGCATCTTACATAACTTTTACACTTCCTTCAAAAGTCAATGCACATTCTAGAAATTAGTGAAATGTCAAAATAGTCCCCTTATTGTTTACGTTGGGTCATTTTAATCCCAGAATATATAAAAGTGTCAAACTAGTCCCTGTAAACTTTCAATATGGGCTGACCAATTAAAAGTTCAAGGATTAAATTGACAATTTGTTTAGACCCTCAATAAAATATTAGGGGGCCATGCTGGCACTTTTCTCCTTTAGAAATCAATATTTGATTTTGATCATCCCAAAAAATTTTTGAACTACACAATTTCCCCTCACCCAATCCTGTTGCCTCGCATCTAGTGTTGATTAAAGAAGCAGAAATTCCCCAAGAAAAATGTAATTTTCTTTTCCGATTAAAATGAGTTCCGAAATCACCGCCCAAGAACTCTGGATCACATTTAACAGATTTGTGTTTTTAGCTTTCACCAAGCAAGAGTTATCTAACCAGCTTCCTAAATCAGTGCTAATTGCAACAAAACAAGTTTGTTATTCATCTAACAAATACCGAATCTCCACTACTAGAAAAATAAATATTCCTCTGTAAGAAGTTTATCTGCCTATAGAATGAAGCATAGGCTTCATTATGTAGAGCGTTAGTTTTATCATTTCAATTTTTTATGATTAAAAATGCTAAAACATATTATGATGATATAGAACTTAATAAATAATAAAAATGAGTTTTTTAAAAAAAAAACTTACAAAATTTAAGTTTCTATCTTTCTCAATAAACGTCATTAATATACTGCTTCAAAACACATTTCAAGGACGTTAGTTATGTAACATCTTTATATCTTAAAATAATATTATTGCAATAAACAAGTATTACCCAGAAGCACAATGCACAAAGTAATGCACAAGGATTTATTTTTGCTTCAAAGCACAAAACACAGAGCGAAGTGACACTTTTATTAGCTAAAACGCTAATAAGTTATATAAAACAATTAACGTATAAATACCATTATGAACAATTTAAGCAATATAAAATATTGCTTAAAAGTTGATAAAAAAAATAGAAAAGAGTGTGGTGAACTAACTTTAAGACAAATATTAAGGAAGAACCTGTAAATTAATTCGAACAATGTCTAATAGTTTGCTGCAATAATAGAAAACTAACAAATTGTTAAAAAAAAAAACCCTACAATTCAAAATAAAATTTAAATTTCAAAGCAAAAATAAACTAATAAAGTCTCAAGTTTCATAAAACAAGTTAAATTAATTCAGTAGCCCTTTATTCCCTCTCGCTAAACTGAGAAACGGACTGACCGCTTTGTTTCAAAACTTCAAAGCATGCTTCAACGAAGTGAAGCGGGCGTCACACAATTCACTTTGCTTTGCACATGAAGTGTGCTTTTAAAAAACATTGATATTACCAAAAGAATAGCTTAAAATGTCCACAAGTCGCAAATTAAAAACCCATAAATGACAAGTTAAAACTATAATACGGTGTGATTATATATACATATATATATACATATATATATATATAGAGAGAGAGAGAGGGAGAAAGAGAGAGAGAGTAGGGGGGTAATGAGGTGAGGGTCATGTGCATTTTGTTCTTAAAGGAAGAAGAGATAGATACAAGGGAGGAGAGAAAAAAGAAAGGTAAAAAAAATTTAGGGTAGTTGGGGGAATATGATATCAAAATTTGAACAATTTCAAGCTAAATGGAAATCCAAAATTTTGTGTGACTGTGAATGCAAGTGAATCATCATCAAACCACAGAAATATCTTATTCTTTTTTTACTCTAATATTGCTCTCATGTCATCAACCTTTTACCACAATAGACATCGAAGCCAAGTATAACACCTAGAAAAAAATGGGAGTAATTGCGACCATGTATGAGAGTGAAAATTGATAACTTCTACGGTAAGAACTTTAATTATCATAAGATATATATTGAGAATTATTTATATCAAAGAAATTGCACGCAACTCTTTTAAGACAACTTACAAAATGACTCAAGAAGACTAGGATCTCTTGCACAGGCAGGAGTTGGGAGTTGTTCTCAATAGCAAAATTACAACTAGAGCTATAAATGCTCTGTCAAAAATATAAGAGAAAAAACTATCAATAATTAATGAGAATGAGATATATGTGATGAAAAATTTTTCAATCTCCAGATGAAGGCATTTTTGAGCAAAACACATAAGTAGATTCAATATGTTCACAACTCAATTGTGTTTAGTTGATTTTACGTTTGATGAACTTGATAATGCATTCAAACAAATTTGATTGGAACAGTTGCTGCATTTAACAATCACTATGGATTGGTAAAGCTGAAACTCAAAGAAATATAAGAACTAATTCTATGACAGAATATGTGCGGGGGAAGAATAAAATGGAGGACCTTTTGACGTAACATGGAAAGCACGGAGAAAACTGAAATGGAATATCAATAAAGGGAAATCTAAATCCCGAAACAAAAAAAGAAAAGAAAAGTCATTATGAGAACTGTAATAAAAAGCAATTATAAGGCTTGTAGCGCTGTATAGCCACAATAAACAAGGAAGCGAGAAAGGAACGGAGATATCAATCCAAAATAAAGAATGTGTGAAAGTTTCTATTGATCAAATTCGAGATGCATAAAATCTTAGCACAGGTAAGCACATGAAATCGTGATGTGCAAGTCAAAGTTGCTAATAGGACTACTAGGGAGCTACATAAAGTGTGACATATATGTCAAGCTTGTACAGATACGTCATCAAAATGGAAGAAGGATAGAATTTAATCTTCATGAATGGTAGTTCGATGAAGACCATGAAAATGCAAAAATTGCTCTTTATAATAAGACAGCAAGCACCAAAACAATGGGACTAACTATAGACTTTATTCATGACCAATATATGTAGAGAATAGGACATATAATTGAAAAGTTTCCTAATCTGAAAACTTTGGAGATGGGTATTTGTAAGGATGCCATATTTGGAGAGAAAATAACAGTCTCTCGAAGATCAGATAAATATTCAAAGTCAAAAGCTAGAGTCTGAACAAATCAATGTCTAGGAGACTTCACCTTCATTGAAGATTCAATGAGGAAGGTATGGATTCCTTTCTGATGAATTAATTTAAAATATTTACCTGTTTTGAGAATTAAAACAATTACGTATCAAAACTTATGTAGAATGGTGTAAGAACCAAGTGCCTGAGATTTGATAAAAAGTTAAAAAATTATAGCAAAAGGTTCAAAGAGTTTTATACAGCTAGTTGTATACAGACTTAGGGAATTGTTCCAAAATACCCAAATATAAAGGACTTACTCAAGACATTAACAAATTAGCAAATGAAGATCCATTAGGATGAGCATGAATATTGGATTCCCAAGACTTTTGGGCTAATATTTCAAGCATAACTAGTTTTCTAGTCACCAGAGGACACTCACATACTTTTTGGTAAAAAATAACTAAAGAAACATAAACTGATAAAGAGAAAAAATATTTCACTAAGTGATTTTTATCGTCTCTCTTACATTCATTTAGACTTTTATTAGAGATAAAATATTCTAAAAATCTATCAAATGATACTAACTAGACAATATATAGCTTAAGTTATGAAAAGATATATATCAAATTTAGAAAAATCACATTAAGTAATGGCTGAGTGGATTCTATGTTACCTGAAAGGTATGATTATCACCTCATTAATATTTGGTAAAGGTGACTTAAGATTGTAAGAAATTGTTGATACTGATCTGGGTGGAGATTAGAGTACCACACAGATTATAAGAATTAAGAAGTGAAGCAAAAGCCTTGGGAGGTATTGCAATTAGTTGCTCATCTCGGTCATAGAATAGAGGCTCATTGCAAAATTTACTAAGGCTAGCAAAGAAATTATTGACAAAAGAATTTCTGGCATGAACCAAGGAAATAATATAAATTTCTTCCACTTTATAAATAAGTGAAGTTAGAAATTATTCAATATTTAGAGAACGAACGCAGAGCTTACATTTCAGAAAGGATTATAAAAATCAACAAAATAACTTCTTCTTTTTTTATAGCCGAAGTATCTATGTCCATGGACATCAGTTAAATGCATAAGAAAATGGAATGTAATTTTATGATTGCTAAAAAATAATTACTCACCAATATATTTCCATTCCCTAGGCTATTCAAGGGATGATTTAGGTCTGTTCCACCCATAGAACCAACCAGAACAATATGCTTCACCCCAGCAGCGGTGGCTGGATGACAAAATAATAAAAAGTTTATTATCCACATCAGTTGGATAAAAGGTAAAATCAAAATGACAAACCTTACCAACATCAATCTGATTTTTCTGGCCGATCCAATCAACCTGAATTACAAAGAAAAGTTTAATGGAAATTTCAACAACAAAAAAAAAATTAAATGAATAAATCACTGATTTGTGAGCTTTCCTGTTCAGGATATGCTCCATCCTCGAAATAAAACTCTGGTCTCCCACCCTGGCTTGGGTCAAATCCTGGCTTCATTTTTGGGACAGCACTAGTAAGAATGATAAGAGCATCTATTCCTTGAACTGTTGGGATAATGCTTTGGGAATCCCTTATATCAGCGACAAAAACATCATCAGCTCCTCCAATTTTCTCTTTGCTCTCCTTTGTCCTCACTAAGCCTCTAGCAACATATTTATCTGTTCTCTCCTTCAATTTTTTATAAACTATTTGACCTGAAATTAAAAAATATATATTTTTTTCATCAAATGATTTAATTATACTTCTTACAAATGAAAAAGAAGTTTCATGAAGCTGATTCAACTGATTAAGATAAGCTTGTTGCTGATGATAATTTATAAGATAGAATTGAAGTGAGTCTAACTTCATGAAGAAATCATTCACTCAAGATGTCACAACTCAGCTTGAATGCCATATAAATAGGTGAAATTCCTATGATATGACAACCATAGCATGAGCTCAATAAGCGGACTATGGTTCAAAGGTAACTAAATTGGAAATCCAAGAGTTCGCAGTTAACTAAGAAAAAATGTCCCCTCACAAACCAAATTCACACTTGATAAGCTCCTTGAGTGAAAAACATGATTGTATTTGATAATTAAAACAGTCACGAATACCTTAAAGAATTGAACAGGTAAAGCAACCATGTTCTGTGAGTACTTGAAATAATGTTGCTAAAGAACTAATGTAAGCTTCATCAAAGTAAATGGTAGATCACAAAAGTTCAAATTTTGCTTTCAAGGTTTGTTGGTATTTTAGCTTTTGGTGGAATGACTCATGCTGTTTCACTTTTGTTTTGCCGAGGAAGAAGGTGATAAAACAGGTGTTGGTGGGCCAAGGGAGCGCTGTGGATTGTGTTGTGCTTTTCAAAGGGATGGGTGTAACTATAGATCTTGTAAATTTGGCACGAGGCCTAAGGAATTTGATCTCTAATTGAACTTGCTAATGGAGATGGGGCGGGGTGGGTGGTGAGGGGGCTCTGTGGATTGTGTTGTGCTTTTCAAAGGGATGACTGACAATAGATCTTGTAAATATGGTATCTAAGGCCTAAGCAATTTGACCTTTAATTGAACTTGCTAAAGGAGACTTTTGGGGGGGGGATTGGAGGGTGCGCGAGGGGGCGCTGTGGATTGTGTTGTGGTTTTTAAAGGGTTGAGTGTAACTATAGATCTTGTAAATTTGGTATCTAAGGCCTAAGGAATTTGACCTTTAATTGAACTTGCTAATAGAGATTGCATCGTGGTTGTCAACGTTAGCAATTATATTAAGCTTGTTCTTGGGTATTGCAGGGGAAGCTGTGAGAATGTCATTAAGGTTGGATTTGGTGGAATTGGTTGTGTCAACAAGGTGCAATGTTCTTTGTTAGATATGGCAAGAATTGATATTGTTGGCCATAGTTGGCAATAACTTTATTGATAGAAGTATTGGTGTTATGACGTGCATAATCTTTATCGATGTTAATATTTTATCTCTTATATGAAAATTGGTGTTGATGACGTGCATAATATGTTATCTTTTACATTGACTAATTTTCTAATTTTATAATATTTGGATGTTAATATATCACGTTTTAATGTATTATTAGGTTACGATGTTTAGTACTTTTTTTTTCATAATTTGTTAATTTTGAAGGTTATGGCTCAACACTTGCACCTCGCCACACAAACAAAAAATGCCTCAGTACCAAATTGAGCAATTTCAAACATTTCAGCCAATAATATTAGTGATGTCAGAATTAATGTTAATGAAATGCATTACTTTTGTGATAATGAAGGGACATATATTTTTAGCCATAATAGGTGACAAACTTATTAGCATTGGTTTCGATGACACGCATCATCCTTATCGGCAATGGCGAGCATTGACACAGTTCGCGATGGCTAGCAACAAAGTTGTTAGCATATAGACTGGTTTTAACATTATATATTGATGCTTGGCAAAGGCAAGCATTGACAACGTTAGCAGCAACATGGGATGACCTTTTCAGCAAATAAGTCCCAAGTACTTTTATTTCCAAATTTTGGTAGGAAAATGTACAATTTTTGTTGCAGGTGTATCATGAGTTTGCAGGGACATGCTAAACTTCTTAGAGTTATATAGTATTATTAAAACATAAATTGCCACATAAACATTAAAAACAATTGTCGCATATTAATAGTAAAAATCTATAGTATTTCTTAATGTAAAATTGCTCAACTATTAAGGATATTATCTCTAACTGTGTTTTTCTTATTTCTCCTTCTCTTGCCTTTATATGGGCATGCTTCTACAAGCATTGCAAGTCAATTTACTAGTTTTTTTATGATTCTAACACCCAATCCAACCCAATACCATAACTTTCGCCATTTCAATCAAAGCAATAACGTATCAAATATCCACGAAATGACAACAAAAGTGCCAGCTTGAAGACCACACAATTCAAAGTTTCAGCACACAATATCCGTCAAAAGTAGTTAAGCATAACACAACTGGCTAATGCTATACAAACAGGAACGAGTTAAGATCCTCTACTACACATTGCAATTTTACTGCTTTCCATTCTATTTCGATCGTTTTGTACCATCTGCTCCTTTCTAGACTGCCCTCTTCTCTACGGTCGTTGATAAGAGAAACCCTAGACATGTAACGATGAAAGAGAAAGGAGCTTCTAGATAAAGGATGATACGACTCACCGGTTCTACCGCCGGCGCCGGTGACGAGGACAGTGCTCCGAGCAGGTTCCCCCATAGCCGTCGCAGAGAAGGCACCGCAATTCTTGTACGCTTTCCGAGGAATTCGAAGAGGTCGCGGAAGAAAGCAGTCGTGGAGTTCTCTGGATAAGGAATTTATAGGAGTGGAGAAAAACGAGACACGTGTCAGCACAGAAGTTGTCATATTCCCATGGGCCGGCACGCGTACTGGGTGCGGAGCGGCTGCTCGTCAGTTCGGAGCTCTGTCGGCGACTAAATCGTAAATCGCCGGCGGCCGGCGACGGTTGCTCTTGCTTTCGCCTTGTCAATGCGAGAGAATGAGAGAGCAGAGTGTGAGGTCTCATAATCTCCTCGATGGCCTTATCTCGAGAGCAGAGTGGAGGTTCACGTTGCAGTTTTAGGAGGGGTGTAAAATGAGAGAAAATATTACCATAAAATATTACTGCTGGACTTTCATGTAATGAAATATGATTGTACTTTTTTTTTTTTTCCAGTGTGATTAGACAATACTAAGTTAAAAAAATATCCAAATATTTAATTTAATGCGAAAGTTCTAGAATATAATATGATTGTACTGAATAAAAATTTTCAGTACAACTATGTGGTACTCTGTGACTAGGACGAACTTTAGGCTTATCTACTATTTAGTCAAGAACGTACGTCAAATTTTAATTGGAGTCCGTATGTCAGAACTTTGGAGGTAATATTTTTTTATAAATTAGAAAAAAACATCATGTCTATAGTTCAAACGTATAGTTGTGAAAAACTAACCCGATCATTGTGTACAATATTATTGTACTGAGTTTTTTTTTTTTTTTTTTTCACTACAATCTTATTGTACTCAACAAAAAATATCAAAATAATCAGTTTGATGTGAAACTCATAGTGTGTAATATGGTTGTGTTGAATAAAAACTTTCAGTACAACCATGTTGTACATGATAATCAATATAAGTTAAGCTTTTCAACCGGTCATAGTGTACGACATGGTTGTGCTGGATGTTTTTCTTCGGTACAATCGGTTTGTACTGAATAAAAAACAAAAACATTCAAATAAACAATTCAACGAGAAAGTCATAGTACACAACATATTTGTGCCATCATGGCCTAACTTCTCGGATCAATCTAATAGAAGGTGTGACCAACCATTCAGCCATAATTTATCAAAAGGTTGGCTTTTTGTTCAAGAGCAAAAAAAGTTCATAGTAGATAATCATGTTAGTCAAATACTGGAAAAATTATATTTATGCTTTGAATGGGGGTGTACATGTACAATTCATCATAAAGAAGTCACTTGAAGCCATTTAAGTAAAGCTAACCATGTAATTTTTATAGAAGAAAATCTCACTCTCTCTCCTTAATTTTTGAATGGAGACAAATGAACCCAAAATTTATAAAAAAAAAAAAAAAAAAAAAGAAAAAAAGAAGAAGATTTCAAAGAACAATTATAAAAGACGCTACATTTTTAAGGAGAACGAAATCAAAACCTTTGGTAAAACAGGGGGATCACTCGGTGACTAAGAAGGGTGAAGCCCGTTAGTGAGGATGTGGCGATCTTGTGAAGCTCGACCTCGAGTTCGAAGAGTGGGTGATGTGAAGAAATTGGAAGAAGAATAAAACTAAATCAAGAGCACATGAAAATTTATGAGGTTTGGTAATGTACATACGTCCTCGAGAGCAGAGCGGTGTCACTATTTCATAAAAAATTTCAGTACATACCCATAGGGTTACACATCTATCATATAGATTAAACCCACAAAAAAATAGCTAAAAAATGCTCTTGCACCCCAACCCACTTAAATCTAAGAGACGTACCTCTTCACTCCAAAAGATAAATCTCTCTTCATTTCAAGAAACACATCTCTTCATTCTAAGAGACATATCTCTTCATTATAAGAGAAACATCTCTTCACTCGAAGAGACATATCTCTTCACTCTAAAAGACACATCTCTTCTCTCCAAGAGTTTAGATTCATTGCATGACTTATTAGGGCGTGCATAGCCACCCATAACCTTCTAGAACGGCCGGAAATGCCCCAGAACATGTCCATTTTTCGGTATATAAGTCATATTTAACAGTAGGACACAGTTGCGCTGCGTGGGGTAACGAAGGAGCTGGTAGGGCACAGCTGCGTTGCGTGGTAACGAAGGACTAGGGGTCTGGGGTCGCGAGAGCGAAGGGTTCAGGAGAGCGATTGATGCTAGGTCATATGAGATGTAAGAGAGACAAGAGCAGCGGGTTAAAAGTTACGCAAACAAACGCGGGTTGCAGGATCAATCCCATGGCCACATCTATTAGACAAAGCCATAGGCCGTTTCCATTAAGCTCTCTTAGCTCATGAGGACGGTCTTTAGAAAACGAATGCAAATAAAATATTATTTTTGCTGCAATAATTTTACCATCATTTTTACGAAAAACTGCAGCTCCCCTAAATGATGGAGAAATATTACCTGCACATTTCCGCAGGTGCCTCCACTGTTTGGATGAGCCCCAGCAAGATAAATAAACAGCGCATCTAATATTTGCTCCTAAATGAGACCTCAATACGAGCAGACTTCAAGTGATGAAAGCAATCAACGTAATATATATTCTTTATTTTCTTCACAAGTGCCATTTAAATCATTAAAATTCTGAAGGAAAAAAGAACTCTTCTGAATTCTTTTTTTCCATTTTACTCATTGTATAACACATTATTCAACTCAATTTAACACTTTTCTAAAACTAATCTTCTTAAATCCACATCCAACATATGAAGATTCCACTAATACCTGCCTCCCTTATTTAATCCCAACTCTTTTTGTCCTGTCTGCTACCATAAAACTTCATCCAGCATTCCCAAATCCAGCACCAATACCAAACCAGAAAATTGTTCAAAAGAAAAAAAAAAAACCAACAACACGATTCATTGCATCTTCTTAAACGCAAAACGACAATCTTCTTCGGAAAAAGTAGCCACTTTGCAGCGATACGTTCAACCTCGGATCACACGCTACAGCATTTGCTGCTAGCTGGAACTTTCTTCAAGCTTTTCCTTCAAGTTCATTACAATATTGTTTTGCAGTACAGAAAGCTTAAAAACTAAGTAATTCTTTCAAATTATATACTCCTTCGTGTTCATGATCTGCTTCGAGTTTGCTGAAGTAAAATACAAAGACTCACGTGTCAGAGATTTCTTTTCTTTTTTTTCTTATGTTCCCCATTGATCTGTCGAGCGAAGAAATTCATGGTTTCTAAGATTATTATAAGTTTTTGTATATTGGACAATTGTAAATTAAGCCATCGTGTCATGAGGTATTTTTTTCATAAATGCATATCAGTTGCGTGATAGTCAAACACATGTCTGCAACATGGCGAATCAAAGCATTATAAATGCATTTTGCATGCTTTATCATTAAGACAACTTCGTCAACCTGCCCTCCTGAAGGCCTTACTTATTATTTGATCCATCATATTCTGTTGTCTGATCTTATTATTTCATCAAAATAAACATACACATATACATGCAGGCACATATTTATTCATTCATGGCCATATAAATCATGTCATAAACATAATCTCTTTCAAAGAATGCATGCATCAAATGTATCATAACATCATCATGTATTATGAAGTAATACAAACTATTTTCTCTTTCAACCCTACTGCATCAATCCATCAATTGTGGGACATAAAATGAAAAATAAGAATAATGTCATGAATTGCATGCATATCTACGATGAGTAATGTTCTCAGATTGAAATTGTGCTCTCATTTCCACCACTTTGTGTTGAAACAGTTTCAAGTTTGTAAAGCCATCTGAAGCAAAGCTTCAATCCTACGGCAAATTTATTTAATTAGTTCGTTGTTACTAACTTGCATTTTCAATGCTAAAACTGAAGTCAAAGCTCCCATCTGTCGTGGATGATTGTAAGCCAAATATAACCCAATTATAATATCAGTTGTTTTATTTTATTTTAACTGTGCTTTCAATGCGCCATTAACAATAGACGTGAAAGACAACTTTGCTTTCTTGAAAAGTGTTGGCATCGCCATTAAGAAAAGAAAGAAGAATTGGACCAAAAAACCGTTGGGAGATTTATATATAAGTGAGAATATCTTGTGCTTAGCATGTATCATTAGGCTCGGGATATGGGAGTAGAAACAGTTTGTTCATATTTCTTAATCATTATTGTTTCGTGTCGGAGGATTCACAGAGGTAGAATGATAATTTAACATATTAATGTTGTGCGATAATCCAACTTGAACATAGATGATTGAAAAGTAACAGAAAAATATACTACAAATTTTAATGTGGAAAAAGCTGTCAGGGAAAAATAAAATGGGACCTAACCTAGATAAAGTCTTACATTATAAATGTGTAATTACAAAAATACAACATTGTCCCGCAATTGTAAATGAATAGTTACAACGTCGCACCAAGTACAACACTTGTTTGTGCACAATATATAGAACACTTAGGGAGTCCGAAGAAATTCATTGTATTCTAAGTACGATGATTGAAAGTATTCATCATTGGATATTATCACTAGATTTTCAATACGGCGTTATTCACTACTTCGCATGTAAGATACTAAAGAAGCTGTCGTATTTTGAGTACGGTGGTTGAAAGTATTCGTCACTGGAAGATATCGCTATATCTCTTCAATACGAAGTTACGAGGGCATGAGTGAAGGAGAGTTAGCAAGCTTATGAGCATATGTGTGTGGGTGTGCCCTTCCATACATATGTACATGCACATGTGTGCAATGGCGCCACAAAGCTGGGGCAACAGACAATGATAATGATAAATGAACAGTGTGGTGGCAAGCAGTTGAGGTGCGAATGCGGGCCGATGGGAGATTGTTTGACGAGTTATGTGGCAGTGCACGATGGCAGGTGACAATGCACGCAAGGTGAGCAGTGGTTGTGTGGGCTGCAGTAAGTAGGGTCTGGTTAGATCAGCTGTCAGTAGTAGTTGCATCGGCCGACAGTGCCTAGTCGGCTTAAAACTTGTATAAAAAATCAATTGTGTGGGCTAGTTAGTGTGGCTTGGTGGGCAAGGACTGGTTCTCGAGCATTGTGTGAAAATAAGTGAGCGATATTATGCATGCCTGAGCGCATGTGTGTGTGTGACTGTGCATGTGGGTGCTTGCGAGTGTGTGCACCAGCACGTGTTTGCCTGCGCATTTGTAGACTGTTCAGGAGCAGATTTTATTTCAAAAATTTTCATTTTATGGCCAAAAAATCAATTTTTTCATATAGATATGTACAAAAGAGATGGGAAAATGCACATAATCCCCTCCTGAGGCTATATTGTTACTTGTTCCATTATTGTGTCTTCTTTCTGTTTAGTTGTAGTGTCCTTTCTTTTGCACTGTTGTGCACTCAAATTCCATTTATTGTTTGCTATGATGCCATTGTTGTGCCTTTTTTCTGCGTTGTTCTTATTTTCAGAGTTGTTTTTTGGCCTGCAGTTATGTTTTATTATTATTATTTTTTTTTAATTTTAAAAAATTGTCAAAATACCTAAAGGATGTTTGACAACCCATTTGAGGCAACTTATTGGCATGGCGCATTCTGAAAATGTTGGGTGAGACGTGTAGAAACCGCGGTGCAGTGGTGTTTCTTAAAAAGTTATGTTAAATCCACGATCCGCGTTTCTTCAAGAACCTATTACTCGTATGCCCCTCTCGGTGCTCCTTAATCTTCGCTCTCCTCTCTCTCATGTTTCTTTTACCCTATGTAACACCTCTTTTGATTGCTCCTCTCTTGCGCCTCTCTTTGATGACGACTGGCAACCTTTTCCCTCTCCCTCTTCCTTTTGATCTCTGGTGGCAACCCTCTCTCTTCTCTTTTTTCCCTCCAATCTCCAGTTTTCTATCTGTTTTCCTTGCCCTCCGTCTTCCCATGGTATCACCTATTTTTTTATTAGAATGATTTTCTCTTTGCAATTTGTGGCTTTCTCATTTGCAGTTTGAAGTAGGAATTTTGATTTTGCTATTTCTAGCTTTCTCATTTGTGATATGAAGTGAGAATCTGGATTTTTTGATTTGTGGCTTTCTCCTTTTGATTTGGAATTTGGATTTTGCGATTTTTGGCTGAATGTGATATTGAATGAGGTTTTATCTTTGCCTTTGATGTTTGATTGTGAATTTGCAAAAGATTGAAAGGGGGAGCTTGATTTGTTGATAGCAATGTTTCAGGTGCCATGTATGTAGTGGCTTCAAATGAAAAATATGGCATGAGATTTTATATATATGATTGATGTTAGTGAGAATTTGAGAAATGACTGAAAAATGGTGTTTAATTTGTTGATAACAGTGTTTTCGGTGCCTTATTTGTAATTATATCAAATGATAAAATTGGGATGGAGTTTTATCTTCACCCCTGATGTTTGAAAGAGAATTTGAAAAATGGTTGAAGGGCGGTGCTTGATTTGTTGATAACAACATTTTTGGGTGCCCTATATGGAATTGCATCAAGGAAAAATATGGGGTGGGTTTTTATCTGTCTTTAATGCTTGGCTGAGAATTTGAAAAATTCTGAAAGCGGGTGCTTGATTTGTTGATAGCAAAATTTTCGAGTACCCTGTATGGAATTGCATGAAATGAAAAATATGAGGTGTGGATTTATCATTACCTTTGGTGTCTGACAGAAAATTTGAAAAATGAATGAAAGAGCGTGCTTGATTTATTGATAGAAATATTATGGATGTAGAGATGGTGGTGTATGTTGGTTTGTGTGTGAAGGTGGTGATGTTATGGAGTTGGTGAAGTTTTGGAGGTGTTTGTGTTAGTGGATGCATTGGTGGATGTGTGGAGGTGGCGGGAGGTAGAGGTTGGTGTGTGGTAATGTTTGTGTTAGAGGATGTGCTTGTGGATGTGTGGAGGTGGTGGTTGGTGTGTGCTTGTGTTTGTGTGAAGGTGATGGTGGTGGTTCTGTGGATGTATTGGTGTCTTGATGTTATGGTGTGTGGAGTTGTTTGTGTGTGGAGGTGGTGGTAGTGGTGATGTGTAGGTGGTGTGGTGGTGTGCTGTGGAGGGGCATTGGTGATGATATTGTGGCATTTCTATTTATGTTGTTTAGTTTATTTTCATGCTAGTAATGCAATAATTAATACAAAGGAGATAACTTTGTCTGCAATGTAGTATAAAGAGACAAAATTAATATTTTATAACCTTTTCCTCAAGGAGGTTGAATTGGGAAATAACCCGACAACTTGTTTTATGAATGAGGGCTAGCAAACAATTCATAAGAAATTCAAGGAAAGTACAAAAAGAGAGTACGATAGGATGGAGTTAAAAAATTAGTGAGATCAACTAAAAATGGATTGAAAAATCTAGATAAAATTGAAGCGATGATCCACTAGCTTAGGATGGAACTGATAAAACAAACAATTGATGTTTCGGAGGAGTGATGGGCGAGAGAGCGATGATCAGCATTTCTGAAACGCTTACTATTTTTGTCAATTATATATATATATATATATATATATATATATATATATATATATATATATATATATATATATTCAAATCCATCAACATGTCAAAATTTGTAGGTTATACAAGCTGTGAAATAATTTAATTGATCTGGCATCAATCTTTAGTTAGAAGATAAGTTAGATTATATGTTTTGTCGTGTTGTGGCTACGGGCAATAATGCATGTGTCCCTAGTGAGGCGGGGTTTGGTGACTTCCCTGAAAATTTGATAGCTAAAAAACAGGTGATTTTAATTAAAGCCCTACCCCTAACCTCAATGAGGTGGAAACCAATAGCTGATCAAAGCAGGTCAGGATTTAGAAGAAGAAAAAAGAGGGCGTTGCTTTCATTAGAAGTCAGATTTCACAATTGGTCTTTTCATGCACCTTTGACCCTGAACCATCACAAGCAATTTTTGTCCTAGAATTTATGCGTATTTTGAAGACAACTCTAGAAATTTATGAGGATATGTTGTTATATATGTTCTCTATCAAGTTGCTTGAAGACCTGACCCAAAGAGAGTTTTTAATAAAGATCACCCCTGATCGTATGGTGCATATTTATGTTATTTTCATGCGAATAGTGACACTTGAGGGACACCTGATTTTCTTTATATTCTTGTGGGACATTTCACATTTCTTGCTGCACTTGATATTTTTATTTTCTTTTGGTTTTTTTTTACTTTTTTCATGGGGATGAAGCTAAATTTGATTTGCAATATTATTTTTTCATTGTTATGTTTTCTATTTACTTTCTCTAATTTTATTTTGAAGTTGTGTTTATTCATAATATTATATGATTATAACTAATTTATTGATACTTATGTGTTAGATACTTCGACACTGAATTACATGGATACAAATAGAGAAATGTGCAGAAGGAGAGTTGCAGTTGCAGTGTGTTTGATGTACGAGTATTAAAACTCGTACATAGAGCACTCCCCTTGCATGTCATCCTAATATGTTAGTGAAAAATGGGTTTGGGAGTTGCTTGTGGGCCACCTAACAAGGTTTGACAATATGTTCTGAATGACACAAACATTATTCATTGATCTATTGGAGGAACTATGCATAAATCATGGACTTCATGGCTCCACCGGCCGAATTCATAAAAGGTGGTATCAATAACCCCCTACATATTATCATAAAATGAATCAGTGAGGGGAGGTACATAGCAATTTCAACACTCTTCCAAAGAAATTTGTATACATTTTTCAGTAGGGTTGAATGCACTTGTCAGTTTTCATCATGAGTCATAAAGCTAACTGATCCTACATTCGAACGGATCCCCATAGAGATTTTACATGATGTGCGATATATGTCATAGTTTCAAGTAATTTCTCATATTTATTGAATTTAATTTTCAAATGAATATATAGTAACCCTTGTCTATCTTTTTATAATTATTTTGAAGAAATTGATTGAATATATGTGGATGCATGTGTACTAAATATTGAGAAGATCGCATTCAACAGTCGTCGTGGGTCACCGATGCAGAATGTCTGACTGTATGCGACTTTAACATGTGTTTCACTTTTGTCATGACTGGTTGAGAGGGCAGTACACTTGACATTTGAACTTTTAAGTTTGTAACACATAATAGGAAATACAACTTCCCACATCCACCCATGAGTTCACTTGAGACTGAACCAGTCGTTTTTTCTTTACTTCAACACTAACTATTTTATTCACATCAGGTAAATATTTTTTTATCAATGCTAGCTATCCATTACAAAAAGGGTATTTGAAGCTCTATCGTGATATGAGATACCACATACCTGATTTTGAGAGAGCTAGCAATGTCACTCGATAGAGGAGATAAATGTTCAACAAAAGACAATCTTTCTTACGCAATGTCATTGAGAGGACATTTGGAGTTTGAAAAAAAAAATAACTATACTTCATGATATACCAACTTTTTCAGTTTCCCAAATAGGTGCAGATTGTGATTTCCACGGTGACTCTCCATAATTATATTCGACGACATGCTTCCCGTAACAACATTGATTCCTGTATGGCAGATGGGGATCATTTACATGTCTCTGCTAAGGCATATGAATTTTGTATTAGACAGTCTTTGTCACAGACTGGAACTCAATATGGGGAAAGAGTAAGCGAGATGACAGTATTGAGGGAACGAATTACAGAGATTAATTTGATGGAACATTAGTTTTATTTCTTTTTATTGTAATGGTTGTTGAGAACATTCATTTTTTTATGTATCTGTATTTTATACATGTGCATTTGATATTTATTGTATCAATTTTTATGCAAAAACAAATAATATGTACTTATTTTTGTTTTTGCATGTATTTTTCTCCCACGTGGATGACCGATGAGGCAGCCGTGGTAATATGTGTATTATAAATGTTGCATGTTTTTTTTTTTTAGTTTTGGAGGTCTATAATGAGATACGTTTGACCTTATAGGTTCTTCTTGATGGTCTTTATGTCGCTATTAGTTGGTATCACATATGAAATCGTGATGAAGACAATCAAGTTCCTCTCATTTTTCAGTGCTATGGTTTTTAGGTTCTTCTGGATGGGCTTTTTTGGTGATATGCATATGTGACACACACGAGCTCGGTATTACGTGGGTTAAAGGAAATAAAGAACCTTTTTTATAATGTTTGATGTTTTATTGTAGTGATAGATTCATTGGTATACTGAGTTCTCTAAAACATCACTGCTACATAAAACTTTAATTAAATACTTATGTCATTAATTTTTACTAGTGTTATATCTAATTTTCTCCAGTGACGGACAAAATTAGGGAGAGTCACCTTAGATGGTTTGTTCGCATTAAACATCGACCATCTGATGATCTGATTAGGAGAGTAGATGTTTTAGATTTGACTTATGTTAAGAAAGACAGAGGTAGACCTAGGAAGACTTGGGCTTATTGTATAAAAGAATATCTTAATTTATTGTAATTAAATGAAAATATGAAACTAATTAAGACGCAATGGAGAAAAAGGATTCATGTAGCTGATTCCACTTAGTGGGATTAAAGCTTTGTTTTTGTTGTTGTTGTTGTTATGTCTAACGATATCTGTTTTTATGCCTTAAGGAAAGATAAACTCGATGATTTATGTTACCTCCAGAGGATTCAATGCTACTACGAACTACAATATTCTATGCTTACTTTTGCGACAACCACATAGCTATGAGAGACATTTTTACAGGCATCTAAGGAGAAGAATAGAAAACTGTGATTTCTTTAAGAGGGTAGATTAGTTGGAGGATCCACCGCCAAGAGTGATCGGACATGTGGAGTTTCACTGGAGGACAGCTTTTCTCGTTACCTACACCAATGACATTATAAAAATAATATTTTCATATTATTGATTGTTATTTTAGTAGTCTTTTTTAAAATTTTGATAGTCGTGCTACCCATTGTTTAGTGAGATGTTTATTTCTAGTTTGTAATGTTTGAACTGGACATTTGCTTCAAGTATGAGATCGATTAAGTATGAACATTTACATATGTAAACAACATTACAGATACGTAGGCATAATAATCGTTTGTCAGAAACTGATTCATGACTATTCTTATTTTCAAATTGCAAAAAATAAACAAACATCCAACTTATTCACAAAAGCTTTCTACAACCCCTCCTAAAGAAATCACAATTTTCTATTAATTAATAATTAAAATGTGTTTTAAACAAGAATCTTCTAGCCAGACAAAAAACTTCGCAGCAACTCCACAATAAATTTAATTTTTTTGTTTTTTCCATCTATTAGTACCACCAAAAGTGAACAAGTAGTTCTCATCGGGAAATGCTCCAAGTACTACTGATCAGAAGCTAAAGCCTCTCCCCGGCTTGCTAACATTCTCCAAAGCACCATTTGCCCTTTATAAATGTCCTCTTCCCCGCTTATCCGCCATTCTCTTTATCCAAGCCCCCATTCTCTCCCCCTCTCTTTCCCTTTAACTTAACCAAGATGGAGCTCAACGTAAACGAGAAGCTCAGGTTGCCGAAGAAGGGAAGCAGAAAAGCTTCAGCAGCCACGAAAGTATCAAGGGAGAAAAGACCGAGCGGCGCAGCAGGGCGGTCATTTGCGCGGCGCTGCGCGAGACTAGTGAAGGAACAAAGGGCGAGATTCTATATCATGCGGCGCTGCGTCGTTATGCTCATTTGCTGGCGAGACTTGGCTTAATTGCTAGGTTTCGACCTCCCTCCCTCTCTGTCTCTCTGTCCAGTTTTGTTTCTTCTTTAAGCGAGGCGGTCTTCTCAGCTTGTACAGATGGCAGCAAACAGAACAAGAAGACGATGAAGAAATTAGCCATTTTGCTTTATTTCGTGTATTTAGCTTGCTATGTATAATAAAAAGCTGCGAGCTTTAGTTAGTAGCTAGTACTTTATTGTAGTAGGATCTGGGATCGAATGCTGGAGGATGCAGTGCATGACTGCTGCTCTGTAATCTATTCTTGGATTTGAGTGAGGGAAAGAAAATTAAATTAATTTTGATAAAAAATTGGTTTTTTTGTAGCATGTTAACTTTACTTTTAAGTTGGTTTTCCATATTGAATATTGGCTTGTTCTAGCTTTTGATGAGCAGTGGCATTGTTGGCGAAGTTAACTAATGGAAGAAAGCTTTGGGAAATTGGGAAGTACTGATCAGAGAGTGGGTCATGGAGGCTAGGCAAAGAAGGGAGAGCAGAGCTGGGCCATTGTTTCTTCCTCCCTTTCCCGGTTACGTCTTTTCCTGCTCGCTTTTGTAGTATTTTAAATATTCATCCTAAAGAGAAATCAATATATTGAATTGATCTAAATATTAGTGCTTCTTAGCAACATTTGGAGTTCAATTCCTGATAAAATAACTATCTTTATAAGTATTTCAATTAATGGGTGGTTCAGTGCTTTTATTGAATGGCCTGCTATGTTGACGTTTGTTTGGGTGAGATCCATCAGCTGAATTGTTAAGTGCATACCAAAAATCCGATTCTGTGGGCGAAAGCATATGCCAATTTATTCGGAAGAGACAATCACCACTAGAATAATTTGCTGAGAGGTTTATTGTATTAGTTGCGGAGCTGACCAGCGGATTTATCTAGCGGACTGCTCAGTTGTATTCATCCGTCAGACTTGTCTAGTCAAACTTGTGGAAGGGTCTGTTTGGAGCAATTGTAGCTTATTGAATAATCTGCTGATAAACTGATTAAAAATAATGTGCTGATAAATTATGTGAAGTGACTATTACAAAATTTTATTTTCTTGGAAAAAACAGACCGTAGCCAGAAAGTTGCAACCGCACCTATCTGTGTGAAAAAGCGTTTTTCGCGTTTTGAAAATGCATAAGTTTGCCAATAAGTAGTAAACGAGCTGAGCTTGAGCGAGCTCAGGCTTGGCTTGTGTTCGGCTCGTTCGAAATTGGCTCGGCTTGAAATCGGCTTGTGTTCGAAATGGCTCGTGAAACAGTGTGTTCGTGTTCGGCTCGAATAATATTTTATTGTTCGTGTTCGGCTCGTGTTCGGCTAGAAATTGGCTCGTTAGAATAAAAAAAATATTATAATAATTTTTTTTAAAATATATATATATTAATAATTTTATTGAAAAATTTTTCAAGAGCAAATTTCATACAAAAATTCAAGACATTTATTAACAAAAAAAATTGATAATAACAATTAACGAATTGAATACAAAATTTTACACAATAAGAATATCAATATTATTTATAAAAAATTTACAAAATAAGAATCAATTTATTACAAATTTTATCATTTACAAACTCAGCAAGAGTACAAAATTACAAATAAAATCTCAAATTTCATAATTACAAAATTTTATACAAAATTTTACACAATAAGAGCTGCACTAATATCTTTTTAGGAGCTTTTTTCAGGAGCTGCACCTGCACTAATAATTTGAGGCTGATGAGCTTTTTTCTGAATCTGTAACTGTAACTCCTGTAAGGGGGGAATATACCACTTAAGTGAGATTTGAGTAAACTGTAAAAAAAAAACATTTACATACATACCACCCAATTCACATGGCTGGCTATTCACATTTGATAAGGCTCTCATTACGCACCTCATGAGATTTAGACAGAATTAAATAAGAAAGAAGATAAAGGCTCCCATTTAGTTTCAATTAGACTACTTGTATATGATATGATAGTCATGCCATGCTTTGCAATGGTGATGCTTCAAATCAGCCTCTTTGGCCAAAACTTGTACCCTTTTGTTCAGAAACAGGTTAAGCCAACTTAAAGCCAAAAAAATTATGACCTCATTCAGGAAAAACACATGGTATTCTTCACAGAACCATCCATAAAAAATGAAAAACCACATTGTATTATTAAGTTTTCACAAAGTCGTCCATAAAAAAAAGAAAAAATTATGATCTAAAGGCTGGGGCTGTAAACACAGCACATACGACTAAACCTGTATGAATCGTCGCACAAATGCACAATAGCCGAAATAAATTTCATAACACTGTCTTATAACAGATCTCATAACTCATTCATAAAAAAATACATATATAAAAGCAATATGTGAGATCTCACTGCTAAAACCCTACAAAGCTAGGTTTCATTCGGAAAACCCAAATAAATCTAAAAGAAATTTAAGAAAATTTAAGATAAGAGGCGAACACGAGGATAGATAAGAAATATTAAAGAAAATATACTCGGAGAGGAGTCCTATGTAGCCAAACAAGCAACCGATGAGCCAAGCAAGAATATCGAGCAACCACGGAAGAGTACCGAGCAACCAAGCGGTCCAAGCCAAGAATACCGAGGAGAATAGAAGTAGATATTATCAGAAGAACACGGATGGCAAACCCTAAGCCGTCGCTGTTGACTTCATTTTTGATGAGGTCTTCTCTTCTTCTCTTTAGTACTTAGGATCTAGCCTTAGGCTTTTCCTTTGACTATCTTAGAGGACTAGAATTGGGACTCACCTTTTAGAAATTCAAACCACTTCTTAACTCCCTGCAAACTCCACAACCGACTATAGACCCCTAATCACCTAGAGGGTTGAAATCAAATGTGGAAGTTTAAAGGATGAGTTCCTATAGGACTCTCGGCGCCTAGGACCGCCCACAGGTGGCTTAGTCCGGTGAGGGGTCGACTTACACACACACTACACTTATACACTACACTTTCACACACTTCCTAAAACTACACCCATACCTAACTTGACCTCCCGACTCATGTAGGTGATTCGCATGGATGGTCGCTTAACCCCTAAGCCCTCAGGCAAGAGGGTTAGGAACAACATAGTGAATGCCTCAAATGAGTCCCTTCATGGCTTATATGGGCTTGATATGGCTTCATGGCTCAACCAAAATAACTTCTTTCCACTTACATCCACCCATCTTCAATTTCCCAAATTTTCGATTTTTGACCCCAGGACCCTACACCCGCTTACCTACCCAAAACCCTTGAAATTACCCAAATTTCTCAAAAATTTCCAAATTACCCAAAATTCTCCAAAATCAATCCCAAACATTTCCACATCACTTAAATTTATCATCCATACCCAAAAATACCAAAAATTCCAAGAAAACCTCCCAATACCCTCCAAATACCCAAAATACCCCTCTTGACCCAAAAATCCAAAAATTCAGAAAATTCCCAGAAAATTCCAGAAAATCCCAAATATTCCCAATTTTATTTTGTCAAACTACACCATGGGCCAATTTTGTCAATTTACCCTACTTTTGTCAAAACCCCAATTTGGCCCATTTTTAACCCAAAGTGAACCCAATGTTAAACCAAACCTACCCAATTGACCCCAATTTTGGTCCAATTCAATTCTAAACTTCAATGCAACATCCCCAATACCAATCTAGACCAAATCCAAGTCCAATTTGATTGACATTTGGATCCAATTTCACTTTTGGCCTTAAAGCCCGATTTTGACCCATGACCCAAACCTAACCCAAACTCACCCAATTCAACTCCAATTAACCCCAAACCTTTTCTAAATCTTCCTTAACATTCCCACAAACAAAACACTAA
Source organism: Papilionanthe hookeriana x Papilionanthe teres (assembly GCA_022702705.1). Taxonomy (NCBI): domain Eukaryota; kingdom Viridiplantae; phylum Streptophyta; class Magnoliopsida; order Asparagales; family Orchidaceae; genus Papilionanthe; species Papilionanthe hookeriana x Papilionanthe teres. The sequence continues at coordinate 25,704,538 of CM040421.1, forward strand.
CATGATTTGCCCAAAATTTAGACCCAAACCCCACTCAAATTCAACCCAAAGCTAAAAGGCCCATTTTTGACCTAAACCCAAACCTAACCCAAATGAGCCCAAACCCCAAAATCAAAGCCCAACCAAAGCCAAAACCTCTTTGAAACACTCCCATAAACATTTTTCAACATTGATTTTACATCAATTTCAACCCTAGCCCAACATTAGCCCAACTTGGCCCACTTGGACCCATATAGGCCCACTTACCAAATAAACCCAAATTCAAACCAATTCAACTCCAAATCACACCAAATTGACTCCAAGCCCTTCATAGAATATCCCTAAACCAATTATGACATTTATTTGACAAAGTTCTTCACAAAATCTTTACCCAAATGCCCATCCTAAAATCAAAAAGCCCATTTCCCTTAAACTTTCCTAAGAGCCCACTTCCTTCGAATTCAAAAGCCCAAAATCTACCCTAAAGCCCACATGACATCTCCATTTGCCATCCACTTAATTAAAGCCATTACCTAAGTCCTAAATTCACCATCAAATTATTCCAAATCAAGTTTCAAACAAATTTCCATCAAATTACCAAAAATTCCTAAAATCCATTTTCATGAAATTGACCAAACCTTTTCTCAAGCCAAAGGTGAGCCATGCAAGCCATGGACAAGCCACATGAAGCCATGGAAGGCTTGACATGTGATCAAGCCATTAATGGCAAAAGGAGGGCCCCTTTCCTAATCCTTCTTAAACCCTTTTTTACCTTAAGCATGTCGCACACTAAACCATGCTTAGCCACCTCATCATGGATGGAGACCACACCATTCTCTCTTGGGCGACCCAAGTGATCTTTTTCGGCCCAAGACCGGGCCTTGGGTGGTGAACCTAGCCCAAAACCATGGGTTGACTCATTTGAACCCAAAATGGTCTTCCCCCATTCCATTTCAATCCAAGCTCTTTACACATGGCAATTGCCGATCGCTTGCACCAAGTCCCGACCACGACCCACCCGACCTTGAGGGTGACCCATGCCCGGCCGGCCGGCCACCGGGCCGCCGGAAAACACCATGGCCGAGAGCTCGTATGTGAGCCCGACTTGGAATTCTCACTGCTGAGTCGCCCCATCCCCAGGTGGCCATTGGAGCCGTTCTTCTCTTGCCAGAAGCGGTCGATCCCGAGCCCTAACTCTCCCGGGAGGCCCTCCACCCTCTCCTATTTAAACACCACCCCTCTCGGCCATGAGAAGTGCTTGAAAAAAACCTTAAGGAAACTACGCCAAAATTGTTCCACACTCCTCCCCATACACGAGCACTTGATCCCAGGTGAGATCCCCCTGCCATTTCTTCTCCGCGAGCTCGATTTCGAGTTGAAATTCCACCCAAAACCAGGACACTTCTCCACGGTGGACCAATCCTCGAATTGATTGGTCCTACACCTTCACCGGACCGAGGGAAGGTGTCCACCGACGAAAGCCCCATCTCCAGGGCCACCCGGTTGCTCCAGCCTCCAAGCTTTGTGATCGGGCTTGGTCGAAATCACATCTAGACAATTCACTGGACCGGGAGACTTCATCCGGAGCTTCTTCGGGATCCGATCGAAGGTGCAACAAACCTCGGACCGAAGCCACACTTCTCCGAGCAAAGGTATGAGCTAATTCTTCATCCCGAGCTTACGGAGATTCCCCATTTCAAATGCTTTAATTTCGATGCATGATAACCACTATAGATGTGTTCGTCTCTTGAAGACGAATCCGTAGAGCATAAGAACATGAAAATCCATTGAGTATCGAGTGAGATCTTAGGGATTTAGTGTGGACGGCTCTCGGGTGAGGACGCTCGGGGACGATGAACGGATGCCGTCCATTCAATACACGCGCGGACGGACGACTCAGATGGCGTCGGACCAGGAGACGGTACAAGAACGGCGGGGCCGGAGTGCCGAGTCGGATGGCGGCGTCGAATGGGAGCGCGACGCGTGTGCGTTCGGAGATGCCGAGGATGAGTTGGCGCCGCGTGGATAAATAGAAAATTAGGGGTATTTTCTATTTATTTAATTCCCTAAACTTCAAAAATTCATAACTTTGTGTAGAAAAATCGGAAAAATAAAATAAAAATACCTCTTGCTCGGTGAACGAGAGGAGAATAATGTGGAAAAGAAATCATTTAATTTCATCAAGTATTTTATTTTTTATAATTTATTTACTCTCTGCATACTCTTAATTCTCCATGCATGTATACAATTCACCATGGCATGAGACCATAGGGCTTTTGAAACCTCTAAATTTGGGAACATTCCCTGAATTTTCCAAAGTCAGAGGCCATCCCTATGAAGAGTTATTGATTTTTCGAGTTCATGTTACTGTTTTGAGTATTTTAATTCCAATAAATAGCATGTTGTGAAATAAATTCTAGGAAAATTTGATGACGTTCCTTATGACCAGAGGACCCTAGGAAAAATAGGTTTTGAGTTATTTCATTTAAAACAACCCTAATTGGCTTAAACACCCAAAATGGGTCTCTAATTAATTAGAGTTAACCATACATCAAATTGACTTGAAATCAATTCTCCACTGACCTTTAAGATCAGAGGAACCCACCATAAAGATTTGAGGTCAATTGGACTTGGTTAGCCCCACTAATTGGGTTGATTAAGCCACTTAGTTATTTTAAACTTTAAAAATTCATAACTTTCAAAATACCTTTTAAAAATTCACCAAATTGATTTTGGAGCCTCTCTGATATTAGGGGAATCTAAGAAAATTAAAATTTCAATTTTCTAAAAAAGTTGATTTTTAATATTATTTTAATATTTTTAATAATTAAAAAATAATAAAAATCACAAAAATAATAAAATTCACCAAAATGTCACATTTTGAATTTTAATCACTTAGGAACAAACCCCATATTTTTCTTAGGTCTATTTAGTGAGATATTAAATTTTAAAGCTCTAAGGTAATTTTAAAATTAAAAAAAATGTATTTTCTAGCATTTTCACTAAAATAATTATAATAAATCATAGACAAATCAGTAAATTGCAAAATTTACTTCTCTGATTTCCTTGATATCAGAGAGATTTTTGAAAAATATAAAATTCATTTTTCAACATTTATTTTATTTTTAAATTAATTAACACTCCAAAACTTAAAATAATTATAATAAAAATAATATAATTCCAAAAATCACCAAAATTGGTCCAAGTGGTCCTCTGGTCATTAGAAATGTCCCCTAATTTTCTTAAGGACAGAAACTTTCCCTTGGTCATGTTATTAAATTTTCCTTGGAAATCTCTATTTTCTACCAAAAATAATTATATAAATAAATTAAATATAGAAAAATCACATTTTCTCCTCTCATGTCTTTATTGACATATGAGTGAAGTCACATAAAAATTTCAAGTTTATTTGAGTTCAATTTAGTGAGTTATGAAATTATTAAGCTTAAAGGGTAAAGTGATAATTAAAATTTTTAATCCTTAATTAAAACTTTAGGTTTAATAAAAAAAATTAACAAGTAAAATATTTGATCCTAATCTGATTTGGATGATTGAAATTTAAATAATTAAAGGGTAGAAACCCATTAAGCAATTTAAAATGATTAAACTTTAATTAAATAATTGATTAAATTTGGAAGAATAATAAAATTGGAATTATTAAAATAGGGATATTATTAGGAGGAGATTTATTCTTTAATTTAAAAATCCCTAAATTAATTATCTCTTTAATATTCAATTCTTAATTAAAATGATAACTCAAATTAAAAACATTAAAAGACTTAATCATTAAACTAAAATTAAATTATTAAACTCTTTTTAAAAAAATTTCAATTAAATTAAAAATAAAATTAAACTAAAAATTAAATTAAATTAAGTAAATTAAATTAAATTAAATTAAATTAAATTGAAATTTTAAAGTTGAATTAAATTAAAAATTAAATTAAAGATTAAATTAAATTAAATTAAATAAACAAATTAAATTAAATTAAATAACTTAAATTAAATTAAATTAAATTAAATTAAATTAAATCAAATTAAATTAAAACTAAATCAAATCAAATTAATTTAATGTAACATCAAATCAAACTAAAATGAATTAAATTAAATTAAAACTCAATTAAATTAAATTAAATTAAATTAAATTGAATTAAATAACATCACCTAAAAACGAAAGAAATTAAATATAAAAGCGATTTGAACATTATTCCAAATTTAAACCCATTAACTTAAATCGAATCATTTGAATACCAATTTACCCTCGAAAGCTTCGGTTATTATAACTCCTAAACGAACATTAAATGAAATGTTACCTCACCTATAGGATATTCAAATGTCACAGTTCATTTGAGTAAGATAACAACAAAACTTGAATTCTCGGACGATTAATTCATTTGTATAATTAAACCCATTTGGACTTAAAACAATCACTAGAAATATTGAAAAGATGTTTAAGATTATTCTTAAGCACTTTCTCGATATGATAGGACATTTATAAGAACAATTGGACTTAATTGTTCTTTGATGAAGAAAATCGTCCTTAAACCAAAACACAAAGAACCTAGACGTCATAGGAGATGACTAAGCTATAGGATTAGGAATTTGGTAGAAAACCATAACCCTTCCCTTAGCTTTATCTAGGAACTTGCTTAAATATTCTAATTGTGTTTTAAGTGCGGCTTGGGATGACGGGAAGACCCTCAGGGTACGCTTTTATTTTATTGCAATCTACTTTCTTGCAATTTACCTTCTTGCAATTTATTTAAGCTGCATTGCACTTACTTTTCTTGCATGATAAACAATCATTGCATGAAAACCCACACCTTTAGGATAGACCCTAAAGCCGAAACCAAAACTAAGTTAAAATTCATTGCAAGATAAAATTCACCGCCACAACATTTCAAAATATAAAACAACTCGAAATTTAATCACGAAACAGAACACAAAACTACAATTACAATTAAATTAAAACGTCCTGTTGGATGATCGGGAATACCTCGGATGATGTAACCTACGTGTTGCTAACGGGATTTCCACGTGTCTAAATGAAAGTGTGGAACTCATTCGAGTTGAGTTTAGCAAATTCATCCGGACTAAGTGAATCAGATAAAAATAATGATGCGGAAGGATGGAACCGTGGGATCTTAACTCGGTGTCGTTATAATCAACTTTAAGATTTGTTTTAATTAAAATATTGAAAACACACGGAAATTAAGATTTTCTCTAAACCAAAACACTTTTCTCACCCTCGATTTATGATTTCTAAAACTAAACCTCTGCAACAACAAGGAGCTCGGAGCATGGTGGGCGGCACGGTCATCATCATCGCAAAACCCGAGTCTACTTCACAGAAACTTTCCTAGAATTAAATAACAAAGCCATAGGACTTCGAGGTAGTTTGCTCAGTGCAACATAAATCCTCAACTCTTCGTTAGGCATTTGCATTGCAAATTAAGCCCTAACCGGTCTTAGGATTCCGAGGGTAGTCGTCGACACGACATAAACCCTCACATCTTCGAGGCTTATTTGTATGATTCCGTCATATAAATATAAGCCCTAATTAATTAAAATTGGCAAGATTAAAACATTAAATAAATATTAGGAATTCCCTAAATTCAAGCCAAACAATAGGATAGTCGGGAAATTACCGAAGTTCGCTTCGAGTCCGTAATTTCTCCTACCATTCTTCCTTTGAATTCCCAAAACAAAATATTCCAAATTTGATCCATTCCCCATTGAAATTCCAAAATTCAATCCCTTAAAAACTTAAACCTTGAAATTCTTGAGAGCAGAATTATTGATTATTATCGAGAGTTTTCTTAGGTGATTCCCGTCACTTAAGATGTAATTAACTATAGGGCTTGCCTTTATAGGAACTTTAAAGAACCGGGTAATATAAACCCCGTTTAATGCTTTCATATTAAGCGAGGAATTTGTCGGCTTATAAAATTGGTTCGCAGACCAAACGGATGTCACAAATCTTCTAGTTTATTTAATCGAGCCCCATCGTCAGCTGGTGTGTCTATCCTTAGGGATAGATACACAGTTTGTGGTGCGGTGCTCGTTTATGTAAACTATTTGGGATGTGAGATCGGTTTAATCTCATATCTTAAAACCTTCAAATTTAGAATTATTTTCAAAATCAAATATTATTTTTTCAAATTATTTATTTAAATTAAATTAAAATTCGCCGACAATTTCTGTAGGCGACCCCTCTTCAAAACACAACACACAACCTGAAAATAGTGGCGACAGTCGCAACCAAGAAGAGTAGAAGACGAAGAGGAAGAGGAAAGGGAAAGGCAGCCGAAACCGAAACCGAGGGCGAGAAGCTTCAAGACTCGAGAGGCGGCCGAATGGGTATTGGGTTGGGGAGGCGGCCGAATAGATATTAGGGTTTAATATTAGATATATTATATTATATAAGTTATATTATATTATTATTTAGAAATATATAATATTTAATAAGTAATATTAATATATTTTTATAACAAATCTACTATATATTATATTATGATTCAATTTATAAAATATACTAATTTATTTATAAAAAAATATAATTAATTATAACTTATAATATTTAATTTTATGAATATTTATTATTTATTAATTTATTTATTTATTATTTTCGAGCCAATTCGAGCCGAACACGAGCGAACAAACAGTTGTTCGTGTTCGGCTCGTTTACATTTCGAGCTTAAAAATTTGTTCGTGTTCGGCTCGTTAGGCTTAACGAACGAGCCGAACACAAGCTGCTTAACGAGCCGAACACGAGCTGCTCGCGAACAACGAGCCAAATTGACGCACCCTAGCTGCCAAAATGCAGTTTACCCAAACAGGTCAGGTGCGTTTTCAACTCGCCACCGCACTAAATAAGCTGCCCCAAATGGACCCTAAATACTTATCCTCGGAACTGACAGAAAGCAAAAAAAGTTAAGACTGATTTCAATGATTGACATAAGTTTACGAGTTGACTTTTTTACGTGCTTGTTGATGATTAAAATTATTTTTAATTTTATTAATAAAATATGGCAAATATGATGGTTGATTTACCTTAGAATTTGCTTGACTTAGTATTGAGAAAGTGTAAGTGATGCCGGTCATTAGTATTACTAATTGGGTCGCCCATTCATTAAATATTTTTCCACAGGCTAAATTCCAAATTCTTTCAAGTTCCAATGATAGTTAAATGTAAATTTGTCATATATCCGTATTAATGATGAGTTATTTGGATAATTAATTGCTTTTACTAATCTTTGTTGTCAAGCAATTGTAATATTGTAGACATCCTCAATGACATTCATTTAGTTTAATGTTCAAGCCATTATAAAGGTAGAGCACTAGCTAATAAATACTAGAAAAAAGCTTTACTTAAGCTTACTTTATGATAAGATGTAGAAGAGTTATTAAATAGATGCATCTATTGCTAGAGTGTTTCTTTCTAATATAACTTCAATAGTACCATAAACATTTACTTGTCCCTCATCCTTGTTCATGGTCTATAAATTAGATTTTCTAGCCACTTGTTACAAGCGAATGGCTAGTAAATGGCTAGTAAACCTTTATAATTATTACTCGCCGTGGTATTTATTACTAGGTCCACAACTTGATCCTTTATCAACCATTTAATATGTCTTGCATCCTATGATAGCCTCTTGTCATTTTAGAAGCTAGAAAATCAACATCATTAGGCCTATTGATCATCTTTTTCAAAAAGGGATTTAGGCTCATACATGGGGGTGTTTACAACTTCCTTGAGTAGATAACGATAATCCAATTGAAAGATTAAAAAGCTAGTCATATCTTATATTTCTTTAAAGAATTTGTCATTTGTCAATTCAATGTGTGGTACCAAGTTATATTTGAAAATAGACAAGCTTTTAGAAGCACAAAAATTAATAAAATTTTCATTACCATAAGAATGATTATTATTATTCAACAATTTGTACTATCCCAACAGGAACTAATAATTTAGATAAAAACAAAAGGAGCAACAACATAAAGATATGGTGGAGATGATTTGGATAAGTAATTGCTTGTACTAAACTTTGTGCATTAGATTATCGAGATAACGAGATACTACTTATATAGGTGCATCTTTCTTCACTATTGGTCGCCGTTAGATTTAAAATCATTGAAGAAAATACCTATGAGAATATAAAGTTATTGAACTATTTAGAGTTCACAAGATGCAAATCAATGATAGGCTAGTGCAATCAAATGCATTCAAAGTTGGAGACTTGGCTCTAGTCTAGCTTGGACCTAACGTAGTACAACTCAAAATTATGGGTAAATTTTAACCTACCCACTAAGGCACTTTTGGGTGGAAAATACATATAGAGGTGATCTTATCAATTTATTAAGTGATGATCAACTTATCCAACCTATAAATGATATATATTTAATGAAATAGCAATATGTGAGTGTGTGTGTGTGCGCGCGCATGCCGCGTACTTGGTCTGGTGAGGCGGAACTTCTGTAAGACCCCGAAGGTCAGGGATTCGAATCCCATTCGTGGCGCGGGGGGGATTCGGTCTGTTTAGACACATTACGCGGGCTCTCATCATGGGGCCTAGCACATGGGTAACCGATATTTAGGCCTCTACCAAATATCGATTTCCTTTATATATATATTTGTTGAATAAGTGAGAAAAAAAAACCTTTTCTTACAACATTTTTATACATTTCTTCTTCAAACCTTTAACGAGAAAAAATAATGAGTTGTGATCATTTTAAGTTGATTTTGTGCTAAAATTAGACTTTGTTGAGCTTAAATAATAAACAACCATACTAAAAACTCTATAAATAAACAATTTTACTAATAATAAACTTGTTTAGATGGCATAAGTCACATGTTATTGTGAATAAAATTTCAAAATAGTTATTAGAAAATACAACAATTGACTTCCAAAGCTTAGTTACAGATGTCAAAAAATTGGCCTAACACATCAACTCAACTAAAACACGGCAACTCGAAAAATCCAAGAGCAGGTTGACCTTATTAGATTTTAGGTCGAATTCAGGTACAAAAACTAATGTTGGCCCATCAACTCAAAATTGGCTCAAAACTGATCCTTCAACCCAAAATTGGCTCAGATCTAATATTTACGTTAAGTCTGAGTCAATCAATTTTTGGTCGGATTTGAGTCAAATAATTTCGTGTGCGACCCAAACTCGACCAACATACCCACTTTCACTTCCTAGCTTAGTAAATAAATATTAGATTCAAATATCTTATATATATAGAGATTTTTTTGCATCACAAAACGATAAGTTTGACAAAACTAATAGCACTATCTTAAATCAACAAGTTGGCCAAAAGGGCTTTATCTCAAATTAAAAATAAAAATAATAATAAAAATATATCAAACAAAAAGCATCACAATCAAAAGAAAAACTTAGAACACTGTAACTTTTGTTCTCTACTATCTATATATATGTATCACTTTATCTTTTATAATTAATAATAGGGAAATTTACATATCAAACACACAATTCTTTTCTATTTACATATCTCACATCCAACCTTTCATATTCATATATATAGCACTTTGATATTTTAAGCCTATATATGAAAAGGCTTATTAAAACAAGAGGCAACTCTCTAAGCATGTTATAATGAGGAAAGCTTAAAATAAACCATAGTCTTTACAGCTGATAGATCTCAACTAAATGGTATTTGGGGAGAATAGACAACAGACATATTACAGAATTCTGGGCAGGGCAGCCCAATCCCCACTGATTACTTCTATATTCTCCCCTGAAACAAAGCGCAAACAAAATCTACACTTTTAGAGTAATAAAGTTATGCAAATTTAATATTGCAATCAAGTTGGATAGCTATCTTGCTTTGAGGGGAAAGAAATTGTCAAATAACATTCAGTACAGAAGGCTATTTTGATCAGGTCAACAGGGTAGAGAAACTGTAAAATGAGACCTAGTAAAATTTTAAGAAATAGATAGTTGTGAGAGTCCGTCACGATGGTTCGGTTTTTAAATTGGTCAAATAGATTGCAACCAAAAACTAAAATCGAAAAAATCATACAAGTCAAAATTTTGATCAAGCCAAACCAAAATTTAACTCGGTTTAAGCTGTTCGTTATTAAACAACTTAAATTTAGTTGTTAGTTAAGTTTGTGTTTGCCTACAAACAAATATAAGAATATATATATTATATGTATAATATCAATTTAGATGAATTCTCCTTTTAATTTGCAATTTTTTTTTTATTTTTTTGGTTTGCTCGGTTAAATGAAAATTGAAACCGAACCAATAACCAAAAACTAAATATTAAGGCTCTAAAAACTAAAAACAGAAATGCATATTCGAAACCAAAGTTGTTTTTGGCTTGGTTTAGTTTTTGGTTTGAACAAATGAAGCACATCCCTAGAAATAAGAGATGAAAAGAGGAAATACAAGTTTAAAATAAAAGAAAAGAAACTAAAAAATAGATTACAAGATGAATTAAGTTTGAATAAAGAGAGCATCAAATGCAAGAATCTCTAATTAGTGCTAGGTCTGAAGATGAGTTAATATACATAATCTTAGGCACTTGCAAAAGGCCATTTCAATGAGTAGATATGAATTGAATAATTGCAAGTCCCCTTCAATCGCAATGTATAATAGAAAATCCAACAAATAAAACAAACTATTCACAAATGACCATAGTACCACTTATAGCATTTAAAATAATAACAACTAAAGACTACAGATAAATAAACAAACAACAACAAGTCTTTTATACCACTAAGTGGGGTCAGCTATATGAATCTCTTTTCTCCATTGTGTCCTATTAAGCATCATATTTTCATTGAATTCTAATAAATTAACATCATTTTTTAATACAATATGCCCAAGTCTTTTTTAGTCCGCTTCAACATTTCTTAACATAAGTCGAATCTAAAACATCTACTCCATAACCGGATCATTAGATAATCGACATTCAATGTATCGAACCATCTAAGACAACTCTCTCTAATCTTATATGTCGCTTGAGCTACAACAACACTCTCACAAATATATTCGTTTCACATGTTATCTCTAAGTGCAAAATTACTCATCCACCTAAGCATTCTCATCTCAACAACACTAAGGGGTTGTTTGGGGCACTTGCAGTTTATTATAAAGTAGTGTGAAGCTGCTGAAGAATAACTTGATATTCAAAAGCTGTGGTAGTTATTTTTTTTTTTTTTTTATTTTGTGAAAAAATCAGACCGTAGTTATGTAGTTGTTATCGCATCTAACCAGGACTTGGGGGAAAACACAGATTTCAATGACAACATTTTGAAAAAATTGTCAAAACGCAGCTTACCTAAAACAGACAAAACTGCGGTGCGATGCTGCATCGCCACTGCACCGCCGCCCCAAACAGGCTTTTAGTTGTATGCTTCTCTTGTATAGGCCAACATTCCGCGTCATAAAGCATTGCAGGTCTCACCGTCATCTTATAAAATTTTCCTGCAAGACTAAGCGGAACTTTTCTAGTACATTATAGGCTTGATGCATTGCTCCACTTCAACCATCCAATTTGAATTCTACTAATAACATCTCCATCAATATTACCATCACTTTGAACAATAAACTGAGATATCTAAAATGTTCACTCCTTTTAATGATTTGATCACCCATTGGTGCAATAGTGCCACTAGATCTACTACAACTAAAATTTGATTCAAAATATTCAGTTTTAGATCTACTCAAATGAAAGCCTTTAGTTTCTAAAATAGACATTCATAATTCAAGTTTTTCTTGTTCTCCTCCAGTCTTATCCACAAGAAGGACATCAACAACAAAAAACATACAACAAGGTAAATCCTCCGGTAAATGGCCAGTAAGAGCTTCCATAACTAAAGCAAAGAGATTCTAGCTTAAATCTGATCCCAGATACAATCCAACTGAAATAAGAAAATGCTTGGTCAATCCTCGATTCATTCAAACACAAGTAACAACTCTAGTATACATATCTTTAATGACTTGAATATAAATCATACCAGCACCTTCCTTTTCTAGAACTCTCCAAAGAACTTTTCTTGGAACCATATTTTAAATTTTTTCTAAATCAATAAAAATCATACGTAGATCTTTGGTCCTTTCTCTGATCAAACTTCTCATAAATGTATAGCTTTTTATAGTAGACCTCCCGGTATAAATCCAAACTGATTATGAAAAATTTTTATATCATGTCTTAACCATTGTTCAATTACTCTCCCATACTTTTAATTTATGATACCTTAACTTAATTCCTCTATAATTTGCACACTTTTGTGCATCCCAATTATTATTAAAAAATGAGGATCAAAATAATCTTCATTTACTCCCCATGCATCCTTTTAGATTTTAAAATAATATTAAAAAATTTAGTAAACCAAGAAATTCTCAAATCTCCTAAATAATTTCAGACTCTTGAACTACCACAGGTCCTACTGATTTTTCACCCTTTATTTTCTTCAAAGCCTTACCAACTTCTTTTTCACTAATGATAAGGTAAAAAATAAAAAGTATTATTATTATTATTATTAATATTAAGATTACTAAAATCGACCGTATTTCCAAAAACTTCATTAAAAAGTTTATCAAAATATCTCATCCGCCTATGTTGAATATCTTCCTATAAAAAAATTACATTTTGCTTTTCATCTTTCATCCACTTTATTAAGAAGATAAATTCACAATGACAACGACATCAAAATGCATAATATGAACACACAGTTCATGATTATCCTCCAATAAAGAAAGAGTGAGGAAATTCAACAAATAAAACAAACTAAACTCACGCTTGAACATACTGATCATAACAATTAAAATAATAGCTAAAGATTATAGACAAACTAAGAAAATAAATATACAATCATATCGACATCAAATGCGTAAATTGAACCCACATGATTATCAAAAACTTCAATTACAACAATTCTAATGCAAAAAAGATGCGCTTACATGAAGGAAATCAACCTATCTAATTGATCAATCTTATAAGAAAATTTCAAAACATAAATCATGCTCCAAAAGCTTTTTTCTAAACTAGAGAGAGACATACATACATACATACATACATACATACATACACACACACACACACATATATATATATATATATATATATCTGAAATGCAAAAAAAAAAATCAGGAAAGAAATGAGAGTATTGAGCAAAACTCCATTCTTTTAAAGATAAAACGTTCTGCAAAAATTAATCTTGCAGATGCAAATTAATCAAAGAAATCATAAATTTTATATCGTAGCAAGCAATCATTACTTTTACATCAGCAGTAAGAAAAAATAAACACTGTTTTTCAATTCCATAAAAAAATAGTAACGCAAAAAGAGCCAGCTTTAAAACATTAAAAAAGTTAACCTAACATATAACAAAAGTTATAACGTAACAATTCATACGCCATAAAGAGCGGTGAGACTCAGCTGAATCTCAATAACATCCCACCATAAACTCCAATTCAGTAATTAACACAGAATAAAAATGAAACTAAAGCTTGAATTTTTCATTAAAATAGTGATCTAGAGATGGCACATCTCAGCAGATTGTATAACACAGAGAAGCATAACTGATTTTAAAGCTTCTGTTCAAGAACAGTATCACATATAAACAGCAAAGCCACAATACAAGAATAAATTTTCAAAATGAACAAACCATAGAAAGAACTCAAAGAAAAGAGATAAGTATGAAACAATAATCGCACACGAATTCATGTACTTACTGTCTCAAAAACGAATTAAACTATACCTGTCCCCGAACAAAAATTTAACGAATTTATTCCTTGATCACAGCAGAATTGAAGTCTGGGGAGCGATTCACTTTGCTTGACTAATTGATAAGAACAATAGAATGTCCGACACGCTTCAATTTTGAATTTCATTGCGCAAAAATGGCTGATAAAAAAGCAGTTTTTATTTAGGTTGCATTCCTTCTTCACCACCTAACCATCTCATTTCTACCTCCATCTTCATACGACCAACCATTGAGCCTGTGCGAACGACTAGGAGTAGAATCTCTCCAGCTTCTTCGAGAAGAATGTGAGGCAGAAGATAGTCTGAACCTTGAAGACGAAACAGAGGAAGAAGACGAACCAACGCATCCAAGTATCGAGAAGAAGTCCCGAATTATCCTGCCAAGCCCTCTGCTTTGCCTTGAACGGCTCCCTCTTGAAGACCATGATGTCCGCCCTGGAGCTCCGCCGGAACTGAAACTGCCATCCATCTCTGTATAAACCATAGGAAGCTCCCTCTCCCCAGCTTGCCGTCCACCAGAAAATCTGCCCACAGCAAACCCACCACCAGGAAGTCTCCAAATGGTAAGACCAACCGAGTTATCTTCCGTGCCCATCGAAGCCTGCCCCGTAACCTCTCCAACTCCCCTTCCCGCGTCAGTGGGCAATTCGTGCCGGCAAACAGGGCACGAATTTCTTAAAGAAAGCCATGGCAAAATGCAATCTCGATGAAAGATATGTTTGCAGGGCATCTCCTGAGCTTCAGCACCATTTTCAAACGCCTCTTTGCAAACAGCGCAGTAAGAGTCCCCTGAAATATGGGTAGGAGTGATAGTAATTGTTGGCAACGATTCAACCGCCGCCTTGGATGCCGGATTGTTCTCGTGGCTCCTCACTCCGCCCGCAACGCCGCTCTCGATCTGCGTTAGTTGTTCAAGAAGCCGATCGAATCCGGACCCCATAAGGAAATCCGACATGCTTTGAGGCAAGGGGCGGAGCCCTGAGCCGGCACCATCATCGTAATAGAGCTCAAAGCTGCTACTCCCGCTGGGCCGCGTGACCTCAGAAGAGGAGCCGCGAAAGACAATGACAGGGTTGAACGAGGAGCGGTTACCAACCGATGCACGGCGGCTGCGGCGGAGAACCGCATCCAAGCGGCGAGCGTTGGGAAACGGCGGTTCGCCGGAGGATATCGGCCGCCGGCGAATATTTCCTGCCGGAACAGGGGGGTTGCGGACCTCCTCGAGAAAGCCGCCGTTGCAATCGGGGCAGACGATGCCGTCGCCAGGCCGAACCCTAACAAAACGGCTGCAGCTGTAGCACCAATACGACGTGGAAGTCACCGTCGACGCCAGAGAAGAAGAGGACATTGAAGACGGACGGGTGTGGATGATAGTGGGGGAGCTGGAGAGGAAGAAAGAGAGAGGAGATCCCTAGATCTGGTAAGAACGGAGAAAACCCAAAGACAAAAAAATTGAATTTTGGAGGAGGAGAAGAGAGGGACGAAATAGGTAATAAAAGAATCTCTGCCAGAAAATACGCCAAATTAATTCAATGCCGAGCCTAATAAGTGCGCAATAAAATATTGAAACATGAAAAGCGTCAGGTTACATGCGCTACTATTTTCGTATTTTCTTTTATATATATATATATATATATATATATATATATGATTTTTTTTATATTATAAAAAACTACAGTAGAAATTACAAATTATCAGGTTATCGTCACCAATATCAATCTGCCATCACTAGACCACCGTCGCCATTGTGCAGCACCTTTGATCTAATTGGGTCACCATTATCGTGTCGGACCATCATCGTCAGGACGCCACCAGACTACCATTGCCGGAGAGACATCGAGTCAGCACCGCCACCACCACTACCAATCGACCACAATAACGTTGTTGACACTGCTACCACGACCACCATTGCTTGACGACTGTCACAGTTGTAGTTAGATCACCTATGATGGGCTGATGTCATTTGACATAGTTAGACCTCCATTGTTAGATCTTTATCCTATTGCTAGCACTGTTGTTGTCTAGCAATCACTATCATCGGTGACAATGAATCCTATTATCCACCACACACTCTATGATGGGCTGATGTCATTTAATATTGTTAGACCTCCATTGTTAGGAATTATAATAGGAAATAATTTATTCCTGCAATAAATTATTTCATATTATAATTCCTAACATTTTTTTTTAATGCGGAATACTTGATGATTTCATTAATATGAACGGGGGTATAAATAACCCTTACAAGAATCCTATAATAAAAAAAATAATAAGAGGAAATGATATATTTTCGTAATTACAAATATTATATGAAAATTAGCACTTATTATCACCCTTTAATACTCGAATCCATATTTTTGTGTTGTGTTGTTAAGACAGTTAACATATCACTATACCGCGGTGAATTTACAACGCTAAATTTTGTTAAATTGCTGTTAAGATTAAATGATTTTCTATTAAAATATATAAATTAAAACCAAATTAACAGCCCTAATAAAAAAAATTAGTGACAATTAAGAACCAGTCGGTTTAATAAAAAAACTGATTTGATTTTAATATTTTATTTATTTTAACTTTATTGAATCCTTTTTTTTTTATTATTACAAGGATAAAATTATTTATTTATTTATTTTATTTAATTATTCATTATTTGACATTTCCTAGTCTGGACACAATTGCTATTAGATATCCGGCTGTATTACACTATCCAGTCGTTCGGTCATTGGTCCAAACAATAGAAAGCGTAACGGGCAGCTCGCCGTCTATCTGCGAAAAATACAAAAAACAATATAATCCAAATCTTTTTACATAATTAAAAAAAAAAAAAATCAACTTAAAATATTTTAAACGGACTTTTACTGTATAACATCCAAAACATTATTATCTACATATTTCATTAAAGCTTAAAAGCTCCTTAAAATTCACAGCTTTTGTTTGTCTGTTGAATTCTTAGGGTATGTTTGAGGCAACTGCAGCTTATTGAATAACTTTCTGATAAGCTGATTAAAAATAATCTGCTAATAATGTATGTGCGGTGGCTATATAAGACAGTCTCATTTGTTATGGAGATCGCAGTTGTTGATGTGTTGGAGCTATGTAGTGGCAGCGAGCAGTGAGCGAGTCACCATCTTCCCATTCCCGACATACATCTCTGAGACTAAGATTGAATGCACAATAGAGTAGAGCTCGACCAGACCTGAAAAAGAGCTCGACTAAAGCTTGTCTGTAAAATCTTCTCAAAACCTGCAAAAATACAACCATGAATTTAGAACTTGAACTCAATTCCAAATGGGATTTTGTGAGAGGAGAAGGAAGGGAGAACGTAAGGTGTGGGAGTGTGCCCGCGTACGACAGGCAATGACAACGTTAACGGAGGTGTTTTTTTTTGTTGTAAATTTAAAAATTGGGGTGTGAAATATGTAAATAATGGTATTTTGATTGCTATGTATGTAAGAACACTATTGATGCGTGCAAGAAAATACGTGGAACGAGAATTCAACACACACTTAGATAAAAGAGAATAATCAGTAGAGATATCAGAAGTTTTTATGTGGAAAACCCAAAAAGGGAAAAAACTGTGGGGCCTGGCACAACTGAAGAAATCTACTATAAACTGGATATTACATGTACAGTCCCTCGTTGCAGAGGTAGGAAAGGGTTGAATACTCTTAAGAATTACAATGTCGTACGAATGAACTTATTGTAAGAAGTGGGTGTCAGCCAATGATGTTGGGTGGCAACGAGCGAGAGATGATCGGCTGTAGTTAGCGGCGATTGGCTATGGTCAACGTCAGTCGACAGTGGTTGATGGCGGCAGAAGTGATGCTGGGAGGGGTGAATCTCTATTTATAAAATTGTAAGAGCAATTAATGTAAGATATGAATCACTTTGATTGGACTGTCCAGAGAATATTCTTTGATTTATAACGTTTGATGGACATTTGGGTGCCTTAACGATGTTAGAATTGGAGAATCTTGAGTTCGTTGAATTCTTCTTGTTCGATTTGACTATAAGCTCGTCGATTCAACATATATTTGACTTTTTAAATATGTTCGAAAAGCTTTTGAAAGTGATTTAATAACTTGATTTAACTGTATTAGATAGATTTTAGTATAATTGGTCCGTCTCATCGAGCTGGTCAGTTTGACTATATGTTTGCTGAAATCAGAGCTCTCGATGGCTCTTACTTGAAGTTTGAATGTTTCTTGCTCAAAAGATTTAATTGAGATCTGTGTCATGTCTCAAGATTTGTGTTGGATGATGAAAATTTGTTGGAGAATTATCACCCATAAAATCTTTTCAGTTTTATTAAAGAAATATAATATAAAGTTGGAGTGAAATTTTATTTTTTATAAAATTAGCATTGTTGAATCTGAATTTGCCTCATGAATCACGCCCAAAGAATAGAGCATAGAACACGAGGGATGGAGGGAAGGAGAGAAAGAGAGTGCACTTGAAGAAAATTGTGTAACATTTAATTTATGAAATGATCTCCTATTTATAGACAAAAGGGGTACAATATATGAAGCTAAATTTATGCCACTACTTAAGTAGGGACTATGCATGTTATTCAAGATATTCACCCTTGTTTGCCCAGAGCGTTGCTGCACTATGAATCACCCGGCTGGACTTGGTAGGACTTTGGCGATCCTTAATTGCTGACCAGCTGGATTTGATGGAGTCATTAGTCGAATATATTCATAAACGCTGTCAGTCAACTCGAAGGCTGCATTCGGCATGACTGGTATGATCAGCTACCTTTTGACGATGGATAGGCATAGCTTAGTTATCGACCCTCGATCTTCACTAATGAGCTTCTATTGACACGGGGAAGTTAGGCTGGTAGGCATAAATCACTATAATCTGGCTTGTAGTCTTCTTGAACGAGAGGATCCTGATGGGATGGCTGAGACCTATTATATTCTCTTGATAGTATTAGAGGAGACGATTGAATGATCCCGATATGATAGAGTCATGTGGATCAACTTCTTATTCGGATTGACTTTACCATGGTGGCAGGCTTGAATAACTCTTCACCCATCGTCTAAATGAGCCTCTTAGATTTATAACACTTCGATTGCTCTTATGATTTAGGCATTCTTGAGTTTGCAATATTCGATTGAATATCTGGTTTGCAGATCCAGCTTTCGGTGGGACTTCTTAATATTAACATTTTTTTCTCTCGGGCTATCAGATCTTCTCGAGATTTGTGCTGACATAATTTCAGCGAGCATGCATACTCCTACATTTACTTTTTAAATTCTCATTTAAATATCAAATTTCACAATAAAATTATAGTCATATATTTTTTATTTGCAAAAATTTTTATGATTTAATCTTTATATATATATATATATATATATATATATATATATATATATATATATATATATATATATATGATACGCCACCAACAAATTTTCATCATCCAACACGAATCTCGGCGCAGTTCTTTGATCAAGAAACGTTCAAATTTTGATAAAAAGTCATCCAGAGCTCCGATTTCAGAAACTTACAGTCAAACTAACTAGTTCGATGAGAAAGATCTAATGATATAAAGATTAGCCCAATCCGAGTCAAATCAATCCCGGATCAAGTCATCAAACCACTTTTAGAAAATTTTTCGACACATTAGAAGGTCAAATGGATGCCGACACTAGTAAGCCCATACTCAAATCGAGCATCTCTACAAGACGAATCCAACAAGCCCAAGATCACTCAATTCCGACATCGTTAAGGTTATCAAATGCCCCTTAAACGCCATTTGATCGAGGGGAGCCCTATGAACTGTCCGATCAAAAGGATCGCATTAATTACCCCAAGAATCCTATAAATGGACCCCAACTCTCACATGAGGGGGGTGCGGGTGCGGGGGCCGGGGGGGGGAAGAGAGAGAGTCTGAAGTCTTGAGGAGAAAAAATATATCTGCATCATCGTTTATCTCATATCTAACACCTATTTTGCTTTTTTCACATTTATACCCAAATCCTCCATATTTTTTTAAAGTACTACTGTTTTTTAAAAATTAAAATATAACTTTTAAAGTATAGGCAATGTGACATATATGTCAAAAAATAAAGTTTAGCAGTGAGACATGCAACTACAATAGAATTGAGTGGTATCTATGTAAACTTTCTTAAAGTTTTTTATTTGTGTACATGACATTCAAATTGTTAATTTCACAGTAAAAATAATATCATTTATAAAATTTTAAAATTCACTATATTTTATTTATTGTTATGCATAAATTTATGGCATCAAAACTTTACCTGTGTAAATATTATATATTTTTTTGGGTAGGTATGTAAATTATGTTTTTCTTAATAACTGTTTTTTTTAGGTGGATGGTGAGAAGAACCTAAAGAAAAAATACGTGCTATTCAAACTCATAATCTCACAGTGAAGAAAAATTATTGCATCAAGAGTTTTACATTAGAACTCTAATAAGAGTCTGCCACGTGTACTGACAGACCCACCCATATATTAAATTGAAGACTTGTCTGAATACATAATAGCTCTTGATTAGACTCCTGATGGAAAATACAATAATTTATGTTTTTCTTAATAACTGTTTTTTTTTAGGTGGAGGGTGAGACGAGCCTAAAGAAAAATATGTGTTATTCAAATTCATAATCTCACAGTGAAGAAAAATTATTGCATCAGAGCTTGATGCGGTTTGCGATGAAGCTTTAATAAGAAGTCTTTCACGTGTACTTGATGAGCTACGCCATATATTAAATTAAAAATTTATCTAAATATATAGTAAATCTTAATTAGACTCCCCATGAAAAATACAATAATTTATGTTGAACAAAATTATTAGGTATAGCCATTAATATAGGTTGTTCAAGTCAACCTTATTTGAATGCTTGCCACATGGAGGATGTGGATATAATGAATAACTGTCAATAAATATTAAATTCCAACTAATGGATGGCTAAGAAGATATAACAATTTAATCAAAATCTATTACTCTATTTTTATAAATTTATTTGATATATTTAATTTAAATAATAATCTAAAACGAGGCGCGCGTTAGAAGCCGTTGGGCTTAAAACTCCGGACAATCTACATTAATGGCTATACGTCTCATAAAATCTGAAATCACTTTATCCTAAGATTTGAGAAAATTGTTAAAATTATCTAAAATCTAGACTTTGGTTTTATGCATACGTTAGAAGCTAAGAAATTATATGATCTGACTCAATCAAAATGATCTAATATAAGTTTATAAGTATAAAGAGAACACATTTATCGTATAATTGAAAAATTATTACAATGTTATATAAAATATAACGTTAGTCTGTACATGGTATATAGAAAGATTCGTTGTATTCTGAATAAAACGGTTCAGAGCAGTTATCGATGGGAGATCATCAGATCTTTAATACATTGAGTTTAGGGTACATCGATGCATATATTTAGATTATTGAGTTACTCCATTTTACAGGGGATTTTTCCCGTTAAATTACATTGTTACTTTGCAATTTACGTCGTTACTTTGTAGGGTAATTTATTACTCTATTAAGTCAACCAATGATGGTGAATAGGAGGTATCCAACAATGGTTTACGACAGTCGATGAGCGGTGCTCAACTGTGGTCATCAGTTTGAATGGTCGAGAGTTATCACTTGATATTCAGTTCAGAACTACACTTGGATTGGACTCATTCTCCTCCTTCCCCAAAGTGAAAAGAGGGAGACTATTCATAGCTCCTAGAGAAATGACACTTTTATCCTTTGGCGAATAATTAGCTGATCGAATGATCTACGTTAATTATCGTTGATCACAAAAGTTTTTTTTTGTTGATTGGATAGCCTTAATGACCTTAGAATTAGGTGATCATGAGCTCATTGGATTCCTCTCGGCGAGACACTCGATTTGACTATATGTATGCCAAATTTTGATTCATTTGATCCTCCAACTAGCCACTTAAAGCCTCAAAATGTTGTTTAATGGTTCGGTTTGAGCTTGCTTCGGCTCGGATTTGATTAATTCTAGTATCATCGGTTTCGTTTTGTCGAACTGGTCAGTTTAATAATATGTTTGCTGAAATCAGAGTTCTGAATAAAATTTAATTTGAATAAAAGCATTTCTTACTCAAAAATATCTCAAGATTCGTGCCCAATGCATCGAGATTCAGGAAAAATGATAAATTTAGTTGATGACTCATCAACACACATAGTTTCATCTTATGATTAAAATTGTATTTCATTTTGTAAAAGTTAAAATAACAATATTGTTGATCTGATATAAATATAAAAAAAGCTTGAATGCTAGATACATAATATTGAATCCTTTTGGTCATAATATACTGCATTGTTCGTGATACCACACGACCTCGTATATGATCCTGACTGCCTCCAGTATTAGAAGAAAGACGAGAGAAAAGCTGAGAGAAAAGGAAGAGAGAGAGAAAGAGATAGAAACGCAGAGTTAGAGGAGATTCCCCTTCCTATAGAATATTCGTCCTCCTTTTATCTCATAGAGAATATTCTCCTCCCGCCATGGAATAACATGTCATTCCTCCTATAGGCTAGCATCTCCCATCTTTCTGATGGGAAGGCTTTAATGAGGGCATAAGGTGCATGGTCTGATGTCGGTGATGTGATAGGCGTCCTTTGCCTCATATGATGGATTTAACCTCGAAAATTATTAGATATATTTAATTGGACACTATTTCTTGTTGGATCAGGCCGATTCGGATGATTGGAAGTGATTTGATCACCTTGGACGGAAAATACATCATTAAAGAAGGGCTCCACTTGGCATGTTTGGTGATCTGCAGTTCGTTCTTTATGGGAAACAAATCTAATTCACAATTTGGTATTTGTGTATAATTTAGTTCCCTAATTCTCTTATCTCTTTGATTGGATGCTCATAATCTTCTGCGAGAAGAATAAGGGAATAAGAAAAGAAGGTGTCTGAGAGCTTGCTGACCTTTTGAGTCCTTTGAGATGCAGATAGAATGAGCTACAAGAGTGGACATTTCCATATGTGTCATTAGCTCTTTTGCATGCCTTGTAAGGAATTAGGTTGTTTTTTATCCTTTACTAAATGTAGTGTTATGCCTCTTGGATTGCCCTTCTCCTGAGAGCATTTGTTCTGCTATTACGACAGGGAGGAGTCGGAGAGTAGTTGTTCAGTGGCTTAGAATCCTATTTTTCCTCATGCGCTCAAGCTTGGACATATAATGGAAATCCATCCCGATCCATGTTGGCATCATCTTTCGATGCCAGGAGCATAGGTTGTTCCCTTGAACAACCAGAGAGTATGTTTCACGCGTGCACAACCTCTCAGGGCTCAACACATTTAATTTCGATCCTCATGTCTGCAATAAAAAAGTACTTTTATGGGGTCTAGTTTTATCTAAGGCATGGCTGATCAACATTAAGTCCATCGGATGGCTTCGATCAGACTGACGAATTTCGCTCTGTCTGATACGAGCAAACTGAGCAGTGATTTGGCTTACTCGTCGACAAGAAATTGTTTAGATGACCTCAGATTGCGAAGCAGATAGAATGGATGAGTGAAATGTCATTTTGACTTAGGAGGGCATTCCCGAGTTTAAACAGGGCATAAAACCACTCAAAAAGAAGGGCCAACCCAACTAGGCTCGACATGACACACCTTGATCAAGCGAGACCACACCTGTCTTGTGGCGTGACTACGCCAATTTTGAGCGTGACCACGCAAGGTCATCTCTAACAAGTTCGGTCAGAGCCCCGCAGTGTGACCATGCTTGAGGCCGGCGTAGCCATGCTGACCCGATAAAGTGGGTGGCGTAATTGTGCCAACCTTCGGACGTGGCCGCACCACTAGCCCGTTCGCGATGCCATTAAGGCGGCGTGACCAAGTCGCAACCATGGCGTTGCCACACCGCAAGAACCCTTTTCACAAGGTGGTCCCTATTTTTTGTCAAGACACTGTCAGTCGGCTAGAAATAAGACATTGACCGGTCCTAGGACACTTTTGGCACCTGTGCTCACCCGAGATGCTTCCTAATGAGGCAAGCAGTCATACCATGCATAGAGCAAAATGAATTTCTCCTCGAGCAAAGACTTTCAACAGGGGCATAACTCCATTTTGCAAGTTTGGTCTGGGGAGAGTTGTGGAACCCCGAAGAGAGCTGTGAGGAGCTTGTAGATGGATATTGGAGAGATTGCTTGAGTTCTTTTGAGAGTTCTTCTCTTTTATTCTTCTTCCATCTTCCTCTTTCTAGTTCTTCCTTCCATTTTTTGTTTCTTCCTCTACATTTGCTTTTCTGGCCACCACTTCTCCGTAGAAGATAGAGGACGTGAGGGATTCCTTGTGAGCCGCCTCGCTAGAATCTCATTTTTCAGGGGAGCTTCTTCATTCTTTGGAGAAGGACTTTCACTGGAGTCCATGACATCACTGGAATCTCCTTGCCAATATAGCTTGTCCATTCTTGGGGAAAAAAGCATGGACGTCTTGTCTTCTTTTGAGGGGAGCATCTTCACGAACTTCACATTTCTCTTCTTAGAGACCCTAGGTTTGGATGTGTAGAGGATGAAGGACTAGGTTTTGTCGTGCTTAGAGAAAGCCTTTAGGCTAGGAAGCAGTTTGAGGTCATCACCCTATGAATCCAAGCATTCCCCTTGAGCCCTAGCAACAAACCCTAAGAAAGATGAGGTTTTGTGTGACCTCCCGTTTGCTTCGACAGTTTCACTTGGATGGATAAGTGAAATCGAAGGATCAGGAGGATCATAACACCCCTTTGGTCGCCATTCGCTCGATCGCAATGAGTTCTTCTTGAGAGTCAACTCTTTGCTTCATATTGTGTAAATAGATGACAACATCACATTGCTTCGTGTGATACGACGTTGACGTCGCTTTTCATCAATTCAACCTCAGTACCTATGCGAGGTCATTCAGACGAGTTCGATATGTCGTTGAGCGTCTTTGGGTTGTATTGCATGTGCATGATTGGTTGTTGGCATTTTGTATTCTCGTGTGCTTAACCGTGTGATCACTTCTGTTTGATAGATCACACCGGTGATTGACCGATCACTTATGTTCGATCGACCGTCCTGGCTTGATCGACATACTTTTTGGGCTCGATCTACAATCCTGACCTGATCTTTTGGGTTTGATCGACCACATTGATTCAATCACCCCATTTGGGTCTGATCGGCCGTTCTGGCCAGGTGGCCCGATTGGTCGTCCTGACTTAATCAACCTACTTTCCAGGCTTGATCGTCCTCCTCGGCCTGATTGCCCAATTTTTTGGTTTTGATCGACCACACTGGTTGAATTACCTAGTTTAGGTTCGATTGATTGTTTTGGCTCGATCGACCTACTTTTCAGGCTCGATCGGGCGCCTTGACCTGATCTTTTTGGTTTGATCGACCACACTAGTTCGATCACCCCTTTGGGTCTGATCAGCTGTCTCGACTCGCCAACAGCAGTAAGCGGTGGTCGACGTCGGCATAAGTGACACTGGACTTCAGCTCCTCTAGGAGTTAAGCTCTTCTCTCCCCTAATGATAGACGTGTGACTCTATTTATAGAGCTATATGTGTAATTAATGCAGGAATATAAACCACTTTAATTGGACTATCCAGATAGCTTTCTTTGATCATACAACGTTTGACGAATATTTGAGCGTCTTAACGATGTCAGAATTGAAGGATCTTGAGCTCTTTGTATGCCCGTCGGATTCAATATATATTTGATCTTCCAAATATGACCAAGATGCTTTTGAAAGTGATTTAATAACTTGATTTGATTTGTATTAGATCAATTTTAGTAGGTCCGTCTCATCGAGCTGGTCAGTTTGAGTGTAAGTTTGCTGAAATCGGGGCTTTGGATGCCTCTTAGTTGAATTTTGAATGTTTCTTGTTGAAAAGATTACATTGAGATCGGCGTTATGCCTCGAGATTTGTGTCGAATGATGGAGGTTTGTTTGAGACATATCACCCATAAAATCTTTTCAGTTTTTATTAAAGAAATATAATATAATATTTGAATGAAATTCTATTCTTTATAAAACTAGCATTGTTGAATATGAAATTATCCCGTGAATCACACCCATAAGACAAGGGAGGGAGGAAGGGTACTTGAAGAAATTGTGTAACATTTTATTCATGAAATAATCTCTTATTTATAGTCACAATGAATACAATATATGAAGCTACATTCACGCCCCTACTTAAGTAGGGACTATACATGATAATTAACCCTCGCGTGCCCAGAGCCTTGTTGCTCTGTAGCTCCCCTGGCTGGACATGTTAGGACTTTGGCTAGCCTTAGTTGCTGGTCGCGTGGATTTGATGGAGTCATTGGTTGAATAGATTTGTAAACGATGTTGGTCAACACATTGGCTGCTAGTCGGTATGACTGGTTTGATCAACTAACATTTGACGATCGATAAGCATAGCTCAGTTGTCAACCCTCGATCTTCACGAATGAGTTTTTATCAACAGGGTGAAGTTAGGCCATTAGGCGTAATAGAGTCATGGGTATCAGCTACTTCCTCGGATTGACTTCATCTTGATGGCAAGCTTGGATGATTCGTCGCCCGTCGTCTGAATGAGCCGCTCTGACTGATAGCATTTTTACTGCCCTTGTGATTAGGCATTCTCGAGTTTGCTATTTCAATAAGATATCTGGTTCACGGATCCGTCTTTTGGTGATTTCTTAATATTAACGTTTTTTTCTCTCGGGCTATTAGATCTCCTCGAGATTCGTGTCGACAAAACATGTGTACAAACATACTCCGTTTATTTTTAAAGACTGATTTAAATATCAAAATTCATAATAAATTTATACTCATATATATTATTTTTTTGTAAAATTTTTTAATGATTTAATTGTGATATATATATATATATATATATATATATATATATATATATATATATAAGAATGATTAGAGACTATTATACGAGTCCCCAACCACCCTCATGTGCCTAATTATTCAAGGACCTCCCTCACTACTAACAAACTGACCAGAGAGGGATTCCGTTGAAATTTAGAATGATGCGGAATACTTGATGCTTTCATTAATATGAACGGGAGTATAAATAACTTTAAAAGAATCCTATAATAGGAAAAATAATAAAAAGGAAAAGATATTAAAGGAAAAATATATCTCTCAATATCTCCAATAATCAATTCATATTAATTAGTAGGAGATATAGGAAATAACATAAAATAAGAAAATAAATAATTCCTAATTAAATGAAATAAATATAAAATAGGAAATAAAATATATTCTTAATCCAAGGAAATAATTTATTCCTTATAACTTTCTGCAGGAATAAATTATTTCCTAGTATAATTCTAAACTCCCCTCAAGTTTCGGAATGATGTTAATAATTCTTAATCGAATAATTCCTAACTATAAGACTTAACCTAGTTGGTCACTAACGCAACCACTCGTTGCAGTGCCTCCATTGTTAAAGTTATGCTGTGGTCGTCTTTGGTGGTTATTTGACGGTGCCATTGACGAAACCTTCTTTGTTTTAGATTCAGGCTTACTGAATTTTGCAGGAAAGTAGACAACTGTGGTTGTCTTTTGACTGCAATTTTTTTTTTTTTGTTTTTTTTTTGTATCGCCTATAGGAAGAAGTTGAGTTTTGTCTGCCATATGTTTTGGCTTAGAGAATAGATGAGGTTCGTTCGGATAATTGTCTGACCCTATCAAAATGTCATAATATAAACTTAAAAGTATAAACAAAATATCCTTTTCCTATAACTGAAAATTTATTATTATGTTACATAAAATACAATGTTAGTTTGTACACAGTATATAGAAAGATTTTGTTGTATTCTGAATAAAACGTTGAAGAGCAGTTGTCACTGGGATATCATCAGATCTTTAATAGACTGTGCTTTGGGTACTTGGTTGTACATATTAGAACATTGAGTTACTTCATTTGCAGGAGATTTCTTTATTGAATAAATTAAATTTTTACTTTGCAATTTACGACATTACTTCGCGGGGTATTTCATCACTCCATAAAGTCAAGGAATGATGAAGAATAAGAGGCGTCCGTCAATGGTTTATGACGGTCGGCGAGCTGTGGTCAATGGTGGTCATCAGTGTAAAAGGTCGGAAGTTATCACTTGATCTTAAGTTTAGAACTACAATAAGAATTGACTCATTATCTTCCTTCCCCAAAGTGAAGAGACAGGGGGCTATCTATAGCCCTTAGAGAAGGGGCATATTTATCCTTTGGCGAATAAAAACTTGATTGAGTGACCAACGTTAATTCCCCTTGATCACAAAAGATATTTCGCTGATTGGATGGCCTTAATGACCTTAGAGTTAAGCGATCACGAGCTTGTTTGAGTTTTCTCGTCGAGAAACTTGGTTTGACTATATGTAGGCCAAATCTTAATTCATTTGATGCTCCAACTAACCACTTAAAGCCTCAAAAGTGGTTTAATAGTTTTGTCCGGGCATGATTCGACTCAAATTTGATTAATTATGGTATCATCAGTTTCGTTTTGTCGAGTTGATCAACTTGATAATCAGTTGTTGAAACTAGAGCTTTAAATAATTTTTAATTTGAATCGAAACATTTCTCACTCAAAAAATATCTCAAGATTTGTGCCAAATGCATCGAGATTCATATCAAATGATAAATTTAGTTGATGATTCATCAACATACACACCATCTTATCTATTATGAAAAATTGCATTTCATTTTAAAAAAGTTAAATTGAAAGTAATGTCGATGTGATATGAAAGATTTGGGTGATAAAAATTAAATTCTAGATACATAATATTGAATCCTTTTGGGATGTAAGATTCTGCATTGTTTGTGATACCTCATGATTCAGTATAAGATCCTCAATGCCTCCCTTATCGAAAGAACGACAAGAGAAAGCTGAGAGAAAAAGAAGAGACAGAGAAAGAGATAAAAACTCAGAGTCAGAGGAGTCCCCCTTCCTACATGATATCCGTCCTCCTTTTATCTCATATAGACTATTCTTCCCCTCCATGGAATAACCTATCATTCCCTCCTACAAGCTAGCTTTTCCTAGTCTTTTGAAGGCTTTAATGAGGGTGTGACCTCCTCTTGGTGCACGATTAAGTTTCGACAATGTGATGGCATCCTTTTGCTTCAGATGGCGTATTTAACCTCGAAAATTGTTAAATACATTTAATTGAACGCTATTTCTGGTTGGATCGACCAATTCCAATGATCGCAAGTGATCTGATCACCTCGATAAGTAGACATGAGATTGTCCGTCAGCTACTTCTAGAAAGTCATCCAAATATATTGAGGTAGAATATAATGGTGATCAAAAAGAAAGAAGATGTGCTAAATTAGATGTAGCATAAGAAGTTTCTTAGACATTGTTACTGAATTCAAGTGGTCTAGCAACATCAAATTGATATAGAGGTTTTTCTCTTCTTTATACTATATTGTGCCAACAACTGATAGTAGTGAACTCGAGTGCTATGAAGAGACCACTCAACTTGAAGATTGAAAGTAGTAGAAGTTTTCCATGGAAGACGAGATGCAATTATTGAGGTCAAATTGAACTTAAGAATTTGATGGAATTACTAGATGACAAGAGGGCACAACATATCAAATGGGTCAATAGGTTGGAAGAAGTGTTAGATAGTAGCATGCACTGCAAGAAAAGACTTGTTGTGAAGTTATTTTAGTAGAATAAAGGACTGAAATACATTGAGATGTTCTATAGTGAAGATGAAAACTATCAGAGCTATACTGAGCATGGTAACGGATGAAAATCTATATATGGAGTTGAAAATGTGAAGACAAACTTCATACATAAATCTAGACGAGGAACTAGAAATGGTTCAATAATAAAATTATTAGATTCTAGGAAAAGAATATTTATTCTGCAGATTGAAGAAGTGGCTTTATGGCTTAAAGCAGGCCCTGAGATAGTGATATAGGAGGCTTGACAGGTTAATGTTAGACATTGAATCCATGGAGTACCAGGCAGACTGCCGTCGCTTCATCAAAATTTTGATAATTGTTATATCTTGCTTCTTTTTTATGCGGATGGCATGCCAAGTATAGAAGTAAATATGAAGAAAATCAGGTAATTGAAGGAACAATTATCAATAAAATTTGAGATGAAGGATTTAGGTTTAACCAAAATATCCTTAATGTGATAAGTACAAGGAACATGACTGCACACACATTGAAGTTGTCTAAGATAGAGTATGTTGAGAAGGTCATACAAATGTTCAACACGAGTGAGATAAAATTGGTGCACGCCCCCTTAGATAGTCAGTTCAAATTATCTAAGGAACTATCACCTAAGTTTGAAGCATTGCAAACAAAGATGGGATGAACTCTGTATGCTTTGGTTATTGGATGTTTAATTATGATATAATATGTATGAGACCTTATATTATACATGTAGTGGGAGTCGTCAGCAGTTACACGGTGAAGTAAATTTTCAGATAATTGAGGCGAACAATTAACAAGGAACTTTACTTTAGAAGTGCAAGGATTGATCTATAAGGATATGTGGATTCAAATTTAGAAGGAGATGTAAATGATAAAAGTACAAAAGGCTATATCTTCACGTTAGGGAATACAATTGTGAGTTTTGATTTTCAGGCTACAGAAGATTGTTAAACTTTTAACTGTAAAAATCAAATCTCAAAGGCTAACAAGATGATGATTTGATTGTAGAGCTTTATGCTAGAACGGAGCAAGGTGTAAGTGATTGAAAAGTTTCATAGTGACATTAAGAGTGATATTCATCTAGCCAAGAATGCCACATTTTATGCCAGAACAATATATATTCATTTAAAGTATCATATTATTTGCTCGATCCTAGAAGATGGACAATTATTCTTGGACTATATATATGTTGACTAAGGTGGTGACTATTGAGAAACTGAAGCTATGTTTGATTTTAGTTAGAATCTAGAAAGGTTGAGATTGGAGGTGAGCCACACTACAAGATTATGAAGATGGTACACACATGAAGTTGCATATTTAGATAAGATGATTTGGGTACAATATATGTCCAAGTGGGAGATTATTACAGTGCTTGGAGCCTACTTGCTGTGGGCATTCCAACACCCCGATATAGAGGGCTGGGCCCTCTTGTCCCTTATATGTGCCGCCCGGGTTCCATAAGGGCACCTAGGTCCCCAATTCATTGAGCACTAAGAAGTACAGTGCCCGTTTTGGGCACAATTGCATGACGAGTTGCTCATTTCCATGACCATAGAGAGAATAGTCGACATTCCATCACCAAGGAGTGCCACGCTGACACTCGAATCGCTACTTTAACCCAAGCACGTGGAAATGTAGCTCTTGGGAGTGGCGCTTTGGCTCCAGGAGTTCTCTCAATTTAGGGATTTAAGCTTTGGTTTTCATATGAATTTTGATTTTTCTCGATAGAGTGCGTACACATGCAAAGTTGCATGAAGCGGTGTTTGTGAGTTGAGGGTAGATTTCAGTAAATTCTCTTATATGATCAAAAGAGAAAGGATCATCCTAAATTGTTGTAAGCTTCAAGAGTACAGAGAGAAACAATGAGTGTATAGTAATTTGGAACATTCCTAATTTTCAAAATGAATTTTTTTGTGTAGTGTGGCTCTATAATTCTTTTCCCATTCTCGAGTATTTCCACGTTAAAACTTTCGTGTTTTTTCAGATTTCTTGTATTGTGCGCTTCTGTTCATTTTTTATTCCAAATCATTGGAATCGATGTGTTTTTTATGGTGCGGTTTGGTTGTGTATCGATCAAATCCTGTTTTTTCATCCCAACATTATTAACTCAAGCTTAGGAATCATTCATCTAGTCAAAAAATACATTAAAGTAAATGCAATGAATTTTCTCAGTCCATAATAAGTTCAAATTTCCAGCCTTAGAAACATCTGTCCATCTCATGTACTTGACAACAAGCACACAATACATCTTATTTTTCACATTTTCTTTTTCTATTCATTTAAATCAATATGTATTTATAATAACTAAACTTTTAGGCATACCCTCCGGGATGCAATTTATTGTATTTGAACCTAATATAACAAATCTCAAACATTCTAACTCGAAATCTCTCATTTCTCTCTTCATTCCTTCTCTCATTTGACACTAAATTATACTAAAGTTCTTATATAATCCACAAATAGTTTAAATCCTAAAGATGAGGCTCTGTTTAACTCAGTGAACTCATGATGAACTCCTTGGATTGATTATGAACTCATCAAAAGCACAGTGATCTCACCAAATCCTAATGAAATAATTGACAAAGCTTAAGCCTATTTATCAAAGATTAGGGATGTTTGCTTAAGCTCAAGAAAGACTTGACAAGCAAGCAAATTCAATAAAGAAAGAGGAGCATGATTTCTCTTGACAAGTTGCTTACAAGTTCAATTATCCAATGTTATAGGCGTCATGTCTAGGATTGTGAATTTAACTTTAAAATTTTTAATTGCTCGAAAATCAACCGGATTTCGGCTCTTACCTAGATTGGATTGAAATAAATAAGTTGAGATATGAGCCAAAACTATGGATCAAATTTTTTTCGAGATGATTTCGAGCCATTTATGGACTAGCTTGAGCTAACTCGAGATCGTTCTCACTCTAATTTTTTTTCAACCCGATTCGAGCTGGAATGGATCCAATTAACTCAGTTTGAGCTAGTTAGTTTCAATATTGTGCCGGATCAAGTCAATTTCGTGCAGAAACATATCTAAATAACTCAATTTTAGCAAGTTCGTTTCGATTTCGAGTTGAATCGAACTCAAATCAATTTCGAGTATGGTCAGCCTAAAATTGAATATAACGAGCCACACGCCGATTTCGAACCACACTAAATCTATTGAAGCCGATTTTGAGCGGGTCTGAGCTAGGCTCAAAATCAGAGCATTAACAACTCTAATCATGTCATTTACAGCGAATAACCAATAGATTTTCTTATGTATTGTTGCTTATTTTTTTCGTGTGAGTCAATATATAGCTAGTCAGGTAGTGCTCAAACCACAATCCAAACATATAGTGAAGGTTTCACGTGCAAAGCCTATGGTTGGATACAATTTCTTCAACTTAAAATCCATTATAAGAAAAATCCCAAAACTTCACACCAAATAAGTAGGTGTTTGGCGGTAAGTAGAATTTAAGTTAACTATGACTTAACAAATCCATTAAATCCTAATTCATTAAATGCAAATATTGTTAAATCTAAAATAATGTTTGGTTCAGTTGAATCCAGTTCAATCCATTTGACGCGTTTAACATAAATGTCGTAGAAGTGTTTTCTTCCTAAGCTAAATCCGTTAAATCCAACTAATAATTGCATTTGGCTGTACTTACGTTAAACCAATACGTAAAAGTAACGTACTAAATATTCCTTAACTTACATATCTACTCTATTCTTCCTCGTCCTCTTTTGATATCAATTCACAAATAATTTTGGATTCAATATAAGACCACTAATAATTTTGATTACAAAACTATATAACATAAAATTGATATAAATTGCCTCTGCAACATCACCATCTGAGTTAGTTGATAGGACCAAAATGTGGCTTTTAAAAGCGGATCCATGTTGTTGCCCTTTCCCTTTGAGCTTCTCTGTCAATAGTTGGGATGATTAGCAGATGGGGGGTTTATAAACTCTGTTTGCGTGAAATTTGGGTGATAAAGAACGTGATTTGAGTGTCGTCAAAGAGCAATTTGTAGGATTTGGTGTGCACGATCGGCAATATCCAATCAGAACCTTTTCGGGTTCGTTGATGGGTCCCGTTGTGAATGTTGGGTCACATCACCGGGTCTAATTGGTCGGGCCGTGAATCGATACTCTAATTAATTCGATGGAAGACTTGCATACAAACCACTCCATTTTTATGTATTTACATCGTAACACCTCAACTTCAATTTTTACTTGCATGCTACCTTACCTATCATATGTATATGAATTTTTTTTCTAAATAAGTTAAAATATTAATCTTTTTCTTCTTGTGATATAAAAGATTTGGGTGTTATAGATGTGTTGAAAGAGTGAGCTCGGTTATCTAGTCTAGTTGATGAATTTTGAAGGCTAGTGAGAGACATCTGGATGTTACTGAGAAGATTGGAGATGCTTGGCGATTATATCTTCTCTTGAATTAAATTTTTCTATAATGGTTGACTTGAATGCATCTTTGTCTTGTGTTTGAATGAATGGTTCGGGCTCGAATCATTGGATTGTCTTTCGATCCTTCTTGTGGCTCAGTCGGCTTTAGCCTTGACGGTTTCATCTCGATCATCTTCACTTGATTAGATAAGACTCATGATTTTTTATTAGTAAAGAGCTCCTTTCTCCTGGTCCGTTAGAACTTTCTCTAGATCAGCATTGGCAAATTTTTTATGTACAAGAAGTTAGATATATAAATACATAAGAATTAAGTGGTATGTATGCAGATGCCGCTTATTTAATTTGACAAAACAAAACTGGATTTGCAAGAAACTGGGTCGAACACTCATTCATTAAATCTGGAGCAGTTGAATCAGTTTGTTGGGAAATTACAAGTATTATAAATTTATAGTGTAAGAATTGTTGGAATTATTTCCAGTATATGTTATATAGGGATGTGAAAACGGCTCATCGTCGCAAAAAGTTCATGTGCAGCTCATTAAGAAGATCGCGAATAATCTCTAAATGCCAATGAATTCTTCCAATCATTGCCAATAATGCCGATGTTTGTCAAAATCAATAAAATTGATGTATGTCGATGAATAGCCAAGCTTACACTTGTCAATGCCAATAAAACTATTGCCAGCAAACAACATAGACGCCTTTTATCATCAATAAGGCTGTTCAATAATGTTGATACTAATGCCAACATCAGTCAATACCAATAAGTTCATTAACTGCCACCATCAATAACTTGGACCCTCTTCATTCCTAATAATGTAAGGTCACCCCGTGGACATCAATACGAATGACAATTGATGCCAATAAGGCAATTACAAGTTGTCTCCAATAGCATAGATGCTCATTGACAAATTCGATGCATGATTGTTAGCAACAATATAAACACTCATCACCATCATATTCATGCACATCATTAAAATCAATATTGAAACTTGCAGCCATTAATAAGGCTAACGTCCAATTTTGATGTCAACAATGATGCTAGCCATCACCTGAGGCAAGAGCTCGTTTTCGACATGAAAGCCCATACAAATCAACAGCAAACCTATTGATGCAGTTTCATCCCTCCACTACATGCGCATGACAACAAAAGCAACAACATCAAATCATTTCTTCATTTTCAGATATTTGAAGCAATTGGAAAAGAACGAAATCAAAGAAAAAACGACCACATGCAGCGGCAGAAGCAATAGAGATATCCAAAAGATAAAATACCTGATACCAACTACAAATAACTATATCAATCAATGTAGCATACAACATTCATGATACATAACTATCTCTGCATTGTGAAAAAATTACAATATATATATAAACATTCTCCGATAACAATCTAAGGCTGAACACACATTGAACAGAAGAATAGCATATAATATAATGTAAGACATCATCTGCAAGAAAATATTATCTTAGAAACTATAGCATTTGCTAATACAAGCACATGCAATTAAAAATCATTATTTTCTCAAATTATATCTTAAAATACCAAACCTTTGTGTGGGGTTTCAGTGCCATGAACATTTCTCTATTATCATTCGGCATTAGAAGGTCAATTGCAAACCATAGAGTTCAGTGTTTTCTTCTTGTTCAACAATAGAATCTCAAGTTCTTCAACAGCTTCTGTGATAGAGAATAATGAATTGTTTGGTGCAACCGTGGTTTTGTTTATTTTAGAAGCTGCATCAATCAATTCCAGATCCCAGGATCTAGAATTGTAGCATTTGTGCCTGAACCATTTGCTCTTGAAGTTGGCCCAATTTATTTTTCAACTGAAGCCTGTCATAATCCTTCCCTGTACGTTCCTTGCAACTAGATTAGATTAGTTCATCCAGCTTTGTTAAGTGTGTAAGGAGAGTTTCCAAGAACAATCTCTCTCAAACATGGGTGAAAAAGCATCAAACCAATATCATATGACTTCATAGCGGATGGTCCTGGTTCTAGATTCTTACCCATCTTTGTATATAAGAAAAACAAATTATAAAAATATATTTTTAGAAGTAACCGGCCTATATACTCTATTAGGATTTTATTTTCTTCGCTCAAAATATCTTAATATTTATTAGTTTTCTTTAATAGATATTTCCTATTTTTCTAGTTTCTTAATTTGTGGATTAGTATGTCGGACACTCTACTACATATAGCAGGACTTAATTTGTTGTTGAACAAAAAATATAAATATTTCTTAGAATTTCCATATGGTATCAGAGCTATAAGAAACCAATTTCATTCCCGAGGCCGCAACCCTATTCCTCATTTGCTCAGTTAAACTTCCTCGTCATCAATGACAGATCCACAAAAATCTCCTTTGTTGTCGTTCGACGCTCACGTACGCACGATCAGTTGCTTCGTCTCATTCGAAACTCACAGACGCACGAATACACACGATCAGTTGCTTTATCTCCCTTGTAGTTGTCATCTAAATCATCTCTTCTAATAAAAAAATGGGATCGTATCATATAGAGATCTTGCTCATCCACTTCAAGCACAACAACAATATCTGTCTCTCGTAAACACAAATCCACTTTGTTTGAAACGTCTGAGGTGAATCTGGCTCCTGGGATCAATTTCCACATATAGTTTGAACACAATTCAATTTTTTTGCAAATTGTTTCTTCTGTCGATCGACTCTTCCTTCAGTTTGCTAAAACAACGAACGATTCGGCTTGACCTAGCTACCCTCCCAAGAATCACAATATGCCAAACATGTAGAAACCAAGAGCTATGCAATTCCCTCTAACTCCTATTTGCTCATCCAGTCGAGCAATCAAACTAAAGAAACTCTTCTTGATTTTGTTCGTGTAGTAGGTTTTCTCGGTTCATGTTTTACAATCTCATCATGGTCAAATATGACATGGCCTCACAATCTTCTTCCTCATAAGTCACCTATAGATCAAAGCCTACTTATTCAGTACCTAATGTACCTGACAACTCATCTCACCTAGTCACTAACCATAAATTACATGACTAAAAGTTTCTTCAATGGTCATAGTCCGTCTTCATGTATGTTTGTGACAAAAGAAAAGATAGACATCTCACAGGTAAAATTTTGACTCGAACATATTATAAATATCGGGTCTGGAAAACTAATAACCATTTGGTTATATCATGTTCAATAATTCTCATGACCACAGAGATTGGAGAAAATTTCCTGCTCTATAAGACAACTAAGAAAATATGGGAGGATGCACATGAAACCTATTCTAGCAATGAAGACTCCTTCAGTGTTATTTGAGATTGAGACCGGCCTATATGATCTACGACAAAAGGAATTGAGTGTTACTCAATATTTCAACACTCATATGTTGTTGTTTGCAACTGGGCATGTACAAGATTTATTCCTGGAAATGCCCTGATGACTTTGTCTTGTCTGGAAAGATTATTGAGCAGCTTTTGCTTATCCAAATAAGCTACTTATTTGAAAATGCGAACAACAAGACTAGACATGCGTTCCGCGTTTGGTGTAAAAAACGAACTGCGTTTCCGAATAAGCTGCGAAAGCACACTTTCCAAAAGGTGAAGCGGCATTTTCAAAATGCCACTGCAGCGGATAAGCTGTTCCATACACACCCCTAAAAGAGGACTATCAAATTTCTTATTGATCTCGTTAAAGACCAAGATGATGACAGGGGGAGATTCATGTGAATTAAACCCCTTCCTACCATCCAAGAGGTATTTGCAGAGTTCGAAGGGAGGAAAGTAGGAAGAAATTAATGATGACAATCAAACCACCCTTAAAAGGTCAATCTTGTACACTGATAACTCTAAAAATAATATGCCTAGGAAAGAACGATCGTAGTACCATCATTGCAAGAAACCCAGTCATGTGAAGGAAACATGTTGAAAATTACACAAAAAACCTACAAATTGGAAGCTATCCAATGGAAGACTTGAAAGGGAGAATTGTGCAAATGCTACTGTCACAACCAACAATAATGCAAAATTCAGTCCATTCACCAGAGAAGAAATTAAGACACCGCATAAAATGTTGGGTCGTGGTTATAGTTGCAGACAAGTACCACAATCCTCTACCAAGCAACTGACCAGTTTGCTAGCACACCTAGATATCTTATCTCATGCTCTTTATGTTCAAAGGAATAAACTAAAACAATGGATAGTTGACGCCGGAAATATCTTATCTCAAGCTCTTATTGTTCAAAACAATAAAGTAAAACCATGGATAGTTGACGTTGGAGACTCGTATCAGATAACGAAAGATGTCAACGTCTTACAAAATTACTACTTTTTATGCATCAGTCACTTTAAGTTCGAACAAATGACGATTCATTCTCACCATTAGCAAGACTTAGAGCAATCAAATTGAGAAAGAATCTTCACCTCTAAAATGTTCTATATGTTCCAAAATTAGACTGCAATCTACTCTCAATCAACAAATTTACTCGTGACTTAAAATGTATGAATAAATTTTATTCCAATTTTTGTGATTTTCAAATATTAGATTTGGGAAAATGATTGGTAGTACTGAGATTTATGATGATCCCATGTATGAGATTAATATCTGCTCACAAAAAATAATCCCATCTATCAACAAGTTCATCCGTCAAATTATATTTTCGAGTCTAGTTCAAATTTATTAATCTAGTTTCAATACCAAATCTGCTTTAGTTAAAAGTCAGGTTAGGTGAAGGCATTGTCGCCTTGCTCATCAAGCTTTACTTATATTGAAAAAATGTTTCAACATCTATTTATAAATAAAAAAATCTTTATTTTATTAATGTGAAACGTGCCAACTTACAAAATATAACAAACACATATACTCTAAACTACAATAGAAGTCCTCACATCCTTTTATTGTAATTCACAATAACAATTTCTATCATTTATAGATCATCACACCACAACTACTAAAATATTCCTTATAAAAAAAAACCTGAAACTGGCATCATTTTTCAATCCTTTCATTCCATTATCCTTACTCAATTTTAAAGAAAAATTTAAGTTTTTAAAACTGATAATGTCGTGGAATAATTTAATTCATTCTTGATCATAATTTTTCAAGCGTGGTATAAGTTCTTTTGTGAATACTTCTCAATTAATTGAGATCGCTGAGAGAAGAACATACATTTACTTGAGGTGGCTCGTGCTATTATGAACTTTAATCACATGCCTAGATACTTTTGGGGGGAAGATATACTCACAACCACATATCTCATAAATAAAATGCCTAATCGATTCTTAAAATTTTAAATCTCTTGTAATGTTCTCATGGAATCATGTCCACATTGTCACTCTTTCTCTTACTTATCATTGAAAATCTTTCGTTATTCCACATTTGTTCACATGCAGCAACAACACTGCAACAAACTTGATCCCAAATTTCTCAAATACATTTTCCTTTGGTTACTCCTCTAACCAAAAAAAGATACAAATGCTACTCTCCAATTAAGGGTGCAAGTGAGTCAAACCAACTCGTGATTCGACTCAGAATTGACTTGATAAGTGACTCGTGAACTGAGTTTTGATGAGCTAACAAGCCAAGCTCAAGCTAGCCCTGACTTGACTCGTTAGCCGGCTCGTTTAAAAAATAATCAATATAAATTATACTTAAAATATATTAAAATTCAAAAAACATCTCTTTAAATTTTTAAAAATGTTTAAAAATTGATATTTTACATTTTATATCAAGTGGCTTCTTGTTAATTATCTCTTAAATGCTCATTATGTTTGTCATTTAATTATAATATTAGTTTAAATTAATATCTTTTTCTCTCTTTCATTTGTGTGAAACGATCACACGAATAACTTGAAGATGTGAGACTTAGGCCGTAACGAACGACAACCCCGAATCCTAAAACAGGCCGTGGGCTTATATCAGTACAACAGAAGCTTTATACAAGCGCCTAAAAGAATGAAGATTTGATGTCGCGCTAGGCGAACAACCTCGAAATCCCATGGATTATTGCTTAATCACTAAGTTAACGATTTAATTCTACAATAGACATGTTTCATGTCATTAAGATGACCATGCGTCTATTAACGATATTACCAAGTCTTCTACGTAAGATGATGAGTTTTCGAAGGTAGAAATCACAATATCAAATCAGCGTACCATTATTGAGCTTCTCCTAAACATCCTACGCAAAGATGCTTAAACGTTATACAACAGATAAGCAGAAGATGTAAGATGCGTAAAAACAATGAAGACGCAGAAAAAGCATTGTACAACGTGCTAAAAGGAATAAGAAGTTAAGTACAAAAAGAACATGCTAGAAATATAAATGTTCGTATACCCTGAGATCCGTTATTCTCTTAAACGTAGCTAGTACTTGAAGTAGTGTCACATAAGCGCAAAATGTGCAAAACGTCATTCCGTAAAACTCGAAAAAGAATGACGAACGACTCACTGATAGAAAAACTCGCAGAAAATAAACAAAAATCAAAATCAAATCATCAAAACCCGTGAAAGCCCTTGAAAAAGGACCACGAGCGCTTCATCAAAATCATACGAAAATTCAAGAAAACCGCAAGCACTCTGACGGCGCAGCTCGAAACCGGTGCAGAAGATCGCTCGAGGGTCGTCGAAGGCTACTCTCGACCACTCGAGCGTATAGAGCTCCGCCACTCAGCCTAGAGCGTGTCCTACTAAACCTAACTCGAAGAGTCTCTCCTTAACCCAAAACCGATAATCAACAGTTGCACAACTAAATTTTGTAGTATGGCTTTAAAATTTATGTTTTTAAGATGCACGCGAGTTTCAGCATACAAAAGAGACTTTATATTAATTTTTTATCAGTAGTAGAAACATGTTTTTATTACAAAACGTAGTATCATATTCTTATCGATTTTTGAAAGTTAGTGATTGTCCACGAGTTGCATTGCCGTCGCAGTGTAGCTCGCTAACCATCCTGAAGGTATGAGGTGCCAGTTGCCACTTTATAGCGACAAATTATAACGTCATCCTACGGTTCACCGGGGCTCTGGAACAAGTCCTGGTGTCGCAGGATGGAATATCATTCTACTCTACCACCGGTGTGCCTTTAGCATCATCGCCGTCATTGCCCCAAAACAAAAACAAAACCAACTCCAAGTGAAGCGGGGAAAACACATAAATCAATGAAAAGAGGAAGGAAAGGAGATTAACCCACCTCCAAATCCGAGAAGAACCAAAGTGTGAGTAGGTTAATCTAAAACGCCCCTAAAACAAGTAAGTAATAAAACGCTAAAAAATAAAGCCCAAGATTCTTGAATCAATCACGAGGATATCATTTTCTCACTTTTGCATAACTGGATCGACCCAAAGAGGGTATCCCTTCCATAAAAAGAATGAAATCTGGAAATCTTTTAAAACCTCGTAAATCAAACGGAAAAGAAATGACTCGGGGAAAAACCCACTACTAAAATCTCCAGACACATGCTAAAATCCAGATTTTCCAAATCTCAAATTAATTAAGCAGCTTTTGAAACAACCAATCTCCTTATAAGATCACCTACAAGCTCGGGACTAAGTCAACAACAACAGAAAGATCACTCAACTCCCAATACAAAGAAGGTGAACGGACAAACTTCCAAATTTATAAGAAAGTGAATGGACAAGCTTTTCAAAATCAATTTAACTCCAAACTCACCACAAAGTGTATGAAGGTATTCATCAAATAGCCATAGGGTTTAAATTCACATAAAGCCATAACCGAGCCAACACAAAGCATAAACTCCGAGCTACCACTCAGTCGAAAATCACCCATACTCCAAATTAAAACAGCCCCAATACATAACCAAAACAAGAGGTGCTAAGAGATCAAAGGTCGAGCCACAGCAAGACTAGAGATGAGCCCAGCTCCAGGGTACAACAGTCCCAACACAAAGCCAAAACCAAAAGTATCAGAAGAGCCAAAACCAAGCCACAACAAGGGTGAAGCCGTACCACCGCAAGACTTAAACCCAAGCCCAAGTAAAGCTGAAATCAAGCCCAACATGAGTCCAAAACCTGAACCGCAGCAAGATTAAAATCGGGCCAATACTAAGCATGAAACCGAGCCCTGCATTCATCCCTTAAATCACTTGAATGGAGATAAGTGAGATATATCAAAGTAAGCTCACGGATAAGGGTCAACATAAGCAATCCGAGCCTCCCACATAAAGGCAGAGATAGGTTTTTTAAATCGTTAAAACAAGGGGAGCATTTATATATATCGAGATAAACTCTTAAATGGAGTTTAAGACAAGCCACCCAAACTCTTTAAATAGAGCTTAATAAAAATAGATCTTTTAGAGCTCTATATAAATTTAAACAAATAAAACACAGCTCCACCATAAAATCAAAACCCAAACTTCTACAAAAGCTAACACAAAGTTCAGATCTGGGCTAAATATGAAGCCAAAACAAAACCCAATGCAAGGCTTAAGCAGGAAATCACTACAGGGGAGAAACCGAGCCAGCATAAGGCTCAAACCCGAGCCAACATAAATCCCAAAATCATACTATGACGAAGCTGAGATTAATTCCGGCATAGATCCAAAATTTAAACCGTAACAAGACTAAAGCCGAGCCAACATTAGACTCAAAATCAAGCCATGAATGCATCTTTTAAAACGTTAAAATAAGAGCAAGTATAAGTTATCAAAGCAAAGCAGGCTCTCGGGTAAGGGTTATAGCAAGCTAATCAAGCCTCCAAGTGAGGTAAAGAAGAACTAGCATGAAACTTTTTCCCAACATCAGAGTAAAGTCCTACCTAACATGCTTTTGCTCTTTTTTTTTTTTTAAGAAGAAATAGAAGGAGCAAGAAGTGAGCTCCACATGTATGTAAAATCAAGTAAGTCCTTCCATAACTCATGCCAGGCCAAAGTAAGCAAGGAGCTTTATAATATTCATCCTAACATGCTTGCAAGAGGAGCCAACTTTGCCTCAAGATCATACTTCCAATATATCAAAAATAAAAGACAAGTACATGCTTTAAGTAAGAACCCACATAGAATCCCTTTTTTTTTTCAACCATGTCCAGCATATATTTTCGAAACAAATGAAACTTAAAGCATTGAAACCAAACCCTCCACATGCTTCACATGAGAACAAGCATAGAACTTTTTCCAAATCCATCTAAGCATGCACTCTTAAGCCAAAGAAGACTTAAGACATTAAAACTAAGCTTTCCCAACCTACTAAAAGATTTCACAACATGCTCTTATAAAGGACTAGGCTACAAGGAGCCCAAGAAAATCAAGCCTCCACATGTATATAAAAGAAGCAAAAGGGGAACAAGCAACTTACCATCCAAACCAAATTTACCACATGCTTGCAAGACCCAAATGAGTTCTCCAATATTTCATGCTAGATAAGTCCAAATGTAAATCCACAAATTTTTTTTATTTTGAACTTCACCTTAAGCATAAAAGAAGAAATAAGATAGTAACATGTCAATCCTTCACCATTTTAAGCAAATAATCAAATCCAACTTTAAAACATGCTCACATTTAAATCTTTATCCTGCTTAAGTAATAGATTTCCCCAAATGAAACTATAATAGCAAGCTAGCATGCCACTAGAGAGGGGGGAGCAAGAAATTATCATTTGTGCAACTAAATAAATCATTCAATAGCATAAAAACATCAAACCGAAACAATAAACAGGAATGACCGAACCAACAACAAGCTCACGGGCTCCCTGGGCCAAACCGAGAAATAGATAGGGGAGATAAGGGGTACCAGCTAGTGTAGAATACACAAAGGAAGCAGGAAATCCAAGCTCCAAACCAGCAGCACCTCCCCCTCTCCAGAAAAATTCGGCAAGCCCTAAATCTCACCCAAAATGGGACATTTATAGGCCAAAAGGGAAAAAGAGTGCCGCTCCTTACCTGTGGAGTCGAATAGGATCGGGGAAGGTGCGGCGGGATAGAGGGAAATGCCGCAAGGAGGCTCGGGTCACGCGGGAAAATGCCACAGGGATAATACTCGCGGTAGAGATGTCGCAGGGAACAACTTGCTCGCGCAGGGATAAGATAGGCGTGATCAAGTGTGGCTTGAGGAGTAAACGACCGCAAAGGGAGAACGCTCCAGCACGAGAGAAGGCTCGAGGAAGGAGTCTCGGCTTGTTGGATCGCGAACGAGAGAGGGAGACGGGCCGAGTCGCGCGTGAGGAAGGATTAGGGCTTAAGATTTTAATTTATAAATGTATAAATATATATATATATTATTATTATTATTAAATTAAACCCAAAATAACAACTTTCGCCCCCGACAGGCTGCCGTCGCAAACTTAACGTCAATTTTAAGTAAAATCGGCGTTCTGGACGCATCGGCGCAGTCCGTTTCGTCATCCGAGGTTGTCTGGGCAACCTCGTCGACGATCGCGTCAAAATTGCATCGAAATTTGGTCTCGTCACAAAATTTCGACTCGAGCTCGATCGATCGAATGGTGCGAGTGTGTAAGACGTGCACGAGGGCGTCCTAATGTCCGAGAGGTCCCATAGGGACTCAATTTGAACTCCTGACATCAACTTCGACCGGCTACAAACTAGCGGTACAGAATCTCGTACAGGATTTCAAAGAGTAACGAAGCGGCTCCAGACTCTCTAAAATGAGGTGGGTCCCATCGCTAGGAATCTAGGATCGTTGGGGAAGCTCCTGAGGCTAGAATCCTAAATCTAGGAGGAATACTAAACCTCAACAAAAAGTGAGGTCAACAATATGTAGATGATATTATTCTGACAGATGATTCGGAGAAAATTATCAGACTGAAAAGAACGTTTAGAACAAAATTTTGAGATCAATGATCTTGACTCTCAAATACTTTGTGGTAATGGAGATGGCTTGGCCTAAAAATGGAATTATCAAATCCCAAAGAAAATACATCTTATATCTACTAGAAGAAACCGAGTTCTAATACACCCATGGATCCCAATAAAAACCAGAACAAAAGTGAAACAAGCAATCTAGTTGATAAAGGGAGTTATCAAAGACTTGTAGGAAAGCTGATCTAACTATCACGCATGAGACCTGATATTGCATACTCGGTTCGTGTAGTAAGTCAACACATGAATAATCCAGGTGAGGATCATTTGGAAACAGTGAACATAATTTCAAGATACTTGAAGATTACTTCTGGATATGCTTTGCACTTCCAAAAATCTAAAAATGTGAAAATATACAAAAATGCTAGTTGGGCAGGAAAGGTAACTGATATAAATTCAAACATTGGGTACTAGAGAAGCACA
This sequence comes from Papilionanthe hookeriana x Papilionanthe teres, assembly GCA_022702705.1. NCBI lineage: Eukaryota > Viridiplantae > Streptophyta > Magnoliopsida > Asparagales > Orchidaceae > Papilionanthe > Papilionanthe hookeriana x Papilionanthe teres. The sequence continues at coordinate 25,749,532 of CM040421.1, forward strand.
AATCGTCTCTCAAAGTAGTGCAAAATGTGAATATTGTGCTCTTGCACTAGAAATATGTGAAGGAATGTGGTTTCGGAGGCTATTAAGGGAACTTGCTGTTGAGATAAAGGATAAAATTAAGATGTTCACTGATATCAAGCAACAATTCCTATGCACCATGACAAAACAAAACACATTGAAATTGACCAACACTTCATCTCAAAAAAAGTTAACAACATAAATTTTCAGGTAAATAATGTTCAAACAAAACTTCGCATTGTTGACATTCTCACCAGCACTACCAAGGGCTAGCTGTGATACATTGAAGTCTAAACTTGATTTGTTGAGAGGGAGTGTTGGAAGTAACCGACCAATATATTATATTAGGAAGGATTTTGTTTTCTTCACTCAAAATATCTTTTAATATTTATTAGTTTCCTTTAGTAGATATGTCTTTTTTTTTTCTAGTTTCCTAATTTGTGGATTCGTATGCTTACCACTCTATTACATATAGTAGAATCTAATTTGTTGTTGAGCAAGAAAAAGATTTTATTCTCAGAATTTCCACACACATCAATCATCATCATATGATTTATCCCAACTATTTGAGTTCATCATATCAATTCTCCATCTACTTCATTTTTGTTGAAAGATGGATGAGTTTTAACTTTATTTTGTGCAAGAATTTAGCACAATTATTAGCCATACTAACGTCATTTTCTTCCATTTTTCCACAAAAAAATTGTCTTATTGCTTCTTCCTCCTTTACACGTCATCACCAAAGTTCATTTCCTAATATCATTCGTTCAATAGATGCAGTCCATCCTCAATATGAATATTTCTCACTCTATCAATTCCAATTATCATATATTCATCTTGAAATTTTAATTTCTAACAAACCCAAAATAACTGCTAGCAACTCCTTTATTTCCCAACAAGTAATCCATGCAAAATAGTCCATCCAAATGTGATTATAGAAGTAATTTTAGATTTTTATTATAATCTTTTATCAGACAATACCATAGCAATACTGTTTCATTTTAACAACTCATTTTTTCTCATTTTTATTTGTCTTTCTACTGTTTAGTGAAGATCTCAAAGTTTAATACAACTTTAGCCTCACCCCTATGCTTAGGGTCTGTTTGGGGTAGCTGTAGATTATTATAATCTGCTGATAAGCAGATTATCCTGATAATCTGATAATCTGCAGATTATCAAGATAGTATGATTATCAAGATGTTCGTTTTGTTATTCTAGGAGATCTTATTCGGAACAACTTATCGTGTATCGTCTGCTGGTTAAATGACCATTCTGCCCATATTTGGTGAAGCTGTTTGCAACAGAACTTTATGAGGATGATAATAGATAAAACAGAAGCCGCAAACTGTCAGTAACCCAAGGGTCATGGAACTAGCATCAAATCCTTTTCTTGATTTATAATATTGTTTAGGCCTATACCTATCGCGATTAATAAAATTTACCATCAATTCTATTCATCTGAGCAAAATTACTGGAGAAATTTGTGGCTAAAGTAAGATTTACATGCATACCACTCAATTAGCCGGTAGCTTTCCTTCTCGGGCCAAGTTCACAAATGTGAACTTTTCTTATGATCCTTTTTTTCCCTTTTTCTCCTAATTTCTCCTCCACTTCCATCGAGCAGAGCAGTAATCGAGCAAAGCAGTAATCGAGCAGAGCATTGGTGGCCACAACCGGCGGCGTCTCCCCGCAGGCCATACCCGAGCACTCCTCGAGGTATCTTAGAGCAAGCCTCTCTCTTACCGAGCCGGAAGGATCGGTGATCACTTCCGGAAACCTATCGGCCAGGGCTGTGAAGAATCCGAAGAATGTCATAGCCAGTAAATACAGAAGAATCGAGAGGATAGGGAAAGATTATGCAAAGCGGTACCGCTCAGAACTGAGGTGGATACATCGGGAATGTCGGCTAGGGCTTCGATTACCCACTTCCATAGGAGCAGCGAGCCTTGGACCGCGACCGGGACGAGCTGGGCTTCGCGAGAGAAAGGCAGCGGACGTGATCGCGACTGGGATGAGCTTCCTCTCCGCCTTGGACCGCGACCGGGACGAGATGGGCTTCGCGAGAGAAGGACAGTGGATGGGACGAACGTGGACGAGCTGAGACACGACCGAGACAAGTTGTTCTTTCCTCTCCAGAGATCGGGACGCAGGAACGGAATCGGGGACGAGAAGGTAATAAGCGTGAACGAAATGCTAAAAGCAAGGTGCTAAGTGCGGCCTCAATTAACGAAAGAGCGGCGTCCAGCGAAGTCCAGCAATATCCTACCGTAGCCTGTACGAGCGAAACAAGCACTCCTCAGAATTCTGAAAACGCTGCCGCAACCCTAATAAGCTACCCCAAATAGACTCTTAGTTTCTATAGATTCATAGAAAAGTAGCAGTCCTAACTCAAATAGCTTCTCTTAAAGGATGATAAGCTCCATTTCCTTAAATGGTGAAAATTTTATGTTAATAGACGGCTTTGGTCCCCTGAAAGTGAACAAATACTCTAAACTAATACATAGATCCACCATTTCCAACAAGTTTTGCATGATTCATGTCATCACTAGAATGACTTCCTGCAAGAAATAAACTATAAAAAATGTCTCCCGGAGATTTGCATGTATTACTTAAAACACACACACACAAGGGAGAGCGAGCGCGCACACATATTCCTAGCCCAAATTGCCTCGCCTAACACTACTCGCTTGGGAGCGCGCACACACGCATACACATATATCCCTAGCCCAAATTACCTTGACCTAACACTCACTAGGGAGTCTCTGATTCATGCAGGGCAGGCCTTCGATATTTTTGCAGCTTTTCAGCTCTGTAATGGCAAATGTGTAAATCTAAATCATGATATCCCTAAAAATAAGTGATTAATAAGTACATTGATCATCTTGACCTGCCATTGCCATTAAACCAGAATCTCAGTGTGATTCAATATATGAATACAACAGCCAAAGTTGTGTGCTAATCTCAATGTGATTTCCAGAATTAATCGGTTATACATGACATGATTTCAAGTGGTACAACAGAGGTTAGATTTGCCTAAATTAGCTTCGTTGGCGAGCCAAAATTTAAAACAATGTTAAAAAAATAGATGCGAGATCAGCCCATAACTCAACAGTCAGATAATATGAGAATAAAGAAATGAATAATACAACCTTTTTTTTATGCAACATATTATGAATATTTGATGTGTAAGGTGACCAATTTGAGAAAGAGAATCATGACTGTTGTGAAGTTAATGACTTGCCTTGACAATTCCGTGATTTCTTGTGACATAAATGATGATAGTAGAGTTACAAATCCACATTAAAGCGAACTTATGATCAAATATTTGCAAGATGTTCCCACATGGTTCAAAGGTTGGAGGAGACATTTCATCTCTTCTGACCAAAGTAATTCACAAAGATTAATAACAATATGAAGTTTTGTTCACAACCAAGGTGACTCTTCTCCTCTGACCTATGATTATCAATGAGTCTGATTGCAACAACACTAAAACAGGGGTTATCTATTTTTTTGCAGTAGTAAATACGACTCTACCTAGTATATTTGTTGACATACATGAAGCAATGAGTTGAGTTCTGTCTAATTTCAATGATATTTTATCATAATTAGCTTTCACCATTGAGAATCATTTACATATCTTTAATAATTTTTCTATGTTATAACTAATTATAAAGCATATAAAGGCATATAGGTGATCACAAAAAATTCACTTCAAGAGAGTTCTTGTCCTTATGTGGCATCGTGCTCTTTGAATGAAATTGATTGTAGAAGGATGACCACTGAAATTATCAACAATCATAATTAAATATAGGTTCCATATTCTTGAACTTGATCACAAGCTTTACCTGATGGTAGATTTTGTGATCCTTTCGAAGGAAAATCTCTGAGATAGTCGCAGCTAAATTCAAGTTTGTGAGGAGTATAAGCGGTAAACAACCTTTAAAATTAAAAATAAGCAATATTCAGAATTGGTTATGCCCTTGAGGTTAGTCCATGCACTATCCTCTTCCATGATAGTTACCATATTCCATAATTTTTTTTTTCCCGTTCAAATATACAAGAAGACTATGGAGATCCATTTCATTTAACTTGGGAGAGTATTTGAGGTTCTACAAAAGAGAAACTGTTTTAATTATAAGAAGTGCTTATTTATGTGCTCTTTGTTTTAGTCCACGGATTTGGGACAGTCAAAGCCATTACAAATATACCAACTAGCATTTATCAGGATAGAGCTTCCATGGCTCGTCAATCATGCATTTGCATAAGGTTTACAAAAGAACGTATACTGTAATAGCTCTTGTCACCATCATCTCAGGAAAAGAAAGTTCAAGTGGATAAAAACTCCTAGATTTTCTGAAATATATTACTATTAAAAAAAAGAAAATTTCAGCTCCAGTAGATGGTGTCTTTGATAACATAAGCGAACCAGGAATACTCCGCTCACCACCATCAGTTCAGTCAGAAAGTAAAACTTGCAAATACCAGCATATTTGATTTTAAGTGTTATTTTTTTGATAGATCATTAACCTCACACTGTTAATTTCACTTAACAAATACATAAAGATAGTTTACCAAAAATCTTTGTGCATCGCTCTTCATTGCCATAATGATCAATTAACCTGATTGTTGAATTATTTTTAGTAAAGTAATGTTTGGATTTTGATTTTCTATGTTGGAATTTTTTTCTCCTTTTCGATTTCTTCTTCTGGAATTTTTTTCTCCTTCTTTCCGATTTCTTCTTCTGTCCAACAATACAGCTAACTTTTCCAAGTGCTAATGAAGTGTCAGAGTTTGCTGCAGCTTCCGAAATGCTAACATACCTTTAACGTATATTTAAAAAAAATAATTCTAATCCACTAATATATTGATACGCACAAAAGCTCACAACAAACTATTAGCAGTAATACAGAACTCAACAAAAGTCATTGAGCCAAATGACATTGAGAGCAGAAATACTTCAACAGAAAATGAGCAAACTGTTATGAAGATTAATAGAAATAGTCTGGATATTTAGCAACATCCATTATATACTACAGATGAACTTCTATCTAATAAATAATATTATAAAAAGTGAAACAACGTCAACAAACGTTTATCATCCAACACGAAGGTTAAGACAAGATATGAATCTCAAGGCAAATTTTTTAGTAAGAAATATTCAGATTTTAATTAAAAATCATCCATAACTCAGATTTTAGCAAACTTGGAGTCAAACTGACCAGCTTATTAACACGCCTAAAATATATACGCTTTTTGCTATATTATTTTACTCATTTTTTGATGATATTACACTTTAAAGGAATGTATTTTGTATGTTTTTTGGTTTTAAGGTACAAGAACGCGATTGAGCAAAACGAAGCAAACGGTGCGATTCTGAGCAAAACCACAAGATTTCGGGAGCAAAATGACAGCAAGAACGAAATTCCGCCTCGACACCTTTCGATAAGTCCTTTGACGCTTAACTCTTTTACACTTCGCATATTTTCGAACGAGATACACTTTTAAAGAAAGGCTGTTTTATGCTTTATTTCAGGAGGTTATCTCGTTACGAACGCAACAGCAACTGAATGCGTGCGAAACGGAGTTGAAATGAGCCAAACGGAAACGGAACGCAGCTGGCCGCAGCAGACTTCTGCTCGCCGACGGCGAGATCGATCTCGCCGACGGCGAGATTTTCCCAGAGCGACCGAACATGGCCGAAAGTGCCGCCGACAATGACTCAAACCCGCCGACAAAGTGCCCGGATGACCATGAACCGACATTTGGCGGTTTGGGCCAATATTCGACGTATGTTGAACGACTTTTCGAATGAGTGCTTAAAGAAACTGCTTCGGAATTGGTCCACTACTTCTTTAAAAATGGCGAATTTATGGTAGATTAGAGAAAAAACAATAAAGAAAAGTAGAGAAAAGCTTGGAGAGAATGTTTAGGATTCTTAGATTAAGAGTAAAAATGTAGTTTCTACCTGCTTTTGGAGAGATTGAGAGAGAGATTTTGAGAGAATTTGTAAGGATTTCACTATAGATTGCATTGAGACGTGGAGACTTTATGGTGAGAGTATCTTTGTTTTTCTAATTCGATGGGAAAAAGTTGCAAGTATTGCTCTTCATTATCTTATAATTTTGTAGTACATTTATTTAGTCGATTTGGCTGGTTAAATGAAGCTTTACCTTATATTGTTATCTATTGGACTAGCATCTCTTACTCTTTCTTCTTAACTTTAGAAATAATAAGATAAGATTACGCGCATCGTTTTCCTCTTACTTTTCTTTTCACGAATGAGTAGAAATCGTATGTAGGATTTTAAGTGATTTGCGTGTAGTAAGTAAATTTAATTATAAACGTGATGGCTTTTACTGTGACTTCATTTTACGTAGCGAATAGTACCATCAGAATGTTAAAATTCGTTGTGATCAAATCGGCTTACAAGGGCGGTGCAATTCTGCGAAGTGTGGCAACTCGTTCAGGTTCTATGGACGGTGAAGTTCGTAGGAGTTGAATGCGAATAACATAGGGAATAATATTAATCGAGTGCAGAATTGGAGATTTTAGAGATGACAGACTAAAATCACTCGATCTCAGTCCTATCGTTAGATCATTGAAGTTGCAGATGTTATCACATCGCGCGAGGTAACGTGAGGTCTCGAGTCGACAGTGGGTATCCATCCCAAATTAACAGCAGATTCAATGTAGATAGCGTAGGATTAATCCGACGTTCTTTATGCCTGAATTGAAGAGGTAAAGAATAGGATTAGCTCCTATTCAAGCGCGTACGATATTAAATGATCTCAATCCTATGCATTATCATTTCATTACGTAAGAACGATAGTTTTTAATATCTCAGAATCTCAAGCCAACTCATCCAAAAAGAAGTTATCTTTAGCGATTATTCTTCGTGTTTAGTCATAGCTCATTGACATTTAACGACTTCGCATTTAGTGAGTAGATATGCTAGATAAAACACAATGTTTAATCGATATTCCAAAACTGAGATTTAGCTAAGTAAACTAGTAATTCGACTAGGGCACTTACTTCACTTACTCGTGGGATCGATGCTTGTGGCTTTTAAAGAAAAGCTACTATATTACTTGAAACGATACGTATACTTGCGTAGAATGACGCTAATGCGTAAAATATTTTACAATTTTTATATCGTTTAAGATTTCATGTACACTAAGACGTTATTTATAAATTAGATCAAGATATCTGGCGCATCTTACGGAAGTTAATTTACCGTAGATTCATGGTCGGGTCACTTATCGAGATGAACCCAACGATACAAAAATTCGATCAAATTCGAGTCAAATCAAGCTTCGTATCGACAGATTAAACTATTTTTTGAAGCTTTCAGCGCATATTTCGAATGTCAAACGGATTCCAAATCTGACAAGTTTACAGTCAAATTGAGTGTTTCGACAAGGCGAATTCATCAAGTCTAAGATCACTCAATTCTAACATCATTAATATACTTAAATGTCCGCAAAACACGATCCGATCAAGGGAATCTCTCGATTAGAGTGGTTTCGAATCCTTCATCAAATAGATCTTACCAAACCCCTCTTAAGAGGAGACATAGACCTGGAGCCAGAAGAAGATCCGAGTTTGAAGGAGCTAAAAGTCAACATCATTTCTGTTCCGAAGATTTGGTGAATTCCTCCCCCTCCTGCAGCCGCCGACAACCACCACCCACCACTTTGCCGACCACCGTTAACCATCGTTGGCCGCCACTTGCTCTTTGAAGTGAAGTCCCTTGTGGAGTCACAACGTACATTACGAAGTCCCAATTTATATCGCGAAATAGTGAAGCATTCGATGGAGTAATACATCGCTCAGTACACGGTACAATGACACCCCGATGACGGTGTAACCATGCACCTACATACGGAGCAACGACGTCTCCCAAATACGGTATAACAATAAACCACATAGATGACGACTTTCTTTGGACTACTAAGCTCCCGACTCCTGCCTTTATGACGTACGCGCCATCACAATTCACCACTACGGCTTATGTGAGCAGTTAAGGCCTATGTGATCCACAGTTTGTGCAGCTCCCAACTCAAGTCTTTGCGACCTATTGATCCTCACAGCTTACCATTACAAACTACGTGATCCACAGCTTGTAAAACTCATAACTCTAGCCTTTGCAGCCTAAGGACGTCTTCACAACTCACCACACAACAACCTACGTGACCAACTGTGACTTAAGTAGTCTATAACTTGTGTAGCTTCGAACTTTGAACTCTGCAACCTATAGATGTCGTTACAACTCACAATTTGCGTAGCCCCTGCTCCTGCCTCTATAGTTTATGGACGTCATCGTAACTCACCATTACGACCTATGTGACTAACTACGACCTACATGGTCTGCAGGTTGTGCAGGCTGCCAAATTCAATCTCTACAGCATAAGAAAGTTATCCCAACTAATGAAGGTCCCAAGTCCGACCGTTGCAGCTCATAAACGTTATCACGTACTCGTGCAGCTCTAGACTCCGGTCGGTGCAGCCTACGGACGTTATCACAGCTAGTGCAACTCTCAACTACGGCCTCTGCGATCCACGAACGTTATCATAGTTTGTGCAACTCTTGACTCCGGCCTTTGCGGCCAAAATATGTTATCATCACTCATGCAGCTCCCAAATCTAGTCTCCGAGGCCACAAATATTATCACAACTAGTGCAACTCCCGACTCAGCCTCTGCGACCTATGATTGTCGTCACAACTCACCACTAAAGCCTACATGACCAATTTCAACCTAAGTGGCTTAAAGCTCTTGCAGCTCCCGATTCCTGACTCAGCGGCTCATGGATGTAATTAGAAATCATCACTATGACCTATGTAGCTCACAACTCCTACAGCTTCCTACTATGACTTATGGCCAACAGATGCTCTTGAAGTAACCATCTATGGCCTACATAACCAACTACTACTATGACATTCAATAACGATCTATACGACAAACTGACGCTATAACCTTCTACAACACAGCAAACTACTGACTCAGCATTCTGCTTTCATGGAGAATTATACTCATTACAGTCAGACTACGGCTATTATCGATGAGCTACTATTGCAAATTTACAGTGATTAACTTTATAACTGAATCTAATCTAATTAAGAGATAGTGAACATGTGTACTTACCATTCATAGTGAATTATTTCAATTGAGCTAAACTTTGTGATTTTTTCCCTTTTCCAGGGGTTTTCATATAAAAATTGTAGTGTCTCCTCTTACTTCTCTTTCATTATCTGAGTGTGAGCTAGATTTCCGTGCAACTCTAAGATAATTCATTACTCTATTGTCGCGGACCTTCCAACACACATAAAAGTAGAATATTAGCAAAATACATAATATAATAACAAAAACTTTAATCACCACTCAATAATTTAAAATAGGTACAAATAATCTTCTGTTAAAAAAATGGGCAATATGCATAATGTTAAATCAAGATTAGCGAGGAATAAAAAAAGAAGCATATAACAAAGAAAATAGGTATCTTCGACTGCTCGACGTTGGACTCTCGCTGTCGATCGGGAGATGGTCCAAATCTACAAGTCTGAAAAAGGGTTTAAGAGGCTTCTAGAGAAGATGACTATGGAAGCATCGTGCCTCGCTTCAGTGGTGAGCAGACGTGCGGCTTGTCGACTGGACATTCAGATGAAGAAGAGAAATTGGTGAAGTTTACTCAAACAAGATCGGCTTGAGCGATGCGATGTGAAAAATGTTTCACCTTCGAGCTCAAGCAAGATATAAGTATGAGGAAAAAAGCGCCATATGATTCTTTTCCATTACTCGAAAGTAGATTTAAAATTGCCCTTTTCCCCCATTCGACAAAATTTAAATCCTGCTACCAAACTGCCCTAAATATTTCAACGAAACGAAAACAACTTGACCCTAATCCAAGCTCTCTATGCCTCAATCCACATTACTTCCTCTAAATACTAACCACAATGCAACCATGAAACCAGAAAGCAAGCAGTTCCTAACGAAGGAATATCCAAAAATTCGAGAAATAGGGCATGAAGACGATCAGAAACGTAGAAACACGAAAGCAACCGCATACCTTTCACGGAAAAATTTTCCCCGGCGACCAATCTCGTGCATCAGAAGCGGAAAGAATAGCTCCGCAAAAAGGAACTGCGCCCACTTTCCCTCCCGCCCAAAGTAAACAAACCAGAAGTAAGGACCGATCCAGAGTTACAAGAAACTCGCCGGCCGATCTGAGCCGGAGCGAACATCACCCGATCGACCAGACCGACCGCCTCGCGGCCGCTCCGCCACGAAACCGGCAGCCTCGGTTTTCCCTACTTAAAACCGGTTCAAACCCTAGATTCACCGGCTGGAGACGGGTGGTCGAGAAAAACCCAAATCGCCTAACCATCCTATGTGAACCCAAAAATAGCCCCAAGTATTTGAGTAATGTTTTACACATGGCAGTGGGTTGAAGTTGGGTTTTGAAAGCTATTGGTTCCATTAGTAGAACCCCTACCATCCATATCCGGTTTAACCGGTGGGTGTTCCGAACCCCTTTCCCATCTATAAATTCCAAACCGAACCGCTTCGTCTTTCTTTCTCGGTTCCGGAGGCGCGAAAGAAAACCTTCCAAGGAAAGCCCATGGTCGCCCAGCTCGCCTCGTGAATAGCTAAAACACAGGCAAGTGACTCAGTAACTCACTTCTGCTTTCCATGATTTGACTCTTTTACACGTCGAGTCAACCCGCACAGAAAACACCCAAACGAACCACCCTATCTTCACCACGTAATCTTAGGGCTAGAGGACGGCAGGTTATTTCCGTTGGTAGTTCAAAAGCTCCTTCAAGGTCTATGATGACGACGTCGGAGATCGTGCTGCCGATCGGCAACCAGAAGCACGACCCGGCATGGAAGCATTGCCTCATGATCCGTTCCAACGGCAGGACTAAGCTCAAGTGTATTTACTGCATGAAGCTCTTCCTCGGCGGCGGCATTCACCGAATCAAGGAGCACCTCGCACGTCACAAAGGGAATGCTGCCTGCTGCCCTAAAGTTCCTCTAGAGGTGCAGCATGCGATGCAGCACAGTCTCGATGGCGCTGCCGTTAGGAAGAAGCGGAAGATTAGGCTTGCGGAGGAGGTTGGTCATCTGAATCCTTCGGAAATCTCTGCAGCAGCCGGCGAAATTGATCACTCCGCTAATTCTGGTTTGCAGATTGCGCCTCTGAATGAAATGCTCGATCTTGGAACTGTTCATATGGAAGCTAAGGAGGATAGTTGTGTGGCTGCCCTGCCTCGCTCAGCGAAGTCAGCTGAGAGGGGAAGGAAGCGGCGGACGAAGAATTCCTCTATGAATCACATGGGTCCTTCCTCTACCTTGGGTAATGATGGGTCCTGGGTGAACAGGTCAAGTTCGGCTCAAGCGATGGATAAGGAGCAAGTTTATTATTCAATTGGGCGGTTTTTGTACGAGGCTGGCGTGCCTCTTGAAGCGGTTAATTCTGCGTATTTTCAACCTATGGTGGAGTCCATTGCTGCTTTCGGGCCAGGACTAGAACTCCCCTCCTATCATGATTTCCGCGGAGGCATTTTGAAGAGGTTGATCGAGGAGGTGAACCTCACTTTGGAGCACTACAAGGGAACTTGGAGTCACACAGGATGTTCAATATTGGCTGATGAGTGGTCGACAATGGACAAGACTTTGATTAACTTCTTCGTGTATTGCCCCGAGGGAACTATGTTTTTGAGATGCGTTGATGCCACGGAGATTGTTGCCACTGCTGATACTTTGTATGAGCTTTTGAAGCATGTGGTGGAGGATGTCGGCCCAAACAATGTGATTCAGGTGGTTACCAATTACTCTGACATTCATGCCTTTGCAGGGAAAAGATTGACTGAGACCTTCCCCACTTTATTCTGGAGCCCTTGCGCTTCTCAATGCATTGATCTTATATTGGAAGATTTTTCTAAAATGGATTCCATGATTGATACAATAGAGAGTGCGAAATCGTTAACCAGGTTCATATATAGAAATATGCCTGTTCTTAATATGATGAAGAAGTATACTCATGGTAAAGATTTGTTACGTCCTGCCAGTAGCCGTGGAGCCATGAACTTTGTTGCTTTGAAGAGCTTGGGTTGTTTGAAAGAGGAGTTGAGAAACATGGTCACTTCTGAAGAATGGTTAGAATCACCATACTCGAAGAAGCCGGATGGGGTTGCCATGGCTAACCTTATTGTAAATTCGCTGTTTTGGATTTCCTGTGCTGCAATCAATCGGATTACTGAACCACTTGTGCAATTACTGAAACTAGTTGAAAGCAAAAAGAGGCCCGCAATGGGCTATGTTCATCTATGTTTGTATCTAGCTAAGGATGCTATAAGAAAGGAATTTGTGAAGAAGAGTGATTACATGCCATATTGGGATCTTATCGATTGGAGATGGTACAAGCAGCTTCCTCGCCCCCCTCTCCATGCTGCGGGTTTCTTCTTGAATCCACAGTTATTCTACAGCACAGAGGGGCAAATCTCCAATGAAATTTCATCCGGAATGTTGGATTGTATAGAAAGATTGGTGCCTGAGGCGAAGGTTCAAGATAAAATTCAGAAGGAGCTGAATTATTATAGGGGCGCTGATAGAGATTTTTCAAGGAAAATAGCCGTTAGGGCTAGACGTTCTTTACTCCCGGGTGAGAAAGCAGACTTGCAACATTTTTTTCCTGTTAATAATTTATTTTTCTTTTGTGTGTTTTTGAATGCATTCTTCATTGATTTATTACTATAGCTGAATGGTGGTCTACATATGGGGGGAGTTGCCCAAACCTTACACGTTTGGCTATTCACATCCTCAGTCAAACCTGCAGTGCAAGGGGACCTGAGCGGACTCATATACCTTTTGAACAACTTCATAATGAAAAATTGAACTTTCCTGAGCGTCAGCGGCTATGTGAACTTGTATATGTTCGCTATAACCTTCGGTTACAGCAAAGGTGAGTAAAAGACTGAATTAAGGAGCTTGTTAAGATGTAAATTTTGAAATCTGATTATGAGCAGCTGGTTAAGAAGTAAATTTTGAAATCTGATCATGAACAGATTCTCTTTGCTGAAACATTTTTCTTTCGTGTGTTAATAGTGTTATGTGAATTTACAGGCATGTTTCGAAGAACAGATGCTTTGATCCTATTTCTGTTGATAATATTGATGTTGTCGATGACTGGGTGGGGAATCACCCATTGTTTTCACCGGATGCTGACTCTAGCTGGCTGGTTTTCAATCAACCTGAGCCTATTGAACAACAATCCGAGACTTCATTAGATGAAGTTGAGACCCTAATCTCAGGTATATGCTGTTTTTTATGAAGCACAAATACTTCTAAATGGCATCCGTGTTCGTGTCTGACATGTGTTGGGTATGGTCACGGCTTCGACACGTCTAACACATTCCTAACATGCCACAAACAGTGTTAGGTTTAAATTTGGGCTTGGACATGGCATGGACATAGTGGGACACGTCAAGGAAACAAAGATGAATACTTTTGTTATAAAATATTTAATTTTAGAGGCATTTACATTCATACCACCTAATTCCTATATATTTATGCTTCTAACACTTACATTTTATTTTTTACATTTATAACACCCGAATCTTTCATACCTCGTGAAAATTCCCCCATTTTAAATTAATAAAAGTGAAATACACATTTTCATGCATATGTAAGGTGGAGTGGATTTAAAAAATCATGTTTAGGTGTTACATATATAAATACATAGGAATTTAGGTTTTAATGGTAATGTATGTAAATCCTCCTTTATATTATTAATTGTGTTTGATTCTTTTTATTCTTAGAAATTCCTTTTATGGTATTGTTTTTTATCATGTAATGTCTTTGCTAGATACTAACAAAAAATATATGTTTTGTATTGACAATTTATAAAATATAAAAATGTATCCGGGACTTGTTTTGTCTTAAATTTGCAAATATGCTGTATTTTATAAACGTCATGTTGTGTCCATGTCTTCGTGTTTGTGTACTGGCTACATACTTTCTTCTCCTGACTTGAAATACTTAATGGGTGACTGCTCTATTTAAATGTTGTATCCTGCAGCCCTTGATGATGATGTGATTCGGAGTGCTGGTCGAGGCATAGAGGATAATGATGAGATCAAAGAAGAGGAAGATAACCATGATGATTCTGCTTTCAGTTGAGCAGATATGTATGATTAGATGTTTGAACGAGTCTAGGTAAGTTTGCTCAGCCAATTCAAAAGGTGCTTGTAAATTTGTAGATGATTTTGGATTTTGTTATTTAAGTTAAAATGAAATAAAACCAAAATTTTAATACTGAATTATTTAAATTTGATTTTAGTCTTTCAAAATTTGATTACAACAACAACAACCCACTTAACTACCCAAGCTTCTTTCTATTTTCAAAATTGATATAAACTTTTTTAAATGCATTTCATTGATTCAAGAACTAGCCTTTTTTATAACGTGATATAAGGTTTTAGTGAAATCATGTTCTTATTTGGTTTAGTTGTTCGTTCTTTCTTCAATGATGTTCTAATTGATCATAAGAAAATAGATCTTGTGAAGCAATTGTCTATGTTGTTTTATAGAAATTTAAATTTGCTTTTAGTTTTGCTTTGTACTTTTAGTAGCCTTGCTTGATAACTCCCAAAATTTAGGATTTGTTTGGGGGGATTTTTTTCATAATTTTACAAGTTAGCTATACTGGTATTGCTTAACTACAACCTTTTTTTTTTCCTTAAAGAAAATCTATGCGATTAGATAAAATTTTATAATTAGATCTAAAAAATTATGAAAGTTTGAAAAAATTGTTATTTAATTTCTATATAAAAGATGAACCTATAATGCCACTACAATTAAAAAAAAAAAATCTATTCCCTTACGACAATTCTGTAAGAATCTTAAAGGTTTCTTCGTGCGCTAACCGCCCACTTAATCTCCCAAGATTGGATTGGGAGATTATTTTGGAAACTTCTTAATTATCTTTATTTTCTTTCTATTTATGCTTTTTGTTATTTTTTATATCAGAATATCTACTTTTAAAATAGAGGTTTGATGTACTTGGTAAGTTTGTAAATTAGGAGGGATTGGTTTCCCTATATATGTATCCTACATGTGAATAATAAATCAAGCAATTTCCTCCCCAAATAATTTCTACATAGTATCAAAGCCCCAATACAAACCATATCTCCCTCCGACTGCCGAACGTCCTCTTCTTTCTGGAGTCCTTCTCTGCCTACGCTGGAAATCCTTGCAAGCAACCGGAATTTCTTTCTGTCGTCCTCTTTCTCCCTGTAGGCTCCCTTTTCCGGCTCTTCACCGCAGCAGAAATCCCCTATATTCTTTTCTGCCATAGCCCTTTCTACAATTAATTTTCTATGCTGCAAACCAACCTCTGTCGATACACTCAGCTAGAATTCCCTGTTGGATCCCTCTCCTATATTCGTCTACTAGCATACTCTCCCTACAGTAGCCAACAACAACAACATAAGTAGCGGTAGCAAGCAGAAGCAACGACGATAGAAGCAGAAGCAGCTGTAACAAGTGTCACTATTCAACTCGAGACTTGAAGTTAACCAAGATGAAAACAGACTGTCGGATTGTGGGAATTAAGTTTTTGATATACATTCTCTATAAATAATATTTTACAAATGATAGTCATCAATTAATTTAAATTTAAGCAATGTATTTAAAATTTTCTTTTTAATGGTTGTCTGTATGTTCTATAAATGTTATCACTTTTAGTGCTCATCATTAATCACTTAATTAATCTAAAAAATCAGTTTAAAAATAACAGCATACTAAACAATCCAGTGAATACTCCTACCCCTAAACTACAGTAATATATTGAAAAAAGAAAATAATATGCATGTCAGTTAAACTTTTAATAAATCAATATACATATTTAATATCAATGTCTTTTTATAATTGTATAACCGTCACAGGAGCACTGTTTAAAAATTATGTCAATTAAACCCTACAATATCAATATCAATATATTTTTTAATATACGTGCATAAATACTTTAGTGTTCCCTCATAATACCATCAGAAGGTGACTCCATCATAGTCAGTCAGGTACATACCACCATTTTATCAAAATTATTATTTATTAAAAATATATTTCATTTTCATTTGCGATCAGGCAATATATTTATAAATCATTTAAATAATATTGTGCATACATATAATTCCTATATTATGAATCAAAATTCTCTAGAATTTAAAATCCCGAGTTTGCAGTAATTACAGTATAAATAATGAAATACTAATTAATGCATTTGGTCTAGAAAAAAAAATATCACCATAATAGTACATACGTACTCACATCGATGCCAACTAATTCGTGCTTGAATTTGTTTTGACATCAACTCTTCTAAATTAGAAACTTAACATAAACGTGATATTTAATTAATTTATTATTTTAATATACTATTATCTTTTAAGTATTAAATATAATCTCTCTTAATTTTCTATATTATTTATATTATTGTTATTACTATTATTATTATTTTTTAATATTAAATCAATTTAATAAATGTTATCTTGGTCGATCACTGATACCAGTTGGGTTGGGGAAGTCACTGATAGAAGGTCCATCACTGATTACTACTCCTATGTATGGAGAAATTTTTGTTACATAGAGAAGTAGGAATTAAACCGTTGTTTCCAGAAAAGTAGTGCAGAATCTGAGTATATGACGCTTTCCTTGGGAATCTGTGATGGGATTTAGAAGCAGAAATTGTTAAGAGCATTAGGGTATGCCTCCAATAAGCCTATACAGATGTTTTGTGCTTGTCAACTAGCTATAAGTATTTACAAGAATCTTGCGCATATTGATAGGATCAAGTAAATTGAAGTTAATAGACAATTTTTTTCTAAAAGATTAATTGTGGAGTTATACAGAACTACATCCCAACACGCCAACAAGTTGTTGATGTTTTCACCTAAGCTCTTCCTTTAAGTACATTCTTAGAGTTCAATACCAAGCTTGGTCTCTATAACATATACAACCCAGTTTGAGTGAGAGTGTGGAAATTTTGGAAGGCTTATTCGTGGGCCAACGAGTCCCTTCAATCTTCTAAGATTGGATTGGGAGATATTTCTGGAAACTTCTTAATTATCTTTATTCTCTTCCTATTTATGCCTTTTGTAATTTTTATATCAGAATATTTACTTTCCAAATATAGGTTAAATATATTTTGCAAGTTTGTAAATTACGAGGGATTGGTTACCCTATATGTGAATAATAAATTAAGCAATTTTCCTCCTCAAATAATTTCTACGAATTCTATTGCTTTTAGTTTTATATATAATCACCCAAATGCACCATTTGGCCTTCTTCGGGACTCTCTTACTTTTTTTACTTTTACTATCAAAATCTATTTTCCTAGCACAGTTTCTATCAGACATTTTTTCTAAGAAATTTATATTAAAATGTGAGAAAATGAACATCATTTTTTTTGTTGGTTGTCTCTTGATTAAAAAAAAATGTATTAAAAATGAAGCCAGTAATTCTTAAATAGCATTTTTTGTTAAATGTTTTAATATTTTCCCGTCTCTGATTCCAGCTCTCGAAGAATGTTTTTTCTAAAAATTTGTAATCGAAGAAATCTTGGAGGAACCTATTTCTCCGGCTACTAACCATAAATATATTACTCAGAGTTCCTTCCGGGGGATTTCATCCATCTCTCTCTCTTTTCCGTCACCCTTTCCATGAGATTAGGTGCTTTACTAGGTTGAATGCACTCACGAAGAATACAGGACCCTACACCCTAAAAGGATTCAACAATGCTCCAAATTCAACGCTCTTGACATATCTTGGAACTGATCACTCCTAAATATACGTTGCAACTATAGTTCTAACTGAAATACAGTTAATGATATATGTTACATATAAGTCTTGATATCTGAACTATTTCTGACTACTAAAAATGTCATAAGAAGTTCTTGCAAACGTTAATCTTTGGCTGGCTCTATATACACATGGGAGAAGTTGTGTTATGACGTTTTCATACATATCTCAATTTTTACCGTTATTAGAATGAATCTAAATAACATTTCTCAACCACAGCAGCTCACTTGTATATTACATTTTGATTAATAAAATTTAATAAGCATTCTTAAAACTAAATTAATGTTACACGATCCTGTTGTATTGATCAAGTTGTAAGTTCTGTTTTTCAAATCTATATTGGGGATATATTTAAGTTTCTTGATTAGATTAAGTTGTAAATCTTATCTTCATATATTTTGTATCTTCTCAACTATATTGAGATATTCAGGCCTCTATATCATATACAATCAAGTTATAAATCACATTTTTATATTGCCCACACCCTCTCAATCACATTGAGGAGATCTCTAGGCATACTGATCATATGCAATCAAGATGCAAATCTTATCTTCATTTCTTCTATTTCCATTCTACCATATTTAGGAAATATTCATGTCTACTGATTTCATGTGATCAAGCAACACATCCTATTGTACACATCTTTTTTATCTTCTTTATCATATTAAACATATATCTGGGTCTTCTTGATCAAGTTATAAGTTCTATTTCAGGTGTCCTCTTTGCCTTAGAAATAAGAAATTGATTTTCTTTAAACTTATGCAACCTTGTTAGCTTCATCATATAACTTTATATGTGATATCATACATTTAGCGTGAGTCGAGTAGGGTATAAGTCTCATTTATCTGCCTAGAATTTGGTCCACACCTTCATTATACAAGGTTCAATTTTTGAATGCAACTCTTAATTAATAATAATAAGGATCTGGTGACCCAGAATGATAAAATATTAAATCTTGACACGAGGCTATCAGATCTCTTATTGGTTAGTCATCTTATTCCTGCATCTAATAATCTCTCTTTGTAGGCAAGTGTCTTTATATACTATAATAAGTCCTTTAATGTCCATTATGATGCCTTTGAGCCTTCCTCAGATTCTGAAATTTTCTATACATTTATCCTCTACAGAGCTTCTATAGGATCCATGAGGGTTTTCATTTGACAAAACTTACTAGTTTTATCTAAATTTAATCACAAAGATCAGCTTCTTAATTCGGATACAACATAGATGTAATTAACTTTTATGATTGCTCTTTGGGCAAATCTTAGTCCTTAAAATAAATCTTATATGGAGCCACATTATTTGAGAAAAATATATCTAGAATAAAAATTTTCATATTAGATTAATTGATTACAGCCCATCCTCTATTGCAGTGCCACAAGTATCTTTTGAATTCCACAGAGTCAAGTGGAACTGGATTACCTGAGAGAAAAACATATAGAATACCTACAGGAGCAAGCATCCAAGCAACGGTCGAGCGAATAATTTATAGCTTAGAAGAAAGTTTTTCATCTCTAAGTGAAAAAGAAGAGTATCCGGTTTTTCTTTTTGGGTTCATTAGTAGCTGGGCAAGCATGAATCTGCTAGTTCCTCTATAGAGGGGCAAGAGCAATCCTTGGTCCAGGCTTTCTGTAAGCTAGATACCCAAAAGAGCTAAGTGTCAGCCACAATTATGAAAATAATTTAATTTTAATTATATATATATATATATATATATATATATTGATTTTTGAAAATAGTGTTTTAATTTTGACAAATGTGACCAAATAAATCTTATATATTTAATAATTTAAGTAACCAAACATAACCTTACAATTGATACATCACCTTGAAAGGTGAGCATATCATTTGTCAGTGAGCTTGATTATATAAACTAAATAATTTATGACATCCGTTTGGTCTGCGAAATTTTTTATATATGAACGACAAGTTTCCCTATCTAATATAAGAATTATATAGAATTTATTTTACCTGAGTTCTTACTTCCTTATAGCCCCTATAATTAATTACATTTTAAATGGCTGGAGTCACTTAAGAAAACTCTCAATTAAGATTAGTGGTTTTGACTTCAAGATTTCAATGTTTGGGTCTTCAAGATTGGACATAGAAAAGTCAAAAGAGAATGACTCAAGTAGGAACATTTATTTCAGGGGTCCGAATAAGCAAAAAAGTAGGGGATGTCATGGATTTCAAGGTAGGCCTCAGTGACTTCCCAACTACCTTATTAGTTGGCTTTATGTCTTTGAAATGATATTATTTAGTATTTCAATCCTGCAAATTATTTTAGAATTTAGGACTTACATTCGCATGCTATCCAATCGTGCAAATAGCCTAGGAACATAAGAGGATTTACGTCGTACCGAACGACAATCTCGAAATCCTAAAAGGAGTTAGGACTTATGGTGCAGCCTCGAGATAATGTGAGGATTTATGTTGCACTAGGTGGACTACCTCGAAGTCGTATGAGCTTGTTGTATTTAAACTAAGAAAATATTTAGCTAAAGTAGACCTTGTTTGTCCTATCGAAGATGTTCTTCTGTGCATTCTATGTTTTGTTGAAGTCGATCCGCTTTGTGTCGAGCTTTCATCATCCTCTAATGTCCTCCTCCACCCACTTGCATTCTCATTCTACTTCCTGGAAAGGCTACCCCGAGCTCTTTAACGTGACGCTTCAAGTTTAGGGTTTATGTTTTGTAATTGCATGTGTAATTATTGTTGGGTCTTAAGAACTGGTGTAGTTTACCCCATAAATAACTAGTCATCGGTTCTCTACTCTAAGGGCTTTTGCAGGTATATTAAATTAAACAGGCTGTAGAGTATAATATGCACAAGTAAAGCATGTTGTAGAGTACAATAACAAGAAATGTAGTAAAGAAAAGTAAAGGTGTGTACCTGTCATCTCTGCTGCTGCTGCTGCTGCTGCTGCTGCTGAAAGGTTTGGTATCACATATAAAACATATAATATGCTAACAAACCAAAGAAGACTAGAAAACACTAGCACATATGTAAAAGAATCAGGTGACACATATATGGAAAGATTGGAGCGGGGTATAAGAGTTTTGGTAAGGGGTGAGCCCAGAACTAGGACCGAGGCCCTAGCAAATTTTCCCGATGGAACTCAGTAGGCAACTTTTATAACCAGCATATTTGTGGGATCCAATATAGGGTAAAAGATTACCTGCAATCTAAGTGAGGGTAATTCTCAACCCGACCTATATGGCTGACATGTGTGCTGACCAAAAGTGATATTGAAAAGTCTTTAATTCTACATGAGTGTACTCTCTTTCTAGAAAAGTATGTGTATTATACCTTTATTAATTTTATTTCATTGGACAATTCACATGTCAACCATATTGCCGGGTCGGAACTGCTAGCAGCCATTGAGGGCGAAAGGGTAACCCTTTGCTAGACATTGGAGGGCAATGGTGCTAATCCTCAGCCCTCGGGAACCCTCAGGATCAGGATATGCAACATTTCACCACATACTTAGATGACGTTCTCATCATAATACACCAACCCAATAATCCATCTAAAATTAACACAGTGTAAATATTTTCAACCAAGTTTAAGTATTTGCACAATTGATATTGAGGAGAGTATACTATTTGATTTATGTGTGTTCGCATACTACACTTCTAAACTTCAAGCCCCCAAAAAACCGGATTTGAAGAAGTATATCCATCTCCCCTTTCTATCATTTTTTTATTGTTATTATTATTATTGTTGTTACACACAAACACACACACACACATACCTTTATTACTTATTATTATTGCTTTACATAGGTGTTTTTGTATGTATTATCTTTATTATTTGTATTTTCATTTAATATTATTACTATTTTTAGTTGTCTATTATTATTATAATAATAATAATAATAATAATAATTATTATTATTCGATTTTATTGTTGGTATATATATATACATATATTCATTTATATATTATTTATTGATTTATTATACATATATATTCAATTTTTTTATCTGACACAGAAATTGAGTGGTATGTCTGTAAACCTGTACGTATATTTTTTTTATTATTTTTTTAATCACACAGAAATAGGTTAGTATGTATGTAAATCTCTCTCCCTCTCATCTTTGTCAAAACATGCAAATACAAAGAAACCGAGGGGTATGCGTGTAAGTTTTCCTTCTTTGTTATTATTATTATTTTGATTTTACTGTTACCTGCGCGAAGAAGAGAAGTACTCACCTGACGGGGTTTTGCTGACGAGGAAATTCACAGGGAAGTGTTTCGCCGGAGTGGGGTTTGCTGGAGAGTGGTGGAGAGAGGGGAGGCTTGGTTCCAGTGAAGTGAGGAGTTGAGTCCTCTGTTTTGTGAAGAAGGTGATGCTGAGTTGGCTGTTCTCCAAGAGAAAGACAGAGCTCAGTTAGGTAAAGGTGTTGGGTTAGCTAATTGCCGTTGGAGGAGTTGGGGTTGGGTTGCTCGCAGGGGAGGAGTGGATAATAATAATTTTTTTCTTTTCTTACTGCTTGAAGGGATCATTAGAGTTGGGTTGAGGAAGTGTAATATATAGGGAAGATGGAGGAACTTGGAAACTTCTGGGCCAGGAGGTCTCCGGAGCGTTCGCGAACTGTCCAAGAAACATACCGATCCAGGGGCTCGAGTGAATTAGGAATTTAGGAAAATGATTATTATTATTATTTTTATCAATTTTATAATATTTAATATTTAATATTTATAATCCCTCGGTTTGCGTATTTTCTCGCTCCTGCACGAAATTATATCAAAATGGGTATCCACCTAGTTAAAATCGACATTCGGAACGCACTCGAATAGTCTGTTTTGTTATTTGAGGTCGTCTGGACAAGTTTATGTTGATTGGGTCAAAATTACGTCAAATTCGATTTTTCTTCTAATCTTGGTTCGTGACAGATTATTTTGAAAATTAATTTTTGTTTCGATTAATTTTGAAACTTGTAAAGATGTAGGTGATATGAATTTCAGTGTTTATGTGTGTGAATATGCAAATTGTAATGTTTATGTAATGCTTTTAAGGTCAAAGTTTCCTCCTAGGGCCTTTAAATCCTATGGGAACTAACTTTGGGCTTCCGTTGGTCCTTGCTACTCAACCCAATGGCAATATTACATGGCCCTAACCACTAAACTAAATGGTGATGGCTTGAGGTCATAACCACTCAACTAGGTGGTGACTTGGGACCACCCATGTGTGGTCTCATAAAAGAGCTAAGAGGAGGTTTGAGTTTCTAAATGGGGTGGGCTCCATCACTAATCCTCTAGGATAGTCAATAGGAAGGTCTTAAAGCTAGATCTTAGGTTCTAAAGAAAGGAAAAGGAAGACCTAAAAAATGAGGTGCTGGTAGAAAGCATCCATCGTTAAAGGCTTTGGTTTGTGCAATAAGAAACTCTTGGAGGAAATGCCTTCTCTCAATGCCTCTCCTTCTAGTTTCACTATTTCTAGTCCTTGATCAAAGGTGTGGGATATACTATGACACTACTTCCAGTTCAAAGGCATGCTCATCCTCACACCTGACCAACAAAATGACGTATAGTAGAGTCATAGGGTAGAGTAGGAGCAAGGATTCCATTCCCTAAAGTGAGGATACCACGAACCACATGGAAGAAAAAAGTTTCAGCCCGACAATTAGTTGAGAAAAATGAGATAGTCAAAGAGAAATTCAGAAAGAGCTAGAAGTGAGTTGAATGACGGTTTGTCGATTCAGGAAGTTCTCTCCCTCGGTAAATGACAGAAAAAAAAGCTCGACTCTAGCTTCAACTTGACTTATTGAGGGGGATCGAAAATAGAATTTTTATTTTATTTTATTTTTTTTTTGAAAAGGTTTCAAAAAGTTGGACCTTTGATTGGGTAGTATCTCTAACCTTCTCTGTGTAGGAGATCAATTTTAAGTTGCAATTCTACTCTTAGAAAACATTGGCTACAATTGAAGATGTCTAATCACAAAAATGTCCATTTACTTGAGAGAGTTATTCCATTCTGGGATTTGATTGGAAGTTTTGTTGAATAAGATGCTATGTTGGATTACTTCTATGGATAATAGGAAAGGGATATTTGAATTTCCATCCATTTGGTCTTGGTTAGCAGTACCTTTTTTTATAGATAAGTTTGAGGCTAAATATATTTATTATTATTTTTTTCCCTATTCCATTTTCTATAGTCTTTCTTTTCCGCTCTTGCAATAAAATATATTGCCTCTGTTTTCTTAGTATTGGATGTATGTCTCTATGGAGAGTGAATTGATTCCGTTCGAGATTGAATTTCTTTTTCACCTCTCAGTCGTCTTTTGATCTCTGAGCTATTGAAGAAAGCTGATTTGTTTGCTAAGCTTAAGCCCATTGAATCTACTTGAAGTGCAACCACCCATAGTTATCAGCCAGTGAGAAGTAGTTGTTTCTGGCGAAGCAAGCAATGTTGGGGAAGAGGGGTAAAGAGTGCAGGAGAATACAGTTCAAGCGTTAGGAGAGCTTTATTATGAGAACTAAATGCTGTGACGTACTAGCTGGTGTTTTTTATTTATATTCTTTTATATGCATTTTCATCCAATGCCAGCTTTTTGGTAGGGTTAAGGACATCCCTTTCCGGTTCTTCTGACTTATAAATATTATAAAACTGTTTTGAAGAGAAGAACTCGTAATACGGATCATAGCATAGTCTAATAGTAAAAACAAGTATACTTATGGGCTTGTTAGCACGTTAGCTCATTAGTACTTTTATTCTTTTTTCCTCTACTTTAAATCGAGTTGCTACCGCATCTATTCTAGTTTTCACTTTTATTTGTCTATAAGAATAACCATTATGATAGATTATGAAATAGACCTTAAACAAATTAAAATCGTGTCGATTTAGGATTTCCATGACAAAAAAAAAGAAAAATAAAAAATAATTTTTTTTAATAAATACTAAAAAAAAAAATGAGAAACCTCTCTCTAGTGACTAACATTAACGAACTGACCTACTGATCAGACAACTAGATAGCTAAGGTAAGCATATGTGAAGAGAGATGAGGGACTCGAGAGGTAGTTTGAGAGGAGAACTTCAAGGAGACCCCTAGCAGGAAAGAAGAGTGGGTATGTGGGCTTATTTAACATTTATCCTCAAGGCTGGCATTCATTATCCCAGACTGACACATAAGCCAACGGTTATAGCAAGTTTAATTTCACAATAAAAGAGCTTTGTTTCTGAACAGATTTGTCCATCTATAATGGGGATCACATTGGTGGAGTTGTAGGTTGTCTCCAGGTTGTTTCAATGACGGGTAGCACATTCGATCTACCCGACCTTTCTAGTTCTATTTATCGACTCTTTCTAAAAAGCTTCCTCAAGTTAGAGTGAGGAAAGGATCTGAGCATTTTGGAAGCGGCTTTCGTCAAAGCACCTTTGGGTGATATTTTCATGATCAACTATAGCTCATGTAAAGAAGAGAAGCCTCTAAGAAAAGTCTAATGATTGATTCACAGAACGAAAGAGAAAAAAAGACAGAAGCAGGGCATTAATGTTGATGAAAGCATGCGTGCCAACATTTTCCAATAGAGTTTTGAGGTTTGTTGGACCTCTGCCTCTCGACCGGCATGGTAAACAAGTATAATGCCTCCTTACACTAAGAAAGTCCGACCTCGTTCTAGTCAGGTTAAGCTCAGAGTTCATGTTGTCCCGAGCGTATTTAGCTAGAGTTCAGTTCAATCACCAAGTCACATTAAATTGATAAAAGACTGAAAAGTGATTTAGTTCTCCCTTGAGTTTGAGTTCTTTAGATGCTTCTAAATTTTGTTTGCAATTATAGTTATAAAAAGTTTACAGAGATTATAGATAGATGTTATTTTTTAATGGAATGTATTAGGACAGATAAGAAGGACAACCCTCTCTCATTTACACTATTTAAAATTGAATACCCCGCAACTATTTTTGTAGCATTTTTTCATCTCTTGCGTGCTCTCATATAAAAATTTATAGTTAACGATTGACTTACAGTGGATTGGTTGTTGACTCATCTCTTTCAAAATATAGCTAGATCTAGCAAAATAAATATCTAGCTAAGTTGTAATAAATTTACTGCATCATGAACCTAATGCATTACACCTTATATGTCGGTCATCTTGCATCATATAGAGTTTAAACGTCATTACTTTTAGAAATGGCTTTGGTTGGTCTATTGATATTCCTTAACATACATGATATAGGACAATTCATTGAGCTTCCCAATCTCTCATGGGTAAGAATATTACTCTTATAGTAGGCATAATCTCGATGGAGGAAAGAACAATCCATTGTGAGTTATTTTGTTTTTAGTCTTGGACTCAATAGTCTAATGTAGATACTTCCACAAGCATTGTGACTAAAATTTTAGAAACTCTTTTTAGTTATGAGCCTCTAGCTCATCCTTCTAGAATTTAAGGGCACCATTTTCTATATATAGCATAGATCTATTGTAATATTATAAGAATAGTTTAGGCATCCTTCTCGGTTGTTTATAAAGTTATAATTTCATAAATCTTTTACTTAACAATAGCTTTTGAATTTTGTTTATAAAGTAATTTGCTCTTAGAGTCGCACTAGAAATGGTGTAGGTGTAATTATAAATAAGAGTTTGAAAGATAATATTGTAAAAATTATTAGAGTTGGAGATAAAATTATAGTACTTAAGATTATTATTGATACTAAAATTTTTAATATTATAAGTGTTTATGCTCCTCAAGTAGATTTAGATATAGGCTCTAAAGATAAATTTTGGAATGAATTAAAAGACTTAATACACTTGATACCTCTTGAAGAAAGAATTTTTATTGGAGGAGATTTAAATGGACATGTCGGTAGAGTGGTAGAAGATTTCAAAAATATTCATGGTGGCTACGATTATGGATCGATTAATGAAGAATGTAGAGCCTTATTAGATTTTGCTTTACCGTATGATTTGATTATTACTAATACTTTATTCAAGAAAAGAGATGAGCATTCTATTACTTATAAGAATGGATCCAATAAAACACAAATTGATTATTTTCTTATCAGAAGAAGAGATCGTCGAGATTGTAAGGATTGTATGATCATTCCAAGTGAGAAATTAAGTTCCCAACATCGATTATTAGATTTTAAAATGAAGGGTTGTAAAATAAAGAATATTAGGATTCAACATCGCAAAATTAGATGGAAGTACCTAAAAGACACAAATAAAATCATTTTTATGAGTAAAAATCAAAATTTAAACATTTGAGATGTTCATAAAGAAGCAAATGTTATGTAAGAAAAACAACAAATACTATTAAACAAATGACAAAAGATGTATTTGGAGAATCAAAAGAAAAAATTTCTATAAATAAAAATAGTTGGTAGTGGAATAATAATGTGCAAGAAAAGATAAAATATAAGAAGTTATGTTATAAAAATTTGTTTAAATGTAAAAGTGTAGATAACTGAGAAAAATATAAAACAACCTGCAGGGTGTCTAAAAGAATAATCTGTGACGCTAAAAATTATGCTTTTAGTGATTTTTATAACATATTAGATACTAAGGTGGGTGAAAAATATATGTATAAACTAGCCAAACAAAGAGAAAAAAAAGTAAATAGTTAACTCAAGTAAAGTGAATTAAAGATGAAAATTAAAAAGTGTTTTTCTTAGGAAAAAATATTCAACATAGATGGGTGAGTTATTTTGATAAATTTTTTAATGAATATTCTGAAAATACAACCGACCTTAGTGATCTTAATATCGTTAATAATAACAAAATGTTTCATTTTTATTATCGCATTAGTAGAAAAAAAGTTAATGAGGCTTTAAAGAAAACTAAGGGTGGATAAGTCTGTAGGACCTGATGATATTCCAATTGATGTGTGGAAATGTTTAGGTGATTTAGGAGTTTCTTGGCTTACTAAACTTTTTAATGTTATTTTAAAAACTAAAAAGATGTCTGAGGAGTGGAGGAAGAGTATTTTGGTCCCCATTTTTAAGAATAAAATGGATGCACAAGAGTGTGCAAATTATAGAGGAATTAAATTGACGTGTCATACTTTAAAATTATGGGAGAGGGTAATTGAACATAGGTTAAGGTGTATTAACAAGATTTCCCATAATCAATTTGGATTTATGTCGGGCATATCTACTATGTATTATATTTATTGAGAGGTTTGATGGAGAAGTACAGAGATAATAAAGAGGATCTACATTTGATTTTTATTGATTTAGAAAAAGCTTACGATAAAATTCCAAGAGATGTTTTGTGGAGAGTCCTTGAGAAGAAAGGTGTTGATATGACTTATATTCAAGTATTAAAGATATGTATGCTAGAGCTGTTGCACGTGTTTGAACTGAAGGAGGATTGACCAAATATTTTACTATTTTTGTTGGTTTACATCAGTGATCGGTTTTAAGCCCATATCGTTTTGCTTTATTTATGGATGGTCTTACTGGACATTTACAAGAGGAGGTACCTTTGTGTTTGCTTTTTGGTGATGATATCCTCCTTGTGGATAAGACCAGAGATAAAGTCTAGGAAAAACATGAATTTTGGAGGTCTACGTTGGAGTCTAAAGGTCTTCGTTTGAGTAGAACTAAAACTGAATACATGAAATGTAATTTTAGTCATAGTAGCTCTAGTGATAGAAGTGTAAATTTGGGTGATCAAATTATTAAAAGGTGTGAACGATTTAAATATCTCGGGTCTATTGTTCAATGCGATGGGGATATAGATGGGGATGTTAATAGTAGAATTTAGGTTGATTGGTTGAAGTGGAGGAATGCATCCGGCCTATTGTGTGATAGCAAAGTACCGCTTAGACTGAAAGGACAATTTTATAAAATGGTGGTGAGACCTGCAATTCTCTATGGTGCGAAATGTTGGCCTTTAAAAGAGAAGCATAATGCTAAGTTAAGTGTTGTTGAGATGAGAATGATTAGGTGGATGAGTGGCTTTATACTTAGAGATAAAATGCAAAATGAATATATCTGTAATAGGGTTGGTGTTGCACTAGTGACGGACAAAATTGTGGAGAGTCGCCTTATATGGTTTGGTCACATTAAACGTCGACCACTTGATGATCCGATTATGAGAGTAGATGTTTTAGATTCTACTTATGTTAAGAAAGACAGTGGTAGACCTAGGAAGACTTGGGCTTATTGCATAAAAAATGATCTTAATTTATTAGAATTAAATGAAAATTTGACACTAAATAGGACACAATGGAGAAAAAGGTTTCATGTAGCGGTCCCCACTTAGTGGGATTAAGGCTTTGTTGTTGTTATTGTTGTATATTTACATTTAAACCAAGGCTCAATCATTTTTTTTTTGTTATTTATTTATTTATTTTTGTGGAATTGATCATATTATTCTTAACAATCTACGACATACTCTTCTAATCTAATATTATTAAGTATAAAGAACTTAGTTTAATTGAGTGTGCTCATTGGTATCACATGCAGGATGCACTTAATCATAGGGCCCCTGCCCTATTGACATACCTCAAATTAGCTTAAAATACATCACGGTTATCTCCACCAACTATAGGAGAAATCTCTACATTAAACATCTAGACTTTTTTTGAACTCAAAAGATTTTATTTCTATCATTAAACAATGTCTGTACTTTTTTTTCTCTTGATGATCTCTTGAAACTCACGATAAAGTTTTTAGTTCAAACAATTTAAATTAAACAATCTCATTTATAAATAACTTAAAGATTTATTATACGTAACTAGTAGATAAATAATAATTTCATAAACTTCTTATTATTATTCTTTTAAATTAAGCCAACTAATAAGTCTAAATATGGTTTTTTGTCACCATAATAAATAATTTCTTATAACTTAAGAAAGGATTTACACTTATAACACAATTTTTATGTATGATATGTTTAACACCTAAATTTTAGTCCTTACCATACATGACACTTAAATATTTAAATAAAATTGCCACGTATATTAACTTTTCTAAAGTGAATGATATTTTTAATGCATTTGTTTTTTGATGTGTCAGTATAATATAAAATAATATGTTTTTATGGGAAAAAAAGAGAAATGCTAAGTTCTCAAGCTATAACTATTAAATATGTTTTTGGAAACTCCTTGTAAACTCTTTTTTTCAATCTCTTTGATTAGTGTTGTAATTTATTTTGCATTGTATTTTTTTCAATCATGTATGGTCAATTATATATAAAGAGATTATGTAGACCTTGACGAGTTAGTGATAGCCTTGCTCACCATCAAAGGTATAAAGAGTGTGATTGGTATTAAACTTTGTATTTTGATTTTGAATTTGTCTAGCCTGCAAGGATGGGTGTTCCAATTATGTTGGTTGGGTGTAGGGGAACATATGTGTAGGGCTTCTACACCATCATGATGGATAATTCTTAGCCATATGGATTGTATTAGAATCCTAAAATGGATGTATTTAGTTGTGGAAGTCGGTTATTTTTTGTATCTGCGCACGTAAATCAGTGTGTTCTGATGCATTAGTATAAATTTACTTTATTGTACTATTATTGGCTTGGTTTAATAATTATATGCTAACATGACGATTTGATGACAATTTGCTCGTGTTATA
The DNA here is from genome assembly GCA_022702705.1 of Papilionanthe hookeriana x Papilionanthe teres. Classification (NCBI taxonomy): domain Eukaryota; kingdom Viridiplantae; phylum Streptophyta; class Magnoliopsida; order Asparagales; family Orchidaceae; genus Papilionanthe; species Papilionanthe hookeriana x Papilionanthe teres. Next base: position 25,779,939 of record CM040421.1, read on the forward strand.
GTGGTCGAGTAGTTCAATTTTGTTGCACTTAAATTGACACACTTGCCCTTAGCATTATATAACTTTGTATCAACATTTTTTTTGTCACGTGAAAAATTGTAATTTATGATTTTGGCATAAAGTGAATTGTAGTTTCTGTTGTTGCATAACTCAGTAATATTGCGCTTATTAGTTAAAAACTCATACACAACTTGATTATTTACAATTTAAAGTTGCTTTAGTTGTTTAATAGCTTGCATGCTAATCTTGTTGAGTATGATATAATTTATATAATGTTTAATGCTTAAAGGCTCTTATATTAGCATAACACATACATCTTGGTCGCCTTCATGCAGATACACTCAAGTATTTGTGCTTGATTAATTTACTAATTTTGTGTGCCTAGCCTGTGGGTTTGAGTTGCAAATAATTTCAAATAAATTACGAAGTACTTTTTACACACCCAAGTTATCCCTTAGCTTGAGTTTCTTTAAGACAACAATAAAGAACTCTTTATTTATTCCAATCTTTTTTATCAATTATCATGATTCATGCTTGGATGATCAGTAGAAAATAATATCCAGACAATATGTTTGTTCATCAACCACCTGCATTAGAAGAAAAATTATTTATAAATTATTTCAAGATTAATTCATGTTAACCCATCAATTATCATTGATGAAGCACATCTCATGGGCACAACTCTAACAGCCATCAATATAAATCTCATCATCCAATTCAGATATTCGTCAATCTAATCTCTGATAGGAAGCGCTGGATTAATCCCTTCCGTCATCATTAGATTTATGATGATATAACATGAATCTCAAGTTGCAGTGTGGCTCAATTCTAAATCCTTTCATCAACCAGAGGATTTTGGCTTAATGTTAATTTCGAAGTAGACATGGCTTATTTATTTATCATTCTTTCATCAAAATATCAAAATTCCTTTCATCCAAGTATAATTGTACATATCCGACAGGTATAAAGTTAAAGGGCTCTCTCACTTTTCCTTTTCAAGGGAAAACTCCACTGAATTCATCTTTAGTTGTTATCCTCCTTCAATCTTGGTCAATTGAGCATTGGAGGTCCTTCTTAGGTCGGTTTGCAGATCTTGTATTTCATGTAGTTTTATATTTTCACCAATTCTTCAATATTTTTAATGCACGATATAATTATTGGAGATAAAGCATATTAATATGAGCAGTTGATGGAAAAGGAATAGCCCTTCAGATAGTACCGCACAACAAAATTACACAAGTATCTACAGGTTTATACAAAGGATCCTTCCCCTGCCAGAGAATCACCCTTAATACTTTCCACACAATATACCTAAAAGCCTTTCTGTAGGATTACGGTTTACTGCTATTTGGTCAGTACCAAGTTTTCTGGCTCAGGAAACAGATATTGGATCTATGCTAGCTAAAGATAGAAAGATCCAGTCTTTCTGGCATCTTCATTGGCATCTCCAAGGGCAGCCTCTTTCAGGTACTTGTCAGCCAGTTACACCCTCTTCACATTCTCCTGCTCCTTCACCAATATGTTACCATACTCCAGGAGCTTCTCCATCTTCATCCAGTTCAGCAGTCATGACTCTGAATGTCACAGTAGAGAGTCTTCCATGGCTTGCACCTGTGTTCACCTTCTTCAAGCTATTGCTAAAGATTGCTGAGCTCGGTGCTGAAGCTCCTGAGCCTAAGCCATGCAAGCTCAGCTGCACCACAAACCAAAACAGAACCCCCAGGGTTTTAAATTCATGAACCATCCATAGGTACAAACAGGATTGAAATGGAGAAAAAAAAGGTAAGAAATTTTTTTTTTATTTTAATTTATTTATTTTAAAGAAAGATTTATTTGAACGAAAAACAAGAAGAGAACTGTATAGGTACTCTATTGACGACCCTCATAGTTGAGAAAAATTATTGCGCATACGGTCGTATACCCTACCCCAAAAAGTGTATGGCAGTGAGCTCAATTTTAAAAATTTATAAATTTTAAAATAGATATTAATTACGTGCCGTTAAATAATTGGAGGCCGTACCTATGTAATAATTTCTCCATAGTTGAGATGGAGGTGTCCATGGGAGATCTAACACTGAAGAATTGAGCCGTTGGGTTGCAGTATGGCTTCTGAATGGAGGTTTATATAAATAGGAGAAAGGCGTGTTAGTGTTGTTGGCTCTCTGCTTCATATTTGTGGCTGGCTTTGTGTTTTTTCTAACGGCCAAATGGTGAGGATTAGGGGTGTGACACGTGGCGGCATCGTGGCCTGCTATTGGTGCTGGTGGAACTGAGGAGCCATGACGGTGGGGCCGGGCATATCTGTGGAACCAAGTGGATGGCTTTTGATACCACTTTGGGTTTATTGGTGCTAGTGAGCCGAGGAGCCATGAAGGTGGAGCCGGAGATATCTGAGCCGAGGAGCCATGAAGGTGGAGCCGGAGATATCTGTGGGACGAATTGGATGGCTTTTGATACCACTTTATTTCTCGTCCACCAATGGATTCTTTACTCGTCACCACATAAAATAAAGAGCAAAAATGATAAAAGTTGAAAATTATTTATTGGTCAATTAAATATAGTTGCTTCTTCCATTGAGTTGATAGGTTAGCAATGTCTCACATATATGTACATACAAGCTTTTATGCATGCATTCATACATACATAAATACAGACATATAAAGACATACATGCAGACACACCTACATACATACATGCTGACAAACGCAAATGCACACACAGATGTACATACATACATACTTACTGGCTTACATACACATACTAACATATGTACTCACAAATGTACATACAGACAATGTACACACATAGATACTGACAGACATACACGCATATGTACATGCATCTAGACATCAAGACATACCCCAACCCCCACCCCCACCCCACACACACACATGTTTGTGTGTTTGTGTTTTTGTGTGTGCAGCTCGTCGTGACTTGTTGGTGGCTGGGTTATTGGCTCGATCCCTCCGTAGCGCGGGGGCTCTCAAATATCAAGGCACATGACGTGGCACTCATCATGAGACTAGAATGCGCATGAGAAATCGATATTTAGGCCTCTGCTAAATATCAGTTTCCTTTAGTGTGTGTGTGTGTGTGTGTGTGTGTGTGTGTAGAGAGAGAGAGAGAGAGAGTACATTGTACTAGGGTTTCTTCCCTCCTCGGCGTCGCTATGGCGATTCGCATAGTTGCTGGTGGTGGAGTTATTCACAGTGATATTTTTGGTTTTTTCGCGGCATCCATTTGATTTTATGTTATTTTGCGGGTTTTTTTTTTTTTTTTGTTATTATCGCTTCTAGGGCTGTAGTCTTGGATTTTTCCTTTTCGTTTACTGCTTTTCCTCTTCCCTCAAGCAAAACGTCCTTTATTGATTTGCTTTGCAAGGGTTTGGATTATGTGGAGTCTATCGAGCATATAATGTTTCCTCGGCTTTACCATGATTCTCTCGAAGGGAAAGTTGACCGTCCCTTTGTTAAGAAGGCTAGTAGGAAGGGTGGTAAAGCAGCTCTCCTATTCTCAAAGCTTGAAGTTTCTACTCTGGCTGAAAAATGCAAATTCACACTCATTGGGAAATTTCAGTTGGGGCATCCCAAAATGGAGGTTATTAGAAAAACTTTTGAGGATCTCAAACTAGTAGGACAATAGAATGTGAGTCTGTTTGATGAGCGACATGTGATGATACAATTGATTGAAGACGAAGACTATGCCAGGATTTTCTCAAAGAAATACCTTAACGCATTTAAAAAGGTTTTATATCAATTTTGAAAATAGAAAGAAGCTTGGGTAGTTAAGTGGGTTATTGTTGTTGTAATCAAATTTTGAAATACTAAAATCAAAATTAAATAATTCAGTATTAAAATTGGTTTTATTTCATTTTAACTTAATGACAAAATCCAAAATCATCTACAAATTTTCAGGATAAAAAGCATTACCATAAAAGAAATTTTCTAAGAATAAAAAGAATCAAACACAATTAATAATATAAAGGAGGATTTACATGCATTACCGCTGAAACCTAAATTCCTATGTATTTCTATATCTAAAAACTACACATAAATTCTTACATCCATTCCACCTTTCCTATGCATGAAAAGGTGTATTTCACCTTTTTTAATTTTAAAAGGGGGTATTTTGATGAGGTATGAAAGATTCAGGTGTTATAAATGTAAAAAATAAAATCTAAGTGTTAGATGCATAAATATATAGGAATTAGGTGGTATGAATATAAATGCCTCTAAAATTAAATATTTATCACAATAGTATTCATTTTTGTTTCCTTGTCGTGTCCCACTATGTCGTGCCATGTCGGAACCCCAATTTAAATATGTAGAATCTTCGTAATTATCAGAAGGCAATCACTCTAGAATTATTACAGAAATCTTCATAATTATTAGGAGAAAATTAAGTCCATAATTATTATGAGTTATTCACCTAATAATTACTTACCAGTATTAGGTCAGATTTTATTTATTTCCCAGTTTAAAAATTATCTTAATTTGTTTTATCTTTTAAGTTACAAAATAAATGTTGTAATCTGTTTCTATTAAACAGCGAAAAATAAAGAAAAAATTCTCGATTCTATCTTGAAATCTCCAAAACCTAACACTGTAATCACTCTTCTTCACTCTTCTTCACAAATTCCTTTGTTACAGCATTTTTAGCTAGATACAAACATAGCTGAACATAGCCCATTGCTGCCCTCTTTTTGCTTTCAACTTGTTTCAGTAATTGCACAAGTGGTTCAGTAGTCCGATCGATTGCAGCACAGGAAATCCAAAACAGCGAATTTACAATAAGGTTAGCCATGGCAACCCCATCCGGCTTCTTCGAGTATGGTGATTTTAACCATTCTTTAGAATTGACCATGCTTCTCAACTCCTCTTTCAGACAAACCAAGCTCTTCAAAGCAACAAAGATCATGGCTGCACGGCTACTGGAAGGCCTTAACAAATCTTTACCATGAGTATACTTCTTCATCATATTAAGAACAGGCATCTTTCTATATATGAACCTGGCTAACGATTTCGCTCTCTCTATTGTATCAATCATGGAATCCATTTTAGAGAAGTCTTCCGATATAAGATCAATGCATTGAGAAGAGCAAGGGCTCCAGAATAAAGTGGGGAAGGTCTCAGTCAATCTTTTCCCTGCAAAGGCATGAATGTCAGAGTTATTGGTAACCACCTGAATCACATTGTTTGGGCCAAAATCCTCCACCACATGCTTCAAAAGCTCATACAAAGTATCAGCAGTGGCAACAATCTCCGTGGCATCAATGCATCTAAAAAGTATAGTTCCCTCGGGCCAATACACGAAGAAGTTAATCAAGTCTTATCCATCGTCGATCACTCATCAGTCTATAGGTTATTTTGTCATAGGTGCTCGATAATATCATCCAGAAAAGTCAAATGAAATCCACCGAGGATGTTAGACATATAAAAAGTTGTTTGTTGGCGGTACTCAACGGTGTTAACCTATTCGAATGAAGTCAAATGAAATCCATAAAGGATGATAAACATGTTCTAGGTTGATTATCTAAGATGCTTGACAATGTTAACATATGTAGATGAAGTCAAATGAAATTCAATTCACCAAGGATGCTAAACATGTTCTATGTTGTTTGTCGGATGTGCTCGACGACTTTAACCTATGCGAATAAAGTTGAATAAAATCCACCAAGGACATTAGACCTGTCTTAGTTTATTTTGTAAGAAATTATTTAATGATGTTAACCTATTATGGACAAAATTTAATAAAATCTATCAAGGTTGTTAGACACATTCTAAAGTTATTTTGCTGGAGATACTCGATGACTTTAACCTGTTATGGACAAGGTCGAATGGAATCCACCAAGAATGTTAGGCTTGACCTCGGTTGTCTTGTCGGAGGTGTCCGATGTTGTTAACTTATTATGGACGAAGTTAAATAAAATCCACCAAAAGTGTTAGACCCGTTTTAGGTTGTCTTGTTAGAGGAGCTCAATATTGTTAACCTATTATGAACAATCAAATAAAATCCACCAAGGATGTTAGACCATGTCTTTGGTAATCTCACCAAAGATGCTCGATGACATTTATCTGTTATGATAAAGTCAAATAAAATTCACCAAGGACATTAGACTCGTCCTAAGTTACCTTGTTGATAATGCTTGACGACATTCACCTGTTATGGACAAAAATGAATGGAATCCATTAAGGATTTTTTACGTATCCTAGTTTATTAGTTAGAATATCTGCTCAATAGCCATAACATGCATTGAAAGATGTTGAATCGAGTCTCTCAGGGAATGATTAAGCCCAAACTGAGGTGCTATTAATATTCTATGTTTCTTGAGGCTAGGGCGTAGGTCAAAAAGGATCATATTTTTTTCTTGAAAATATGGTTGTAGCCACTTAAGAAAGGTATTTGAAATCTTCTTCACAGTTGCTTTTAGATTTATTGTCCCCCTAGTAAGGTTATTGTCCAGATGAGCATGTTCATTTTCTATAAACTAGCTCATATATCTAATATTGAGGAGGTCAGCTTCTTGACCAGGGTGATGAAGAACTCTGGTATGAGAAGGGGAGTTGAAAAAGCACTTTCTATTTGGACATCTTCGGTCAATGGTTAATCTTATGGTAATTAAACTTGATTAGTTGACATCCATTCCGATTTACGAGCCTCTCATAAGAGGTAAAAAATCTCATTTTGAGATTTCATGATTATAAGGACAAGTTCTTCCATGGGTAAAGATGAGGTTGTTTCACTAGATACAAAAAATGAGTGGTTTAACTGAGCCAAGATATTGTTACAGGTGTGAATTATAAATGTTGAAGCCTCCTTCCACCTAAGAAGTCAGTGACATTTATGCATTGCAAGGGATTTCATGCAAATCTCATATTCTAAAGTGTCTTGCTTAGAAAAAATATGTAATAGTCCATCTCCAACTCCAACTCCAACTCCATAACTCATAAAGGCTCCATCGACGTACATAATCAATTGGGAAGATTATAAGGGAGGAATGAATTAATAATAATACTGACTTAAATGAGAAAAACTTGTTAATTTTGGTAATGTTTAAGGTGTTGACATGAGTGTTTGCTTATCGTGAAAGTTGCCTTCAAGCCTAGAATTGGTTATCATGGACTTGACATCTAAATGAAATGCAAGAAGATGTTTACGTAAATGAAATTTCGAGGATGTAGTAAAGGTTTCCCCCAGCCTAAAATTAGTCTTATAGACTTGATGTTAAAATGAAATACAGGAAGACTGCCCAACCACAATCGTGTCCAAGCTCTATGCGAACGATATTTCAAGGTTGTAGTGAAGGTTGACTCCCTTATCGGAGAATGCTTTAGACATAATTTTATAGCGACTCTCCCTCAGTTTGATGAATCTCTAAAATGCGAGAGAAGTCTTTGACAGTACTTCATTGTATAATAAAATTTTCTACAAATAATTTAGCAAGCTCATCAAAGATATAAATGATTCATTTTGGGAATGAATAAAATTAAGTATGAGCTTGACCTTGATGAGTAGCAAAATAACTTGACAAAGGAGCGTGTTCAAAGCTCGTTTTATATGCACGATGATTCCAAAATGGTCAATATGTTCACATGGGTCGTACATCCCATCATAAAAATAAATGCTTGGAAACTTGAACCCTATTGAAATAGGGTAATCTCAGCCAGAGGAGAAGAATTTTGAGAATTATGCCAAGTAGAGAAATATCTTTTATCCCTTTGAGAGAACTCTTTTTGCACTAGATGTCGTAACCCATCACGGATTACATGAGTAACACTTGCGCCCAATTGACTCTTGAAATTTAACAAAATTTCATAATCTCAACCCCAAAGACATGACTTTAATAATATTAGCATTTTTCGACATTCTGAAATGGCTAAAATTGCATAAAAAATCATGATGTAATGTCCTAAAAAAATATATCTCGTCAATTTTACCTTTGAACATCCACTTTAAGATTTTATTTCACTGCTAATTTTTGTATTACATAATATTATGTATTATCTATAGCATAACTCATCGGGCCAACTCCAAGATCGACGAGACCTCAAAAATGTCCTAATAGGACAATAAAGTTTGTTTTTCATACTACAGGAAAAAAAATGCTAAAACTGAAGGAAAAATCGATGGCTTTTCACACATCCGAAAAATTGTTCTAATTATTGATGGTTTTGCGGCGGGTTCTTATCTTGGTTATTTTTGAAATAACTCGTCACTACATTATTGATGGTTTTGCGACATTTCTTTATTGTCACTACAGTATAAACTGTTGCTTATCAATATTATTTTATTTTTTTGACTATTTTTAATTATTACCAACGAAATAACCTGTCAGTTATAAGCAAATATTAACTTACGGCTATAGTCATCGGTTATCTTCGAACCCACCATCTAGCGAGGTTTTAAACTGATGCATTTTATTATTAAGCAACGGAAACAATCATCGGTAATAGTTTTAATAACCGACATAATTAAAGTCATTTATAGGTCGTCAGAACTAATCCTATATCCACTCGAAATCACCTCCCTCACGGCCTTGCCCTAATATCTCTCCAAACCCTCATCTTCTCCACTTGAAACCCTCACCTCTCCCTGAAATCCTCTGCCTGAAGCCCTCATCTTCTCCACCCGATTCCCTCTTTGTTCCATTCAAAACCATCGCCTTTGTCCCTGAATCCCCTGTGACACAGTCAAAGTATGAGCTAACTGGGAACGCAGTGGCGGGATAGCGGCTTACAATGACAGGAGGAAGGTAACTTGTTATCTTCATTTTTGAATTTATATTCATTTTGTTATGAATAATGCATTTGTGTATAAGGTTTACAAATTAGGAGGTTTGATAAATATTTTTTTGTTTCAGGTAGATTACATCTAGGGCTGTGAGTTCAGCTCTAACATCATTAATCGCTCGAAGATTGGTTCAAAATTTTGGCTCAGATCGAGATTAGATCGAAATAATGAGCCAAGCTGCGAGCAAAAAAATTGGATCAAATTTTTTCAAGTTGATAATGAGCCGACCACAACTTAGCTTGAAATCAGATTGTGAACAACATATGATTGAGAATTTAAAGAACTAACTCAAAGATTATTAATCACTCAAAAAATTCACTCGAGTTTTGCCTCATATCAAGATTAGATCGAAATAAATGAGGCGAGCTATGAGCCAAAATTTTGGATTGAATTTTCAGCTCGGCTCAAAATCAAATCGTTAACAGCCCTAATTACATCAGGGATTGGCTTTCAACTCATATGTTTTTTGCTTTATTTATGGATGCTCTTACCAGATATTTACAGGAGCATGCTCCTTCGTGTATGCTTTTTGCCAGTGATATCCTTCTTGTGGACAAGATTAGAGAAATTTTTTGGAAAGTGATATCCTTCTTGTGGACAAGATTAGAGAAATTTTTTGGAAAAACATAAATTATGGAGACCGATATTAGAATCTAAAGTCGTTCATTTGAGTAGATCTAGAATTGAATACCTAAAATGTAATTTTTGTAGTAGCTCTAGTGGTAGAGTTGTAACTATGGGTGATCAAATCATTTAAATGGTGTGAACGTTCAAGATATCTCGGGTCTCTTGTTCGAAGTGATGGTAATATAGATAGGGATGTGAATAATTAGTAGATTTTAAGTTGATTGGTTTGAACCTACATAATCTCGGCCCGAAGTCGAATAGTTTAACATCTTAGTATGTTAGTTCTGTCGAAGATTATTAAACGGTCGAACATTGACTCGTAATCGATTAAGGCACCTCCCTCTAATAGTGTTTGTCACTGTAGCTACACCAGCCCACTCACAAATACATTTGTTTCATATTTCGTCTCCATGTGAAAAGCCAATCACAAACCCCATAAGGATTACTAGTTTTACACTTGTATATAAAATGTGAATGAAATATACTTATGAATGAGTTAGTGTAGTTATGGTGACAAGCAAGATTAGAGATAAAATGTCGATAATAGTCGTTGATTATCGATCTTCGATAGCCCTAACAGCCTCAGTTGGTGTTAAAGTTCTAATTTTGAGCTTAATTGTTGTCGGCTCTGAAGAAATCCGAGTCAAAATTAAAATTAGTCAATTTTCTTGTGGTAATTGTTGTTTCGTATTAAGAAAGAGTTATTCTGATGGTTTGTTTAGACTTCATGGTGTCTCGTTCTAATATTGGCTGCAATTATAGCTACTCCAACCCTATCACAACACGTTTGTTTTGTATTTTGTTTCTAACTGTATAGCCAATCACAAAACTAAACATGCTCGCTCTCGCAGCCCCTCACACGATTGACCGAACACCTAGAAACATGTTCTTAGAAGGAAATATTTCATAAAATATAAGAGTTTTCATTACATCCTCCAATGCGAAGTCTAATTTCTATAACCAGAGTGAAAATTTACTTCAAAATCTAATTTGTCAGTTCTAAGATAGAAATTCACATTAAAATCTAAATTCATTGCCGCAATTCTCATTTTGACAATGTAAATTAATTTTCGAAGTAAATTTTCATTTAGGAATTGACAAATTAGATTTTGATGTGAATTTTCATTTTGGCTGTGGAAACTAGACTTTGCACTTCAGGATACAGTGAAAACTCTTACATCTTATGAAATATCTCATTTTAAGAACATATTTTCAGGTGTCCAATCAATTGCATATGGTATTTGCGGCGACAAGTATGCTTAGTGCTATGATTGACTTTCCATTTGGAAAATAAAATGCCAAAAAAAGAAACCCTTGCAAGGTTTATATGGCTATGGTGACAACCAATATTAAACCTGAAAAATTAGATTTACTATAAGTCAGATCATTTGACAATTCAGAAGTGTTAATTCAATCGAAGATCATTATTGGTCGAACATTGATGTTTAATCCATTAGGATAACTCCATTTAATATTGTATGCCATTGTAGCTACACTCGCCTTCCCACAAATATATCTCTATCAAATTTTATCTCCGAGTGAAGAGTCAATCATAAACTTAACCATCCTCATCTCCAAAACTTTTAACTAGACTCTTAAAACATCATGTGAAAGTGGACTAGGAAGAGTCGTTGAGACGAGAATACTTAGGTGGATAAGTGGCTTTGAACTTGTAAAGAAAATGTGATAAAATTATACTCGTGAAAGGGTTCTTGTAGCTACAGTGACATCCAAGATTAGACAAAAATTTGGATAAATGTTCATTAATAATCGTTCATCGATTGCCATAACAGCCCTAACCGGTTGTTAACATTTTGACTTCAAAGCTATCAAAAATGTCAACTCCTTTTAAAATATGTTAATTATTGTAAGGTTTCACCAACTTTTGTTCCCAATCAATCAGTAAATGTACTAAAATAATTAAATAAAATGTATTCAGTTGAATGCATTTTATATTGTATTTACTATACTCATGTCTGAAGGTACACATTAATATTATTATGTCTAGATTGTGGATGTACAACGGAGTTTATCCGAATAAAAAAGAGATCAACCAGGAGTTCTTAAATGGTGTCAAAGAATTTGTGGCAGCTACTTCTCAACTGCAAGTTTACCTATTCGAGGGTAGGTTTCGGTGTCCATATTCGAAACACAGAAATCGAGCACATCTAATGCATTATGAAGTGAAATATGGTCTATACCATTGAGGATTTTAGCACGCCCCCGCCTCTGCCACCACCCCCATTATTAAACCACCCTTGTTACGCCATCACCCCCACCCCTACCCCACTCATATCTCCAACCCGACTGTAGTGGTGTTGAGAGCATCAGACGCCCAACGCTGCCTCTACTAAGCAGGAGACAACAGGCAGTAGCTATCGCATTGAGTCTATTAGCAACACATAATTTTTTTTAAGATATTTTCAACAATCTTTTTATTTATTCAATTGAATATAAAATTAAATAATTTTTATTTTAGGGTTCTGCCCTCTACGGCCTCTCCCTAACCTAAACTATTCATGCCATTCGGGATATCATTCAGAATAAGTACGACTCAGTGTACTTTTCATGTAAGAAAATATTGATGACCATTTGAGAACTTTAGTTTCAAGAGATTGTGTTAAGTGTCATTCAAAAATAACTTAAGTTTTATTTATTTATTTATCAGTAGAACATAAACCCTGTAATATTTGCAAGAAAATTTCTCCTGGCGGCTTGTGCACGAAATGCACATCCAGTGCAACTTTGAGTGCAAGGACAGCCATCGCCTCCAGAACATGTTTGGCGATATCCGAAAATCGCGACAACATCCTCTACAACTCGGAGAGGATGTATTTGCCACGTTGCTTAGGGCCTAAGATTTTCGAACTACCAGAAGAAGAGGGAGTAGGAAAACCAGACCAGGTGATTAGACTGCAGAGGCATGAGGTTCTCCAAGCACATGGTGGAGTGCTCCAACATACGAAATACAAGCAAAAGCTTGTAAGGTTTCATTTATTCTATATGTTTTATATGGTTCGAACATGTATTCTAACAATTTTGTTTTATGGACAGACTGTGGAGATCCGCCGATGTACATGAGTCCACCTACAGGAGGCGGTCCGACTATTCCTGGATCGACGACAAATCCCATGTGTCCTAGAAAATTGATGAGCTAAACTAGTTTGATGTTAATACATGTTAGCTCTAACTGAATGTAACTTCTTTTATTTACATGAAAGATTCCAGCAACTGAAGGAGAACCAACCCCAGCGTCGGGAGACATTACGATACGCGAGCATGATCCTTCCGAGTACAACTTGTGGAGGTAGGTTAGTAGAGGGACGAAGAAGAGTCGTGTATACGGGCTTGGGTGATCGCAGAGGTTTGCCTACGACATTCACCCTTGGACCAATGTATCTGCAGTTTCTATATCTATCACATAGGATGAGGAGATCTCTAGGCATGTTATAGCAATCTTTGCCGAGATAGAGGCCCGCTTCGTAGATGAGGTCGAAGTTGGAGGAAAACATGGAGGGCAAGTTCAAGACTGAGTTGGATTCCAATCGCAAATGAGGGAGTGTGGTAAGACTACGATAGCATTAAAGGAAGAGCAAGCAATGGATGACGATGAGGATGACACTGACGAGACAGAGAGGATGATTAGAAGGGACTTTTTTTCTTTTTTTATTTGAAGTTTTTGTACATTTAGATACATATATTTTCTTTCTGTGTGAACGGTGATATACAATATATTATAGTAAATGTACTTTATTTATTTTATTATTTAATTGAATAAATTACTATTTCACAGTTATGTTATTTCGTTAAATGTTTGGAATTTCATTTTAAATGTTTTGATAGTAAACGTGATAATGTAATTACGAAAGAAAGAATTTATTTATTTTTCTTATACTACAGGTTTTTGACGGTTTACCGTCGATTTTGTGACAGTTCCAAATTTATTTGTAGGCAATACCGACAGTTAGCCGATGAACATTTTTACCAACACATAACTCATGACTCAAAGTGCGTCACACAAAAATAACGGGCCCGACCCTTTTCTGATAGCTAACCCATCAGTTATAAAAAACCACGCATAAACGACGCTGAACTGATAGTTTTTAACTGCAACAAAAAACCGACGGGTGCAACACTTTTCCGACAGATAACCCGTCAGTTATAAAAATGACACATAAACACGTATAACCGAAGGTTTTGCTTACTTCAAAAAATTGAAGAGTGTGACACTTTTCCGACGTATATATCGTCGCTCTTACAACGGAAGAACCGTCCATTATACAATCGACGATTACCGATGACTCTTATTTTCTCAAAAGAAGCTACCACATTAAATTTTCAAATAACCGTCAACAAATTTATACCATCATAATATCGTTCGATTTTGGAATTACCGATCAACATTTTATCTACAAGTTTAAAACCATCGATAAATCGTCAGTAACATTAAAATTAACAGTTTTTCTTATCATAACAGACATGTTATGTTAGTCTGAAATAGTCTAAATTCCTATAGTGCTATGCGAAACCTTATTTTTTGGACTGAGAACGGTATCTCTCTTTTTAAATTTAAATCAAAATCTAGCATTACCATGAACATTATGATTAGTAGATAAAGGAGCTAACTAGTTTGCACCAATGATATCAAAAAAAGAAGCTTGAATCCACATGTTTTGAACTTAAAGCCCGAATAAAAAGTACGAGGGTTATCTTTCACGGATATAAGAAGAGGAGAGTGGTCTGAAAGAATTTTTGCTCAAGTGTTCAATAAAGGTCATAGAAATTTTGGATAACTTATTAACATTAAGAAAGTGATCAAATATTTTTCATAATCTACCATTACTTCAAGTAAAACTAGAACCATTATAACCAATGCCAATCAAATTATAATAAAAAATAACATTGTTAAAATTAACCATAACACTCTTATCCGAAGAAGCATCAAATAGATGTTTATTGGCATTAAAAATTATATTGAAATCATCACCCACAAACCAAAAACCATCAACACTAGGAACAATACCCCTAGGTTGATTCTACAGAATATCCCTTATGAATTTAGAATAAATGTCATAAATACAAGAGCAACAAACAAAGGAATTTCAAAAAGTTAATTTTATATGGAGAAGTTGATTAAAATTAGTAATAATATCCATTTGAAGCCAATGCTTCCAAGGAATTAAAGAAGGCTACATAATCCATTAGTTTTTTTATTTATTAACCATAGGTTTAGACACGATAAGTAAGAAATTGTTATTGATCCTACATAAGTTCTTAAACCTATTATTAACAATGGAGGATCTATTCCCCCTCACATTCCGAAATTAAAAAAAAAAAAAGAGAAAACATTAAGAAATGTGACAGTTAGAAGAATAAAGAGATTTATCAACCATTAGAATTGAACCATCATTTTTTTACCTCTATTTTTTCCTTATAACATATATATAACCCTCCCCACAATCCATAGTAGCAAAAGACAAATGAAAAATATTTTGACCTTCATGAACAGTAATAATAATGGAATGCAACATAAGGCTTAACTTCACCCACCTCCAAATTAGAGAAAGCCTTATTTATATTCAAATTATTATCACAAATATTAGTTCACATTCAATCTCTAAGTCTAAGTTAACATGCTGACCAGAAGGAGATATTTTCAACTGGAGGACTGGTAGCCTCATTAACTATTTCAGCTACATTAACTAGAAGTAAATATGAAAGAAGCTACCAAATTCACCCACATTAGTAGGAGAAGAGAGATTAACTATAACAGAAGATGCACTAATATGATAATAAAAATAGCTTCTGATTGCATTGGATTAATATGATCATCAATAATAACATAACCTGCAACAAAGGCTCACGACATTTGGATCCTCTTTAACAACATTGATTGATGACTCCTTTATAGCTATATCACTTATATTTAATAATAAGTTGGCCAACAACATAAAAATTTATCTTCTTATATTGACAACTTTGATCATTTAGTACATATTTATGAGCAGTATATGATTCATTTCTTGGTTGTGGCATATTATAATACTCAGGTTCATTTTCTTCAAGAGATTTCAAATAGCAATAATCAAATTAAAATCCTTTTCCATATAAATCTACAAACATTTCATCATCTAAAAAATATTTTTGTTCATGTGTTTCTAACACACATTTTTCCCTCCATAATAGATACCCATTCTTGGCATGAGAAACTGATCTATATTTTAACTTTATGATAAAATTCATTAGCCAAAACAATATATATATATATATATATATATATATATATATATATATATATATATATATATATATTCAATTGAGATTTATTTCGATGGCCATGATATATCTATTACAAATCTTTCATAAAAATTGAACTATCAATAAGTGATTGTAGAAAACATAAATGTAATTAAATTGTACAGATTATAATGAATCCATATTATTTTTAAAATTGTAGACTAGTAAATGTACCATAAAATTTATATAATATCATTACATAAGTTACAACATACAAAGATATACACAAGGCTAAAACCCCAATGAAAACTATATAAATCATGGTCCTTAACAACTTGATAATTTCTTTAGATAATATGATGGTTGAATATAATTTTTAATATTTTTGTAGAATGATTGGTTGGGTGACTAAAGAATTTTTTTTAAAAAAAAAGAAGAACTACTTGTATTGTTTTATTTGAGAATATTTTACTTATAAACCTACATGTGTATTCAAAGCATCTAAAAATCTATTAATATATATATATATATATATATATATATATATATATATATATATATATATCCTTAATTAAGACTAAATATAAAAAATAAAAGAAATGTTATAGGGTAGGAGAGGAAAAAAACATCAAACATCCAACATCTTCATCCATTCAAGCTTTAACCCATAACTCCAAGGACTTAATTCAAAGCTCATAAAAGAGCACAAATATTACAAAATTTATTACATTAAAAGGAGTACTTCACTTTAGAAAATTTTGATTTTCAAATTCTTTTAATCAAATCCCTTCATTCCTTTGCAATAGTAGTATAGTTCTCAGATCTAGTGGAAATAAAAAAGTTTTAAAATGATATTTATGTGTAATTGTGTGCACATTCAAATATTTATGTAGCTAGTAAAATTAATTTAAATTTGCACAAAAAAGCTAAATGGCTAAAAAGCCAAAGGACTAGTCCAATGATTCATGGCTGCCTAGATAATTACAAAATGCTTTTGGAATTTTTGACATTATTTAATTTGTTATAATCTAAATATATTTTTTTATAAATTAAGAGATGAAGATAAATGAAGATCTAGGAAAGGCTTAAATGCCTAAAATAATATGTTTAGTCAAGGGAAAATATAGTTCAAAGTTGATGGCTTTGGCTTAATATGCATTTTCTAATAAAATATTTCCATAGATGAAAATTACTTTGTTACTGGCTTCTTACATATATTGTACCATAGTATTAGCAAATACAAAATTTGGAAATAGATTTAATAATTAAGTAGTAGATAATGCCTAAATGGACCAAAAGGATTGTGTTCAACTCTAGGTTGGAAATCACACGTGACAAATAGTTTTTACAAAGTTTTAGGTTTCAACATGATTGATCAGACGGTGTTTGGAGACCATCACCTAGTTTTTTTGCTAGTCGAGCCTCAATAAAATGATCTAGTGGAGTCAATGAGGTACAAAGCTATTGTAAATCATTATTTGGGGAAGGAAAAGTAATTAATTAAGGTATGGGATGTATCCAAAGGTGTTGAGATATCTCAAGTTTTATTTATTTATTTATTTATTTATTTATTTATGTATGAAGGGTGTAAGACATGTCAAGTTATGAAAGGCACAGGCCTACAGTATAATAAGTTCTTAGATGGTTTATTAACCTCTTAATCTGAGTGAATGTTTCTTTCATGGCGTCTTAAAGTTCTTTATATATCCTTGTTATTGCCATAAGATGACTACTATAGAAAGGTTGCTAAGCAGAGTCAATATGATATCTTAAGAAAAATCAGACCAACATACACTTTAAAAGGACAAAAGCATAGAAGATAATGATTATACGAATATTATGAATGTTGAGTATTGTGGAGCCCGGTTTACTTTCTGAATTAGCGATCTCTTGCATCTATGGAAATTATTTATTTTTATAATTCTTTCCTTCTGGCTGAGTTCCTCGCTGATCCACTTAAAAAAATACCTATTTTTATGCCTTATTTATGATTCAATTCTTAAGAATATTATGCTTTAATGAAAGGTATTTTTATGTTTTTGGATGCAGGTGATAAAAAAAAGTCAAGAAGGAAAAAGGAGCAAAAATAGAGCTTAAAGAGTAAAGTTGTCGAAATTATAGGTCTGGCACCTAGGCACCAGAATCCGGCGCCTAAGCGCGATACTGAAGCAGATAAGATTTTCGACGATTTTGGGCGATTATTTCGACGGTGTTAAGCGGTTATCAGATCTTCTAGAAGACTGGAAGTTACTCCTAATACATAGGACATGTGATACAATGCAACTGGGCACGGGAAAACAGTTTTAATCGCGAAGAGGTGTTATCTAAAGTGAAGAGGTGCGAAGACTTGGTCACGGAAAACGGCGCCTAAGCGCCACAGTTACCTTTTAGAAGGTACATTGTATTTGGACGAATTTTGAAGAGTTTCTTAAGCAACCCTGGGTCAAATTAGAAGCTCTATAAATAGGATTCAATTCTACAGAGAAAAGTGCACCCTATAGTCCCCACACACCCTATATCTCCTTTAGTCCCCCTCTAACATCCGAACATTTTAGGGAGCCACCTTCTTTAGTATTTAGTGAGTTTATTAATCAATTCCTTGAGTAGTAAGTGTGAATTTATTAGTATTGTTGTTGTTGAAGTCTTTCATTTTGCATTGAAGTCAGTAGAAGTCAGCGGATCACTTGAAGGAATATTTCAGATAAGTATTTGTAACTTGGTTCAAAGTTTTATAAATATATTTTGTTGTGTGAATTCAATTTGTTCTGAGTAGTTAGTTTTCTTTCTCCTTTCAACTATGAAAAGATAATAAGATAATTAAATTTTGTTGGAGAACTTAACTTAGAATATTTATAAAAATTGTGATGATATTAATACCTGATCTTAATTTACTTTTAAACTGGTCATTTAAATTGTTAAAACCCGTTGAAAAATTCTGAGACCTATCCGGAGATGAGTTCTTAACTAGTAGATATCACATGAATCCTTGGGTAATCGAAGGCTATATGCGGGTTATTCAAGGTGAAGTGCAAATAAATAGGGAGATATTGTTTATTAGGCTTAGAATTGATTAGTTTTTAGAGTGACAGACCAAATTCTAATAATTTGGTTTATAGAAAGGGAACGGGTCACTAGTAGGGCCAACCATAGCCACTCATAGACATCTAGTAGTGTGATCCTAGATTAACACATTCTACTAATAATACATCCTGAACCAATATATATATTAGCCAATGTTCTTTATACTATCGAGCGAAGGTAAAGAATATGAATGCTTCAATTTGGCACAATATCATAATCTAATTTCTCCACATATGATAATTATTCTAAAAAATCTTGTATTAGTTGAAAAGGAGAAAGATGTTTTATTTATACTTGCATTAATCTTTACTTTATTATTGCTTACTTACATTTAGTAGAAATTTTATTAAATTTAAAAATCTGAATTTTGAAAATAAATAAAAATAATAATTACTTTTAATTTGAAAAATCTAATAAAGTTCTTAAATTAATTTTCCCGTAATCTTCCCTGTGGGATTGATAATCAGGACTCCAATAGAGCCCTGTTTTACTTGAAACGATACGTATATTTGCGTTTGAAATTGTGACTTTTACAAAAATTATTATAAATATTTAAATATAAATTCATAAGTTCTTACATTCGTAAAGGTCGGTTATCACTCGCCTGTGCCCCTTTCGTCCTCCGGCTCCCGCCTGTCCCTATTTTTTGCGGAAACATAGTAAAACTCCACCCTTCCTGTTTGAACTATATAATGCGATCAAGTAGCTATAGGGGCACAACTTCTTCTTTTTTTTCAGGTCTTCTTCTTCTCCAAAGGCAGAACCTAACGCGAAGGGACCCTGGTATTTTCTTCCCTTCTTCCATGTGGCTTACGTGTAGAGAGAGAGATATAGGAAGAGAGAGAGAGAGAAGAGACAGAGAGAGTTTTCTTGTAAGTAGAGAAGATCAACTGTGTAATCCTTAAGCAATAAAATCCTCTGCAACTTCGTGAACGTAGGCAATCTTATCGAGCTATGTAAATCTGTGTGTTATGTATTGTTGCAATTTTCTCATCCAGATGTTTTGCTTTATTGTCGTCATTTTTTTCACAACAATTGATATCATAGCCGTGATTCAAATCTGAGACAAAACGATGGTCAGAGTTGAAGTGAAGGTTTCAGGGATTGAGAAATTTGATGACACAAATGTTGGTTACTAGAGGATGCATATAGAGGACTCTTTATGGAAAGATAATTCATCTTATGTTATTGGGAAAGAAACTGGAAAAGGTGAATGAGGTTGAATCGAATATGTTGGATCGACAAGTTCTGGAGATTATTCGATTAACTCTATCGAGATCCGTTGCACACAACGTCATTAAGAAAATGACAACTACAAATCTCACGACAGCTCTATCATGTATTTATAAAAATCCATCAGTGAATAACAATGTGCATATGATGAAAAAGTTATTCAACTTAAAGATGATGGATGATACTTCTCTTGCACAACATCCGAATGATTTTAATGCTATCACAAATCAATTCTCATTTATGGAAATTAAATTGATGATAAGATATGTGCACTGATATTGTTGGCTTCATTGTCAAATAGATGTGAAGCCATGAGGATGATTGTTATAAATCTAAGATGAAATATAATGATATTCATGATTTGATTTTGGCTGAGAAGATGCGCAAGAAGGATTCTAACGAGATCTTGGGTTCGAGTTCAAAACTGAATGTTGATTCTAGAGAAAGATTACAATACATGAACTCACACAGAGGAAGATCAAAATCAAACCACAGAGGTAAAAGTAAGTCAAAGTCGGTCAGCAAGTAACATGCTGGAATTATGGTAAAGTTGGACAAAAAAAATAAGAACTGCAAAAATTCAAAGAAGACAGAGAATGCCAATGCTAATGTTGTGACTGAAGAAGTATCGGATGAACTAATGCTTACAGTTCACAGTTCTATTGAAGATTGGATACTGGATTCAGAGGCTTCCTTCCATACATCTTCCCACCGAAAGTTATACGAAATTATATTATAAGTGAATTTGGGAAGGTGTATCTAGCTGATTGAGAACCTTCGAATGTGGTGGAGACAGGAGACATTGACATTATAGGCAAAACATTAGCACCTAGAGTTGAAGAAAAACATCATCTCTATTGGGCAACTCGATGAGTGTGGTCATTCGATAGTGCTCTCAGATAGGACTTGGAAGGTCACAAAAGAGGCACTGGTACTGGCTCGGGGTAAAAAAATTGACACACTATATATTACCACTGGTTTAATTAACAGTTTTAATACTACTGTTGCAGAGAGCACAACAGATTTGTGGCATTGCAAGCTTGGCCACATGAGTCGGAGGGGTATGAAAGAACTTCAGTCTAGAGGCAAGCTACGAATTGAAGTCAGTTGATCTCAGCATGTGTGAGAGTTGCATTATAGGAAAACAGAAGAATGTCAATTTCTGAAAGGTGTTGGAGCGCCAAAGGCAGAAAAACTGAAACTTGTACACACAGATGTGTGGGGACCTTCTCTAGTAGCATCTCTTGGAGACTCTCGTTACTATGTCACATTCATTGATGACCACAACAGAAAAGTATGGGTTTATTTATTGAAGCATAAAGCTGATGTATTTAATTTGTTCAAAACTTGGAAGACCATGGTTAAGATAGAGACATGCTTAAAACGGAAATGTTTGAGGTCTGACAATGGTGGTTGGTACATTACTGGTGGGTTCAATGAGTACTATGCAGCATAAGTTATTATAATGGAGAAGACCATTCCTAGGACACCACAGAAAAATGAAGTTGCATAATGTATGAACAGGACCATAAATGAGAGTACTAAGAAGCATGAGATTACACGTCAGACTACCACCAACTGTCTGGATAGATGCAGTCAGCACTGTAGTTTACTTGATCAACAGGGTCAACCAATTAAATTAGATTGTGAATTTCTCGAGGAGGTCTGGAGTGGGAAAGAGGTCAAATTTTCTTAGCTTAAATCTTTTGGTTGTCTCTCTTATCTTCTCGTTAACCGTGATGCTCGTAGTAAACTTTAGGCTAAGTCAAAGAAATGTTATTTCATCAGCTATGGAGATAAGGTTAGGTATCATTTCTAGGATGATCAGGATCGAAAGATCATAAGAAGCAGGAATGTAATGTAATTATTAATGAGAAGATTATGTATAAGGAAAAGTCTAGTACAGTTTCTGTAGCATCTCTTCAGTAATCCGAGTTGGTAAGGTTTAATGACCTACCAGAGGTCACAGTTCAGGGCAGTGATGGAAGTGATGAGAAGAGTATGTCTGAGGCACCCATTCCTATTATTATGAAGTCAGTTTTAGAGTCATCCGCCCCTACAACTACAGTTTGCAGGTCTATCAGGAATAGACGTTATATACAGTGTTTCTCCCCAACCTTGAACAATATTCTGCTGACAGATGGTGGAGAACCACATAGTTATGAAGAAACCTTGAAATGTGAAAGTTTGAGTGAGTGGGAGCTAGCTATGAAAGAAAAGATGGATTCACTGCTAAAGAGTCAGACATGGGAGCTAACAGAACTTCCACCAGAGAAGAAGACATTACATAAAAAACGGGTGTATCAGGTGAAACTGAGCATGATGGCAGTAGGAGGTACAAGGCTAGACTTGTTGTAAAAGAATTTCAACAAAAGTAGGGCATTGATTATTCTGAGATATTTTCTCCAGTTGTGAATCTCACAACCATCAGAATGGTACTATCCATGGTGGCTACCGAAGATCTATTCCTTGAGCAGATAGATGTAAAGACAGTCTTTCTTCATGGAGACCTTGAATATGACATCTACATGCACCAACCAAAGAGTTTGTAGTATAAGGAAAGAAAGATTCAATTTGCAGACTGAAGAAGAGCTTGTATGGCTTGAAGTAAGCTCCTAGACAGTGGTACAAGAAATTTGATAATTTCATGCAAAACATAGGGTAGAACAAATGTCAAGCAGATCATTGTTGCTATGTCAAGTACTTTAACAATTCTTATATTATTCTACTGTTGTATGTGACTGACATGCTTATTATAAGGGCCAGTATTGTTGAGATCAATAATCTGAAGAAGCAGATGTCAGAGCACTTTGCAATGAAGGATTTTAGGTTTGCAAAACAAGTCCTTTGCATAAGGATTATCAGAGATAGAGTCATATGTACATTAAGACTTTCACAAGCTGAGTATGTGAAAAAGGTACTCAAAAGGTTCAACATGGACAAGGCCAAGCCAGTTGACACACCTTTGGGCAGTCACTTCAGAGTCAACAAGGATCAGTCACCAAAGTCAGAGGAGGAATGAGACCACATAAGTAAGTTTCCTTAGCCTCAGCTATTGGTTCACTTATGTATGTTATGGTTTGCTCAAGACCAGATATTTTCTATGCAGTGGGAGTTGTGAGGAGGTATATGAGTAACCTGGGAAAGGAACATTGGGAAGTTGTGAAGTGGATATTGAGGTATCTGAAAGGCTCTTCAGAAACATGTTTGTTTTTCTCGGGAAAGAGCTTAGAGGTACAAGGCTGCTGATTTAACTGGAGATGTTAATAACATAAGGAGTACTACGGAGTTTGTTTATACTCTTGGTGGCACTGCAGTGTCATGGGGCTCTAATGTGTAGAAAATAGTTTCTTTATCTACTACAGAAAATGATTATGTTACAATGTCAGAAGCTGCAAAAGAAATGATATGGCTACAATGCTTCTTTGAGAAATTAGGTAAGAAGAATCAAAAGGGCACTCTCTACAGAGACAGTCAGAGCGCCATATTCCTGGCTAAAATCTAGCATTTCAATCAAGAACCAATAACATTCAGATCAGATATCACTTCATACGGTCATTTATTAGATGACGAACAATTGCAACTTGAGAATATTTGTGAAAGCAAGAACGCTGATATGTTGACTAAGGTTATTATACTTGAGAAACTAAAGTTGTGCGCAACTTCAGTTGGTCTTCTAGCATGAAGACAAAGGCAATGAGTTGTAGAAATAGAAGATATCATGTTTGAGGAAAAGGTCGATACAACATGTAGATGATGCAGCGAGTGGATGATGTAGCCAATGTACTGATCTCCAAGTGTGAGATTTGTTGAGTATTGTGGAGCCCAGTCAATTTCCTGAATTTGTCAATCTCATGCATCTATGGAAATTATTTAGTTTTATAATGCTTTCCTTCTTGCTGAGTTCCTCGCCTGCACCCCTTTTCTTCTTTGGCTCCTGCCTCTCCCTGTTTTTTGCGGAAAGACAGTCAAAGCATGCCCTTCCTATTCAAATTATATAATGTGATCGAGCAACTACAAGGGCACGACTTCTTCCTCTTTGTCGGGTCTTCTTCTTCTTCGAAGGGAGAGCCTGCCGCGAAGGGACCCTGGTATTTTCTTTCTTCCGTGTGGCTTACGAGTAGAGAGAGAAGGAGAGGGGAGAGAGAGAGGAAGAGACTGAGAGAATTTCTTGTAAGTCGAGAAGATCGACTGTGTAGTTCTCAAGCAATAAAATCCTCTGCAATATCGTGAAAGTAGGCAATCTTGCCGAACCACATAAATCTGTGTGTTCTGTTCTGTGTGATTTTTCTCATTAAATTTTTGCTTTTTCGCAATCATTTTTCACAACAATGAAAAGTTTAGAAAAGTATATAAGTTCAAGCTTAGATTTTGTGTGCACCTTCATGTACTAGCTAACTAACCCCTAATGGTAAATGATAACAACAATTTCCTTTGAGAAAATAGAAAGTAAAATAAAAGAAAATGCTTAGAGGGTTCTTGCAATTAAAAGAACAAGTTGGATGATGAAATAGTGATTGGGATAAAGATTAAGATGATGAAAAACTAAAAGTAATTTTATTAAGTTCAAGATATAAAAAAGCGACCAATTGTACATTCTCTTCACTTATGAAGTTGAATTTATTTACAAAAACAAGCAATTATTAATAGCATTGGCAAAAAATCTTGTGCATCATAAAAATGTCAAGCATATTAATGTTTATTTTTAAAACAAAGAAGATCAAGTAAGAGATAAAAATATCAAGATTCAACGTGTCAAAATTGCAGATCAAGTTGCAGATATTTTCATCAAACTATCGAGCATGTCATAATACTTAAATATAATTATTGGTATAATCAATGGATCATTTTTTATTAAAAAAAATGTTTAAATATAAATACAAAATAACAACTTAATATTATAGAGTATCTAGAATATTCAATATAAATGTTGAATTCCGAAATCTCGAGAATAACTTAACTATATGAAGAATTTTAAAATTATTTTACAGAATTTTACATGCATACCGCACAATTTTTATATATTTACACATCTAACTCCCAAAACTTGATCTTTACACTTGCAAGACCTTGTTATCATAAACTTATGCATCAATATATGAAAAGGTGCATTTAACTTTTATGAAGATAGTGATTGTGGTATATTTTATGAGAGGTTACAAATATTTGATTGGAAAGCAAGAAAATATTAATATTAAGTTGCTAGATATGTAAATATATAAGAATTTTGTGGTCTATTTGTAAAGGCCCCATTACTTTAAAACGATCTTGGAATCTTAATTGTTTAAGCATATTTATAAATTTCTATATTAAGATCATTACAACAATTTCTAAGAATAAGTGAGATATTAATTATAACTATAAATCTCCATTTAGTAAGATAAATAGGCCTTATATCATGTAATTTCATATATATTTTCTTATACTTACAAAGTTTTTTTGGGAAAATTTAGTCCCACACCCAGCATTCATTCATCAATAAACAAGTTACATATGATAAAAAAAATAAGAAAAAGTTGTAGAACAAAATTATAATAATGTAACATTAAGATGTAACCTTATAAGATGAAATAAAAATATATAAAAAATAAAGAAATTAATTTGTGAAATGAACAAAGAAATGAGCTCAGGATTCCACTGAATGCTGCTCACTAGAGGGACTCCATCCAAGATATTCAAGGTATTGATCCAAGCCTGATAATGAAATTGTTATATATCCAAAGAACAAAGTAATCATCATTATATATTACAGACCCAAAGTTATATATATCCAAAGAACAAGTAATCATTCAGCACCACTGATAATTTTTGGGCGCTAGGAAATGATGGAGCAGTAAAATCCAGCAGAAACCAACGGTAAGACTTATCTCAAACTAATTCTCTCCCTGTAAAGACAAGCAGAAAAGTCTTGAGACCACTTGATGATTGATGATAGATGGCTAGCCCTTATCCTTTACTTGCAAATCAGACCCACAGAAATGGAGAAATCAGCTCAAGCACATGATTTCAGACAATGCATTTGAATTCAAACGGACAACAAATATCAAATCAGCAATAAATTCAGAAGGATTAGGCAGAGATGGGGTCCCTTGGTAGAAGATAGAAGCTTTATTTGTAATTTATGATTCGTGTCAGATTATAACAGGCAAATGAAACGGCTGTGGAGCTGTATAATGGGACCAGAGCCATCCCCTATACAACCTTCCAAAAACTTATTGTTCCCTAGAAGATAATCTTCTGATATATATACACACACACACATAAGCTTAGGTAAATTTGCATGGCCGTACATTAATGAGTGAATAGGGGCATTTACACATATACCACAAAATTTTTATTTATTTACATATATGAACACAAACATTCATATTTATATAAATACCGCACAGACTTTTATTATTGCATCACATATCATCATCACTATATTTTTTTTTCTTCTTTTTTAATTTTGAATACACCAACGTGTTATATAAAAAATATTACATTCGGACTGCTCACGTAGAGCTACGTGCGGAATCCAGCAGGATCGCGTCACTTGGCAGGCGCCAGTAAAAAAAAAATAGAATAACACGGGGAATATTCTGCTCGTGTTATTCATGTGTTATTGTGTTTTATATATGTGTTATTATGGGTTATTCATGTGTTATTTTGTTCCGAGAATATTCCTGGTGTTATAATAACACAGTAACACATGAATAACACATAATAACACACGAATAACACATGAATAACACGGGGGAATATTCCCGGTGTTATTGTTTCTTTTTTTTTCTCGCGCGCGCTAGGTAGCGCAATCCTAATGAATTCCGCACTTAGCTCTACGTGCGGAGTCCTAATGTAATATTTTTTCACGTGTTATAAGAGCAAATATATATTTTGGATGTTAGGTGTGTAGATACATAAGAATAATTGTGCGGTATATATGTAAATTTCTCATTATGTGTAATTATTCTGCTTATAAATAAGAAAGGATTTTTCACAGTAGATAGCAACAGTTTGATGATTGCGTAGTGCAGGCTGTTGAGCGAGTAACGATTGATTTAAAAGATGCCAAATAAATCATCACAAGTCTTGAATAAATTATTTGCAATCAACTTTTACAATTTGCAGTTCTTATTTATTTTAACACACACTTTTACTCTAGTTTTAAGTATTAATTCATATATGTTCTATACATTTTTTAAATCTTTTAAAATGAATACATTAATCCCACTCGTAGAAACATTTTTATTTCTTATGTGTAATGGTTAGCTATCACATTGTTGAGAAATTAGAGCGAAGAGAACAAAAGAATCAAAAGCAAACACATAGATTTGCAATTTGTCTATGTCCTCAGGAGCAAGAACGGTGGCTTTCTAATTTCTTGAAAAAGAGTGCATCCTCTTAGAACCCTAGTATACAATATGTAATTACAAAATTAACCCTAGTGCACAATATTAAAACTCCACTCCGCTGGCTCGCTCCATTCCGCTCCAGCATCCGTTTCTTATCCGATATGTGAGTCATACTTAACACACATGAATTATCATCTAAAGAAAAAATTCACATGCTGAAATCCTCAAGTCATAAGAACACAAATTATTTATGAAATCTTACAGAAAAGACAAGAAAAAGGCTAAAAAAAAGTATGCTGATTTAAAAGCAATTCTTCTTTTTATTTTTCTCCCTATTTATGACAAAGCAGTCCTCTCTTCCAACCAGCATCATTCAATAGATTAGGTAATGCGCATGTGACCTCAAGCCCACTGTTTGGTTATCTTGGGGTCAACACATGAAGATAGCGGGGCGGTACCACCACCGAATTCAGTAGAAATGAAGACTAAGAACAGGCCTACCATTTACGTTATGATTGATCATTTTCAGCATATAACAGCCAATCTCTTCTACCCTAACTACCTGCTCTATCTCAGTTGCTTCTTGAAAATGTGGAAATGGAGCTCCTCTTGGAAGCTTCTCTACAGGGGCTACAGTGCCATACTTGCCTACTGAAAGTTCCTTATCAGGGCCTCCTTCGATGGCCCCTTATGCTATACTTATGATGAACAGATTGTTAGCTCAATTCTTTCTTCCACTAATAATTGAAAAAACACCATTTTTTTCATTGGGAATTAATTGAAGAAACAGTGCTAATCTGCAACAAAATTGATAGGGTGGATGATTATATGGTTATGTTTATGAATATGCATGGGTTTTGAACGTAGAAGGCATTTTGACCCGTTTAATTAGTGTCATGTTCCTCCAATTTTAAATTTATTTTCACATTTTAGAACTATTTTCTTTGATCTAAATACTATGCTTTTCTTCATTTCATTATTTAGCAATTATTTATTCAAAAATGGCTTCTTAGGGCTTCAAATGAGCTTGAGTGAAGTTTAGTAGGGCAGTGTTCAAACTTAAGCTTATTTATAAAATTTGAGCTTAAGTTTTAATGCTTATATTCATTCATATGACAATAATTCAATCATTATCGAGCAGATTAAGGAGTAATATATTATCAAAGTAACTAGTTTTTATTCAATTTTTATTGATCAAACATACTAAAATTAGTATTATCA